>JAVFKF010000001.1:27500000-30000000 GCA_036926295.1 Pachydiplax longipennis | reverse complement strand
TTTAAACCTACTTCCCACTGCGCCGCCTCCTCATAGTTTATTCATCTATGCGCTGCTTTCTAATTTAATTTACATAATCTAATAAGTGCGAGAAGATGAGATAACCATGAGAATTGTTTTACAAAAGGATTCCGCAGTACATTTATGTCTTGTGTTAAAAGTTATACAAAGAACTTGAAGGAGTATAAAAGATATGGTTCCGACTCAGCTATCGGTGAATATCGCAGTTTAAGCTTCTATTTTATTTTAGACTATATTCTATTTTTTTATTATTATTTAAATAAAAGTATTGAATTTTATCATTGAATATCTCTTCGTGTACGCTAAAGAATAGTACGATATATTCTATGTATTCGATTAATCGGATAAATCGATGAATTCGATAATCGAAATTATTATCATCAGACATCAACATCGCTATCGAGTTATCAAATGAATTCGATTGCTGATATTAAATATCAACAGCAGTACAGCGGATCGATTGCTCAATCATGCACTATATCCCTATATCAACTATTTTCACGTGCCTAAAATTTAGGGGTATTGATAAAAAAGAAGCAAGAAATAAATATTCATCCATCACTCTATCCCAACAGATTTCAATGGAAGTCACTCATATGATTTAAAAGAAATAAAAATTTTAGTGCTTAAGCAAACTGAAACTGATAATAGGAGAGTTAAAAATTATTCTACTTAAGAATCCAATTGAAAGCTTTCGGACAACGATTGCATTCCTAAAGCTTTCAAAATCCCTAGTAAAAGAGATTAGATCACACTTTTTAGTCCTTAGAGTTAATCTTAAACTTTAAAAATAAATTACTCCTAAACCGTTTAAGGACTAAAAAGTACACTTACTTTTTGTTGTGAATCTTATGCTTTGGTGATGTCCAACGTTGTAGGGAGACACACGTCGATTAATTTAATAAAGTTTATACTAACGACCGTGTCTCTCTCTCTTCTTTCCACTTATAGTTAATGTTTCATTACCATTCGGGGGAAATGGATTCATCATATTACGTCATCATCAAAGAGTTAAATATACTTCTGATAGATGAATGGAAACGGCCGTACTATGATTCTTAATAAACGATGAAATTACATGCTTTAATTCTCATTACCTCATCAAATACAGGGTCTTTTATAAAGATTGAATCTATTTCTAAGCTTTATCTCTCAATTTTCAAGTAATTTAGCGTAATGAGTCTTAATAAAAAATTTTCGAGTGTTAATAAAATATAGCTTAAAAAATCATTCTTTAAAAAAAAAGATCCTGTATATCTCAAACCATCCACAAAAGAGCAAAACTCCTTTCAAACAATATCCAGTGTTAGTATTATTGTTTTCTAAAAATAGTAATATTGTATTTTAAAAATAAAAATTGTCTCGATGATCGAGTACCTGATTTCATATCTCCGAAAATTATCGAATAAACTGAAATTTAAATCATTTTCCCGGTGAGTGCTTACGTGTAAAATGACCTGAGCTGTCGAAACACCTTTAAAATGATAACTACTTAGATTATTTTTTGAACGATTTCTTTAGTATGAAATCATGAAATCTCCCTTTTGCCTCCATCTCTCAACTCCAGTATATCTTTCCCTTCCACCATTCAATGTTCTCTCCGATGCAGGCATTTCCCCGTATATTCCATAAGCGCTTCAACGACAATTTCCGCGGAGGGACGTGTTCAGGATAGAATATTTTTGCGATTCAGCTCTGATAGATGCAACATAAGGGGAAACAAGTTTTGAATGCTCACTCAACTCGCAAGCCGCATGAATATTTCCGAATGAATTCCTGTTGATCGAAAACGCCACAAAGTATGGATGAAAATGGCAGAAATCGTGCTGATTTACCTAACTTTTGTCGAAAATGGAACAAGAAGCCCTCTTTTTGAATGCATGTTAACGTGAGTGAATTGCGGTTTTCTCCCACGAAATTTACCGTCAGAAACTCAAGTACTCGCTCTTCCGTACTTGAATTAGGTCTCTCAGAGATTTTTGAATATCTCAATAGAAGAATTATTGTATATGCTAAAAGATATTAACGTTTAAGATAAGAGGTTTAAGAGGAGGTTCCACCAAAACAGATTTATGCTCGATGTCCAATCAGCAATAGCTTTCAATATTTAAGGATCCTCAATTTATCAAATGACACTGGGCATTCTTCAACTAAAATATATATATTTGTCTCTCGGAAATTCGTCATAAATTAAAGACAATTACCTTTCAAAAATTAAAACAACCTTTAGCAATTGAACGTTCTATTTATTAAGGGTGTACATAATATTCTCTCGTATTGTAATTTAAATGTATTGAAAATTAGCATATATTGCACATATCTGTTTAGTAAACCAACAGACAAATTTTTCCTTTGAACCGTTGACTTTCCTTGCCTGCTAACTTAACTAACTTGAAAGTAAGCAGAACTGAGCAGAAAGAAAAAATCCAGACCAATGACTAAAAATTAAAGTTAACCAAAGTGGTGCTAATTGTCCGAACTATTTAATATAGTTTCTTTACTATCCAGAAGTACAACGCGATTGAATGATTTTAAATTAGAATTTATGTGTCCTCTCTAATTACGCAATTGCATTACTGCTCATATAAATCAATAATAACTTGTTAATTAATCAAGTTGTTTTCCTCGACAATTCATTAAGTTTCAGTCTTAACATCAAAGTTTAGGATAACAATGATGAATCGGTTAATAAAGTTAAGAAAAGGAAGATAGCCTCGTTTACTTCAGAAAAGGTAAACCTACCCAAAATTGATAGAATCATTTTAACAGCATCCATATCGAGTTTCCCTGTCTATAGTAAGTATTCTTGAAATGGATGAAGCCAATTTAACATTAACTATTATCTAAACAATTAAAATTGATATTGGAAATGAATTCTGACTTTGCAAAAGAAAGTGTGATACCTACCCAAAGTTGTACAGGAAGTGAAAATGGGGAGATCAGAGTTTTAGTCCCAGTCAATTCCTTATTTTTCACTTTTTGTACAACCTAAAACTGATTTATTTATATTACGCGCGCAGTTAGTCCATTGGGATTATATGTACAAAATTATTACATTTGTTTCTTAACGTTAGAGAGCGTTATTTTTCACAGTTATCGTGAATTTCATAATAAATTTTTCACGACCATCTTTAGTGACCCATACCGATAAAATGAGATTAAAGGGGATTTTCCCATTCTCAATATCGACCCCAATCGATAGATAAAATGTCCACTAACCGGATCAAATCGACCTGTAACGTGATACAATAACCACAGCGAATTACACATGTGCTGATTTGTTGAGTGTCAAGGAACTAATGGGTGGAAGAACGACCAAAAGGAGCGTTTTATTTGGATCCTAGATAAGACCCGTCTTGGGTTTCGACATTTGTTCCTAAGCCATGAATCTTATCTTATCGCCTGGTCGATTTCTACTCTTCGCCATCTAACCCCCGAGCTTGCCCTCTGCTTTCTTAGGGCCTTAAGTCCTTAATCCTTCCCATTGTAATAGCCCTAACCTTCCTATCGAACATTATCCTTACCTTCGTGACCCTATTCTATAACTGCCCTGAGAAACCACATAATTCTCAGAGTCATCAAAATTTATTCTTCTAACATACTAGTTATCTATTTCATTTTTTAGTTTAGGTCGTCAGTATTTTATTGATGCAACCGTGCATTCTGAACATTTAGAATGAGTATCTGAATTCTGCCAGCAATAGGCTCCTGAAGGATTAATATTATTAGTCAGCTCAAGCAGGTCTCATCTTAAGTTTCCATAACCTTTTGAGTGACGTCATTGAAGGAGGATGGACTGTAGTGAACATTCATTGGCGTGGATCAACGCGAAATTTTGGGGATCGAATTCCGGGAGTGCCTCGAGAGGATTAATAATTTAATGGCAACCCTTGGGAATTTTAGGTGAAAATTGTAAAAGTAAAAAACTGAGATAAAGATCGATATCATCAATGTATTATAATGACTAAGTCTACGGAGATTTTAATGCAAATTCTCGGAAAAATTTCCCATTTCCTACGCTTCGTGTCTCTCACGGGTGTGTGATATTTATCATTAAACAAGTCACACGATGGGGTGTTTCAATTTCTCCAATGAAGGATAACGAGCCTGGAGTAACTTATAACGTGGGTCGTTTGGGAGCTGCAAAATACTATTTAAATTGACAATTTGAACCGGGATGGACATTTAAGCCGAAGAAACTGATAAAAATTTGAACGAGGAACAAAAGGCCATTTGAACGCAATGCATCGAGAAATAATTCCATTATTAACGAGACATTTTAAATGCAAACAATAAATTATTTACATTCGGTTTGAATTTCTATCATTCGAATATATCAGCGAAAATGTGAACGTATTTCTTACCTCAATCGTTATGATTTACACTATTTAATGGACTTAAGACATCTCAGATAATTGGTTCATATATATAATAATGTAAGCGTCATGGTGAAAAAAATTAAACCGACAGTTTCTCAAGGGAACTATTGAAATATACACTTCTTTCATTCACGAATCCTCTTCACTTTATATTGCTTACAGTTACGTTCAACATTTCCTTTAATGTGGCATTTCTTGTTTCGTCTTCCGCGTTTTCTCTTTTACTACCATATCTAATTTCCCTTTATTCAGTAGTTTTCACTCTTCAGTAGTTTTCACCTCTTCGTTTTCAGTAGTTACAAATTTATATGTTAGTGCTTATTACATAGTTACGAACATCTCATTCGGTTCCTTTCTCTCTTCTTTAGTTTTGCTAAAGGTCGTTATACCCAACTGCGTTTTTAACCAGGAGTGGAAACAGCCAAGTTACTGATTGAAAACGAAGAGGTGTTTTTGTGCGACAGTCTTTCTGATGTCCAAACTACCTCTCTCTTTATCTTCCTCGTTTACTTTAAATTCAATCTCCATATTTTATAGAGATATAGGTTCGAGACACAGCAGGCAAGGGTTTATGGTATCGTCAGACTGCGGTATCGTTCACACCAACGCCTTCATTGAGACACCGGCCACACAAAATGGTGAAAGAAAGAAACCTTCTTTAAGCAAAAGGATTAAAGTTGACTTCGCGCTTAAAAATTTCCTTAATTTTAGTAATCTAAACAGGAGGTATAAGAGATAAGGAGGGACGGGTCCGAATGCCTAAAGGGATAATTTACCATTCTCAAAGGATTCATCCATATATTTATTTCTATAGACAATACGTAAGCAGGAAATACTTCTAAGGCTCAAATATTTTCACTAAAATTATTTGAACAAATATCAATAAAAATTCTAACAAAAATACTAACATAGACATATAGATATATATAATTTATCAAAATCACACGAAACCTTAGCAAATGATTCGGTGCACCTAAGGATTCCGCTCGCTGCATTGCTTATAAAATCTGCATTAAATTGGCCCAACGATGGTGAAAAAAATTTAATAGTTAGCAACCAAATGATAGTAATATCCTGAGGGACGTTAGGTAATAACCGTAGTGAATGCTCGAATTCTTCAAATCTACATCCGTTCTCTTCTGCATTACAGCGACAACTCCTCCCAACCACGTTTCTTCCACCATTTCTTCAGTCCTCCCAATTCAAATTCATCTCTCTCCTCATCTCTTCAACTCTTCCCCTTTCATATTCCTCATCTTTCTCCACTCCAATTTTCCTTCACTCGTCACGTGACCCCGTTTCTCATTCTTTTCCATTCCACTCTGCACGAGCGCCATCCTCTCAGCAACCTCCAATTGCTCATCCTTTCAACCGTCCCATTCCTCGTCTTAGCGTCCCTTTCTTTTTTTTAAACTACGTCTTAAAACCCTCGAGATCCGACGTCTTGGGTTTCTTTCCTCCCATTAGCCCAACTTGCATAGTTCCTCTCGCCTTGTTCCGCGTTCCCTTTCTTTCCTCGCACCGCTCTACTTTCCTTCCTAAATAGTTTTTCGTTTGACCTTCCCATCGGCAGGGAAAAAAAGGAAATTCCCACTCCTTTCAAAGTCTCGAATTTAATTACTTCGATCAAAGGAGGTTTCTTTCAAGCCCGCAAAATGTGTCATTTGTTGAGAAAGCAGCTTCGGGTCAAGGATATATGAAACGGATGTTCTCTCTCCATAGTTGTGGGGCTCATGCTATAGATTTAATCAGCTCTGTGGGGGGGATTTAAGCATCCTCATGTGGTGGAAAAGTGCTAAATAGTAGCATGAACGGTCTGTCTATCTGTTTTCCAGGGAGAGGATTAGAAACGAATCTTTCCGAGAAATTTTACCTAAAATATAAGTATCAGTTGTGAATTATCATTTAATCAAAGAAGATAAGCTGATACTTATTATGCTCCTTGTTGGAAAAAATTTCCACCAAAATTAAATTCAGGATATAGCTTTTAAAGGAATGTAGAATGGAATAAGACGATACACACTTTAATCCGAAAGATCAAGGTATGTATCAATCAGAAGATGATTCGTTCTTAACTAAACTTCCGAAACTTGAATAAAGTATAAACTCCTCATTCTGAACTGGTTATACGTATCATGTAATCCGGTTTGTAAGAGAGATAATATGAAGCCGTTTAAGGATTATTTAAAATACATGTTATAGCTGAGACGATGGTTTCTGGCGAATAGGCACCTGATAAGATAAATGTCATAAAAAAAGTCATAAATGCATCTGCTAGATCAATGTTTTAATATTAAGTCAACATATAGATTAAATTCATTTGCCAGTAAATCGTGTAACAGGGTTCAGCGAATTAATTACAACTTGCAGCTGAGGCTGGCCCTGCGTACGCCATCTGGATGCAGCACCACGCCACCTCATTTCCAGGAAACAAAGAGAAAAGGCGGGAAAATCCTTAGGCGAATTTGGATGATATCTCTATATAAATTTTTTAAAGAAGTTTCAAAGAAAACTTATAGTATTTCAGTAGCAACATCTCAGTAGTGGCATGATTAAAGGAAAATTTTAAGCTTTAAAAATTAAATTTTACAAATACGAGGATCATCCGGAAAGTAGTACCCGTTAGTGCCGCATGAAGTGCTGACGACGCGAGTAGCCGCTGGACAAGGTCAGATAGCTTCAGTGGCTTGTCTGCCTTCTCTGAGCCAAGTTACGTGATGCTAGCATTGCCTGTGTTGTTTCTGTGATTGTTTACAATGTTTAAAAAAATTGAGAACGCCGCCAGTTGTGAAGTGAGGGCAGTGATTAAATTCCTCAATGCAAGAAACGTTCGCCCATGTGATATTCATCGCCAATTAAAGGAGGTGTATGGAGACAATGTAATGGACGAGTCGTCTGTTCGGCGGTGGTGTCGCAAGTTCAACATGGGGAGGGGGAACACACACGACGATGAGCGTTCGGGGAGACCGTCTGTCATTACAGACCAACTGGTGAGCTCAGTTGACGAATTCGTGAGGAACGATCGGCGCGTCACAATTGATGACATCTGTGAGCATTTTCCCAATGTTTCTCGAACAATTGTTCATGAAATTGTTAAAGACCATCTGCATTATGCAAAAATTTGTGCAAGATGGGTCCCTCGCATGTTTACAGATGAGCACAAAACCAAGCGTATGGCTGCAGCACTGACGTTTTTGGGACGTTATTCTGATGAAGGAGACTCTTTCTTGACTCGCATAATTACTGGTGACGAAACATGGGTTTGTTATGCATCACCTGAGAGTAAACGACAGTCAATGGAGTGGCATCATGCTCATTCACCAAACAAACCAAAAAAATTCAAGACAGTTCTGTCCACCAGGAAACTCATGGCAACCATTTTCTGGGATCGACGAGGTGTATTGCTTATTGATTTTATGGCCCGTGGAGACACTATTAATGCCAATGCGTATTGTGAAACATTAAAGAAATTACGGCGGGCAATACAAAATCGGCGGCGAGGTCTATTGTCTACTGGTGTCATTCTCGTTCATGACAATGCCAGGCCTCATGCAGCTGGGATAACACAAAGACTTTTGCAGCAATTCAAATGGGAAACTTTCGACCATCCACCGTATAGCCCGGACTTGGCCCCTTCAGATTTTCATCTCTTTACAAAGCTTAAAGACTTTTTGGCGGGGAAAAGATTTGACAGCGATGAAGAACTTAAAGAAGGAGTGACCCTGTATCTCAATGAGCTGGCGGCGGAGGACTATGCAGCAGGAATACAGAAACTTGTCACACGTTATGACAAATGCCTTAATTTGCTTGGAGATTATGTTGAGAAGTAGTTTAAAGTATCCTCTTTCAAATAAAATTCTTTATGTTTGTTAATATTTACTTTTGTGTCTTTATTTCACGAACGGGTACTACTTTCCGGATGACCCTCGTATATGATTAAAATTTTCAATAATGTCTAAACGACCCTGCTTTTCATATTTTCTTATTTTATTAAAGTGAGTCTTAAATTTAAACTTAAATTCTTGTAATCGATGAGACGTAAACTACTTCTGACAGTAAAAACATTTTTACCGTTTCCTATCATTAAAAATGTTCTGGAAAAATTTTTAAAGTCGTTAAAAGTATAGGTGGCAACTTGTTTCATCCTCTCTCTAGAGAGAACGCTCTCTTTCCTTCGTTTGTTCAACTCGCCCGTTAAACTCCCCTCAGGCCATCCTTTACCTTCCTCTCCCATCCGCCTTTTCATCGAACCGTTGCTCAACTGGACTTTGCTCCTTTTGGATACCTACTGGATCACGCAAATACCCTGAGAAGTTTTCCTTTTAACTTACCCCTTGCCTTACACTCCCTTCTTCCATTAAATCTCCCTCGGGGGCGAATTCTCTTCCAACCATAGAGAACAAATCGACTTCAACCCTTAACACTATTCCTCTGTGTTCCACAAAGACCTTCTCTCTCAGATCCGTTGCCTCTCTCTTCTTCCTGTCAAGTTCCCACTTTCACCGTTTCTCATCCCTTTTCTGGCCTTAAAAGTATTGTTTATGCGGAATGGTTTTGAGTTTAGATTTATTCATAAGTCTCAACCAGAGTTGAGATTTATTTACCAGACCCTTGCGTTTGTGCTTCTCAGGAATGTACCTTTACGATTATTACAACACACGCAAATCCATCAAAATAAAAATGCAGAACTTTTCATTTTCCCACTCGATATTTATTTGCGACTAGTTTCTCTAAAATTATTTCCCCAAAAAATACAAAGTTCTCGTGTATTATTATGGTTTTCCACAAGGCGACGCCCGACCATTTGAATTTACAAAAATTCATTATTCCGCTTTTATAAAACTTCTAGCTTTAATTTTCGTGACTCTCACACATTCTCCCGCGACACTATGCAAGGGAGTAGACCTAGCCACCACAGCTACGAGTAAATGCAGCCAGAATTTCTTAGGTTAAATTGATGTAACGCATTACATGTCATAGTTCCACAAAGATTAAAAATTTTGTATTCGAATAATGTAAAGAAATGAAGTCTAAAATCATTTTCATGCCTTTAACTTAAAATCTAAAGTATAGTAATTTAAATCTTTAGAATAAATTGACAATTCTACAGAAAAAAATACTAAAGATACTAACTTCGCTGAATAACATATTTTCCCCAAAATTATAAAAAGATTAAAATCAATCTTAAGTCGTAGTCATAGTTAAAAACTGGAAGACTTCTCCTATTTGGTTAAGTACCCCACCCGTTAGAAAGAAGCAGATTCCTAGAGCCAAAATCTACTGCTTATAAAAAAGTTATGTAATATATTAATTTATAATTCATTATCTTAGCCTTCGTGGAACCTGAAAATATATTCACACCTGGAAATATATTCACATAATAAGGCGATGTTGGGTAAAAATCTAAAATGAAAAGAAATTTTTAAAATGGTACTTTTTCCACGTTTATTTGAAACAAAACAAAAAACACGACCGATTGTCATCTACATCCAGAAGATGACGCTCACTCATTAAAGCCGGTCGTTTTTTTAGCTTTCTTTAAAATAAACTTTGTGTAAAAAAGTACCATTTTTGAGTTTATTTCCTGAATATATCTTTCATCGTCAATTGCAATATTCAATTCAATTTATGACGAAGAATGACAATCTATTAATTATCGCTAAGTATTTTTTACGGGAGAATGAAATACCAATTGAAACATATGAATTAACTGGCCAATTAAATTAAAACGTGGAGCAACGGCAGCTAGAATCAAATTAAGGACTCGGATCTGAAAAGTTGAGTCAGACTTTCTTTCGTCTGAGAAAATCCTCTCGGTAAGCTGGGCAAAGAAAGGACATGCGGTTTCAAGACGCACATCCACGGACAACTGGGCTATCTCCCAAGAATACTTCCCGTGTTCTCAGAAAATGGGTTTAAAAATTTTCCGGCTCAGTTTCTGGCACACTGCCTCAACGAAAAGTATCCCAACTCGAGGACAAGCTGAGGAAAACTAAACCTCTAGCGCGGAAGCTTCCGAGCATCTGTTACGCCTATAGAAAATAGGAGGTCATGAAACGCTTGGAGAAAAAAAGTGTTAAAACGCAAGCGCAAGGTGCACAGTTAAGGAAGTTGAAATAAATCTCGCACTCCATTTCTCTTACAAAGTTTTGTCCTCTCCTCTTTTAAACCGGAAAACTAAGCGCCTACATTGTCCTAGCTAAATCCGACTCCTAACTCATTTTTCGAGCTAATTTTACGCTTTTATTTTCAGAAGATTTTAATTCCATAATTTTAACTTTCCGCTCCGCAGTTTCTCCACGGTGAATGGATACCATGCTAGTGCAATACTAATACATACTACGATTCTACTGCAATAATAATGCTATTTTATTCCAGTGTTTTCAGTTCTTCTCATACATTATCTATTATCGCCTAAACACCCATTAATTTCTTCGTTACTTCAACACTTTATATATATTGGAATATTTTTAAATTTAATTAAAATATCTTGAACAAAATTTGGACTATTTTTGAGAAATGACTATGTAAATGTTTATATATATTCATTTTTTATCCATTCCTTGAGTTAGTACACATATCAATGATGAAATAAGAAATATTTGCAAATTTTTTATATTTTCCCATTTATAGTGTATTTTTATTTTTGAAAAATATTTGTAAATCAAACATATCATGTAATAATTATAGCATGATATAATTAAATACTTCAAGATTGTATTTTAATATAACCTTAAATTTAAACGCTCTATTTTTCAACAACTATATATTAAATAGATCTGAATATTTCACTACTATCCATTTAACTGTATTTTCATCGCCAATTATTGTGATTCTTCAATTTCCTATTCCAAAGGTATAATTTCCTTAAATTACTTCTTCTCTTTTCTCTTTACAAGAGATAATTTCTCTGATAGGAATTTCACACCCCCTTCCATACGCCATACGGCGGCTTGCGGGTTATTCATGTAAATGTAAACCAGACTTTTTGTTGCACTACAGTATAACCTATGTCTTTTATGCTGGTTTCATCCTCAAAATGGCCGAGCGGTTAGAGTGTCTGGTCTAGTTTCCAGATGTTCCCAAAGTGTCCAAATTTTATCCTAAGTGGTTCAAATCCTGTCTAATGAATTATTTTCCAGAAAATTAAGTTTTTAGATCCTGTGACGTGTATGATCAAGATGGCTGCCACCCACCTCCGCTCCTATGATTGGTCAATTTATCTTATCTAATCCCAATGGATAATCAGTTAATCTAATCATGTTTCTCTTGTTATGTACTTGTTTACTTGTTGTCTTGTATGTTTAATTAGAGATAAGATGCGAGTGTTTGTTTTGCTATTATGTACTCGGCTTACTGATCAGCACGAAAACCACAGCGGCCGGCAAATTCGTTCACAGTCAACTAAACAGACTAAACCTCCGAGGATCCCTGACTGTTTTGACAGTCAAACTCATAGGCTTGCCTTTCGTGACACATTTCTTAAATTCAGGCTCAAAATTGGTTCTCCCATGTATATCATACAAGCTACGCGGTGTATTATATATGCAGTGTATTTATAAAAGGCCAATATATGTATTAAAAATATCTTTAGGCCGCAATAGCTGCGTAACCCGAGCAGCCAAAGTGAGCTGCGAGTTCCCGCGACGTCATCGCTGCCGCTGATTTTCTGCTAAGAAGCTTCCCAGCAGGTATATAATCTGCTAAATTCGAAGGTGTATTTAATGAACCATATCTTGCGGACTTGTGAAAAGGAACACTCATCACAACAACGGTTATTTTCTATATTCAATTCTCTACTATGCTAAACAGATCTCATCACAAAATTGTGATTCCACCTGAGAACCTCTCCTTGCTGGTTTGACTTTTTAATTATATACTTGTACTTAGACCTAGTTTGAAGCTTAATGTACTAGTATTTAACTTTAAGATAGCACATTTTATTTTTAAAATTTTATGATTTTGTATGTTTTGTATTTTTTGATTGTGTTGTGTTAGTATTCTATTATGTGTTATGTATGTGACTGTTTAATTCCTTAGGATAAATATAAAGTTTGGGGAAAGAGAGGTCATCTTGGCCTAACCCCGCCAGAAGGGTCTAAGAATAATAATTATAACAATAATTAAAAGTAACTTTTGCCTTGAAAGAGCCGAGGTAGCTAAGGATTTGATAATTTTATCATTATTCCATTTTGAAAACAAAACCATCATTTCATTTGGAAAAAATGATACTGAGCCGTAAGAGTTGTAAAAGTGAGTCCATTTCCTGAGCCATTAAAATTTAGATTTTAGGAGAATATGGAACTGGGGATCAAAGATGCCCTCTCCACACCATAAAATAATTTCGACAAAGGCAAGGCCTTAAAAATTCACTGATCCGTGCCAAAGGTGGGACAAAGAGAAAACACAAGTGACTCCTTCTGGGGGGGGGGGGGGGGAAACAATGAAATCGTTCATTCCAAAATTTCCGTTTTTATGCCTTCGTCTCCTTTGGCAAAAAAAAAGATTCATCTCGTCTCCCGCCATTTTCATCACGGTCCCGTCATTCCCTCGGAGCGAAAGGGCTTTTCACTGGGTTACGAAGGGTTCTCTGCGGAGGGATTAGGACTGCAGCAAGGGAACGAGGTCAGGGAAAATAAATAGCCAACTCGGGGAAAACTGCAGTTTTTCTCTGTTCCAATGCCACGCGCAATCCCTCACAGATATCCCTCCCCCGATTCTCGTTTAATAACGTTCCGCGCCCATTACATATTTAAGAATCCGCGCAACTTTTTGTCGTCCCCCCCTTTCGTTTTGTAATGGGATTGAATGAAAGAGAAATGACGGCACCAGAAGGGACCTGTTACCATAACAAAGGGAAGAAGAATACGAGAGGGAGTTTTTTTTCCCGGGTTATCGGATTACCTTCTCCCATGAATTACTTTGGATCCTTCCGCTCTGTTTTGCTCGTTTTTCTTACCATTAGAGAAAAGGATGGGATACATGCGCGGCACGAAAAATTTTTGTTTCTAAATTTCAATTTCGCCATTATCTCGCGTAATCGAATCCGTAGCAAATTTTAAAAAAATTATACTGGAATGATTACCCCTAGGGATAACTGCCGTATGAGTTTCTCTCAAATTGCCTAATTGCGGATATCTATCACATAAAAATCTCTTCCACCACCTGGTGGATTTATGGAATGTATTTAATATGAAATCAGGAGGTTGAAGTTTAAAAAATAGCGAAATGAGAGCCTTTTCATGAAAGAAAACAGTCAATCTTACTAGAGTTTCTTTCCCATCTAGAACGTAACCTAACCCATTTCACTAACGAGCTGCTTGTACGTTTTTTCGTAGAGACATCTAGATATTATGTGATGGTTAACCTACTGAAGAATAAGAAAAAACAGCAGAAATTCTGAGAGTAAATTCTTGAGATATCACTCTGAAATATGTCAGTAACTTCTGTTAGTAATTAGGGACTATGTTAGTAACATCTGCTTCCTTTGAATGAAAAAGAGATAGCGATGGATTACCTCCGATACTTAAACGTCAAAGTTGAAAGGTACCTTGATGGAATCAGCTTCCATGAATCGAGTAATCGCAAATGACAATTTGGGAACAACGTACCTTCTTAGCCTCATTAATGTGTATAAAATTTAAATCGTTTTCTTTGGCCTTTAGATAAGTCCAGTGTGAATCTGAAGATATCTGGCACACATATCAAAATACTCATTAATGTACATTTTTAATTCAAGAATGAAGGTAAAAAAATAATTTTTGACATTTCTGCGGCATTGAATCTCATTTATTTTTTCAAAAATAAGTCTCATTTTTTCAATGAGACATAAATTAGAATGTACAGAGAAAGTTGAGTACAATTCTTCTAAACTTTTCTGACATAATTGTAGCTCAAATTTGGCCAAAGTTTTTTTTGTTTAAAAAAATTACCAATATAGAGTAAATAGATAGTACAATTTAATATCCTCTCAACTAGGACTAATTTTGCCATTAAGCATAATATAAGTGTTTGAGTAGGATTTCTTGAGAGAAATAAAGTCCATGGCAATTCAAATCTGCATGATAATACGCTGCTATATTCTTAATTAATTTCACGGCGTCTGAACTAAACCTTATGACGAGTGATTCAGGAATTTGTGGGTCTTCCACTACCTTGAATACAATATGATACATTCCCACGCCTAATTGGTTAACTCGGTTCCCTTTTGATGAGAGTCTGCTTACACGAGATCTTTGCATGCAAATCCCCTCGGATGATCACATTAGCTAACATTAACTTCATCGGCAGGTAATCATATTTAGCGCCGCATTTCCCTGCCCCCTTTGTGAAAAACTTCCATCACAAAGGCCGTAATAAAAGGATGAAAGGGACGGTTTAATTAGAAACGATGGTGAGTCGCTCGATTCAATCAGCATCCTTGCACATCTTCCCTCTTTTCCAGACCTTAATCGCCTCAATGGAGACCAAATCGCCTTAATTTACATCCCAAAGATTGCGACGTGACAACGAACCTATTCAACGGACGAAGCAGACGTAGAATCACTCCGCTGAGATCGTCACCGGACGACAGAAACGCAATTGGAGAACGCCTTATAATCTCGACTCTAACTGCGGCTATTTTCGCCCCTCTGTAGCCAAAGCCAGTAATTTCTTGACCGTTTGATCCTCGTCTCGAAAGCTATTCTTCTCTAACTCCATGCGTCGCGTAACCCTTTCCGTCACAATCTCTAATCTCCTTTTTGAATCCCCTCAGTGAGTTCTGCACAGCTGTCATCATTGCAGTGTGTAAAGTATTCCATCGTTTATAACCACTGCGGTATAAAAGTGTACTATAATAGTCTTTCGCGCGTTTATTTATTTATTTTCCACAATACCCCGCAAATATTTACCTGTAGAGGCTCTAGAGCCTTTCCCAAAATTATCGAGGGGATTTAAGAAAAATTTAAAAAAGATTTGTGAGCCTGCCGAAACGAAAAGTAAGATGAGTAGGGGATTGCCTGGTAGGGTGAAGTACGGCGGGGACTACGTGCACCCCGGGACCGCTTCGGTAGCCGTGAAGGCCTATCAGGAACCCTGAAAAACCTTACTTGAAAACTCATTCATAGATTTACTTTATGTTGGCTTGTATGGGTGAGGGTATCAAGGTAGTTTCAATATATATGTGATGTTGTGATGTGTATGTGATCTTAATATGTGTGTTCATAAATAAAATTTGTCTTGTATTGTGTACTATAAATAGTTCTTACTTGTACTGTGTAAATAGTTCATTGTTGTATTGTAAAAATGTTTTGTATATTATGACAATGTAAGATGCTGCCACCTGGCGAAAGTCAACTCGCAGCGTGAAAAATAATAATAATAATAAGGGCTCCTAGTTAGCCAAGTGGGTAGCGCGTTCGCCTTTGGTCTCGGGTTCGATACCTGGAGGGAGCCCACGTGCGAAATGAACTTTAAGCTGTCGAAGCACTGTTAAAAATCCTACTACTACCTCGCCAAACATCGATTTACTAAAAAAATTCACTGTGGGAGATGTAAGCTGTTACAACAAACACGCAGCCACCCATAACCAGAAAAATGCGATCAGCGGGAATCGAACCCGGGACCTTGGAGTTGGAGCACACTAACCCTTTCCATATGTTTTCCTTAAGAAAGCTTCGCCTGGATGATTTCGTTTGTTCTATTTCATCCGCCAACTTATATTTCGACGTACTTGTGGTGATTTACCAAGTAGAAATCAATTTTTTGTGCTGTAGTCTAATAAATCAGTCTCAAAGCCCTCGCGATTGAAACAAGGAAAGAAAGGAGGCTAAGATGAACCAAAAGTGACACTTGAAGGTGTTAAAGCTGTAATTTTAGGGTGGAAAAGGTTCCGTAATGCGTGTAGATGAATCTTAATATTTTTTCGATGTTCCAGCTACATCCACTGTAGAATTCATTTTACTTCCGACGTAAATGCACGTTTATGAATAAGAAGCCTTTTTTATGTGTGCGAATTTTCGAATTTTTAGAAATCCAATGAATGTTGAATAAAATTTACGGCCTGATTTCAATTTAAATTTGAATCGATCGCAAATACCACAAATACGCATATCCAAAAATAGTAGAATAATTAGAAATAATGCATGTAACTTATAATAATGAGAGACATACTATGTAATATTATGAATCTTTCGATCGTTTTCTGGTTGTACTTCATTCCAAACTTCATAAAAACAAGCAATGGATTATTTGTATAACATTACACTTTGATATTCCCCAGCCTGATCATGACGTTGTAACGTTGATATCGGTCACTCCTTTCATCCATTGCTTCTTTTTATTTAACTGTAGAATAATATTTGGAAGGAAACATTCCGTTTAGTCTAATTCGTCCTGCATCTTATCTTGGTTTCTCATTAGGAACGGTGGTAATCTAAAAAGGGGTGTTAAAAGAGGAAGAAATGGGAGAGAATTGAAGGAGCCTCTCCTAGAACCAAATCCGTTTAAAGCGTTCTCCAACCGATACTTGTTAACAACAGCACTTCCACTCCATGCTAATCAACACTCGCGACACTTAAACGATCTCCAAAACGTAACACTATCCCGTTCCCATTTCCTCAACTCACCTCACCTTAAACCGAAACTCCTTCAAGTTCCTCGAACACTCCTCAAACTGATCCTCTTAAGTGAAGGAAGAAGAGAGATCGCAGAACTTAACATATCGTCCTCTCTCTCTCTCTTACGTACGTCTGAGAATGCGACTCATTCGCGTGCTTGGATGCTAATGTAATTTAGCATGCAATTTCAGTAATGCAAAAAGTTTGTGTCAACATCCAATACTATCTATTATCGGAAATCAAATGCGATATCTGCATTTTTATTGATAAGGGAATTTAAGCTAATCGGAGAGGTTGGAAACGAAATTTACGACTTCGATGGTTGTCAGTTATTGATTCCAAAAATACGTAATTTTGAGAAATTTTAATCTTATAAACATCGTTCCAATATTATAAGAAAAATAAATAAAAGTCTTTGTGTTGATAGAGAAACTAAACGCCTCAAAATTCTTTATGATTGAATTGAGGCTACACCTGAAATTGAAATAACTTAACATCAATTTCAGACAGCTTAAAGACAGATCATTTTCATGATCACAAATTAGTCAACACCCGAAGGATCAATTATGAATATTATGCCTGCTCATATTCTTAAAAATATTTACCCATTTCTACATCCGAAACGATTTAGGAATATTTCTCGTTCCCCCAGGATTTTTATGCACTGTTTATTTTTTAAGTAGATGTACTAATCAGAAAATATACGTGCCTTCAATTATTTCATTGTCTCTTGAATTCGTGTATTCATCAATAATGTACTTAAGTTAAATGACTATATATTTTGACATAAGCATTAAAGCATTTTATTATGTCTAAATGCGTAATAAATCTAACAATAAATTATTCGGTATTCCATGAATTTTGTAATTTTAATTATCTTATATATCGTATGTTGATGGATTGCATATTCTGTATCATTATCTATTTATTATTTGATTATATATACATTGACGAATATGTAATGAAACTCTTGCTATGTTTCTTAAAACTATGGAAATGCTTGCTCAAGATTTCCACACCTGCCTTTATTCGTAGCTTACCAGCTGTGGATAATACGCTTAATAAATGATTTTTTTTTTTATCACGTGAACGAAGCTAAAGTCACCAAAAATTAGGGATTTCGTGAAAATTTAAGCGTTAAGAAGCGGAATAAATTTTAAATTGTAGATAAAGATTCTTCTATTCCTTCTTGTTTCATCAGTCAGGTAAATTGCTCAGTAATTTCAGACTAAGTAACATGATTGTGAAATATCATATGCACCTGTCTATCAAAATTTTCTGAAGTATGGCATTCTTTTCCCTCTCTATTATGTCCATTTACCATCCGTTTAGTAAGCAACATCTATGCTATATGAACTCTTTAAGGTGTAGCATTGAAACTTTTCTCTTGAGATTCAATTGCTGAATTCCAATTCTATGCATTCCTCTCCTTATCATGCCTTATGAAGCAATGACGCCGCAAACCCGTGGCTATCTTATGGGCAGCATATTTCCGCTCAGCTATTCAGTACCAATTCGAATCCTGAACTCCGATATAGAGGATGGAACCAACCGTATAGAATACAACTGGACCCCCTCCAACCAACCAACCTATCTCGGACGGAGTTCTCATTTGGTCCCTTCCTTGCCACGGGTCTCATTTTCCTTTCCTTTGCCTCTGTCCCCCTTATTTTCCCTTTATCGCCTTTCAGACGTGCTCTCCACTCATTGCTCTTTTCCCTTCCTAGATGAAATGGTAGGAACCGACAACTTCCTCCTCAGTCTCTCTCTCGCTCTAGCTCCACCAAACTCTTTTCCTAATTTTTCCCGAATTCTCAAGCGTTAACTTGGACACACAGTAAAGCCCGTTTGAAAGCTCCCGTTTAAGACGCTATCCCGCTTAATACACGGCTTTATCCCGAAATATATTGGAAAGTTATCGCTTAAGACGCTCTGCTACCCGCTTAAGACGCGGAAAAATTGTGCCAGTATTAAAAAATTCGGGATGTACTCTACTTCAATGTAGTATGTACTTGTGTATGTGATGTACTTAGTTCAAGTTAGCAAAAAATAAAGATTGCAAGTAAGGGAATAAAAATGGTGCAGTTAGGAAAGAGAAAGATCGGATAGTATTTAAGAGTGTTTAAAGAAAATTATCTAGGAAAATAGGGATGCAGCATTAAAAAATGTGGAGCTTTGTAAGAACGACAGTGAAAAATTCAATAGTACCCATTTTTAATGCTTGTCTATCCCCTTAGCTAATTGTTTATCCGGTACAAATGGTTTCATTGTATAGTAAACAATGACCAAAATTAAGCAGCTAAGGAACTAAATTAGTTTGTAGACATCTTTACTTAGTACATTCAATGAAATCAGAAATAATGGTCTACAGAATATATACATTTACTAAACGAAAGGAAATTGAATAAAGATTCTAATTGATCGTATAAAATCATTTTGGGTTCAAAATTGTGAGTCAGGAGAAATTTTGTATGATTTTTTAGTTATAAACAACCAGTTACTTTGGTGTTCCTAAGGCGTTTGTTCAACCCGGCTCTCATACGAATGTATGGGAAAGGTGGGCCTTTTCTTTGGGATCTTTCTTTTTATTATCCCATATCTAAAGTGTATCTTTTCCTACATTCAAATTTAGTTCCATGAGTTTTGATGAGGATATTCTCTAGTTATATATAATTTATATACGAACATTCCGTTCCCATTTGAGGCAGCAAATACCGAAAAAAAGAATTGGACTAAATGACTCAATTCGTTCTCACTTATCCATTCTGACACACCTGGCATCACTCAGACACCTTGAATGAATCTTTCCATGAATTGGTAAACTTTTCTTGGTGGAAACCTCCGCGATTTCTTTCCAATGGTTCTTTTATCAGGTCTTTCGGTCCATTTCCCTTCATGTCATTTCTCTCGCACACGGACATTCGGTTTCGCGAGACCCGTTTGTTGACTGTTTCAAAAGATAGGATTATCGCGTCAATCAAGGCCTCATTCACTCTCTCTCCCTTGCTGTTCGATTTGTTTTCAATTGCCACTCACTTCTCCCCGCGTTCGAAAATCTTTCCTCTGGTTAACATCGCCCCCATCAACGCTATTAATCTCTTTCGAGTTCGTAATGACATCTTCTTTCTTTAACGGAAATTGATGGAACGGTTTCGATTCGAATTCGAGAGGACGGCTCGGTTTCTAAAGTTTCTTTTTGTCACGATTCGAACGAAAGGGAGGGGAAAAAACGAATTGGCAAACCACGATACGCTAAACAGTTACGCTGATGGAATTTCGATACATATTTAAGGGGTTAATTACGGAGAGCGCTTAATGAGATGTCTGAACCAGCCTTCCGACCGGGAGGTCGCCAATGTTCTCTGAATAGTATGATACAATTAGAATCGTGTTTTTGGCTGTATTTTTAGATATCTTAAAGTTTTATTTTTAAGGAAAGGAGATGCACCATGACTCCTGCTTCTATTAACGTACTGAGGAACTTCTTACACTGTATTCCATCACGGTCTACTCGATACGTTGTGTGGTTGAATAATAAGCTAATGGCTATAACCTAGAATATGGATGTATAGGTGAATTCCAACAAGGCTAGGCTATCTTACAATTATGAACTCCTAAATTACTTGAATGCAAGCTCCTTTTACGTTCTTAGGATAGTCGTTAACTACCTTGAATGGAAAAATATCGCTTACGAAGGTTACTTAACGGGATTACAAATTGAGCATACTATTTATTATTATTAATAAGTCAATAGTAAGTATCAAGGAAAGAATTTAACGAACGAAACGAAAAATTTAATGACAAATATACCAGAGAACATCGCGTTATTTCATGCATACTCGGCTAGCATGGACGTGTATTACGGGGTTGCCTATACTCCGATCATCAATTTTCAATTATTTATTGCAGCGAAACTAAGGCCCATGCAGACGAACTCCGTTACACTTTTTCATTACTCTACTTCCTGCACCACTGCAAAAAGTTTCATCCAAATCCCCGGACAAAAGTGAGAGTCTCTCCTTGTTAGTAGTATAAAATATAGTATATGAATTTGTTATATTGTGAAAGGGAACTCAAGGGTTTGCCGAGGGCACGTACCACCATAGTGTGAAGTTAAATTTGCCGCCCCAGTGAACTGCAAATAATGTTGAAACAGGTATTTAAAACATTCATCCATTCAATTTTAAAAATATAGGAAAATAATATATTTTTCATGATACAGAAAATGATACACTATGCATTATAAGCAGTTAGTTACAAGTAGAATTTGCTTTAGTTTCGTTACTTTTACGGAAATATAGTGCCGAAATTTTCACAAATATTTATCGAAATCGATCACTCATCGCCATTTAAACTAATTCAAAGACTTGTTCAAGAAGAGAGCTGTCATTTTACTTCCCCAAATGCAGAAATTAGGCATTTTAATGCGAATTTTTCTGGGTATTTTTCAGGTAAATTAATCCTATCACTAAAAGTTATCAAAAAATTCAAGAGATAACATGTATCTCTAACCTTTAAGCTGCCAGTCGTTATAGCCAGTTAGGTTAGAAAAGCATGGATTGATTAAAAATATTTTATAACAGAAACAATACACAGATACTCTATCATATGGATTTATATATTATACGTGGATTAAATCTAGTAATTTCTTTCGACTTTTTTTACTGTATTCTAGACTTGTAGTCAAAAATATTTGGAAAACATCTCCCAATCTTATCTTCGGAATTATTTGAACAGGAAACTTGTTTAGGTCCCAAAATAGGAAGTAGATCTTCATGAACCTCCCAAAATCACCCAATATTCATTATTTTAGTGGCGGTATTATTTAGATTACTACGCTACGGCGGGTATGGTATGCACAAATAGTACTATGCTAGGCATGGAGAAAAATATTGGTTTTAACAGGAACTTAAAGTATTAAGAACTGTATAAATTTTAAATGATTAATACCATTCGAAAATTACGCTTTAAACAAGTAAAACTCACAAAGCATAAGGTGTTGATGCATGCATGATGTAGGTCCCGAATATCTTTCGTAACTAAAGAAATATTCCATTCCTGGCTGAAATAAAGTAAACAGCGAGGAGATGGGTTCATTTTTACGGAGGAGTACTAAAAAAGAAAACAAAACTAAAACGTTTTATAATATACAAAACACCCTTAAAATGTTTTCCTAGCAATTTAAAAGCATTTCAGGCGATAGTTAGAAAAAAACGGGAGTTATAAACGTAGCACAATCTGCTCTGAAAGGCCTCAGTAATTTCATCTGCTCTCTTGAATCGTCCCTTCTGAGCGATTCCGCAATTTCAAGGATGAAATCGCATACTAATGGACGGAGGTACGTAACGGACCCCTTGGTGAAGCGGAATATTAAAGTATGCGCGAGTGCATACAGTGAATTTCATATGCATTTGTTAACAGCGTATTCTCCTACACATACCGCATTCGATAGACGTTGTTTGTATATTCTCTTGCTTTTGCTTTCGTAATTACACTCTGACATTGATTTACAATGAAAATTTTCAGTTTCATATCATATCCCCACGAAATTATGCAGAAATAATTTGAGATTTAGATGACTCAAAAAAAATTTTGACGTAGCATACATATCTAATTTTAAACATTGGCATACTCTTGCACCTGCCCCTGTACCAAATTCGCCCCGGTTTGTGTTCACAATCTTTATCAATAAAATAATTCTCGCTATAAAATTTTCTATATAATAATAATAATAATGCCGTCTTTTTTTTAGGGCGAATTTTAGCCAATGCAAGCCATTCTTACAATTAACCCTATTTTGTTTTTGTTTTTTTCCGTCCTATTTTTACATTTTTTTCTCCTTTTCTCTTATTAAATACAACAATTACACCGGAAAAATCCGATTAGCCGGGATTCGAACCCGGGACTGTGTTTGGAGCGTTAACGCGCTAGCACGCTAACCACTCCGCCACCACAGCCGGCGATATTGGATTGTATAGACTTACGAATGCTTGCATTTTCGTCTATACAATCTAGCTAAATAAGTATGCTTTGAAATTCAATACAAAGGTCACTTTTCGAAGCAGTTTGAGGCAGGGTAGACCGGGGAAAGTTTGGCACGTGGGCAGGTTTAGACAATGTTCATACTTGAAACATATTGTTGATCGGAGCGCATCGCATATCAAGCCAGTAGAAGCACCGTGACCGTCATTTGAACTCATGTCATTCTTGAGTCTGTTCGAGTGACCGAGGAAAAAGTCTTTTCTGATATTCCTTCAGATGAGTAAATCTGTACATCCATATTATGGCGTCAATAGTACCTGTACCACAATATCATAATGCTATGACCATTATATGTTTCTTTTGGAGTCATTCTAAGCTATTTAATTAATTTTTTGATCAATTAATGAAACTAAGAGGTTGAGTTGCAACGAAAAAATGGCAAAGGGGCAAGTTTACACAAGGCTCATGGGACAGATTCACACACACTGTTAATCTACTACGTGCTTGTGTATATAGCGTGTGCGCCCCTATGTATTTATCGACAGTTTTTAATAGTTATAAATGCATACGCGTGTTTTGATGAAAAGAAAGTTCGGGACTACAGATGGAAAAGCAAAAAAAGTAAAAATATTGATCCAAATGTGATAGATATGACAGAAAGAGAGGTTAGGAAAGAACAATCTTTGGGAAAAGTTGCTTCAGCCTTTGTTTTTGGGTAAAAGGAGAAGGATGAGAGCATATAAGACAGGAGAAAAGGAAATAATAAAAATATCAAAATAAATAAAAAAAACTATGGTAAAGGAATCCTTGGTAGAAATTTGATATTATTGTCAATAACTCGCCAGTAGTGTCTCCCGAAGATAAAATCCTTTCGGTAGCTTACGCGCTTACTTTTGTTATATACTCGCTTTATAAGGCTCATTTCTAAAAGGAGGATTAAGAGAAAAAAAAAACAAGTTCCTTTTAAGACTCTTTGATCCATTCGAATTGGAGCGAATTATCAAAGGATGAAGGCATTGATCCCTTTATTTCCTTGAGGGCCTTTCTCTCAAGAGAAAGGTAATGAAAAAGAAAAGATATTCCTAATTGAGGATATCGCCATCTTCTTCTGCTTCAAAACGAATGTTAACGATGCTCCTCTCATACTGATCTTATTAAGCAGTGAAAGAAGATGCACGAAAACGATTCACTGGTTTGAATTGGTCAGAAAATCAGATTTCACAAAAGTGCAAGTGCATCTAAAAGAGCCAGGTTAAGCATATGCTTCAAAGGTCCAAAGAGTCATTTTTTTTAGAATCTTAAGAATAAAGTTGTAATAGAAGTTTGACTTAAATGAAGACTTGAATATAGACTTGTGTGTACGAATTATATTGATCAGCAGAGCATAAAGGAATATTTTATTTTGTTCCGGCAACAAAGATATATTGAAGTTGATGTACATCATTACTATATTCAGAAATGTAGCATAAAATCAGGTTAACAACTAAAGAGTAAGTAAAGAGAGCAAGAATTTGTATATTTCACAATTACCTTTTTATTTCCGACCGGTTTCGGCTATGACGGTCATTTTCATTGAAAATATATAAATATGAAAATATTAAACATAGTCTTGTTCTCTTTACTTGTTCAGAATGGCGTTTCACGAAGTACAGCCATCCCAGATCAACTAAAGAGTACACTTTTGTAAAACGCCGTATTATTGTGTCATCATAAATTTGAGACTGTATTATTTATAATATTTTATTGCAAATTTCATCAAAAATAGGGCGTGCTTCTGCTGCGAAAATAAACTCAGATTGCTCGGAGTACTTTCTCAAGCAAATACTAAGCGCAAATTTTCTCACCAAAGATTTAATATAATACATTATACTCAATCAAGTAATGAATTTCTTTCGAGCCCAAAACTCCTCCGTTTTACATTCCTACGAATATGTATATCATTCTATTCTAAGATGGAAAAAAACGTCATTAATCTTCCTCCTTCCCAGGATTTGAAACTTACTATAATGTGTCTCAATTTTAATCAGCCCCTCTTATCAACACAAACACCCGATTATGGTAATCAGCTTATTAATCCACAGCACAGGGAGTATCGCTTTCCCCGAAGAATAAATTAGAATAAATTTCCCTCCAAACTTAGAGAAAAAACTTGAGATTTCGGAGTCCAGAGCTTTTGTACTTGTGTGATGAATATGAAGAGGGTGAAGAGAAAACGGATCGAATGCCTCTGCGAGAATGGCATTATTCACGCTTAAAGGCTGCATTACAGTTTGACGCCTTCCACAAACCTTAGCGAAATCCCAACACATTTCTCCAGCCTCTATCCATTAATGGTAAGCCGTTCCTTTCTCCACCACCCACAGCATCTCCTCATGCCGGATTCAATCCCTAGCAATCAATCCGGTATCACCACGGATAACACGTCCCCTTCATTATTGCCAATCCAGCCCTCTCATTACCTGTATCAAATCCCACGACACAATGTGGGGATGTTTTATGTCTACTCGGTTCATTGATTACCAGCGCATTAATATTTTTCCTAGATCAAGCTTCGCTTCATCGTCACATTTCCATCACTTTCATGCATGTTTTATGATTTCCTCTGACTCTCGGTACACAAGTTAAAATTTAAGATTATCAATGCAAACTGAAATGTTCTGAATCGAAAAAACCATTTGCAGTCTCGATAACGCACGATTCAGAACAAATTATTTTGATATTAAAGACCTTATTACTGGCGATTAATATCAAAGAAGTCTTGCAAGCAAGTATTTTACAGGCTTACGTAGCGTCAGTGTTTCAGCCTTGACTTAGAGGTACGCCTTAACAAAATAAAGAAAATTAGTATGCACTAAATGTTTTCTTTGCTCAGTTTACATGCTATGAATGCATATTATAATGAATCTAGTTTTAACAAATTCATTATTGCTAAAACGTGCGAGTGAAATTGAAGAAATTGACTATTAATTCATGATTCACACCACATAATATTATGAATTGCGATAGAAGTTACACCACTGTTTAAATCGATTACTAATTAACCTTCAAAATTCTATAGTATTATACCATTAATATCGAAAGTAAAACTATTTCCAATTCCAGGAATACCACTCACTACGCAATCACTAACTCGAAATATTCACTCTTTGTTTTTCAGTATATAATCATTTAGTGTGGTTTTTAAAAATTTGGGAGTTACTATTTTATAGAGTTGCAGAATGTTAACTGTGTGAAAACATAATTCAAAAAATTTTAGTATGTATTATATTACAAAATAAAAATTTATTTATTTATTCTTAAGGACTACAATTAGAAACTAGGGATTGGGGCCATTACTGTGGGTGGATGGTAAAATAAAATACATCCTAGTCGGGAGGAAAACCCCCAAAAAACTCACTAAGTAACGCTGAAGTAAAAAAAATTGACCCCATAAATTTTTAGAAGACATATTTTTAGTACTTCTTCATCACATTTGTATCTTTGACTCGAACAAATTTTAAACTTTATAACCATCGCCTAGGCTCACTGGTGCTAAACTTACTTATGATTGGGTCATTCTACCTTAATATTCCACAAACCCCCATGTCTTGGTGTACCGGTGTACTTGCAATGATAACCTTTAATTCTAAATATCCTTTGGCGAAACTCTGGGAAAAAGTAAATTTTCCTTGCTATTATGCTACCTGACACGCATACTTATCACGGTTGTAGTTCAAGATAGATTTCCTAAGAACCTCACATTTTTTCCTCTAAGTGACCCTCATTCCGAGAACTTTCACAGCTTCCTAGCTGACATAGACTGCGATACGTGCTTAGGACCATTGTTTCTCCCGCTGAAAGTGTAGCACGTTCTCTTCATAACTGCTTTATCTCGACTACGCTTTTCCCCCTAAAAATGTCGACGCCAATTTTCTTTTTAAAGAGAGCGTTTCTTCAGCTCCCCTTTAAATCTCCGAGCTTTGCTTTCGGTGGAAAAAGCTTTGCATTCTCTCGCTTTTTTTCCGCATGGATGTCTCGAATATCTTTCCACGGTCCCTTGAATTTATCGACGAGAAGAGACGGTAGTGGTCCCGGCTGTGCGTGTTTAAAGATCTTAATCGAGTGATTCTTCTATCTCTACGACAGACGGAGAGGTAAGCAGATGGAGTCTAGAAAGACGATTGAGAATGAATGGGGATGGGTTACTGATCCGACTGCTGATTCCCTCATAGCTAAGAATGGCGACTTAAATCGTTGGAGAACGAACTTTCAATCGTGACGAGAATTTCTACGTTTTCGGATGAAGGTTAAGCTCTCTGAAACCCTCCCTTTGGTGGAATGGTCGTAATTTTGGCGTCTTAAATTGGGCTCGAAATTGTTTTGCTCTGGAAAGGTGCGGATCGCCTAATAAGTTAATTTTTTTTAAGATAATCGATCTATGCTCAGGAGGAAATCTTTTCTTCTGGGGTTCCTAAAATCCAACAATGCCTTTTTCCAATAAAAGATCGAATTTATTAATTAGCTTGATATCTATCTATAGCGCAGTTTAGTCAAGGTACTTAAAATATCCTTTTGGACGCAATACTTATTATATTATACCGTGCTTAATTACCTTTAGTGATGCTGGCAGAAATAATTTCCATGCATAGGACGTACTCATATACACCATACTTCAAAGAATTGTTTTAATTTTTATCGTCCGGTGGTCTCTTCCAGTATGCTTTGCCTATGGCATCATCTTATTTTATTTATCAAATTTTCAATTAAAAATACACGAAAAATAGATCACTACTATATTTTGAAAAATCGTCCTTAAGATTTCATCGTTTGATAATCTGAATGAAGTAAGGTAATTGTAATTTCGTTTAACCATACGCTGTAATGATAAGTATGATTGCTAACGAGAATTATAAAAATTTTCTCAACATTTAGTACTGGTCATTTTTATTATAAATAAAGTGGCTGCATAAATTGAAATCTTAAACGAAAACATCTGACTCAAGTTAGAGTTTCATCGACTTAAAAGAATAGCGAGTAGCTAATTTTAATGCTTTTTAATAACTGTAAAGACTTACACTATAATTGCAGGATTAAAATTTCAACCACACCTCCTGAATATGATTTGAATCTCATAATATATTATTCCGTTATTTTGCAATTATTTCCAAGTATATTAATTTTTAGCGTTTCATCAACTCAGAAGAAAAGAATCAAGGAACAGCGTAAATCAGGGAAAAAGAATCCTGAAAAAGCTAGCGGGATTTCAAAAGACGTTCATTACGGTATGGGCTATAATAATTATGAAATGAGATATTTGAAATAAAAGACCTACAAGGATAAATTCACATCTTTATCGATAAATTGAAGCACTGATCATTATCACATAAAACATTACATTTTAGTAGTCTTTAATACTTTCCCAAGAGAGCGTACGAAATTCTTTAAAAATAAAATTGGAAAGTTAGGCAAGATATCTTATTGACGACGATTATTGAAGAGAGGAAAACTGTGATCGGAAATATTATTTTACAAGAGCTTAAGATCCCATAAAATCTTCCAAATTCATATTGTGATGATAACTTAAGCTTTCAAGCGCAATGGAAGCGTATTTTTACAGTAGATACGAAAAATTCATGAGTAAGAGCACCTTTTTTTTTAAATGCCAATTTCTGTTTCTCGAGTAACGCCTACAAGGTGGACGGTGCTTTCGCACATTCCTCATAAAGGCGAATGGAAGGAGGAATTGGGGGCCACTGTAAGTGGAGAGAGACATGCAAATCCCGTATTGCGCTATAGAAAGTGAGAGGGGAAGGGGAATGGGTTCAAAGAAATGGAGATGAAGAAGTCGGGACGAAAGTCAAGATGAGGAAAACGTAATTTCTAAGAGAGGCTCGAAGCTGATTTTTTGGAGATTAAGCGAGTTTTTTCCGACTTCAAAAGCAACAGAATAAGTTCTGGATTTTGGAGTATGAATGTTGATTGATTACGCCCAAATCTCCGAAGCGAGTTGAAGAAAACGGAATACATAGAATGATTTTGAGATTATGTATGTATGGTGTCCTAATTTTTTATTTACATGCATTTTCTTTCAATTCACAATTTACTTTTGATATCCAACGCATGCCTTTCAAAGAAAAACTTCGAATAAAGAGTTCAGTTTAGTAATCATGAGTAATCTACCAATTAAAATGTCCTCCAGAGGTCAAATTCCTGCCTGCAATTGTCGAGCAACCCGTTGTCTATCTCCAAGTTATACGAAAAGAAAATTGGAACACAATTTTTAGTGAAAATTTTTAGAAGTTGAAAAGACTCCTCTAGTCGTTTGTCGGTGTCTTCAAGATACCGAAGGAACTGGGGAATACCGAGACAATACCTTCGAAAAATAACCCAATACACATTCCGCCATTCTAAATGATAATATTCTAAGGATAAAATGAATTGCCTCCAAGTTATCTAAAATTCTCCCTTTCTCGTAACTATGTCTTATTTTAAATTGTATTTTTCTTCGAAAGAAATAAAATGCCCATTTATATTTCGAATATCTTAAACCATTATTATGTACTTTGTTAAGATAACAAGTTCGATAAACTCTCCGTTAGCCGAATACGTAAGAGAATATTCGGGAGAATGATAATAATAATGGAGAAATATGTTGTGGATTGGCGGCCTAAGAATCACCCAGTGCGCATTTCGGCTACGTTTATTTTTATTTCCCAGCCCACACACAATGTTCTGAGATAATAGTATTATGCAACAACAACAAGATGGTTCTCTTCCATAACCATTATATACTAACATACAAAATTAACCTTCCTTAGCAGTTCAAAGAGCTGAAATCTTTAACCTTTCTAAGGCACTTGCAATTTTTTATTAAAACTTCTTATCGTAAACTTTTTCGCGATGAATTATACACACAAGTTCCACGAAGAGCAGGCTTAGAAAATCGATTATATAAAAATTTTGATTGTGAAAATTATAATTATATACTACTTGTATCGTAATTTTTTATCATAAGCTTTTTATTTTTATATAGTGTATTTATGTGATTCTACTGATGGAAAAATCATTACCATGCTTTAGGTTGGTTTTTTGATATTTTTTCTATTTACGTGTAAAAATAAGTTCACAGACTTGAACTAGCTAACGTATTTAGTACGAACGGAAGCAATGTAATGAACTCCTTTGATATATCAGTCTTTTCTGCGCCTTAATACCCAAACATGTGAGACTAAAGCAAGCAACTCTCTTCCTGGAAGAGGCGGCACTCAGCCATCTGATTAACGAGAAGTTCCTTGAGGAAAGATAACACGTTGACATAGAATATTTCCAAGTTACTTCATTCTAAAGTTATGGTAAAGTGACGAACGATGCAAATGTGGCACTGCGAATGAGGCTAATTTCCATCTCATTACTCCGCGAATAAATTTCCAACTGATAGTTTCCTTTCGTTCCAAAGTAACTTCAGACAAATTTAACTTCAATAATCAGGTTGTTTTCTCCTGCTGTCACTTGTTCGCTATGCATGTGTATTCCTCTACTATTCTTCTAACATACTCTTATTGGGTCACAAATTTTCCATTGGAGGCTTAAAGAAAAACGTTGTAAGATTGTATTCATATAAAAGTTTTGAGCCCCATTTTGGTTACGTGAAAAATTTTCGAAGGAGGGTTGCATATTCTAATTGGTTGGTTTAGAAATATTCAATACTGTGTATGTTTCCTTGTAGCATGCACAGATTTTTAAATGCGAATCAAGAAATGCGTCAATTATAAAGTAAAGCAAAATATTTAATAATGTTTAAATTCAAACATTAAAAATATCAAACGATTTATATCAATATATAAAAGTAACAATTATTCTATTTAAACTAATATTATATTTATAGCTTATTTCCCCATTATTACATTTCTACAACATAACAATGAAATCTTTCAAAACTACTTAGATAGACTAAACTGTTGAGCTCCCTATTCAAGAATGTAGCAGAGAAAGCACGTGTAAGCTGGAGTTCCTCTTTTTCCTCAAATTAAGATGTTTTTCATCCCTCAATTTATGAATGACGTATCAACGCTCAAAAATTTCAAAGCGAAAATTCTTTTCTTCTTCTTCCTCGATAAAGAGTTAGAAAATTTTCATTTTTCTCTCCATTTCAGAGAAACATTCGAGGTGCGAAGCTGAAAGGGAAATAACTCCCTCAGAAAACAAAGAGAAACATCATAAACTTCATCAAAGAACTACGTTATTTACCGTTCAAGGATGTACATATACGAATATTTCGTGTGGAAAACTGATCAAAAGGAACGGATAGACCTTTTTATGAGAATTTCACATTAGGTTGAATCGAAATTAAATGGAAATTCGAAGCGAGTACCTTAAAATTGAGCATCCAAATGCTACACGGTCAGAATTATTCAAGCTTTTGGAAATTATTAATATTTTCCATTCTCAGATTACTATTTAATATGATTTTTCTCCACCAATAATTACATACAAAAACTTATATTTGATGCTCAAATTTTAGTTCATTTGGAGGATTTTTATGGATGTATAAATTGAATCCATCGATACCTAATTCATTGAAAATTTTGTTAAAAGTATTAAATAAACCTTTAGTTAAACATCATAGTTAACATTAACAACTGCTAACGCACTTAATGTGAAATGAAAATTTGTTTACAGTAATCGAAAAGTTCAGGAAGGGTAATCAACAGTTTTCTTCATGCTAAATTTATTCTAAAATAATGAAAATTTTTAAATTTCCTTAAATAAGCATGTGAATCCCATTACTTTCAAAGGTCGTGAATAAATTTTCTTTATTATTTAAGATGTCAGCATGAATTAACAATCAAAAAGGATTGAGCAGCTTCACATTTCTAGCACAATTTTAAATATATAAATTTGCAAAGGCAAAAATTTTTAATTAAGCAAAATAATCGTCATTGGATAAATAGAAGTGTTGTATAACACCACAAAAAGCTGACATTTGAATTCTGTGAGAATCAAAGTAAGACAGTAGATATTTTTGCTCCAATCTACATAAATGTCTGAATTCTCTGTAAGTTCCAGTCAGCACGTTCTAACGCCCACTTAAATCGAAATGGGGTTTAAAATCAACATAAAGCATCATTAAAATCTCGAATATGTATATTAGGGCGTACCGAAAAACAAAAATTTTTAGTAGCTCACTGCAGCTGAACCAGTGAGGAGCTGCCACTTTCCATGGTGTTTCCAAAAATTTTAAAAGTATGATATCTCGTCATATTCGGTTTTAATGGCTTAATTTAATTGTTCCTCGATCAAAACGAATTAAAACAGCCATTTACTCAAGTGTATGTATGCTCCGTCAAAAATTTAACTTACATATAAAAACGCAATTTTCACTAAAATTTCGAATTTTTGAGCTCTTTGGTCAGGCCCAAGACGAACTTTGTTAGAGCCCATCTTTTGCACATTTCTTATTGAGCCTAAAAGGCAACTTTTCCAACCTATTACGTTCCCGCTGCTAAAAATTTTTGTTTTTCGGTACGCCCTAGTGTATATACTCGTAAGCTACATCTAAAAATTTAATATTAGTTTAATGATTAATATTTCATGGAAGCAATATTAATGCAAATAACTCTTATCAGGCGCAAAGTTAAATTTATTTTCCGATTTAATGCATATATCCGCATGATGCTTTGAATCCTCAGGACGTACTCGTTGATTTTATTCTCATTACGGATTGCGAATTTAAGATAACATTGTCGGTGCATATTCCATTGCAGCGATTCTTTTAATGCAGTAAAAACAGTTGATAATCTCTCTCCGCTGCGAAAAAGTCTTTTCCTCGGATGGGAAAGAAAAAAAGACAGAAAGCCTAAGTACCCGACTGCAGAAGTTGGATTTGGAACTAAAATTTTATATCCCTGTTACGGGTAAAGGAAACTATAATGGAAGCAAACCGCTATTCTTTCGAGGGATCGAGATGAACAAAAACAAACATCGGAAATTAAACCGTAACTGACGTTCGTCTTCCTCCAGTGTTTCTGTTATTTTAAAGGAATAAGGCGGAGCGAAATCTAAATAGCATTTAGAAAACTGAAAATTCTTTTGCGTTCATAAGCGTTCTAGCTTTTGCGTTAGCATACTCTTCGCTTTAAATATCACTCACAGCTCTTTTTGCATCTAGTGGCCATTTTCTTCAGAAAATAAGTTACTTCTGGGTAAAGGTTGAACAAAATTATGACTTCCTTTCCCATGTTCAAATGCATATCTAAATTTATTCTTCTCTATGTCATCCTTTCTCCCTTTCTATGAAAATGAAAGAAAATAATAAGCAACCGCGATCCAATTATATATAAAATTTATAAAAACATTTAAACTAGGAATCATTTTTCAATCATGAACTGTCCTTTAGTTCTTTTCATTTCTTAAACTGACGCTGTTTTCTACATGTTAGCACGCCTTTCATGCGTTTTAATAACTCGCAATTATAAATCCTTATTCTCAAATACAGCTGTAATTCTTTGCTTTTATCACTCTCTAAATATAAAGGATGGATGAAAATAAAGTTCAAATCGATTACGAAAATCAGGTTCGAAATAAAACTAAAAATATTGATAATGGTGTAGAAAATCAACGATCGATTTAAGCCGTAAGTAATAATAATATGCTCACTGGTGCGGTTTAATCAACTCCTGCCTTCCAAATTGCCCACTCCAATATTCTGGTCAATTAAGCGTGTTATTAATCAAAACGTTTGCTTGCTCAATCGATCATCTTCAATTGCAGACTTAATTTTACACGACCTTCCCACTTTTGCTAAATTCTGAATATGTAAACACTTTGAACTGGGAACGGATCCAAATGGGCTTTAAAGAAAACATGTTTTTACAACGATTGACGCCTTTTCCTTTCTATCTCGGGAAAGAATACACATTTTATCTTTCGTCAACCTATATGATTAAGTTTAAAGGTGATCGAAATATTGGAAATAAGTAAACCGAGAAACTAATAAAATAACAATATAAGTAGATACTACTTTATCGGTACTAAAGAGTTGTGCAACTTCCGGAAATGTTTTGCTGCAAACGATGAACATCATTAATGATGAATAAGATAGGGTAAGTAAGAGCTAAAAAAATCCAAATAAATATGGTCAATGAGAATCTGAAGAATACTGGAGAAGAATGCAAGGAAGCTTAATTGCTCGTAAGGATCATTGCCTGAATTATTAATTATCCGTTTGCTGTTATCAGTTAATTTCTCGTTACAATACCATTAATATGATATCTAAATTATTATCAAGATCAAAGTTATTCCCATTGTTTGTCTTCCTTAAAGAAAGTGGTCAATCATGGCAAACTATTTCTTGACATCATATTCTTCCATAATTAGTAATTTTCATTCTTGAATTTATTTTAGCATTATTACAAATGCATGTCAAATAAGATTGAGAATTTTTTAAATTTTTTGTATTCTTATATTATTACTTCATACTTATTCTTGCATTCCTTTCTATATTCGAGCTTTAAATCTGATAGTTAAAATAGTAAAAATAATTCGTAAAAGATACATTTCTCTGTCAGTTTCGATCACCCTATGTCAGTCCTTGCTCTAAACAGAAATCCGCCTGCTTCGGTAATCCATTTTCCTTACTCTACAGGTACCAGACGGCAGAAAATTTAAGCCTACGCATTTCTGCTCGCTTATCACCCAGGAATTAGCTCAATCAACCTCATTGAATATTCCCCTCGTCAACTTCAAGCGACATGCATCTGACGAGAAATATGAACCATTAATATTCCTGGAATAATATTGATCCGACTCATTAAGCAGCGATAGGCAGTCGGAGGAAAAGAGATGGTATGTATTTGGAATCTCGAATGAGGTTCGTGAGGTGGAATCTTAAACACAGCAAGACTGAACGCTTTATGAAAAAGATACACGGTTACACGATTGAAGAGATCCTCTTCGTTTCCATGCGGCACAATTTAACTCTATTCAAACGACGCCCAATGTGTGCCTTTCTGCGAACGGGAAGATCTAATAATCCCTGATAATTGCACGATGCAAACATATCTCCAATTATAAGAGATATGCATCACGAAGGACTCGATCAACGTCTGATGACGAAGTTGAGCGTTGCGATGTCAGAAAATCTCATGCGTCCAATATACCACTTCCTCATTTGCTTTCACAGAACGGTGATTTTTGTGAGGATTAAGTTTAGTCTTAGCTTTACTTCTCTCGTTGTCTAAAATTATCTCAGAATTGGTCTTGGCAACATCGTTGTACACTCTAAAGTCAAGATCTGCAGTATATACGTAGCAAATTTGCATAAAATCTCCGAAACGAAGACGCTATTTTGCCTTACTAAAGTATGTTAGAATGCATCGCGGTATTTAGTGTACTTACTACAGTAAATTGAGTATTTGAAGTTTATTTATGTATCTAGATTTCCGGAACCTTATATTTTCACGCCAACTCGGTCCAAAAAAGTGAGTCAGAGATTAAATTTACTTTACAAGCGCGGATATATTTTCCCAGATTTATCAAAAACCCCTCTAGAAAAATTATACAACAGAATAGGTTCTTATATATAGATTTATTTTCCTTTCATGCGTTTTATGAATCCCAGCAACTTTTCTGCGGGTTGAATCCAAACTAAATGTATTATTCCAAAGCAACGAAATATTTAGGTTGCAAAATTCCATCGCAAAATATATGATTATTGAAATAAGAGAAAACAATTTTTACACCAACAGAAACTACTTTCGTACACCTTAACATCTCCTCTTCAATTAAAGAACGACAGATCTGAAATATGAAGTCATTAACCTGACTCTAAAATCCATTTGGTAGGTGCAATTCATCAAAACGCTATGCTCTCGCAACCACCTATTTTTGGCCAAGAGATCTGGAGGTTTGAAACTTCGCTTGTTTACGACTAAATCTCCGACGTGGCATTTTTCATTTCATCGCTTACATTGCATTGGATCGCTGAGGATAGTTTAACTCTTTTACGCTAGAAATTGGGTCCTTGCCAATTCTGAAATTTTCGAGGCATATTAACCAACCGTATTTTTCCTTTTAAAAATAATCGCTGAATGATCGAAAACGCGCTTTTGGATGGATTGTTCTTGCGTTTCAACAAGGCTACCTTAAAGAGAATAAGAGATTTTGGATGGAATAAAATTCTTCATTATAGGCACACGAAAAACTGAAATGAGCAAATTTCAAAGGACCTTTTAAACATTTTTGGTATCGTAAGATAAATTTATTATAGAGTAGTGAGGGAGTGATGTAGCTTTGGAATGATTTACAACGGTTATCTATTGGTAACTGTCTCAATTTTTAATACAGTAATAGTACGTATGTATCATAAAAAATAGCTTCTGTTATAATGAGGGATAGCGTTATCACATATGAGTAATAGAAAAGTTTTCTGCTTAATAAGTGTATACCTTTAAAGTCGGTTCCACATGTAAGCATGAGCAGTTCCGCATTTAATAATCAATTATAGAAAATTTTAGCTTCAACTATACATCAAAGTTTATTCCTCTTCCATTATAACATTTAAATGTTTAATTCTCTTGCTCTATCTTGATAATATCTTAATGTTCTTGCTAATATATTAGTTAATATTCTTACTTCATTTATCTCACAATTAATGAATATATACTTAAGAAAAGGATCCCTTTACAAATATTTTCAACATTGAGATAATACATTTATATCCAGAATGGCTCCCAGAGAGGGTAATAAGTTTGCATTCAGCGAAAGCGGTCTCGGGTTCCACTCTTGGTGAGGTGATAATGCCCTATCCCCTTTGTGTATGAAGGAAACTTCGATTTCGAGAACGCAAATTTCAAATGCAAACATAGCCACCAAATTCTGAGAAAATTCTGTGCCTGGAACTTCAGGGGAAAGGCATGCCTTCCGAGGTAAAGCTAACACGGTACAGTAAACCTCATACCTTCTAAAGGTGAGTGCCGTACCAAGGGGAATGTAAATACAAAGTTATGTGTAAGGATTAATGGCCATCAATGGGAAGACGATTCTGCGAAGAACTAGATGTAGGAAAACCCGTTTACAACGCTCCCACTTGGGACGCTGTTTTCTACCCGTCACGATCCCTTGTAAACGAAACTCACGGAAAAAATACCTGTTAAGACGCTCTGCTCCCCACTTAAAGCGCGGATTTTCCCATCTCAAGATGCACTGAAACCCGTTTTACCCAATCATCTACTTCATACTATAAATTAAATATTTTTTACCTCACCTGTGTCACTCTTCGCCTTATCGTTAGATGGTTCCTTGTGAATTTCTTCTTGGAAATAAATAATTTTGTGAGAATAAGATATCAGAAAGCAGGAGCATCTGCATCCCCCTGTCGGAGCTGATACGAATTCTGGGTCAGGGTGAAATCTTCTTTATCACTTTCTTTCGGGACAGCATATGAGATTAAAAATTCGCTTGGGGGTGTTTCCTTTCGTCAAAATCTCAAGTTGCAAACATATCGAATAAACCAGAGAGGGAATACGGTGTTTCGGATGCGTATTCTTAAAGAAGATAGTGTTTTCGTGATGCCCTCTCACCACAGCTGTTAAAACGTTCATTATTCTTCCCTAATTGTCTGAATGTGAAATGTGTCTGGTGAAAACTGCTTCATTCTAGAGCAAAAAACGACCAAAATTAAGTAACTAATATGCTCGGTTTGTACAAGAAGCACTCCATACTTCAAAAATTTTATGTGAGACAATCAACATTACACAACCGGTTATAACGCCCATTAAGACACGGTTCTCTAAAAATCGTCTTAACCGGGTTTTGCTGTAGAATACCGACGAATTCTTCTGCTAATAATCAACATCACAAAAGGATTTTTGATCTCAATAATCATCGCCATGATCTATCCTCAACGCCACTCAGAGTCAGTATCTTCTGATTAATGTATTATTTGCCATCGTAATCTCGGAATAACAAAGGAGTGATATATAATTCAGACGATTAATACGCTTCGAGGATGATTTTCTGCCATATCAGATCGAGACGGGCTTTGGGACCACCGAAAGCTTAAAAGGATTTTGTGATCTGAGCACCGAAACCCGATAACCTCAGAATTAATATTCCATCGCGAAACATTCCCCAAATTTAGCTTTTCAGATGGGATGACAACAAGTGGCAGAAGGAATCTGGGGTTGGAGGGTGAATACAAGAGCTGTGGAAAGGCAAACTCACGCTGATAACTGTTTTATCTGGTGGAATACAGAAATATTAAGAGTTACGGTGATTTATAATTTGCTAGGTTTATTTATAATTTAAGAGATTTATGAATATTTATAATTTACAGTCGATTTCAGTGCTCGAGTGTCGATTATGATACAGTCGCCTTATACTGTTTGCCTTACTGCAAATGAATTGAGTGCATATTTTGCTTGAAAGACTTCACAGGTTGGGCATAGAAAAAAAGGTCTCCTTACTCAATATTTTGGGTGTGAATCAGAGGGTTTGAGGCAAGTATAATGAGCGCAAGAATCATTTACTTTATTCAAAATCACCCCGAAGTATATTCTTCGAACAACTGAATACAAAGTTAGGTAAAAGTCCTAGAGTAAGAAAGTTCATGTACTCCATGAAATGATTCTCTTAAGCTTTCTCATTAATCGTTTAAGATTTATAAGAGAAATGTTCAGTATTAATAGTTTTATAGTACACTTCTGTATGTCTTCTCTTTCTCTAGGTCAACAACTTTTGCTCTTGAAGCTCATTTCGTCATCCAAGTATTCCAATATTGTTTCCAAATTGAAAAAGTTCTTAAGCGGTAATTAGACCAAAGTTGAACTTTCGGCAGAAGATATTTCCGAATGGAGTTTTGTCTGAAACGTTTCTCTTTGGAAATTGTTCCGAGAATTTCCTCTGAACAGTTGGAGAAGAGAATGCAGCTTTGGATCATAACTTAAAAGGCTCGATTAGGAAGCAAATAAGGACTTAATGAGGGAGTTATGTAACATTCAAGAAAAATGTCAGGGCACATGTTCACAGCCACTGGGAAATTATTAATTTCTAATAACTGAATATCTTTTCCTCCTATAAATACTAATTAGTTAATTGCGGAAAAAGTCACACCGAATCGAGCTGGATTTTAAACGGGGTAAGAATATGATTACTTATTCATCAAACATGAGCAATGCTAATACAATTCAAAATTTTTAAATTTGGTTTTGTTCAGGACCCATTTAGCAACATAATTATTATTTTGGTTAAGGATTCTTATGTTAATTCCAAGTAAAAGTTAAATCTCATAAAAGTACAATACAATGATAATTCAGTATTTTATCTTCAAGTTTTTTCGATATCTTTTTGCTATTCTATTTCAATTTTACTTTGTGACGTTAGCTATGTTGATAAGAGAAATAAGGAAAAAGAATTAATTTTGAATTCTCATATTCGTTAGATTAATTATATTCCCAAGGAATTGCCGCTGTCAAATTACAACAATTCCTTCACAAAAATTTAATGAATTCAACAAACAACATCTTTCTCATCGACCTATTCTGATAGCAAATCCAGATGTTCCAATAGCTCATCAATATAATTGTATTTTCTTCTTCATAATAAATTTACGTATTTTTAATGACGTGAATTCAGCCATCCAAATGTCAGCTATACTTTAATTACCACAATCTGCGGGAATTTCCCAAAAATTCCGGAGATTTCAATATGTTGTCTTCTTTGCAACAAATTACATTTTCCTACATTCACCCTTTCAAATGAAAAAATTATTTCGACAAAATAGACCGTTGTATATCGTAGTACACGCAGATTTATACAATTTAAGGCATTCATATTATCAAAATGACGGAAAATATCATTCGGTGTTTAAGAAATAGTAATCCTCTCTAATCATTCGATATTCTTTCGTGTTTCCTTGTCCTTGATTTCTCCTTGGTGTTAACTTGTTGCAGAACTACTTTCCAAGTTCTTTCCAATACTGTTGCGCATTCGCAATTCATTCTCCGGAATAGAATGGCTCAAGCATCTCCTTTTACGATGATATTTCAAGGGCAGGAGAGAATGCCCTCGCTCGAGCATTGTCAGAATGGCCTGCGGACGGCCTAAGTGCCACTTCAACAACTCGAGGTGCCGCGATTTTCTTTGGAGAAAAGGTCACTGTTGGAGTCATAGTGGAGGTGCTGAATAAAGATGACCACTGTATTAAGTTTTGGAATGAGGATATTACAGCGTTTATCACATAATTATTTGCGGGGTTGTACCTAATATAACTTTGATGTTAGTAGATATTCTCATTATATATGAGAATAATAGTCCCGTAGGAATATTTCGCACAAATGGTCACTGTGAGAAGAATAATAATCTAATATCTAATCTCCACATGGAAGCAATGTGATTTTAATTAGATAATGAACACATACATTACATACATACATTTATACTTATATTTTATGTTTCTATACCAATTTACAGTGGTAAAACAAAATGATGAAACACAATTTGTACAGCAAAAAATTGATACCAAAAAGGAAGAGTAAAAACTGAACCAACCTAAATTGAAAGTAATTGATTCGTAAGCGAAATTGTATTTTTAAGGCATGCTTCAGTGTTTATGTATTCGTTTGCAGTTATAGGAGTATTTGTTGAAATATATTTAGGACTGGAGAACTAGAGTATCACTGTCCGTTTCGATATACCTCGTTTGTATCGATAGATATCGGTATCTACACATCTAGTAACGAAACTCTATAGGCAAACTCAAATTTTAAATCAATTTTTTGGCATAATGGTGCATTCAATTCATTTGTGGATTAATTTTTAGCAAAAAGCGGGAAAGTTTCTCTTTAAAATCGTGCGTCATTTACATGTTTTGACGGAGTGTGAAGGGAGGAAAGCGCAGGTCACAAAAACCCGTTTAGAAATAATATATGAGGATCAGATTCGATTTTCTTTTGGCTATAATCCATTAAAAGTCCCATAACGCGGCAAAACTGGATTTTTACATGTTAAAACGTATTCAAAATGTTTCATTGCCTAAAAGTAGGTATTGTCTCCTAAAAATGGAAACAAATATTTAATGAAAATTCTTATTTAATGAAAACACCGTTTAAAAGCTTTAGAATGAGCGTATTTAAAGCATCGTATATTTTAAGCTCTCTGAGAAACGGGCGTTTGAATGAGAGCGCTAGCGCCGGATTTCGAACTTTTCTGCGAAATTTGTTTAGCCGCCATTTTGTAATTATTCGGATTGTTGGTCAAAAATTTGGTAAAAGTTACTTAATTGTTACTATAAATAATGTGGCAAAGTTTCAGGAAGATATAGAAATGTCATGTTTTTTTGTTCGGTTTGGCGTGGAATGACCCATATACGAAATATCTTACTTACTATAAATCTTCGCCTGTGAAAGAGTTAAGAATTCATATGTCCGCAATGTGAAGAATTGCGAAGAAAATCAAATTTCAATCAGTGAGAGGAATGTATATAAGCTACCTAACCCGTAAAACCCTTACTTCAATGCCATGTATGCTGACCAATCGGCTTATCGCATCCGTTCTATGAGATTCTTCGTGTGATCCGACTTATCATAGGATATCCTGCATTAACATCCTCTTCAGGACGTAGCAGAGGAAGTGGAGATTTGTTCATAATTAGTGAGGGCATTCGAATCCCGAATTCATTGGGAAAAGCGATTTACGCGCGAAGAGATAGATTTTCATTTTGAGACTGTCGATGTCGGCTTAAAATTTTTTTCAAGTTCTACCCTCGCGCACACTACTGTAAGTGCTTTAAATTTCCTAAAATAAAATAAAACTCCTAAATTTAACACAGTAACACGACCAACTCTGAATCGACAAATAATATTGACCTACGACACAATATAAGGTCTATAAGGTCTTTATTAAGGCGAGATTGAGACTGAAAAGTCTCTTCTTCCATTTAAACTTTCGTCAATAATATTACATACATAAAATTTTTTTGTAGGTGAATAGAGATAGAGAGGAAAACTTTAAAAGGAGTGGATGTAAAAAAAACCTAAGGTGATATCTTAGGAAAAAAGATCCACTGCAGGAAAACACCCGCAAAGAAGGGGGGTGTGAAAAACCTGCGCAAAGCTACTGATAGTACATGCTAAAAGATATAATAGAAAACTGTGTATGAATTGAAAATTAAAAAAGCAGTACTATAAAGAAATTGAAAAAACAATAATAAAATAAAATCAGAAAAAGAAAAAAATTCAATAGTAAACAAAGTAAATAAAAATGTGATAGAAACATAAGAAAAAACATTCAAACTAAAATATAAAACAATGTGTGCGTCGTGACATGCTTTTGCAGGTGTCCCCATATGTAGACAGCTTTCACGTTCTTAATTATGCTTAGGTTAGATTCCTATTTAATCTCTCTCGAAGTACTGCAATGTAAAATTAACCCCAACTAGCTCTAACCATTATTCACTGGTAAGTTATGTTCACATCCCTTCTAAAACGCTTAAAACAAAATTTTGCGTAAGCTTCTTAAAACTTACTTACACTCCACTTTAAACTCCAGCTGCCGTTTACAATGAATTTGGGCCAAACTGGTTCTTTCCTCTCATGAACATGCTTTTCTACGTTAAGTATACGAGTATTTCATAATTCTGTACTTAATGCAGTTTCTAAACCATCAACTTGGGTCTGTCTCCCATTCAAAAAATCAATTCCGACAACAAAGCTGAGCTGTGATTTTCTAAATAAACTACAGAACGTATTTATTTCGTTAACATTGCAGAGTTTTGAGTATTTCCCGCAAAAGCAAGCCAACTTATAAAGAGACTATGTCATATAGTATATTAATGATGCAATATTTTTCCGTTTACAATGGAAAATATAAGTTTATAGAACGATTGATTATATTCATAAAAATAAATATTAATGTGATATCTGTGTGCTTGGGATCACAAGGAGAGACAGGAAACGCAACACCTGGATGAGAATGATTATAAGAGTGACAGACATCATAGATAAAGTTAAATCACTGAAATGGATGTGGGCAGGCCATGTGGCGAGAAGAAACGACAATCGTTGGACATAAATAAGCAGTTCTGCACTAGACATTAAGAGATGTGAAGAGACCAAGAAAAAGACCAAAGGACCAAAGGAAGGAGGATGAAACAGAGAGATCATTGAGTACTTTGGAGTTATTTAGCAAAGAAAAGCTCAAAATTGAGAATTGGAAAACTCTTGGGGAGGCCTACATCCGACATCGGATTGAAAACGGCTGATGATATATTAAATTCATCTACATCTACATATGTACCCTGCAAGCCGCCTTTCGGCGTGTGGCAGGGGGTGCAAGCACCATGACTCTACTTTCCTAGTCGATTATTTTCTCGTATTATTCTCTGAAAAATGAATTCTTGAATCGACTGGTTCTAGCATCTATTTCTCTGATCTTTCTCGCGGTATCAGGACGGACTATACAACAAGGAGGGCGCATAATATCGGCTACGAATTAAAGTGACACAGAATGAAATATAGGTAGAAATTATATTATGACCTATGTTTGCATGAAATTGATGTTCTCATAATATTTTATCGTCGAAAGTCAACTCTAACGTATAAGGAGATTGCGTTTCGGAAATATTTTGATATTAGCGACCGGTGAATTAAGTTCAACGTTTAAAAAAATGTTTTCGGGTATCGTCAAAAGTACCCCAATAAAGTTTCCCCGGCTTCACTTCAAACCGCGGAATAAAATTTACGCGTTCGATTCGCATCAATGCTCATGAAGGCGATTCAGGAGAGCGGCACGAGATCCAAGTATAAGAGAAATAGCCTTATATACGTTAAGAGGGCATTGAAGAGATACGTCTTGGATTGCACCGAGGTATAGGTCGAAACCACATTTCTCGATACGAAAAGGTAATCGATGAAATACGGCATTTTACGAGAGGTGACGTAAAGATCGAAGTAAATCATTTTTATTTTCTCGGCGGACTATGGGTGTGAAGTGGCCCGAGGAAAATAACTCTTGGAGCGAGAAAGCATGATTCCGGATGTGTTCGACTTCGGTCCAAAACGTGATCCGTTCGAAATGGCATCAAGAAGCAGTTCCATTTCGTGAAATGGAATGGCGTACGTTCCCTGAAAGTTTTTCCAAAGGAGGACATGAAGGTGGTCATTTTTGGCTATCACACCTCTCTCTGGAGCTCTAAAATATTTTATGCTAGACAGTAAGGTCTACCAACACCGCCTGATTTTTTCAGTGTATTTACAATTATAAAGGTTTACTCTATTTATGTATAAAAAATGTACACACGATGAAGGCAGGGGTTTTTATTAAAACCATTTCTGATCAAAGCCGTTCTAAGTTAGTATTGTTGTTTTATTCTGGGAGTTGAAAATAATTTAAAAATTGCCGGCATGACCTGATTTTCTATGTACATACTACAAAGCTCTTTAACTTTTTACAACAACATTCCTAAAAAAGTTTATCCACGGCTAAAAGCAGCGTCAAAATATTCTAAGTCAATTGAAATATCGGAAAAGTGTGTATTTAAAAGGATATATACATCATATTGGTTCCCAAAAACTTTCATGAACAATAATTCCTACAGATAATTTAAAGTTATAAAATTAGTCTAACTGAAGGAGACGTTCATAATATCAAAGCATCACTTCTTTAGCCGAAATCTTGAAAGTCGTATCTCTCGTTTTCCATTGAAATTTATATATGTAAATAGAATAGCCACAGCATCTTGATGAATGGAATATTTATCATTTGCTTTTTGATACAGGATAAAGGCTACCTTTCATTTATTTTTGTCTCCGTTTATCTGACGGTAACGAAAAGATCGTTTTATGGCATATAAAAGTTACTATAGTGCGAACGATGCTGAAAAATACAGTCATTTTGATCTCTCGTTCAATCCTATAAAAATGTTTTTCATTGGTTCATTGTGTTATTCTTGTGTGGAATATTTCCACTCATTCTGACTCAGTAAGGAAGGCGATGCAAAGTACTTCACATCTACTTTTGCCTAGTAAGCATCATTTCCTTTCCTGAGTTAATGGAAAATGGTTGTACTAGCCTCCGGGCTGTGTGCTCCACAGGAAGAGTTAACAACACCAGCCGTGACATATCCACTGCTCTCATAAACGACTTTAGATTTTTTCTTGTCCTTCCCTCGAACACCTTCTTCTAAGTGATTTAAATGCAAGCAATGGAAATAAACAGTTTCTTTTCTTTAAATGCCTATCAACTTGTAAGGCAAAATTTTTATTCTAATTCCAAATCTTATCTAGGCAACTTCATATCCAAAAGGCTAATCTAAAAAAATAATGTTGCGTGAAAAAGATATATTTTCAATACATTTGTGCAGTTAAGTATCATTATGCTTGCGAAACTACAGCCGGTGAAAACTATGGGACTTTTATGTAATATGAAAGGTATAGCTAAAAATTTCCATTTATTTGTTCTTCGGTATTATACATCCTGGTACTACGTACATTAATATCGTGACGATATCCGAAATTTTCTATGTGAATTTAGGAAGCTATACTATGTGGAATCTCTAAACAATTTTTCTAAGGGCCAGGGTAAACAGAAAGACATTATAAGATTTAAGAACCCAAGAGGTGGAGCCCAGAACCTGACCTTGGAAGCAAGGTGCACAGGTGAGCCTTATTTCAAGGTGTTACCTCAGCTTCCCCATTTTAATTGAAGCATCAATCAAGTAAAGTGCCTTAAGATAAACCTCTCGGATCAAGACATCAAAATTAATGGAAACCTTTTATGCGGAGAGAAAACAAAAGCCTCTCCTCGGAGAGTAGGTAAAAGAAGAAACAAGTACAGATTTTTTGTGAACGATTTCCTCATTGAATGAAAATTAAGAGATTCATGAAAATGAAGAATAATATTGCATTTTTATAGCCAATGAGAATTAAATAAGAGATATAATATAGAAATATATAGATTATCAGTTTCGTTTTACGACTGGGGAGACCATGATATAGAGTCACCGATTTTGGTCAAATTTGTTAGGATGATAGCATACTTTATTATAATTTCCACGAATTATCACCCTTTTGGGTGCAGAAAGTTAGAAGTATTGGGATAAATAATATTTTAATCATAGAAAATGACTGCGGTCACAAAGGTCAACAAAGGCTTTCTGACCGAAATTTTCTCCAAAGTCAAAAAAGCGTTAAGGAAATCAATTTCTATGCATACTTACTTCATGAACAAGAAACAAACATTACTAAAAATTTCAAAACGACCGTTCAGAATCCAACGATTCAACATCCTTTGCTGTTTTGAATGAATTTGCAGAGAAAAACCTACAATCTTCTAAATTAATAAATGGATAAGATTTTAAATTGATATCCAAGTCAATTAAATTAATGGAATGATGAGTATCGCTTAGGATTATGCCCTCGGGAGTTTATGAGCCGGTTACGAGCGCCAGTTTCTTTTACTTGTGTGCCCTTTGACTTGTCTGGCTTAGGTGGCCCTTCTAGGAGCTTCCGCCAGCAATGCTCTCTAAATCCCCTAGGGCATACCCCACGATCTCCACCACGATGAGGTAAGGATTTCCGTTACTCTTGACAAAAGTTACTCGGAGATTATACAGAATCACCAGAAATTGATTGATTTTGGGAAGCAGCTGACAGAGGAAACTGTCATCAGCCAAGGTGTTATGTAGGGTTGTTTTATGCCATCGACTTAATGCCATCGACTTAATTTAATGTTTAATCTATAGATAGATGGAAATGAAATACGTAAGAGAATAAATCTATCCATAAATGGAAATAGAATAATTGTTAGAATTAATCTAACCATACGTGGCATTCTGAGGAAGTGGAGGACAATGTAGCACCAGGCACAGAATCTGGACCCTCTGAGTATTTAAATACAATTTTATTCGCCGATGACCAAGTTATTACACAAAATACAGAGGATGGATTGCAAATGACGTTCACTAATAACACCAACTGAATAACATGCACAAACCGAAAATATTAATATGTAAAACAAAAACTGTGGCATTCTTAGGAAGCAAGGTGATGAGGAAAAAATACCGCATAAGATCAAGAACTGGAACAAGTGTCCCATTTCCTTTTTTTTTTGGGATGCGATATAGAGTACGGCGACAACAAAAATGCCGAAAATGAAATTAACATTTTCCCCAAAGGATATGCGGAACGATACGAAGAACTTTAAAAGGCGCTAGCAGGAAAGAAACCCAGATAAAATTTTATAAAGATGGCAGTCCATGGTTTTTGTACTGCTGCTAAACAGCAGAATTAAAAAAAACAATACAAATAAACTCAAGAAAAATTAAATTTCTTCGAGCTATGAAAGGGTGTACAAGATAAGGCATATTAAGGTGTACATTACCATAAACCAGGACAAGCTTAAAGCCTTCTCAGGAGGAGGAAAAAAGAAAAAGATGTGGGAAATTTTCGATAGAACTCTCCTGATGAAACTACCAGTCTACCTTATATAAACAATATTTAGAAGAAAAAAGGAATAAAGATGTAATTCCATACCAATAAAGCTTACGGAGTCCGATGAAAGTGACAAATTAAGTTAATTTAACTGTTCTTCATCCATTTAAACTTATGGGTAAAACTGATGATGATTAAAGTCTTGATACTTTTCTAAATTCGTCAGCAATTTTCCTATGAAATCTTGCTTTGGCTTTGAGATATAAGGGTTATAATCAAGATTAATTTTATCACTGAAAAGTAAAAATAAATATAATAAAAACTCAACAATTCCGCAACTTCATTTTTAAACGTTAAGTTTTTATTTAATTTTATTTCCCTTGTAAAAATAAAGATAATTTTTCTTTTAAAATGGTATTCTACAAAATAAAGCCTGAGATTATCAATTTCCACACAGACTTTTTAACCAAAGGAGGACGCGATATCAACTCGTATAACCTAACGTCTGCACCAAAGTTCCTCTAAATTAATAAAATTTGAAAAGTAAATGTAAAATAGATACAGTTATTGATGTTAAATAAAGCTCAATGTTAATTAAAGCTCAATGTTAAATTATATAATTTAATAGAATAATAATTATTAATATATTATATTTTGAAGAATTCAAGCCTACGTTATCCATTAAATCTTAACATAACCAGTCTTTACGAATGAAAAAAAACTGTGAAATCCGGAAATATATTATAAAAGAGGAAATATATTATGCAGATTTAAAATATAAAAGGCAATGTAAATTAAATATTAGGCAAAAAAATTCGTTTAGGACATACGTTTTACATACTTAACCTACATGCTCCAAATACGAAAATATTCAGCTTTTCAAATATATTTCATGTGTAAAATTTGTGACAAATTCATTACACCGTTTTTACGTCTAGTCGCATCACTCAGCCAAATTAATACCAAAGATATTTGGGGGTGAAAGCAAAAGTTTCGAATCGATTAAAATTGTACGGAAAACATTACCAATCCTCTCTCACCGTTCGAGTGAAAACGGAATCCTTCCTTTACACCACTTAGAACCTGAATTCCAGTAATGAGGTGGTTCATCAATGCTCCGCTTGATAAAAGCTTAACACATCACTCTTCCCTAATGGAATTGGACCGGAAACGGAAAAAAACAAGCCTCCAAAGAGGCCGACAACGTCATGGTAGCGGAGCTCACGCATTCATTAAAATGAATGGCGGCCAGCATTTACGCTACGCCTTGTCGCTCGTGGAGACACAATGAAAAGTCCCGCGGTCGAATGAATATTTATGTTCGTTTTCATCTAGCGTGAGCGAAAAAAAATCCAGTTCGATAAAAGTTGATGGAGACGCATCGGCGGAATTTTTAGTGATTCCTGCAGGAATTCGATAAATACGCGATTTCAAAGTGTTCTCTGTCTTTGAATTCGACTTCACGCACGAGAGCTGAAGAAGTGAGAGGGAAGAACGAAAGCGAAAGCTGAGGACGAAGTGCGGTCCATGAACGTTCTGAAAGCCCGTAAATGCGGACGGAAAGCACATTAGATACGCAAGGTTTGCTTTTGGAGGGAAAACCACTGTCGGAAAATAACATTGTCTCTTAAAATATCATCAGTAATATTATTATTCCGATCTAAAAAACTAGCACAAAAATTTGAGTATAATTTTATATTCTTTTTTCTGAAAACAATAAAATCTTTTACATAAATAAAGGCAGTATCTTCACTCCAATCATTTCATGCAACCGGAAAACCATTTCGTATAGTTTTCTTTCCATATCCCTAGGTCAGTATTCAAATTCACTCAAGAACGTGATTCCCTGATTAGGATGAATGAGCTTCTTTTTGAACAAAAATAATGTCCTTATACTTAAATTTAACTGCTTCAGAGGTTACCTAACCCAAGTTAAATAGTTGTAATTACGCAAGAATCAAGTGGTTAGCCTCACCCAATTTTTTTTTCAAATTTTCCTTCTTTCAAGCTTATTTTATAAAAACAACTTTCTTTAGCGATATTTTTCTCAATTACACTTTAAATCATCAAATTAACTAAATCACCATGCTGTATAGCAAGGAAATAAAGAAAAATATAACTCTAATGACGTTTTCAATTCATCTTACTTAAAAAGTAATTTTCTTCTTTATGCTAAGATAATTTATATATTTAAAATATTGATTTTATAATATACAATATTACACTAATCAATACAGTATTTAAACCACAGCAAAGAAACCATTTCAAGCGGAACAAACCGATTTCAATGAAATAAATATTTTAAGAAAAATTAAAATATTTGTATAAATGAAATAAAACAAAAATTGAACATAAATTAAGCATTTGATCTAATTTCTTCGAATAAATGCAGGAGTTTACAACAGAAAATCAAATCCTTCACAACTATAGTTATATACGTAGACATGTAGTTATATAGACATATAGTTATATGGACATTATAGTTGTACATACATTTAATAATAAAAAACTGGAAAAATTGAGGAATTATGGGACATCAACAAATGCCCATGAAAAAGAAAATATTTTCACTTGTTCTCTGCAGATTCTCCTCAAAAACCTCAGCGTTCTATCGAAATCTATTTTCCTTTAAGAAACCCCGATGGAATCATCAGTCAATTTATCATTTTAAGAAAGATGCTTTAACATGCAAAGACATTTTGACCTGATGATTCTTCTGCGAAAGCAAAATCAGTTCGTTAAAATAAATCTCGTAGAAATAACTAAGTATCTTCTTTGATCACTAAGCTAAAATCGAGGCGAGTCTAAAACAAAAAATTACCAGTCTAAAGAATATTGCGGAATCCTTGTTACGCAAGTTATAAAAATATGCTGGTCTTTCGCTACCTTCTAGTGACGACCTTCAAAATCACAACGAGAACCTTCCATGCTTAAAATGTTTATGCTGTCATGCATTGTTTTCCTTTTTCATATTCCAAAAGTCTGACGTTACGCGCCATAACTCCCGTTGCGTACTATTTTGCTTTCAGTGGTCTCCTGAGATATATAAACAATCGAACTTCTGGTCTTGGCCATTTAATATTGACAAGCACATTCACAAATTATTAACGAGCAAAACAGAGGTCCGTGGACAAATATTATTTCTAAGAAAGAATGTCAGGAAACTATCAAATACCGTTCGGAAATATATTTGAGTTTTCCTCTATACAATACATCCTTTTAATTTTTGAGTTTGTTTATATGAGAAAAAGTGTGCTTTCCAACTCTACAATATTCAACCGCTTAGAAGCATGCATTCCCTTCTTTTCACAATTCCTATCTAATTCTGTACTCAACTCTTTTCTCAGTGATTCTGATCCTTAACGTAGATTCTTCATCGACATATTCAACATTGTAAACCATTACTGAATACCTGTGATGTGCATAAACACTGATCTGAGAATAATGAGCACGAAAAAGAGACAACCGAAAATTTACAATACCTCATTTTGTGTCATATGCTGCACAATTTGCTTTAAAATCATAGCTGTTAGTAAGCTTGTTTCTGGGGGCTATTTTGAACCTCTATCCTACCTTCATTAGCTCCCAAAGGCTTAGTAGAGGTAATGAATCACATCGAGCAGCTTGAGAAGTTAGGTAGATTGGCCTCGATTTCGTCAGAGAACCAGAAAGCTATAAAGAAATGAAGTCCCCATGTGCGCTATAATTATTCTGCGAATAACACTGGTTATAACATTCAAAAGAAAGACCCCCTATTATTCCATCAATCTTACTTAAGTAAATACTGAAGTCTCTTTGTATACTCACGACCTTTGCTGACTGAACAAGAATCAATTTGTCCGAAGATTTTTATAAAAATTTTATAATGACAGAGGAATAGAAATAATAAGCTAATCTGTCGCGGTTTGCGTGAACGGACCTTAGCTTTGCTATAATAATTAATAGAAAATTGGCAATCGTATAACATATAAGCCTACAAAACTCATGCTAGCCCTAGGGTAGAGATAACCCCATGTAATTGTGTTGCTCCCAATCATCTATTTATTTTATTTCTCTAATGAAATGTTTCCCATCTAGCGTGATCTGTATTTATCTCTTTTTTATACTATATACATCCGTAATTCGTCTAATTCTTATAAGCTATAAGTCCTGAATTCCGAGTCATTCATTACTAGTACGTTTATCATTTATGTTAACGGTAAAGTGTAAAAACCGGCATTCTATAGAATACAAAGGCATTTTATACATGGAAATGGGAAGTTAAACTACGAACATATATATCCTAGGCATTATATACAATACCTAAAAGGCAAACCAGCAGAGGGTAGAATAAGCTCGTTCTCGCAAGAACATTTCGCCCCGAGAAAGAACGTAGCGCCTGCATCTTAGTTTGCCCGTAATGAAGTACGAATGCCTTGCTGTGCCGATAGCAGAGTATAGAATAAGCTTATTCCTGTCATGATTATTCCCTTGGGCCCTAGATCTTATTGTTAGTGTCTAAATTCGGCGGAAAATCAATAATACATAGAGAAAAATAAAATAAGGACTTCATTTCAGCTACAGAAAAATCGGTCATCGTTTATCTTCACGGCGATATCTTTAACGAAATACTTCTCATTTTGTCAGAATACTTATGTTACTAATAAGTTTTTGTTTATTATAACCCAATTCAAAATACATTTATTAGCAGCTGTTCTTTTTTTAAATCTTAGTAGTATATTGAGTGCCAGATAAAATATATGCAATAAATATATATTTATACGATTTAAAAACTTAGTAAATGCCATATATTGAGTAAAATTAGATTGAGGTGTGATTTAAGCAAAGGAGCGGAATAACTTCTGTTGCTGCGTATACTATAATAGTTTGCTTTGCTTCAAAGGCAAAACCATAATGATGAAATTAAACGTTTTTCTCACTCATTTTTCTTAAGTATTCCTTTTACTAGATAACTAAGGTAGATTCAGAAACAAGTCAGTACGTAAAGCTACATCCTTTAATAAGCCTGCACTTAATTTAATTATTAATTAATCTAATTGAGGACACCAGCACGACAGTGTTTTCGATGCTTTATTGCTCTAGCTAACTGACTCTAGAACAAATTAAATAAACCCAGAAATCAGGTTACGATTTATGCTCGAGGTTGTGCTGATAGAGGAGATGAAATTGCAAAGAAAATTTTTTAATATAATTTTTCGTTTTGTTCTTATTTGGAGAGATTTTCACGATTTTAATTGGAAATTACTTAAAAACATCTGGTATGTTGAATCCTCCCAGGAAAATGTCAATTCTGCGAAATATTTGATTCTACATTTAGTATTCGGAAACCCAAAAACAAGTCGGAAAACCCTAGATTGTATCAAGATAAATAATTTCATCTTTTCTATTTTCTTTTTCTTTCACTCAACTGTTTACAAATTTTTCGAAATTTATTCAAGACATAGCGATATATAATGCAATATCGATGACTTTGTATAATCTTCAAGAATTACAGAAAGAAAATGAAGTTAAAATAATAGTTTTCATGAAAAAAATTAATTTAGACTACTATATAGGAAATGAAAGAATAAATGGTACTTTTTCCACATAAATTTATGTGGAATTTATGTAGTTTATGTGGAAACACAATTCCACAATTTATGCAGAAAAAGTACCATTTATTCTTTCATTTCCTAAGATGGATTTCCACCACATCTCGCCGGATTCTGTGAATTTCATTAGACTACTTTAATTTATTAATTTAATTATAAAATCAATTACTGTTACTAATTTATTTAGGTGTTACGGAAAACTATTTTAATGAATTTCGCAATACATTTCATACATACATAGAGATACTAATGAACATACACACTACTCACGGTGTGATGCCAAAGTTTGAATAAACATGAGAACAGCAATTTTTCATTAAATTGAAAAAGGGAATAGCTCACTCTGCTCTCAAAATAAAATCCGTCGTTTCCAATTCTGCCTCCGCAGTTCTCTCCTTACTTGTTTAATAAAATTTGCCTGCGCCGGTTCTCTCTTTCCGGTACTTTATTATCAAGGCGACGTCATAATGAAAGAAGAGAAAAGTCACTCTCTTCCTTCGCTCCACACGCTAAGAAGGTGGATTAGAAGATAGAGAGGCGTTCTACATCTATATATAAAAAGAGCTCTGAAAGGTCATGATCCATTGTTTGAGATTAAAGAGGCGTACTGCGGTTTAAAACCGCTGGGTGAGGTAAATGGTCCGTATCTTGCGGATATATGTCTGAAAATGAAAAGATCTTGATACTAACACATGTCCTCGCTGAAATCCGCACCCGTACAAAATGCTCGGAAGAGAGGCCTCTTGAGTTTTCTCCAGAGATACCAAACCTAAAATTCTTGAGAAATTTCGACGCGCCTTTTTCTTTATCCTTAAGATGGTGACGGATTTAATTCAGAGAATTTAAATAGTGTATCGAAATCTGTGATGCTCTCCGAAGACGGAAAGTCTTAAGAGAATTAAAATAATTATAACGCTCTGACGATCTCGCGTTACCTTAATAACGGAGAGTGAAAATAATGAGGCTAATACGAAATAAATAACTTTAATTTTCCGTATATATACTCTGATTGTTGTAAATATTCGCACACCTTTAAAAATCTGTGGGTGCTCCTGAGACTAAGTTAAAAATAATCTGAGCAAGTGATTCACGTTTTTAAAATTTAACAATTTGCTTTGATAGTATACTCTGATTAAATACGATTATCCGGAGCGATTTAATAAATAATATTAATGAAAACAGTGAGAAAGTACGGCCTATATATAGAATAACGTTGTTTCATATTTTAACACCCCGTTTAGCTGCCTATGTGTTACAATGTATTATCACTTCAGAAAGTTCATCAGTCCCTGAACTATCGAAAATACCCAGATGCTACTTATTTACGATGGTTATTTGATTCAATTAGTAATTCATTGAGTTTAAATTCAATAGTAATTTAATTGCTAAATTTTTACATTTGTGTAGGTAGAATTTCATGATATTTTTGAGATAGTTTGGAATGACCCAGAGTCTGAGGCTGAAATGTATGCTCACTAGTAAAAAATATATGCGTATAATTAATAAGTAATTATATTATACTTATAAGTAAAGTATAAATATAATTAATATAGTATAAGTAACTTTAAGTTCCGTGGCATAAATTTCTTCATTCCAACTTATCAGTTGATAAGTCACTTCTTTAACAGATAACGTCATCTTATTATTAGAGAGTGTAGGATTATAGGGAGCCCTGCGGAATCTCCCTTAAAAATTTGCATTGGAATTATCTAAGAACATTTCTTGCATCCGTTTCCTTAAACAAAATTATTGATCCGGTTGATCTTTACGCTAGCTCTACCAGCCTCTGAGGCAATCAGCGCGATATGCATCGAGAAGCTGAAGATGGGATTATCTGAGAAAGATACCCCTCAGTATTGAATAACTAAGTCTATGCGCCCATACATGACATTAGAATTAATTTTCGCATATATGTGGTCTACAGCAAAGCTTCCTTTTCATTTACCCATAATATTCCTAGCTTTGTCAAGATCTTAGAGACACCAAAAATATAATACCAAAAATTATTTATTGTGTTAATCAATATTTAATTATGTTGACATTTTTTATTTATTAATGTTTATTAATTAACTATTTAAAAATGATATGCATAAATGAAAATGCATACGCCCAGGCCATCTGTCAGTTAATAAAGATATTATTGCAATGTTCTAATTCTATATGACTAATCTACTTTTAGTAAAATCTTCGCAAATTACAAATTGTAAACCTAAATAATATTTTCGATTTGAATATGGAAATCGACAAGGAAAGGAAACTTCAACGAAAGAGCAGAGGGAGAAACTACGGAGACAATGATACATCCGTTAGTTTCGCAAACATGAGAGAGGCACGCGAACCCAATTCCATTGCATTGAACAAACATCCACATTTAACCCGAAACCTTGCTATATCCCTTAAGAAAACACGGATCCCTCTGTATAAACTCCTCTTCTGGTTTCAAAGCTCACCTCAAAACCTTCATCTCCCACGTCGCATCATATTTTCGAATCTCCAAGAAGCTCTCTCGCTGCTTCCTCTACATCCTTGAGGCATAGACTATTCCACAACCATCGCTCCACACGTTCTAAAAGCTTGGGATTGCCTTAAAGGATACTACAACGCCAGAGATTTCGAGAAGCGGGGCTTACGTAATTTCTTTAATGGTTAATACGTAATACGGTTTCGTTGACAAGTCGGTTATGTATCATTTAATATCATTCATTAATCTGACAACCGATTCCGTTACATTAAATTCACGATTTAATTTTCTCTTACAAGCCAAAAGAAGTTGACTTAGGACACGAGTAAACATTTGATGTTGGAATCGGGTAGAAGATTTTTGCATCTCTGATTCGCTTTATGATGCAATAAATTTTAGAAAAAATTATTGCCAATTTTAGCCATGTTAAAGTTACATGATCATAATAAGTATCGCTGCTACTAATCTTTAAAGCTGTATAGGAATATCCCAAAGAAGAATAGACTTGAAAAAAGTACGACGGGACCGGGAACGGGACCGGGGACAGGACTTTTTTAAGTCTATTCTTCCTTGGGATTTTTTCTGGGTGCACGCTATCTCGTGTAAAATCACACTTAACTCATTCCTTGCATAAAATTATTATTTATATTTTTAGAAGTATTATTGAATAATTATAGAAATATTATTCATACATTTATAGATTTATAAATACGTATGCTATCTTCTGCTATGGTTATAAAATATACATTTTCTAGGATGAAGGAAGAGCAGAAAATTTACTTCGTGAAATTAAGCAGTTCCTCATTTGTTAATTTATATTACCTAAGAAAATGTATAGTCATAACCGACGGGTGAAGGAAAAATATGAAAAATTTCTCATCTATAATCAGGCCTTTGATAAATGAGAACTCTACTATCTCCATATCCATACTATCCACCTCTACTCATGAATTCTCAATAACGACTTAGCGAGCCAGCGAATCAAACTGAAGTAAAACTAACCAATTCTGAGGAAAAAGAATTCTTAAATTACTCAAAGGTTTCAGAGCCCGACTGAAAGTAAAAATTTACGAAGTTCAGATATAAATATAAATTACATATGCTTACTACTTTTGTATGAGATATACCAACACAACATCATCACTTTCATTCATCGCAACCCATTATATTTTAACATGAACCTCACTTTGGTCTGATCTCAACTTCCCTTTTGTTCATAAATAAAATTACAACAATCCTAAGGCGAAAGCTGCGTTTTGTAGGACAACAAATTCTTACAAACTCTCGAGAACCCATGTCGACCAAAGCGTTCGGATATTCTCTTGGGTAAACTTACAAGAACAAAAGTGTATCCACATCCATGATTTTATCCGGCGAGAGTTCAACTTTCCTCTCTTCGGTTGTCGCTGCGTGTGGATGGAAGGAAATCAGGGTGTCAGAAGGAACGAAAGAAAGGGGTGGTGAAACGAGAGATCGATAGGAGAGGAAGAGGAGGTTCCTATTCTTCCTTCCTCAACGAAATGAGGAGAGGAGAGGTAAAGTGTTGTTTCCCCTCCTCCTCATTCAGTCAAGCCGATGATGAGTCCGGACTGCCGAGAGGAGAGTTCCGTATAGGAAACTATCATGAGGGAATATTTATTTATTTATTTGACACTTTTGGGGGGGTTAGGCCAGTATGTACTCTCTTCCACCCAACCTATACTAACACTACATAAAATAACTAAGAGACAAAGGTTCTCCAAGCACCGACAGCGGCAACCGTCTAGGGCGATTCCCGGGAAACGGATAATCGCTTAGCGGTCACCAGCTATTCAGAATCCTAATGCGCATTTCGAAAGCAATGCTTTCATGATCACAGGGGGTCCAATGCTGAATGAGCTTCACTGGTGACCGCTAAGCGATTATCCGTTTCCCGGGAATCGCCCTAGACGGTTGCCGCTGTCGGCGCTTGGAGAACCTTTGTCTCTTAGTTCATTGAACGCCGAGTTCCTTTTTTCCTTTCTTCTAACTACATAAAATGTTTAAAATAAACTCAAGATTATGAACTATTGTTATCTTACATCTAATTACAAACGAAATTGCATTAAAAATATAAAATAAATAATTACTAATATATGAAGATTCTGGTTGTGGGAGAAAAACTCCTTTTACGGTTTACGGAGAAAAACCCACGATGCGGGAAAACGCCCACACAAGAAAAGGAGCGAAAAAACCGCGAATAGACCCTACAGAATGTTTTATAATTTTTCTGTCGTCGCTGGAAACCGAACCTTTCATTTTAAAAGAATAAACGTTTCCCGAATATGAATATTTATGAAGAATTTTCTTCATGAACGATCTATACGTTTTGGTAATATTACGGGGTCTGATTAGCTTTATACTTTTATCATCAGGGATTTGATGGTTAACTTATAAATTTCGTCGTTTGATTCACTCATACCGAATTCGAGATTTTTATCGACTAGTAATTACAATAGATTCTTTACATCCACATTACGGCTTATTTTAATTAATTTAAAATTTATTATTTAATAGCAATGAAAAAATGTGTTCTAAATGATTAAAGAATTCAATTCATTAATCATGTCGCCGCGATTTTAACATTAATGCAACTAATCTGTAACTGGATGATTCAGAGATTATAATGAAAATGTACGTATGATTATTCGATTAGTAAAAGCCAATCATCCGAAACGAATGATATAATTGAGCAGGTATAACTCTAATTTGAATAAAATTATAAATCCAATCTTCTGATTGCGATTTTTTGAGAAAAGGAAGTTGAGAGATTTTTCTCATTTAACAAAACAGCCTCTTACTTGAAAACCATATTCAACCATGTGATATGTATTGATTTCTCATATTAAATCGTTTCCTTACATAGTGAAACGCATTTCGCATGCATTTAAAATATAAGAAAATCGTACACATAAGCTTACTAGATTTTTATGCACTAAATTTCAAAATTAACATAAATAAACCCATACTAATCTCTTAATTTCAAGGTTATTCAAAATTAAATTTGATTCTCTAAACATAATTAGGTATTACAGTGGAGTATTCAATAATGTACGTTTAACGAAGAACTATTTAAAGGGAAATTTATTACGCGGTGCTTTAAGAGAAGACAAACTTTAAGGAATTTAATGTCCCTTCAGGTTCTTCCACTCTAATCCATATAAAAGGCACTTCCTATTAGGGATAATCCTATGACTCGAACAAAAATGGCTCGTATAATTGTAGCCCTATTTTTCTGAGTCTATTTTACGACGGATATCTTTTCCCATTTATAGCCGTGATCTTTACTGGTTGGGAAAGGGAGATCTGAAAGGACAAGAGAATTGGTTTTCTTCTCCAGGAAATGGTACTTTCTGTTGGCAGTTTTAATAAGCAATATATTAAAGTGGCATTGATATTTCTTTAGATACCATTCAAAATAATTCAGTTCCATACAACTCGTCAAAACAGTGAGTAAAACATCATTATAAGTTTTTTTCATGTATATCCTCAAAAAGCTTGATTTTATATCCTGCACAACGATTAGAAAGACGACAGAAACTTGGTTCAATAAATATGAATAGATTTATTCCGAGAATTTTAATCACATTATGTTTTGATCCGACACCTGCATCTTACTGATTACGAATCCAATACCAACAATTTCAACTTGTAATTAACAAGAGGCAATATATTAAGAGACGATATTGTAGTCTATCTGTCTTTAAATTATAATATTTTACCTCTATACTTAAAAATATGACATTTATCGTACTTTATAATGTTTTTGCTTGTGCTATATCACCTATTTCGCACTATACCAATAAAGTACGTCATCCTGAATAATAAGTAGATTTTTACTTAGATGTTCTCAGTGAGCTTAAAGTTAATTTCGTTCCATATATTCATATCGAAGTCAGTACATCACAAGTACTATTCCCATTCATCTGTAAGCTTTTCATACCACATCAATTTACATTGTAAATCGTAAATAAATATATTGACAAATCAAAAAACATTTTCATGATAGAAATGGACCATCTGAAGAACTTCATATTCTCATACGAATCTATTTATTGAGACCAAATAAAATTAACAACCACATTCATTCTCTAAAAATCGCAATTTTTCATTTAAATAAAGAATAAATATTCAAATACAGCGAAAAGGGAACACTTAAAAAGTAAAATTGAATGGATTACGTAATGCTATTTTGCTAGGCACGATGAAACCAGAAATGGTCCATCAGAAATCGAAACGGATAAATACAGCTCTCCTCTATAAAAAGCATTTAGGAAATCAATCACTCCTTCGCATCAGACTTCTTCCGGTATCCTCACAATCGATCTGAATAAAACATCCGAAACGGAGGTAATGGATGGACATAAATATTTTCCTTTTAGGTCTGTATCCCTGCATGAATGAACAATTTTCTTCAATAAGAGGAAACGGCGCATTATTCATTCCCCGTAAAATAGAAGAGATTTCACTCGCTTCAACGCATCTTGCTCTGTTCAGTAACATATCCTTGGTTATATTTCTATCTTCCTCACAGCCAAAGCATAACATAAATCACAACATAACTTATGTAGTATGTAATCCTGATATCGACTTCACGAAAGATGACACTCTTATGACATTACTGTCATAGCAGTAACCAGTATCATTTCAGCTGCGTATGAACTTGCTGTGAATCTCTCAGCCATATCGAAGGAGATGTGTAATGACAAACAACAATCAATGACTTAGGTGTTTCTATAAAATTTTTTTCGATGATTAGCTACGATAAAGAAGCTATATAAATCGTTATTCGGCCACGTGAGAGAGTAAGGGGTTTATAAAATGGTAGCCAAGATCTCTGAAGCACATACATCATACAATAGTAAGAGTTGTGTGAGTACACATTTCGTGGGGGGAGAAAAAAGGAAAAGTGAATCAATCTACATAACAAGATAAGGTAGATGTGATACCCTTTTTACAGGACCAGAGAGCATGCATATTAAATCTATCATCATGGGAAGACACCTATGGGAAGAATTTCTTAGGAAATAAAAGTTCATGAGGAAATTCGAAAGCGGTTTTAATAGAAAGCAGAATAAGAATAAGAATTTAGAAGAATCAACAAATATTGCAATGAATTAACAAACCTTCCTTCATTTTTGATCCACTTATCGACATTACCTAGTCAAGACTTAGTGTCATTTTATATACTTTGGTCGCATATTTAATCTCCTATCAGGTTTATATTCATCATCGTTTTCTGGATAGAAAGAGAAGAAATGAAACTAATAGCTTTCCTATGAACATTTTACAACTTTCCCTAATCAAAAATAGTTTATATTTGCATAATGGACTTAAAATAGTTCTTTGCTACGCCCTCATATTAGCAAAGACAAGATCGAGATGAAAAAAGGAGAGAAGAGTACGGAAAAAAGACAAAAATAAAACAATTTATTAAAGGTATGATTGGGACATATCAGGCTCACAGACTCTCATTACATCTCATCCTTTGTCATTAAATATTTCAAAGAAAGAGACAGCTTTTGAGACAAACAAAAACAAAAGAGCGAAAATGCAAAGGAGCTATTTTGTGTGGTGATAATAAATACGACTAGATAACCCGGAAATAGTTTTAGGCTATGTTGGCATAAAAATTCACATTGTGAATGTAGTGGATATAGAGAAATATGCAACGGGTACACTTTAAAGGAAGGCCATCCTCATTCTTAAAGGAACAATCACCTTTCAGCCGACTTATGGATGCATGCCACTCTTGGCATCCCTAACGAGCCATTTCTTCAAACATCTCTCAACCGAGGGATAAAGGAGAAGCAACTTAGCATTATCAAAAGTGCCTCTCCTTATTTTTCTTCCAAGAATAACGCAGGGAAAGATAGCGTGGGCCTCCATAAGACGCCTTTCTTATGCAAATGCGGTCAAATGGCGTTTCTATCCATCCATTTCTTTGTGCATCTCGGAACGGCGAACCCTGGGTAAAAAAATAACGGAGAAAAAGTAATAAAGGACCCCAAATCAATCCCGGTCTGGAACGCGCAAGAGAGCAATACGTGGCTCGTTTCTTGAGAGTTTTCGTATCCAAGAGGAGGATCGGAATGTGCAAGGGTAGCACTCTGCGCGATTCGGGAAACTTGACAAAATACACCGAAAAAGAGAGGCGTTAGGGAATGGAAGGAAGAATGGAGCAAAGCCAAAAAGAAGGCAGGAGAAAAGTGGGTGAACTTCTCACTGATCCAAATATATGGAGTGAAATGGTCGTCATTCCGGAAAAAAAGTAGACTGCAGGTGAGCAAAAGTACCCGACACTTTATGAATAAGAAGATAGTCCAAGCCGACCTCTCTGTGTGGTGAAATGCCTTCTAACTCGGTTCTTGCTGCGAAATAAAGATCAATCCTCTGCTAGCAATACTCATATAATCGTCAATATAGTGCTGAAGATAATCACGAGATCTTTCAATTGGGTAAAAATTCGAGTCTTATATTCCGCCGCGAAGTTATGGAGAATTATCATAAAATGTTCTGCATCACAATCGTATAATTTGTGCTAAGTTGTTTACAGATTCTATCAATATCTATAAGTATTTAATAATAAGTGGGTAATTAAGGAAATGAAAAATATTGGGTTGTAATTATCTAAAGTAATGTAAGCCAAGACAACAACCAAACCATGATGAAGATGGAATGTCAATAGCCAATAAAAAACACTAAAATCTACAAAGTTTTTAGTTTTTAGATGTTGCTAAGCCTCCATTAAAAACCTATAGAATTTGGAGTCAGACCTCGTAGGTAATTATGAAATTTTATATACGTATTCGTTCTTATACGTATTTCGTCAGCAGGACTGCCGTTCTCAGATATGGAGACTGATTTCTACCATATATGGATTGTATACGCAGCCCGCGAAGTTTCATTTAACCTATTGTCCTTTTCGCAATACCCAAAAGAAACTTTCAGTTTCGGCCACTGCAAAATGAAATAATAGTTTTCGAATAAATTTGGCTGAGTTTTGTTGAGTCCTCTCCAATACCCCTCCTCTGAGGGTATTGTATTTCGATTTGCATTGAAATGAACTCGCATAAGCTATGATCGAAATCCTGACGAGCTTATTACTAAGTCAGTCCTCAATTTTCTTGTATAATAGCAACTGGTTTGTAGCCAATAAGGGAACATAAAGTTCACAGACGATATTTTAATCCGAGCAATACCTTAACCGCTCAACTGCAATAATAATAAATATGGATATTAAAAATAACTTTAAAATTAAATGGGTTAATTAAATTAATTAAAAAATGCTAAATAGAAAATAAAGGCGCTCTAGTCGAATGAAAAACTATCAAACATTTTACAGTAAACACTAGACTTTTTATGACCGCCCCCATTCATTAAAACTTGTCCCTCATCGTACAATGGAAGGAAACGTAACAATTCACGAATTCCTCGTTTATTAAATGAAGATATCGCACAAAAAGCCCGTAGCTTCTGGGAAAAGTTTCCCCGTCGAATCGGTTCTTTTATATCATTTTACGAGGAATGGAACGAGACTAGGTAACTATTCTCTTCGCCGTTCAAAAACTCAATCGAATCCGAAAATAGTTCGCCATAAAATAATTCATCGTAAGAGAATAGGCAATGAAATTTTTAGTATCAATGTTACGTCTACAATGGGGAAACTTACTGCCGAGTGATCCATCTTCACAGTAGTGGTACCTCTATTCTCATCCTTCAAATATAAAACTTTTAATGCAGATACTCGTTCATTTGAAACACAAAACCTCTCTTGAAAAACGCGCTTCTCTGAAGCACTATGGAAATCAATTTAACGATGGACTGATAATATTTTTTTCTATTCTCCATAAAATTTGACAGTCTAGTTAGAATAATGAAGAGATAAGCGTATTTGCACTTATTTTGGGCAAAGGTACCTTTATGAACTCTTTCTAAATCTCGTTAGATATCAAAATTCATTTGGTTCTAAGTCAGGAGTAGCTGTAAAGGAAGCTCTACTCTACTTCACTAAAGACCTAAATACATTAAAAGAGAAGCTTCTTTCTGTTTCATAAACCTTATTGAGCCTAACCTACTCAAAGGATTTAATACTGAAGCTGAAATTTCAAAATATACTTCCTAAGATTGCATTAAGTTCCGAAAGAATACTTTTAAGGATTTTGATTGAATATCCCCCTCCCACGCACAATATGTTTGAATGTTATATGTGTAAAAACAATCTTATATTATAAGTGTTCGTAAGAGATGAATCATGTATGAAGCAGGTGATAATGATTTATATTTGTACACGTTAGCGACACAACATTGGTATGCGAACTAAGAAGGGTTTCCAATTTCCATTCTTTTCTCTTAATAATATCTGTAATAGAGAACGTCGAAAGGAGAAAACAACAGAAAACTTCAATTTTAATTTTCATCAAGAGAGGGAAAGCTACGAAATCATAGAGAAAGATGGTGAAAAGCTGATTGATGATGTTAAGTAACTTATACGGGTATGAATGACAATGTATAACGATTGTCATGTAAGCGGGAAAATTTAAGAATGTTAAATAAATTATAAAAATATCAGAGGTTTTATAATTATACTTTGGCGAAGAATTGATACATTGAGTTAAATCGATTAATTCACAACCGATACTCTTAGAATTGAGGTAAATTATTAACTTTTACAAAAAAAAATTTTAAGGAAGAGTGAACTTTTTATATAAGCAAGAAGCAAATGCATATTCTAAGGAAACCCAATTCAGTGAATGGAGTTTACTGAAAATGGGAGTGAATGGGATATCAAACTTAACATAATTTGTATTGTAGCTGTAAGCATTATCTGGGTGTAAATAATAGGATATTAAAGGTCAACTATCTTCGATATTTCCTCAATTTTCATTCTTAATTCTCACTATAACATTTGAGTCCAAAAATTTCCTTTTCAGGATTACAGCGACCCAACCATATTAAAATTTAACATTTCTTCGTTAAAAACATAAATCCATCAAAAACGCTAAATATATACCCATCGATCAGCGTCTTAATTCGCTTCTATTACGTTGAATTATGAGGTTTCTGTGAAAATGTTACACCATTAAGAATATTGAACTTCAAGTAATATTTAGTATCATAATTCCGTATATTTGTGTACACAGAAAAATTTTTAATAGCGAAAATTTCATGTGTTACTTCCGTTGAATTTTTAATCTCCAATTCAATTCGTTTAAATATCCCCTGATGATAGGAAATTAGAGTTTGACGAAATACAAAATAGACTGAAAGCATGAAGAGTAAATATGATTTTTAGGATTGATTTCTTATTCGTAATGGAAACATTTTGAAATGAGAACGTAAAAGTAATTACGGGGGATTGCGAGTTTATGCTACGCAACTTCCGAGGATAAACTCCCGAATGGAAACGAAGTGAGACGAGAAATTGAGGAAGAAATTCGACGTGAAATAAGCTGCAGTAAGAAAACACCCTCGGAAAATTTAACGCTTAAGCAAGGGTCTGGACGTAACCTCTGGGTCAAATTACCAATTTTGAAATTTCTGCGGAAATGCGAGAGAAAAATCGATGGAAACGGAGATACGCGAAGGAAGGAATGATTTTTATGCCTCTCAAAGATATTCTGAGGAAGTCGAGTAGTTTGCTCCGGCTTCAGCGTGGGAATATATCCATACAAACGGATATGAGGCATTGCGTAAATAATCAGCTCGCTATGGAAATAGTTATGTGAAGTGTTTGCATTTACATCTCCCATTTTCATTTCCGATGGATGGAAAGAAATTTTTACTTAAGTTAATCAACTATGGTTTTCATTATAAGATTTTTAAAATAACTGAAAACTATGACTAATGTTTAAGCTATACCCTTGTGAACCTAGCGAATTCTCGCTATATTGAGTAAGAAAAATACAATGGTGTAATCAGGTTAGCATTTGAGGGATTTTTTGTGGGCAACCCAAATTCGTGCACTAAAAATTAGGGGCTTAAATTGAGGCTTATTATTATAAGTAATTATAAAAATAGCTAGCAGCAGGAGCAAGACAATAATAACTTAATCGCTACTTCCTGCACAACAGTCATAAACAATAGAACATCTATTTTCGATTAGGCCATTTTTCTCTAAAATGTAAACACATATTATACGCATGAAATAACTTAAAATATATATTTAAGAGAAAATGGATGCTATTGTATATAAATAATTTTCATATACTTCATGCAACTTTTGAAATTTGCTCGGGACGGTTAAATAACTATACTAAATTTTATAAAACGTGTGGTTTTTAGCATACTAGAAAAATTTCTTTTTGGTAATTAAAGAGGTTAGATGGGTTTTCGTCGTAAAAAAATATCATGTTATAACAGTTTAGTGTTGAAAATATTGAAACTAATAGATACTGACCAATAAATTATTAAAGATGCTATTATTTTTAAAATTCATCATTTCCGTTGCCAGTCATCTTAAAGATAATCCGCCCTATAGAAGAAAAGCTTTTTTGTTGTGAATTTTCACATCTCTCGCAGGAGGCAGTGAACCCTTTGTTCGGAAATTTAATCGACAAAAAACCGAGACCCCCATCGGAACTCAGGTATATTAATCATTGGAAGCATTAGTTCGTCCTTCTTTATCTCTCGAGCAAAATGAAAAGAATTCGTGGGACGCTTTTCCAGGGTTACCATCAACGTGGATTTCCGTCGACTACCCCTTCCCGGAATACTGATAAACACAGTCGCCCAAGGATTCCTCTTTTCCGCCCAACTTCCTTCTTTTCGGTCGCTCAAATTAATTGACACCGGATTATCCAACGTCGCATTATCTTTTTGCATCGTTTCCCCTCCTTAACTGCATACAGCGTTATCTTTTTCTCCTCCTCACTTCCATTAGCCATTATACTGCGTAAACAATACCTTTATTTTTCGTCCCCATCCATCGACTCAGCGTTGCTTTCCATCAAGACACTTTTTCTCGACACGCACGATTTTTTTTACTCGGCTCTCTTCTTTGTTTCGCCTCGCTTTTTTAATCTGCAAACGACTCCGCTTTTTCCATTCTTAATTGCTCGCCATCACTCATTCTTCCCTCTCCGCAGAAAAAAATAAGGAGAGTCAGAGCGATGTCTTGCTCCTAAGTAAGAAATTAAATTTCTTCAAGAACTTCGACTGTTGTGTTGATTCCGAATTCACGGCGGCTCATTTTTATCGATTTTTCTTAAAGGGTTTTAAGGAGAAGTTTGAATCGGTCTCATATCTGATACGTAACCAAACATGACAAGAAATTGTAGCTTTAGAACAAAATAGTTTATAGTTGAGGTTGAATATCCCTGTTTCCACCATTTACCTGTGACCAAGAAGCAATAAATACTCTCCTAGAAGTTTAGTAATAAGGTATTACCTTTATTCGAATTTATTGAAACGATTTTCTGATTATGAGAGTTATTGCACCTGAAAATTTTTCATTCCTATCGTTCCGTAATATTTATCATTTTAACGCCCTTACTATAATATTGGTTTGCGCTTAGTGTTTAAGTTCAAAATTATCATGTCAATAAATCGAATAACATATTTATCATTTCATGAGACAACTTGTTTAAAATTATTCGTTGTATTCTGAAGTCAAATTTAAACGTGTGTTGAATGTCGGCGGTGGTAAATTAAAGTGTCATTTTCATTTAAATCAAAACGTTCACGTCCAGTGAAAAAGCATTCCTCTGAAATAAACTTCATTTTTTGGACATTTGAATCAACAGTACTAAGTGATGAAGACATTAGAACTTTTAATAAGACTTTGCTCTCAAACTGTCGTTCTTAAATTGTGGGAATTTTACTTTTCCTACAGATTATATTCGATCTATAAATTGCAGATACAATGAAATATAATAAATCTTGACATTTGTGACGTGAATGAAAGATAGATTTAAAAATAAGAGTTTCCTATCCCACATTATGGAAGATGTGATTTCATTGGATACAACTCTCATTTGTAGCCAGCAAGCCTATTTTGGTTTATTAAGTTTATTTGATCGATGAAAAATTATAGAAACATCAAACTCATAACCATGCCATTAGTCATCTTATAAGGAATTTATTATAATTGAAAATAATCTTGCCTTTACTCATCTACATAATTGTCTCTAATAAATATTTAATTCAAACAAAAAATCCTTTCAAAAATATCTTATATTAAGGATGGGATACTTAGTAATATTTCCCAATCGGAATACATCACAAAATGTCTTTATTATAAATATTTAATTCAGGGTACAATGTAAGAACAAAGCTCCCGCAGATACAAGGTGCACCCATGAAGTTCAATATCAAGAAACCCTTTTTTGTTTGAGAACCCCTTTTACAATCCACTTTTGCTTTATCTAAACGATGATTTGAAACTTTTGGCTTGATCGCAAACTTAAGCTTATAGAGAGTGACTAAAAACAAGTCATATGCTTGGTATACGTAAATACAAGTCCTGCCAAGAGATTGTTTCCCATTTCTCTCATGTGGAACTCCTCAATAGCCAGGATAAATAAGAGCGGAAAAGCATATGAGAGTGCGGAACCCGTAAAGGTGATCAATAAACATCCAAAGTCCGCATGCGTGACTTTTAATCTCATATGACTCTTCAGACTGCGTATTCGTTTCATTTACTTTTCTGTTTGAGAAGGACTTCTCATTATTCCTTTTTGCATCTCATAATTGCGTTGGAACTTTTGATGCCAAACATCAAAGTTCTATGGGATGGGCGGAAATGGAAAACTTTTCCTATCCATATTTACGTGGGAACGAAATTTAGTTGCGTAGTTTGGGAAAAATTAAAATTACACGTTGAACATACAATTAAGATATATGAACTAAAAAATTCCTTAATTACGTTGATTCACGTTTTCAAAGATGAAATAGTGATTATATTCGGAATATTCTGACAAATATAAATATAAAAGCATATTTTTGCTCGACCTTCTTAAAATTGTAGACAGGTTTACGTCCTTAAAACAATATTTTTCCGATTTTTACAATAAATCACGCATATTACAAGTAAATTTTGTGACTGGATTTTCTGAGTACAGGCCCCACAACCTGGAATGCGACTGAAATATCATAAAGGCTACTGAAGTTGCAATTGAAAACAGCTGGCAGTTGGCAGCCGTAATACACTCCAGAGAGCATTTATTGTTGATATTCGTATTCTTCCCATCATTTTCGATTTAGAAAAAAATAATCGATTGCAAATTTAGAAAGCTTGAAATCAAAAGAAGCGAAAAGGTTTCCCGTATTTGCCATCTGGTCTATCCAAGACAATTTTTTAACTGTCATAATATTTGATTATGCATATTTTCCGCCGATATTCCCGACCATCTTACTCTATGTTTCCGACAGGCAGTTTTTCCTAAGACTTTTGTATACGTAGCCCCTCTTCAGACCTTTTCGCAAGCGTGCTTTTAAGGAAGAGATACGCTGATACACTAAGTTTCGTATTTATCCGACCCGAAGCACATCTAGGCCCCGTCATTTCACCATTCCGAAGAGGGTATATCCCGTCCCCTGCCGGTCAGTCTCGTCACATTTCGCAGAGCCCCGCGAACTCTTCAGCCCATGCAGTTTCTTATTCTGCCGTCCTGGAACGCCGGGGTTGTTGCATGTATATACAGTGCCAGAACTATATATTCATACGAGAATCGCCGTTTCGATTGCTGAATTATCTTTTCTATACTGCCTTAAAAATGTAGTCTATCATCCACTTTATAAAAATCGTTAATTCATCATGATATTCCCTATGTTTTGATCCTGAGAAGAAAGTCCCAAAGAATCTTTTGCATTCAATTTCCACATTTTCCTCTTCCTCTGTCTTCCAAATTATCATTAATTTCTCTTTTCGTCATAATTGTAATAAAGTGCTCACAAATTCTACCTGCTACGCCGAACTTCTGAGTTAATTTGATCAAAAATGAACTTAATTGCTCCTCGAAGTTCTCTCTTTTGTGTCACTGCATCATCTGAAGAAACAGTTAATGAAAAGGAAATATTTTCCGGAAGAAAACACTTTTCAGAATTTTTGTATTGAGTTTTATGTTAACACTGACATGAAGTGATGTAGAGTTTAACTACTTCTTGTTTCTTCACTAAAGAATTCTTGAATTTCATATACATGCTGAGCGATTAAGAAGGAAATGTATGTCAATAGCTCTTAAAGGTCAGGTATAATGATAATCAAGTACAGAAAGGTTAATATAGATATCAGTTAATTAGCCGTCATTTATTTTTTATTCAGTATTAACCGAGCTTTAAATTTATAATTCACTTCACATATAACTTATATTTTTATAGACAAAAACTCCTGAATGTTTGGTGCCTAAGGATTGAAACAGATTAACTGATGGAAGAAAGATATTACAACACGAATCTGAACTGCATAAAAAGTAAGGAACGTAAAATTTGGTTTTATGAGGCCACACACTTGATGAATGTGAATTTACTATCAAGTACTTCAATCAATTGCTTCATTAATCTTAACAATAATTTTACTCCAAGAATTACAAATATTCCAAAACACGTACCAATTTTCATTCCTGAGGTCTGTGTTGCCTAGTAGCATTTTATTTGACAAGCGTTGGTACTGAAACATTAAAAACAGCAGAAAATACGTGACAAAATCGCTAGAGCATACGACGAATTCGAGTGATACCAAGGAGAGTGGACAATAAAGACATAGTTTGCACTTCCGAAAAATATTTCCTTTTCATTAACTGTTTCTTCAGATGATGCAGTGACACAAAAGAGAGAACTTCGAGGGGCAGTTAAGCCCATTTTTGATCAAATTAACTCGGAAGGTATGGAACAGCCTCAGTTCATAAATCAGTGATAATCACGGAGCGATTGATTGATAGGATTGGGGACAAAGAATTGATGGAACAAAGGACTAATACCAAAAATTATTTTCTCAATAAAGATTAAAATTACGCCTCTTTAACTAATACTAAAATTTAATTTACGCTTAAATAATTCCAAATATACATCGCGGAAGACCGCCCTTTCAAATGCCAATCATAATTTATCTTTTGCAAAATATGTATTTGCGTCGCCGTAGTCGCAATTTATGGTAAGTATAGAGTCGGTGAAAGAAACATATCGGTCTATTTTCCACATCAGTTATCTAGCTTTAGGGTAGACAACTGTGAAACTTTCAGGTAAGAATTAACGTAGTTAATCGACGCAAGGAATCAGGAAAAGAGCCTCAGGTTTGACATCTTGCAAATGTTCCGCATATATTTTCAGTTATTCGAATTCTTCTTCGTTAATGTAAATCATAGTATTCATGACGATATCACATGATAAAATTTTCATATTTAGTTTTGATCAACTCGTTTTAATCTCGAAACAAACTTAAACCGGAGTAGCTAACACTACGTAAATTTCACTTACATAGAAAGTTCTCAGCTCACGTAAGTTCGACATACCTAAACCCAAACTTACTTAGCAAATTCTAATGGCCGAAGAGTTCACGGAAAACGCTAACTTAGAAAAGAGTATAAGCTCTATCTATGCAGAGTTGCTACAGCAAGTAGTTCGCGCCGCATTTTTCTCAGTTCCCGCGTATTTTGAACGTGTGTTAGTCTCCGTGGTCAGCGTTTATGTTACTTTACTCTTCGTAGTGTTATCCTGCGGGTGTGGACTGGCTTACGTAAAATACGAGTCAAGCAGTGAGTCTAGGGACAATCTACTTATCCATGTAGAGAATTATCTGTTCTTTATAAATCAATTAATTAACTTAATTTTTAAATGTATTTGTATTACGAGAAAATTTCAGAGCTAAGGAGTGCACGTAGAACATACACATCTTACGGAAAACTATTGATATGTGATAATGTGAATAGCTAACTAACTCAAGAAGCTTCTGACGATGGCACTTTGCTACTGAAATCGGTTAATCATTAGAATAAGTTTTAATGAAATTGTGCAAGTTTTTTTCATAATTTTTGAATTTGTAAACGTAAAATTCCACCGAGTAACGGTGAAGAATATTTATCTGAATGGCCTCCTTTCAAATTGCACCAAATGAATTTTATGTGCATTTACAATGTGTGACACATATTTTTAACTTGGCAATCACACTGAAACTAAAAATTAATATATAATATATAATAGAATTATAAGAAAAGATAATACAATCAGATATAAATTAAGACATAATACAATGAATTCCACATTAAAAACTTCAGGTAGAAGGTATAAACTGTCATCAAAAGGATAGCATATGCAATCATATCTTCCATTCATTCATTCAAACTTGGAACACGAATTAAAGCCAAATATATTTGACAAGCTTTGGGTTGGCTAACATACATCTATAGCCACTAATATCACCATTCTTTCCACAAGTTTCCGGTACTTATATTTACCATTTAAATAACGACTCTCTTAGTAAGGACATAGATGAACCTTGCCACGTATTCTCTTACATATTGGGGCGCTTTTATTGACCTACATATCTCCTACAGCACTCTCCCATTCTTTTCTTCTCCCTCTTTATAACTCGTTCCCTCTTACCCCTTTTCATCTCACAAGTTTCGGTACATTTCTCCTCTCCACGACTTCACCATTCTCTAATTTCCTTCAGCCATGTCTACTTTTTCCATCTTCCATCCCACAAGAACCAAACAACGGAACTTTCTCACTGCTCTTGAGCGCATCGCATCATATCCAGCCACTCCTCCATTTGGCACCTACTCTTTCTCATTCGTCGCCCATTTCTTCCCTTCAAACCCTCCCTTTTTCTTCCATTTCATACTCGATATCTCACACTCCTTGCCAACTCTTTATAGCTTCCCAACTCTCCATCTCTGTCGCACCCGGAAACTTTTCTCTCCCCATTACATCCTCAGTTTTCTTCGCACCATACGAGTCCAAAGAGCGGCTTTTTCATCGCGCGGATCTAAAAGTTTTTGGGGTGGTTTGGATGAGAAATCGTTGCGTATTATGGCGAAACACGCAGCAAGAAACCATGTTCACTGGGACACGTAACTTGAGTTCGTAATTATAAGAATCGTAGAAGTTAAATGAGGGAGAGTTGTGATGATTATCATCATCGTTTTCAAGTCATCTTTTGTATTTTGAAACTCGAAAAACAATATGAATTACGAAAAATCATTGTGATAAAAATATTATTGTTGGAATTTTTCAATTCTCAGTCATAAAAGCTAGAAACATTCACCTATCCCGGGTGCAGTTCACTATAAGGGTTAGGCTTGCACCATTGACGTTATTTTGCCTTGTTTATTTGTGTTATTTTAAAATTTAGTTTCTGTTTTAAGTACAGATAAGTTAAGGAAATTTCTTATATATTATATTAAAATCACCGAAAGTAGATAATATTCGGTGGATTGGGCAATCTTTACATGTATACATTCAGACATTGCCAAAAGCTGATGTTAACATAAAATTATCTCATCTCTGCCTCATGAAAATTAACTCAATTTTCATGAGGCAGAGATAGCTCTGTCAACGGTGAAGGACAACACGGTTTCTGGTTTACTTGTTGATATATTGATAAATGTATGGAAAAATGTTGAAATTTATGATGGAAATACAGACCAGTGATGGAATTCAACTGGTTTGCTTGAACCGGTTCTTAGAATGTCCCGAGTTCGCCGGAACGGTCCCGAATCCACTTGACACGTTAGTAGATGAATGATATTCCTACAGATAATAAAATTCACACATTTCAGCGAAAAATATAATTTCACGAAATACTTCATTATTATTTCATCTTGAGTTAAACAAATGTTCTATTCGAATAATAAGGAAAAACAGTGCCAAAGATTGCACTGCGTGGTTGCATGCTACGAAGGGATACGAACCTGCTCCTAATACTTTGGAATCCCATCATTGCTGTGAACGTAAGTTCAAAATTTTCTTTTCGGTAGTCATCATGCTGTTTGATCTCACTTTAATTTGTTTGAAATTTTGATATTGAGAAATTTTTTGTTCTGAATTTCTTTTGGTCTTCATTACTTTTAATTTCTATTGAAAACGCTGATAGCGCTGAAGTATCAGAAATAATTTTTCTAATGCATTAATTACAATAAACAACGCTATGGACAACCGTATAAATAGCTTTATCTTATAATTGCGTAACTTGAAGTTTTCTGAAACACGTCATGCTTCGTAGGAACAACGTTGCCTTTATGATGGAAGCAATAAAGGAACTAACTCTACAGAAGTTTGCCAGAGACTGTTCCTTTTCCAAACAACTCGCAACAGAATTTCTTAGAATTCATTTGCGCCGTTCATTATTTCGAGCTTTGGAATTGCCCACATCTTAGTTGCGATTCTTTTAAGAATGTGTGTGTTTGTTTAAATAAGATAGTACACGATCTCCAATCTAGGAAAGTGCCACAATATGCAAGCTACCATTTTTGATCCAAGCGAAGTCAATTGAATTAATAATTTGTAAAATGTATAACATTGTAATGATAGAGGAAAACATCCAATTTTCCGAGAAAAATCACCTTTACGGTAATGAAGTAAAGGCAATTTTTGTTGGTGCAGTAATTACAGAATAGAAAGTAAAAATAAGTAATTGAAAGAAAAAGGTCAAGTGACTTTCACCTGGAGAAAATCCTAATGAAAAAGATGAAAAAGAGTGCCGGAAATCATTAGCTTGTGTATTCCTTCTCGACAAGTCAAACTAGCATGAAGACTGACAGGATCATTTTCATATACTTCATATCATATAGCTGACAGACAGCCGGACTTGTCTGACCTGATGCTGTGGTATTCCACACCAAGAGGATATTCCATATTAAGCGCACCCACACTATATAAACTGCTAATCATAACTTCTGAGAAACATATCAATGATCTGAAAAATATTAAATATGTCATTCATGTAACACTCTCTTTTAATCTGTTAAGCTTATCCACACGAGAAAGTTGTCCCTGCATTTTACATTCATACAACTGCCTCAACGCCTCGTTCTCTCAGACTCTCCCACGACTTCCAGAGTCCCCTATTCCGAGGAATTTTCACAGCAACCGAATGGATTCTCTACATTTCCACTACTCACAAGCTTTGAATCCCTAGAGTGCCAAACAAAATCCTCCAAACCCTCTTCCTTCTCATCCCTCAAGACTTCTCAGGCTCTACTTTCCTTAAAGAAAATCAGAGTGGCTTTCGGATTGGCGCTCTAATTCGTTTCGTTTTCGCCCACCTAATCCTCATGTTGTTACATGCTGCGAAAGGATACTCCCAGTTTGACTCGCTCCTCACAGATATTAAATGTAATCGCTTTATTCTGAAGACAGGGCTTAGTAGGGACTGATGGAAAATTTCTGTGGAAAAAGTTTCCCAGATTAAAAACGTATAACATGTTTAATCTTCAGATGAGATTGTTTCTTGTACTAATGAAGTTTTTCCTGAGAGATTTTCCTATCATTACTTCCTATCACTACTCTTGACTCCTTTCTTATACCTTTTACTCTAAAGATATGGAAGAGTTTCTAGACATTTATATAAAAAAAACAGAAGCATTTGTAATACTTTTAACTTAAATTTTACCACAAGAAACTCACATACACGACCCGGATAACGATGCCTGACACCTGGCGATGATTCCAGGCTTCGGAACCCGGGTCGTGAATGTGTTTTTTTTATGTGATAAACTATAAATAAAAAGAGTTGTAGTTTCTTCTGTTGTTTTTATATGATGGAATACCACCAAGTGAAGGCCGAAACCATCGAATTTATTTCTAGACATCCACATACATAATTGTGCTCCTGTGGATGATTAGATCAGATACACAGCAAATTTTTAATTCCCGACACAAATATAAAATTATCCTTAGGTAAGCATATTTTCGAAATACTCCAACTATTCACATCTCGTTGGATCGACAGTAGTCATTGATGATTTGAAAATGGCCGAAAATGAATACCCCAAAATCTACGTATCACATGCCAAATCAAAATTACACTTCATGAGGGTATCCTTGTTGCATTGGTGACCTCAAAAAAAGCAGATTTTCCCAAGGACGCAGAATCCAACCAGCGAAAAACAGACACCCAAAATTCGGGCAGCGAGACATTCGAGGAAAGAAAAATTCGCCCCGGAATTACACGGAACACTTTTTCCATAGCATACAGAAAAACGTGGCTGATGCATCCAAATAACCCCGCCGCACTTCGTGATTCGGCGACAGCGTTCGTTTCCTTTTTCTTCCGGTTTTTCCCATTCAGAGGCATCATGTCCTCTTCATGACAGTCTCGAAGGGCATTCGTGCCTGCAGAGTGACAAAGATAGCGCGCGTGAGCGGAAAAACCGCGAGCTCCAGCAAAACTCGCGAGCACGCACACCCACAGCAGATGTTGTTGGCTCGAGCTTATAATCTGAGCGACGTGAGAGGGATGAGTTCCAATTTATGCTTCGTACTTCGCCGAGAACGTATTTCCAATCGAGCGCACGAGTAAACCGAATCACAACCATGCACCATGTGGATTGTGACGGAAAAACGGTCTGACGCGGTCAAAACGACACTTCCACGTTATCTAATATATGGATATCAGGTGAGAATCGTAATGTTAAACGTACAAACTTATATAGTATTACTATAATTTATACATTTGTTGCATATGGGTTATCGGTCCGGTGTCAACGTAATTACGATACTATTTTACACTAATACGATGCATAATTTTACAATATTACAATAGTGTTTTACGCTTATAAAGTGATACATAACAACATACACTACTCATTACAATAATACAAAATTCTTTGCTTTTACTGAACATATATCATCTAGGTACAAAAATACACTTAGCCATCTGCTTACAACAATACGCTATTACAATATATCCTACCAACAGACATACAATGTTACAATACCGTTTCCTAGCTACAAAAATACACTATTTCAATACTGATACCTCCCTTATAATGCACATTCACATATACACTTACTCAACCCAAACTTACTTATATCAACGAATTTTCCATACTTTACATCTCTCATTTCTCATGCAATTTTTTTCAATGTCAATTCAGGGTTTCAAGATGTGTATCGTCCATTAATCTAGAACAAATAATATATTTAGCATGTCAGCCTCCGGCTTTGTACGGATGGAACTCCAGTATAACGAATATTATATCAACTTGGCAGCCCACTTCGTTATGATGCAAAGTTCTTACTGAGCTCTACTATACGTTTCTGCCGTTCATAATTCGGAACTTATGTTTTGAATAAACGTTTATTCGATACAAAATAATAAGGTCAGGGAAGGAGGGCAAGGTAAAACTAAAGGCACGCAAAATAGAGAATTCAACAAAGGCTTGAAAGTGAAATTCATAATCCTTGCACTTCCTGTTATTATAATCACACTATAGTAACAATTCCAGCACACTAAGTAACAATTTCGAGAAATTATCCATTGATAAAATTACTACTATGCGATATGTAACATTAGGTACAAGCTAGGAACGAGAAATGATAAAGTAATGAATTAATCACTCTTTTAAGTAGTATTTAAGTAACTACCCAAATTTATAAAGAAAAGTAATCTATCGAAAATGTGATTCATCGGAGATCCAAATAATCAAACCGGACTTCCCTTTCTCAGAAAAAGTTTCTTTCTTCTTCAAAATGAAAACATCTCATCTTCTAAGAAAAGCAAGATATTGAATAAAGATTTGGCAGACATTCCATTTACTGGCATCTTTCCCATGAATGCAGAGTTAAAGGTACTACGCGAATGAATGATGGGAAGAGATTAGGAAATAGCCGGATCGACATGAAAGACAGCTATGGACATCATTTGTCTATTCCATCAAAATGAATGTGTTTTGGAAGAAATAGCGCAACTGATACATGAAGAGGGAGCCAAAGAAGTGAGATACATATCTTCTGTATAAAATGTGAGCATAAAGGTTAAAACACTTCCCTTATTTTCCATAAATACGGATCAAAGCAGTAATGGGTCCAATCAAAACATTTCGAAGCATTATTTATCCTGATATACTACTCTAACGCTTAGTTTTTCAAATATAGACTGTAGATGGTTATCAATACGTAATTACGGTCAATTTTAGTCGACATATTCTTAATACATAATATAAATAATAATCAATTTATAAAACTCAGCAGTCGCATTAATTTTATTTTTGAGTCTTAACTAATTGTGAATAGCTAAATAAGTTTATAAACATCAGGCATAATTTATAGAAGTTATCCGCCGAAAATATGTAAGTATAATCATTAGATCATGAAACGTTTAAAGGATGATTTAAGCAAGTCGTACATGAAAATAATAATTTATTCTTAAAATGTAAACAATTACACATATATTACACTATTTGATAATAATTCAAAGAGTTGAGTTAAATATAATAAATATTATAATATAATAATAATAGTAATAATAAACGACTTGGGATTCCCTTTTTACATCTAACCTTTTTCATCTGAGAAAGACTGAATAGAAAGAGATATCTAGCAAAAGCACAAGAAGAAAACTAATATGTGGATTAAAAGACCTAAGCTGAAGGCTCAGGAAAAAATTCCACTGTAGAAAAATAGTTACAAGAAGGGGAGTATGAAAAACCTGCGAAACCTACAGGTAGAAAACTAAATTTGAAGATGAAAGTGAATGAAAAGAGTTATGAAAGACAAAAAGAAAATTGACAAAAATTATACAAAAGAAAGAATAAATACATATTCACCTCAAACATTCCAAAACAAATTAATCATCTTCCCAAATGACATATTGAAGAAGTAGCAAAGGTATAGGAAGCTGGGTAAAGAAGAAGAGGTAAAGAAGTTCGTGCTCGAAATAATGGGAGTAAGAAGACACGAATGGCCGTGTAAAATGGAAGCAGGACTTAATATGAATTAAAGGGTGTTGCGAATTGGTAACCGGATGGCTGGATGGAAATCATAGATGAGGCCACTAAGATCTGTCTTCAAATAATGAAGACTTAAAGTAATCCCATAATACATGCACAATTTTACACAAATAAAATTACAAGATAAATTAAAACTGTAATTGATTCCATCCAAAAATGATTCTATAATTTAAAAAATTGATTAATTTGCTGTTATAACAGTCTTATGAAAGGCTTTATCCGTGATTGCGTGCATCCACTGCGTGCACGAGTCCCGTTCTTAAAACAACGGAGGCAATCTGAACTGAATGTGGTATGACGGTAATGATATCACAACCTTTTCATGGATTATTTACAGAAAACTCTCCTTCCTCTGTTTACGTCTGTTTTGTGCTACAGCCAGTTGCATTAATGACCTCATAATCGTGTAAGATAGAATCATAAGGTGCAATAGTGAAACGCCGGGAGATTATATTTACAATTTACGAAACGAATATAGGAAACAAATTATTTACGAGATTTCAAAGCAATTTTCCGGATCGCTCTCACGAAATGAGTATTTTTCCGTCTATTTCTGAAGATCACGCGTACTTAACACAGATACCTCTATAATTCTACATTACTTTTATAACCGTAATGTGTGTTGCCGAACATTTGTCAACGTATGTCGAGGTAGTCATATCCGTGGTGTTTTCTCAGGCATCAGATATCCTACATTACTTCATACTATGTTATGTTGCAGTCGCATAAGTTAACGTTCATTTACATTTTGTATATTATTGTACTTCAAATTGTAAAATCTTTTCCTTCCATCTTAAATTGGGAGAGAATTATTTTCTCCTCTAACCGTTGCTGTTCTTATGTATTAGTAGTAATTTTCAAAGCGCTTCAACAGACGAGGTAATTTCGTATCACCGGGAATCGAACTCGGGACACTTGGGTACCTGCAAACTCCCTTGTTATTTCCCGAGTCTTTTTCAAAATGCTTTTCGATTTCTATAGTTAATTATTCCCGTTATGTCGTTAACTTTTTCTTGCAATGATATTTCCTCGTCGATTTGTTTTCATAGCTCGTAATAAATAATACTTACTTATTATCATTCTTAATTTTACTAACCACTATTTATATTATTTAAAATTGAATAATTTTTTTAAATTATTTAATTAAAAAATTCCGGAAATCAGTATTTCCGCAAGTAATATATACTTTAATACCAAATTCAACAAATTCATCCAATATGCTAGTTTAACTTCGTAACAAGATAGTAAATTCTCACTGGACATAGTATCAGCACTTTGGGGCTACCTCCAGATGGGGATAAAGTTTCCGCTTTGTCATTCGACTCACTGCAATCAATTACGGTCCCGCATAATGACTTTCTAAACAGTTCGCGGCGAAAATGGCACTCCGCAGTCATTACGCTTCTTCGTGAGGAAAGCGAAATTAATGTTGCGTTAAAACCCAATTCTCTCTCTCGCGCGCACACACACTATCTCGCTCCCAGGTCTTTGTAGGCACCTCGCCCAATCCGCTCAAAAAAAAAAAAAAACAAGTAAAGAATAAAGGAGAAGATTATAAGTAATGGTTGAACGCCCCGCGCAAAAGCTCAGCACAGCCACGCCCCTTTCTGGCATTTCGCAGATTGTAAAATTTCCCCCCGACTCCCTGTATCATCTCCCCGTCCTCGAACTTCTCCCTTTGCGTCGACTGTTTTGTTTACGCGAATCTTCACGCCAGAGGTCGCCTCTATGCTTAATGTCAACCGCCAAGACCTGTGCGTGGGTGTCGGGAGCCGCTAATGTACTCAACCAGAGACCCATCTGACGGCAGGAGAGGGAAGATAGGTACGTGCAGACAAGAGATGGATGATGATGAAAACGGGGTCCGAGAGTTTTGAGATGGGATATTTACTGTTCCCATGCTTCTAGAGAGGAGTTGCGTGAATTTTTTTGTATCCCATGACTTTTTTTTATCTTTTCGACCTCGCTGACGTATCATGACATCCTCGTAATATCACTGACCCTGAAATTCATTGTTGAAGGCGTTTCTTCACATGTCTCCACGGATTTTACAAAGCGTTCCTGTATATCTTGCTAACGATATATTTTTTTAGGTTCTGAAGTACCTTTTCATGGTAAACATTGTAACGGCAGATAAAACCACACAGAACGTTTCACTTGTAATTTTTATCAATATTTTTTTATAATATGAGAAATGAGATATTGTGCAGGAATTTTACGATTCTACATCTAGACATCTACATACGTACACTGCAAGCCGCAAACCTTGTGGCAGGGGGTGCTGCCCTACTCTCGACTTTGGCTAAAAAGTAATTAATTATCGCCAATTTACTATTCATTCCTAAAAATACTGCTTTCTGAATTAAACTCAGGTAAATATGTAGCACTTTTTTGAGTAGTTGCACTTTTATGCTCTTTGTACTTATTTTTGCGCAAACCTTGGTTCTTCATGGAAGTGTAATTATGAAATTGTATATGTAATTAAAAAAATAAAGAGAAGTCGGGTCTCTCTTATTGTCCATGAATGTCTTCCCTAGAAAGTTTGGAATAAATTCTTATATAAAATCATTTTATTTCATTTATTAATTTAATAGATCTCCGTGGAAATATAGACTGGATGTTATATTTAAAACCATATTTTCTTAATTTCTAAAAGTTACATTGGATCGAGTTTACTTTTGAAACTTACTTCAATCCTGTCGTTACATCTCAATTTTATGAGTATCTCATGCTTTTAAGTTAACACGGTAGACCTGACAAATCACAAAATTTTATCTTAACCTACGTAATGCAGATGTGAAATATGTTAAATTTTAAACCAAGCAGAGGATCCAATACTTCATAATGAATTCGAAAATGCATTTTATGAAATACATACATTTCCTTTTGTGGAGAACTCGTTTATCATTCTATGATATCAAGTCATATCAAGATCCATTATCTTAATTTTCTAAGGAGACAGAGAATGTTTGATTTCTACGCTTAAGCGAAGCAGATCCCAAGTCCCAGCCGCTGTAGGAATAGATAAATGCTGCAACAGATGCAAATTAATGCGAGGAGTGATAAATCTGAGAGACGTCTTAACGTTGAACCAATTAATTGCTAGTTAGTAGTTCTTGAATCTAAATCCATACATCACGTTTCACAGCAGTTTCTCAACGGATGGAAACAGGCTAAGTTTTTGTAAAAATCCTTTGGAAATTCGTCTGAACGTATCATCTTCAACATAATTCAATAAGCTGAATCTAAATGTGTGCTTTTTACCGATCATCCAAATTTTCACGTCAGGTTTTTTCTTTCTCCAATCAAGAATTTAACTTTTATTTGCGTAAAAATAACAGTAATATACGTTAATTGAAGGGTTTTTCAATTTTATTAACATAAATTGAGTAATTCTCATAGTTCCCATAGAGAGGAACTCGAAATTGTGACTCTTGCAGTACTCAATTGAGTAAAATGTAAAGAAATTCGTTACATCAGACGGTAAAAAGAACCTGCCAAGGAAATAAGCACATCGAATCTTCTCACTACTCCAGAATAAATGCATTTGTGTGAGTTTTTGTGATGAGTAATCCGATCAAAGAGTATAAGAGAATACAACGAACAGCTATCATCATCTAGTGATGTAGTTTAGCTCTGAAACCAAGATCGTCCGTTGTATTACCTCGTATTTCAGCAAACGTTTCTTTCATGCCGTACGATATCAATCATTTCTCCCAAACGTTTTCTAAATACTATTGTATTGCATCAAAGAATAGTTTCACGGAGTATTATTGTGTAAGAGCTTCACTGTTTTCGCTCGTTTACTGTGATATATTTTCCATAATAGAAAACGGTGTAAGTACCTAAGCTTTTATCATAGCAAAATTAAATTAAGTTACAGGTAGTTAAATACAGAACTTGGTGTAAGGGGCACCTGGATATTCTCGGTCTAAATGGAAACTGATTTATATTGGCGGTTTTCATTAAAAGAACTTGTTTGACGTATTTTTATACATTTATCATAGCCAATTTCATTTTCAAAATACAAACGGGAGACTGCAGCCATCCTTTCAACCTTCTGTCTGAAAAGAGGTGGTCCTTAGTTTATACTGTTACATTTATCCTTCCATTCATGTATACCAACTCTATCGGCATAGCTTACGAGGAAATTCTTTGGTTATTATTCTAGCCATGATATCTCCTCCATCCGATGAAGTTACATTGCACCATGTCCTTCGTATCGTCTTTGTTTTCGTATATGCCGGCGTCCTTAACAAAAAATAGTGCTTTTCAACGTCCATCAAGAGGTCACATAGGGTCATAATCCAATGACGTATTATTATGAGTTACTGATTTGTTTATCGCTGTCCGAATAGAAGGAGCTCCATGTTTCCTTTCCCGATTTCCCTCCCATTTCTAATTGGTTAAGGAGAGAACGCGTTTTCCTTGTTGACATCCATGGTGGAAAGACCGGAGTCCTGTAGTCCTTCCACCATGATTGCTATCCGAAGGACGACGCGACATCATTCACTCTGAGAACTATTTTTATTTTAAGATAAGCTGGTGTTTCCAAGGTAAAGTTTAAAAATTCCAGAAAACTGCAGTTTCCTCAATTTTGATGGTTGAGTAATGCCAAATGTATGGCTATTGTATGATTAAGTCTTTCCGAGCTTGTAGTGACACGCCTTCGAAGTGTGGAAGATAACCGAAGGTTACCTTACACGAATGCCATGCGATTCGAAAGAATTGCGCTCATCATATCTTATTCCATAATTCTTGAATACAGGTGACTCAACGGATTTTTGTTCGTATAGCTTCGGAAATTCATAAGTGAAACAAATAAATAGCGGAAATTTCTCTCTCCCCGTATTCATTACAAAGTTGCACGTGTATTCGATTGGCATATGTATTTTCAAGAATTTGCAGATGGCCCTTATGTTTTACGAATAACTATTAGAACGTGAAAATTCCTAATCGTATTTTGCTTTTCATAGGAAGATTTCTGGAAAGTCAGTAGAGAGGAGTAGACTACATAAAAATAATAAAAAATTAAATATCTAACCAATAATCCCTGTATCAAACCGAATACTAGTTTACCAACGACAGTAACATAAAATTCAATCAAGGAAGAAATACCAATCATTACATTCCATTTCCGATTGCACTAATCTTTGATACTTAGCATTTCTATTTTACAAACCTGGGGAAGTAAAAGTTCATTTTGCTAAAAGGTAATATTGATGCATGCTTCGGTCATAGGTAGGTAATATGATTAATTCGTACAAAGAATTCTTGATTAACTGAAACAATTCACCTGATCACTCACCACTAACAACATAAAACAGTACTGAAATCAATACGTTCTGGCGTTACTTGGTGGAAAGCCATAATAAATTATACAACTTTGTAATTTTCCACGTATTTTCTTTAATATTGGCAACCGGTTTCGTAAGAGCTTCTTACATCTTCCGGAGATGTAAGAAGCTCTTACGAAACCGGTTGCCAATATTAAAGAAAATACGTGGAAAATTACAAAGTTGTATAATTTATAAAACAGTACCTTTTCTCCTAAAATCACTTTCCACTGTCATCCACATTGGATGAATTAAATAAGATAATCCAAGGTCACAAGTGACTAAGAATTTCAAATAATTCTGAAAATTTTTAATTCTGTATATTGATATTCAGCAATGTACCATGTCTAGCTGATCATTAACAACCCAAAATATTGCTTTTTTTAGAAATTCCTTCAGCCTATGGAATTTTCTAAAGAAGCAATTTTTCCATTTTATAGGGGAGGTATTTAAGAAGGAGTTACAAATTATATCACCAATATCCATGTCTTATTGTTCATCAGACAAAAAAATATTATACCTTTATATTAATTGTAAGAGATAGAATGTAAAATATTCTATTAGCAGGACTACTGTGTTTGTATAACAGTTCTTAATTCTTTTCATCTCATTTAGACCATCTCAATCTGGCAGGTAATGGCTATCTTGAGAAATTGAAATATTCATCTTCTTGCTGTAAATTAGATTCATTCATGGGCCTTCAGATAGCAGAGTGGGCAGTGTATTCGACTTTGGTGAAAGCAGTCTCGAGTTTGACTCTCAGGGAGAGCCCATGTGCAAAATGACCTCAGCTTTCAAAGAACTTTTAACATTGCTACTACTACTAGACTTATTCATCCTAAGAAGTTGTCTATAGGATCACTTTCTGCTCTACAAATTTCTCTAATGTTGATATCCTATTTTACTGACCTGAGAACAGTAGCATAGGGGCCAAAGGGCATCTATCCTTGGGCGTTGCATCAGGAAGGTGACAAAACAATGTTACATGATTAAAGATCAATTTCAAAATTTAATTTTCCCCTCTTAATTGTACTTCTATTGTTTATCTGGGTTTTATTCTGAAATGTAAGGTTCATCCATTAGTATTATTTCTAAGAAAATTTTCAAATTATAGTTCCAATATATATATAGCTAGCTTATATATTCATGATACAGTAAAACCTGTCTAAGGGAAAATCTTTATAAGATGGTAATCTGCATGAACCAGAAGCATTATTAATATTACTGTATATATACAAGGTTGTATAAAGGAAAGGCCCTCAATAAGACAGACCTGCATAATGTGGATGGAAATCTATATTTAATTAACCTCATAAATCAACAAGTAAAATCATATGCCGGTTACTAAATCAGTCAGATACCCTACATAACAGAACAATGAAGGTAGAGGTATGTACCAACTTGTTACAATGAGAGCAGGACTTTCTGGTTTGGCAATAATACCTAAAAATATAATATATTGCACTTATATCTTTGGAGAAATATAAAGTGAATGGATTGATATTAATGTCTTTTCTTCAAGATAAGTTACATGCGCTGAAAAAGTAGAAGAAAAATGCAATCACCATGTTATGATCAATTATCAAGATTTAACTAAAATAATATCGTTTTTCTTAAATTAATTGAATATGATGCCTATAGAAATTAGTTGATTCAGTTGGTGGAAAATTAATTTGGCTAATGTTTTGTTATCTAATAAATTCATTACATCAAATCATCAGAATTCTGTGAAATGATATCAGCAATTAATATTGACTATAAACTTTTATAAAAATAATTTTCATGAAAAAATTCTTCATTTAATTTTATTAATACTCATGACTTAAAATGTAATGCCCATAATACTTTTCCCTAAAGAGGGAGTTATAAAATATGATTTTTAGGTCTGGGTCTTGGTCATTGGGTCACGTAATTCCCCATACTTCCTTATCATCAGTATCACATCCTGGTACAAAGGGGAGGTTAAAGAAGTATGCTGATGCAATTTCTGGCTATCATATCCTTATATATATCAAGCTTCCGTGATATTCCTCTACACATTAAACGTTGTTGGAGTGCTAAGCATCATCAGCAAAAGCCATGGAAAGTTTTCCAATTCATCTAGTAGTTATCTCTACTCTCTTATGGATTCAACAAGATTTCATTGGTGCTCAGTTTCTCCAAATAGACCAACCTGGAGACAACGCCTTTCAATTCTCCATTAAGATTAAGAGGAATCAAACCGACCACCAAGTAACACAATTCCTATTGAACGAGGCCTCTACTACAACAGTGAAGAACTGGAGAGGAGACTTCCTTCAAACAAGTTCCAAAAGTAATGGAATACACAAAAATTACATCGTGGGAACTGTAACTGGTAAGATAACTTTTCAAGTCTTATAAATATATATAACTTGCTTGATCAATGATCAATTCAATAATTTTTAAACGTATTTTATCTTCCAAAAAATCGAATGGCAATAAATTTACTAATGAAATAGCTGCCTGCACAGGGTTTATCTTAATAGCATAGTTACATATTTCACACAAATTTAAAGAGAGAAACATCTAGAGTCAGGATATTGTACTTCTTAATTTGATTTTCAATAACTGAAAACTTAATATGTTCAGATGCACCAAAAGTCACCATAGGGTCATTATGGATAATTATCTTATTAATTGTATAGCCATACATTGTGACCATTCTCATCAGTGAATAGCAATCATGTTTTGGATCAATCTCTTAATTCCTTCAATACATAGCCACAAATTTTCTTTTAATCAAGGTCATCCTCCTATCTACTAGACGTATTAATTCAGCATGTCATTCATACCATCTTGAGGGTTATTGAGTGATGATTATGTTCCGTGATTTCATTGTCAAAGTGTTAACAAGCTCAAATTATTTGTAGTCTTAAAGTGCACTGTTTAATCATTTAATTCATGATAATAATTTAGTGATGAATAACATTTTCCTTTTAGTTCCACCTCAGAGATCAGAAGGTTATGAATTCTTTCCTGGTGTTGGTTACTATAAGTTTCATGCAAAAAAAGAAGATTTTGCAAATGCATCTAATATATGCCGAAATGAAGGAGCCCATTTAGCAATTATAAACTCAGATGAGGAAGCTGCTGTCTTAAAACAAATACTTCTGAGAGGAAGTTATGATTATGTGTGGGTTGGATTTCATGATCCCACAAAGAAACGTGACTTCAGAACAATTTTTGGTAAGCTGCTAATGTAACTATGTCTTAATATTTTTTAATACACCTCCACAAATTCAAGGTATTTGATATATGAATGTTCTAAATTTTTCTAGGAACACCTCTCAAAGAAACTGGTTACTCTAAGTGGAAAAGTGGACAACCAGATGGAGCTAGTAACCAGTTCTGTGGTTATTTTCATCCTGATGGATTGGGAGATGTAGAATGTACAGTAAAAGAAGAATTTTTTTGTGAGCATGACCTCTCATGGGATGACTTTTAAATATTCCTTTAGAAAATGTTGACTTTTTATAGATCTATAAAGTATTTATAATTTTGTAATAATCAGATTCATCTGCATCAGCTGTAATTTTTTACTTTGAAAACTGTTTATTTTCAAATGTTGGTATTCTGGTACTTTTATTAATTAAATATGCAATTCCAAACAATTCTTATGATTTATCATTGACCAAAAATAAAGCTATTTATATCCCTTTTTCCACTTCCATCTCCATTTCTCATAAAATTTGGGATGAAATTTTCAATTAAAACCTAAAGTTAATGCTAAACATTAAAAGTCTTACTTTTCTTTGTTTATTCTCTGCCAAATTATTATATTATTTCTTTAGGTAAATGTAATGATAATTTTCTAATAGTAAGACAGAAAAGCAATGTTTATTTTTGTGATTATTATACATCTTCAATTTATGAGAATGCCCTTGACTTAATTTTCAATTTATTCAATCCTAGTGATAATGGATAGGAATTCCTAAAACTTAAATATATATTTGAATACTCATTGATCTTTCAATTATTTAATTCATAAGTAATTCCAACCAGCAGTCAGGGAATTTTTAAATAAGTATGTTGGCCCCTCTCGCAATAATTTGTAACTTTCAACAGTTCAATATTGTGTTCTCAAATTCTTGAAAAGAAAAAATTGAAGAATGTAGAATGAAATATCTATGCTATCACTCAAATAAACAGCAGGTAATTTTTGTTATTTCCATTTCACTTAGAAATGATCATCTTTTCCTACTTTTTGAGGTATAATAGGTATGCTAAGAGTACACATAAGTAAAATGAACAATGAAACTAATAATTAATAATTCAAGCTGTTTAAAAGATAAAAGCTCTCAAGCCAAGAGATAGGGAAAGATATTATGCAGTACTGACTGCATTAATCCGACTGTTAATCCTCAAGCATTATTTGAGCAACAATTGCAGCACAAAAAACCCTGCTTCTTCTGATTCAGTAACCATCTGAAGCAATGATTCATAGAGCACTTAGTCACTAGGAGCACATTTACTAGAGACAGAAAGAGAAGGGAAAGAACTATTCTCTAAGATAATTCATTCAAAAGGAACTACTCCAATTGAATAACAGCTTTCACAGTAGTAAAACATAATGAATGAGGGAAATAAGAAGACAGAACTCAAATTTAATGTCTGGTCATGTAGAGCTGAACACAGTGGCATGGTGGTCAATGTGCTGACCACATGTCACCCACAGGGAATGGGGGTGATATGAGAGTCTCAGCTAGATATGTGGGATGTTGGAAACTCTAAGAAAATTAATGCCTTAAGAGCACCATGTCTAAGAAAATATATAGAAAAACATAAGATCTCAAAATAAATTGATAAAATTACCAATGGAAAATCTTTCCTTAAAATGTATTGATTACGAGTCTGCAGATATAACCATTTTACACAAGATCTTCAATTCCATTCCATCTGGATGTTTTTAAAAATATCATTAACATATCTTAGGCCTTTCTCATCTCTTCATTATTGCAAATGAGTAATTTCATTTCTGAGTTTCTTGTTGCTTCTTAATTGGTAATTTGGAAGAGGGGGAAATTGATTTTTAAAACTGCACATCAGATGCAATGGTAAATATTTATAGTTACCTCAATGTTTGCACAGTTTATCCAAGTTATTTCTGTTTTTTCCTTCACTAAGGTTAATAATCCACACACTAGTGGACTAAATAGTTTCCTTCACTGGTTTATAATCCACACACTATGAAAATAAACTTGTCTGCCACAAAATATCAGGTTGTAAAAGAAAGAGCTATATATTACTGTAGGGAGTTAATATCTGCATTGATATTTGGTGGAAATGCATCTTCTTTCCTAATTTTTACTCTGAAAACATCTAAAGTTCCATCTGAAGGCTTTAGTGAATGCTTCAAGGGATCATTAACCTACTTGATTCAAATATGAGAAATTGAAAAACATAAATTCTTGTACAAATTATGACTAGTGTAACTACAAATGCCACACAAGCCCTACTAACTGCCTTCTTCACATTGTTAAAAATACCTGATTTGTTTCATAGAGGAAATGCATAGCATTCATAAGATATTATAATAATGAATGGATATTTAATGTAATACATCATATTACTGAATTATTGATCAATTAATTTATTGTTAATAAGTACACATCCTTTTGTCACCATGTAGTTCAGTTGTCAGATTGATTGTTGCCCTTGGTGGAAAAATATTTAAATAGTATCAGTATTGAGTAGTGCTGATGATAATGCCCTATAATATGAGTCTTGGTCAAAATTACCATACCATAATCTCTCTTGCTCAAAATCCATTCCTTTTACTTACATCACCAAGTGGTGGAAAATATTTGAATCTAGTAGATCAATCATCTCTTGAAGGATCTACTTAAGCCTTCAGATGGAACCTTATATATTTTCAGATAGTCTAATCTTTCCACCATGTTGTGAGATCAAACTGAAATCGAGTTTACTCTCTTCTGTGGTATGTACGTACCTTTCGAAGTCTGGTTAGGTCATTTCGATGGTCCTACTGAGTTACTATATGGGTAAGTTGAAGAGGAGAGACAGCTTCAACTTCCATGAAAAATGTTACACATAATTTTCTTGTAGAGGATGAGTTAATGTAAGTCCGACGATCACTGATTCATAACAGCTTCACTCGCCTTTAGCACATTATTTTGTTATTGATTCAGGTTCCTTTTACCGTATCATAGGGATTGCGCGATTCTCAGTCTGATTCTGATTTCTCAGTCCTCTGAGAAAATACTGTTCTCTAATCAATGCACAACTATATGAAATCCTAATTGTGAATAGTTAATACTATATACTCAGCCCGCCATTTGCCTCCAGCTTCTGGTAAGAGACGAGTTTGTTGCGGGCAATAACAAGATGCTCGCACTGTCACTGAAGCGGATTGACAGATCAATTTCGTAAGCCCATAAATAATGTATTTCACCACAAACCATGCCTATCTTATTTAAGGCGGAGGTCCAAACAATTTGAGTTCAGCAGAGCACTTAAAAATGTGTCGCAGAACATTTCAGAAGGAAACACTGTGTAGAAGTGTCATTAATAAAAGATTCTTGGATATCCCAAGTGTTGATAACAGTTTGAGGCACTTAATCCGGCATAGGATTTCTTCATGATAATGCACCATAATCGGAGTCTTGGACAAAATCCATGCCTTGAACGGACACACGGCACCGCATAGACCACGGGTTTCTGCGAAGAAACGGCACTTCAGCAGGACTGGCCTTTTAGACGTTTGAGCAAATACTCGATGGGAAGTGTATCCGATGAGCCGGAGAGGCCGCTGCCTACATACACTATCCCCCGATTGAATGGGGTAAATATGGCCTACATACAGAAATACGTTACGATAACCCCACATACGCATTCAATTTTCAATGTCACTATCTAACTTTATTTATTATAGGGACAGGTACGAATTGTGATGTAATGCCAGGACCGATTTTGACACCCAGTCCGCCCCTGCACTTCAGGTAGACATCAAATGTCACTTCAGTCCTGTGGTACCATTTGAAAATGTTGTGCCCTATACGTATTTCGCTTAGTTTTACTTGCTGTACTCTAATGGCTTGATATCAGGTTAGCTCGGTTAAAAAAGAGCAATAAGAAAGAGAGAGATTTTTCCGAGTCGTTCGGCTTCTCGCATGCACCCCCACCGATATCCAGAAACCAGCCTTGCCTGACCTTCCATTCGCCAACTCTACCGCTGGCTAGATCCGACCTTCCTTTCGCTTCTCCTCCCATTGAGGATACCCATTCACCCCAGGTGTCATTCACCATTCTCCCACTCTTATCTCCTAAATTTACTAAATTATCCTATGCAATGCTCGAGTCTTCCCGCACGTCTTTTTCCTCAGTCACTCATTTTGCTTCAACTTCATTTAGGGTAAATATCACCGGTAAATTATTCATTAATTTCATTTTATTATTTTACTGATAATTATTCATTCATTCACTCACTATAGCTTCCTAACAACAGTTAATACGTTTTTCTATAGTTTTCCATTAGATATCCATAGTACAGGATTGTTTTCTTCAAAGAAAATCGAACGATGTATTAGTGTTATTTATGCTATAATACTACGATAATTACCTCCTCTCCAAACTTCTTTAACCAAATTTACGATGCGAAGAAAATCCTAATTTAAAGTGCCTAATTTTCTTAGACATGTACTCGTGATGTGTCAGCTTACAATAAGGTTGAAGGTTTCCGGAATAGCATGGACCTGCAGTGGATTTCACACTTTCCGACAGCTCGCAAGTGAATACAAGCACTAGCTATGGGCGAGTTTCGCAGAAATAGTAGGGTATTTTTTCCAAGCTGTGCTCAATCAAGAAATCATTCTTTTCCATTTCAGTTGTGGTGAATGCGGCTAAGAATGCTCGATTATCGCTACTCGTAGGTACTATATTGCTGTACGAGTAGATTTTTCCCGCCCGATGAAATTATTCAGGTATTAAATGTTTAAAAATACTCATGGTTGAATAAGTAGTTTGAGGAATAACAGAAATTAATATACTACAAAAAATAAAACCCATTTAAAAACGCTCCCCCTTGAAGACGCTACCCGACAAACTCGGTTTTCTCTCGGCCTCGGTCCCTTCCACACAAAAAGCATGGTAAATATTGGATGATGTTATATTCATGACCGAGAAAACTTTAATTCTCTGTAACGCCGCATTCCTCTCCCCTCATGTGGTCACTTTTGATACATTTTCGATAGCTAATTCTGTGAGAGGAAAATGAAGATAGGGTCTTCAGAATAGCCAACTGGTAAATTTCACCAAGTAAATACGAGTATGTGCCACAGAACCACATTTCTTCATTACTGGCTTATTAATTAACCCTTGGAGGCCAGATTAAATAATCTTGATGACAGCTCCTGCTATCATCTAAAACACCCCCCATGAAGTAGGATATGAGGTCATGGGAAATCCAATGTTAAGAGTGAGGAAGTTCTTAGATTTCACAGGAATTATGACTAACATTCCATATCTTATTAAATATCTTTCACAATTAACCCCAAATGATCAGCTATGAATAGATCCTATGTTTCAATATTGCTATTGAGAAAAATGTAAGCAAATAATATATGAACAAGATTAGGCATGACATAGTTACATTAAATTACAAATTTAGTAAAGTCCATGGCACGACATCCCTCTGTGGGATTTATCCTTACCCAGCAGTATTCACTGTGGGTGACAGCGCATCCACTTCCGCTTTGCCGTACTTGGCTTTTTCTAGACCTGGACCTGCCACCGCTTAATTTAGGTAGCTTCCCACTTGTTTTGATATTGGGTAAACATCTTACCCCCAGGAGAGGCATATTAGATTTCAAATATTGAAGTACATCACCTACTACATTAAAATATAATTTGCATAAACAGACAGTGGTTGCACCAGCTATTCATTATCTTATTATTTAATTCATAATAAACTCTACACCAATTCTATCTCAAAGAAATTTTTCATGTCATGTCTTTTCAGAGTATGGTGCATGATGTTTTTTTTACTTTCATCCATCAAGAGGATATTTTCCTTAGGCAAAAGAATAACTATCACTACCACTTTTTTCAGAGTATGGAGCATGATTTTTTTACCTTTTATCCATCAAAAGGATATTTTCTTATATTTTAAGAATAACTATCGATCATCATCGTTCTGAACAAACTGCAACCACACAGAATAATAAATTTAAATTCTGACAAACTGTCAGTGATATAATATCACACAAAAAAATCAATTTGGCATAAATACAGAAAAAAATGTGGGAAGATTTTAACATGCACACAAAATTTATCTTCATTCAACTTTCCATCATTGGGCTCCAAACAGGATCTCACCTTTCCCTGATAGAAGGAAGGGATCTTGAACTCATGGAAGGAGCAAATAAGGCATGAAAAATTTTAAGGGTTCCAAATAAAATTAAAGGTGAAAAACAGACACTCAACCCTCAACATTTTCACTCTTCAGAATATCCCATACATTTTTTTACGGAAAAATATTTATAGTGCCCTGGTATCGAATCCAGAATCAACTTGTCAACTTTTGATTATATTTATCGTTATAGATACCATCTATTTCTTTGTGAAATTTTCAAAATAAATAATGAAAATCGCAGTGATTAATTTCTTATGAGAGAATTTTGCACCAGTTTGGCACCAAACCCAGGACCATTTAAGGAGAAACTGAGTCATTTACATTACTAAATTGCTGCCTCTGACAACAGTAAGAGTTTCTAGTTTGTATTATTTTGTAAAGTGCCTCAGAAAAATTTCTAATATTAGGCATAACATTGCAATCTAACAGTATAAATAAGGTATTTTAGGAATTGAACCAATGGATAGACATCAAGATGGGTCATTACCCTTCAAGATCTCACTCTTAATGGTAGTTATATAATAGTCTATGCAACATTAGAAGTCAAAGTATATGATGCTAGTACATCTCATTTTCCCTGTTCTGCCATAAATTTCTTATGGAGAAATGTTTACAGCAACAAGCATCAAATTTATGACCGTTTTCTAAAATGTTCACATCAGGTACATAGTTTCACCTTGTCCTCTATTCACATACCAGAATGAGTCACTAATCTTTCTGGGAATGATCCAAACAATCTGAAAATTACTGTAATGGTTAGATTTGCAATTTCTTATGAGATAATTTTCACCAGCTTGGTGTTGAACCCAGGATCATTTTGAGAGATATATTAACCTCACTGTACTCAATACCATCTCAGGAGAAAAATTTCATTCATTTCAGAAAGCGTGAAATTTTTAAAATGAGCGTGAAAGTGTGAAAATTTTTAAAATCTAATAAATTTCTTGGTTCCAGATGATTCCAAAAAGTACTGCTGTAAAAATATCATTGGAAATCAAAGCTAAGATAGATAGGATCCATATCTCATTATTTCCAATGGTTTCCATATGGATTACATAACATACACTAAATGTAAATGTAAAAATGTAAAACATAAAAAGGTAATGTAAATTACACCTGTGGTTTAGGTAGTGAATTGGTATCCTATTTGCACCATGGAGAAGAGTCTATAAATTTATAGATATGGATTAACACATATATAATGAAGAAACGAATATCTACAATAGTATACACATAATTTTATCAGTCAACAGGATTTACTTTTTTATTGTAAATTCATTAGATTCACATCGAACTTAGAATTGGATTTTTACTGTAACAAATTTTGGTACAAATTAAACAAAGTGATTTACCTTATTAATACAGATACCATAATGATTCCACTCCAATTAGAGATGTTTATAAATAAAGTACACAATGTATGGTTTGACCTGCTACCTAGATGTATGAAAGAAAGAATCTGTTAGCAATGATTTTCTCAAAGGTAGCTGTGATAGACTTTTCGATGAATGAATGGTAAACCACTTTTGAGCAATCAACAAACTGCTAAAAACACAACAGAAATTAAATTAAAAGCAATTAATCAATCAACCAACAGATTCAAGTTTTCCGAGGTTTAGTCTTCTTCCTGTTCTGAACCCTCTCTTCACTTGCAATTGTAGTATCTGCAGATCTTGATCCTCGGATGCCCTCTGTACTACTGCTGCCTCCCGCATTACCATCCACATCTACCTTGAGCCTTCTCCAGTGGGCAAATCCCACTGCCATCAACATCAGTAGAGGCACTGCCAATGGGAGTGCTGGACCTTCCCCTCCACCACCACCCACTCTTGCACCAACGCCTACCACACCCTCCTCCCTCACACCTGGCTCATACCTGCAATGCCAAAAAATAAATATTACTTACAATATGGCAAAGTAACTTCAGAGTTAACAAAGCAACTGAACATGTCAATGCAACATACATTCTAATTAAATGGATACAGGAAAACGTTCTATGCAGTAACAAATATATAAGATGTATTTTTGAAATAAAGCAAAGAAAATAAAATCTGAGTGAAGCACTAGTAATTAACAACTTAACAAGTTTTTAAATTGCCTTTTCCCATATAACTACTCAACATATTCACTGTGCTATAGTACTTCAAAAGTTGTTCCCTGAAAGTTTCAAAAATTGGCTGAAAAATCAAAATCAATAATGTAAAAGTTTAAATTTATAATTTTAGGGCTGTTCAACTATAACTTAGGTATTTTTTTACTCTCAGCCCATTGTATTTTATTCATAATTCATACAAGTAGTAGTCAGTGGCTTAAAATGTCCATTCAGATATATCCAAACCCCACAGCAAAATGGTTACGTATTCAAGTAATTTTTTAAGCCTTTGAAAAGCCAGTATTGGAAATTTGAGGCTCATTCTTTTTCATCTTTAAAGAAGCTCCAGTTATCCAAATAAATTGGTTATGCTAGACCAAGTTACCCTTCATTTTTTATCTTTATCATTGATTTCAACAAAACTATTCATTGATAGTAAGATGGGATACAACAGAAAAAATAATTTCACCAGCATGTAAACTAACATTGGGTTGATGATTCTCAAGTCTGCATCCCCAGTGACACATAAGAAGATCTTTTCTACCTGTTGAATTCTTACAGGATAATCCTTCTTCATTTAAAAAATTTCACTGAAAATCTTTTCTTGTGAACCACTTATAACTTTCTTACATTAATATCATCCAGAATAAAAATCTGATATAAAGTATCAAATAGCAATACAAGTACAGAGAAATACCTAAAGTTGGCATACCTGATAACAAAGTGCTTATGGAATGAGTCTGCTCGGAAAGACACAGTGGGTCTAGGAAACATTGCTCTTAATGCAGCTGAGTTGCCATGGATGGATTCAAGTCGTAGGCTATGCAGCCGGCCATCAGATATGAGTGGTGGGAACAAAACCAAAGCACCAGCTCCATTTCCTCCAACTGCCCACCTCTCCAAACCTACCACATGCACAACCTACAGACAGAAAACCAATAATAATAAAACTGTAATATTTTCTCAGCTATTTTTGATGATTGTAGCTCCATAAATTGCTACCCTTTCCATCTCCTTTTCAATTAGAAATTAAAATCAGGGGGATGATCATTTATTAATATCCGAAATTAAACCAATATCTAGCCTTTTATAGCATATTGCTAACAAAATAGCATAGTAGTACAATCAAACACAAAGAAAAAAAGAGCTATATTAAAATGGATAAAATATCAGCATGATAGTATTTGCTGACTGTTAAAAGGAGAACCACTGCAAAGTTCTGCAAAAGAGGAGGAAAAGCGACCAAAAAAGTTTAGAAGAAAAATCATGGCTAATAAGACTTATCTTTCATATTTACTTATTTTTCATTAAAATAATTACTTAAAAAGGATAAATGTATTTTGTACGGATTTAGGAATCAATAAAATTAAAATGAAATGTCATGATTCCAGTATTTTCCTTCAAATATGCAATCCCTATGCAAAAATCTTCACAGGATCGAAAAAAATTCATTCAATTTCTGGAATTTTGGAGCAGTAGAACTTAAATAGAAATAAGTCATTGTAATTAGAACATACATCTAATTTTTTTGCTTTCAGACCTAAGCAATTAATAAATGAGCTTTAACTGAAATGATATAGCCAAATTTCCTCCTTGACCGGCCGTGGTGGCAGAGTAGTTAGCGTGCCAGTTCATTAACGCTCCAACCACACGGTCCCGGGTTCGAATCCCGGCTAATCGGATTTTTCCAGTTAGGGAATGGTTGTCTGTGATTGTCATGTTTATCAAGAAAATAAGGAAAAAATATTAAAATAGGAGAAAAATGGGTTAATTGTAAAAGTGGCCTGCCTTGGCCAAAATTAGCCCAAATAGTTGAAAAAAGACAGAATTATTATTATTAAAATTACCCTTGAGGATGAATCAGAGATATCTTCAGAGTCTTCAGAGAGATGCTCAGAACCATCCTGCCGCACCACACTTACTCTGAGGTCAGAAAGCACAGATGAATCAGGAGTAAAAATACGAAGGGAGACATCAGTGCGATGAGCACGGTGATGCCTGAAAGCCACAAGTCTTGGCCCTTTCACATCACCTGAGAGGATCTATAAAGGAAAGAAAATACAAAATCACAACAAAGATTTGAGAGTAAGCCATAGGCAAAGGGCAACCTTTTCTTTCTAAACGTAAAGAGATATATTGTATAAAACTGCAGCAATACAGGAATATATTCCATTACACACATCTACAAATTAAAAAATCAAATAATATTATTGTAACACAATCTTAAGCCTTGGTATTGTAGGGGCAAGTAGCAGGAACAGGGTGTTCACTGTATTCTAATATGAAAATCAATTTTGTTGTTATAAAAAGGAGTAAGTAAAAGAAATAAAAATACTTATTTTAGAGTATAATGCAGTATATGGTTCATAGCTTCATCAATTCATGCCTTCTAAGAAATACTCGTTAAGCGAAGCCACATATTGCAGTCTTCTTCAAATCCTTCAGCATCAATATTAATATGCTATCACTAAAACACAAATGCATCTGTCAAAACACAGTATCTGTGGCTAATACAAATATTTTAAATACTCAATAAAGTGACTATTGTCAATATTAAGAATACTGCTAATTATTTCTAACAATTTTTCAATTGCCACAATCTTGACCTCCAAGGTCTGACTCTGCAACTCAATGGGCTGCACTTAATTCAATATTATTTACTATATTCAACTTATAACTTGTTTTGATAGGTATAGATAAATTGTATATTCCTTATTCAGTTCATGGAAACATCATAAATCACAACTACAACAACCACCATTGGTCTTTGTGAGGTTTGTTTATTAGAAATACAAGATTATACTAAAACACAATAAAGTATAAATAGATATATTTAATCGAGTCTTCATAATTTTGAATAGAAAGCAACATTTGACTATGCAAATAAGTATCTCTATTGAATTTTCTTTCTTATCATACTTCCAATTTATAGTCACTATTGTATAATTATATTTTATGAAATTCAAAATGTCTGCAAATGGAATGAATGAACTGAACATGAATTTACAAGAGAAATTACCTAAAAAGAATGAATGAATTTATTCATGATGGTGATTATGATATATAATATATAGACTAAAAATAATTATTAGAGAAGAATAGGTACTTCTTTTTGCTGAAAAACATATACTTACAGTTATGTTGGTTCCTGCTGGAGTCAGTCTCTCAAAATCTTCATTAATCTGTGAACCTTTCTTCATTCGAATTTCATAAGTACACTAGAACATAAGAGTAAAAAGTTAACATTCACCTTAATAATTATTAATTCATTATCATTGACTTATCATCTCATTCATCAAAAATAATGTATTAGACCCATATCACCAAACTTCAATCATGAGTTGAGTTCTAGAACTAAGTGTCATTCTCAGGTGAGGATAATTGGATAGAAAATGCCAAAAGAAAAATCATTTTTGCTCACAGTTAAGAGTGAGAATTATCCAATACAAGATGTAAAATTAGTTCTTATGGGAACAGAGATTTGTATATACTTAACTATATGGTCCATGAGCCCTTTCATAAACAAATTTCAGCCCATACCAAACAAAATTATCTCTCTTCTTTTTTTTAATTGATCACCATGACATATCTATCTCACATATCTCAATTAGGAGTTACTAATAGAGGTAATGAAATTAAGAAAGACGAATACATAATTTCATTCTACACAGATTTAATATAGTTCTCATACATTTCATAATTAGTTATTTGAAGGAATGTGTGATACAAAACTTCAATAAAATTAAACTTACCAATGAAAGGAAATAAAGCAATAATTTGGTTAAGTTCTACAAAAATGTTCTAATTATATGTGCTACATATTTAGTCTCAAAGAGACATCATCATCGTTATTGAGACGAAACATGTAGCACATATAATTGAAAAATTTTTGTAGAACTTAACCAAGTTATTGCATCATTTCCTGTGATAGAGTTCTACCAAGCAATGGCTACCTCAAATGATTATTTACGCATGAAAGCTTAAGGGCCAGTAACTTTCATATTTATTAACCATCCTGACATTAAATTACTCCAAACATAATAGCATATAATAGCACACTTATGTTTAACACCAGGATGATTAAAATTCCTTTAATTTCAGTGATATTTCCAATTACTAAGGACAGTAATATAGTTACATATAGAGAGCAATAGTTTTTCATTCATAGAATTAAAAGAAAACTTAGATTTAAGGGCTATTACTACAGCATTTACTGAATCACTTTCAATAGCTCACAAAATGAAGCATTTAATAAACTAGAATAACAGCAATTTCTCAAAAAATTTCTCAAAATTTTTCATTGGAGGCCAAGATCAAACAAATTATCTCTATACATTTAGAGAAAAATATTTATAAATTTAAATATATAAATAAACCTATGGTTATGGACCTTGAATATTAGAGTGAAAATATAGTTGGCAAATGAAAGAATACCTGCGGCAAAAGGCCTCTGATTCTGAAGTGGCCAGTGCGTTCAGACACTGCTTCCTCCTGGAGGTTGCAACATCTCGTTTCTCCACATACACTCACTGCTTCAACCACGACCCCAGGTTCTGGTTCTCCACATGGTGAAGTCACAAGACCAAAACAGCTAAATGCCACACGGCGACCACTAATGATAAAACATATTCAAAATTAGCTTAACCTAATAAATGCAGTGATGGTGCTGTGGCTAGAATAGTGAAGGTTAATTTGTGGCTAAAGATTAAATATATTGAAAGAGTGCAATGATGTGAGAGTGAACTGGTCCTAAAGAGACAAAGGTTGTCTTCCAAAAGGGATTCTTGCAACCACTTTATGTATGGTGGTTAAACTTGGTTGTGTTGGCACATGTTAATGGAATGGAGTTGGAATAGTTTAAACAAGGACTATGAGAATCTTTCCTGCAATTCTGATGATCATCACTTATGAGGTTCATATGGCATATAGTATATAGCATTCATTGGACAGTTTAGGACAAATGAAGGGCCAAAGAGGATTATTTTTGTGGGCCCTGATCTTCTACTCTACCGAAAAGAGCCATATCACTACTTTGTTTTCTTCATCTTTTCCCCATGCAATGCCCTAAAGCAGGAAATGTATTGCCTTAATGGCATAATATGCAAAAGTCGATCAAAAATTGAGATTAGCCCACATTTTTGGTATCATAGAGATGGGACAGATATCAGGCATGCAAATTAATCTAGCAAACTTTAGAGGTGGTATTTTGCTTTAACTCTTACATGCTTGGAGAAGAGCAAGGAAAGATAGTACAGAAAGATGAGAGGAATTCAGCCCACAGACAATTTTATGGTTGCCTTATACTGTCACAAACAAAAGAAAAACTTTCAAATTTTGCATGAATTTAATATCAAGCATATTTTGAATGATAGCTGGTGAAACTGTCATCGTTAAGAAAAATCATCATGGAGAAATCCCAAAACAACATGCAGTTTTCTAGTAACCAGAGCTGTGGAAACCTAAGCAGAAACAATTTTCTACTTCTTGCCATTGGTTGCAATTGGAAATGACTACTTTTGTTAAGACAACAAACGTATCTCATAATATTATTTATTACCGCGAGGTTTGGTAAATGTGCATTTATCTACTGAGAAATGTTTTCTGAATCTGAAAAAAATACTAGCCAAGGGTCTTCAAACCTTCTCGACTCTAACGTAACCTATCAGAGACAAGTAATCTAAAGTACAGAATGAATATGACTCATATTCCACATTTACCAACAAAAATGAATTTATCATGACAAGATAGAATTACTCAAACATATAAATGGAAAAACTATAGGAAGTGAGATAATAAAAATACCAACACTGTTGATTTCGTTAAGAGCAATACTTACACAATGCGCACCTCTACAGTAGCACCCTCAGCCACTCTCACCATTTCTGAGGGAGGATCAAAGCTGTACTCTTTCATCATGGGCCTCAGAAAGTATTCTGAAGGACTAAGAGAGCCAAAGGTCAAGCGGCCATCTGGTCCCGTTATGCTGTTACGTCTGTATCGCTCACCTCCAGATAATGAAAGCAAGACTCCAGCAAGTGGAGTCGCTTTGCCTTCCTCTGTAAATCAATAAAAGCATATGAATAGAGATCCTCCAACTCAATCTTTCTCCACAAGCACAAACTCTGAAAACTCACTTTCACATGTATAAGTGATTCTTTTGAAACATTAAAAGCTCGCATTTTCATGCGTCAATTGAATGCAAATTGAATCAAGTTTAAGAATACATAGATAAAGCCTTGGCATAAAATTAACAATACCACGTAACAAGCATAAAAGCACTGTCTAATGGTCTTAATCACATGCCAAAAAGCAGCTTGCAAGGTATGAATTTCACCAGAATATTCAATACTGATGTTGTAGATTCCAGAAATAAAGAGTTAAAGTGCTCTTATCAGAGATTTAAAATAATTTTTGCAAAGCCATTCCCAAATTTGCAGATATGAGAAAGCTCAATGAATGAATGAATGCTTACAAGTGTGAATTGGTACAGTCATAAGAGAGAAGTATCTGCACACTACGTTAAAAATTTTGTAGAGGTGCTTTAAGATGAATTTATTTCCACTCATAGACATGCTTTGCACCCATACAATACTTAATTTCCTTACTTGTACAAGCTAATTCAAAATTGCTATGTATTTCAATAGTGTAGAATTCTTTAGTGGCTTCTTATCTTTCAAAATGCAGTACCTGAGGAAGCTTCAGCAGCCACTTCCACCAAAACCTCAGCAAGGCGCCTAGCATCAAACCAGTGCTCTTTTCCAGCAATTGGAGAGAGAATGTACCCTTCTTTGTTTGCCACAATTGAGAAAGGGCCCTCTTCACCAAGGGGGCCCACAGAAAATACTCCATCAGCATCTGTCTCCACTGAAGCCACTGGGTCACTCAACTGTTCCTAATAAATTTTAAACATTTCAGTAAATTAATATTTCAACTTTCTTAACAAAACTTAATGAAGTACCTTCATTACTGTTTTATTAAGAAAAAAAAACAACTTGATTCCACTGAGCAAAGAAGTTAAAGTTATGCTAAGACTAATAACATACAGATTGGATATGCACACTAATAATTGGCCAATAGCTTCATATAACTCTGAATCAATATATCACAATAACAATTACTGCTTATCTGTAACCTGAGGAAGTCATAGTGATATAATTATTTTACTTTCTTAGTTCATCAAAATATGTACTTAATTACTTATTTTATATTGATTTGGCATTCTTAATTATGTACTTATAATGTACATCCAATTGATCAACAAACTATGAAGTTTTATAGAAATTGTGGTATTTTTTAACTTGTTGATTTTTCTCCAGAAGTAAAAACAACATACTCAGAATAATGGTTAAAAAGTGGAGAAAGGATAGTTACAGAAACACCTTCTCCTCTGCTCTTAAGTACACTTAACACTTAATGCTAGTCTACTTTCAATTTCTGCAAAATTGATTCGAACCTGAATACATAAAGCATTTTCTTTCACTATGTATGATAGCTTACATTTAGTTTGATTTAAGATCTTCAGAAGCAAAAATTAGAGAGTTTAGACAAGAACTTGCATTGAGCAATGATGAGTTTTTGCATGAGATGACAGCATAATAAATTCATACATTGAATGGAAAGACCAGCAAGAATTAGTGAGATAAGGTTGTTTAGATTCTTCTCAAACCCATAAAGACAAAAAATTGAAGATTGCTCACAATAAACCAAAGGATATAAGCACCCTCAAGAAATCAGTCTGGTAAAAGAGATATTATAGGAAAACACTGATTTCACTTCTATTAGCATTGATTTTGTAAATGATATAGGATAAATTATCAGTATTGTAAGCATTAGATGCAATGTTTACAGCTCACAAAATACTTTACATGCTGAAGCAGCCAACTAAGGGTAAAAGCTAGAATTATACAGTTACAGACCAGAAATAATAATACCTGATAGACTGAAATGGTAACTCCAGAGACAGCAGGAGAGGTCCCTCCAGAGAGAACAATACCCCTGCGTGCAGTAAACTTTGCAGCATCTGGCTGGCAATCACTTCCCACTTCTACCATGTGCACCACAGGGTCAAATAAGAGTTCTCTGGCCCATGGACGCAAACTTACTACTGCACCTTCATTAGCTCTAAGGCTAAAAGTGTAACTGAAGGTCTGGGTTCCAGTTAAGCCTATTTCTCTTGAAGGAACCAGAGGTCCAAGACGGCTCTGTAAAATACAATTATATAACAGACTTACAAAGGAAAATAATGTTTAAATCTTGGAATTTCATGTCACATCTTTAAGACATTTTCAAGTTGAGTACTACACTGAATTGAAAAACATGGAAAAATAAAATTTAACACATTTATCATCATTTGTTTAGGAAGCAAAATTAAGTAAATACAAAATGAAAAGATTGTTTTTGTTGGAGTGAAACAATGTAATGTGTTGCCATTAGTGAGAAAACATATTTAATTGCAGGAGAATTTCCACAAAATAAAGATGAGTATGAAAATTTTACAGTTGCTATCAACAATTACATAACTTATAAGAAAATTAATTACTTTTGTCAGACCTCATATAATTAGCTTGTGAAGGTAATTAAATATAGGTAGATCAACTATACTTCAAAACTAACTTTTTAAAATTGTTAGAAATTAAATGCTTTTCTAGGAGAGATGAAAAGATTCCAGAGAAATACCTCAGAGAAAAGAACTTGAGATCAATTTATTATATTTTTACTCCTGATTTCTGGAATTAAGGAATTCATTAAGGAATCTAAATGATAAACAAAAGGAGCCATGAAATTCAAAGGAAATTTTAGTCCCTGAACCAATAGTAAGAGTATTAAAAGAAATTTATCAATTTTCAAAATTGACTCTTTTACAAAGGTAAAATAGAAAATTAATGCAGAAAAAAGAAAGTGTTCTCTTCTTCATTAAAAATCTACCTTTCCATCTGTAGTGGCAGGCTCTATCTCAATGAAAAGATCATTCACAGCATCTTCAGACAGTATGACTCCTCCAACCATGTGTGACGTGGCTTTGAGGGTAACAGTGGCACCCACTTCCCATCTGACACGAGATGGGTCAAACCCATGGCAGCTTGTACCCACAGCCTCCAGATCATAAGGGCCTGGACCAGGGAGGCACAGTCTTGATGTTCCAGCAGAGATCTTCATGGTGCCCTGTGATGCACCACCACTTGGAGAGAATATCACTTCTGTAGCATGGGAAGAATCAATTGTGGCAAAGAAGCCAGTCTGACGGAATGGAGGAGCCCAGGTCCTTGCAGAATCCAGGCGAACAGTGTGAGTGTCTTTCTCCCAACATCTGTGCCCATCTGAACTGACTGTCACCTCATACTCACCAGGTGCAAGACCATCAAAAGTATAAGTGCCTCTCCTAGCAAAAACAGGTGAGGGCAAGTCACGAGGGGACAGGTGGCCTCGGATGGGCCTTAGAGAGACGAGAACGTCTGGGCAATGAGCGAGAGGAAGGCAGAAGAGACGGCCAGAAAGACTGCAGCGGACTCTGGTGAAGGAGGGCCCATGAGCTATGGGATGGTCAGTTATTTCAAACATGGCTGGATCAGGAGAGAATCTGAAAATAAATAATATACACCGCAATGTTTAATGGAATATGATATTACACAGATAACAAGCTAAAATAAACTATTATAACTTTTTCTGAATTCAGTGCAAAAGTATTAAAATGTTGCCACTAAATTCACAGCCTACATCTGCATTATATTTTCTATTTTTGAAACTGGGATTTCAGACGTCTTAAAACATCCTATTAATCTAATTTTTAAAATTTTGACTTGAAGCAACAATACTAATTTTGTATCATATCCTTGAATTTACAATAATCTCAATTAATAATTGTAAATTTCTAAATTTAATCAAAACAAGACTAATAACTGTTTATAAAATAATCATAAAAAGAATGATGAACTCCTAAGCTTAATATTATCTCCATTGAAATGATTGTTACGGTACAAGAGAGATCAGAAATTTTATACAAAGTTCAACATTTATTGGGACTGTATTATTAAAAAATTAGTAACAATTAGACTTCAGAAGTTTTAGAATACAGTGAAGGAACGATCATTTCTTTGCATTCTCTGCTGCTAGACTACTCCTTTAGCCACTGCTCTGCAGTTTTGCCAAATACCAAGACCAAAGTTGAAATTTCATGCAGCCCTAATTATTACATTCTTTCCAAACTGGCAAATATGGAAAATCTGATATCACATAATAATTTAGGAAATAAGAGGTCAAATATATTGAGAAACAAATCAATTAAAGTTGATATTCAAGATGGAAATTGGGGAGGAAACTTAACATTAAAGGAAAATAGTGAAGGCAGCTAAAGCTAAGAAACGAAAGATAAACTTTTTTCTGAAAGAGGGCAAGAATACCTCAATCCCATGGTGAACTGTTCCTCTTGAGTGGATTCCGCACGGACTCTGTATGATCCAGGAGGGAGGAGACTGCAGAACCGACCCTCTGTATCCGTCACCACCTCTCCCTTGGGCCCCCATTTCCCTCCTTCAAGTCCTTGTTCCACAATCACTTTGCGTCCGGATGCTGATGTCCCTGGAGGTAGACCATCACCAGATATGCGCCCACAAACACGGAACTTATCAGCATAGACGAATGGCAAGCGTGGCAGGTCAGGAGCAATGCGTGCCTTCACTTCAGGAAAGTTGTAATCCTCTGAAATTGGAATAAAAAAGAAAGAATTGGTGTTATCAATTTTAAAGTTATGACTCAGGACTTGTGTTGATGATGGATAATGATGTTCATGATGAAAAAACAATACCCCTTTCACTATTTCAAGAGTTGACCCATGAAAGTTTAAAAAATAGGCTGTAAATAAAAATCCATAGCATAAAAGCATTTATTTTTAAAATTTAATTATATCAATAAAATAAGGTTGTTCAGCTATAATTTAGATTATTTGACTCCTATTCCATTGTATTTATTTTTTAATTCATATTATCTACAGTCAGTGGCTTTACATGCCCATTTGGATATATCCAAACTTCCCAGTGAAAGGGCTAAGAAATAAAAAAATTATAGTTAAAAATAAAAAACACCAACAATGGTACAAAATCATCAACTGAAACCTTAGCTTTAAGTAAGTAAATTTATGTGGATGACATCTTTCACTCAGCAAAGCTGTTTTCAGAGTAAGAGAATGAATCCCTTACATATATCATATGAGAATAATATTAAGAAAAGAGTTGACCAAAAAAGTAGAAATTAGATAGGCTAATGTACAAGAATGGTAGTATATTTACTCAAACCTTATTACTTTCACTTTCCAATAGAAGGATACTCATTTCAACTATGATTACATTACCTATGTTAGATGAGAATCATGCTGATATTTCGCTGATTTTACCAATTATCAGTTATCTACAAATGTATCCCTATCCACTACCAATCAAAACAGAGAAAACACCTTACTACCAAGAAGTTCGTTGGATAAATTATTCATATTTTTGTTATCTTTCTCTATAAATGTAAGGCTTTCAGCAAATGTAAGACTTTCAGCGGGAACACAGTGAGACTTCTGTGGCCCTATTCCAGTGAACACTTGGTTCAGGGAGAAAACAGTTACGTGATACATACTGACTAATCCTACCCTTGAGATATTTCCTTCACACATTTTCATATTTTAATATTTTCAAATTGGAGGATAATTTTAACATCTTACTCCAATTTATAATAGAAAAATCTAATAAGTGAACATTCATCAGGAATCTAAACATAAAATCCTTCCATGAACATTAGTTCATTTACCATATGCAACAATGTATAATACTAAAGCATGCACTAAGCTCAAAGTAAGAATTAAGGTATAAAAAAAGGAAATTTTTTCTCATCTGAAAGAAAACACTCACCAGCTTGGAATGTGAGAGAATGCACTCCAGCTTGAACATCTTCCAGTTTGTAGTGACCATTGACATCAGTAACAGCAGCTGCCTTTCCATCGACAAACACTTTGACTCCCTTGACACCTACATCTGGTGCAGATAGCACCCTTCCACTCACAGCAAATCCTCGTACCTTTCATTTAACAAAACCATTACTTTTTACTAAATTTACTAATAATAAAATAAAATTTCACCTACAATATTTTAGTGATGAAAAAATATAATCTCAACAAAATGAGGGCAATCAAAGAACTATTACAAAGAGTTTATAGAATCTACAAAAGTTACCGCACTTACTCTCCTCAGTGGAAGCAGCAGTTGGCTTATCTACTCGAAATACCTAAGTTCATTTTTATGGTCTGATAGAATTATTCCCACATTCATTTTTTATCTCTTAGATTATGAGTCTTCTGCTAATTTATTTCCTTTGTTAGAAACTATGAAAAACTTCATTTACGTCAGATTGAAAATCTTTTTGAATGTGAAGTTTTAACCTTATATTTAGATATACATTTAGATGGGTACAAGATTTTAAGAATTAAAATGATAGTATAAAAATAGTTAAATAAAAATAAGATATGTATGACTGTAGAAGGAAGAATTTCTACTTTAATGCTCACTATCAGCCATAATAGTAGATGAAAATTCAAACTTGTCCCAGCATACACAATATCATAGTTGGACAGAATGAACTTGCAGCAATGACTTACATTTCAATTCATCAAAAAAGTAATCAGGTCAAAATTTATGACATGAAGGAGTTTATAGTTGTTTTGGAATATGGGTCAAGAATAACCTAATACAATAATCCAAAAACAAATGGATAGCTTGGTAAATGGATTCATAAACTTGGAAATAAACTATGTAACCAAGCAATATGTAAGAAAATTTTGACTTACACAGTACTAGTATCTTTGCAAGTTTACTAAACTGTTCTGATAACAAATTCTACTGCACATGAACTCCAAATTAAATGCTTCAAAACATACACATAAGTCCATGTTCTTTTAGTATTGTATTTATTTAGGTCTTTCAATATATTCTATATCAAATTATATTGCTTCACTCCACCTCAGGTGTTTGAAAACATGGGAAAAATACACTAATTAAGTAATCATTGCAGTAAAACAGTTTGTGGAAAAGATTCTCACCTCAAAAGCTGTAGGAATTACAAGATCTCCATGGGCTACCTCCACTTCCATCGCTAGTGGTCGAATGTCGAGTCGTATGTCATCCTCACCTCTTTGAGGAGCTATACGGTGGCGCCCTGGAGTGACAGTGCTAAATGTGAACACTCCTTGGGCATCTGAGATAGTGCTGCTTGGAGAATCAGAAGGCAGAGACAGATGGTGTATGGTAAGGAGCACTCCTGGAACTGGCTCTCCACCAGCAAGTACACGCCCCTTCACTTCATAGCTGCAAAACAAAGATAAAGGGCTACAATTAACATTTCTAACAATAATAGAGAAGTTGTCCCAGGTAGCCATGTGGGTATCGCATTCACTTTTGGCAGAAGCAGTCTCAGGTTTGATCCTCGGTGGGGGCAAAGATGTTAACCCAGCATTGAAACAACTGGGAATCTAAATAATTTAACAGGTAGCAGGTCCAGGTTCAGAAAGAGCCAATTAAGGCAGTGAGGGAGTCAATGCACTGACCATATGTCACCCACAGTGAATATCACTAGCTGCTTAGGCCAAATCCCACATAGGGATGTTGCACCATGGACTTAACTTTATATTACTTTTTACAATAACAGAGAACTGTATTGATGTTCTTCTACTCAAACACTGAAAATCATAATAAAAGCAACTGAAATTCATTCCGGAATATACTGAGTTTAGAATTCATTTTTTTGTAAACAGGAGTCAAAAAGTGGGAAGGAAAATTTACTTTTACTGTACCACATAAAATGTTACCATGAGAAAATTTTGTCCCCTTCCTGGCTATAGTGAGGAAAGGCTATGTCATCCCTTCTAATAAAGAAATTAGTGTGAAACACACAATGAATTTGAAATGCCCTAAAACTATGATTTGCCAAAATCCAAAACTTTGGTACCCAGATAGACATTTCCAATATTGGCACTCCTCATAATCTGGCTCTCTGTTTAAATAGCCTTTTGAGAGCTTTTATAGTTTCTTGCCAAAATATGACATTAAAAATTCCACTAATTAAACCAGCAACCTTAAAATAATAGGTATATCTGGGACACTTAAGAAGTAATTCTTCTGAATCAGAAATATCATCAATCTCAATGGGGAATTCATGTATCTATATTTCGTATATTACTCCTGATTGCCTAAAAAGTTCCCAGAACGACATGTTTAGATTGTCCTGCCAGGACAGCTTAGTGGTCAGAGCAACCGACTGGCAGTTGGGAGACCCAGGTCGAGTCCTTCTTTGGTCAGGCAATCTTTTCATGTTTTTCTTCCTTGGAATGCATCTATATTTTTCGAGAGAATATGACAGCTAAAAGAAAAAGACATACCCAGCTACAGCAAGGGCAGATCCGCTGTCTCCATTATCTCCAATGACTGAAACTGGAGCATGAGGACGAGAGAGTTTCCACTTGGGATGAGAAGCAGAGAGGAGATAGTTTCCAGGAGCAACGGGAGAGAATAGAAATCCACCACCAGGCTCAGTTTCTTTCTCCTGAAGAACAGAGCTGCCATCTGATGTCATCAGTGCCACTCGCACTCCTGCAGGTCCACCACTGCCTGCAACCCCTTCACTTCCTACCTGTGATTTCATTCATTTCACTCAATGATTAAACATTGACTCAATTATTTTGACAAAAAAGTCCCAAAAACAGAAAACTGGGAATATGGAGTTATTTAAGATTATGAATTATATTATTTAAACTTATGTTTCATCAAATATTACTGTTGGTATGAATTTTAGAATAGCTGGGTTCAGAACTAGCCCTAGACACGAGTAAGTTGGACACCTGAGGTGCCAAGAATTTTGATAAGGTTAATGTTGATTGTTTTTCAAGGAACAGAATATTCAGCAAGAGACTTAAAGGTTTGTTTTGCTTTCAAAAACTTTTTAATGACTAACAATTATTGATAATAACCCTTCACTGTCACCAAGAAATTAACTCATCCTAATATGTTGTTGCAGGAGTTTTTATTTATAATTAATAATAAATTAATAAGTAAAACTGTGGAGTAATTATTGAAGATAGATTTAAAAGAAAATGATTTAATTTAGACTTTAGATACAAAGACTTGATCAAATTTAATAAAAAACATTACATTTTTTAACAGAATTCTCTAAAGAATAAGTCTGAGGAGGGGTAATTGATATTGTCAAGGAAGTTAATCAAGCAATAATAAAAAACAGTGCATAACAGGAAGGATATATGTGAGAATTATCTAGATCACAGTTGTTTAAGAATTGGTTGAACCCAAAAATTAAACTAACAGTGTATTAGCAAGTTGATAACCTATCCAATTTGTTAATTTAACTTTATAGCGACAATAATTAATGTCAAAATAAAGAAACGCCTTTATGAATGATATTTTTATAGTTATTGATTACTATCATGCATTATTGTAATATTAAAAATTAAAAAGTTAATTTTTTATAAACATCCATACAAAAGGGGAGCCTCAATTACTTCCTTCCATAGGTTCTAATATATCTAAGGCTAGTACAAGTTAGGGAACTGTATACTGACTTACTGCAATCTACTCATGAACTTGTTTCAATATCATGGAGCCTATTAATAATAATCTTGAGAAGTAAAGCGTATAAAAACTTATAATTACAAAAGAGAGATTTTCGGCAATTACCAGATTTTTTCCATATATATTCATGTAATGACTGTCCTTGAAGAGAACTGCTTTACATGCAACAAACAGAAAGAGAAGTACCTTTCCAATCACAGCAAATCCTTTAAACACAAAGTTGATGTCCTGTGCTAGACTGCAAGGATCGTTTTTGCCATCAACATTCAGCTCCACTTCTCTCGGCTCAAAACTCCATCCCACAGGAGGTTCAATCTGTCGATAATTGAATATTATTAACAAGATGTAAATTGTACAAATACATGCAGAAGAAAGAAAGAGTGCTAAATACCTTAAGTATATATTCTCCTGTATCGTATAAAGGTAGAAAGTAATAGCCATTATTAGGAGCACAGTCTGACTGATACTTCAGACTGCCCTGCTTTGTATACCTGAAAAATATTAGATGACATGATGAATTCAACAGAAAAAAAACATCTTTAATTTAAATATGGAAGTGACAGAAAATTAGGGGTCAATTAAAAGCCTAAAACATTTTATAATGATTGCAGTTGATTATGAACAGGTGTCAAAATCCCAGAAAATCTTTAAACAAATGATATGGTTTTCAACTTTGGTAGGCTTGCAGTATTATAAATACCAATGAAGAAAAACCATAAGGAAGAAATAGCGATATATTCTCAACATTTATGATATAACCATCGGGTATCTCATGGGTTTCTACATATTAGTCTCATTGTATTTGCAGCAAAGATATTACCCATATTATTGAATACAAGAATTTAGGAAAATCGAACAAATTGCATCAGAAGAAGTCCGTATAGGAAAGATCGCGGGACAAGAGATGCATTAGGAGCACTCATGATCATAGAAGAAAGATATTAAGAAAAAGGAAACAGACTAAGATGTGTGGACCTTAAATGGAATTCTATAAAATGAAAACGGAATAGTTGGAAAGACAGGAGGCTGATAGGATATATATATGTGGGCAAAAAAGGAGAGTAAGGATAGGGAGGAGTATTTTGTCTCTGGAACCCAAATGTAAAATCATAAAAACTAAATGTTCATATTTAAATAAAATTAAGTAGTAGTACTTACAATTTAACCTCTACACGAGAGAAGTTAAGCTCGATATCACTTTTTAAAAATCCACCGCAGCCCAAAATGTCATCTGAATATCCATAATTACTAGCGGTAATTACATTAACTTGCAAAAGTCCAAGAAAATGGAATACTAAAAAAGCAGACAATTTCTTCGGTCTATAGATTAAATCTCCTAAAAATATCATGTTCACAAAGTTTAATTCAGCACTAAATTGTTTTCTTTCACTTTAATATCACAAATATGTAATTAGCACATTACACCAACAAACGACCACGTACTACCGAACACGGCCATAATCTTTCCGACACTAAATTTCACGTAATGGGCTTAAGTTGTCTCACGTGTTTGACCTGAGGATAGCCGAAGAGAATCTGCATTTGAATTCTCTCTTGTTTTCTTCAAGAGCGCGAAACTATACGACGTATTTGAAATGAAACTGTAATTCAAATTACATAAAATGAAAGTTCTGATAATTTCTTTTCAAAAAATAAAACCATTTAACTCCATTTCTTCATCCGAGTCCATCAAGAAAATGGAGAGCTGAGAATGAGAGAGAGAGATCTTTAACTCTGGTCTAGTCAATTATTCGGGTAGCCCGATTTAAAGGAAAGATTCCATGAAATAATAAAATGGAAGATTCTAAGATTGCACTGAGACTTATCATTCATTTTGAAATGTTCAATAAGTTGTGAATTTGCTCACAACTAATTAACTTCGAGCATATGAAAGTAACTAAAACTAATTTTTACTAATGTAACTCAGACTAATAAGAGAACATCCCGTTTTCATCAACTTCAAAATTTGACAAGTTCCCGTTTCTTGCCATAAGCATGTGGTAATCCTTAATATTACCAATAGGAATATTTTTTCTTTAGCTTCTCATCAATCGAATTTGTCAATATTGGAAGGAAAGAAGAGAAATATAAATGTATTAGATGGAGGGAAATTTCCCGCCGAAATTTATTCTTGAAAATCTTTTGTATTTCTTTCTAGAAACCATTCATTTAAAACTTGACCTGCGTTTTATTATAGAAACAAACTTCGTTTTACTCTTCTCAGTTTCACTTTGAACCACATTCCCTTAATTGAAAATATCATACATGCATAAAAGATGATCACATCAACAGTAACATACATATTAATATGTAATCTTACTATTTTAATGTGGATGAACCGTTTTCACAATTGCACGGTTTTCGTTTAAGCCCTTAAATATTTATTCTAACTGTATTGAAAAAGAAAAATGTTTGCCATGAATAAATTGAAAATATTATTCTCTGTATTAAAATTAATTGTTAAAGGGTAGCCAAATGCTTGGTCAAATAATTAGATATACCAGTTTGTGACTGCAAGTTAAATGAAAATATTTTATTACAACAATTTTAGAATTACTTGTGTTGTTTCTCGAGTGTATCACTTTAATGAAGCCTCATCATGGAAGAAGTGCCCTCATGAAAGACTGAATGAAAAATTTTGTCATCAGTATTCTCTATACATAAAAAAGAACCCATGAATTCACATGGAATGTGTTAACTTGGTCATATTTATGAATTTAGTTTTAGATTAAAATTTGACATAAATTGATGGTCCAAATTATAAAACTTTGGATGGTATTCTTATCAACATAAATTCATGCAACATTGATTGAAATATTTAATAATGATGAGATACAACCTCAAGAGATTATGGAAAATGGAAGCTGGTTTTTCATTTTTGATCAGTAGCTGGCGTAACACTTCCTGAGAATGTTAATAATCCATCGATTTCAAAGAATATCTGTTTTTCAAATACGTTTTGTTACTGTTTTTAAAACTTTACCTCTTTAGGAGACACATAAACACATTAAATCACATTGAAGACAGGGTGATGAACTCAAGGAAATAAAATGCATTAAACTTTAATAAAGTAACACTTCTACTTTTAAAATTTATCATAAACTGTTTTATTGCATAAACTGATTGTTTTGAGCGGGGAAAATGTACAAAATGATTATCTTTTTACTATAAACGTTCACAATTATCTCATCAAGATAAATTTAATTACAAAGATATTACATATTTGTGGCTGGGTATAAGATAAATTTATTCAATTTACAAATGTAATCAATTTCATAAAAGATTAATATTCATGAAACAATATTTCTAGGTTTAAGAAGGCTAAAGTGGATCAATAGCAACATTTGGAGAAATGCGAAAAATGATATGAATGCTACAAATACTTTAGAAGGAAAACTCAAATTTAATTTTCAACTTAAAATAGAAATTATAGAAAAGAAGAAAATATGTTACATGCAACGGAAATTAAACACTTTACAACCAAATAACAGAGAATTCACCATAAAAAAACATAAAAAACACATACAAATGCACTTCTTCAATGTTGGAGTTGAAAATGCAACTTGCCCTAATATTAAATGTCATTTTACTAAGATCACATTGCTGAGAGCTTCTAGCAGTAAAAATAATTACCCAATCAGTGCAGCACATCACAGGCAGAGTCATTACTGTACATTAACTTCAAGAATCTGATTTCTTTATAAATGATACACAAGATGATTAAGAGATATAATCTCAAAAATTACACAGATAGTTGTTACTCATCCATTTTATATAAACACACACAAGGCCATGCAGAAGATGAAGGAGTTAATGGCCTCCTTAACAAGGAAGGTAAAAATTAAAGTACAGGCATTCCTCAAACACCCACCATCCTCAGCTATAAACATCTTTTTTTGGAAAATGTAAATTGAAAATCTTATGAAAATGTCATAAAATTTTCATTTCAAACAACTCCAATTGATGCATACAAAAGTTTCAGCAAAATTTTTATACCAGATCGCTTTTTATAATTGAAATCATTTGAGGATTCTTATTTGAAATGCTAGCTTCCAGTTAACATAAAAATTCCAATATTATAAACTGAAATTGAGTATTTAACTATTTAAAAAATTAAGACATCTAAAGTACAGCATTCTAAAATACAAGACTCTCTAATATAAAAAGACATTCTGTCACCTTAGGTAATGCTTCCAGGCAGAAACCATGTATGTTTAAAAGAAATTCAGTTTGTTGTACACAGTGTATTTTTGAAAATGAACCGTTTTAGTATCATACTTGTTTGATGTAACTCACATCGCTGTATCAAGAAGGGCATGGAGTTAATTGCATAGTAAAAAGATTTACAATATATATACACACGCACAAATGTGTGCATATCATACATATTCTGGAATAGGTTGACCTTGAAATACAGAATTTCAATTAAAAGAATCTAGTCAACCAATATAGAGGTCAGATATTATATAAAGCCTCTTTACAATTAATATACAGAATAACATATGATTAAGTGTCCAACAGATCATGGAATGAAATATAATATATGGTTTGTTTAAAAGTGAAAAATTTAATCAGAACAACATCCTAGTACTTTAAGCATGCAAAAATATTGTCATAACGTCATATATCTTTATTTATGAAAATATTGCAAAATTATAGGATTCAAAGTAGTGAGACAAAAATGTTAAATTATACCCTTTAAATTCTTATCACTTGAGAATATGCATTAGGAAAGGTTTTAGAGCTCAAATCAATCGACTGGAATTAATTTAACAGTATTCAGAAAAATCTAGGGGTGGATTATAAGATAAATGTAAAAACTAACAACTTTGAGTAAATTATAGGTTGGGATTGATCAATATAGGAGCGAACATGATACATATAAATATACATATAATACCATGTACAGAAGGAGAGCCACAGTGATGATTTTTGTCGCCCTGGTCAGAGAAGTCTCTGGCCCCCAAAGATAACTTAATACGACATGAGCTTGAAGTTTTCGAAGGGTATTTAAAAGAAGAAAAACTAAAATTTTCAGAAATACTCTTAGAGAATTCAAAAGTTTACTCTCTCAAACTTTTAACTGAAAACTGCAAAAGTTCCAAACTGCAAGTTTATTCAATTAACTCTATTTTATTCTCATCATCCTTATGTATACTAGCAAATTTTACAGTAAAGCCGATCGTTTCAATCTCTTTCACATAAAATTTTGCACAGCTTGTAAATTCAAAACTGATCTTTAAAAGTTTAGGTATACCAAAGGAAGAAATTCTTCATGGGCATTTTGTTTTCCCCCACATTTTTATATTTTCTAACTTTAATTTTGCACTCCTGTTACTCTATCCATTGTTATGATCCTATATGCATGATTGTGTACATATATGTAGTAATATGGTCCTTCAATTAAAATTTTGGTGGAATTCCTATTGAGGATAGGCATTTTGAATGAATAAGAAAAGACTGACTGGCTCTGAAAGATTAGCAGTGGATGATGAAAAATAAAATCACATCAATAAAAGTCAAAATACTTTTTTAGTACAATCAGAAGGAACCTTTTGCTGGAATTAGAAGAGATTATTGACCATTCAACTAAGAATTAAGTAAAAATAATGTAACCTGTACATGAATCAGAGTTTTTTTTACTATTTGTTGCTTTCTGTTGAATGTTTCATTAAGAAATAATAACTAGTATAAAGAAAGAGATTCCTTTTGTTTGCCACTAATCATTTCAACTAATCTTGAATAAAAAAACGGAAGATGCCATACTTGGCTTGCCTCAGGCAGCAAAATGCTTGGGCATGACCCTGTATTATAATAATGTATATGAATTGGTATGTACAGTTTTTTGTAGACACACTTATGTACAATTATGGAGAGCCATAGAGAGGGTTTAATAGCAGAGTGCACTCACAGAGTAGATTAAGAGAAATTAGAACTTCTTCTGGAATAAAGATCTCTACACTCACCTCCTAAAAATAAATTTTAGTGGGAATTTTTCTGACATATTTTATACATTTAACTAGGAAAGCATTCGATAAACAAACTGAAACTGTTCTGTATTAATTTATGATCACGATGAGCCAAGAAAAACTAAGCAAACAATCAAACTTGAAGTTGCTAAAATATTTACTACTGAATACAAACCCACAGCACTAAAAAAATAAAAAGATATTGATATTTATTTTCCATTAAATGTCCTTAAAAACTACAAACTTATACTGCATTAATTCATGTTAAGTCTCCTCTGCTCATGGCAACAAAAGTGGCTCTGCATGAATGAATATGTATGAGTGTGTATATACATATTCTTGCATGTATACATATATACATCCATAACAATAAAAAAATATATTTGTTTTCACCCACATTCATTTCTCATATAAAGTTTTAAAAAAGATAATAAAAGATTCCATTTGTTCTCAATATGGCACTTATATTAATGGCACAGTGTTAAAGAAACCCTGTGTCTTCAGACTGAAAAATCAAAAGAGTGAAATAAGAATCAAGCATCAACAGCTCAAGTTACAGTTTTCTGTTTTTACCATCTGAGTTTTTGTTCGAACCTTCTTATTTTGAAAATATACCAATGCCAAAAGACATCTACATTAAGAGCAGTATATTTTCCTGTGAAAGAATTTCAAAGCCATTTTGAGGATAAGTGGATGTAAAAGCATGGCTTGATGTCACAAAAATAACCACTCTACTTATGATTTCCAAGCAAAAAATATACAAAAGAAATGATAAAAGAATAGAGAGAAATGCAACGAGCAAGAGAGATGAGTCACAGGTCTTCATCCCCAATGCCTTCAAAAGCGTCATTCTCCACTGGAGCCACAGTGGGAGGAGAGAGTGTCACAGGTCGGGACGGAGGAGTGACGGATGGAAGCTTTGCTCCTTCAGTAACAGGAGAACTCTCATCAGACAAATGGCTGTTCATTTTGCCTTCACCCTGCAAAGAGAATCATCAAATTCCAGTAGAGATCTTATCACACAATTTAAGGATATTTTAGTATACCTTAATGAAGTGAGTAAAACCTTATTTCAGAATTCTGAGTGGGATTAACTTCCAGCCTTGAAATGGTTCAACGTAGGGCAGCTAGATTTGTTAAGGGAGATTTCAGATTTGACAGCAGTGTTTCAGCTATGATAGAATCCCTCGGTTGGGATTCGCTTAGTGATAGAAGACTTGATTACCATAGGAAGCTATTTAATAAATTTATTGCTAGAGATCTCGGGGAGGAGATAGTTGATATTGTTATACCAGTTAGTAGCATACGTGATCTTCAAGACAAAACGATGAAGCGTTACAGGGAAATAGTTGCCAGGACAGATAGTTATTTCTGATCCTTTTTTCCGCGAAGTATTAGAGAAGCCAACAGCAGTCAAAGGTAGATAGGGTTTTCGGTGTTTCACACCCCCTGCCATGCGCCAGTGGTGGTTAGCAGGGTCTATATGTAAATGTAAAATGTAAATTCAAGCAACGAAAATTTGCCACATTGATCTGGATTTGAATAAAGAAACTAGCAAAAAGTTGACTATTCTGTTACTCTAGAGTGAAACTGTGATCATAACTTATCTTTCTTTTCCTCTTTTACATAAAAGTTATTACCTGAAGATGTAAGCAATTTACTTCATATTACTTCAAGAAAAACTGTTATCTATATATTCCTAAAAGGAGCAACAACAAAAAATACCTGAAAGTGATGCAAAGGCTAAGCGATTTGCTTGTTTGGCATCAGAATATTTGAATAGCATGTTATGCTCTTGCACAGGATAACTAGAAATAACTATAAAAATACTGCAATATATAAAACTTAAATTATGCCATTTCTTGTGTTAAATAATAGCTACTTTATAATACATACATTAGAAGATGGGTAAATAAAAACAAAAGTAAAATCATGATAACATTGGGGATATTCCATCAAATGACAAGATTGCAGGACATTCAAGCTTATTATGACTTTGAATTTGATTGTACATGTATTTAAAATTATTTGAATTATTATATAGAATAAACAATTGGAATCACTCCATATTGAATTAATGTATTCTTACTAATTCCTAGCTCCTTTTACCTCTTTTATCTTTGGTAGCATATGGGAATGAGTATGGAATATAATCCAATAGATTATAAGCTAAACAAAATTAAAATTTTGGCACTCAGGGCATCAAAGCATGTGGTTTCATAAAATTTAAATTTCATTTTTAAAATAAACTCAAAATATTTTTCAGGTATGAAAGAGCTATTTATAGTTATTACAAGGACAGATTTCAATAAAATACAATTGATTTTCTAACCATTGTTTTAGATATTGAGAATTAGTGTTATTCTAATTCTTTCTAGACATACCCTATATATAGTTTTTGTCATTTGAAATGAATAAATAATTAATGTTAAAATGTGACAACTATCTCAGTTAAACTAGAAGGGCCAGAGGACTGTCCTTTCAATGTGGCAATTTTATTCCACTCAATACTATACTAGTAATGCTATCTACTGCACTAAGGAATAGATGTAATTAATGAACCAAATACTGAGGAGGGTAAGCACCAAAAATAAGGAAAAATGGAGAAACACAGTCCAAGATAAAAGTATAATTAGGGAAAAAGAAAGAGAACTTACACTTTGTCCAGAGATTCTTCCATTTTTATTCACATGAACAGGAAGTGGATGTGGCACAACACTTCCATCCAGTCTCATATAAGTCCATTTCCCACTTCTCCCTATGGTTCTTTCCTGAAATTGGAGTAATGGAAATAATAATGAATAGAACAGAAAACAATAAATAAAATAATAGATCAAGAAAAACAATGTTTGCTGCGGGACTCAGATAGACCAATAACAACCCAAATCTGATTTTTATATGTATTGCCAAAATCATTCTATTTGCAATCATTCAAACTGGTAATATTGAAACATTTACACACCAAGCACATTTTTTGTGAGTAACTAAGAGCCAAAGGGTTATGCACTTGAGGCAAAGTCCCAAATTGTACCTATGCTTATATGCATTACTTATGGTTTTCAACTCTAGATGTTTTCCATAAGAGATCATGTAAATAAAAGTGGAAAAACTAAAAATGACCCTTAAAATGTATACATCATTATCTGTTTATTTCAATAACAAATTGATTGGTTTTTGCTGTTGATATTTGTTGAATTTGATATTTTAACTAACTGTATACTGAGGGGAAAAAGCATCTGAAATTTGAAGCTAAATTAAAAATCAAGCACAAAGCATATTTGTTGAATTTGAAAAATCTTCACAAAAATCAGTTATCACCATACTTGCCTCAAATTTATTTTTGTTTATAAGTGGCAAGAAAATTGCTGCAGGCATTGATTTTACTGAGCTTTACCAATACTTCCAAGGAGGGCTTTTAAGCTGCAATTAGCCATGTAATCCTACTTTTAAAATTCATAATATGTGAAATCATTAATGCATTAATGAAAACAGAATGCTAAAAACTTTCAAATATTTCTATAAATAGATATTGCTTGGAAAATTGTTGGGCAGCTCATAAAAATATATCGCATGGTTATATTATAACAAGTTAGACATTCAAACATAGAGTCTTTGCTAATTTTCAATTTTTCACTACAGTGCTTACACCTTTTGCACCCTATTATTTTATCTGCCTCATGCTGATAACTCCATTATATGAATCAATCATACAGAAGTTTTAATGATTTTTAGCATTTTGGAGATATTTTTTATAATTTCTGACTGAAAATAGTAAACTTTCTTTCCCATAGTAAGCTTGTTACACAAAAAATGAGTCTTTCAGCATTATCTAAAAATATACATTGATATATATTTTCAAGATAATCTCACTAAACCTCGCCTATTTATTGAGTTGGACTAAGTCTATCTGCACAGTAGACTTCTAAATATCAACCATTTTAATAGAAAAGGACTATACCTACCCTATCCTGTGAATTAGGTTTAGTTTTAAATGAGACTAAAAGAAATGTAAAAATTATTCATAAAAGATATGTGCCCTTATCCTCTTCTAAAACATTTGAAATGATGTTTCATTTTCTGTAAGTAAGTAGCAATAATAAGTTGTAGATATCAGGCTTATGTGTCTGTATAAGAAAGATATTTATCTACTAAAAGATTGCTGTAACTCATAACTACCAACTGAATCATTCTATATTCCAAAAACTTTTTAAATATGATGAAAAACAATTAGTCAGCTAAGTTGTCAATCATGCTCTAACAGCCATTATAGCAGAGAGAGAAGAAGCCATGCAAAATCTTTGCTAATTATTGTAGAAATTCAACATGCTATACTATTACACATGTCTAAATAACTAAATGATACTTCTATTGCCCACTTGAAGTTTTCAGTGGATTATCTGAAGGAAACATACATACCGTGCCAACAGCTTTTTCACTCCTTTTGAGCAGCAGTTCGTCTACTACATCTCTCAGGCACATGGAGATGAGGATTGCCTGCTCACTCATCAAAGTGACCCACTGGAGTTTGTCTCTTGAGAAAAGATACTCAAAGGACAGCTCAAGCTGTGGTTGAAGGCTCTTCCCATCTATTGGCCCACCAGACGATGATGGAGATGATGATGATGATGAGGGAGTCGATGATGATGATGAAGAAGTCTCACTCTCCCGTCCAGATTCTTTCCTGTCCTGCAAATAAACATAGTATTTTCAAAAATCTGAAAAGGCATTGTACAAAAGGGTGTGCATTTTATAAAGAATTGCTATATTTGCTAAGTGTCAAAAGATCCTAATTGAAGTAGGATTGGAATTGTTAGAGGGAATATTAAATGTTGGATTGCCTCTACTAATTAAATTTGTAGAATTACTAGAATAAGTACATTCTTTGAAGATGAAGTAAATTTTACCCTAGTATGTACAGATATTGTAATAAAGAATATATAAATTAGTAACTGAGATGTTTTTACAAATAGTAACTACTAGTTATTCACTGGATGCTGAAATTTTATCTCTTAATTGGAAATATATTGGCAGTTTAAATCAAGTAAACTAATTAATGCTTATTATGTATAATAATTTCAAATGCAAAACTATGAATTATCCCCAGCTGGTGCAAGGTACTTTGGCAAACCAAAAAGAGTAACAATGAAGATATTCTAGCCCAAAGTTGTCTTGTGAACTTATTTGTAACAGATTTCTATCATTCCAGATCATTGTAGTTGGACACTATTTGAGCTCATCGTAACATAAAATATTATCCTAATAAAATTAAAATAACTGAGAATAACCATGAATTTGCAGGAGGAAAAGTAAAAACTGATATGATTATACAGGTATAAGGAAAAGGTGAAAAACAGCATAAGGAGGTCTGCACTTTAAAACCAAAAGAAAACAGAAGTGGAAAATAGAGACATGACTAGGACTCAAACCCAGGACTTCAACTTTTCAGGCAGGTATTCTAACCAATAAACTACCATGTCGCTTTTGTTAATGGGTATTTTAAAAGCAAGGTGAAAGTGCTCTATAAAGTGGCACCAACCATCCTCAGGGGGTCCTCGTTGAGGCAAACAACTACAGAGTTATGTTATGAGAAAATCCCCCAGGAAAACAAACAGGGATAAGGAAAAGGTGAATAACATCACATGAGGAGGCATAAGCCTTAAAAGTGAAGGAATAACAGCAGTGTAAATAGCTAAATTCAATGAAAAAAATTGGTAAGATTCCATAGTTTTCAAATTTTTTCATAATGATATGTCATCACCGTAACTATTGAAATCCTTTTGCTTGTCACTACTGCTTTATACCTGTATCACCGTGAATTGCTTAGCTATTATAAATTTATATTTATTAAAGTATATACAGGCACTAATGTACAAGGTAAATGACTTGATTCTTTTTCAAGGTGGTTTTTTAAGAGTCAGAAACTTTGCATTATAGAGAAAAATAAGTTCTGACTAAAGACATAAAAGACATAAGACTAAAAAGATTTTTAAAGATAGAAAATTTAACAGCATACATGAAGAGTGGTGATCCTCCAGCATCGCATCCTGGTCACCTTGAAGACACACTCCTTGACACCTCCATTACCATTTACCAAAAGCCTCAACACCATTTCTCGAGGTCCAATGCTAACAGTTGCCGGAGTGCCAGGTCTGGGTGAATTACAGACACATGTACCAAAATGAATGAATCCATAGTGACGCAAACATCTCTGAGCAGCTTCCAAGTACTCCTTCTTAGCACCTTTTGCCTGCAGAGATGCAAGCATTGCCTGTGCATCTTCCCATTTTGAGCAATCATCTCTCAGCAGCCAGCCTCCTCTCTCCACATCTGCAACTGTCTGCACGTAGAGGAGATTTAGGGCAACAGAATCTCTCATAAGAATGTCATCATAAGCTGGGTCCCAGTAGCTATTTCATGGAATAAAAGATTGCATTAGATACATTTTTACTTGGCCCAAAGGCATTCAACCATCAATGAAATAGATTAATACCCACTATATTCTTTCTTTCTTTTACAACCAACTCACCTGATAAAACACTAACTTCTATTCCTTATAGTTAAAGGTAAAAATTTCATTGTAAGTGTTGAATGTAGCTCTATTTCTTATTTATTATTATCATGGCTACAGATTTGCTATATACTAAGTGGTAGTAGTATGAGTCAGTCTCTATTTTTTCTAACATAGGTTCAACCATAGATAATCTATATTTAAACTTATACAAGTCATATATTGCTTCAAGTTTTAATTCATAAATTTTGAGAGAATTACAAGTAAATATTGGTTTTGTTTTTGAAAAGTCCTTAAAGTTTATTTCCTAGAAATTAGAGAGGTAATTTTCTGTAACTATGATATTTAAATAAATTAATTTAAATTATAATTAATTCAAGTATATTTGATGTTAAGTTAATATGATAGAAGAAGCTTATAATTGAAGTACTGACATCAGCTATCAAAACCATTGATTAAATCATTGTGGTGCAATTTCTCTGTTAATTCAGAATTTCTGCAACAAGATGTCCCACAAACGTAGCTAAAAAATTACAACTAATAAACTAAAGTGGAGGGATGTGCTAAAATTTATGAAGAAAAACAATATCACAAATCATCATTCATAAGAGAATTCTTTAAAATATCACTGCCTGAATTCTTATAAGGACAATATTATTATTATGTTATATTATGAATAGTTTATATTTGCTCAGAAATGTATTAATAATTTCAATTATTTTGTTGATAAAAATTAACTATTTTTGTTCTTAGAGCCAAATAATAACAGATAGATTGTAGAAAATGAAAAGAAAATTCATGCAAAACTTACCTCTTCCTTAAAACTACTCTAGTTAAACAGTTCATGGACTTTTGTGATATGTATGGCGACTCAAAATCTTGAAGTTTCCTGAGAACTGAAATAGAAATTTATATTGTAAAATATATTGATACAATCTATTTAGTTTCTTAATCATCTATTAAAACCAATAAATCTTCATGACTTTTCATAGTCATTCGAGTAACTGAATATTCCTGAATACGTTTCTGCAATAATTGAAAAGACAGCCAGCAAAGATTTAAAAAATTAACTCTTCAGTTCACAAAACTGGCTGAATAATCATAAAAACATAAATGTATTTAAAATGCAGAACTCCTAGATAGCCAAGTGGGCAGTGCATTTGACTTTGACAAAAGCAGTCTCAGGTTCCATTCCCTGTGGGAGCCTATGCGAAATAACCTTAGTTGTTGAAGTACTTATAGCAATACTACAACTACTCCTCCCAATATACTCATATAATATGCTATTTTTATCATGAAGGTACAAGTTTTATAAATTTATCAATATTTTTTCATGATAATGCAATATGGCTATGGCTAGATGAGGGGAATCTAACTTCATTATCACATTCACTGCATGTCCACATTTTGGTCTTTCTCCCTACTAACTACTTCTCTTGTGAGGAGTTACATACACAAAAGGCATTAAATATGTCACCGCAGGGCCTCAACATTAGTAAGGCAAGTACGATCATCTTCTACATTGGCCTTTATATGGAGCATTCAATATTTAATCATATTTAGCTTTACCTTGCGAAAAATGGAAACTCCTCCAAACCTCAAATAAGAAGTACAGTACAATGCATTATTAAACTAAATTTAAATTTTTTAAGATTAAGAATGGAAAGTGAAATGTCCAGATTTAAGTCCTGGTGTCATCAGATTTTTTCATGTTCATTTATCCATTTAAAATAGCCACTCTCTCTTTAAACTGAAAAATTTCATGAAATTCATCATATTCCACTATCTAACATGACAATAGATTTAGTATTGACAAAATCAAATTAACTATAATTGAAATAAGTTCCAAAATCAAAATAACCTATCTAGAATCCATCAATGCTGAAACAAAATGCTATGCACTTGGTTATCCAGACAAACCACTACTGGGACCCTATCACTGATGCACTCCCATAAGAAAACAAGTCATTTTTATTTTCTTATAATGTAAGTCAACTCTTCTCTTTTAAGCAACGTTTTCCTTCTTATACTACCTTCTAAAGCGTCATGCTTTTACCCCACTATCAACATTTTCGAGCTCTAAAAACAGTTAACCAGGTGATGGTCAATCCTTATCTCCAATTTGCTCTTTACCAATGATTTCCATGCCGATAGAATGGCTTCCTCACACGCTAGTTCTGTTACAAGGATATATCTGTAAATTGCAGCACAATGTTGAAAAATATAATATTTTGCTCACAATGCTGTCAGATTCTTCAAGAAGAAATCAAAAGAAGACAGTCACCCCTTAAAAAATAGCCTTTCAACCAGCAATATCAATTATCTTCTATATATAAAGATAGCTTCACCTTAGTTGAACCAAAGAAGGTGACAATAGTCAGAAAAATGCCCTGATCCTTCTTATTTATGTAAACTTCCTTATTTTCTGTAACTAGCTACACATTAAACTTCTGAAACAATTTATTGTTGTGGAATAAATGCTGAAGGGCCCAGCCATCACACAAGGATTAATAACACTAGTTTATAGCAGATCAACTCATCTGCGATTTAAACAGATGGGACTTGTTAATGCTGAGCCATAGAAAATATTTAGAATGTTATTATATTGTAAGCATAAGTAATGATGCTACTTCATAAAACAGTGTGTTAGGTGTCACACAGTAGGATACATAATGTATGAATAATACATTTTGTAAACAGAATCTTTAGTTAACAACGTATTTAGATTTAAACCCTGTGAATGTATAAAAATCTACATTTCATAATTTAAATATATTCAAAGGATTTATTCAATGTTTGAAAGTCAGTTAACCATGACAGAACGTAATAAATAATCCAGAAAGAGTAAAACTTCTATAAACACACTAGAATCTTATTCATGGGGCAGTAGAATGAAAGGCTACCAAACATCATAAAAGAAGATACAGAACTATCATGAATATTGCTTCATTTAAGCATTTATGACTAATTTTATAAATACTCTCCAACGCATCTATCTAGCAATGATACAGCTACAGATACCATATAATTCATTAATCAACTTTCAATTTCTTTCAACACTAAAAATCTAACTTAAGTTGATAGATATTTGCTGCATGAACTTGAAAATATGATGCATCAAATTCTTTAACTTTTAATGAAATTTATGAACAGAAATTAACAACACAAGAAACATTTTGTGGATAAAATTTGACTTGCTAATTTTAGCTATGCTCATCTGTTCTATGGATAGATTACATTGCTTTCCATAATTCTTTAGAGAGTGTTTTCAAAATAATGATTACTAATAATTAATAAGCAAGCCTTACTCGTCAGTTGACCATCTTCTTCTTTTTTGATGAGGAAGAGAGAGAAGTAATTTATTAGGTCAGGAGGCAGCCGTATGTGTTGACTCACTTTCTGAAATACAAATTATATAAGCTAAATATATGTTGATGATTTAACATTTACATCAACAGTTTGGAACTTAATGGAAGATCCATGAAAACATACTACTTTGTAAAAACGGTAGATAATAATTTTAACCGTTAGTATCTATTAAGGAAAGCTTTTTTCATAGAAAAATCAATTCATACAATGCCCAAAATTCAAGAAGAATGATTACAATCTCTCAACATTAAATGAATGGTAATCATAAATTCTCAACTAAGGTTCCAAATTCGTTTTTCAGGAATAAATACACTAACTAACAAGATTTCCCAAATTCCATTCGCGAATTAACACAAATTAAACTATTATTGCCTCAATATACCGATCCATTCCTTTAGATTAAAATGCGTGTGTTTAGAGGTAAGTCAATTTCTAATTTAGGTACAGATATATTTCAAAAACATAATTAGATGCTTGAATCAGCTTATCCTGCTTGGCATAGTATGCAAATACATTTACAGAGCATTCACTTTATTAGAAATTAATAAAGTATCATTCGAGTTTCGACTTTTTTAATTTAAAACATCTTCACAATAAATCTGATTATAGTCAACCTCTTCCAATGATAATAAATTAATGACAGTAACATATTTCAGGGAAAATTAAATTCGTCACCAGTGTATTCCAAAAAACAACCACAACATATTTACCTCCAGCACTTTACTTGAGCAATTGCTGGAATTAATCCTCAACGATACTTTAAATCCATTCATAAGGAACACCTCTAATTCCACTTCATCTCTCTCGTCCCAATTTCCTCCTACTCTACACTCAAACAGTTTTCTTGTTTCATACTGAGCACAAAGTAAAAATCCGTTGAAAAGCTCGGAGTTTATTATAACGCTATCTTGTCCCACTGTAATGAAAAAATAAAAATATTGAACTTGGGAATGGCCATTTCCACACTTGAAATAGACCTTGAAAAGAATTCTTCACCAGTTTGAATGTACTTCTCAAGTTGAGCTCGTCTTTCCTCCAATTGACTAGGTGTCAATGGAAGAATTTTCTTGCTAGGAAAATAAGGCAACGGTTTGGCATTAAACTCCTTCTTGAGCTGTTCATGTAAATGATGTAGTTGTCTGTACCTCACCGTACAATGAAATGACCCATTGATGTGGAGATTGTATCCCTGCAAATAATTAATGATTAACATCATTTATAAGCATTTACCTTGCACAGCCAAAATTATCATTATTTACCATGTAAGTTGATCCACTGTCATCGCTAAATTCCTCGGTGTCAGGAATTGAAAAATGCATTATTCTTCGAGGTTACGTCGAAATCCCATTGAAAGTATTGCAGTAATTCACTGTTCTTGATGATGTTTTCGTTTCCCTTTGAGGAAGGGAATTATGACTGACAATTGATAAACAAGAAAGGGGACACTTATTAGTTCTTTTAAAATTACTTTCAAGAAATAATCCTTTAAAGGAAAAATCTCAATCACAACAACACCAACTGTACGAATTCGCATCTGACGACATGATTTTAAGTTTCTTTTGTTTTCTTAGAATTTTTGCGAGATATTCGAGGTGATTCGAGGGTTCGAGGTTCGAGGTGATCGGAGGTGAGAGAGCAAGAGAGTAAACGATTAAGATTGAGGCTGTCTGTCTTGTTCACAGATATCTCTTTCGTTAGTAATGTATCGAATAGCCCTGCTGGTGAATAAATTCAAGGTTTCTATCTACATTCAATCAGCTCCCCATCTTTAATAATGCTATCTCTACTGTCGTTAACTAGGAATGCTGCATGGCAATGCTTTCTTGCTCTCTCGGCCCCAATAATGAAACTTCAGTGAACCAGAAATCTATCTATCCATAAAATTATCTGAATAAATTGCGCAATCGGAAACGAAAGAACGACTAGATGAACTTTTTAGATAAGTGGCGATTGTGGAATCTGATCTTACTATGTATTCTACATCGATGTCAAGAGAGAGAAATTTAGGTTCCATCAAAACTGTTGAAGGGATTGAAGTCTACTTGCAGAAAGATTCCTGAATCATAATGAGAAAACAGAGAAAGGTTTACAAGTAGTGCGTTCATTCAGTTGTACCCGCTGTGAAAACGAACAAATGAGATTTACTGAAAATAAGATCATTGAAGGCCAAAAAATTTCGCTTAATCTTTAGTTGGGCAGTGTTAGTATCTGGGTTATGCTTTAAGAAGGTTTTGTGGTTGGGAACCAGAAAAAGCAGGCTTCCCGAGCTTCATCAAAAACGTAGTGTGGTTGATGTGAAAGTAATGTTTTGAAACCATGAAGAAATACCTTTTTATGTACTTGAGATTTTTAATTAGCTAGATTTGGAGAAAGAAATTAGAAGGATTAAAAAAATCCTTGGAATTCTCAATATTAAGATATTTATATTACTCTAGAGCATTTTACCACAGAAAGATGAAATTCTATAAGAGTGCTTTACTTTTATGTGTGGGTATTCGTTTAACTCTTTTCTTTTTCCTTAGATAATGATTTCATCTAGCTAATTTATGTTTCAATCGCATCATCAGCCTCTTAACTCACAGCTTCTCAAATTGTCAGGAATTCCTCCCACGGGATTTCCGAGCAATCTGGAGGTCCTAATGAAAGTGAAAAGTAAGACAGCAATTTCCTAACAGCTGAGAAATATTTTTATGTTAATTATATGTTCCCAAGCTAATATTGAAATGAATGTATTGTTTTTATTTCTGTACCAAGTTGTAAAGAACCTTCCATACCTCTAGGTTTAGAAAATTCTTCCGTTATACCATTGGCCATAATGAACTTCCACTTTAGGATTTCCGATTGTATACTAAGCATAGTTAAAGTGGTATCTCATGCTCTCTTGTTCTTCCAATAAGTTGTTGCAGAATGTATATGTTGACCACACTGCTGAGGCTTTGGAAATCCAGCTGTTTTCTTTGCTGAGACCAAGATTATCTTCAGCTATTATCTCCACGAAAGTTTCTAATTCTATTATTGTGCTTTTTTGTTGGTATTTCTCTGTAACCTCTCTCCTTCATTTATGTTAGGAGATAATATTATTTTATAGGCCTTTGATTGTCTGAAGTATGTATACTGCCCCATCAATTTCTCCTATTATTCTGTTTGAGCATCTTTTCACTTTTTATTTGTTTTATTTCTCAATTTTCCATTTTCCTTAAGATACAATCAACATATTTTCTATTAGTATTTAACTGTTATTTTAGGTCATTTTCCCATTTTACCAGTTATTTCCTTCTAACTCCTTTATGGTGTAAGCCACAGTGTTCACAGTCTGTGAACAGAACTACCTCAACTGTGAGGAAGCGATGTGATCGTAATCTTTGTCATGTGTGAGGCAAAATTAAGCTTTTCCATTAAAAATTATGAAACTGTCATATGATTCCCATTCTGGTTTTTTTCTTAATGTAATATTAAGCAGAACATTCCTGATTATGTAAAAAGTCATGCTTCTATTTAAGGGTTAAGTATTTACTATAGTCCAATAATCTCACATGACACTTTTTATACATTTTTCAATATGTTTTACCATATTCCTTCTATAACATCACTTAGAATCATTGCTTACCTCAGTTTTGATAATATTTTGATCATTTTTATTTTCCAAATTGTGTGTAGACTTAAGGCTGTCAAAATTCCTTGAATCCCTTTTTTCCATTTTGCTGAAAGCTTTACTCTAGAAGCTACATAAGATTGACAGCCAATATCACTACCTCTTCGGATTCATTGTGAGTGGTTTAACTCTGGTAGATTCATGTGTCCCAAAATTTTCTACTTAATTCCCTGCTGTTATTTCTTGACAGCTGCTTCTTGATATTGTAGTTGAATTAATCTTTTGCCTTTCCCTTCTGTCTTCTTTTTGATCCTACCATCTGTTACTTTCTTTAGTAATGCCTCTTCTTTCAATATTTCATCCATTTCCTCTGCCGTTTCTTAATGACTCGGTCCATACTGATGACACCATCAATACCTTTCCTTCTCCCTACATCTCCAGCATTTTTTCTTTCTTTATTAACCTGACTTATTTTTTCCGTTCTATTTCAAAGCCTCACTTCAAAAGTGTTCAGTCTTTTAAGGTCCACTGTTTATATCAATTCAAAAAATCACTCTACACCATGGATTATACCAACCTAATCATAATTCCTTTATAATTTTAATTTCTCTATCCTCATCCATTTTGACCATTGTACTTTAGCTGGAGCTTTCATATAAATCTTACCCTCTTAAATTAGAAGCTTCACTCTATAAGTACTCTCATCATCACTTCCATTCCTCTTCCCATCTGTCGAATTAATAGAAATAACATTCTCCAATTTGCATTTAATTTCAATTTAGTATCACCTCTATCTTTCTATTCATATAATGTAGTATGAATTTACCTCTTTCTTTCCATCTAGAATCCTTACTATGAAGTTTGCTGAATGAGTTATTAAATTGACTGTATGTACATTCAACAGTCCTGAAACTCTGTTTTTTTTTTGAATGGACTTGGAATCATCTTGTTGAAATCCTCCAGCAATACAGTTATCATTCATATACTTTCCACATTATACTTGAAAGTATTATGGTTTGGTCACACATGTTTCCCCGACTATTGTTTACTGCAGACATTGCATTGTTAATTTTATTCTCAGTGAAATGTATAATCATAATAAAAGGAATTAACTGTATTAAAATTCACAGCCTAAACCACTGGCATCAATGACTTGGCCTTGTTTTGCATTGCATCAAGAGACAACCAGGAAAAATTATACCTGCATATTATCTTTCATAAATTCAATCAAGGGAATCCATTATACCCAGATCCTCAACGACCTGTTGAGTAATCATTCATGAATTACCTGGGTACTTGAGTTTTACAAGAAGTACTTTTTCGTGTGATTATTATGGAATTTAATAATTACATTCATGAAAGGTATGATACCTTTGTACCATTTTAAACATTGTTTACTTCAATGAATGAAACATCTTTTTTAAATTTAAGGCCATTTAATGTATTTCCATTTAAATTTCTTTGTGTCTTAGGTTTAAAATTATAAGAAACTGAAAATGTGTACTCTTTTGCTAGGTATTATGGTCACTTTAACAGTTAATGAAGCAAGGAAGAATTTCTCTACATTGTGTTCTCATTTTCAGTGACAGTTTTCAAACATTTTGAGCTCACTTTTTAATATTGAAGGGATTGATGTTATATTAGGAATAGTCATCAGAGGTTTTTGTTCCTCAGCATTATGAAAATGTCTATCAAACAAATTCTCTTATAAATTTTTCACCAAAGATATCATTGTATTTTTTGTGGAATATTTAAAGTGATTATCAATGAGGGAGTTAAGAAGACTGCCACTCTTCCAGAAAAATGATTATGAGAATAATTGTATTTCATCCTTTTTTAAAGCTGTTTCTAACTTCAGTACTGTGAATCCTCTTATAACCAGGCTAGTAGCTTAATTGTCACAAAGGTTAACTAAGGTATGTTTATGTTTTTTCAAACCATAAGATTAGCTTAATCTGAAATTTCCTATCCTCTCTATAGCTATCAACATATTGCACACAGAGAAACTAAGAGCTTCCTCAGAAGTGTACGAAGTTCTTTCTTTCTTTGTAATGGCCTTTTGTGAGGTAATGCCCTCCCATATTGAGTTTATTACACTGAAGGTGAAAGTTTTAGAGAGAAAGAGAGATCTGAGAATGAAAGCCTACTGATTGTGAATAAGGTAATTAAAATTACTCAATTTGATCATTTTCACTCCATGAAAAGAAAATTTTCACTAGAAATTATGCAACTCACTTTTCAATGCTCTGCAAAAAAGCACATTTTGGCCAGCTAAATGGCGAGTGCTCAATACCTGAATTATGATTCCTAATTTGATACTAGGATATTCTGAAGCCCAATTGTGACAATTTTCAGAAATTCTTTAAAGCACTTCACTGTGGTATGAGTTACTGTTACCCTAGATATTGCTGGATGGTGTGGTAAATGATCATAAAGAGCTATTGAATCTTTCAATGTGATCTTGGATTGTACACTAGGTCTCTGAAAAACTCTGCCACAAGGAAAGTAATGTGGCATTTTAATTTTTTTATGATATTTCAGAGACCAAATGTGGCCTTTCTGAGCTTACCTTGTAGCCTTTTAGTCAACTCCTATAATCAATACTCTTGTTTGAATAATTCTCTTATCTTATCTTGCTAATTATGCTAAGTGAAAAATGAAGTTTAAGATTAATTTAACTTTCAATGAATACATTTATTTTCTCATATAAAAATTTGATTTAACTATTAAGATGTAGGCAACACTCAGCAAGAGATTGGCCTGATGTTTTCAAATGTGTTCTTTCTCATGAGATTGTATGCTGTGTGGGTCCTTCTAATGAGAAAAGGTTCCCCACTCTAACTATTGCCCAAGGCATTGATGGAGGACTTGATTTAATTCTGTGAAGGCTTACATATTTTCCAAAATGTTCTTCCATAGAAATGCATTGGGAACTGGAATCCCTAGGAGCCCAAAGTGTCAGAATCAATGGGAATGGGGAAGTTGCAAGGCCCTCTTACATTGGCATAGTTTCTCGATTCATGCTTTCAGGAGCAAAAGGCAAATTATCTGGTGGCCAATCCAGAGAAACCTTTGGCCTCTCATGGTTAATATGTTTTTGGATTGTACTGAATTTGTTTCTGGGTTCTTATGGGTTCCTCTGGTGACAAGTGATGAGGTGATTTTTCATGATCCTAAGGTTAATATGATATCATTTTGTACTTGTTCTGTAAATTGGTGTGACACATTATTAGAATCCCTAAGTTTGGATCTTTTAGGAATGATCACATTATATTTGAATTAGTGTTAATGGAAAGATAACATATTGAAACCTCATTTTCAAAGTTTTATTTATTTAACCAAATGATCTTCTATTTAATATTATGAATTTTCATCAACACTTCCATTTGACCATCAAGAAATATCTTATCAATTGTATATTTAATCCTGATTCTGTTTATTCCTTGCAATCATTGTTAGTTTTTAACAAATACTTTCAATATATAAAGTATTTCTGCCCCTCTATTTTTATAATATGTTGATGCTGCTCCAGTATTTAGCTACTTATACATTTGTATTCTATGAGTCAGCTTTCAATATATGGTAGATAAGGCACTGAACTGGAACCAAACCAAAATAGAGTAAAAGCATCTTTTGCCAGAGTGAAAACTAAGTTTGAACCAAAATAGTTTAAATTCTTTAACAAATAAAAAATCTTTTAAATTGTATATTACTGGCTAATTTACTTTTTCTTTCAACACCATTCCTGCCTCTCACAGTATGCAGTTTGGAATAAACTGGTTATTGGGGTAGATTTAGGTCAGTATTCAATACTCATCTAGACCTACCCTAAAAATAGAAAATTACTCATACTATAGTAAATCAATATTATTTTTATAACAGAGAAATATTTACATTAATTAAATTGTCAATCCACAAGAATGTAAATGAATTTAAATGGAAATATAACGAATATAAACCATAAAATTTATGAAAGTTGAAATTGCCAGGGCAAATTATGTTAGGGAAAGCATTACCATTACCCTTCTTGAAGAAATGGACAACTTTTCAACAAAGTAAGTTTATTTAGAAATTGACTTAAATTTTAGAAAAGCATGTTTAAATTATTGAGTAATTACATTAGTGACTTCTCAAATTTTTCTTGCAATTAACCAATGCATTAGAAGAGAAGATTTGGTTGAGGGGAAGCTAAGTATACTTCTTGAAGAGAAAAAGTTTTAAAGAGGAGAGGAAATTTTTAGTAAAAATAGTGGGAACGAATAGCAAAGCACATTGTTTAAAGTAGTATTTTTAAAATGATATATTAAGGTTTTAAAATTGTATTTCACTTCACTGTTCTACTAAATATATAAATAGCAAAGGTAGCACAATTTTAAAAATTTATTCTCATATGCTGTGGGAATGGAAATTTTATTTTTCCCACTTTTTCCCCCAATGCATTAACAAAGATATTGAGATTGAAAATTGCTTTCTTTAGTATTTGTCTTTTTGTAATTTTATACTAATTTTATGTATATCTATACATATATAATTATATCTTGAATCACAACATAGGAGTTGAGAGTTTCCAAATAATAAACTATAAACCATGTATGGATGGTTCTCAGCATGCCATCTATTTTCTCCTTTTAACAATAAAGATTGCATTGTCCCTTAACTAAAATTATTAAAACTATACATCATAAATATACTATAAAAACCATGGATAATATTATAACAAAGTGGAGGAATGTGCAAGAGAAATTATCTGTGATTATAAGATAAGATAGAAATGAGGCATAAATTGTTTCAATGTGGGTGTCCAAACATCAGGCCTTACGAAATAAGCCTATGTGACTAAATCAAGGTTAATATTGAATAAAAATGTGCATGGAAGTGAGGATATTTATATAGCTGATGCCAGAATACATATCCATTAACTGCATCTCCTCTAATTGTTATAAATACTTTGCATTAAAAATTAATTGCTCTATTGGGTCTCAGGTTGGAGACCCAAGAGAGCACCCTACATCCAATTTTAAAGGAGTTTCTAAGTTAAGGAGCTGTTAACACTAGGGGTGAGTTTAATATAATTGTGATTTATGAAGCAAAGATCAGTACATTCCCTGAAACTGCCTACACCCAGGGCATCAAACTATAATATTTTTCATTCTGGTTTTACCGTAGTTTGACATAAAGAAAACAAATATTGGTTCAGTTCTGATTTATCTCCTGCCAACGTTGAACTGGCTTGAACAGACTTTTTTTATCCCAATCATTGACATATCATATCATTCTGAAAGTTTGTTTCAGTATTTTTAGAATCTTTTCATATCCGCATATTTCATATAATGCTACATTTAAAATAAAATTTAGTAATAGTTAATTTCAAGTAGTTACTACTAATTTTTTTATAAACCTTCATGCAATTGTAATGAAAGAAAATATGCATTGTTGAGAAAAAATCAAAGTGGATGAGAAATTTTGTGTGTTTCCTACGTGCTTTAAAATGTTTTTTCTTGTCCATAAGTTTGCGCAAAGTTAAAAAAGTTCACAAATGATTCTTACGAAATTGAACACTTTTTTCCATCATGAATTATTATCAGTTGGCGAGCTGTAGTAGTAGATGTAAATAATAAACAGTTGATCGTAGTTTAAAGTGCAAAATTTTCAGTTATTTCAGGTTACCAATTCTTCGTCCGCTTTGATTTTTGAGTTAATACACTGCCCTCATAGTAAAGAAAATTTTTCAAAACTCGCGAATGTCGAGATGTTGAGAAGATGATGATTAAATCGTCGCTAAAATATATAATATAATTATTAAATCACTTAACCTATTTATATATACGAATGTATTTAAAACTTAAGTCCGAAATCGATCTCTCAATCACATTTCTCAGTGGCAACTACCAAACTCATTTACAGAGAAAAGTATTTCAGCAAGGCCGGCGGAAAACTTCAGAGCCTGCATAACAGGAGGACGCTACTCTTACGGGACGGGGGCGATTAGTTTATTTACTATTATTGTAATTTCAGCCATCTTTGCGATTACACAACTTTGTTCATTTTTTGTTTCCTTCTTTTTCCTTTCCTTTCGACAGTATTCTTTCATTCCCTGGCTCCCTCTTACTCGTTCTACATCAGAGAACCTCATTTGGTTATTTTTGGTTTCTCTTCAGACAAATTTTTGATCTCTGCAATCTTCTCTCTGAATATTGCTTATTAGAAGTGATATTTTTATGCCATCCACGGATGATTCTTATCATTGTATATTCTTCATTCCCTGGCGATTACTAAGTGAATACGTGAAGTAAAGAGTATACTAAGTAAATAAGTGAAATAAAGAGTATAGTGCGCGATGCAATTAGTCAATAACTGCTTTTCACATGGTTGAAGGTTCCAATCACTGAGAAGAGCGACGTGCCAAAGACTTATGGGAGTGATTTTCGTTCACAGTGTTGATTCGTATTTAAAATAACATTTACTGTTTGGAATTAGAATTAATATTATTATTAGTGTACAAAATAAGGCTTGTATTCTAAAATTATTTAAAAGAAAATTGATATCCATGCCATAGCTGAAATTTATAAGCCTATTTCTAATTTAATCTAATTCATGTGACATAGCAAGAATTTTTGCTCACTTAGCCACTGCCAAATCTGTGGAGAAATGATTAATGCCACAACTTCTTTCTTGGAACACGCTAATATATTTACTTTGAAACTAATCTTTCATTGCTGCTGCTGCTTCTACAAGAAATTAATGAAGTGAAGCAGCTGATTCTATTTATATCTTGCAGCTGCTTGTATTTGCACACATGTACAGGCGTGATGATAAAGATTAAAAATTATTTCCCTGAGGAATTTTTGCTGCATCAAGGGATGAATAAACATTTCTCATCAGAAGGTCGCCTGATTATCCATCAGTTGCATGTTATATATTATATATGTATGCATGGCACAACTTAGATATTATATATATGATAAGTTCGATAATCTCTCCAATCGTCGATATGCCGGTGACGTTCGGGCCGATTCCTCGAAAGGATCACGGAAACCGTGGATTACCATCCTTCTGGGAAGGACTCGGAAGGGTCCTTATCCGCTCCTTTCTGGGAACTGGCCCGACGGTCACCGTCGTATCGGTGATTGGAGAGTTACGCTAACCTCTTATTCATTAGTAGCCGAATTCCATTTATTCCTTGATATTATACCCAAGAAAAAGTCTGCAACTAAATAAACTAAAAGAAGACACCTTATATTCTTCTATCACTTGATATGAAGAATAATTGAAGCTTAAAAGACGATATTCAAGTTTGTAGAGCGTCATTGAGTCCTGAAAAACTTTGGCCTATAGGCTCAGAATCCTCACTAACACTAAACAAAACACCGCAATTTACCCTTCTTTATAATTCCTTTAAAATTTTATGTTAATGTCTCGCTTCATAATTATCAAAAAGCAAATTAGTCAACCCGTAAGACGAGTTGTCATTGAAAGTGACACTCATAGGCTTTGCTTTTCAACAATTGCCTTCGGAAGCTAAAAGTCATTACCTTCTTGGTTGTCACCAATTCCTATGATTGCACAAGTACTCCTTTCTTTCTATTCATTTTTGTTTACAAAACAGTGAATTTATTAATGTATACGATCTCGATGCAGAGATTCAACGATAAATTTGGACTCGTAACTCATTCGCTAACGCTACATAGCTTTCATAAATTTTTATCGACAATTTTCCATGAAGACCCATGGTGACATTATCTTCTCTTGATAATATTAAGATGCAGTGAAAATCATAACAAACGAAGGCCCTCCTTCAAGAATACAAAAGTGGTCATGCGCAGTCAGTGTAGTGCGTCAATCTTGCAACATGGTTTCGACCGAGGTCCCCGATCGGACACGGCAGTTAATCGCTCTTTCCACCTAATTCCTATATCGACCGGTATCCAGCACTTCCGGTGAAATTCTGGAAGTACTCATTCCATTCGATTCGGAAGAGTTACAAAATCGAGCTTCAATGGACACCTTCCAGCGATGATCAACTTATGTCAGCCACACAAAATGAATGGAAAGGACCGAAGCTCGACGCAAGTCCACTTGTGCAAATTTGAGTCGATAAATGGAAAGAGCACATCATTGCTATTCGAAACAAAGATGCTGCTGATTATTTTTGAGATCGGATTGTCAAACAACTGCGAAAACCGAATATAGAAAAATATGTTTTTTCTGCAGAAGGTTAAATATCTAAATGATTTTTGATAGCTTGCGATGTCGATCAGATAAGATAGGATGATAGATATCAGTCAATCACCACAATTCCAGAGTGACAATTGGTGCTTCCCATTCATGTCGAACACTTCGATCTGAGGAGACCCATAGGATAGGCAGCAAAACCGTCGTCATTAAGAATGGACATCGCGGTGAAATCGCGGCACAACATGCGGAGTTCAAGTACTCGTAACCAGCGCCGTGGAAATATACTGCAACATGCCAAGCTCATGTCGACTAGCGTTAACCCGTGTTGAGTCTTGGTCTGAATGGAACAGAGTACAACTTCTGTGCGCAAAAACGGATGCGCTGTGGTGGTTACTACGGAGGCGCGTAATGTTAATTGTTTCAGTTTGTCCGGATGATTAATGATGCTAATGTAGATAGATTTCCTTTTTGTTAGTTTTCCAATTACAAATCGTAGAAAGATGATACATTACGCGTACAGACTCTGGGTGAGGATATCACGAGGGAAAGAAAAGGAAGAGAAAAGAGGAACAACTTTTCACAAAGGAAACTAATTCCGTCTTTAATATAACTATGCAAATTACACACAATTGAACACACGACATGTTGCGATGCATGGAACATCATTAGGACTTGAAAATGATGCTCCATGCATCGAAACATGTCGTGTTAGTTTCCTTTGTGAAAATTTGTTCCTCTTTTTTCTTTCTGAGATAGATTACCACAAAGTTACTCGCAGTTCGGTGGATTTTAGGGAGAGAACATTTCGAACGTTTGAATGTTCACATAAACACGGGTTTTGCTTTTAACTAGTGTTACTTAAATGCTTAATAACAATTGTGAGCGGGTTAAAATGGGTCAATTTCATTATTTGAAGGCTTATTTGGATGTATGAGTAGGTCATAAATTTAATTATCTGAATGCTTCTCTACGTCCTTATATGTTGTAATTAGACACTTCACTGCACTTTTAGCGGAATTTTCAGTCACAAATCGGCAATTCTAGTCTGGTTTTTATGGTAGGTTGTTAAACGGTTAAAGTTAAAAAGCTTGATTTTTTTAGATGTTAGTACGGTGCATTTGATGATTTCTCGGCAACCAATAGGGACATAAAAGACGCTCAACAAACCGCTAGTTTATTCATAGATTTAGAGTATAATAAATATACAGAAGAGCTTCTATTTGCACAATTGTTCGATATTTAAAATTCGTTTTAAATATGAAAATCCTGGTAAATCGAAGCATTAGATCGTGGAAATTGTGATTTCCGTAATATTTTGCCTGCTTGACTTAATGCATTTCTTTGGGGTTTTTTCTTTTGAGATAACATTCATAATATAATATTTTTCATTATAATGGATATTATATATTAAGAATTTACCACCCTTAATATATAGTGTTTATAATAAAAAAATCAAAGATGCAATGGATTACTTCATTTTTAACATGGAATTTTTCATGCTGACAATAAGAAAACAAAAAGTGGCAAGCAATGTCTTGGTATTTATAGAAAGTAAAATATCGAAATCATTTGTATGTATTACGAAGTCAAATGCGAAAGCAGAAGTTCAGGGCACTGATATCAGAGATCTTTCATTACAATTCCTGAACGGCATCATGGTCTCTGACTGCTTATTAAATCGAAAGTTGAATAAAATATTGGTATTAATAAGTTGATTTCATAATTGAAAGTTTCCTTGGCCGTTTCCATCAATTTTTCTAATTTTTGCGATTCATTTCTCTGTCAGACAGTATGAAAACGCGATTTATTTCATATGACCGCTGGATCTCCTACAGAAGAATTGCGCGCGCTATTACCACATATATGTTGAAAAAAGTTGACGAAAATTTGGTTTGTAGTATTGTTAAAAGTGCTGCGAAAGCAGAGGTCATTTCGCACCTAGGCTCCCACGGAGAATCCAACTCGGGACCTCTTTCTCTTGACAGAAATTTATTTAAAGTTTAAGGCTTTCTGTAACTGTGATGCTGGAAAGTACAAAACAATCATGGCGAAATCATATCATAATCGATGAAGCATGAAAGTGAATTTTCAAACCAAATCAAACAGAATTTGCTGCGATTCTTTGCGATGTGCTTGTGTCTATGATAAAACAAACACGATTCTTGTAGGAAATGAAATTTGTTTCATCTCATCCACTTTCTACAAGTATAAGTATCTTACTTTTTGAAAATTTGGATACAAATAGCTTTGAAAATGTATGAGAATTGTGAGTTTTCGGCAGAAGGACTTTTTGGGAAAATACGGAACTTATTTTATGTGTAAATCCAAATCCTGTCTTTTAAAAACGTCGGAAATATAATAGATAAATTATAGAGGAAACGCTGAATTCGGTGTGTACGGCAATTATTTGAACGGCTGAAATGCTATACTGTACTTAAATATCGTTATAGTAAATATATTCAGGTTCCAGGGTGCTACGAATTTACGGATTGACATATTCCTCTGCGCCCGATTTTTAGCAACACCGGCAACCCGACTTACATCTCAACGAAATTACTCGACCGCGCGATCTAAACTAGAATAGGACTCGTAGCCTCTTTCATGAAGAACTCTATCCACTTCATAGAAAATCCGAAAAACACGAACGGAAGATCACGGACCTCTTGGTCAGCTTTGAGATCAAATAGGTATTAACTAGTAATTCTATTGAAGATTCACTGAAAATAGTCCAAAAGGTGACAGAACGGGGACTATCTAAGGATTTTCCTTAGCTTATACTATATAGTTCTGCTTCTAAACAAAATATTTCCATTGGAATGGGAGCTGTTACGAACTCGGAGAAGGAGCATCTACCTGCCACCTATCAATGTAAATTTATACATGGAAGATTTAGAGGAGATTATGATCTTCCAATTATGATATTTTCTCTTTAAAATTTTCTAATGTCTAAACTTATCATTCCGCCTTTTCTATTAGTTATTCGAATAGGCGTCTTGTTTTCTTGATGGAAAAACTACTTTTAAGTATTTCTCCTAGGTATTCATGATGACGTACTAACTTCATAGGAAATCCTGAAATCTGATGTTATGCACGAATAACTTTAGGAGAACGTGTTAGTTACGCACTTATTTCTATTCAAATCGAACTTTCAATCACTACACTAACTTAAAATAACTCTTAAGTCGTTCTGTTAGATATTTCTGTCATCTTGTGACGCTATGAATGAACGCCATCGGCAAATACTCTAACAGTACCCTAGATCTGCTAGATGTTTATAATAAATTAAAAGAAAAATCTGTCCCAAAACGGGACAGATCTGTTCCCCGTGGATCTCCCAGTGTGGTTAGGGTTGAGACCTTCCGAAGAATCCATGAATGGAGATTCCTACATTTAAAACATAAAAAGGAGAAAAAAGGAACTCGGCGGTCAATGAACTAAGAGATAAAGGTTCTTCAAGCGCCGAAAAGCGGCGACCGTCTAAGGGCGATTCCCGGGAAACGGATAATCGTTTAGTGGTCCCAGTTCTTCAGAATCCCGATGTACATTTCGGAAACAATGCTTCCATCTTCATGGGGGGTCCAATCATGAAGATTAATAATAATTTGAAACATCCCAGAGCCGGGGATTATCATAGCCTCAACTGGATTCCAAAAATTAAGGTGCGGGAATTAAAATTACATCGAATATTAATAAGAAACATTTTATTTAAATATAGGTATATAGAATAAAATTTAGCAAAACAGTTAAAAAATATAACAATTGGGATTCGCTATCTAAAAGATGAAGAGGATATGATATACTTGACTCTTTGCTTAAGGAAGTATAAAGATCCCGAGGATACTTTATGAAAGAAAAGGGTCAAGAATCCGAAAAAAATCCTGCCCAAAACTTCAGAAAAGTTTTTACTTGTCGTTTACGAAAAACCCCTTCCTTCATTAACATACTATCTACTCACATTTCTGTGACGTATCTATAATATATTATACGTATTTTTAGAGAGTTCGTTCCTCAGTTTTTGAAAGAATACTGTTTTAATTATTTGTCTGAAAACATCTAGGGGTCGGAGATTGTTTTTTTTTTGAACACCGAAGGCCGGAAAAGAAATCTGAGAAATTATTTTATTTTAACTTTTCGTCGATTTCGTAAGCCAGCAACTTTTCGAATAGTTAAACTTGGGTCATTCTGTCGAAAGCATTCCTGAAATCTAGAAATACATCGTCTTTTTTGATTTAATGATCAGCTGCTTAAAACTTCCTCATTGAGGAAAAAGCTAATTGAGGTTACATGATCTATCTTTATGGAAACTGCTCTGAAACTAACTAATCGCCCCTTAATCAGCAAAAGAAATACATCAAACAGCTGGTTATAATATGCTCCATTGCTTCATAGATTCGACATTATATGTATTGGCCGGTAGTGCTTCACTGCTTAGTGATTTCGCGAATTTCTTTCTTAGGAATAGAAGTGATTTGCTCTCATATTATATTAGTATTGCGCCATATGAAATATGGAAATAATGGGTATAAGCTCATTTGCTAGTGATTGTATGACCGGTGATGGAATACTTCCGGGTTCCAGCCCTTTTTTCCTGTCAACCTTTCGCTCTAACTTTGTTATTCCTTCCTCTGCGAACTCGATTGGAATAACTTTTGAATCAATGTGCTAAGAAAAGGCAGTATTCTTCGTAAAGTAAAGCATTTCTGTTATTTCTGGTGAAGCAGACTCGCTATGCCTGCTGATTGACTGATGATACTTTCCTCTTCAATAATAAGACTCTGTACTACAGACTAGAGATTCTCATACAAACCATAGAAATTCTGCCTGATCGCCATCTAATGTCTATAAAGGCTGCTAGACCTATATTCCTGAAAAGCTTTAGCTGTACATACAAATCAACATGTTAACGGATGGTCCGACTTGGCATGCTAGTTAAGTGGAACGCCTATCTGACCGCTCTATGCCATTTTCTACGTTGCAACCTACCAAAATTGTTTCATTCGCTCTTACCACATTGGACTTTGGTCTTTGGACAGTTCGAATTCTTTTACCAGTTTTTCAATTTTGGCAATCAATTCATCCAAATCTCCTTCATCTGGATCGTTGCATAATATAGTAAAATTAATCTCTAAGTGATCTCACATTTAGGGAACAGCTTAATTTACTTCATTGATTTGGCGTCAGGAACATGATTTAGATACCACTTTTGATGTTAGCGTAAAAGCGACGATTATATACCATACTATAGAAAATAATAACTAACTGATAAACTTCATTTATTACACCGGTAAGATTATTAAGCAAGATGGGGCACCTCAACGAGGTCAACTTGTCTACTGTGACATTTTAGAACTCCTTCGAATAGAATGTAGAGAGATGATCCCTTCCGGTTTAACGTTACTTCACGTCGAACCCATATTCCTCCGCATAACGTCACGTAGGACAACAGTGGCTAACGCGTGCGCGTGCTTCTCAAGAATTTCCCCTAAATGCATTGCCGGCCGTGGTGGCGGAGTGGTTAGCGTGTTAGCGCGTTAAGGATCCAACCACACGGTCCCGGATTCGAATCCCGGCTAATCGGATTTTTCCGATTAGGGAATGGTTGTCTGTGATAGTTGTATTTACTAAGAAAAAAGAAAAAATATATTAAAATAGGAAAGGAAAAAAAGGGTTAATTGTAAGAGTGGCTAAAACGTCATAGAGATTATTATTCTTATTATAAATGCTCTCAACGATATATCTCGGTTTTGTTTCAGTCATTTAGACACTTCAAGAAGCGCTTAGGCTTGATTTCAGGCTTTTGAATGCCTCTAGGGGATCAACGTAGGGCAGCTAGGTTTGTTAAGGGAGATTTGACAGCAGTGTTTCAGCTAGAATAGAATCTCTCGGTTGGTATTCGCTTATAGGTAGAAGACTTGATTACCGTGGGAAGCTTATTAACAAATTTATCACTACGGATCTCGGGGTAGAGGTAGTCGATATTGTCATACCGGTTAGTAGAGTACGTGATCTTCGAGATAAAACGATGAAGCGTTACAGGGAGATAATTGCCAGGACTGATAGTTATTACTGGTCATTTTTCCGCGGAGTAATAGAGAAGCCAACAGCAGTCAATGGTAGATAGGGTTTTCAATGTTTTACACCCCCTGAAATGCGTCAGTGGCGGTTTGCAGAGTTAGGATGTAAATGTAAATGTAAATTTCAATTATTTTAATCAAACGTAATAAAGTTGACTGTTGCAATACGGAAAAAACGCTTCTCTGCTTTCACACGTCTACGAGTGACAAGTTAGAGTACAAATCGTTCGAAACGCTTTAAAACTGTAATGTTTTTGTTCCCGTTTTCTCAATAGAAACGCCTGATTTCGATTCGGTTCCGAACCGGTTTTTTTCGTTCCGATGAAATAGTCAATGTGAAAGGTTTATTTTGTAAGTTGAGTATTTTCTTTCAATCGAATTTTAGAAAAGTTATTTTGAGGTGAAATGAATAATCCAAAATTAAGTCGAGTTAAACATTAATTAACAAGTTGCTTGTCACCGTTGTCTATATTCAGTAAATGTAACTAATCTTATACTCGGTGAAAATGCGAGCTGAAAGTCGGAACGGGAAACATAGTTTCCGGCTCAAAGCCCTGGTTTGGAATGGCGTCCATAAGAATTGCATTCAAAGTAAATTTTACTTTTTGCAGGTTAATTTTATTTTGCAAGATCGAATTATCAATATTGATCCTTTGAAACCAAGGCTAGGACTATTAGGAGGCAACTCGAATAATATTCATGCATTACAATTTCTTGTTCTATGACAGTCTAAGTAAATTTCCACAGGACATGTGGAACTGTATATGTACTTGTGTAAAATGTTAATATATTTTTATTATGGAGGTATAGTTGTATTTAAATTGAGTTTCGTCTGCAGTTTACTGCTAAACTATATTATGAGTATTTTTTCTTGCGGTAAGCTTTGATAAATGTTAAATTTGAATCCGATAATTCACTTCTCTCTCTCGTATCTCTTCCGTTATTGATTTCCAGTTTTCTCTTCATTGATTTCCGATCTTCCCATAACCAAAAATTCCCAACCACCTATGCATTCCTTCACATTCCGATCATAACCATGAGCGTATGAGCGAAAAATATTTATCAGAAAAAAAGGTCGTAGAATTAAGAAATAAATAACTGGTGATTTGTAGCTTTTCATGTTACCTAGTATTTTTATCTCATCTCGGACTTCAAAAAGTTCTCCGTTGCCGTTAAAGTAAAAAGCATTAACGTTTCGTTACTGTACTCGTTAATTTGTCTTCTAATTAATAGATGCGTGCTGCAGCATCGATCGATCGTACTTCGAAACAATTCCAAGAAGCGGATGAGCATGATTCCCGGGAACATTCGCTCTCTGTACAGTATAAATTACCAATCTATCAATGGACAACCAACGGAGTTCCCTTTACAAGCGTGCTCAGCAATTTTTTAATGAATGGAATTCAGCTGAAACGATTCACAAACTAAAAGGGGAAGCAAACATTTCCGAAATATCAGTGTTATACACTTTCATAAAGGTAGGTATTTGGGTCGATCTTTAATTAGATACATTATCAATTTCGTTCGGTTGGTTTGTCGTAGTTATCCCTTTCCTTTAGTCCTCAGCATGTCATCCATTAGTTGCTCTATGTACTGCCCTACTTTACTTTCCGCTGCGCCTTCTCCGCATCTTAGTCCAATCAATGATGTCTTCACCATTCTCCCCTCACTCTTCATTTTTCATTCTATTTAACATTCGCCAACCAAAATTCAAAACCTTCGATTCTCATCCCGTCCTCAAGACTGAAAATGCGATTTTCAAATTTCGGATAACATGAAATTGTAACGAACGCTCGGGAAATAGTATTTCTCTCATTGCCCTTCCCAGAAGTTATTTTCACCTTTGAATTCGTAGAAATATTTTATGGTTATTTCTATTTTATTACGGTTTGAAGCAGTGAGGCTAGGTTCCAGCCCCTTATATAACGTTAATACTATGTTATATAATGCTAATTATTACCAAAGCAAATATGAGGTTAGGAATGCGACTTCCATGGTGCGGCACAGCTGATATGCTCCAAAAAATGTAGATGTGAAATTCAATCAGAAGTTCCAGAAAAAATAATAGTACTTCCACAAAATTGATAAATCGATAGCGATGTTAGAAACATCTTAGCTATTGATGAATAATGTAGTTTCTGAAATAGTTCTGATATGTTCTTAGATTTTTTCGTAATATAGTGTAGGTGACTATAATTGATAATATGTGAATGATTTTCCAGCAGAAAGTAATTTCTAATCGCCAAGGTCAAGAAATATTTTCAGAGTCATTTAATTTGGTGAGTGAATCCCTCACTTTAAAGCGCAATATTCCTGATTTTCTGAAAAATTTCCCGGGAAAACGCGGAAAATTCCCGGTAAAGAATGGAATTTCTAGAAATCCATAAAGCGCTGCACTTGACACGCGCGCTCTCAAGAACTGCTTCCTTAATCCTAGGATAATGATAAGATTGTTCTTTTGTTGAAAGGATTCCTCTTCAAACCTTACCAGTAATTTCATCAAAACCATTCCATTGATTTCTCCCATTGCCTCCATGAAAATGTAAATCTCTTAGCTGCAATTCTTTCATCATGAAGCGTATTTGATTTAATTTATGTTATGTATCAAGCTATATTCCCACAGAGTTAGAGAAATAATTTTTTTATGAGCACGTCTTTTGCATCGTTTATTCATATTTTTCCTTTATATTTTACACATATTTCTCTTTCTTCATACATTATTTCATACTTACCCTATTTTATTAAAGGTACGGATTTCTACGCTCTTCAGCATTACAGTCACAAAATTTAATTAACTTTTTCTCAGTCTTCCCTTCCATTTAGATTATTATTATTGCACAAACTGCAGGTAGGCTATAAGACTGGTGGCAGTTTTTTATACCTACATAAATTCATATCAGTGATAAACATCATTAACATAAAATACATACTTGATAAGCATACAAATCCCACATAATGATTCCATATATGTATTTACCTTACAACTAAATAATGAATTTATAATATTATTTGTAAGTGTACATTGTATTTGTAACTGTAATTTGTACATTCTTATTATTATCACATTATTCACATTCTCCCCAAACAATTTTTTAGTCATCATGTTTAAGTATATGTTCATGTTTTATTTATGCTTCTATCCATCCTTTCTTAATATCTATCCAACAACAAACACTACGTCAACACTAGCCTTCTTTCATTCCATTTTCAGTCATCACACAGTCTTTACCGTCACCATCTAAGAGGTAGAGGTAATGGCGTCATTCATTTGCGCCTAGATTAGCAATCGAAACCTTATTGATGGCCACGAGGATTAAGGTTTAATATCTATTAAGCTTCGTAAGGATCGCATCACTAAAAACGCTTTTATCTATACATTTTCAATATTTTAAGTAGGATTTTTACGTATTTTATTTGCAAAAGGTTCTAAAAATATGAATCCAGATTTAGGTAACAATTATTTTTAGAGAGGTACTCTAGATTATAAAAAAAATCCATTCGAGTCACCTTGAATCAGAAATCGCTTAGCTTAATGAGAGCAGGAAACAAGAAAATAAAATATTTCAGCCATTCTTCTAAACGCAATTCCCATAGAGTACGTAAGAATATTATGAAATGTTTACAATATAACGTGACGGAATGAATTAATATTCAGCATTTTTTAGTATTAGATAAACACGAGAGCGCAAATAAATTTACGATCTAGAGACTCAATTATGAGTGTCAAAACAACTGATTGTAAATCAAAAGCCATATATTTGGTGTTTTTGTAGATGTAGATAATCGGAGCTTATTGATGGAATAGTACTTATTTTTCACCCATCACATCCTCTAAAACGTTCTCTAATTAAAAATTTATATTAGTGCAAGTAAAATCAAATGACTCGTTTTCATTACAATTAAAATAGTATAACGTTATCTTCCTAGTGCGGAATTTAAATTCATACTTTGAGAAGGCATTGCACATTGCAAGTTATTTAAATATAATTTATCTTTAATAATACGACTCCGATGAGCCAAAATGTAATGCAGTATAAAGAGATGAACATTACGATCCGATAGAATAATAGCTGTGAAATGGCATTGAAATCATCTGATAATTCATGATTAACATAAGAAGCGTGACCGACTGAATTCGACTGACACGAAGAAAATGAAATTCCGAAAACGAGTGATTTGTCATAATCTTGAAAAGTTTACTCATTCAATTTGGAAAACAAATTCAAAAGTTGAAGAGGATATTAAAATTATATCCAAAAATAAAAGAATTCTCTTCCGTGATTTCTTTTCGTAAATCAAAGAAAAATAATAAAATGTCATTATTCGTGATATCAATATTCTGTATGTCACGATCGTTAATAAATATTTAGGTCGTCCTTGAGGTTGTACATAACGCGTCATATAAAAACCCTTTAAACCAAAATTAACTGTTTCTCCTCTCAGTTTCTCTTTCCCCACAAACCTGTCTAATCTTTTTCCCGACGAATTTCGATCATGCCATTAATTTCCGCCTGATAAATAGTCGATCGCTATCGACGTGTCGATCGATGACGTCGAACGCGAAGAAGTTTCTTAGTCATCGAATGATATTAATTAATTGAAAATTGTACAGGTACTTACGGTAAACATTGATCTGAGAGTCGCGTAGATTCAATAAAACGCAAAAGGTGACCATATGACCTGGTTTCGAAGCAACCGTATTTATTGCCGGAAGACGTATTTTGTCCAGCTCCTAAAATTAGAATTTTTCAAATTTAAAACATATATGTCAATTACAGTTATAGATTTTTTAGTCAAAGAACGTGTTGAGACAGAGGAAGATTTAGGAATTCTTCGAAATAAATTGTACTTCTTAAGCGTAATGGAAAACTTTAGGAACACACCCAATTTATTGTTGCAACTACATATGTTGAATTGTGGTTGTATAATTTTTGGAAATTGTCTTTGTGTAATCGTCTTGAGATACATATTATCACTTGCACATAGTGAAAAACGGCAATGATACTCTCCCAGCTACCTATCGGCTGGCAGGGTGCTTTTTTAAGTATAGATACTATAGAAAAACACTTTAATGGCGAGTTTAAGATCATGTAGGGCATCCATCTCCACCTAACTATGTCGTTTTAATATTTATAAATAATAATTTAGAACACAAGTAAAAGGAACAGTGAGGAAGAAAATGTTGAAAACCTACGTTGCGAGAAAACGTCCACTAGGAAGGGGGTTGAAAATAATCCTCGAAAACATAGTAGAAAGAAATACAAATGCAATGGCAATAGTATACTTATGATATAGCACGTGCAAATTTAATCATAATATTGGATTCTTTACTTAAGTTAAAATGTTGTGGCGTGTCATTGTTTTTATTTTTGTTCAGCTTTACTTAGTTATTCAGTTTCAGCTCGTTTTCAGAGTCAAGATATCCTTAGTTCAGTTTAACCTTAAGATGTATCTCATTTGACAGAATCATAGTAGTATGGTTAGAAGTGCTTCAACAGCTGAGGATTATTTCGTACATCCGATCCTACCGGAAATCGAACCTGGGACCGCTTCCACCAAAGTCGAATGCGCTGCCCACATGGCTATCAGGTAGCGTATTGGGCAGAATAAGGTAATATATAAAATTAATTTCAAGAGTAAGTATAATTCATATAGCTGTTGAATAGTTATTTGAAAATTTCTGTTTACTTTTCGTTTACATTTAATCACATCTAAATTAGTTTCATCGTTTCATATCAGCCTCATCTATTTGAAATCGGAATAACTCTTCTGATGACTTTGTCATTTTTATCTCATATTATTTTCATATTCGAATTTAGCCATATAAACCCTTAAACATCATGTAATATATTTAGGAAAAAATTGAATTCACTTTTGCGATGCGACAGTTTAACAGTAAACAATTAAATTTATGGCAATCGCAGTGCAACAAATACGTCAGGATTGAGATACCCAGGGAAGGTTTGATTGGATTCTCTTTTATCAATATTAAATTAGAAAGGCTTGTCGATGGTATTTTTAGCCTTGTAAATAAAATAGAAGTGCGGCTAAATTATTCAGTGATCTTGTTTGAAGAGTAGACGTTAAGCCGATTACCTAATGAAGCATAAGTGCTTTGTAAATTTAAATCAATTGATAACATTATCGGTTGTATAAATGTACACATTATTTCGCATTTTAGTTTTAATCAGATATTTTGGTGATTGCTATTTTATGGTAGAGGATTTGATAGGGAAACACTAAATAGTTGAAAGATAACAAATTTTACCATACCTATAACATTCAAGCTTGAGTTTTCTGCGATTATACGAACAGTTATTTTTCGCTATATTTAACCACATCTTCCTTCTTTTACGGTCTTTTCTTCTTTTTCAGAGACTTTTCGTACTCTATCTAGAAATTTCTGTTACGTATACCTTCCTCTCCGCACTCATAACATGTATTAGTTATTAAAATAGAAAAAAAAATTTTGTCATAACTTGAATTCATACAAATCTGATCTGATAATGTATTTTTACAAAAAGGAATATAAGCTGTTATAATTTCAAGCTACTTTTCAGCGATGTTCTATTATAATTTTATTTACTTTCTTACTAGTACAACTAGCGTCATAAAAACACAATCGACATCTGTAGGGTAATGATTTGTTTTTAGCAATCTCTCAAGAGTGCAATTGATTAGAATATATATAGCGTAGTATGAAACGGTACGTAGGGGGGCTCGATATTTATATTTGCAAGTATTGGTAATATAGTGTTTGTTTGTAATCATATTATGGTGCAGAATGGACGAAGTAACACGAATGAATGTACGTAGATATGCATGTGTGTTGGGAAATAACGTTGCCACCTTGTTTTCGACCACTCGCAACTTCGCATTTATGACACAAATAACACAGCTTGGAAACGTTTATCCGATTACCCTTTCCACGAAAGATTCCAAAACGAGGACATCGAACCGGAACAGAGCCGGAAACCGAAAAAATCATCTTTCTTCCAAAAGAAAAAAGAAAAATCAAAACTCTAGAATCGAATTCGGAAACCGTATTTCATTTCTTTCGGATTTATAGCTCTTGTTTTAATCGTGAGAGACAGTTTTTCCATTATACGAACAGAGAAATTTTTTCAGCGTGAGTAACTGCACATTTTTGCAAATTACTCCACAAGTAATGACTGTTCAACTTTGAAAGTTGCAACAATTATAAAGATGTTATTTACTCATACGATCAAGTGCTCTCTGTTTCTATAGCGACGATAATTTACGTTTTATCCGACATTTTCGATTATCCGGCAGTCCAGTGTTGTTTACGAATCTTTCGAAACGGCTTAAAACTCTCGAATTTTCGTTCTTTTTTCAATAACACAGCAAACACCTCGACTTTTTCTTCGATTTCACAAATTTCACTCTAGATTTTAATTAGTCGCCCCAAATAAGCATTTCGAGCCAAACCACCCCGCAATAAATACGACGGAAAGAAAATTTGTGACGTTGCGACTCCGAGAATTTCCGATCGATTTCCACTGAGTACGAGCTACGGTCCTCTTAATTACTCAAACACGGAAACACTTAGGGAGTTCCTGCAGAGGAGAGAATCTTATCTTTCGACCAACTTATTTCAGCGGAGATGAGCGAGCGATCGGTGGGACGACCTTAATTCCGGAGAAACCTTCCATAGGCAACCCTTGGGTGGTTGATAACTCCTCCGAATTTGACGACTCGAAAAAGGGTCCCTTTTCATGAAAGAATTTCTTTGCATGAATCAGAAATCTCCCGGGTGAATATTCTCTAGGTGGCGAGCCTATATTTGCACCTGTTTCATGTTGAGGGAGGGGGGAAGGGGGGGTAGGGGAGGGAGGGAGAGAGAGGGGAGGTCGTAGTGGCGTTATTCGAGGGATCTCCAGTGGTGACGCTGCCGCGGTAGGGAACAGGCAGACGGAGAGAGAGAGAGAAACGTTTTATGATGTGTGCACTCCCTTTCGAAATGTAAGTGTGGCGCGTGTTCGTGTCGTGCTTTGGGCGAGATGCGAGAAGTGAACGAAGGACGAGGGCGTGTAGTGCAGCATTAAGTGGAAGGAGGAGAGAAGCGGCTTGACGGGCCGCATCGCACCACCACAGGTAAGGAGCGAACGCCATTTTCCCCTGGATTATGCGGTAGAATCCGCCGGACGAGGAATCTCTGCCGAGAGGAGCGTCGCAGGGTGCGTCAGTCCCTTCCGATTCGGGAAAGGACGTTTTAGAGAGCGGACCGAATCCGATATTGGGCACAAATACGAAACAAATCGTAAATTTGCGCACGTCTATGCACCCGCCATGGCGGACCGCTTGTGACGTAGCTGGGTTTCCAGCTGCGCTTGCGGAATCACTCTCTAAGATCCCTCGAATCAAATATATTTAGCCCTCCTTAATTGCCCGACTTCTTTTTGCGAACGTATTTTTCGATGTGAGGCGAAATGTTGCCGAGATTCGCCATTTTTACATCGTGGTTTGAATACGACGGTTTATGGGGTCCCAGCGTTTTAATTCCTGCCGATACCGAGGACAAGCGTTTTAACTCGGTCGTGGACAAGTGCGGAAGGATTATTTTTTGCGACGATGAATTGTGTGGTGAGCTTTGTACCCCATTGGTGATTTTCGTATGCACTCATGACTTGATTGATCCTCTGATTCTCCAAAGTTGGCCACATTTGATTTTCGCTCACAAATAATCGGTATATTTCATATCGACTATCTGTTAGAGACAGTCGCGTGATATGCTGCACAACAGTTGTAAAAGTGCTTTAATTTTTCTACTCCTTCTCAAATCTTAATGTTTTTATTAATACCAACGGGTTTAAACGTCGACCTACACAAGAGTTTATTGGTGTACCTCAAGAAGGCGATATTATGAGAGGAAATTTCTTCTTTATCTTTTTATTTAGAGAACTACGCAATCTCCCTAATATGAATTATTCCCTGATAGTTATAGAAGTTGCTAAACTATATCAAAGAAACGAATAAATAAAAATCTCAATTCGGAAGAACTGCCCCATTTCATCGTCACTGTTAAAAATACCATAAAGTAACTAAATGACGTAAAGTAAAAAACAATTATAATAGCCTCTGTATACAAAATATAAACAGGAGAGATAATATTGCATATTACTACCAATTCAAACTATAATAATTTTTTGTAATGCACAGATTTCTGTGGTTCAATGTAATAAACAAGCTTGCTTAGTTAAAGAGAGTAAATTCAGGCGATTATCTTCTTGTTGACTACTATTTTAATTTCCTGTAAATTTTCCATAGTTGTCCTATAAAGTAGATTTATTCATAAGGCGTGCCTTTAAAACGAGATAATCGGTTGCTCTTCTCCTTTGCAGATGTTGCTACAAAGAAAGAGGGACGATGTTCTTTGAGAGCTGTGGAATAAATCGTTTACATTCGCAAGGTATGTTTACTTAAATCCTCACAAATCTTAAAATACATAATTCGACATAAAAATAACCATACACCGGCAATCATAGATTATTTTGATATAATTTCAATCGGTGAATTCTTAAAATTTAATTTCTGATTCTAAAAGAACCATTCTTAAGTCATCGGTTTCCTAACTTAGGCCCTCCAGAAAATTAGGCTGTAGTTTAAAATAAATAAATTTATTTCACAAACGGTTGTTCCGAAGTAGTTTAGCACATGTGGTATTTTTTGATTCGTCTTCGTCATAATGAGCTGACAATCCAATTAACTGTATATTGAAGCTCTCTAGATCGACCTCTTCCCAGCAAATCCCTTAATTTCGTAACAATTCCAAACTTTTTATGATTAAGTGTTTCAAATATTAATTTAAAAATCTGTCACTTTAAGATAGGGGTCTCTGTGAACACAGAATTAATGGCTATGCCAAATTTTTTTAAAGTTTCCCTTATGATATTGTTTGTGCCGATCATGTAATTATTAAGTGGTTTCATAATAATCACGATTGCTTCTATAATTCACTCCTTTCCTCCGAACTAATCTTTTATTTCGCATCCATGATTCGCATAAACTGCAGGAAATTTAAGGATAAAACGACCACAAAAGTCATGTAGACACAGAAAATAACCTATTTCTACTCCATAAACTGAATCACACCAAGGGGGTGAAGTAGTTCAAATTTATATTTATACGTAATAAACGTCAAACCAATTTAAACTTTATCCTTATACGTAATAAATGCCAAACAGACTTATAAAAGCTTTCTTAAGAATTCCCCTATAAACTCATTTTTGCGACTGCAATCCAAGCATATTTATGAAATGATTGAATAATCGACCTAAAGCTCTGAATATACGATTGTATTAAATATTTATCCTCGTTAAATTCAGTGCCAATACGAAAAAGGTGCATAATTACAGTTATACATACAAAATATTCGGGTGTTCGGTATTCCTGTCACAAAGTTTTTCAAGTCTTTTAGAGAATAAATATACTTTGCAGTTTCTCCATTAAACGTAACCTAAGTAAAATCTAAGATGTGCATCTATGATATTTGCTTCAATAAACATGAAGCCATCAATAACCCAGGGGGTATTTCCGAAAATATACTTTCAAATAGTAACCTGTGTTGGAATTCGTTAAATTCCCTTGTCTCTTCCTTCTCCCTTCACGTATTGTTGCTGAAATACAATGTGGTATATATCTGAGCATTCGTCCAGGAAGTATATTATGAACAAGAAGGAACCGTTCAGATTTAGCATTTGCAAGAGATATATTCATTCATACGAAAGGCCAACACATCAGTTAATTTATCACCTTTTAAATTAAATTTTTATACGGATGGGTTTAGAAATTTTCTCTAGTAGTTATCTTAAAGTAACAATAAACTAATTCTTTTCATTAATCTTATACTCAGCTGCAATTCTGTGCCATCAATTATTATATGTCGTTTAGTGGTAATAGAGGCAACACGTATATGATAATTCTAGAAACACTCCAATATGAGTTATTAGATTCAATTTTTCACCATACTCTAAGCAAAAAGGTTAGTCCTACCTAGTCATCAAGGGAAGAGGGGGTCTTATACCTTTAATTATGTTAATTGGAGTGAATTAAGTTGCTAAGAATTCTGTTACTTTAAGCTGTTTTTCCAAGAGAAGTGAAGGAATCACCCTACCTTCTTCTTCCTTAAGTGAGGGTGATTGAAGAAAACCTCCTTGGTCTTTTCAGACGTGGTTGGCTTCTAAGTTTACAAAATCTTAATATATTTCTGTATTCTCTCATTCGTGAATGTCACATGATCTCGTTTATTATTTTTGTATAATACCAGTTTTGATTCCACACATTTTGCATCCGTGTGAGTATTCAGGAAGCTCGAATCAACATTCTGTGTACTACATTACTTTCATTCAAATAGACGACTATATGTTTTGAAATGAATCACATATTTAATATTTTCAATAGTACATCCTTTTTTTTAATTCTCTCAGGATTGTGATTATGCTGTTCCTTGATATTTTATTTTGTAAATTTCCGTTATTAAACGCAGAAATACTTTATTATACTAAAATTTTATAGCAGATAATTACCTTCTTGGATATATCAATATGCTTACCTGATCAATGATATATGCCCTTCGTTGTGCTAAAAGGAATTTCTATGAAACGAATGCAACAGCAAGCTTTCCAAGGAATGATTACAATTGGAGGAGCATATTTCTAACTTCTAGGCGATAAGTAATATTAAATTATCTGTAACTACTATCTGTAATATTTTGAAAGTCTTGATCGTCTAAAGAAAAATCTATGCTAAAACTTTAAATTCATTTGATACTATTTTTTTTCCATCTCTTATTTTATTTAATTCAAAGGCATATCAGTACATTATTAGAACTCATCTCATTTAAATCGACGTGTAAAGTAATCAAAACGATAAAGAATTATAATTACGATTTATTTCCTAAATAGACCGCTCTTGGGGTGGAAATTCTTCTTACTAATTATGTAGAAAATATATTTATATATGTGCTGAAGTAATTAGCTTAGTACCGAAATCAGTAATTGTTACCAACTGTATGCGTGAATGGTTTCGGTGCTGCTGTAACATTGGAGATGCTGAAATTAATTACTGTCGATGGAATTAGCCTTAACTTCGAAGATTTAAGCGTGGATTTAACAAATTAATTAAAAACTCTGTATTTTTATGGCACAAAAACCAAAGTTTTTAATTCATTTGTTATATCCGCCCTGAACTCAATTAACTGAAAGAGAGCAGAGTAATGAAGTAAAGTTAAATAATTTCTTCGACTCTAATAAATACATTTTGGCCTCCTTTTGAACTCTTATAGTAATAAAATGAAATCCCTGCTAAAATTCATGCATACAACAATCAAAATATTGATTGGAGTCGACATAATCCAGATTAAGAACTTCATTGAAGTGATCATATTTTGAGGCTAAAAACCTAGAAAATAGCAATGCCTTATCGTATTAAAAATAATTTTGTTTATGGATTACTTTTGGGTTTTCTCCAAATTACCCAATTTCCTAGTTTATAGTAATATACGTTTTGAATTGAGAATGTCCATATCTTCAGTACATCAACTCTGTACACTATAAATTCTAAAAATGTAAACCTTGAATCCATCTTCCGATTCTTTCACTTGTTTATTCGTGCGCTCGTACTATATTAACTTTTCGAATCTATCCTATAACGCACCCATCAACGAATTTGCCTGAAAATGCTACAAAGATCACGTTTACTATCGCAAGTATCTGTATTGCGCTGTTTTGGGCTCAACATGAGGTAGGATTGGTCTCCGACTAATAGATGAGCTCGGCGCGTGTGCGGAGAGCTCGACAGAAGTGTCTCGGCGATGATAAAGTCCCTTGGGTGAGATTCCCTCTAGGTGCGGAGATCAGATTACCGACGGAAGCTTTTCGAAAAATTCGTCAGAACAGAACTTTTTGATTCCAGTTTCCAACGAGCGGGAACTCCGTGCGAAATCGATAAAGCGTTGTTAAGATATAGTCGCTGAGGTTGAAGTAACTTCTGGTTGATTTTCCGCACTGTATTAAAGAATCTCGCAGATTTTAGAGCTGTATATGGTTGTTGGTGTTAATGCGTACGCTGCAATATACTATTGTCGGCTTAAAGGGTAAATGTATGAATGAAAAGGCACCAATTATTTTTATCTTATCTTTAAAAATTTAATATATTGGATTCGGACGCTAATTTGCTATTGAATGCTATTTCATTGGAGTTATTAATTAACGATAAGTTTGACGGTCGATTGAGCAATGCCTGGTGACTCTGATATCGGCGTTTGGCTTCAAAGGGAGATGAGATCAATATTTGATGTATGTACCTCTTTCCGATCTATCAATTTCATTACCTCCTAGTATCGTTTTATTTAAAGGAAAATGAGCGCTTTCGTTTTATTCGAAAGTAAGTACAAGTTGTACGGCGAGAAAGATTGGAGATCGAAAAATAATTGTAGAACACGTTTTAACTCGATGAAACTAGTTCATATAAAGATTAAAAAGTACGTACTTCCATTGCACTTTTTCTTCAGTTTATTCTGATAGTATGAATCTATTATTCATTACTGTTCATTGAAAACCCAAGGCTCCATTTAATACGGTATTAAAAATAATTAATTTGTGGTTGAAGGGGTTAACTAATCATCTTTGACCTAATGGCTTTACTATACAGGCATTTATTGGAAAAATGTATTTGTTATCAAAAACTTTATCTGTACCGAAATAAAATTAAGGAACACTTCTCGTAATATGTAGTTATACATGAATAACATTAAAAACTTGGTTCTTCTTCATGAATCATCCTTATATGCCATTGATTACTTGGAATCATTTCCCCATTTGCCGATTATCCTCACAACTAAAAAATGGTCACTTTTCGTTGTATGGAATGCATTTCTCATAAATAGATCATTGAAATGGATAATAGAATAGAAAAGGCTGTAATAGATAGAACAAACTTCTTCTCAAAGAACCAGGTGATCTCAGTTTTTCATTCTTCATAATCAACCTCCAGTTTTACAGCAGTTGTATGGAAGCTGCGATGATTTGTTCATACTTATTAATGCATCAATTTAATGGGATTTGGTCTTATTACATTTGTTAAATTTATATGGTTGCATCCTATCAATATCTCAAGTTTTCGTAAAAATAAACAATTCAAATCGTTTCCCCTCATTCATTACCTTATATCATCTTATTCCTCGTCTCATAGCTCGTGTAGCTGCTTTTGTCGTCTTCTTTTTTTAAACAGCACAATTACCACGAGGTATTACTTCTTAAAGTATAGCTTCATAAATAAATGTCACGCAAAGCCTCTTATAAAGAGCTCGGAAGTATACGTGTTCACCAAATACTTCATTCACTATTGTACATTTTATCTCTCTCTCTCTCAAAGGAATACTTTCTTCGTAATAAAATTAAAGTTGGTATTGTAATATGCAGAATTATACTAAGAATTACCTTATTTTATAATCATATTGGAAAAATCTCGGACTTGATAGGTTTTGAGTGAATGTATTTATGTAAGAAAGAAGCGATATGAATAAAACAGATTATTGTCCTTGTTTTTAATTAACTGAGTTTTAACTTTCTATTAATAAAAATATTTGGAGTGTCAAAACACTGCTCTTCCTATAATTTAAAGGTTTAGCGCTCAGCTAAATTTCTATAGAAATACCATCAATCGTATCGATAAAATCTCTAAAAGTACAGAAATAAGGTGTATATGCAATCCAATACACGGACTAACCAATTAAAATCATTATAAACTACGAGATGCCTCCATTTCCTTTGTTCTTATATTCATATTTTGATAGGATGCAACATCTCAGTAAATGTATTCAAATTGGAAACTATCAGTTCGATTTATGTCCATATGCTGGGAACGTAATCTATACACGCAAAAACTTGTGAAAGTATTACTGAACAATTAACCGTATATAAGACTAAAGCTGAAAATAAATTGCTAATTGTCGCGAAATAGATTGTCTTCGAACCGAACTCTCAAATACTTGTTCTTTGGTTGGAAATACTAACAAATCAATTTATTTTCTCTTAAGTTTTTATTCTGATGAAATACTTTAAAGGAATCCACCTGGGAGATACGAAAATTGGGTTGGTCATTGAGGATTTTATTTAATTATGATGAGGATTTTTGTAGTTGTATGGACGTCGATTTATGGAGTTATTTGTATTTAATTTTTGACCATACAAGTGACAAAGAATCATTAATTCATGCGAAGATAGTAGTAGCAATTTGCTTTGACCCAAAATAAAAGAAAATGCCCTCCATTTCTTGTCAAATCTTTGCGTGTTTAATTTTTCACATTTATTATTGAACGTTATAATTCGTAAGGCAAGATCTCAACGAAAGTTCACAACCGGAATTTCATCATTTAAATTACTTATATTAGATAAGATTTTTTAAAAACTTTTTAGATTGTTATTTTCATGTTAAATTTGAAAATACTATGTTAAATAAAAACTTCATCATACGAATCGAAAACCAGTTACTGTAAATTTAAAAATCTTAAAATTAAACAACCGATTATCATCTGAGAAAAAATAATGGTGATAAATTCGCCAATAAACTTTCTTCACTAGAAGAGTTTATGTTCATTAAAGTAATTAGTGTTTCCATTTATTTATGTCCAGAGCGCTTCATTTCCTTTTTAGGCTAGAATCCGAAGTTCAATCTATTGTTGACTATTTCCGTGTACGACTTAAATTCTCATATAAAACTTTATAGTACTTAATTTTAGGTATAAAAAATTAGCAAAATGACTATTTGAAAATGGAAACTAATAAGAACCGAAAAAAACTTCTCAAATAAATTCGATCGAATATAAATTGTTTGTGCATTAATGGTGTGTGAGTAGAAATGATTTTACGCGGAGATGGAAATTTTTAATTTCAATTTAACTTAGTTCTCTTAGGTTTCTTCATCAGAATTCCACAGAAATTACACACAAAATCAAAAAGAAAGGTGCAGTCATTTCTTTTGGCTTCATATCTAGATTTTTCACGAATCCCAGTATACACGTGATCCCGTATATGTTAATCAACATTTGGACCGCTTATTTTCTCTTTATTGAGTGATAAATGGATGTGCTGACTACATGGATGAGGGTCATTCAATCTAATTTCATTAAACCCTAGAACTGAACCTTTTCCTGGGTGAGGGACATCCTATCTAATTCTTTTTCTAATTACCTCTTGGACACTTCTTATGGGTTTATCACAGCAGGATTTTCTGCCATTGTGACCTCTACATTTCATTGAACAAACTTCTCCCATTTCGTTTACAAGCAGCTTACTTTTTCGTTAGTTTATTCCAAGGTAATATATTGTTTATGATTATCATTATAGCTTTATTGGTTTTATGCGTGGTGGTAGTCTATTATATATGCACACGTGCCATAAGGAGAGAGCCCCTATGTTGCATCTAATCAAACAACCCTCGCTCCCTTTAATTCACTTTATTCCCCAGCATTCGCCCTTACATCACCTCGAAACATATCCAACGGAATTATTCTGTCCGCAGAAGAGAATCAATATCGGCTTCCAAGGTATCATCTCTACTTCCCTTCGAATTCCTGTTTTTTCTATTGAATATGTATGTAAATAAGGCCTTCCTTTCAATCGCCACCTTCTATCATTTAATCTATTACCCACGTCTCGTTTATTTTCTTCCACTTTACAGTATTTCCTTTCGAAATCTTTCAACATTCAATATCGAAATATGTTTATCTAAATTACCCAAATACAAATGTAACTGCTTTTCACCCAACCTTCGCTAGATTCTCCGTCACAGTTTCTTTCCAGTTAGTCCCATTCGATTTATTTAACTCTGAGACAAATTGCTTTCACTCGCCACCCATACAAATTACGTACTCTTATCGATCCGAGCTCTCTCCGAGATTATGAAACTCATGATTTCAGGCGGAAGAGTATTCCACCGTTTCTTTGCCTTTCTTAGGTTTCCCTCCCGTACGAAGCAGTCGCGTTCCCATCCTCGCTAGTACGGCTTCGCCTTTAAACAACTGCTTCACAGCGGACAAGTAAGGCTTTTCGCCGTGATGGTTTTTCATCTTATTTGTTGGTGAATTTCAAACTGCTCGCGACTTTTCGACTTAGCAGTGGAATCTCTTTATGTCACAACCTTCTTGAAGCGACCATTTTATAATCGTATTTATATCGCTGTGGAATCACATGAAGTATTTTCCGCGAATTGTGATTCGACCACTTACCTCGGGAACTATAAGCGACACACCACCGGTGACCGCTTGAAATTGATATATTGTGCTTATTAAAGATTTTTAATGTGTGTTCTGTACTATTAAATTTAATAATATACCTCCGGTATGAAATTGATAACTTGTGCATATTAAAGAATTTTAATATGTGTTCTGTACTTTTAAATTTAATGGGTATAATTGTATTTATATCGTTCTGGAATCACATGAAGTATATGACGAAGATTTTTAGTAGGTGTTCTTTACTATTAAATTCAATGGGACGATATGAAAGCTATTGTTTTAATCAAGTATCACCCTTCAAATCTACTACCGTATCTACAAGAAGTGGAAAATAGTCCCATCTGGTCACCTTTTCATTTCTTAGGCAAACTTGGGTTAGTCGCACACTTTCTTGTGCAAAGTTAAAATTCATTTCCATCATTTCCGTATATTCTCGAATCTTACACGCATTAAAGTTGGGAGTAATAAAATAATCACGGGATTGCTAGACGCATAATATTCGCCGTGATATCTCAGCAAGTCCGGACAGGGTTAATGATTGCTCACGAAAGCACGTTAACTGACTCGGGTGAACTGAATCACAGCTCTAAACTTTACTGTTAAAGTAACTTTTCTCTGCTGTGCCTACTTCACTTTAGATCGCTAATCTACAAGGTATCAGATTTTAGCAAGTTCTTAGAACAAAAAAGTGTATTATATAGATCGTAGGTGGTATGTGGTAGGTGGAATGCATGTAGCATATTTTTTCGTTTTTCAGATTAACTTTGCATGTAGTGTATTGAACCAATTTCAATATTCCTCTACCTAAATATTCGATTCGAATTCTATTAATCGCAATCCGTAAACTATGTTCAATTTCGGTTGGGTACTTAATTTTGCTAAACACGTAATATAATCGGAATATAACAACAGTCTTAGAATTTCCGCTTTACTCATTTACATCACCGATGAGTTGTTTGATTTTTACAAGCTCTAAGAACACAAAAAGTTGATCATATAGATCGTAGGTGGGTGGGCGATAGATAGATAGTAAATATTTGGTATTTCCGGTATTTCTTCGTAGTGATCGACGTATTTAAATTTGGGCCGCGTGGAAAGCGATCTGCGCCAATATTTTCCCGTCCCGTCCTAGGAGGGGTATACCCCTTTCCGCACTTACCTTCACCAATGCACTCCATCGTAGGATCCTTTCAATTCCTCCCGCCGTCAATATTCGTTCTTTGGGTTTTGTTTACCCGTTCTTTGACTGCCCTTCACTCGGTTATAAAGGCGATTCGCCAGAAAGTGGCGGCACTACGGTGAGAGACTCTCTGCATGAGAATGAGGGTAAGGTGTTGCGAAGGTAAAAAAGTAGGGCTGCCGATTGCCCTTTTCTCGGTAGACCAGGCGGAATTTTTTTGTCACTTAGCCGGGAAAGGTTAATTTAGCGGATTGCGGCAAGATTTGGGTGAAGTAGGCTAGGCTCATGTACTTATTTTATTTATAAAATTCTATATTTTTTCTATCTGTGGACGAATACTGCGCTAGCATATTCCAGCGAAGGATAGGACGAAGTTTTGGATAAGCTAATGTTTATATAAGTTTTGAAAATCCTATTTTCAGTTTCTTTTGTAATACCTTTTCTTTTCTAACTTTTAAGGCTTTAGTATCATAGATGTCTGGTTGTGCGAACTGAGTGAAGTTGTTACTAAATAATAACACGTAAGAATTCAGGCATTAATTTTAGAGTCAATACTACAAATGTTCACTTTTGCCAGGATTTTTTAACGATATTTAACGATCATTTTCGCGGATTCTTACTTAATTGTCAATTGATTCAATCGAAGTATAAAAGTTGTAGCTGTAGGTATTTATGCGGTCAAACTGTAGCTCTTCGAATGGTTTAGGAATACATTATATCTAATTCCAAGTTCAAATATCGACATACAAATTTAATTTTATAATACTGGATGATTTTATTAGTAAAACTTCTATGAATTTAAATACTACTTTGTGTATAAATTTGAAAGTTATTACAAGAAACTGAACATCGTTCCAATTAAAGCACAACTTAGTAGGTTCGTCCTGTTTGTGCTATAGGGATAATGATAATGTGGAGAATGGTTTAAGGCTATTTAGCTTAGGAAATTAATTTATGATGTTGTTTTCAGGTATGTAAACACAACTTAAAGGATTCAAATATTTAATTTTCCCTGTTGTACAACCAAATTGAGAAGAAAATTGATTCTTTAGATTATTTTTCAAATGCAATAATTTAATTCATTCATTTCCGACGATATTCTCTTACGAAAAAACAACAGTTTTAAAAACCTCTTCTATATCCTCCTCTCTCGATAAATGTGTTGATCTTGTACTCCATACCAAGAGCTCACTCTTAATTGGTTATCTTGTTTTACGCGATCGATCCACTTCTTCCTTGGACTCTGAATTCTCGTTTTCACTTTTCCAATCATATCTGGCCTGTTCTGTCATCATGAGATGCCCTTGCTATTCCATCCTGGATATCCGAACTTTCCCAACTTTACATTCAGCATATTTTCTTATGACTTCATTCTTTATCTGCTGAGCATTGTCTTTTGTAACACTCATGCCATTTTTTATCCTCAATATAACTTAATTAACTTAATTTTGAACATAGAAAGAAAAACTCCGTAAACTTCCACAGTTGATTTTATTTTAACGACCGGTTTCGGCCACTGGCCATCTTCAAGTCTTGATAACTTAATTTTATTTGCATGAATTCTGCTGATGTCCTTAGTTGTTTCTAAGCTGTATGTTGCAATAGTTAAGGTGTAAGAATTACGGTTGTCGCATTTTCAACGTTGGGTACTTAATGATGCCAAAAAAGACTACTGATTTGACCGTAGAAAAGTGAGGTTTTACTCAACCCATTAGTAACTTCTAAAAAATAAGTGATACTGCCTAGCCAAAGAAAATTCTCCACCGTATGTAATACTTCAATTTCTAACTTTAAATATACAATTCTAAGTTTTTTCGAATTGTTATCATTCCTGCCTTGCTTTAGGTAACTTTAAGCAGAGTTAAAAAATAATTTCATTATACTGACTTTAGTTTTTAAGAACTTCAATATTTCAATGAATACCAGAGTTACCACATTATCTGCAAATGTTAGTGTACTGATATGACTTTTCTCACTTCTATTTTTTCATAATTTCGTCCATTACAATCAGAAACAGAAATTGAGAGAATAATTCCTTGCTATACCCATTTCTGTGTCTTAAACCAGGCAAAATTATCACCTTCTGTTCGTTAACTGCTTCTTCACCCTTCATAAAGCATTTTTATTTTATTTTCTTAACTCACTGATATTTCCCTTTACTTCAGAGATTAACAAATCTTTCCTCTTGGATATGTCATTCATTGTCATTATTTTATCCATTTATTCTCTTCCTAGTGTTTTTATATAATTATTTTAAGGTAAATAATTTGGCCCATGATTGATCTTTTTTCCTCTGAAACCGAATTTTTTAATCTTCAAATTGCATTCATAAATCTAAATTGTATTCACAAATCTCCCTTAGTAGCTTGCTCTGTATTCTTTTCATATAGTATAAGCGGGATTTCCATAAAGTTTTCGCATTTTCCTTTTGTCACTTTCTAGAGCAGAGGTGATTTTAACCAACTTTCTAGTCTTTTGGTATTCTGTTCTTTGTCCAAATTCCTTTCGACATAATATTATTTGTAGATTCCTGCCCCTTTGATTAAATCCACATACACCTCGTCTCGACCTACTGCTTTGCTCTTTTTCATATTTTTTTTCGTAAGTTAATTGTTCTTCTCGTCCAACCGCCTCTCTACCTCTATGTTCTTCAGGTTGTGCTCCATGGCTGTCACCATTAAGCAAGGTTTTAAAGTAATTCTTTATGGTTTTCATAATTTTAGAAGCTTCTCTGACTAATTGTGGTTGTTTATTTTCAATTGCTCCAGTTATTTATTTTCCTTTTACTGTTAAGTATCTTGTAGAGAAGTTTTTCTTACGCTTACTTAATCCAGTTTCTTTGATTTATTCCCTGATATTTTTCTTTTCTTTCTGTTATCATCCTGTTTGCTATTATAATCTTTTCTTTGTTTACTGCTATTTTGTTTCGACTCTCAGTTTCATTACAGTCTTCAGTTTCTATGTTCTTATCATTCTTGCTCTATTTCTCCGTTACTCTCCTAAACCTTGTTCCATCAATTAGCTTCTTTCACCCTAATTCTCGGAATATCTCCTTTCCCTCTGCTTTTCTGGCTAGAGTTGCTAAAACATATGATGCTATTCACTTAAATGCCAGTGAATAGCAATAGTGAACAGCCTATTTAACTTCTCATATTGATGATTGAAAGATTATTGCTGAATATTGATGATTGAATTATTGCATGTACATCCAGGTGGCCTATTTTCCCTTCATTTTAATGTCTCATTTATTCTGGATTCCGCCCATGTGTTGAGATCTCCCATCAGGATTATGTAATTGCGGTCTTAAGCCTTCTTAAATCTTAAGTTCTATCTCATACTCTTCTTTTAAAAACATCATCACAGATTGTGTATCTCTGTGCCGCAGTTAGCTCTTCTTTTTCTAAGCCGATTACTATTTGAAATATTTAGTGATTCGCGTACTATTTTGGCCAATGCTTTTAGTCGTTTATTTAGCAAAAAACCTCGCACAATTTTTGCGTAATTGTTATTCTTATGTCTAAAAAGTGTAGGATTTTACTTTACAGTTTCTTCCCTTTTTGTCTCCCCTTGATTTCACTTAAACCTAAAGAATAATAAGCTCTTCTTTCAATAATTTATACCACTTCTCATTGCCACTTAAAGAGTTTGTTTTGTGTATTGTTGATGAATAGTAGATCAATGGTAATTATATGAGGTTAGTTTATGATATAAACAGGGTTTTGGACGTTATATTTTCAGTTTTTCCGACAAGAAATTAAATTTCAGTTTTTCTTCTTTCGAATTCAAACAAAATTTAAGTTCTAATTTTCGCTCTGATATTTATAATACTTGTTATATATGTTACATGTTCTTGTAAGAATTTGCTCTGTTATTTATAAGCCTTTCCTATAAATAGGATTAATCCGAATGATTAAATCCTTGCGATACTAAATAAAATTAAACGAAATATTAGATCAAAAACATTCGATTTAACTATTTGAAAGACGTATTTACTCATATTCAGTAAAGCATCCCTGTTTTTACTCGTTTTAAACTCGGTTTAAATTGCTGGTATTGGAAAATCGAAACGGATTAAATAACTTATTTTATGGAGAAACTTATTTACTTGTTATAACTTATTTTTGGAAAAATTATTTCGTGTTCAATGAAAAGTATCCTTGTTTCGATTTCAAAAGGATTTCATTTCTCCATGCAATGAATATTTTGTTACGCCCTCTCCAGTATGTTGATGTAATTTTTCCATCTTCAATTACTCATTTCCTCACTTCCTAGAAGCTTTTCTTTAGTGCTATCACATTCAAAATATTTAAATTAAACGCGCTAAATTTTATGTATGCACTCTGATATCCAAGTATGTATTTTTTAATATCCATTCCTTATTTCCATGGATATTAACAAATATTTGAAAGCAAAGCAAAAGGACACATATTTCTATTCTACTCAATTATCACCGTATATTTTTTATAAATTTTCCTTTCTCTTACAAAAAAACTTTTGCATGTCTTTATCCTATAGTACATTATACGAAAAATATAATTAAATCGCAAAAACAATACAATCGATAGAATGTAGAATAGACATCCGGCCCTATACTCATGTGTGCCTTCTAAAACTTCATGTTTTCTAAAACTAGCATTGATGGAAATTCGCCTTTAAAGTTACAAATTGCAAAAATCTTTCATAAAGATTGACCTTGGTTTCTCTTTAAAGTAAATATATTGAAATTATTGAAATCTTATCACAAGCTTCAAGCTTCTTTGCCTGTTTTTAATTTTGGTAATGCTCGGGATTTATTTACTCTATAGCATAACATCGAAAAATGCATATGTCAAATGAACTGATATTTGGGAGGCGTCGCTAAATTGTAGGAAACGTATTGCAGGATTCCGAAATGTATAGCGGGATTACTCGTGAGAAAAATCGCATGGAAATTGTCTGAGACAGCCAAATAGAAGTTTCAGAAGGCGATCATGGTGTTATCTACGCTGGCCATTTCCCATCTGGTTGAAAACTGGACATTTCCCACAAGTAAAACGAGATGAGATTTTCCGCACGATTTTTCTCCACGTATGTCCTCATTACTTCAATGCGGGTATCATTCAAAAGGCCATTTGACGAAGGAAATTTTATCTTAATCAAAGATAAAGTTTCTCTAGTTACGTTTCTCTAGTTTCTCTCCCGCACGAAAATTAACTATAAAGCACAGGGAATCAATATATTTTAAAGGTGAAGTGGCGTCAATTTTGGCAGTTAGTCTTATTCAGTGCGACTCAGTATATAGTTTTTGTAAAAGTTAACATTCCTTATGATGGTTAATACAAGTAATAATATTCGTATTACCAACAATTTACCAAAAAATTACCAAATTTTTTATTTCAATGTTGCTATTTGGTTAACTTCTTTCAGTTCATTAGTAGTCGAAAATTTTAATTCTCTATATCTCCCTGTTGAATATCATTGAAGAACTGCGATTTTTAGTAAAGGCTAAAACGGTTTAAAATAATCTTTTGAAAATATCTACAGGACTGAGGGACCGGTAACGGCACGGGGTGTATGGTCTGCCTACTATTACCCCACTAAAATTGGTTGGCTTAAAGAAAGTTGCTGACATAACAAGATTTCAAGATCCAAAAACTTTGTAATTTACTCAGAATTTATCTTAGCGTGACCAGTTTCGCTTCCAAGGGAACATTTTCAGGTAAATTCAAATATTTTCTCGAACAATATATAAATGAAGGATAAACGGAAGAGGGAGTTGTATGGAAAATCGCGAAGTTTTCGATACCATAGCCCTCGACCGAGTAACTCCTGCTTACATTGATTTCAACTTAACTAGATGTTTCTATAGGAAAAAATACTATTCAATACTTGATATGTAGAAAATTGGACATATACATCAGGCATGAGTTAGTTATTGAAAATAGTCTGTGTCCTGTTGGCAATGACGTCAAACAAAGATTTTATTACGCACCTATAGACTCACTAGCACACAAACACATCTGCCGGGAAATGTTGATTTTCTTTTGTATCGAATCATCTGCGATTCCAATTCAAATCGAATCGGAGAGCATTGAAAACAAAAGGCCTTCTCTCATATCATCACAAGTTTTGTGACAAATTATCGTGTATTTCGTTCCAGCTATATCTCCATTCCATGGAGACATAACTGATTATTTCCCCAAGTAACAATGTTGGCGCCAACTTAAATGGGAATATCATATGGATTTTATCGGGATCCTAAATAAAATAAATTATTGAATTTATTCTTTTCAATATTAACTTGGCAGAATTCCATATTGAAACCCATCGAAAACCCAACGCAATACTTTTTCCAAATTTTCATTTATTTTAACTAACATCATCATCAAGTACTGAAACTGCTTTCACCAAGCTTAGTCATTTCATTATTACTGAATTTCATAATATAATTAAAAATGTATATATGAGAAACGGCTTGATATGAAGAGACTACTTAAACGAAAAGTAATCTCAGCGATTAATCGATATTTGCAACGAATTATTAGATATTAATTCAATAATAGATATTATATTTAACTTTTTATCTCGCAAAACCTACTAATAAACGCCGTCTTTATCTTCGATTGATTAATTTTGTTAGTATTTTTTTCCTTTTTAGTTTAATTCTTTACAAAAGTATAAACCATTCCGATGTTTTAAATATTGCGATTTATCCACAGTAGCTAGTTTCCAGAAAGACTTGTAAATGAAAACTCGATCTATTAATCAGTACCTAAAACGAAAGGGTTCCCTCTATAATCCAATTTTTTCTTTAGATAGGGTAGAAATAAATGCTTTGGAAGGTTATCTTCATGATAATACCATGGGTAACGACGCCGATGCACTTTTTGTAAAAATAACTGGAAATGTTTGGAGAATTTTCATGAAGGCGGCAATACACACTTTTTGTCATCTATATTTTTGAAAATAAGAGAATTCCTAATCCTCGGCATTAAATATTAAATGAAAACTCAAAAGGTATAGGCATTTTTATAAATAAAAACGAGGTAGATATTCTCATAACTTTTTTTAAACAAGTGTTTCGTCAGAACGAGAGAGATTCAGAGATCCACTTTATCTCCATTTATTTTCAAGGATTTTATTTATTTTCATGGAATTCTGTGGAAGAAACGGAAAAATAGAAACACATTTTGCTGGGAGAGACGAAAGGAAATGAATTTCTTATCGAAGTCACCCAAATGCTAATAATTTTCTTGCTATCAACCAACACAAACCGGACCAGAACACATCTAGACTCTTTGGTACTCGGTCGCAAGATGTTTTTATGGCGTCTTAAGAGTGGGGTTATTGCGTGGTGGAAAATACTTGGCCAAATTGCTACACGTCGTGGAGAGTTTCTAAAAAAACTCGTCGTGTGTTCAAATGTACGGAAGAAATGGATTGTTAGGCTATTTGTACATTTCTCACGTATAGGATACCCTAAGTGGAAGTACATCGTATTTATCCAGATAGAGTAGAACGAAGGCAAAGGAACAACCTCCTATGGTTTGTCTGAACGACCGCTACTTCACGCGAATTTGCATTAAATGCAGTTTTTCTTTATTTTCCACGGAGATTTCGCCTCAGATTATGCGAATTTCTTAATGGATTCACTAATTTATCTCGTTAAGAAAATGGGACATTACCGAGTATAAAGCTATAATAGTCGTATATATGGTAGGACAAAATGCACGTGGTGGTAAAAATTCCTATACCTTCCCCTTGAATTCTATGCCTAACCCGCTTCGACGATCGTCCTCTCCAACCCTCCGAAGGTCCCGCGAGAGCAAATTTAACCGCCGATTTTACCGCCAAAGGTTCGAATCGATTTCGAATCTCACCGCTGCACAGTGGGCTAGAATCGAAAATAAATGCCAAAAGGACATTAGGGCGAAAATCGTTCTTTGGAGTGCGGGACTTGAGAATTTGCATATATATTCTGAGAGGATTAGTTCAAATGATAAACTGAGTCATTTATTCGCGTGTTATAAAAATGCAGGGTGTACAACTTGACAAATTTTCCTAAGTAGGGATTATCAGTAATGTTAGTTTCTTAAGATTCTATATATGAACACATCAAACATGGCTATGGTATACTTACAGTTTGTATATTCAGTAGTTTTGTGTCTAATATAAATAAAAACACATAATTGAAATTGGATAATCAAAAGTTCAAGGATTCAATTTCAAGGACCAGTTTTCTTATGCTTATATAAGTTTATAACTTGTCTAGTTAGAGATTATAGAGATTTAGAGGCGGATTATGTCCTTTAACGAGATGCCTATGAAATCAGGTCCAATTTATAGGAAAGTTTTAAGGGGTTTGCTTAATCCATTCCACGAGCAACTCTTCGACGTTAAAGAATTCTTCGACGTTAAGGAACTCAGCGGCTCAGTTTCTACTACTATTTCCGTGTTTCACAAAGCGCTGTGGAATTATGATCCTATAAAAGGTGGACTCAGGCTAACTCAATATTTCACTTCGCGACTTCTAAAACTCTCAAGCATTCACAATTTTGACATGTCACTCAAGAAAGACATCTTAAGTTTTCGTTTAGAAATCTCGAGGGCATAATGAACCTCCCTCGTAAATTAATTTGCCTCTATATACAAGTACTAACCTGACCACTTTCAGACAAGCAAAAGAAAAGAGCGTGTGGCCTGTAGAAACACTCACAATTCGTTGCATTTTTAGAAGGTCTCACTTATAGAGTTCTCTTAACCATTAATGCGGCAAAACTACTTGAGCGGTATAGAACTATTATTTTCTACCCGAATTACACATATTTGCCCTCTAGAACAACGTTTTGTTTCGCAATCAGCAAAATATATGTATTTATAAGTTACAAAGGGTGGTATCTACAGGTACAGGTCTCCTATTAGACCGAGGAGTTCTCCAATGATCGGCGGGACCGGTTGTAATTGAGACCACTTATGCATTTTTCTGTTAGATTATCAGGCTTGATTATTCATCCAATTCGATTAACTTGGATATATTTTGCTACTTTGAGAGTATGAACGATTTCCGAGATACTATGGCATCTTTTAACGGATAAGGTAGTAATCGTCTATATTATAATGCACAAAATTTTACATAGTCACCTTATCATAAATATTGCGGTAGGGTGGAATTAAAAATGATAATCTATGGCAATGATTTTATTTTAGTTTAAAAATTCAAATTGTTATAAAACTATACATCGAATGTTTACTTATGAAAATATTAAAGAAATGTTCATTCAAAATCCAAAATATTAAAGAAATACAAAATGATATGTAGAATAATTACAAATTAATCAATAAGTTATAAACCGGAACACTGAATATTTAAGTATGAAAAATTGATGCAAAAACATTCAATGATATGAGATATAATTTTTAGATTATATCCAAATTCTTCAATTTATCGTCCAGCATTGACGTACTGAAAAATTATAGAAAATTAAAGGGATTTCTACTTTCTTGTAGAGGTTTTCGGTGGTAAAATGACGAAACCTGGCGATTTGTCTTACAGAATTTTGTCGCTTATCCAAGTTCTAGGCTTATGCAGTAGTAGCCGGAGCTATGTTTTTATAGTAATTGGTATTATAGTCAGCAGGATTGGGTGCTTCAGTAATAAAGTACAGCATTCTAAAAGCTCACTCAATTTGAGATTAAACATATTCCACAGTACTTTGTTTTAAATGCTCTTAAAATCATGCTAACTAAGTAAACCCAATGAACAATAGCATGGCAACTTTAGTACTTGGTCAATCGTAAAGACTTCCACCATAACGAAAATTACCTTTATTATAGCATATTTGATAAGTCATGCAATCTAGCTAATTTAAAGAAACAGGAGGGATATGATAGAACAGTACCCAAGTCCAAACAGCACCAAAAATTTACAGCATGATGTGAACATCTAGAGGAGCGTAGCTATTGATTTCATTCTTTTCACTCGTTTCATTCATTCTTTCGTCACTTTGAATTTCAAGTTACCCTTTAGAGTTCGTGATTCATTGTGGATATCTATATCATTCACGGATTAAACTAAAAATTAAAGTTAGTATCAATTTACTCTACGAAAAGTTCATCTGAAATACGAAGGAAAATGTTGAGGGAAATGCAAAGTTTAGTAAATAGAGTTATGAGAGAATGCCCATCGAGAGTCAAAAATATTGCTTATGATTCTGTAATTCGACCTCTTGTCTAATACTGGGCGATTTTAGATAAGTTTGAAGTAGGGTTCGCCTAAGTTAGTCTGTTCGCTTGCAGAGATTTCGAGAAGTGTTTGCAAGTGTTTCGAGTATGATCAAGCCCCAAAAAATGGGATTCGATTGAGGAGAGAAGATCAGATACCGACGGAAGCTTTTCTGATACAGAAATCATTAAAGAAGGAGACGTTACGATTCCAGTTTCAGCAACGATAGCAAACTCCGCGAGAAATCGACAAAACATCACAAGAAAATAAACTTCTCCTTTTTCGACGGAGTTCTTGCGAGGCTAACGGTTTCAAGAATTAGGGATTTTGATGTTAATACATCCCTTGCAACAGAAAAGCGGAACCTTGAAGAAAAAATTTAAATGTAAAGATTACTTGATCAAAGAGGAAAATCGGTCAACGGGGAAGTGAATTGAATTCCTGAAGAGAAAAATGAAATAAACGATGCCAAAGAACAGATAAAATTCAAAGCTGGGACTGAAAAGAGCCTCAGAATTATCGATTCTCTTGCTTCTTTGTCACAGCCAAGGCCTAATTTCACAATGCGAGAACATTTTGAACGTCCTCAATCACAGCATCTGAAATACAAGGCAGGCTTTTATGGATAGCAATTTTAATTGAATCGTTTACAGTTAAAATGACCGAAACATTCTAAAATTGCAGGCGACGGATTTCATATTACAGGAGAAAAAATCCATTTTAACGTGCTGTGGTATAAATCCCACTAACACTTTCCAATGTAAATCTCGCAGTTTTTATATATCTACTCTTAGAATTCTTCCGTGTAAATCCTCACCTACTTTCATGACAATCGTTCTAGCACTCTCCCAGGTAAAGTTTATTAGAATTCCTTTATCTTTCCATCTCTACATACGTATATGTATGAGGGTGGTCTGAAAATTATTATTAATATTATTCAGCAGATTATTCAGAAATCTTCAGAAAATTTTCACAAATTTTCAGAAAACATGTCGAGAAATGGCGAAATGTCGGAAACTTTTCAGACTACCCATGTATATTTAATCCATTCCCTCATTGAGTACCATCCAGAATTCTTCTTTGTTGATTGTTCTTGCTATTTTCACGATCTTTACAGAACCATCTTCCATTTACACGTCAAGATTGAGAACAAGATATACTTTTGAAGGAACACATGAGAGTTCTTATTAGCCTTACAGGAAAGATGGCCATGGCAATGTAACATTGAGGTAGAATAGGAGAAACAGAATTCTAACGCTACCCTAAAGGATAAACGTATTTTTCTGCGTATCATCGGTCAACGACTGATTATTTTCATCGTTTTGGATTCTCTGTGTATTTGTATATTTTTGGAACTTCTCACATACGCATTATAGGGAAATCGTTATGTTTTTCTAACTTAATTGGCTGGTTTTCTCATGGGCCCTTCCTTCGCTCAGCCAATCACTTCATGGCCACGTATATTTTGATGTTACCCAACATTTGCTCTCTTTTCCTCGCCCTCTTTCCTTCCTTAATTCCTTCCAATCCAGTCGCTTACATATAGTCTCTTCTCAGGGTTGTCCAGGCCAAATTTTTCTTTCTTCTCCTAACTATTTCTATCAGAGTTCTTTTCTCATCTACTCTTCTCAGATACTCATTTCACACTTATCTTTACAGCTCACTCTTTCCATTTTTGTCCATTCCCGCATCTTCAGGGTTTCTTGTGTGTTTCATCTTCTTTCTTGTTTCTCCAAGTCTCTGACCCGTATAATTCCACACTCCATGTCTAAAACACTTTAGTAGACTCTTCCTCAATTCTTTCCTCAACGCTATACAGAGTAGCTTCCTTTGCCATCAAAGTTTTAATTTTGCAATTGCTATCCTCCGTCGTATTTTCGTTGAACGATCCATATCCTCAATAATCTCAGTTCCTCGCACATACTTGAAAGTATCCTTTAGCTCAGTGCATTTTTCATCCAGTCAGATCTTTATATTTTCTCCTACTCCAGCAATAACCAAAGACTTTACTATCTTCCTGTTTATTCTGTATTCCATACAATTAGTATTGAAGTCTAAAGGTATTAATTCTATGGTTTTAGCAAATGAAGCCACGTAATCTACAAATCTTATAAGCTCATCTCAGCGCACTAAATTATTTTTTGTTAAGCTGCTGTAATTTAGCGTGTTTGAATAAACCTACAGTAAAGCAACTCCATTTTAGCGCGAAAATGACAAGAAGGTTACAGTGCAGCCAATTAACGAGTCAAATTAAACAAGCCAATCGTTCTTCTGTTAATTTATTCATACTAAGAATTAAATCATTCGCATAAATAACCTCATGGATATTGCGAATTCCATCGACGTAACTAATTTAACATTCAGTTCGACCATTGAGTTGGGCTAACACGGGATTATCCGATTTCGCTAAATTTTAAATTGTAAAATTTGGTGAAATATTAAATTGACCCAAACATATTTACTTTGATGTATAAAACTGCACAAGTATCTTAGAACGAATGATTTTATACCTCGAACGAAATTTGTTAGTGACGACAATCAAATTCCAAATATCCACAGATAATAAAGTGGTATTTAAATGTATCATACCGATAATTTTGACGATCCAGGAAATTATGCAATATATACCAATATCATTGAAAATATTTGGTGGAGAGCGAAAATAAACCTGGGACTTACACAAGTACAGCACAATTAGTACAGTACAATTAGAGCATTTTCCACTCATTTAGCTTCCGATCATTTCCACAATTTACGTATCGTGATCTGTACAAAAACAGTAACTGTTCCCCGACTTTTTAAGCTTTATGAAATCAATATGTTCTGGCGTAACTTTGTGGAAAGCCATAATAAATTATACAACTTTGTAATTTTCCACGGAAAATCCATGGAAAATTACAAAGTTGTATAATTTATTTTATTTTAAGCTTTAATTTCTGATCATTATTTATTTGATTCTGCTGAATTATCCTTGGTTTGATTCTAACAAAACTGTTATGATGGGTTAGTTAGATATTTTCGTTAAATAAAATGTTTGACTCTTTTATTGAGTTTAAAATACTTCATCCCAATTTAAAAATTATGAAATTTATGTTTTTTCATTAGATATAATAAATAGTTCAAGAACTTAGTGATATATTAACCATAATTTAGCACGATAAAATACAGGATTGCCACACATTTTACTCTTTTCCCTCCAAAACATATACCACTCCTGCCACCGTAACATTGCAAGATTGCAGATTCCAAATCTATGCAAATAATTCTGTGGATATGCAGCATACTTGTCTTATGAATCTTCCCAATCTCTTATCTTACCCATACTCGATAACATCACACTAACAGAGTAGCCTATATGTAGGTCATAAATAGTCTTTCATTATAAGAAATTATAACACATCAGTTCTCAAATTTCCTCATTCGATTATGGCTATATCGTATATTCCTTATTATAGACACAATATATTTTTGAATGTATTCTTTTATTCATGTCATGCTCGTCGATTTAATTAAAAAATGCGATTAAGGGAGGCTCAAATTTAAGTGTGGTATTTATTATTTATGATATTATCTTCATAGATATAACTTAACCTAAATAATAACCTAACCTAAATAATTCAGACACAGAAACTTTGATATAACTGTTAATTCTCAAAACGATTAACAGCCTTTATATTTGGAGTACTATATCATCTAACAACATAATGTTCACATGGTTTATTAGGAATTTCGGACTTTCGGTGTCAATTTTCTTGTTTACCCTATATTTATTTAAAAACACAATGATGGCGGAGGAAAAATAGAAAATAATACATGAGCGTCAATGTTTAGGGGTCACATGACGTTAGGTAGAACTCTGAAATTCTTTTTAGAAGCACATCCCGGAAAGATCTGTCTGTCAACCTGTAATATAATGTAGGTGAACTAATTTCATTACTTAAATATTATTATTTTTTAAATTATCCTGGGTTTGACTCCTGGTCGCGATAAATTTTCTTCCTTAAGCATAATACGTGGGGAAACTGGGATTGGGGAACTGAGCTGATTGAAGAGAGCTAGTATCTTTCGAACTAGTGATTATCCTCATCTCTCTCTTTACTGTTTTAAACACTTGAGTTCTATTTTTCATCTTTCATATCATACAATATTAAACACATGAATGGAATAATTGTCGGATTTTTTTAAATCGGCCAGAATCTCAGGCGCATTTCATTCATCTTCAGAAGCATCAGATAAAAATTGCTTTTGTTTTTCAAGTATTCTCTTAATATAAGAATGTCTAAGAAAGAAAAGATAGAAAAGAACTTGAGAATTACCTTGAGCATATTCCATGTTAACAAAAAGGGATTCTCAATGCGGTACCTCAATGTAGAATATGGCCAAGCAAATGCCAGTGGGTGACACGTTGTCAGCGTATCGTCTCCCACGCCGTCGTAATTGGTATTTTTCACCATCAAATGTCCGCTACCTATTAATTCGGGTAGTTTCCCAACTTTTTCACAATACTGGGTCAACTTCCTTTCCCCATTCGGGAATAAAAGACCGGGACCGCTTTCACTAAAGGTGGTCTCATTACCCATTTACCAATCATACAATAACAGCACTTAGAATAGGAGATTATTAAAATATTCAGTATCAAGATTTAGGTCAAATGAAAAAGGAAATATCTGTTAAAAGAATATAGATTCAATACGAGTGGAATAACAATAAAATAATGTAATAATTTTCGATAATTGGCTTTAGATTAGACTAACAGGGAATCCTCTAGTTGTGTTGTTTGGACTTATACCAAGTCGGATTTGCGCCATTTCCATTACCAGAAAATTATTTTTTTAATTTTTTTGTATTAGATTTTCCTCACTCAACATATCTCAAAAGGTTTCGCAATATTTCACCACTTACAGGCTATTGACTGATTGTGAGATGATAATGTTCCGCACTGGTTTTAATGCGTCACGTTATCATCTCAGTCTTTATCGTTTTGAAATTTATTTGTAAAGTAATAGCTTGTTTGATATGATGAGATGGAATGAGGAAGATAACCATAAGAGAAGATATATTGGAGAAGGAATTAAGAAAATAAATAAACTATGTAAAATCAAATTTTAAGATATAACAGAATTTAATATAGAAGAAAATCTCTGTGGATAATTATGTGACACTAATAATTATGTACAAAAATTAAATATATCATCTATTTATATACTAAAATATGCGATACATATGTTTTATTTTTTTGTTTTATTTTCTGTATTGTATCTTAAGTTCTCTGTCGCAGTGCTCTGTAACTATTGCTTGCGTTTGACGCATACTCCTCTACCTCTAATGAGTTTCCCAAGGCATTTCTTCTCCGCTTCCTCGCCAATTCAAGCTATAAGAGTTGTAACAAAAATCATCATCGGTATCAGGAATGAGCCATCATTTCTACTCATGAAATCTTAATTTTTAATCTACGCACATAGATGCACTAACGCAAGTATACGAAATTTTAAAATATACGAGCAAGGAGGCCCGTCTACCACTTTCCCTAGGGGCCTATGTTAGCTCTCGTAGCCTTTGTTTACAACTGATCAGCGCATTCCCTATCACGCTTCGCGGCGTGTGATCCAATAACGCGGCGGGTCAACATGGCTCATTTTGACTCCTCCTGACCCGTCCGGTTCGAGGACGAAAGAAAGCTTGACTCAAGCCGAACCCATGACCGTCTCGCGGACGTCATCACGTTAGACTAGGCCACAGGGCATGTCGTTGGGTTGATTAACAGGTGCCAATTGCTAAAACTGGCCTTCCCAGAGATATAAAGGAGCCTCTCCATGCGGGAGAGAGGTAGGGTTCCTGTAAATACGGTCATAGGGCTTTTTCTCTTATGTAGTGAAAATTTTGGGGGTAGAGGTATGCGACGGATATTTCTACGACGATGTTTCATTAATTAATTAATTTATCTTTTCCCTCGCATGAGGTCGTTCATAGGTACGTTATACAGAAATTTGAAAACGAGGGACGTAGGTTCCTCTTAGGAATAATGTCCTACTTAAGGTAACTCTTCATTCGCAAGCAGAGTAAACTCAAGGTGGAAAACTGTGCCACAAAAATTACAATTCACTTTTAAAAATTATGGCTGAGTACATATAAATAATAAGGAAAATATGAAATACATTACAATACCGGAATAAAACGAACTTTCTAATAGGATGTTTACGTAAACATTATGTAAACAATAATGATTACATTATCATAAATTTTTTTTATATGTGTTCAAATGAGTTCCAAAAAATTCTCTTAAGAAAGGAATATTTTGCAAAATGAACATTTCAAAAAGGATAAAAGGCTTGATAGACTCCCAAAAAGTGGCCCCAAAACACTGCAGACCTTCTTAAAATAATTTGGTCATCGGGGCGTATATTTTCCATAAAATTTTATGAGAGCGGATAGGTTGTAAACATATACTCAACTCCTACAATGACTGTCGAATCAACGATATTATAAAGTGATCGAATGTGGAGAAATTTATGAATATAGCCTTCAAATTTTACGAACTGAAGGTTATATGTTAAGCAATATTATACGCTATGAGTGAGATTCTTTGAAGAATATCCTTTCTTACGGAATTCAGCTGAACGGCTTATGACGATTGTTTCTTGTTAAAATTTCCGATGAGAATGGGCCAAGGATGGTGAACTTTTGGTCGGATAAGTGATATTCGATGTTCAATGATATAAATGACGCTTGTGTCAATTTTGGTTCCAAATCATATCGTGAGATGCTGGCATCATCTTTGTTATTGCGTCAATGATCAGCTTAAGATGTTTTTATCGACGAAATATCAATATTATTTGACGGAATTCACTCTTCTTTACTTCGAAATTTAGTTTTATTACGTAAAGAATATCGGCGCCAAAGATCTGCGAGCCAAAATAACTCTCTCACGTGCCATATTGGGCAGGAGTGCCAAAGGATCGCCACCCCCGCTGCAGGCGATAAAAATCGCACCCGGGGCCGTATGGAAGATAAAAGTTTTCCGTCATGTACATTTACATTTATACCCTGCGACCCGCCGTATGGCAGGGTCTCAAAACACCCCAATTTACGAATTTATCCGCGTGCCAAATGCCATCCCGGAAAAAAGACCATTGCCGTAAAATGTTGTAAACCTGTACTCACCTACCACAGGTTTCTCGATGGCACTAGCACAGATTGCGGTCCCGACTGTAACATACGGGTTCTTTTGTTGTTTATTTGTATTTAACACGAAATTCAGTAAAGGTCAAATACGCATGTCATTCAGGATCACTCAATAGAGAAAAAAAGTTGGCTTTGCACGTAATCACTCACGTAGGACAAAGTCATATGATGTATGCGAGACCTTGTGTATTAGTATTGTAAGTTTTGTATTCATGAAGTGAAAAAGGGACAGCAGAAAGCAGTATATTTCTAAAGAGAGGCTTCAACAAATTATTAAGCATTACCTAATTGCTTCATAGCGTAGGATGAGGATCTTTAGAAGCAGGAATATTTAAACTATGGCTAAATTTATTCGATAAAATAGGATATAGTTGGCTCTTGACAGGCTCCACGTATATCATGCGTCATCGCTGTTACATAAACCGTTCGCAAGAAAAATCAGGAAAATAGGTGCTTGGACGAGTCACTTAGAGAATTCATTTTTTCGCAAATGATACGCGACAGTAAACGATGAAGGATGTAGTCATGATGCATTCACCTTCTGCTACACGCCTTATGGCAGATTTCAGGGTACATAAGTAGACATTGATTTTGAACTGGCTATTTATGATTCAATGACGTGCTAACATCTTTCCGTTTGTGTTTTTACTATGCAAGTCGTCGAATAGGGTAGATAAGGAGTGGGAATCAATAAATAATGTAAAGAAAATCAAATATGATAAAAAGCATTTTGTAGGTAGAGAATTGCTGGAAGATGTGTTCATTATGGAAAAAATTTAGGAGCCGAAAAATGATTACGTTTAAATGTTCTTTAAAACTTTGTCAAATACCCTGAAAAATAATGTGATTCAGTATTGATATTATTATCAACACAGTGTATTGTATCAATACAGTATACAGGACAGTATTATATTATTATATATCGAAGTAGCTTACGAGTCGCGATATGACAATATACGGAACACTATGTATGTAAAGGAGTCGTAGTTTTTAAGTTAATGATAAGTTATATAATAAATGATTTTATAGTAAATAAAAAGCTTTTACTTTTAATATATAATATATTATATTATTATAATTTAATTAATTTAAATATATATATATATTATTATAATTTAATATATAATGACTCTGATTACATGCACCTTTAATTGACGAAGAAAGACCATATCAAGGTATCTCATACTGAACAGAGTAATATAGGTTTCGTAAAATCCAACTACAGTTATGATCATTGCTACTGGTGCGATATATTCGATAAATATCATGTGCACGAACGAGAATGTATTTAAGTACTAATTACTAACAAAAACGACCAAAATTAGCTGTCTTTGAAATTGGTTTACAAATACATTTTGCTTAAATGGACGTGATATTTTAAGTATTTTCAATCTTCTATATATATTAAAAACGTAACGGTGTCTGTCTGTCGGTCTGTCTGTCGGTCCGTCTGTCTACAAAAAGCGTTTTTCTCACCAATGCCAAGAGCTAGAGCGATGCTGAAACGTGCATTCGATGTAGACTGCTGCACCCTACAATGTGGCAAAATTTTCTTTTACCTAAACGGCCACAGTTCGAACCCAGAGAAGAAAACCGTTCCCATAAGAAATGCACGTAAACCTCACTTTTATCGGTTGCAGGCTACATTTCTTTTGCAAAATTAAATTAGAAACAATAGGCTTACGAACTCGAGATAAGCACCAAAAGAAAGAGAAATGACTAGAGATTCTAATTTTGGTCGTGAAATATCGTTATCGAGTCGAAATGGCGAGAATTCGGTTAAAATAAACGGAAATTTCGTGAAATTTTGAGGCTATAAACAACGAGTCCCCTTGACGACGAATGCGATTGTTGAAATCGAGGTATTGCGTTCTCCCATAAGAATACACTATGATTGATATGTCCATATGAAAGTAATGATTAAAAATGAATGATAGTACATGTTCATAGTCCAGATGTCTGGTCCAGACCAATCAACTGCACCCAGAGGGTGCATGCGCGCGGCTAGTTAAATATTTAATTATATTCAATATTTAATTTCATTATATTTCATAATTCATTTAATTATATTCAATAATTCATATCTTAATATTAAATCATTTACATTCATTATGTTCAATCTTCATAAGATGATATAAATTACAAATGCATTTAATTTCAAATAAATTAATAAACATTTAACTTTCGAGCCAACGATAGTTTTGGCAACAGATGCATTCACTTCAACAACCGCATGAAGCTCTAAAGTTTGCGAAATTCTTTAAGACATCGAGGAGAAAAAGAGGGGAGACTTCTGTTTTAGCTACTGTATCTCAACAAAGCTTTATCGATCTCTCACGGAATTTCCCCTCGTTGCAAACTGGAATCAAAAAATCTGTTCTGACGAATTCTACGATAAGCTTCCGTGGGTTATCTGATCTCCGCATCTAGAGGGAATCTCACCCAAGGGACTTTATCATTGCCGTGACACTTCTGTCGAGCTCTCCGCACACGCGCCGAGCTCATCTATTAGTCGGAGACCAATCCTACCTCATGTTGATCCCAAACAGCGCAATTCAGGAAGGCTACTCGTGATAATGAATGTGATCTTTATAGCGTTTTCAGCCAAATTCGTTTGTTAGTATGTAATTACAAATATTTGATCGATTAATAAACGCGTATATATATATATATATATATATATATATATATATATATAAACAAATGAAGGAAGCGAAAGGTAATTTCAAGGTTTAAATTTCACAACTAATTTTGGTATTTAGATACTCATTATTACACAAATACTCTCTCTCTCTCTCTCTACTTAGTAACCCATATTTGTACCTCAATAGCAGTATTTTCACGAAATGATCGTGAATGTAATTTTTTGTCTTGTTATTTTATACATCCATTTAAAAAGAATGAATACCGATAACGACTGTCTTCAAATAATATAGAATGGAATGGAAAAAAGAATCGTCCCAAACACCTTAGTGGTATTTAGTTGACGATTTCATTAGCAAGATTGCGACTTTCAAAATATTATTGATAGAGTTACTGATGATTAAATATTACCTATCGTTTGGAGGCACAAATATCCTCCTACAGTTGTGTTTTTTATTTATTCTTCAAATTCATTCTTTGATAAGCTGAAATTTGCATTCGGTTCTCAGAAATTCCTTTTGTGCTTGAATTGTAATTTAGTAAAAGGGACTTATACCTATTATAATTTCAATCTAAAGAAGAATTGATTTCAGAAAACACTTTCATTTCAGAAACACAGAAGCTAACATACGTCAGGGACATTTTAGTTACCATACTATTTATGGGTCAAAAACTTCAAAATGCAATATCACGAAAGTTTATTATCATAATTTTCATCTAATAGAAAACGGCTAACAAATCAAGTATTAGATTTATGTATCCTTTGAAAACAGTTTTTCATCATCGTCGATTTTAATGTGAGCGATAGTAAAACCATATAGATTTCCTATTCTCGTATGAAAAATACGAATGCAAGATTCATAAGATCATAACTAGTGTCAACCTCTCATGAGAAATGTGATCGAATGAATTCTATGGATGATATAAATAATAATAAAATATTTATATTACTTAAAAGTAGAAGCCTCTAGAAGAAACAAACTCTGAAAGAAAGCCTCTTAAGATACCTCTAGAAATGCCTAGGAGGGGCTGATCCAGTTACTTGCTAGGAAGAGGGTGATTTGCAGAGTTCCCATATACTAGTATTCTACATTACAGTTTATCTTTATACTTTTACTCTCTCCAATTTACATTGGTTCATTCCTCTCCCTTGGATGAAATGTTAGGACTATCCTTTTTACCTAGGCATGACGAGAAACTCAAACTAAGAATTGATATTGGGAGAGTTTCTACAATTAATTCATATTTAAATGCAGCGGAGGTGACCGATATGTTAAAAAATTATGCCGAAAAATTAATCCGATTCTGAAAGAAGAGAAGATATTTGCTTTGTAAGAAAGAAAAGGAAATTTGTCTTCGTTCAGAATAATACGTATTTTCCGCATTCATCACTACAGAACAGCATTTTAATTATTCGTGGTAGAAAATAACCATTAAGGATATTTTTTATTAGAAGAAGTATAATATTATCTAAACATTAATACTGGAGGGATCCTCTAAAATCTCCCTCTGCTAGTTCTTGTTCTGCTATTATTAGAAGATAATATAAAACGAGGTATATTACCTAATATAATGTTAACTTATCCTTGTAAATGAATGATGATGTTCCTAATTACTAACGAAAATTCAGGAATGGACTAGGGGGGGAAATAAATTTTAATCCCCGACCATGTTTGGAAGATGTGTTATCAGAGGACTCCATAGATGTACATCTTGGCTCCTCTAGATTAAGCTGAAGGAGAAGCTATATCATATACATATTTGTCCCCCAACACTTCTTAGAATAGCTGCGACAGAAAAAATGCTGTCAATGGTCCTCCGCCAAGAAAAGCGCGATTGTTCCCCTCTAAGCCTCCAATTCGGTCATATATATGCAAAAGGGTAATTCTTGCATGGCTCCAGATCTTAGTGACTCTCTCTTGTCTCGAATAAATAGCAAATAATTTCCCCAAAACGGATAAGATCTTCGTTCCACCAATTTTCAGGCCTTTTGCCAGTGCTCCATGTGCTGCTGCTGCTTTTTCATTCTTCATCTACTTGATCGCCGCTATTACTTTTTTTTGGAGCAAAGAGGGGGAATCTTGCGAGTTTTGGCTTTCCTTTCGGTTCTCCTTCTAAAACGTTTCTGTCATCTTTTATAGATTTGTATAGGAATTTTGCGTCTGTCCTCGTTATCGGTTGTCTCTTGCAAGTAATTTTTCCATTTCCTTTCTCTATGGCTAAAATCTGCTACTTACTCAGACGTCATTCATGCGTTTGTTGTTCTCTGTACTTTTATTTACACTTCGTTTTCGAAATTCCTTACATCTTCCTGTATTGCTCTTCTGGTTGGCTGATAAAGCTGGCTTCTCTTGGTGTTTCCTCATTCTTGAATTTCTTTCGAAGTTTCATATTTTTCCGAAATTTCATTGTAGTTTCAGTACTCTCTCAAGACTTTCATGTGCTTGGTTTTCAATTCTGATGAGAATCCATCTTTTTGTTCCAGTCTCCTTTTGATATTCTACTTTTTCTAATACTTATTCCTGAATAAAAACTACGTTTCCACAGTATGCTTTCTTGATAATACCTTTTACAATTCTCTGACTTTTCCTGTGCTGGAATTGCTCGAAACTTTTTTTTTTACTGTGTCGAGTTTGTTTACCAAATTCTCGTCTTTCATTTCTTTTTCCTGTGCGTCTTCTCTACGCTCATTTCCTTTCATGATTTTTCTTGAAGTATATATTTGTGATGCAAATACTCAATGAATTTCCAGGCATACATTCTGCAACGAATATTTACTTTAAGCCAAAGACCTTGTTTTTTTCTCTGACCCAATTCTCATTTACTTGCGACACTGTAATGTGCTTCTAGCAGATTTACATGAGCGATAAAATAGCCCATGACTTAGTAGTCGTGGTGTCCCTTGTCACACTCAAAGCCGAATGTCTGGTAGAAGATTTCAATATCCTTTTCATTCCTTCTTGCCGTTGGCTTGTATGATCTGAATAGAGTATCGCTCATTTTCCTTGTGAATGGGCTTGCATATTCTGTCAAAATTAGCTTCCTATTACTTTCAAATCATTTTTATATTTCTTGTCGATCAAGAATCCAACACCTGCAAATTTTTCTACTTATTGACTCTCTAATAGCATAGATGACCTTCCTTGAGAGTTATTCGGTCTTCTGATTTCCTTCTCATTTCACTCTGATTTTCTTTTGATTTCACATCCCATTGTATTCTTTCTACTCAGTATCTTTAGCAGCCGATCTTTGCTCTTCAAACTGCGACAATCGTAAGATGCAAAGTGTAGGGTATTATCTTTCTTCTTACTGATACACTTCTGTAGTGCCAACATCCCAATTTTCCGATTGAGTGTCTCTTTAACGTCCAGGTAAATTTTCAATACAGAAGCTCATCATGATAACTGAAACAACTATTAAAGGATAAACGAGAATAATTCACCAGGCTGTCCTACTGCCGGTTGGTAAATGCAACTTTCACTATTTTGCTGGAGATATTGTTGAAGCCTTCTTAGCGTGGTTGAACTTGAGCTCTACAACGCCTCCAACCTTCATTAACACCCCTCTGCCCCGATGAGGCAATGAACTATGGTAGGGCGAGAAAGGAAGTTCCATGGAGAGGACTAGACGTTTCTTACCTCATGTTTCCTACAAATGTATTCCGATCCCATAGAAATACATTTTAACGAATGATAAGTGTATATTGGTAATTCCATGTATACTTTTATATAACGGTTAGATGAAGTTCCTCCAAAGTTTCCATAGTTGAAGCCCATTAATTCTCAGCACTCAACCCTAGCCTTCGATTAAAGTCACATTTTCCGTATCTTCAAGACAACCGAAGTATCACCGAAGCTATTCGATTCGATTTATTTGCGATTAAGCGAAATGTTAGGAAAAGAAAAGAAAAATGAATGTAAAGGGATGAGTTTAGCTTGCTTTAACCATGCAGGTTCGTAATTCCCGCTAGTAGTATTCGTCCCATGTTGGGAAACACTGCTTTATTTCATCAACATTTATTGTTCATGTCTCCCTTTTGTTTTCTTTATTTCTACCTTTCTACTCTCTTTCATGGTCTCTCTCCGCTCAATTTTCAACAAATCCACACTTCTTCACAAAAAACACCTGCATCAAGCATGATACAAATCTCATCTCATCTCCCTTATCAAGGCCTTTAATTATCAGCTCTCTTATAGCATCATTAGAGCTTCCTATACTACTGCATATCTTCTCCTAACCACATTTGTGGACCTTCCCTCAAGAGAAGGATAACTACAGAGGGGATTTGATCCGAGTTTTACCCCGGCTACCTTAGGGTTACATTGTTAGAATCCCCTCTTTTTCTCTAACTAGGGGAACGTGCATAAGAGGGATTTATTTTAGACTGTCAGGGTATGTTTCTTACTCTAAAATAATTGACAAGTTTCTGACAATACCTTCTAAAGCATTGAAAATTGAAGTTAGGAAACCATTTAACACTCATGCCTTATCATATACATCGTTTCCCAGTGGCTGAATATTTTTCCCATTTACTTCTACAAATAACTTATTTTTCCTCCATTAAACTTTACTTTTCTATCTTCGGGATATTGTTTACCTTTTAAATCAACATTCAGTCAAACATAGGTAGGTACAATATAGTGTATGTAGTTTATATTCGGAAATAATGCTACAGCTTTTTATTTATTTTATCACAGTACTTCTTTTAGTACTCGATCTGGGATTAGCTTAGGTTATATGTAGGTCATATCTTAAAAATGATACTAATTTCAATAAAAGATGAAGTGATGATTCGGCTAACAAATATAATTCGTTCAGAAATTTGCATTCGTTAGCCAGGAAACCTTTGGCAAAGCGGTTATTTATAGGTCACCAAACACTTAAATTCTAGATCGATATCTACAATAATGCCCAGCAAATCTATTATTTGCGTGTAGTAGAGGGTGGAAACAGAGAAATTGACCTATTTCTTTAGCTTGTTGTTATCGCGTATCGTTCGCGGAAAGAACGAGTTCCTGAAATGACATGTCCTTCTCCATTCTATTTCTCTTATTTTAAGCACATTGTCGGAACGTTAGAGGTAGCAGGGCTATTGCATACTGCGGATCACGTCTGCCTCAAAGGATGTTTTCTCCGAACTTAGCAAGAAATTTCAAAGGGTGACTAGAATTTTGGTGTAGTACACATATTAAAGGAGCCAGCGAAACGTGTGAAATTCATAGCTACAAACTTCTTTATGTACACATCAAGCTACCAATCTTGGCACCGACGTGATTTAATTCTAAAGTCAATCTCTATGGTACTCTTCTCATCATGTGAAGCACCGTTTCTGCATGTAAAATTATCCTCTATATGGAAATACAAAACCACTAGCAAAACACGGTTAATTTTTTACGTAATAAATTCAAAATGTTTGGGCGTTACTTCTTGGAAAGCCATATATGAAAGAAGGAAAATAAAACTGTAATTGTCCACAAGATTTAAAGGGTCCACAGGGTATTTAAAGGATGGGATCTGGGGTGTAATGTCAATCCTCACTTCCAACCACCCACACATTACAACCCTGATTGTATCCTTTAAATACCCTGTGTCCTGTGTGAATTTCCCTTGCCAGAAGATGCTAAGAATTCAGCGAAACCGGTCGCACGATAAAAAATCTTGTGGAAAATTACAAAGTTTTCTTTTCCTCCACTTTTAACACGTATTTCACCCAATCGATTACATAATCGGTTATCTTTCTCGAGCCTTTCTGTGATCTCCTCTAACGATGTCGAATTTCAGAAATAAGTCGCGATATTAAGGACCTCGTAATGTAAATACAAAACCACTAGTTATAAGGCGAATTTTCGACACGTTATTCATCTAATCGAGTACATAATCGTCTATCCTTCTCAAACCTTTCTTCGCTTCCATGATCTCCTCCAACGATGTAAAATTTCGGTAAGAAATCGCGATGTTAAGGACCTCGTAATATAAATACAAAACCCTTAGCATAAGAAGGTTAGTTTTTAACATGTATTTCATCCATTTGATTACATAATCGGTTATCCTTCTCAAGCCTTTCTTTGATCTCCTCTAACGATGTCGGATTTCGGAAACAAATCGCGATATTAATGGGAATACAAAACCACTAGCTGTAAGACGAATTTTCGACACGTTATTCATCTAATCGAATACATAATCGGTTATCCATCTAATGTCTTCCTACGCTTCTATGATTTCCTCTAACGATTCCAAATTCGGAAAGGAATATTATTAAATATTAAAGAACTCGTAATGGAAGTACATAACCACTAGTTATAAGGCGAATTTTCGACACGCATTTCATCTAATCGAATACATAATCGGTTATCCTTCTTCCTTTGCTTCCTTGATCTCCTCTAACGATGTCAAATTTCGGTAAGAAATCGCGATATTAAGGACCTCGTAATATAAATTCAAAACCACTAGTTATAAGGTGAATTTTCGACACGCATCTCATCCGACCGATTACATAATCGGTAACTTTATTTCCGGCGTGTCGTTCGAATTAAATACCGCATGTGTGATCATTTCCTCATCTGTTCCAGGGTTCGCCCGTTCAGCCCTCCCGCGGCGCCTAGGGGCGCCGTCCCGACGACAATGGAGGCGCTCCGCGGCGGCGGGCCCGGCGCCTAGCGTCGCGACGCGATGGGGTCTCGAGAGGAACAGCGGTTGTTGGACAGCGGCGGCGGGTAGAGGAGTAGAGGGGGCGGGCATAGAGTGGTGACCTCTCCTCCCTTCCCCCTCTCCTCCTCCCACCCCCGCCCTCTCCCCCTCCCGCCCCCACACTGAGTCTCTTAGGGCTCGAAGATGCCGGGCGGCAGGAGGGGCCTCGTCGCGCCGCAAAACACTTTCCTAGAGAACATCATCCGCAGATCCAGCTCACAGCGTGAGTAGACGCACTTTTTTCCACACAGCCAAATTGAACGATGGTGACGAGGGATCGTCGCAATTGAAGCCGAAAGAAATATATCGACGCTTAAGATGACTAGTTGGCTTTAATTGTTGCCTCAAGACGCTGCTGCGGGATGGGGAATTTTAATTCTCAACCACTCCGCCATTTTACGGTCGCGAAAATATGAGGCCAACTGGCTTAGCTGCTAAGATGCTAATTTGTTCGAGATGTCGCTTCATGAATGTGTTCTGAAAGTGGCTAAGAAGTCGCTTAACTCATTCAGACATTATAAAGAATTTATTAAAAATTAATGCATTCGATTCGTTTTCATGAGTATGATTGTTGTTTTGCCAAAAAATTGTTTTACCAAAATTGCAAACTCATCTAAAGATGAAACGTAACTTACTCACTGGCAAGCTGCTGACAACCAACCAGAAGGTTGATAACTAAAAAAGAAGACGAAGTAAAAGAATATTAGGGAAAATGAGTGTAATTTCATTACTTAATTTTCGATTAAACGCCTAATTTATCCATCATTCAAGGTTTTACATTAATCACATGCGTATTACGAATTATTACTCTTCATGAACTACACTATTTTGAATTATAAAATTGTCATACAATTGAAACGATTTCGTATATAGCGAACTTCATAGTATTGCATTAATGGCTCGGTAATAAAATGGATGGAAAATTGATGCTCTAATGGATACAGTTTTTGATTCAAAATGAGCAATTGGAAATTTTAGAGATACTGTATCAGTCAAACAAGGTAATCTTTTGGCCTAATCACATTGCAGATGGGTTAAATATATTTGTATGTTACCATCTCTATGAAACTGTTTGGTCTAATCAGGTCATGATGGGTTATAACTGGCGGCAGTATTATATTAGGGTCCTTCATTACATTTAACCCACACTGGCATTGATTTAAATCGGCTAAAAGGCTTGCAAATTATTATGATGATGCAGTCTGCTTCGTTAATTTGTAAAAAGAAAAGCAAATGTATAAAAATGAGATACTACTTATGACATTATGAAATCCCATTCGGACAAATATTTAAGAGATTCGTGGATCCTCAACACAGAATTTTTGCGTAAAATATAAATTTGTTAACAGGTATTTTATAAAAATAAATAGGCCAAAAAATTACTCTTAGAACCGCAATTTAGCAAACCGCTAAAAACTTAGCGAAAGAAAAGGACTCTTCAACCACGACTTTCCTAGAAGAAAGGAGCATATCTTTAATTAAATTTTTGATGGTATTGCTGTACCATATTGCATACTCATTTTGGGCGTAACATGAATGATATATCATAAGAAACAACTATATCCCAATATTTTTATAATATAATAGCGATATCCCAATTATTTTTCCTGACTAACGGTTTCAATAACAACATGAGTTGCTTAGAAGAATGTGCATATGGTAGTACATAACTCTCTTGGCCTAGTTATATCCGACAGTTGCTCATTTTATTTTCAACTTGGCCATAGTTCACAATAAGTCGCTTTTTGAAAAATAGGGATAGTCAATCAGACCAAATAAGTAACTAATATTCATGTCAGGTATGGAAAATTCAGTGAAAAGATACTTCGCAGAAACAGATCGGAACTAACCACTCCGCAACGGCATATATTTCCGAAGATGTCAGTTAAGGGTCATAAAAACTCGCAGCGTTCATCCAGCTTTTGATCCTTTCCTTTTGACGGATTTGGGTCACCGGGAGGTATATTGGAACCCCTTCCAAGTAAAATTTTTTTAAAAATTTATATCTCTCTCATTTTCATTATTAAATTATGAGTAGGTAAAGAGATTACTGAGCTGAAAACATCATTTATTACGTCACATTTGTGATCTTGAACAGGTAAAATTTAAATGAAAAGTTAATACATGGCTTGGACTATCTTGAGATCCTTCTGGATGACAACTTTCAATCTGTTATGAGGGCATGTCATAATAACTCATCATGTCAATCAACAGTCATCGAAATATTCAGAGATAAAAAAGTGTCCGAAAGCATTAATTTAAATCTAAAGGATCGTATATAGCAGTATATTCCCAATTGCGTTCCGCGAGAGATAATATATGTGCCGTAAAAATTCTACGGTAGGAATTCTTCTTTTTCACACGCCCTCACTACGTCACACCAAAATTCCCCACCCCTAACCCTCCTCTCCGACGTCATATGGTTACGCACATTCCACCCCTTTTCTTTCATTCTGGTTTAGCCCATGAAATGATTGCATGACTATCGAAATGCGTATTGGGTGATTCCTGGAAATCTGTAATCGGCATTCCCCGTAGCTCCGGTACCCAGAAAACTCTGGCCCCGTAATAAGACTAACGGAATGTTTGAAACATCATTACTCATTATCAGCCGTCTTCCTGTTTTTATCTATTTGCAGTTCTACGGTAGTGTCAATGTGATTTTTTCCCGTGTTTCTGAATTTTTCTACGCCATATGTTTGCGCAAATATGAAAAATATCACTAAAGAACTATTGATGCTTACAAATTTTAAGAATTTTGTATCATCATTGATTATATGGTCGGTGAGGTGTTGTAATAGATGTATCGCGTAATGGTTACCCGTACATTGAGTAGAACTTTTCTAGTTTAGGCTGGTTTTCCGTTCGCTTTCTTTCTTGGGCGAATAAACCATTAACTTAACCTTCGTAAGGGATACGCTTCCAATAATCTCGCGAATATCGAAAGCTTGAAAATGTGCATTTTACTAGTATTATGATCAAAAGGTCGAAACTCTCCGTAAGCCGAATACGTCAATGAACCGTCGGTCCTCTTCCTCGAATAGAATCGGCGGATTACTGACCTTCAAAGAGTCACACTTTAATTCGCCGGTTCTTTATTTCTCCATTTGGGGAAGAGGCCCGACGCTTCATTGACGTAGCTTACGGAGAGTTTTTCGACCCCTCATTCATTAACAGCCGAATTCCAATTTCTTTTCTTTCAGGACTAAGATTAAGAAATGAAAAATACGTACAAATACCTAATACAAAACATCTAATAACAAACCCTACAAAATAAATAATGTTTAAGAGCAAACCTAGATTTAAATTTCGTTGAGTACCACGAATAATTCTCGCCGTGGGGTAAAATAGATTGGCAGGTACTTGCATAGAAAAAGGGGAAAGTCCGAGTCCCTGTTAGTACCGATTCCCACAGTGCATGCCTCTTCTGAACTTTGCTCGCGGATATAGCTTGAATGCCTTGGAATGAGCGATATCCCGGAAATTTCCAATCCACCCCGAGGTTCAGTTTTAAGTTTAGGATCGATGAAGTTAAAACGCGCTTTCATTTTTTAAACGTTTGCCCGTTAGAGTCGTCGGAGATCGATGAAGTTGAGTGAAGTGATCTCAAAAGAAGCGATCGGCGTCCAAAATGTTGTTCGTGCTCGAATAAAGAGCACGAGGAAGTGCTCTCCAACAGCCACTCTCACCGCCCTTCTTCTCTCGCTCACGAAGATCCTTCAGGCGTCGATGGCTCTTCATTTTCTGCCTCTTCTCATATCTTACCAAACCGCCGACAGCCATTTTCATTTCAAATATTTGCCGGTTTATAAAACAGAGATGACAGTCTTATCTTACACATCCGAGGACGTTGGAATTGTTTTAGTCACAGTAACAATATCTTTTTGAATAATTTTAAAAAATGTGCCGGCTACCTTGATTATTTCAAAGTCGTCGATTAGTTTAAAATAGGGCTCCCAGATAGCTATGTGGGCAGCGAATCCGACATGAGTGAAAGCGGTCTTGGGTTCAATTCCCGGTGGGAGCCCACGTGAGAAATGACCTTAACCTTCGAAGCACTTTAAGCCAATACTTTTATTATCACTACTAGATTAAAATAACAGGGATTATGCTGATTAGAAATGCATATCATCTGTTTAAAAATGAGGCAATTTTTATTATTAAAATCCTATTTTAAGATAATTTTACTTCAATTCTTTTCATTCCTTGCGTACGTTAATTCATTTCATATTTTTGTAGTGAATGTAAACACATTTCATGTGTTCACTTCATAATTATTATCTATACATAATTATAATCCAATAGCACGTAGGGGAACCAACTTTTTGGCTTACAGATCATTACAGACTTTGCGGGTATGATGTCAAAGGTCCTACTTCAACGACCAAATTTGAATGTCATTTTAATTTATCTAAGCGATTAGGATAAAATAAATAAGTTCGGACAGTGGTTACCCGTGGTCAGGGCATCGAGCTGGAATCGAACCGAAATAATAAAATTCTTGAACCAGAACCGAGACCGGAAACATTTTTTCCGTTCCAATATTTTCCCCAAAATTGCATATTTTACTTACGTATAATTGAAGAGGTTTCCTAAACTAGTCCTGCAACTAACTGTTAGTAAATTTATTCTAAAATTTATTATGATTTGATTTCAATTTAAAACGCTAGAAATAATTTTAACAATATATAAGGATATAATACTCTAATGGTCTAAGCGAAAAAAGAACTGTTCGAACCGGTTGGACGTTGGCAGATGAAGCGAAACCAGAACTGAACCAATATTTTTATTTGAACCGGAGCGAAAACCGAAACGAAAAATATCACGATTCAATGCCCTGCTCATAATATTGTAAGTTGCAGGAAACTAACTATGGATGTACCAATCTCTTATCCATAAACAGTCACTTTAAACTTGTCATCAGTTAACGGCCGCTTCCCCGCAATACCGCTCCCTATCCCACACAACTGCAGTGTTTAAAATAAACGATTGCAACGCTATATACTCGTACAAACAAACACGCATAAAACACCTGTTGAACACAAAAATCTATCGTGCATTGACAGAGTGAAATTTAAAACATCGCCATATTCCCGCAGCATTTCTTTCTAGCCCATTTATAATGCAATACAAACTTAATTGGGAAAAATGGGACTAGTCCTATCTCCCATATCAGGATTTCCCCTCTCCAACTACGAATACCCTCATAGTGATATTGGATGCTATGATTACTGCATTGTTACTACCACTATAATTACTACCATGTTTATATGTGGCCGCATTGAAGGTCTTTCGTGAATGTTACCCCTAGATGTATGCAGTAATAGTTTTCCGTAGAATGTTATTTCCATCCAAGCAAAAACGGACTCCCTCATTTCTTTAAACATGTTAAGCCAGTTCCATTTCGGATTCTGGATAACTTTCTAGAAAAAGATAATTGATGCATTGCATGTGGAATATGGAATAGATGGAATGAATATACGTTTACTAATTCTCACACATAGCGACATTTAAAACTAAAAAGTTATTCGATAGACAATTTTTTTGGGAATATTTAGAAAATCCTGAGATGGGTTTGTAGAGAAGTAGAAATGTGAAAGAAAATTCGCGGAAGTTCAAAAGAGAATAAAAGCGATGTCCATGAAATTTTCAAGCTGTTCTTTCCCGTGGAAAAGCTATACACAATGTATAAAGACGGAAGGGTTTTCTCTAGATATTTGGGTAACAAAAATTTATGAGCATGTCACTACCAAGAGGGGATATAATTATAGGATTTGAATGAACTCACGGTGACAAATTATGATTGTTTGGCAAATAAAAGCGATTACCAAAATTCTTATAAAAATGCGTTTTTCATTTAACACATTGATGTTTCTTGTTGATAGCGGTTATCTCCTGAGTCACGTTAGTCACCTCATGGTGTTGCCCATCCCCACCACGTGGAGGTGCGGTTGGATGTCGAGGAGTGAGACCACAAGGCATTACTCTCTCTCTCTCTCTCGCACTTACGGGAATGGCCAACGATATTGTTGCCAACCCAACAGAGTGGGTTAGTAATTCAATGCTTAGTGGAGCCTAAGTTCAAAGCCACCGTAACCTTCATCACATCACCCGTATCAATCTTCTTAGCATTCCACAAATTACCGTACGTCAAATTGAAATTATCAGTTTTAACCTTGTCCGTAATCTTTGTATATTAATGGACAAGAATCTGGTCCGAGTTAATAATTTAATTTCGGTAATCGACTCAATAGTAAAACTCTTTAAACTTTTGAACTATCTCCTTCCTGCACGAAATCGGAAAAATCTAGTTATAGCTTTTTTATCTTTCTTTCCATTACTATCACATGATACAGAAAAATCTTCAGGACGAACCTTACGCTGTACTTCAGCATCTACACTCCAAACGAATTTCAATAGTTAAGCTATAATCTTCAGAATTAGATTAATATTTAGTGTTCTTGGCAATCCTTGACTAGATTAATACATAATGAGATGATTATGTAACAATAATAATACGTTTTGGGTATTCTTATCAGGATAGTGGTTTTACCCAGAGAGACAGTGACAGTTTTTCCTTGATTTGGTCACTCTGTGAGCTATGGGATACTTCAACGGCTTACGGAGTAATTTAAGTATCTAATACGAATCTATTAAATTCATCATTATACTATCATTTTATCTTAATGATACAAATGTTTTACAATATTTCTTGATAATTTCAAGGTTCGATTTATTATTAAAGTACTCCACCCATATGGATGAGAGTAGGCCAGAATGAACGACGTTAATTTGGAAAATTTGCCATTATTTTGACAAAGTTAGTAAAATAATGACGGATTGAGTGACCACAGTTGGTAGGACGGTGAAAACTGATTTAATCTTCGATTCCTTAGCTTCGGAAGCCGTTATAAAGAGAATTTTTTTGATAAATTAGCCAGTTTGGCAGTGAGATTGCCTCAGCAAATATTGCCATATGAAAAAATAACGGAAACCGTATCCAAAATGCTTCATGCCGTAGAATAGAATTTTTTTGAAGAAAAAATTAAAACCTAGATTCAGTTATTTCAGTCACTTCAGAGAAATTATATTCGAAGAAGATATTCCTAAGTTGATGCTAAGGCGGGTAGCATCTGGAATTCATTAGCGGTGCGAGCACCCCCAAACCAAAAGGTAGAGTACACACATGTTAGCACGATCGAAAATATGGACCAGCCACGGTGATCAAAAAGTCACCAACAGACGACGAATAAAATATTTTAGAGATTATGATGATTTTTACAAAATTAGGACCACAATTCTGAATGAAAAAAATGCGTTCCAGTCGGGAGTCGCTTTGGTCAATGACAATGACGATAATGATTACTTCGCTAAATTTAGTATTCAATGAATTAGTTTGTTAATTATTTGGGGCAAATATCTTTACAAAAGGAGGTTAGATCCTACATTACCACGATTTTTAAGTACAAAAAACAACATTCGCTCGAAAGTTTAGAAATGTTCATCCTTATATTTTCCTCTTGATCCCACGCCTTCTCCCTCTTCACTATGTTTACCTCATCTTCCAAGAAAAAACTTTTCTTTCTGGTGAAACTGTTGAAGAATGAAGGCTTTCAAAGCATTTTACAAGCGAAAAATTGGCTCGCTAAGCTCCTGAAAACGCCCTTTGCGGTGGTCTTGACGCCCGAACACCCTAAAGCCAGTGGTAAATCAGTAATCAAGATTCTCATTAACTTCCCTTGTTAATTTAGCATTCCTTTCTTTCCACAGTCTCGATTTCAGCTTCAATTTTTTTCTGAATTTCGGCCCGGAGTACCTCCCTTATTATTTAGCACCTCTCTCCCTTTGCTATATTTTTTCCTTAATCTTATTCCAAGCCAGTTATACAGTTGTACATTTGATTAAATTCTCTAAGCCTCGGGAATAACCATACATAGTTTACTCAGGACAGATTTCGATCGTAACTTTAGGGCTGTCTGCATTCATGTCTACAGAATCCTTTCCGACAGTGTCGCCCACCTCATCTCTCGCTCCTTTTTTTCACTCAGAAGCCAAAATTTCCGTCATATATTTAAAGCACCGCCTCCGTTTCCTGGCCGACGTGCTCTCAGCCGTTAGATGGACGCAACGATCTCCATAAAGGGGTTGTTAACGAGGCTATGTATAGGATTGGGAATAGGGTTTCCCGGAAACATTCGGGATTAGAGAGGAGAATCGCATTTCCCGAGAATTCTCGAGAGTCGTCTCTTTTACATTGGCTGATCGTAAATGAGAGATGAAAGTCGTAAATGAAAGATGAGAGTCGTAAGCGTATCCCAAGGTGATGTAGTGGGAAGAAGATGGCGCAGAAGAGTTGAGATGCTCTTAAACGAAGAATTGGTCCAAGAAAGGAGTCCTGATGAATATATTGCATTTATAGCTGATGCTATTAGTCACTTGGGCACTAATTAGTATTTATCTTATCTCTGCTCTATTAGAAGTCCTTACAAAATTATCAAGTGATTTACGATAAAGCATTGATTTTTGGCTGATATAATAACTTATAACCGTGATGGTTAGGTAATGTTTTTTACCGTAATTTAAATGATTTTATATTGCAAAAGTACTCATTTTTCTGAGAGGGATTGTTCTGATTCTACGACCGATTTATCTCGGGAATCGAGAGTAATCATTAGCGATATATTTTCTTTTGAAGAAGTTTACTACTTAACATTTTTCTACGTCATGTTCTATTTGCCAATGATTTTATTTTGAAGAATTTAACATTTGAACATTTATTTACATCATGTTCTATTTGCCAATCCTCGCACAATTTCATAATTCTCTCTAAATCGTTCGGCAAGGTCAATATATCCTCTCTACTTTCCATTTCCTTGATACCGTTCACAAATGTCCTAATTTACATATCAGAGTGATTGCTAAGGTCGTTGATATGCACTAAAAATAGTAACATCCCTGCTGATGCATAAGGTCACTTCAACCAGGTAGCATCTACTCGTAAATCCGATACTACTCTTGATTCATTACCGGAGAGAAAGTGCTTATTCAGTTCTTCATTGCTTCTCCATTGATAACCCAAAATTTTAATTTACGATATGAGACCTTATCAAATGCTTTTCGAAAATCTAAAAGTATCGCGTCGACTTACCTTTTATTTTCGGCAGATTTTAAGATATCGTGAACTAATAACGTCAGCTGAGACTCGTATGATATCGTGTCTTAGAGAAAATCCTTTAGCCAGGTTATTACTGCTCCAGTGATACCCTTTTTTAGTTTATGATGATGATAATTTATAATGTTAGATCTTATCAAATGCTTTAGGAAAACCTAAAAATATCACGTCGAGTTGCTATTTATTTTCGTGACGAGACATTTCAAGACGTTGTGAACTAATAACGCCAGGTGAGACTCAAGAGTTCGTGTCTTAAGGAAACTATGAATTCAGGCATTTCGAGAGAACCCTTTATAACTTGCAATTATATATTCCATTATTTTACCTCTCAATGACGTGAAAGATATAGGCCTATAATTCGCTGGATCTTCCCCCAAGCTCCTTATAAATATTGGAGTGATATTCGCGGCTTTTGAATCTTTCCGGGCCTTATCGCCGCTCATGGACTTGTCGAATATTATTTTCAGAAAAATATGTACCCTTTCCGCCACTTCTTTGAATTCCCCTCTTGTATATCTTCAGGATCAGGAGCTTTATCAGGTTTAATTTGTCGCAAAAGATTGATAATACCATCTTCTCTGAAGGTGATTTTCGTCACCTTTCGGTAGGGTACCTAATGTACGGACATAAATGTGCTACGGAAATAATCTTTTCATACATTTGCTTTGGAATAGTTAATCAAATTGCCGCTTTTATCTTTTAACGATGCTACCGTTTGCAATTTGCCTTGTTCCTCACGCACGTACGACTGAAAGGCTTTTGGGTCCTCTTTTGAGTATCGCCGTAAATCTTCTTTGTAAATTGACAAAGAACCTCTCGCATAACTCGTTTTGTTTCCGATTTAACTTGTTTATATTCAACTCTACTTTAAACATCTTGTTTTTGTTTGGAAACCTCGCAGCGGTTTTGAATTTCGAATACAAATATTTCTTACTTTTAGAGATTCCCTAGTTTCTTTATAATACCACCTATGTTCATCATTGAATTATTTAATAAAAATGTATTAGCAATTAGTGTACAATCCGAGTTTAAAGAGCATGAGTCAGTACATCTGATTCTGAAATCAGATTAGACAGAGTAAGAAATGGGAATAGGGTAAGGCTGCCTTTTATTTCAAGAACTATGATGAATATAGCTACGAACTCATGTATTTATCCGTACGTCATTACTTCAGTTTGAACTTCGCTGTATATCATTGGTCTCCTGTAGGAACCCACTATGGTTTTCTCCTCTTTGGCAAATCAACCCAAAATTTGACGTCCTTAGTGGTGCTCCTCATCCACCCACAGTCTATATTCCCTTTTGCTGCAGGTGTCAATTTCAATGGCTTCGTTTTACTCACCGCTCAAAGATAGAGATGTAACGAAAGAATTCTTTCCTCTCTCGATATCCTCCTGGGACATGTCCAGCTTTTGGCAAAGTTCACCGGAGTCTTCTACTCCTTGTAGTTGTTGGGTTCATTTTTTTCTGATTTAGAGAGTTTTGAAGCTTTAATGTTGAGGAGAGATCTCCAGAGCGACATTTCCTTTTTTACTTCTTTTTTGAACAGTGCAGCAGGTCTCCGGAGCATCGATTTTATTGCCTCATTCTGCCACATCGGACCACATTGGAAAGCCAATGCAGCTCCTCTTATAGTAAGATGTGTGAAAGAACCCCTTTCGACTTTGCTTATTTGTTTTCCACCAATAAACTCAGCGAGAGGCATATGATTTTTTTTAACTAGTTGGTTCTCTCACTAACATCCTCTAATGGACAATTACAGGAGAGGAATTAACAGTTCAAGGGAAACATACGACCATTTCCTTACCAGAAAAAGCCGGTTAGCCGGGATTCGAACCTGAGATCTTGGTGTTGTAACAAGAAATGTAGAATGTTGTAGCGAGAAATGTAGCTTGCTAGTCTGATACTCCTACTACTACTTTGCCTACAACATTGCAGGTTTTAGAGCCTCAGTGACCTTATTGGCAGCATTATCCTTTCATGTATGCTTTCTCTACCGAAATTGTTGCAGAAATAGGGCCTGCAATTTTTATGACAGCCAAGAATACGGAGAAGGCTATTCTTTCAATCCCTTTTCAATTTATCCAAGTTACTTCAGAGTGATGGACAATAGCTTTGAGAGCTATATTTGTCAGATGTTTTATCGTAAAATTAGTTGGATTTTTTCTCTTATCTGGGAAAGGTTGAAATTTACTTGGTTTGTTATTTGTAATTTTTATTATATTAATAGCAAATTCCATTATTTTGACGCATCTTCTGTAGGAAGCAATATTTGTCATAATATAACAGACTATGCTTCTATAGACGTAAATCAGGATGTAAATCTTAGACGGCCCTTAAATCAGTCCAGCAAATCACAAAGAAGTCAGAGATCATTTCCCTATGCCCAAGTCCATGGCTTTCCGTACTTGAATTTAAAGTTTGCACAATCATATTAGTTTTCATTAATCGTTAATGGCTCCTATATTTATATAACAAAAACAAAACAACCTAAGTTCCTTGCTGTGATACCATGCTTTTGATGCCACACATACTGAACAATATTCATTCCGAGCATAGATATACCAAGTAATTATAGACAGTAGTGCAGTTAATATTTAAATCCCTTGTCGTATGACGCAAGCAACATTGCAATTGGCTCTATAGCGAGAATAAAGACCATAGCTCTGATGCGATCAACCACAATATATTCTGTATTATACTGTAAATATTACTTTCAAAGGCGTTCTAGATTTCGTCACATAATCGCTCTAAACAGCCAGCCTCTTTTCCTTAATTCTAGCTTGCGCTAAGGATTCTAATAGTGTCTTTCCATACCTAAGAAGAAAATATGATTATCGTCCATAACTGGATGACGCTCTATTTACTGAAACGGAACCAAAGTGTTGGAAATACTATAACGTCAAAGGAACTGATATCCTTACCAATCAAACTTTTCTTTAAACTTAAATTATGGAAAACTTACATTAATAAGTGTTTGTCGGCAACTTTAAATGACACTTCACTCAAGGGTACAATGTATTTGGATGAAAATACTTCTTTCCAATGTGACTTTGTCCATTTCTTTATTAACATAATGCCCCAAAATTCTCACTCTTCAGGTGATAATTCACATCTCTTTCTGTTTCTCTTTCAAGGAACATAGGGAAGTGGTTCATTGATGAAAATGTCATATTGGTAACCATATGAGGCATCAATAGCACACTCTGCATAAAGTTCTCAGTCATAGAGGACACCAATTTCATTTAATCATTATTACCTTTTTGGCAGTTGGCTCTATGAAAGTAAAGAGCTCTAAACGACGGCACCAAATGCTTTCCATTAGTAATGAATCGGTGCGAAATTAGGTCACAATAATCTTCGGTGCGTCTTCATTCCAAGTCGATTATAAGATCTTCGCCTGCAGTGAAATCTGCACCCTTACTTATTCTGCCTGAGAAAACCATGTATTACGTAAAGAGAATTATCCTTTATAATGCATATTTCCCTACTTTTTAAAACCATTACTGCTCCAAAATGAATTTCATGGAAAATCAAAACTTCAAAATACTATGTTCATTATAGGGCATGACCACTTCCTTCATCAACTATAGAAGACAGCTGTGATTCCTCTGAATTGACTCCTAACTCTTCCCTAAATTAATAACATATTTACTAATCTGAAATCTTATAATTTTTCTGGCATCTGAATGCGCAATCGTCCATATCATCCCAAGCGTAGACAATCCATCGTTAGTAATTTACATGACAATTCTTTCATTATTAACAGTATGTCTCTTGTTTACTCTCCAATCTCCAAGGGGTTGCAACACCTTTGAAAAATCGGAAGGGGGATATCCAGTCCAGGGATATGCTCTTGTAAGAAATGCTCGGCATGTACAGTTTGAATTCAAATATAAGAAAATAAATAATTCCGGAAAATTATCCCCTACCACAGGTCAAAAGGCGGCTCACTGGGTTTATATGTTGATGTAGAAATAAAGATGTATACAATGAAGAACAAAGCCTGACAGAACCAAATGCAGTATAGGGAGTGAACTATAACCCTATGAAGACCGCCTTAGATAGGGATAAAATATTTCCTCACATCTGTCCAATGAAAAACTTGTATGTAAGATGCATAAAATATTATTATATCTAAGTTTTGAGTACTTTAGTCGCTAAAAAGGAAATTGCGGAAATTACAACGCATGATTTTTTAAAATAATAAATGCTGATTTACATCAAATGCATCTGAAGCTCAACACCGCGATTTCCTTTTTACTCTTTGTTACAATATGGATTTATATGCTCAAAATTTTCTGCATCGGGTTATAAAAACAACGACGCAAGTCATCATTGACTATACGAAAAAGAGAGTTTAGGTTACCTTGTAAACTGTCCACAGACCGCAGTCTCGAAAAAATCCTTGCAGTAAAATAGTGCTGAAAAAGAAATTAATCACGCCAGCAGGTGGAAACGGGAGTAGACTTTGCTTTCTTAGCAAATCTTCGATCCCTTTTCATCATCCATTTGGTAATTGGGAAAAAAAAGTTTACTTGTTTATTGTCCGGGCTAATGATGGGACGAAAACACACGAAAATCTGGCCATACGGATAATCCAAACTTTCACTTTTTTCCTTTATTATGTTCATAGTTTACGTAATTGAACGATTTATTATCATCTCCGTCCCCAATCCATGTTTTCTGTTGCTTCATAATCTGGGTAAGAGTTTTCTTTACTGGACCTTTTCTGAGGCGAGAATGTCATTGTAGTCGGATTCCCGCTGCTCCATAGAAAAGGTCTTACGTAAGTCCTGCTTGTATTGGAACGAAGAGATACTAGTGCTTTTGTGTTAGAACTTTTTCAAAAAGACCAAGGCAAATCGAAACCGAGAATGAAAAATCCTTCGCGGATAATTCGCCCACGGATAATTGGGATATCACTGTATGTAATGCTGTTTATTAACATTTTAGTAAGGTTTTACACCTCCAGAGATACCACAAAGTTAGTCTAGTCACGAAAAAATCAGTTTAATCACGTACGATTCCTTTGATGACGTGGCGCTCTATGCCAAGACCTTGGCACGGTGTCCGGAAAAATGGTTACGCGGACATTCCGTTACAGTAGAAATATGCGGACATCGTCACACTTTTGGAGGTGACTACCTGAATTGGGTCTGATAATGACCTATAAATATTTCTTGGCGAACGCTTCGTTACATTTTTAAGACAAGGGTTTAGAGAACTGCCCTAAAAACCATAGTTCTTCAAATGAAACACACAACCAAACTCAGATCGATACGAGCTCGTAATTAGCTGCGTTGGGTTGAATGGGTAGGTTTAGAGGCTGAGAATACTTTTAGTATGAGAGAAACCACGTGTCTTTCTGATCTAAACCTCTAAGCCATGCTTATACCGAAGACTCGGTATAAGTAATTCTCACCTTTCTCTTAAAAATGTAATGACGTCTGTTAAGATTACTTGGAGGTCACTATCAGATCCAACTCAAATAGACACTCCCAACATTGTAACGAAATGTCTGTGACTGTCCAGAATTAGCTGATTCTGGCTGGAATTAATAAACACTGTCATTTGGGATAATGTCCATAACAGTATAATTCATAAACTTCTTATATTATCAATATCACTTTTTTATGGATGATTTCGTCGTAAGATGGGTCAAGAAGGAAATCGTGAGTATCCTTTACTTAGTTGAATGACATAGCCTTTTTGAGTACACATGTCAATACAGGTGGTCGAGTGAGCAGTACAGAACTAGATAACTTTGATTTGTTTTTAAGTTTTTAAGAGAATCTCCATGAGAACATTTCGTATGGGAAAGTAGTATTAGTGCAGTAGAGAGTATTTGAGCGTGTTCAAGACAGGGGCTGCATTTTAATTCCTCAATTATTTATGCATGAAATAAGCCATACGGACGTTATTGAGGTGCCATAAACTATGTATGAAACATGCTGTATAGAATTCAGTTATGTTATGTACTTTCATCGTAATGAATAAATGAGCGAGAGATTTATTAATAATTTTCTCTGCGTACAATGCGCTACCTGTAATGGTGTGATGCGTCACTTTTGGGGTATGCGTCACTCGTCTGCTATCTCTAAGTCCATATATTGTATAATCAATCACTGTCAGCGATGAAATATTGTCTTTTATTGCCGCTCCTGATCGAACTATACGTGAAGTTAAAAATTCGAGGATTGAGATGTATTTAAAAACGGCTCTGCAGCTTGACTACTTCAAAAATTTTCTTCTTTTAAATATTTCCAGAATATTGTACATGTCAGATATTAAAGTCCTTTCTCATCTAGTATTTAATTTTACGATTGTTAATTCTAAAATCTGTTTCTAGAGGGGAAACCGGATTAACCGTTCAGATGAGAGTATCAATCTAAAAATCTTGGAACTATTTCAAGAGCGATTCTTCTCTATGATAAAATTGCTGAAATTGGCCGCTACTTTGCAGTAGCAATCGATTCAAAATGGACATCATTTCCTGAGTTTCGTTTCGGCCACTGGATTCAGACTTCTGGATGCAGACACAATTAGCGAGAACTTGCGGTTTTTGTTTGTAAAAGTGAATGCGTTGCGTGCTCTGGATTGCGTACGTGCGGGTTGCACACGCTGTCGTGTTAAGCAAAGATAGGCACAATCATTTGTGATTCAAAAAGCTTTTATCTACATCTCGACAGAGGCCAATTTACTTCCTCATCAGCAGTTAAATCTGAGTCACATGAAGGCGGTATGAGGTCTGCTTGCGCGATTTCCATTTTGTAGCCATTTTCTTTTCCTACTGCGCAGTTATTCCCACTGCCCTATATATAAAGGACATTGCGTCAAACTACATTTTTTCCTCTTGCACTCCTATCAAAGAAATAACGAAGCCCACTTACATATTTTTAGCTGAATTTGCATTCGGTTATTTTTTCATATGGCGATTCTTTGTAAAGATAGTCGAGCGACCGATGTAAGCAACGCTGAAATATAACGCACCCATGTACCTGCTTATTATCTCCCTTATGACTTTATAGTAAACTTATTCAATTACTTCGTATGATTTTGTATTTTTCTTTTCTATTTTGCATAAATCTGTATGTATCATTTCTAAAGACCCGTTTTCGGAGACTAGTTTTCTCCTTTCACACAATATCAAAACATGATCAAATTTCATACTATACCAATAGAATAATAAGATATTTTTTCCCTATTCATGCTAAAAATAGAGCAAAAAATGAAAACGCACCATTTGTTCAAAATATCGAGTTACAATTTGAATTTGCCCATAGAATTTTGTTACTGGATTCTGGATACTCTATATCCTCACCCAAACACATTTCAACAAACACTTGCATCACTACATACGAATACAAGCATTAAAAATATCTCAATAAACACCTTCACGTATAAATCAATTACTTTCAATTAAGTCGGCGAAACTTCCGCACGGGGTAACTGATACATTATATTTTATTTTTATTAATTTGGATATGTACAGCTATGTATTTATATATACTATAGACAATTTTCTCTTTAGATTTGGTTGAAATATCAGTAGGCGTTGCAGGATTCTTATAATTCCCTTACTGTCTTTCTATATTGGTGTATTTTTCTCTACGTGCAAGTTTTACCGCCACAAACTACTTATCTTCGTCACTCAATTTCTACTTTCGTTTCTCTGTACAATAGCAATGTCCTGTTTTTCTCAGACTATTGGTTACGAATAGAGAATTTCCTCTTATTATAATTAGATCACGGTAAGAAATCATGGGTATATTCTTACAATAGAATTATCTGAGTGTGAGTCAGTTGATATTGCGAGCTTATTGCAGCTCAAAGTGATAGGTAAACTGAAATCTTACTCAACAGTTTCAACTACAGCTTCCTTTGGGAGAACTAACTTTTGAAAGCTTTTCAAAGTTTTGACACTGTTCAGGTCGCCCGAAGCAACCTTATGAGAAAGAAGCCTTTCCAATGACGGAGTAATCCTCCAAGTATGCTTCATGATGCCATCCTTCACAATCAATCGCCGCTAATTAAGTGGATTTTCCCCGAGAAAAATTCTACCTGTAAACGTGTTTATACTCGCAGGATAAGGGCAATTATAAGCCTTACAAGTCTTTTTGACACGACAAAAATGGTGTCTTCCAAAGGGATTTTAACCGTTCTCAAAAATTGGTCCCCCCCACGGGACTATCTGCAATCCCACTGCTGTCATATGATAAAGTCCGGGATATGGGTAAGGTCCCGACATTGAATTAATGTAACTGTGATTAACCAGGTATCCAAGATTGCTTCATTTGCTGTTTCTATCAATGAATTGCTACACCGTTCCTTTTATATTAGGAATATGTTTGACTCGCTACTCTAGCGATTTAATGTTTGGTAATTACGAGAGTGGTCTGAAAAGTTTCCGACCCAAGATTTTTCAGTAATCTTCAGAAAATGTTCAGAAATTTTCAGAAAACATGTCGAGAAATGGCGAAATGTAGGAAACTTTTCAGACCACCCATGTACATACTTTTACATTATGATGCGAAAATTTCAAATGATCTCATTGTTTTATTTATGATTTCTGATCGTCTGAAAGTTATTCCATGGATTTGAGTTTCACATAAAAAAAGCGTCACTTGCCTTATCATATATTTATTTTACATATGAAATGATAGAGATAGAAACCCAACGTATCCGGGACTCCAACCAGGATTTCTCACTTGCAGGACGGTGCTCTAACACATGTGGGGAGTCTGTGGCCTTTTCGGGAGTCAAATGCTCCCTTTACGTCATTTCCCTTAACAAATGCACCCTTATAAATAATATTGCTGCCCAGTCTCGTTCATAACTTCAAGTGAAAAATTGAAAAACGTCCTACCTGTATTTGCGTAGTAATCAGATTCGTTTCCCTTCGTTTTTGATATTAAACCATTGGGATATAGGCAATATGCCCCGACCCGATGATTCCATATGCAGCCTAATGGTCACCTAACTGGCCGTTTGGTACACAAGGCCTTCCGATGAAACAGGTTCCCTTTCCCATCTCTATGCAATTGACCTCCCACGACAGAGCCTCTTTCGGACCGTGTTGAATTCAGCGTAAACGGTTCCTCTCTCCCGATGAAATAACTGAAATCATAGCATTTCACTTTAATGAAAATTACTCCTATTTTTGCTCTTTTGCTTCTTCGTCTATCTCTCTTCCAGATCACAATTAAGCCTTTCAGAAATTACATATTCGTAAGTTATTGAAAATTTTCCTCTCTGATTTTCCAACTATTACCCAGATGTAGGATTTGCATAAAATAGCTCCTAAAATTTATTCCATCTACTTTTTCTAATTATTTATTCGCTCCATATACGTTCTTTACTCTCTGAAAAATCTTTTGCCTGCTGTCATTATGTGAGTTATGCAATTAACATCTATATCTACTCATGTAACCTGCAAGCAGCCTTTTGGCGTGTGGTACGGGGTGCATGCACCATGAGCCTAGTCGATTCCTTTCGTATATCCTTCTCGAAAAAGAAAAAGAATTTTTGAATCGCCTGATTTTAGCAGCTATTTCTCTGATCTTCCTCGCAGTATCAGAACAGCCTAACAAGGACGGCGCATAATGCCAGCTATATCTTCTATGAACTATATCTCTCTGAATGTTTTAAGCGAATTAAGTCTATGATTGAATTAACCTTCTTTCTTCCAAAGGTTCCTATCTTGCCTCCTGAAGCATTCGAGTAACGCTAACCGATTTGCCGTAGCAATTTAGCACAAAGCCTATTGCTTTTCCCTCTTCCTTTTCTCATCCGCGAATACCTCCCTTTTCAGCAGGGTTCCATACACTGCATGCATACTCAAGTGAATGTCCTTTTGAGAATGTCTATACCTTCCATCTCTTTCTTATCCTTATTTTTTGAGAAGCCTAACATTTTTTCCGCATTATCTCCTCATGCAGAGCACTATGGAAAGTGAATGTTTTCCAATTGTATTCAGTGACATTTGTCGAAAAGAAGAACACTTATCGCTTTGTTTTTTTCAATTGTTGCCTACTTAAAATTGAATTATGAATGAAGATGTATGAATTGACAATTGCAAGAAGTTAATCGGTCGTTATTCCTCAATTATCATTACCTAAGATAATTCAAACCGAGCTGCAAGAATTACAAAATAGGGTAAAAGTAAAAGTCAACAAAGAAAGGAATAAACGTAATTTGAGATCATTTATAAAAGACTTTTACATTCCAATTTATTTTTGCAGTTAAACGGAAGGAACGGAATTTGTTAAGGCTCACAGAAAATATTATTTGCTCTTAACAAGAAACGCTACATATCTTTTTCAAACAAGAGTATAATTTATTGTAATATTTGCAAATTTATAATTGTACATAACCCTGGATGGATTGATTAGATGGAACCATACGACGTTCTATAGAGAATTGCAGAAGACATACACTTATGAGAATGCATTTTGATATCGCGGAGATGAACTTTTTGGGAAAGTCATGAATTACGAAGATTTAAACGGTACCGGAATGAAAAAAAGACATGCAGAAAATCGTTAAAATCGTTCATTAAATGCGAAACATAAGTATGAAAATGATCAATTCTACACCAAAATTAAATATGTACCCACAGCAAAACCCGGTTAAGGCCCTTTTCAAGAGAATCCCTTTTCAATAATCAAATGAAAACCACGCCATGAGCCGGATAGCGCTATATTTTTCTCCTCTTTAGTTTGCTTTCCTTTCCTCTTGTAGATATCTACAGAGTCCGAGAACTATTGTTGTGTAATACCGGTTGCCTTCTCGCCATATCTTTTATGAATGGTCTGCTTTTCAAGCGAAGAGAACAAGAGACCGTTCTCCTTTGCTACTTAATTTTTGCCATTTTCACTCTACAACGAAGAAAATTTACTAAATAGGCAGTTAGGGAAGAATAACGTAAATTATTTATCATTGTGAATGGACGGAGGCTGAGGATTGGACATTGCGGGTTTCAGTGATTCAGGGGAAGGGGGAAAATCCTCCTTTTAAGCGGGTGGCAGAGCGTCTTAAAAGGTATTTTTATTATGACTTTAGAGTGAAAGGGACAGAGATAGAAGGATAACAGCATTTTAAGTGGGATAGCGTCTTAAGCGGGAGCGTTTTAAATGGGTTTTACTATTTTTAGTACATTTCCACGGTAGTTACTTCCAGTAGTTCCACAGTAGTTACAATAATGAATGCGGAATATTGGTATTTCATTTTGAGTATGGCATTTCACGAAGTGACGTCTTACAGTATCATTGTAATGGACAAATCTACGCTTTTCACTCTAAGAAAGCCTTAAATTCCACGATAGTATTTGAAGTGAATTAAATTTTTAGCAGTAGTGAGGAAAATGATTTTTTTACTATGTAACAACATCCAGATGCGAAAAAAAATGTTGTCTCTTGAAATCCGGAGTGCTTATATGGTTTTTTAAGGAATCCCTCTGTTTCTTCTTGTCCGTAGTTAAAAGAGGGAGTAATTTTCTCGCTGACCCAATCCAGGAATAGCGTCATGAATAAGAGATTCGAGGGAATGAGAAAAATCTCGCTTACCTTCCATTTGCTCTCGTATTTTTTTAGGTCAACTCAAGCGAGCGTAGTTCACAGGCCTTTTTCCCCATCTTAACGTTTACGCAGTTTCCTTTGCTTTCTTTTCTCTTCCATCTTACCTTTACCGTTTTTTCCATTTATAACGACTATGGCTGCCTTACCTTGCAGCTTGGACTGCAAGTTTAGCTAGCCAACTTGCCGCTTGTATAACGAATGAAGATTTTCTTTAGCTTATGTCATCACGCTCAAAGATACAATCAGAATGTTTATTATTGATAAGCAATTTTAAATTTTTATTAGACTGAAATTTTATCCCATTGCTTCAAGCGTAAAAAAATTGATATTTTCATTGAAAACTCTTATCTCTATTTGTTATATTGTCACTTTGAATTGGCTGCGTATGTGATAAATAAATGAATAAATCCTCAAAAGTATTGTTTGGGCCTATCCAAGCTTAATTAGCTAAAGCAACCACCCGGATCTGGGTTTGAGTCCCGGTGAACTTTTTCTCCTTAATTTCGTCATCAATATTTTCATAAATTATCCAACATTTCATAAATTATTTTAATCTATCTACGTGCGTAACCCTATACTATGTCAGGCCACCATAACTCGACTAATTATTCTTATTTTGCTAATAAACCTAAAAAATTAGACTACATTACATAGTAATACATAAAATAATGTTCTACAAATTAGGCCAAATTGATTTTTCATAACTTTATTTACAAAATTTGGCATTTGAACGCAAATAAACATGGAAAAAAAATAAATAAAAATGAATAGATGGAATGAAATGACTCTACGTAAACTCAAGCCTGAAAATAACAAACTAATATTCACGAGGAGACTTTTAGTTTCCGGATTCAAGCTACACCTCACTTGGGATGGTTTTATACTAACATATAATCGAACGATATTACTGCGCAATATTAAGTATCTGAGTATAGTTCCACTAACCTTTTTTGCGTGACGATGAGGTGTGAAATAAGCTCTTGCGTACGAAAATGCCCGTCTTCCGAGAAGTTTTTGAACACACTGTTTGTATTAGCCTTCACATAAATTTAAAAAATGCGTCATCGAAAATTTGTTAAATATACTGAGGAACGGTGCAAGGAAACTAAATGAGTGCGTACTTCTACGTAGCCTAATTCATAAGATAAGATGATCAAATTTTGTAACTAGATTCCATTCAATTAGATATGGAAAAGTTTGGCGGAGAAGAATTGTGTCAGTTACTATGCAGTAAAATTCTGTTGGCAAAGGAAGATCCAGATCACTGAGCATCACATTTCCACATGAAAAATCAATGGGTGAAAGTAATCATAAAAGGAATAAAATTGATCTCAATCGTGACTTCGCAGTATGTCATAGGAACCGTCTTACAAAAGAAAAATGCAAGAGAATTTCCTTAGTAGATTTTTCATTTTTCTTGTTTCGATAACGTATTTACTACTGGAGCAGAACACAACGTATTGAAGTTTTCTGCTTTGAAAAATCGGTCAAACCAAAAAAACTGCTGTGGAAATTGCAAATTGTTCCCTTTTAAGATGGTTAATCACAAAACGTATGAATTTCATTTAAAGTTATGTTGCCTTTTTTAAAAGTGGGGCTACTATTTGAATCACCTTCAACCATACGAGCTTTGAGATCGAAAAAACTTCATTCATTGAATTGTAACGATCGTTAGCGTGACATTTTCATTTTTGTAATTTTACTTTAGTAAATCACCGAATATTTCACACTGTGAAGATAATCTGATGTGCGTATAAAACTTAAAAACGAAACAGTCTTCGAGGGAGAAACACTTTTATTCGAATAACCATCTAAATTATCTTCCACATTGAATATTAAATGCTTGTCTGCTGTTTTTAGTAACAGAGTCGCGGCGAGATGAAACAATTCGTCGGCGGAATAACGTAAGCACCCGAGTAGTTTCAAAAATAGCCAACTTAAAGTTTTAAGAAGACATGTTCGTGCTTTGAGAGTTTTCAAAGAGATGAAACAAACCTTCCGAAAGAAATTCCGCAGCTATCTTCATCTCATAGAAGCTGCACTCCATTGCTTTGTCTTTTCAAAAACGAGTCATCCGTCGTTATATTCCTCAGCGAGGGATCAATTGACGTCTTCTCTCCTCGTCATTTTGCAGGGATTTCTCTCTCTTTCTACAATCCTTTCTCATTATAACATCATATGAATTCTCCGGATTTTAGAAGTCTATGCTTTGCCGGTAATCTGGGAGAGGCTTGAAATACATTGCTTGCATTCTCTGTGAACAATCACTCAGCAAGAGAAAAATCTAAGATAAACGAGTAAAATAATGCTACTACCAATAAAGCAGAAGATAAACAGAATAAAAAGATAAAATTTATTCCATTCCTTTAATATTTATAAAGATGTAAGTGAGATAGAGAAAATTTTTAATATTCTTCTTCTAAATTTTCTCTGTCTATCTCACTTGTATCTTTATAAGTGATAAAGGAATTGAATAAATTTTATCATTTTATTCTGTTTGTATTCTGCTTAATTGGTAGTAGGATGATTTTACTAGTTTCTTTTAGATTTTGCTCTTGCTGAGCGATTGTTCACAGAGCATGCATTTTAATGCTTAATTGAAAAATTGCAAAAGAATGCAAAATTGTTATATAAGTAATTGTTGTATAAGCATGACATTCCGCTATAGGTTACCAGAGAAATATCAAAAATTAATTCATTAATGCAATTTCGTCTCAATTTTTCATATTGGGCTTGTTGTAGGAGAAATTGCGAAGAAATTCAGTCGGCAAAAATGAGATTTCTACGGGGAAAGGCAAGAAAGAATGAAGATTGAGATGGGAAAGTATAAAAATGAGTGTAAATTTCTGAGACAAGAATATAAAAACAGATGAAAAGGGCGGAGGATAGAGAGCATTACAAAGGAGAGATTGAAGGAGGAGAAAAACTGGACTCGAAGAAGAAAACGTAGTTACGTAGGAAGATAGAATGTGAGGGGTTAGAACAATCTCGAGTCCCAAAATGAAAAAAATACAGCTTTTAGACGTGTTAATTAAAGAAGCTTTAATATATCCTGAGGCGACTAAAAGTTGTGTTTGGAGAACAGAATGTCTACTCAAGTCTTAAGTTTTGATCCCAAAATAAACTGAGAGAAAAAGGTCTTTCCATTTGTCTGCTTTATTAAAATTTGCGATTAAACTTTTTCAGTGTATATTTTTGATGAATTTCACTCGCTGTGATTGATGAGGGACACGAGAAAGAGATGGTTTATAGCAATGGTTCCCAAAGTGGGCGGTATCGCCCCTTAGGGACGGTCAGTTGATCTAGTGGGACGAAAAGATGGAAGGTGGCAGCGGGGGAGTGCTGGAGGCCAGGCCCTGACCATAGGCAAGGGTTCGGGTCACTGAAAATCTTTCCGTTTCTTCCAGTGTAGATTACGGTTGTGGAGCCTTGGGTGTAAGTTTATGGACCCAAGGGTACGATGGCTCGAAAAAGTTAGGGAATCACTGGTTTACTTGCTTGAAAATGCTCCCACAGCAGTATTGTCGCCGTTCGGACATGCGTCGACTCCGGTGTCTGGAGGCAACGGAAGTTTTGGGATTACCGAACTTCTAAGAATCACTCTACGCACATTTCAATAGCTATGATGTCATCCTTAAGAATCAATTTCTCTATTACCTAGCTATAGCTTCAGATTTTTCAATACCATAACTAAGAGGTTATGATTATATATTTGCTCTGCAGTATAATTATTTTTTATATAAAAGGAGACTTTTCCGGTGAGAAATTACAGCCAATATATACAATCAGCTACACTAATTCAATAATACTACAATATAGATGCATTCCTCGAAAATTTTGGGATAAAGTTTATAAAATTTAATTTTAATTTAAAAAGTTGTACGTAGAATTTTTTCTTAATCTCTTTTATCTCTTAAATATCTATCAAGAAGTATATCCAGGTATTCTGAAAGAAACTATTAAAAATTTTTAACCACAATCATTCAAAATATCCTCCGTTAACATCAAGCATATATTTAGCGCATTTAACAATTTTATTCTTGAAGTTTTTTTTGATTTTTCGGTATAAAATGTCATTACTTCGTCATCGAAATTTTTCGGATATTTCTCAAATTTCACGATAAAGACTGAAGTAAACGCCGTTTTGGCTGTTTCATGGGCCGAAGTAAGCACTTGACTTGGGTGTCGGGGCAACTATATTAGCATTCAAAATTGTTATGGCGGCAGCTTAAACATTAACTTGATACGTCTCGTAAAATTTTAAGTATATCCAACGAATAATGTCAAAATTTGATTTAAATTTCTTCGTTTCTAAATCCAAAACAACATTCGCCGATAAAAATAAGAATCCCTTAAATTCTTCTCCATATGGAACCCCTCTCAGGTTCTTGCAAACATCATTTCTAATTCAGTTTTACTAAGGAAAAAAAATTAAACTTCACCAACTTCACGGGTATTTATTTCGGAAGATAGTGAAATCGGATGAATTCAAATGTAAATAAATCTGCTGGCCATCTGAGAAGAGAGACGAATTTCCTTTCGAAAACAATTTGAGGAAATGATGACTTGGAGAAGCCTTAGGAAAAATTTCTGGGCTTTATTCCATTTAACTTGTTAATGTTTGTATTCCGACTGGATTTAACGGTTCAATGTAAACAGAGGATCGGTATCGTTACTTTCACTTTGCATCAGCAGATCATTGAAAACATTTTCCGATCCCAAAAGAAAGTGTAAGCTTTCTTTGAATATCTCCAGGTCAAACTCACGTGTAACTTAGAGTAAAGTACACGTGTACAATGACCGCAGATTTTGTCATAGAAAAACAGTATTACTCATATCAATATTTATTAGGTGCGTTAAAAAGATTAATTGACTTGAATGCGCGCTCATTACACTACTGGAATGAATAGTATGAAATCCGAGTGAATATGAAATCTTAGACCCGCACATTAGCAGCGATACTGAAAATTTGGTTGATTACATTTAATAAATTTATAATTTTACCTTCTCTCTAGACGTAGTAGATATTATTCTGCTAGAAATAAAAGAGATACAACCAATATTTTTTTACCAAGACCAATATTTTTTTAGCCCTTTTGTAGGCAACCAACTTTACACACATTGCTACACGCCCATCAATCCATATCCATTATTTATATATTATTTATAAACGTCCATTTTCGGTGACCCGCGTTTTTTCCTTTCACATTCCATCAAAACATATAAATGATACACCACACCAAAAAGCGGGCTTTTACGGGATAAATGCTGGTAACATGCGGTCAATTTCTTATTTTTGGCCTTTTGTGCTAAATTTCTAAACATACAATATGGATGCCAAATCTGAATCCCACTGCAATCGTTTTAAAAAAATGTTAGATATATCGATAAATTCACTAAAAATATCTGAATGAGGTGTTATAATATTAAGATGTTACAGCAAACAAATTCATTAATGAATAGTGCCACCTCCAGTTTTTCAAGGAATGAATAAGATGTCTCATCCTGCAGGTTATGTAACACCACACGACGTTCTCATTCCAATGCCGAAAAATGTTAAAATTTTAAAAATGAATCTCAAAAAATCTGAAAAATAAATTGCACGCTTATACGATCCTCGTACTTTTCCATTTTATCCGAAGTATTTTGTGGACTGAGAAAATTAAATAGTGTACGCTACTATTGTACTAGGTCGGGTATATTAATAATTTCTTCGTTGGGTTTACTATACATTTTGTGTTGTGCAGAGTGTTTTAAATTGTAAATTGCATTCTAAATTTGTTGATAATTAAATAATGGCATAGTATTGTTTGTTAAATAACTTCGTATGACGAGGTCCTCCCGACCGGGGTGAGCCCCAGGCAGTTATTTTGATTTCTATTTGCTCCTTGAATGACTCGAACTTGGCCAGTTATTTTGTAGTTATAAATGTAAATAATTAAATACATATGACTTACGACCGATTCGAGATACTTAGAGGTACTCAGAACGTAACCTGTTCGTAAGTCGGGTAGTGACTGTGATAGTAATAAGACGACTTTATTAGGGCGAAATTGACGTATTAAGTGTCTTCTTACATACAACTCTTCGTCAATTAAAACTTAAACTAAAGACAGCATGAGAAAGGTACGGAGAAGACCGAAACGGTAAATATAAACATTTTTATAACCTTTTTCTGCAACTACGTATTATGAGATAATAAAACAAAATATATAGGTTAATCGCTTTGTGTTGACCCCACACACCTCGTACGAATACTAGTAATATTGTGTGTGTGAAGATCCGAAATTAGTTGCCTTAAAATCGTTGGCATCCAAACACCACGTCACGAAACAGTATTTAGGTCATTAATATCGAATCGCTGTGAATTTGAGAAGAATGCCAGGATAGAGCCGTGAAGAACCCTTTAGCCTATATAATTAGTGGAATTTTTAGCTCGTGAAGTGGGAGGTACGGGTCAGAAGGTAAAATCCCTTTCACACCTCTTTCATAACTTTCTGCCACACATTCTTGACGTCCGAGCAATTAAGGTCACATCAATCCATACAGTTGTCATGCGAGTGCTTTGACCCAATTCCCTTTCGTCTTACAAAGTCCGCCTCCTTGGAAATTGCTTGCTTGAGGATGTGCTCGTTCGATGGGGAGCGTCTTTTTGCAGATCGCCAAGCTCGAGATGACCTTCGCCGATGACGTCATTACGGAAACAACTGCCCTCTTGGATTAATTCATAACGTCAAGAACATTCTAGAATTAAAATTAAGAACCTCGTTAAACCAAGTCACATCTTGAAACTGAAAGAAGCGCAGCAAAAGCGGGTTTTAAAGCTAAGTTAATCCATCCAGGTGGAGTGCTCCAACGATTGAGTTATACACGATTAAATGAGGTTAATTTCGTTCGTTTTTCTTGCGTTGACAAATGAGGTTTGAGTTGCGTTTGTCTATCGAGAGATGTGCTTCAAACTATTTTTAGCTTGGCCGAAAATGGGAGTCGTAATGATTTAGTGAAGACCCAAAACTCATTAATCAAAATATTTTTAAATTGCTTTCAAATGCAAAACGTAGAAGAGTGTATTGATTCAAGATATTCGTGAATAGCTGCGATTTATAATGAAAGATCATGAGAATGAGTGCCAGAGAGCATAAATCTCTCGTCGAAACATCTCAAGTTCATTTTTTATAAATACCCTACCTTTATTTGATCATTATTACATATTTTACACTACAGATAGGTTAAAGACCAGATGGCAGTTTGGTGTATTACAAATATTATGTAACATAGTCAAATTATTCATTACATCAATTAGTCTTAACATACTATTGCTCATCGTAATATACCGATAAAGCATTACATATCGAAATTATAATTTCATTAGATTTTAGAGCCGACTAGATAATATTAAAGATTAAGAATATATGAGGGCGAAATAAATATTTTGCCAAAAGTATCTCTTGATCCTTCGTCGATATATATCCTTGGGAGAGGTCTTCAGGTAATTCATTCAATTCTTTGACAGCTCTGTTTACGTAAGAATATTTACTAGAATCCTTTCTAGGTGACTCTTTATATTTTACAGGAATAATCATTTTTCCTGATGAATTATGGACCGGTATTAGATTATCAGATTAGAGATATATATGAACATTAGAGTTTCAGTTGACAATGAGAGACATAATACCAGGTATATCTTCATTTTACTATGGGTAGAATCAGTGTAATGTGCAGAATTGGAGAAAAATAGATATCCAGTGATTCTTTGAAATACTTTCAGATCTTTCGGTTCGTATACAGTGTAAATTCTTTCCTGTCAAAAACTTATCGCAATTAAACAGCAGTATTGAAAAGGTTTTAGGAGGATACTCATTGTGGTACGTTTAAGCTATTATTTTATATTATTTTCGCAAATTCGTTAATACTTTCAATGGTTTATTACTTCTAATATCAAGCGGTCTTATTTAATTTTGAACGTATCCTAGTTGAGTCAAAAATGGAATCTGGTAAATCTCAGTTAAATTATCTCCCATTCTTTTGCGTTTCCGAAATTTCTATGTATGTACATTTCCCGATTTCGCTCGACTATAATATCTAATTGAATTTCATAGCAGGAAAAGTATGCCAAGAAATTGAAAAATTATCCTAACATAATTTTTTATGAAGGTTACTTTAAATGGATAAATAAATATATATTTTCATAAATATATAAACGATGGTGTTTATTAAAAAGCAAGCATTCTGATAGTCTGAAAAGAAGAGAGTGACATCGCATTCCGAGCTCTCCATTAGTTAGGTTTCCTCACTTATCTTTTATATCACCACGTGACAATCTCACCACCAGCACTTTTTCATCCTACGCATCACGCAAGCCCCTCTCATCGCCTCCTAATTGGATTCGCTAATTAGATAATGTTCACCAGCCGTGACCTTTCCCCCGACCATGTGTGGATTCCCTTTAACATAAGGCTCTCATATTCATCAATATTTTTCGACGCTAATTTCTCCATTCTTTCTCTCCCACACGCTTACTCAGACTTCGAGGTGTGCAAAGCAATTCCAGCCAGAAATAACGACTTGAGAGTGCAAAATACAGTGAAATTTTCGCGCTATATTTTTTGTCATCGAACACTTGTTATAAGAGAGAAGTACGTCGTCGAATACGGAAAAAAATTCCTTTGCATGCTAAAAGCTTATATTGATTGTCATGAAATCTGTAGGCACTAACTCTATGGGTGTTGTCTTTATTTTGTAGTGAACGGCTGATGTGGTATATCTATCGACGTGTGGCTGGCTGTGTAAACAACGAGGGATCGACCTATTTCTTTTGCTTGTTTCTCTCGCGTATCGTTCGCGGAAAAAATGAGCGCTTAAATCGATTTGTCCCCGCATCCAATTCTTCAATTTCTCTTATTTTCCGCTCATTGTCGGATTGGCCGAAATACCCGGGTGGTTGCATAATGCCGATTATTTCTTCCTCAAGCGTACTTTCTCTGTATTTATCAAGCAATCGTAGCCTAGCTTCTAATCTCCTTTCTTTCAAGGATTCCCAACCTACGTCAGAGAGAATTAACTCCTGATGTTTAATAATAGCATTTTTAAATCAAAAGGATCATCATGCACCTTCTTATGCTGTAAGGTACACATTTTATCCGACGAAATCCATATACTTGCCGCATATTTCACATGAGACCTGATAACAAAATGAAATAGCATCACTCTTTAACCTTTCCATTGCATCTACCAAGAATGCACTTCATAAGGCCCTCCTTCTTAATCGCTTAACCGTAGATTTTTCGGATGTTTACTCCAGTTTAAGTTGTTTGAGATAGTTATCCGGAGATATTAGACTGAATAAAGTACATTTATGTTCATTCCTATAACTTTGCATAAGTAATTCTGATGCAAATGATCCCGCTCAACACTTCTGCTTTTTCTGAATCATTTGATAGAGAAATGCGGTCCTTATCATTTCGTATTTCTCTAAGCATCCGCAAAAGACGGCGTTAGTTCAAATAAATTAAAAAGTTACCCTAGGCGTCTTCCAGGATGGTTTAATTGGACATCAAAATAACTTGATATATTATATCGCAGAATTACGCGACTAGATCGATAGTAATGCAAGGATATTGAGTTATACTACTTATTGTTCCTCTCTTAGAGGAACCTTTTTCTTAATTTACCGATATAAAAATAGAAATAAGTACATGCTACTCAACCCAAAGGACCTCTAACGCCATACGTTTTTGGAGGTATATATGGAGTGAAAAATATTACATCGTACGGATCACTCAGTTAAATAAACCTTCGTCTGTGAGCGTAAAAAGGATTTTTAATTATCTGCGGTTGCCGAATATGTTCACTCTGAACCTGGACTCACTGTTGAGCTTTGTAGTACTAAAGTCATCAACAAAGAAGGAAAATGTAACCCTCGCATTATCCTGTAGGTAATTGAAATCCTGAAAAGACCCAACAACTTTAAACGTGAGGATGGATACCCCCTCTCCAACACTCCAAGTCGACTCCAAGAGTCGACCCAAACAACCAAGGTCGAATAGTGAAAGTGATCGAACGAACAAGGGGTGAAAGGAAGACGAGTGCTTGTAAAAGTTCCAAGGAAGTAACTGTCTTACAATAACGTTGATTCTCCCGCGATTTTGGAATGAGACTAGTTGAAGGTGATAGAGAGAATCAGAATTAAGAGATACCGTATTTTATTTATAAGGGTTTCTTGCCATTCGTTTAGGAGATATGACAGGGTATTAATATCTGGACTGGATGCAATTTAGATCCAGTCCATCATTCATCATCAACCAAAATGTCCGAATTTAAAAAAACGTAAGAAAATAATATTCGTAAATGGAAAGAAAGATTAATAAGTCGGGCCTCGAACTCGCGTCTACCATGCAAGTTTTGCAAAGTTATGAAGAACACCCATAACAATTCCGCTATTACATCAGCTAATAAGCGCGCTAAAATAAGTAATTTATATAAAGTAGGCATTCTTTGAGAATTATCGAGGGAATGTTTAAAAAAAGATGCAATTTGAAAGCAGTCGTATATCCCTAGCGGATGCAGAGTCCCATCCTTATAGAAAAATGCGGAATCTCTTAATTTAAGTTCTCTTTCACCCTCAAATAGTCCCGCTACAAAATTTCAGGACGCACCAAGTCCTTGTAAATTGAATCATAATTATGCCACCGGTATAGGCGGCAAAACGTCAAGAGATCATTTTATTTTCTCTGTATATTTATAAGCGCCCACTTTGTAATTCCAGAATCTTATCACCAAAGTTGTAATAATTTGATTACTTTCCTGCTGATACTCGTTTATGTTAATGAGAAGATTAATTTGCGGTCGCTGACTGTCCAGAGCCGTTAGGAATTATCAAAGAAAGATGATTTTCTCATGATCGCGACTCTTGAAAGCTGTGCCAGTTCTTATTGAGACGATTGCTATCTAAAAAGCCTTGTGAGTGAGCTGACAACGAAATGTCCCATTACTGCACCGGAAAGCGTTTTTAATGAGATCGGTCCATAATTTCCAGGGCCCTATTTCGTTTTCCTTTTAAATACAGGTGTGAAATTCGTTAACCTTTGGGACTTTGCCTTCATTCATTGCCTTAAAAAATATAATTTTGCGACGTATGGTAGCGCTTTCAGTCAGTTCTTTGAACTCTACTGAAGTACCCTCTGGACCTGGCGATTTATTTGGCTTAATCTTTCACAGAAGTCATATTTCACCAACGGTAAAACAGATGACTAACAGACTGATAATTAACATTGACAGGGGAATATGAATCTTTCTTTCTAGACGATGGTGAATTGTTAGAAAAATTACATTCCGGCAAATTCTGAGCTGAAGTCATTTTTAGGTGATATTTTCATCTTATTCTATTCTTATAATTGCCGCTATGCGATACTTTTCCCCTAGTTTGTGATTTTTTTACGTTTACTTTGTAAGACTACTTTTCTACGTCTTTTAATCCCACACACGTCATTTCTTGATATATGGTGTTTTTACTGTAAACAAAAAGCAGGCGATTCATTGTTCATGTGCAAATAATGGAAATGTAAATATATAAATTCAGTTTATACTTCCATAACACCTCGCTCGATTCTGTGAAGTTAATTGGAATAATTTTGCTGCGGAAAATTCATCTACATTAAGCTCTCTTGCCTTTGCGCGCCGCCTTTCAGCGTGCGAAAGGGAATACAACAGTTTAAGACTGTCTGAATCATTTGGAATCTTTTATAATATTCTCATTGCTTTCCATTTATATAAAAACAGCCATGTTATGCGTAATCCATACATCCGTATCGTTTATAAGGTCGTTAACCTAAGCCAAGATTAGCATCTATGATCAAACTTATCAGGACTTCTGATAAAACGTGTGCTACATTGAAATATTTGTTCAGTTTTTAATGTGGTAGCTCATTACTCATTACCATAGATTTTGAATGTAACTTCCTCAAAAAGAGAAATTTTTCTTCGGCTCGAAACCTGAATTTTGACTCTAAACACAAAATCTTTTTCTCTTAGGAAAGAATTTTGAAATTCGCCAGAGCTATTTTGTGAATTTTTGCTTTTTTGACCAGATATGCTATCGCATATGAAGGTTAGAGAGGTGTCTGCCAATTAAAGAAGCGAATAGAAGGAAAAGAGACTTGTTGCAGATTAGTTTCCATAAAATCAATGAAGGAAAATCATGAAAGGGAACGTCATTTTGAGTAAACATAATCAATGCATGATTTGGAGAGCACGTGGCTGAGCTTATGGACATCGACTGCGCCCTCATGATTATGAAAAGTGGTTCCACCACTAGATGTCAGGTTGATTGAGAAATAAGTGAATTCGGTGAATAACCATCTATATCTACGTTTAAATTAATACCCTACAAGCCGCCCTTAGGCGTGTGGCAGGGGGCTTGGGATTTAGAAAGCTCTCTTGAGTAAGATAATGGGTAGTAAATGCTACAAAGTCCTTTGAAGTATACGGATGGGAGAAGCAACCTTTCTTTACATGGATGAAGATGGAGAATAAATTGATCGGTAAAGCAACGCCAATTCAACTGCAAGCGTGGTAAAGTATTTATTTTAACGGCTGCAGTACTGCGATGTGAATGGCTACGAGAAACCAGCACATTACTCTCCCGAGAACATGCACCTCGCTACTTAAGATAGCACCCTCTGGAGTAAAAGATTCTAGAGGTGAAATAGACCCCATTTCGAATCTCCGGAGAAAACTCGAAAGAGTACACCGATAAGAAGTGAAGGGCAGTTTTGGGTTGGAACATAGGAAATTAATCCTTTTACTGCCATCCTCCATTAGGTGGAATATGGGTGGAAAACTGACGGGACAGCGGAGTCCAGGGAACTACTTGAGAATAACTACCCATATTTATCTATCAGGAAACTTTGATGGTATGTCTCTTGTAAATGTAAATTAAAACTGGAGATATGAGGTAGGTGTTCACAGAATAGGATTGTGTAAGAAGTTATTTTTGCGAGCATTACGAGGTACAGCTAAGAGTATAAGGATTGTCACTCAGTGCTTGTGGAATATAGAGGATGGAAAGGTAGAAATGAAAAAGATTTAATTAGACGCATTAGGAAGAAGTGGATTACAAAAGAAATGAATTCACCCGAAAGATCAAGAAAGTCAGAGAAGAATGCATAATTGATCTGTGCGAACAAGTGCAACATAGCAACCGTGTGCAAGGCAAAACTGCTGCAGCATACAGAGCATAGAGAGGTTCACTGAAAGGTCATCGCTATTTAAGGGTAAATCATTGTTGGTGACTCGGTGATAAATACATATATAAGAAACATATCGACCTAAAAACGCCCTCAGGTTAGTGGGAGAAACTGTCATCGGCAAGAATTATCAATGCTGTGGAACCAGGAAAATTGAGACTTCTAAAATAAGGAATGTTTGGGAAAGTTGTGTGACGGACACGATGTGACAGCAAGAATAATCGAGGAGCGAGATGACCTGGCTGAGGAAGGAAAACCCATTCTCGGATCTAACATGAAACTTCAACGAAAGACTTGAGGGCAGAAAAGGCCCAAGGGGTCAACAAATTACCACCAAGACCGATAATACATGTGTGGTCTGAAAAGTTTCGCCATTTCTCGACATGTTTTCTGAAAATTTTCTGAAGATTTCTGAAAAATCTGGGGTCGGAAACTTTTCAGACCACCCTCGTAAATAGAGGACATAAAAAAATCAAAATAACGAGACATTCCCTGTTCACAGAATGAAGGAGACTCCTGTAAGTGAACAATTTTGGACAATCAGCTTGACATCCCAAGATTCAAAGATTCTCACAAGAATGGAGATGAAGCAGAAGAGTACGTGAGAGAAGAGGAATTTGGATTCATGGAAGTACAAGAGAAGTTCCTCTTGCTTTATGATCAGTAATAGAGAAGGGAAAGACCGTTCAACTTTTATTGGCTTTTGAAGCTTAAGAAGACTTTCTAGAATATCGACTGCAGAAGAACACTACGGGATGGGGTCGGAGCTAGAAACTTGCCAAAGCGAGGGTTACTTGCCAAGGGGGTTAAGACAGTTTTCTTACGAACTCCCTCTAATCAACTTTAAAAATGCCATTTTTGGGATAGATTTTGTAATTGTAAATTGACTGGGGAAAACTTCACGATATGATTTTAATTCAAGATCCTTGTCAGATCTTGAGCAAATTGCTATATCTACAAAGCCATCACCCCCCTAATCTGTCCAATGCTATGGAACCTAGTTGCATTACTTAAAAATTATCCTTAAATGTGTTAATTATCCAAGGATGATCCTTGATCTTTATTGAGAACAAACAGTGGTGATCAGAGGTGGAGAAAGTGACGAAGAAGCTCACATAGAGGGAAGGATACAGTTTTGATTCAGCCAACATCTGTAACATATGAATTAAGAAGACAATAATTTAAGTCAAGCAGAAACCATGGAATGAATGGTACATGTTGGACAATGCTACAGTTAACAGACGATATGGTGATACTCGCTGGCAACAAAGAATGCATCTTAACAATAATTCTATCTTCCATGGGATGTCTTCTGTGGATGTACGAGGAAGTACAAGCTCAAACAAAATGAAATAAGTAGCCTACACAGGGAAAGATATTTACAGGGAAAAATAAGGAACAGATCGAAGAACTATGCTAACTAATTAGAGACAGAACCAGCATTTCGGAGAGAAAATGAAGAGAGAAATTTCATAGGACACATAAGGATAGATAGGATCAACTTTTTAAGACAATAGGTGCAGTAGGGCTAAAGAATTATAGAGGAAGACCTAGTTGAGATTTGGAGAGACAGATTAGTGTTGAGATCAGAAAGTATGAGATTGTGATGGGCTTTGAATAGGACGGTAGAATTGTTACAAGACAACGTTCGAACTGTCAACTCTTTTTGGTGGTGAATATGGAGAGAAAAGTTGTATTATGGTCGAATTTAATATAAAATTATATGATTTATATGCATAATAATGATTATTATTAAATGTTTAATGAGATGAATATTAATTAAATGCGTAATAATAGAATATATACACGTCCTGGAATCGGAAATATAAAATCTCGATAGTTCTTGATAATCACAAAATGATCTATTTCAAAATTTTAAAACGTCTATAAAAGAGACTATAATTGGAGAACCATAGCAAATTTAAATTCAAAGTTGTTAAAGAGATTCTGTACCATGAATATGTTGCTATTGAAACTGAGGAATTTAAACAGAGCTACGTGCGAGAAGTGCTATTACAGCAATTTCTCTGCTCCTTAAAAATGAATTCAGATGATTGATTTTGAATTAATCTTATTCAAATGATAGTGATAACGTGATGGCATCATAACTCTCGACTGCTAACATCGGGGAATATTTGCAGGCGATTCCAACCCAATCGTCAATCCATTCCCTGCATTAAGAGTATTCCTTGAATAAAATCACGATTATGAAAACACTCCCAACAACAAGAAACGCATTTGCTTCGACTGAGAATCAAACAACGGCAGTCATTCCCACGGACGTCATGTGAGAAAGTCGCTAATTGGAACTTCTAATCGTCCCTTTAAAACGAACTCTTGTTCGAATGCAAAGCTAAGTTAGTTTAACTTTCCGTCGGGGTTATAGAATTTCCTCTCGGTCATCTGGCTCTATTCTGGAATTCAAAAGAGGCTTCACATCGATAGGAGTAGAGGTCACGAAAGGGATTGCGTGCGGCGTGCGCAGCGCACGGCCTTCGTATCGATTCGGAAAGAGACGCCATCCATGTGAGCTACGATTCCTCTCCCCTTCCAACCACCTCTCATGAAAGGAGGCAAAATTTTTGTTTCCGTACAGCAAACTGTCAATGTTCATGCCCATTATTGTGTTGTTACGGTAGTTGCTCGTGATTTCCCCGCAGCGATCCCTCGATAAGTGTGGTACAACTGGGTACTTCCTGAGCTATGATCCAAAGTTATGCTACTTTAGGACAACCGTTTGTTTTCTCTAACTTTTCCGATTAGCTCAACGTTGAATTGATATTCATTGCTTTTTACTTCGACGCAATCTGTGTTCTCTCCGTGCTGTCATCGGCCACTAAGGGAACGTTTGATCAGAGGGCGAATATCGACGGTAAATCCCGCATTCACATTGTATGGCTCTTCCCGCAGAAGGGATGAGCTTTCCGGAATCAGATCAGCCCCTCAGATTTGCTGCACCTTTCCAGTTCCTCTTGAATAATATGAATGCGAAATAAACGGAATCACATTGCGAGATTCCGACTCTATTATGGTTTATACCCGTTCCTTTCCGTAACACTCTGCGGAATTCTGAATATAATTACGACGCTCACACTGCATTAGCTTACGTCTTTCGATTCAAGAGAGGCTCTATTCATCCAGTTGTTTTTATGATTCGGAAACATGGCCTTCAGACGCTCACAAGGATTCCATCCTCTCTCTTTTGGTCCACTCGAAATTTTGCGGATCATCTTTCCTTAAGGTTGTGTTTTTAGCACAAGCCTCATAGACCAAGTAATGGAATGCAAAGGTAACCCTTGATTATGAAATTCTTCTTTATAGGGAGAGATTCATGATATTCCTCACAGAATTATCGAGAAATAGAAATATTAACCTAAAACCTGGCTGGAACCCTTAATATGAAATTCCTCAATGCCCTTTATGTAAAGAATGATGGTCTCATTCTTTGAATTCTGTCTGCACTATAACATATTTAATTTTAATAAACATATACCGCATTTTATCGCGTCCATGCATTAAATTTTGTTTTTATCATTATTTCCTTAACGTTTAAAAATTGTCAGTAAATTTCTGTGAAAAATTACTGGCACATTATTATTACTTCCCGTGTCAACTTATAAAAAACTCCATTTGTTTATTAAGCTGTCGCTAAAATTATTTTTATTCTCGTGTAACATGAATTATATGTCTTTAGTTGCATTTAATTTGAGATGGAGCATTCATACTGTCTCTGTTTACTTGTTATGTTTTCACAGGCTGTTTCCTGTAACATTTTAGTTCAACTATATGGTTTCGCAAATCCTCTTCTTGCAGGCGTTTTCCTGCAGCGAATTTTTTATTCGTGAAGGCAGAATTATCTTTTGCACGCAAAGTTTTACATGCAAAAATATTTTCAGTTTGTTTCAATAAGCATCTCATTTCTAAAACTTTCGAGGCGATAATTTAGGTGTAGCAACGTAAACCTCCGATTTCTACCAGATAAAGATGTTATCATAGAATTACAAGTAATTGTCATCGAACATGGCGAAAATTTATTTTTTTGCAAATTGAATTGTAAGTTCATAACGTTTAACTATTTTATTCCTTCAACTCAAGTTGTCCATCTATGGGTCACGTTGAACTCATCAATCTGATCATATGTATCTTGTGGGTTCAGTGTACTTTTTCACATTGTCCTAGTATATCTTCATTCTCTTGTTCATCTCTCCTCTTTTGCCATCTTTTTCCTCGTGCTCCTTGTATCCTTTAGACTATTAGGATAAGGCTTCCGGATAGCCAAGTTGGTAGCGCGTTTGTCTTTGGTGAAAGAGGTACCGGGTTCAACTGGGTACATTACCCATTACATTATATATTAATACATTACACAACTGCTGCATTACTTTAGCTGTCGAAGCACTTGTAGCAATGGTACTACTGACGGTCCAACTGAAGCCATTTCCACTGTCCTGTATTTACTGTTATCAATTACCAGTGTTTCCGTTATTTCTGCTTCACTCAGGTCCTTTCTCACTTCTTTGATTGGTGTTCGTTTTCCAGCTGGTCACAGAGTCAAAAATCCTCTTCCTGAGCATCCTACTTCCTACTACCATCAATTTTCTTCAAGTATCCATGGAATTTCAGACTTCTTTTTCGCTGCAACTCGATAATTACCTCTGTTTTATTATAATTCCTCCTCTACTTCCAAGGAGGTACTATGGTAGTTCTAGGGTTCAGGATTCTCTTTAAGATCTTCTCATCCAACTACCGCAAATCCAGATGACAAAGCTCTAGGCTTCTTTACCTAACAGTTGTACCTCAGTTCAGAGTCTATAGATAACTTCTTTTTATGTTTACTCACGGTCAACCTGCTACCTCCAGCTTATTTGCTCTCTCGTTGCTGTTCTCCTTATTCAGTATATTAGGTTCTTCCACACAGTTTTATTGCTGGCTCTCAAGACCGCCATATGTCGCTCTCGTGACTCCCACTTCGCCTGAACTACTTTCCATGTATTCGCTATTTCAGTTCAACACCCTCATTCCAGCTTTCGTGGCGAAGTGAAGTCCCAGCATTCACTTGGATGACTCTCAATCTTTAGTTATCAATGCGAGATCGCTCGCGGAGGCCAAGGCCTATTTACCTTAAGACCATCTCTCTTCTTCCCCCAATCTCATCCCCTCCTTTTCCAGTGTCTTCTCCCATGACCTCATTACCCGCTCCAGCACCGCATTCAAGAGTGCTGGCGACTGCCCATCTCCATGTCTTCGTTTCGAATGGGGCCAATATCAACCCCACCTTATAGTATCTTACTCTAAAGATGCTGTCTGTGATAGTGTCGTGGATGATGCTCCACTCCGAAATCCTCTAGTGTCGACGGAGTTGCATGCCGAAGTCTAGGAAGACCGCTATTATACGACCGTTTTGTAAACGACCTGCGCGGAAATTCCTGCGCATTCCTCCCCCCGTCCTCCCCCGTCTCCTGGGAAATACCCCCACTTACAAGGAGTCGCTTACCGCACCTCTCCCCCTTCTCGGCTTAACTTCCTCGTGGTTGCCAGCTTTTGCTGTACTGTATCGGTTTTGTTTTATACCATCCAAGAATTCACTCGATTTTAAGTAGAGAAAAACTTAAATTTAAAAATTAACAAATCATAAAATTTCACTGCAGAAAATCTTCATACTCTTCATTTTTCTTTTCATATGCTCTTCTCCTAAATTTTACCCTTTTCTCCCGTTACTGAGAAAAATATCTCGACCTTTTCTCGCCTCTTGGATCGTGAAAAAGCTCATGATCGTGAAAAACTGTATATGAGCAAAACAGAGTTATTACGAAATATTCCTGTATGGTTGTTTCTTTCGACGGTTTTTTAAAATAGTGTTTGCAAATCTTGGAATCAAAGAAAATTGCCAGTACTTCAAAAAGACTCATCATCTTAGCATTTATTCTACATGGGGCTGAACTGCCCATGTATTTTTTATGAGAAAATAATATTTTTAATAATTGAAATATTTATCTAATTTACTTTTGGTTTTTTAATGCAATTTAATCCATTAGTCTCTCCCTATTTAGCATGGAGAGACAGATCAAGAATTCGATGAAACTCTTTAAAATAGCTTCTAATCCCCTAGGGTGCATTAGTTTACTTTTTTAAGGAGGGTCTTTGCGGTTGGTGCTATAAATTGACCCATTTTTTACCCTCTTTGGGAGTGAAACTTTCCCTTTAAGAACTGTTTAGCTCATATCTTTTAATTGTTTCTAAGGTGGTGGAATATTTTGTTTACTATAAATCTATTCTCTAAATCATAAAAATGTAGTAATCATATGTATCAAAAATGGTAAAAAGTAAAGAAATTAGAAATAAGGGAAAAAGAGAGCTACTAGATGCCTTCTGTCTATTGCTCAAATTCCTTGGATATGGAAAGCGGATATTTTTCTCATTTTAATTTTACGATCGTAATTGGAGCAATGCATAAAAAACAACGTCTACGTAGATGATCTCAGTTTTTATTTTTAGGTCTTTTATCTGGAGTTCAAATTTGTTTTAAATTTTGTCCAGAAAAAGGATCACGCAAATTATTAGTTATTGATGTTTAGTCGATACGACCACGATGTATTTTCTTGAATGAAAAATTAATATCATCAATATTTCATACATATTTGGGATATCTAAGTTTTCAGATTTATGATAATACTCTAATCATGCCATCAATTTCGGAAGAAATATAATATGTGATTTTAGTCAACTTATCACGTTTAAAAAAGTTTATAAAATCGATGGGTGAAGCCGACACTTTGTGAAACTCCATAGCAAGGGTGAGAAACAAAATAAATTTGTAAATTTCGGTGAAATTTTTTACGAATGCGACTAGTTTTGACTCAAGGAGTCATCAATGAACAATGTTCTGAGGTTTTAGACCATTTTCAATTGAGATAGATAGAATTTATGATTTGATGGAATTCATCTATTGATACATATCTATAGATAGAATTTATAAACTTATTTTGTACTGCATGTGAAGTAATGTACGTAATAATTTCGTAGAAAGTACTTAAGGAATTGGAGCAAAGACGAACGAAAACACCAAACAATTCTACTATGAAGAACACATAATATAGCACGCAGATGGACAACGTATAAAGGAGAAAAGCTCACCGAAATGAACCCCGGTTCTGATCAGAAACGACCTTTCTGTTTCTGAAGACGTGCTAAATAATAAAGTAAGAGTAGTTTATTGCCATAAATCTACTTATTTTCACTCAGTATGCACTGCAAAGGGACACTCGGATAAACAAGTGGGTAGCCTGTTTGTCTAGTGTGAAAACGGTCCCTGGTTCGTTCCCAGATCGCCGTGAACTTGACCCAGTATCGCGGAAATTCGGGAAGCTACCTGAATTGATGGATATCGGGTTTAACGCAATCTATAAATGCCAACAAGGCGGGATAGGAGTCGATGCGCTGACCACGTGTCATCCACAGTAAATGACGCTTGACTATGCCATATGTCTCATAGATGCCGTGCAATCGACTGGAATAGCATCTCTCTCTCGAAACCGAGTGTTTCAAACTGGTTGACATCAAAATTGATGTCTAAATACCTCTAAGCCAACTGAAATGAAATTTGGGTCACTTTATCAAATAAAACGCTAAAATAGGAATTAATAAATTATCTAAAAATGTCGTCCAACTTAGGGGATCTTTAATGTAATTTATTGTTTGTTATATATTAAAAGTTACGTTACTTTTAGAAGAAAAAGTACCATGTATTTGTTTAAACGCTGATAGAATTCTTAATTCTAAAATTTAGAAATCGGTTCAGGCCGACAAAAAATAAAAGCGAATTTAAGAAGCTGAAGCAATTTTTTGCTCAAAAGTAGCTTAAGCCTTGGATCAAGTAAGCCAGCGAGGAATGATTTTCGTTTAGGACTGTTTTTCATCCTGCGTATTTTTTCCTTCTGTCAGAGCTTATAAAACTGTTTAGTTTAATTGCCACGCACAAACAGCATTTAAGAAACCATCATTTTAATTCCCCCCAAAAGACATTTGCTTGCAATCCGGGACGAGAAGCGTATGTTATCCTTTAACAAACTATATTTAGTAAATTTCACGGATTTTTTCTTCTCCTAATGACAACTCACTTAGGAGGCCGTCTTTCTTTATTTCACGTTCACATACGTGAGATGTATTAATTAAATTATCATGGCAGATTTGGTAAAAGTAATTGGAAGAAAACGTCAGACTTTGAGCAGTTATTCTCACCACAAATTTCTGAAAAATTTACGTACCTCATCTTATGAATTTTTTGGTACTTTTGACTGTGAATACTTCCGGAATAGGTAACTAATTCTAGCTGAATGTAGTAGTAATGTGAAGAAGGAATATGCTTAAAATGCTAGTGCAGGAGAAGGCTAACGGGAAAATACCGACCGTTTCATTCGTTGTGGAAGGTAAGTGGTGGCGTGTAAAGAGGCGACACGTGGGCTGTTTTCTTAAATAGGATTTTTGTACTTCCTTTAATAGGATAAAAGGAAACGCGAAAGAAAGGATGAGCCTAGATAAGCAACGTTAATCTTATGCTCACTTTTTTCGTTTTCTACGATGACTTACCAAGTTTTGAATTCCGATATTTGTTAAGTGCTTTCCCATTTGAATTCATCGATAATGCAGAACGTATGAAAGAAGGCTTGTCTTTTCATTTATTCTCTATAATCAAAGACAGATTTTAATCGCTTGTGATTCATTACCTCGTTGGGTAATGAATCACGACAGATAAAATAATTCTTTTCAAAGTCTGAGTCGCTCGCATGGAATGCATGTGTGTAACATTAGCGGCATGCGTGACCATAGAAAGAAAATTTAAGCTTTATCATACAAGCGGAAAATGAATCTAGATATTTAATTTCACGATTTAGAAACACTTTTTCAAGGTAAAATTCATGGAATGGGCAGTATCTTCGTGTAAATGAGGCATGACTTAGTTTCCTAACCCCCTGTTCTGTCCTTTTCATAATTGATTTTTAGGCGTTACTTTGGCTGTGACCTTAACCTAAATTGTCCAACTTCCAATCCAAATTGTATTCATCTGCATACAATTTTACTATTTGGTCATTAATCGTATTTTTCTTACTAATTTTCGTAGTAACTGAATTGAGTTTTAGTAGTACCAAATAGTATCTAGCCTTACATACCCGCCTATGCACTTTTCATTATTTGATTTAAATGTGTTCCTTATCCCTCAGTTAGGATATGGCTAATAACCTCTAGCCACTATTGTATTTTGTGTTGCGGAAAAAAGTAAAAATTCATTAATCAACAGTTTTTGACTGAACGCCATTCGACATAACTCGTCGCGAAACTTTTCATCTCTTACTCTTCCATTGAACAACTCTTAAATAATTCTCAGTAAAAAAGTAATGCATAATTATACTTCATTGGTAGTATTCTTCAAATTCATACTTTGTCACCTCCTTTGCTTACTTTTATTTTGTCCCTCCAATTCATGCTAATATTTTAGTTCCCAACGCTTCTTCACTCATATCGTACGAGTATTTTATTCGATGAGAAACACTTCGCATATTTCATTATTTTCGCCGACATAGGTGACTTGAGGTCCCAGATACGAATCCCAGGACCTTGTTGTTAACCTTTCTTGTTAGCTGTCCTCGTGTTACTTGTCAAATGTATGAAGTTTTTATAAGTAAATAAACTACAAATTTATTTTGCTTTTTATCCCATCTACTTTCTTCTCTTTCTTAATTTCTTTCGGTAACACTACCAACGTTTTTCCAACGGAAGTTATCCAATTTTCACCAGATGAGGTTGAGGGCGATCCCTTATATGTGATTTTTAAGTATCATAAATGAGGAAGAAATAAAATAAACCTGTTGGTCGGTCGTGATACACGGATGCTGTTGGTAGTCTCACAATCAGTTAAGCTCGTATCCAAGGAGGGTTCCCAAATTGTTGGGAAAAATCAGACATGCTAGAAAAAGAAGAATATTATATATTACTGTGAGTTTTCTCAGTTGAGAATTCCATAATGAATCGCAGCAAATATTACTGAGTAACAAGAGCTCTGCTTATATAATATCGCAAGCATCACTGATTCCTAGACAATTCAATTATAATTACAAAAACATACGGTGGATGTGTATTTTTAGCCATAGAAAATCTATATTATAAACAAATACAGGTTAGGCGAAAGTTATTCTACGGTAAAGCAACAAACAAGTCCTAATAAGTGCAGTAATAATCATATACTCTTGGTCATGATGGAAAGAAATGGAGATGTGATAAGCAGGGTAAAGAAAATAGCAGTATGGGAAAAAGAATTACATGGAAAACTATTTACTCGTTCTAGTCATTTCCCATCAACCCTGATCTTACCTTGTTTTCCTTTGGTTAACCTCAATACTTTGGTTTCTTTGACCTTTATTTTTATCCCAAAATCCCTTGCTTTATCATTTAATGCGTTTCATGGAATATGTAAACCCCTTTCAAAATCAAATACAAGAGCTTTGTCGTCTGTATATTCATCTGTTTAGAATTTCTATAATTCTTTCTAATTCTACTGTAATTAGTATGGTTCCTATCCGATTCCCTAGGCTTTTCACACGTTCACATCCAGTTATTGTGCTCAGAAAGGGTGTTAGTGTAGCAGAGGTTATTCCCCTTGCGGAATCCTATCAACCTCATTCCTTTGTAGTTTCTGTTTCCCAATCGGAAGTCTTCCATTTCCTTCTCATTTTGGCCTTGCCAAACAGTCACATTCCAATATCCTTTCACAATCACGTTCTTTCTCCCTTCCACCTTACTAATCACCTCTTGTTAATAAACTACTTGTTAATAACCTACTTGTTAATAAACTTAATTCTATTGACTACTAAGTAAATAATTGAATTATGCATGTGATGATCAAATATTATAATTGAATCACCACCATATGAATAGCTTTCCTTTGATTATGCTAAATTTTATTTTACGAAATATATAATCCCTTATCCCGTTATCCCTTGCCATTATTTCAGAAACTACGATACTTTGATATAAACAAAATTATTTTCAGATTATCATTTCGTAAACTTTGAACGTGCGAACGGTATTGGAAGATTCATAATTTTATTTTCCTGAGTCGATTTTTAAGTCGATTAATTTCCACATTTACTCAATTTACTAACCTCGGCTTAGTAATATCCCATCAAAGACATCATCTGAGTAAAATCCAATACATTCAAAGTTTAAATACCGCATTATCTCAGTAAAAAGACAAATTTCTTTGAAGATAATTTCCTTTGGCGTAAAGAAAACAGGTCTTGCGTCATCTTCCGTGTATTCCGAATACTTTAATTCTTGCTACTTTACTGTTGTTTTAATATATTAATCCGTGATTAGGGTTCAAAGTAAACTGGAAAGGTTTTTAGTTACAACGAACTGAAACTCAACGAGATAGTAGTCGTCATAGTGTATAATACTAAGAGTATTGATTCATCCAGCGTTTGGTAAAAATGGTTTAGTAAAATATACTGTACCTTCGCTTAGAATTATTTGCAAACAAAAGGTTGTGTTTACTCGATAGGTTTACTCGTGAACAGTTACTAAAAGAACAATTCGTATTTAAAAATGATAAGAGTGGCAACACTATTTGTACTTCTAAAGAGTCCCAAATATTTTAAAAACAACCACAAATTTTGTTTAATAAGGTTCTGCTCATGTGAATATAGAAGAATTTCCATGACTAACTCAATCAAAATTTTTATCACAAAATTTTTAACAACCATACAATATTACTTAAAGAATTACCTTGAACTTACTTAACTTAAATATAACTCTATACTATTTTTTATCAGAGCCCTCTTCTTACTTATTTAGGATTGCATTTGTTATTTTATAATTATATTTTGATCAATGGCTTGCCTCACAATCTTCATTATAACAATCTTTATTGTGACTCTAGAATCAACAGTTGGGTTCTTGTTTATGGCAAAAATGTTTTATTCCCGTAGAGGACTTTTTTCACATACCACGTACGTTTCGAACTTTGGATAGTTTTCAACGTAAATATATTTAAAAACTATCAGAATTTCTAGTCCTTTTATCAATTTTGATGTCATTAATGACCGACGAGAAGACTACCTCATTGGGGTTCGTAAATTAAAAGGATAAATTACAAGAATTTGAAATGAGATTTAATGCATTTATATAAGAGTTTACGAATATAAAATCGCGTAATAAATAGTGTAAGAGTTATTGGTTGTTTTTCAATTGATGAACTGAGAATTGAGTGTCGCATAATTTTTCTCTTATGGAGCTAAATAATAGATACTATATAGTACTAGTAATAGTACTAAATTTCCCATAATTATTATCTTTAAATGCCTCCCTTTACATCGAGTAAGATTTTTTGAGGCTGTTCGGTGGATTTTAGTTCTCTCAATCATTTCGGAGTGAGCTGCGTGGGGGAGCTACTTGCGTAGTCGGACCATTCTTTTCACTCCCTCTTCGATCCCTTTAGAAAATGAAACAAGAATCTAATGAATTAGCCGGATATTTGAGCACACTGGGTGGCCCCAAATTCCTCTCTCTGTACTTTCTACATTGGTGCACTCATGTAAATTATTCTCGTTTTTTCTTTAATTTTTCTTGTTTCTCGCAAATTCGCCTTGTATCCTTTTCTCGTTTTTTCCACAACTTTTAAATTTACCGTCACTTTCAGTAGGTTTCACAAGATTTTCATCCGCTCTCTTGTGAGTATTCAACAGCTGTTGTGCATTTTCTTCCTAGATATTTCACTAATGTTCTAAAAAAATCACTTAGGAGTGTCTCATTTTTTTCTCTATTTGCTTAACTCTCCCATCTTTTTATATCTGAAAATGAAATGACGATGGGTTTGTTGTAAGAGGTGATGCAGACCTTATCTCGCTGAATTTAAAACGATTACAACACAATCTTCACTAGTTTCTAAGAAAAGATTTGTGTAAGCCTCCAAGATTCGTAAGCTTAGTGCCATAAGGAAGTAAACATTAAAGCCGCACCGACTGTCCTTATTTTAATCCCAATAGTTCGCGAAGTATTTCAAACCAAATACGAAAGATGCTAATATTCAAGTAGCAGTTCAGTCCCGAGATATTCAAGATGAACGGTTATATGGAACGGAATAATGGATCATGGAATGCTTCGTTTCTACAGAATTACCCAATGATTGAAGTTTTACACTCATATACGCCATATTTATGATCCATTATTTGCTCGTTGTTACTATATTGAATGCAATGAGGTTGGATTTAGGTTTTTATTTAGAAGTCGAAGAAGATTTTTTCATTCAAAGGAAATTGTTATGATAGAATAAATCAGAAATGAAAAGATCTTCTTTTCCCTACCATCCAGTTTGCTGAATGTTTACCTTCCGAGGAACTATGACTCTATTTATCATTCTATTCTTCTTGCAATTACTTTCGTGGTAATACTGACCATTAGACATTCAGTAAGGATTTCCACGTAAGTGAGATGCATTCAAAGCCCTAAGAAAAGCAAATGATCTCGAAAGTCCAAAGTCTTCTTGGGGTAAGCTGTGAGACCATTATATTAAAAACAGAACTACGAAGATAAGACCGGAAATGGAGACTATCGGATAAGTATAGGATCAAATTAAAAGAATCATATCTTCCGTGATGGAAACTTGTTTCTTATAAGACTATGGCAATAAAAATCTGATCTAAAACTCTATAGCAGAAGTGTAAGAAAGCCAAAGAGGAGGAACAGGAATATCCACAGACAAATGAAAACAAATGAGAGGTTAGGGACACCTGTGCAAGTATCGTAAGGGAGGTGGACCGGGAGAAAAATTCAACTAATCTATCCTCCTTTTATTTCTTTCTCCCAATAAGAATGACCCCCCCATGATTCCTTCATCCTTTCCCACAAGTTCCAGTTACCAGTAATTACGTACTCTACCGCCCAGGATTATGGGTTTACTAATTATATTATTATATTTCAACGAAGGTAAATGATGTTCCTTCTTCCTTTCCCACATAACTATTCCAGTTACCAGTGATTACTCTACCGTCAAGATATGGTTATACTATAATGTTATTATATTTTAAAGAAGACATATGATGTTGTTTGAGATGTTTGGTAACATCAGAAATCCATCTTTTGGTCATATTTTTTTGTTTATCAAGATGTTCATTTCTGATTCGCATCATACTTTTTTATCATTTAACCCGATTTTCGACGAAATCAGAGCGATACAAGGGTGGGTCAATGACTCAATGACTTTTTAAATAAAAAACATGTAATTCTCATCACGATTCCTTCGCCTTAACTTTTTTTAATTGGTTAACTGAAGATTCATAATACATTCCGTTGATCATCTCTGACATTTGCATTCTTGCTTTAATGCATTGCTTACTCACTCGGTTTATTGTTACAATTAATCTAAAATGTTTCCAACATTATGAATGTTCTTTTATTCGAAAATGGTTCATTTACTTCCACTCCACTCATTTTAATATACGTTATTATAATGTATAATCAAGTAATTATGTTGGAGGTAACTTTACATAGGAAAGCGTGCACTTCGGAAAATTCCCAAAGCCTGTAAAGATAGCTTAATGCATAGAGCAACTGATTAGCGGTTGTGGAGGTTCGAGTCCCTGTCCTAACAGACGTTTTTCATGTGCGTTTTTCTTTAGGAGTATACAATCCATTAAATTATCATGCTGTTTAAATTTTTCATCTAGCATTCCAAACGCTCACCAAGCTGAATTATTAATTTATCATCTTTTAATCATCTGATAATTTTTACTTGTGCCTTTCCAGTACATTAAAAAAACTTTTACTTGTTCCTTTCCATACTTCCCGTAGGAGTAGCGTATCGGGAGAAGTATAGCATAAACTGAATGAGAATGAGAACAGTCTAAATCATCCTCAACTTGAAAACAATCGTTAAAAAAAGATACGCGATAATAATCCTAATTAGGATAAAATAAATAGCTCATTCAAACACAAAATAGAAAAGTGTGGGATGAATCATAACAACCTTCCCCTCAGGGCCCGGCGCACGCAAATAGTAGTTGCTGAACTCTTGATTTTCTCTTAGGAATAGAATATCTCGAAAGATTCTACTTGTAGATTTTGGTTATTCTCAATTCGGAGAGTGCTCGCTTCGTATTTTCCTGCGAATATTTCCTTCCCTCCTCCTCTTCTTCTTATACCCCTCCTTCGAGTTGCGCAATTTTCGACCGCAGCAATGCTGCTCCTTCAAATCGATCCGATATTGACGCGAAAGTAGAAAAAAAGGCTGCCTCCGCATTTCGGCACTCTTCCTCGACATTCGTCGTTTAAATGGCTCTCTTTTTTCTTAACACCCACGTTTCCACTAACTCGTCGGACGACCCTTCTATCCGTTATTTCTTTCCTCTCCATTCTACTCTTTCTTATGGAGCTGCGCTTCAGCCCGATTTCGCATTTCGTTTCTTTTCTCTTTTCCTTTTCGGTGCGCAATAGATTTCGATGCATGAATTGACTCGCAGGAGGATATCAGTAAGGGAAGAAAAGGCGCTTAAAGAGTGAATTTTAGGAGCCGTGACGTTACGGCGGAAACGTTTTACTCGATTAGCGTAGAGAAACGGTTTAACCCGAGTCGAGAGATGAGGTCTGTTGGAGTTGTCGCGATCGATTAGCACAAAAGGTAGAAAATCCTTTATCGGAGAATTTTCGCCGTTTGAGGTAGGATTGAACATGATATGAAGTTGGAAAGTTACTTACTGTAGTAAAATTTAAATCGGTATACCTTCAACTCCCAATTTTTATCGACCTATGATATGAAATTCGTCTGTCAAACGCGTGGAGTTGAGGAAGCAAGTGCTTCAAGTTGGACTACTTAGCAAACATTAGTTTACTTGTTTATAAATTTCTCAGAAGGTCACTTTTACTCTATTTCTCCCCCCAAATACATTTCAACAAACACCCCAATCACTACAAACAAATAAACAAACACTAAAACTATATACTTCGACAGCTAGTTTATATCGATGTTTAGACATCCAGTAAAGAAACTATGGACAAATTCAAATTTTAACTCTCTCTTTTGAGCAAATGATTCACTTTTCATTTGTAGGGCTATTTTCAGGAAAAATCGGGGAACTTTCTCTTTAAAATGATGTGACACTTATATGTTTCGATGCAATGTGAAGGGAGGAAAGCGAAACCGAAATCGAACGTTTCGAAATAATGCATGAGGATTGGGAAGAAGTGGTATTTTTAAACTCTTACTGATCTCATCTCTTACATTTTTTTCTTTTATAAGAGCAGTTTTGGGGATGAAGGCGAGGGATCACTCCACCTAATTATCCACCGGAACATGAGGCAAATAGGTTGATATCATTAGCGTGATGGATGCCATTCAGAGAGGAGATGTTTTGGCGTAGAAAAGAGCGTCTGCGAATGCGAAAGGGGAATCGATGTTGAAATGACCGCTTTTCTTAAACTCATTTAAAGGACGATCGATCCATCGACCGCTCCTCTTAGACGCTTTCTCGTCTCCTTTTGTCTCCCTCTCTAAAATTGCGGAGGAACCACAAAGATTTTTGCGCTGCAGGCGTTATAATACGATTTTTTTTATCGGAGTCTGGCGGAGTCGCCACTTGAAATTCGGGAAAACGATAATCTCTGCTAGTGGTTGAAATCTGAGGGGTGGCATGAGATTTTTATGTGGATGAGGCTAAGTAGACTGAGTACGGTCAGAAGCTATATTCAAAGTTAGCAGTATGTGACAACAAGGCAGTTTTAAACGTGGAACTTTCTTCGAAAAAAACCGGGCCTACGGTCCTTTTCAGTGCAAGACCCAAGGATATACAGTTTAAGGAAGTTAACGCCATTATATCCTTTCACTTATGGTTAAAGAATTGCCATATTGTTTCATTCATTCTTATGTTAGAAATCCGTGATTTTCTTCTCTGTTTTGCCTTCAATAATCACTCGTACATGTTGATATTCTTAAGTGAAAAGCAAAATAGCAAAACACGTTTTCATAATGTTTAGCCGTTATACTTCTTGAGGGTACTTGAGGCCGGATTAATAAATCAATTCTTGGAAGATAAGCTTCACGACCAAACTTGTATTTACGATACTCAAAGCAGTTGTAGCGTAAAACAGATAAGAGGGCGCACCACTGAGTTCCTTGTAAATGAAAAGAGAGGTAAACCACCTCAATAGTTGTGATAAGTAAATATTATCTACCCCTCGAATCATAAAAATGCTAATATCTCATGCGTATAGAGGTATTCAAATTTTTATAAAGTGCACGTTTCTGAGTTCCTTGTAAATGAAAAGAGAGGTAAACCACCTCAATAGTTGTGATAAGTAAATATTATCTACCCCTCGAATCATGAAAATGCCGATTTCTCATGCGTTTAGATGTATTTAAATTTTCATCAATAACACGCTTTTAATGTGTAAAATTCTATTATTAGCTTTGTCACAGTTTTCATTTATCACGATAAATTATACTGGAGAGTAATTGGTCTGCTCCAAATTCTGTGTACGTGCTTTTCCGCAGCGTTGAGATTTGATCTTGCATGCGAGTTTTTCTTTTCTGGGGTTCATAATACTATGCTGCTACAATGATATATATGTATTAAAGAGTTTGTTGCTACTCATATAATGATGTAAATCTTTCAGTGTGCAACCGCTGAGAATGCAAAAGTATATTTTTGCATAGTAATTGCTCGATACATTGACGATTTTATTGATTACAGTCACCGGAAAATCGAACCAATTATGGTTTAATTATCATTAATAATGAAAATATCGACGAGCCAAAAATGATTGATGAAAACTACATATTACCTTTTAATATCTATTTTTCAGTTGTTTACTCTGTTTTTTGTGGTGGAGGGATTCATTCGCAATGGTTTCCTACCGCGGAGAAAAATTTAAATCGAATTCAAAGCAGTTTCGTACAGAGTGAAATATGGCCGTTATCTTTCATATTTTATTCATAGCTAGTACATTATGAGCCTCTTAAAATATATCAAGTTCCCTTTACAGAAAGACAATAATTTAACAAAATTAAACTAAACATGGATGGATGGCATCATCCAAACATTTTAACAATCGCAAAGATTGTGACTTTTTGTAGACTTTTTTAACTTGATTTTTGTCTCTTTTCTTCTTTTTCTTTGTCACTAATTTCGAGATTTAGCTAAATAATCCTCTATATTATTAGTTAAATATTTTTAAAAATTTTTAAATGAAGGTCAGTTGTAGTACCAGCAGTCTTCCTAACTTGGTCTCGTTTGGAATTAGAAAATAAAATGGTTGATTTATGCATGGAATATTATCTTTACTTTGTTCATAAAGACAAAAATATTTATTTTAAAATACCGTTTCCTGGATGAATTCGTGATATTTACTTAAAAGCAATATTTTGCGGCAAGTATTCTTCCATGGAAACATATCTATTATCTTAATTTCATAATTATATAACTTACTAATTATATAACTCACTAAAACAGTTATTTCCAATTATATTTCTCCAAAGAAGAAATTTCATCAAAAGCTGAACTTGCATGTACTTTTCCGGGAACTGTTTCCTAGAATCATCAAGGGTCGGAGCGTTGCACGATCGATGGAAATGTTATCATTGTTACTATTCATAGACTCTTTGCAAACCAGATTTTATACTTTTTCCAATTTAAAATCCGTCCCAACTCCCTAAGGTTCACTTCACTTTCCTTTCGATCTCACCCCGATTCCCTCACCTTTAATCTCTGCCAACTAAACACATTTACATCAACTGTAGTTGAGAGCAAAACTATTAGCGCTTTAAGGTCACGGACAAATAAAGACCTCCATTACCGACCCGAACTAAGCTCCTCCCCGTACAATCCCGGATAGCCATGTGGGAAACACGTTAGACTTTGGCTGAAGCGGTTCCGGGTTTGATTCCCGGTTGTACACGTGCGAAATTACCTCAGATGTCAAAGTTTTTTTAACAATACTTCTACTACTCCCTATATATATAGTAATATGGGATGTCAATCGTCACATTTAAATTCTTTTCTCTGTTTTTTTATTATAAAATCACAATGATTTTACTAGTTTTGTTTACGTAAATTATGTGATTGGGTTACATTTAAAAATTATAAAATAAAAATATTTGTATGGTAGAGCGGAGTATGCAGGGATGTAGGGGAAGGCAGAGTCTGGCAGTGGGTATAGGTCGTTTCTCCTCGAAGCGAAAATTTCTTGTTTGTTTTTATTAATGTTCCTGTTCTTTTCTTCTGAAGGCGGAACCTTCTGAAATCACTCGAGTGTAACCCCATTGTGTATAAGGTGTCAGCCTGAAAAGCGTTTTCATTTGTGCGAAAATAATAATGATCTCCGCATGTAAATTAATTTTACATGTTATCTTAACCTTTCTCTTCCATGTGATTTTATCTTTGCAAAAGGATTTTTATGCTTTGGAGTCGTGGCGTAGCTAATTGCCTACGGGCCCCGCCGCGAAGGACACGCTTTACGCCCATAAGGGAATACGTTTTTGGAATCCCTTCGTTGAGGTTTCTCGGAAAATATCGGTAACACCGACCCCTCCACCACTCTTAAGTGGGTGTGCGTACCCCTTATCCCTCTGTTGCCGCCGCTATCGTAAATACTTAGGGTATCCCTATCAATTTGATCTGTTATCTCCATCAATCCCTCTGCGGCCATTCATAAACCCGACCGAGTGTTGCGTTGATTTTTGAGAACCGCTGCACATAAGTAGGCAAAATGGATACACTTTCTATAGGAAATCCATTGGAAAGAAATGGCAAACCTTTTTCCTAAGAATTTCCTACACCCACTTCTCTTGCTAGATATCTTCGAGTTGGCGAAATGAAAATAAAATCGGCCAATATTGTTTATTGCGACCGCCGCTTCGATGGCGCAGATCGATAATTCTCCGTCACTTCCGCCGTTCGTTTCCTTGACGACTATCTCCAGCCTTTTCGTGCTGAATTTTATCCTTTTGTTGGCGTGACGTCTCTCAACTTATGATAAATCACCTTCGCCAACTCCTTTAATAGCCCCCCGACCACTCAGTCGTCTCTTTAAAATCCTTTTGAAAGGGGCCTTTCCCAAGCCGTCGCCAAATATCACGTAACCTACTTTCATGAATTTTGTGTAGAATGCGTGATGCAGTAAAATATTCAAGTGGCTCACTTGGGATCCGCATTTGCGAAACTACATCCACTTACAGCCCTCTCTGAGTATTAACCGTAAATCTAAGAATGTGCGACTTTATCGTTTGTTTTTCCGCGTTGACTCAGTTTCCGCTTCCTACCTAACTTCCTATTCTGAAATTTAGATTATATACTGACTAATGTTCCACGGAAATTCTAGATCCGATATGATTTCGAATTGGCGGAGGCATCAGAATGTATAAATCAAAAATATTCGAACGTCTGGCGAAAAATTCCGCTTTGCCTGCAGGTTTCAGTCGTAGCTGATCCGAGACAATTGTAAGTGGAGCGATCACCAGGAGTGCTTTGCTTTCGGGACACCTGACGTGAGATGTTATTTGGAGCATTTTGGGAAATTTCAATGAAGAACCAATTGAAATGGATCGAGACAGTCGGAGTAAACCAAGAGTTTGGGCAGTAGAAACATTATGGACTTTGATAGTGGATCAAGTTAGCTGGTTTAAAGAGAGGATCAGGATTAATTTCAGTCATATGCACGAGATTCTCGTAGAGAACAGTCTTTAGTGCACAGCCTTATTAATGAAGAAGGATTTGCCATCAGTCAATCGGCAGCCAAAGCGAACCTCTTGACCGAGAAATACCAGAAAAGCTTTACTAAACGACGATTGTAGTCTTGATGGCTTTTCTATGTGCGTTGATATAAAGATGAGACCGATCTAGTTCTCAGTGGAAGGAATTGCCATCTTATAGTAAGACATTACGGGAAAAAATCTTTGGTACCTGAAGCTTTTCGGATACTGGTCATAAAAACACTAGCAAAAATAAGAACACTATAACAAAGTTATTCGTATCATCAGTACAGATCTCCTCGCGGAGATGGTTGATTTTTTATTCCTATTAACAAATAATAGCCATGACGAAAAGCTACCTTTGGTCGTTTCTTTCCTGAGCATGAGAGAATCTAGACTGCAAAGTTAGGTAGGGATATCAGTGTACTCTTGCGGCCGGGTCAATATTTAAATGTAAAATGTAGCAAATAAGCTTCCATGCTCGAGGATTTTTCATATTCGATGAATCGGACGATGACATTTTACCATTGTCGTGGAAAAAGCGCAAATCACCGCAGTTACTAAGAAAGGGCGTACCTCGAAACCGGACGGCCACTGTCTCTCGCATCGATTTTTCTGTAAAATAATGGAGCATATTAAAGCGAGCTACATAATGCGTTTCTTTGTTGATAAAGGGGCGATTAGTCAACGCCAGCACGGCTTCCGTAAAGTGACTTATAAACTGCGGGGGTCCGTTGTGTAGCTCTGCAGAACGCGTCCTTTCACTTCGACACGCAATGAAAGTAAGTAACGCTGCGAGAGTGCTCCAGGTTAACTTTCGGAGTGAAGTAAATGAGTAAAGGAGACTCGTTTGCTCAATGTAAGCTATGAATCCGAATATTTTCATAAGTACCGAGTCAAAGTTGATGGGCGATATGTTTGTAATTATTATATTTCCTTTAGAATTCTTGGTATACATGGATGATCTGAAAATTTTCCGACATTTCGCCATTTCTCGACATGTTTTTTGAAAATTTTCTGAAGATTTCTGAAAAATCTGGGGTCGGAAACTTTTCAGACCACCCTAGTATATGGTCTCATAAGAAATGGAAACTCACTTGTTCAATTTACGCTCGGAATCCGATATTGTCATATGTAACGAGTCAAAGTTGATGGAATACGTATTTTTTAATTAATACATATACTTTATATTTCTCGGTATATATGGGGATAATGTCTCACGCGGAATATTTATATGCGTAAAAGACAGCATTGCTATCTCGCAGGAAAGGGTTCTCGAGGACTGCAAAATCGTATACGCAAAATCATTAGTCATTGTAACAAAAGCCAAAAATAAATTTTACCGATGTTGCGCTTAATGCAGAAGTCCCTCATAAAAAAAGAAATACTCTTGTTTGTAAAAACGGAAAAAATAATTGCAGTATACAGAAGGCCTGCGAAGACATTCGTTGGTAGATATAAATCAGATTCATTAAATAAATGCAGCAGTGTATACCACAAATCAAAACAAGAATAGGGTAAAGATATCATCAGCCTCTTGAGAAACTAATTGCTTAAACAAAGCCTGTTAGCAGTAAGGGTAAAGATATAATTAAGTTGTGAAGTTGGAACGTAGAAAATAGAGAGTACCTATAGTCTAATAACCTAAAGTAGACCGGATAATATAGAAGATGAACCTTTTAAGTTTGGATAAACAGAGGTAGTTCCATATTTATCACCTAAGCTGTCTGCTTCTAAGAAGATTCAACAGCAATCTTCTACCATTTTCTTCATATCCATATTTCCTCTGATATCCTCTTCATTTAACAGTACTAAACTCTCATTCTTAAATCATCTACCATCTCGACCCTTATTATTCCTCTATATGACCCCAAGTGCTATTTTAGCAAAGGATCTTCTTTTAGTGCCTTCCTTATTCAATTTGCTTTCCTTTTCCTCATTGCCCCAAGTGAGTTCTTTTTTCCTTATTTTTTCTAAAATTCTTGTTTTTTTAACCTATTTTGTAACATTTGTTTCTATTTCTAAATCTCAGCAGCTTTAGTCCCCTTTTCCTCGGTTTTCCTCAATCACCCCTTCAAAAACAGAACACTTCCGTAATCTCTTTCTTAAACCCATTGGCCCACCAAATATCCTCCTCTTTTTCCGAAATGTCTTTTTCGTCACCCTTAGGGACAGAATTCCCTTCTGCTCCAATACTTTTACACTTGACAGCCTCGGTAGTCAGCCGTCAGCAGAGAAAGCGACCGATGCCTTAGGTTCGGTTGAAAACGCGCAAGCTATTTCTACATGTTCACTGAGAATGCGAGACAATGACGGGCACGGATCTTTTAATCTTCCAAGCGGCGATTCAAGGCAATTTCCTTATGAGTTCATCTCCAATTAAGTTTTAAGATGCCAATTTGTCATGAGAAGTGTAGCAGATGTGGAGTGACTGGAGAAACTTCATTGATTTTAATTCAAGCTCCTATTCAGTTCTTAGGCAAATTGGTAGAACTAACAATACTAATGAGTCATCGAAGGGAGAAAATTCCGCTCTTCGCCCCCTCTTGTGTCCACTTATGAAAAATTACTTAAAATTTTTTTGTTTCTTTACTCTCTTAAATATAGCTTAATAAAACATGAATACAGCTTCATTTTCCCACGAAATTAAATAGATTTTCTTTTTATTATTTTTATTTATATGAAAGGAAAATAAAGATTATTCGATACTCGTATAGTGGGTGTTTCAGGCGGTTCAAGTTCGACTTTTGGTGGATCATCTTATCTTCCGAAAGCCGTGAAAAAAGTACACCAAAAACCAAAATTAATCAATTTTTAATTAATTTAGGCAATACCGCCGCAGCCATTCCAGCACAAAATAATAGTCCTTAAGATTGAGCGGTAGGATTCTACAGCTCAATATGCTGATAGCATCAAACCATTCCTAACGTGGAAACTTACTTATAGTTGACGGATGGCTAAACTATCATAACCTCATTTATTACATATTGACTCTATTCGATGCAAGTGTAATCTTAATATTCTAACATTTTCATAGAAAAATTACTTTATTTACTATGCAGTTCACTAATCACTAAAGGCTTTTAGAATGTGGTTTGAGAGAGCTAAGGAAAATATGCCTGGCATGAAAGAGATCAAAACGAGAATGGAAAACAGGTACTGTGAAAAGACGAGTATGGATCGGAAATCGAATATAGATTGTTCATCATCAAATTGATGGAGAGATAGTATATACAAGCAGCAGACAAAAAACTGATATTTATAATGGGAAAATGTTAGGAAGAATAAACATGGATGGAATTAATGGGGAGATTGATGAAAGAAGCAATAAAACATCTGCCTCATCTTTCTGATAGTAATATTCCTCGTTATTTCCATTTGATCCTGCCGACATCAAGCGTGGTATACAATAAAACGCGTGATAAAGAGGATAACTTTATAACCAGGATGTTCCGAATTTTTATTTCTTTTGCGTCAGAAAAAAGAGAATTGTTCGGCCCTTTAACTTTTAAATCAGTGCATTACACCTTGTAAACTAAAGCGATATTTCTTTTACATTAGGAAACAAAGTAGAGGGATTATTCGGCACTTTAATTTTTAAATAAGTGCTAGAAAACTAAAACGAATCTTTTTTAGTTTGCTTTTCTTGACACTAGCGAATATATCTAGTGTCCACGAAGTATTGTTGCGTAATACTGGATTACTTCTTGTTATACATTTTAAAGATGGTCTGAGTTTTCGTTTGTTGATTATTTTCGGTCATTTTCACCCTACATTTAAGCAATTTTCACCAGGTAGACAAATAGGGAAGAATTATGTAAACAAAGTACGTTCAATGGATTGAGAAGGAAGATTGACTACAATGGGTTGCAGTGTATCTAGGAACGGGATAAAATCGTCTTATAAGAGGGTAGTAGTTTCTTAAGCGGTTTTTCTACCATATGATTAGTGTAAAGGGGACGGAGACCAAGAGAGAACCGCGTATTAAGCGGGATAGCGTCTTAAGCGGGAACATTTCAAACGGGTTTCACTGCATTTTGAAGCCGAGAATATTAGTCGAACGATATCAGTCGATTTTATATTTTGGCACGTATACATACTAACTAAAATCAATTTCTTTAACACAGAATATTTCCCCTTTACTAATACTTTACAGCAAATCAATGTATGAATGGATGAATATCACTTTTAGGGTTGCAAATTCTATAAGAACAATATTTTCCCTAGTCCATTGGAGCTGTAACGGGCACTAAAAGGACCCGGAATTTCCTTAACCCCCACGAGGTCACTTAATCGATTCCTGAATGAAATTCGGCCAAAGTTCCGCTTCTGAGGGCAGCGTGCGAGAGCGTTTATCGATTACCTGTGCCTGGATGAAGAAAAACCGCTGATATTTCAAGGAAAATTCCATTTCCAGGCGAATACATTATAAAGCGATGGAGTCTATGCAGGGGGAAATATCAATAGAGAATCGTTAGCGTTTTCTCATGTTTGAAACAAAGAGAAGTTTGGATGACTAGAAATTCTGGAATACTTAAAGTATTGAGTAAATAACAAGGTTGAATAGCAAAGGTATGAAAGCGCGAAATCGTTACCTTTGCTTTTCCTTCGGTACACATCATAAATTCCATTGTTTTTCGACTCGCCCCTCATAAATTCCCATTTCTCTTTGCATTTTACATTCAGCTATACAATACGTCAACAAATTTTGCATTCTACATAAATAATGACGTCACTCAATATTTTAACTGAAATATTTTCAACGTTAGTCTAGTCTTTCGCAACATATTTAGAGGAGTTGAAAAATCTTTGTTATTCAAATCGATAACAGCTACGTATTTTGCACCTCTACTGAGCATGCTGTCCTCAGCAGTCTGTCGTATTTAGTCGTGGATGTCCTATGAAGTTTTCTCTTCTTTTTATTAATGTTTTTCAGTGAATTTTCATTTTCTTTCCTCATTATTGGTTTTCTCTCTACTTAAATCGTAAAATTCTTAAATCCGCTGAACTGTGTTCATTTCTGACTTTTCCTGAAAGTTTTCATCGCTATTTCGGCTACGAATCACTTATGGTATTGATTTGAGCTTGTTCTTTCTCCCTCTTTTCCATAGAATACACAGTTTTTTATCTTAAGTTATCTTTTTTATATCTAGAGTTTTTACAGCGATACAAACCATAACTTGGTAGATTTCTGTAAGAAAAATGGTGAAATGAAATATGCAAACTCTAAAAAAAATAGTTCACATTGGTTCCACATTATATTAATCTTTTGTGGAATTTGCATATTTAATTTTACCAACGAGTTTTTCTCAACGAGTGTCGCCATATTGTCTGAAACCGAGGCATGGCTGGTTCTTTCACCTTGTTTTCCCACACCTCTAACATTCTAGTCTTTTTCTTGACATCATTTATTGCCCTCTCAAGTACATGCTAAGATTCTCTGAGGTAAGCATCTTTCCTGTTTTATTTCACCTCTATTCGAGCGTCTTCGTTACTTTCTCAAAATCGGTTAACCGCTGTTTGATCTCAACAAAGAGCATAGATCAGTCTCTTGTCGTAAGTAATGCAGACGTACTTATTTATGTTATACTATAGGATTGTTCGGCTCTTTATATCATGTAGTATACTGTTGCAGTCGAGATTTGTAAAGCTTTTTTAGATCCAAAAACCCAATATAGTTGGTCATTTTACATTTCCTTCTCCATTGCTAATCTTAAAGCCAGGAGAACTTCTTTTGTACCCTTCTGAACCCAAATTGGTCTCCTCTTAAATACTCTTCTGCCTCACCTCCATTCCTGTGAGTTTCTTTGAAGTAAGGGAAGTCAAGCTGATTGTCCGAAATTGTTCACATTTACCTGCCTTCTTCATTCAAGGGACATTCTTTTGATAATCCATGAGCACTTCTCCCTTTATATGAATTCCTCACACCAGTCTAAGCAGCTCACTCAGAGCTTTATTCCCTGGAGTTATTATCGGTCTCGCTTGTAATCCTTAGACTCCTGGGGGCTTTTCTGCCTTCAAGTCTTTCATCCTTCAAATTAGATATGGGAATGGTTCACCTTTCTCAGCCAAGTTATCTTCCGCCTCCTATTTTAGCTGTCACATTTTATCCGCGGCACAAATTTTCCAAATATTCCTCCCATTTGCACGCTTTTTCCCGAGTAATTGCCAGAATTTCTCCAATAAATATTTTCCTCGAATAGCGACTTTTCCAATGTATCATTCAGGTTACGTCTCAACGTTCTGTACGCCGTATCAGCTTTACGTTGCTCTCGGTTATATTGCATTTCTTCGCATAGGTCGTTCATCCTTCATTCTCTGGCCTTCCTAGCCTATTTGGCTTATTGCATTTCTCGTTCTTTTCGGATATTTCTATCCTTCCTCCTTTTGCGAATCTTTTTGCGAACTTCAACATCTCTTCTATCGGCGATAAGACATCATCCTTAATCCATAGTTCTCTTTGACACATTTTCTCGGTCACATGATTTCTTTGACAGCTTTCAGCATTTCCTTCTTCATATGCATCTCCACATTTCTTCAGTAGTTTTCTTCCACTGTATTCCTGATAGTAGTAGTAGTTTTTGTTAATTTACCACGACAATTGAGGTCGATTGGCTTGGAGCCAATTGAGGAACGCGTATGTCTTTCCTGAAAGTAGTTTTTGGTTCGATTCCCGGTGGGGGACCTCGTGCAAATTAGCTATCGAAGTAAGTTCAGAAATTACCACTGGCATCATATCTTCAATCAAATGAATTTAAACTGTAACATTTATCAAAAATGATGCTAAAATTATTACTCTAGTTATTCTAATGTTTATACTATATTTTAATATATATATATATATATATATATATATATATATATATATATATATATATATATATTAATGAACCAAACCCACTGGAGACCACCAGGCTCGTCTATGTCTTGGGAAGGATAAGACATTACTCATCATATTAAATTCCACATATTATTGTGGTATTGGTAGGATGAATTACTCTGCAAGACTGCAAGGAGTAACAGTAGAAGTAGTAGTTTACAAATACATACATAACAAAGAACATTTTAACGACTAATTTCATAATTTCTTCTAACTTTTATATCACATTTCATATATCTATAACGCATCCTATTCCTAAACCGAAGTGCCTGAAATTAAAATTCCAATATTTACCGATGGTTTCCTGATCGATGTATCATTTCTATCTTCCACCTAAATCCCCCATGTGAGCTCTATGAAGAATCACCATCAAAATGAAACTTGAACCATCTAAGTCGCTTTTGCTGAAACACAAAGTTAATAGAGAGAGGGATTCATTAATTCAAACTCGCCGCAATTTCTAATGTCGGGAGATAGTTGTGTAGTTACGGAAAAGGGTAACTAGTTTAAAAAGATTCACTCTATGTTTTTAATATATTTTCCGAATAGTTCGTTTGTACAAAATGGTGATTTCTGAATGTGAAATTCTTAGAACTAAACGGAATGCCTCAAAGTTGAAAAAATAAGAAAAACAGAACATTACTCGTGATGTTTCTCTCCAATTCTCTCCAAAGATTTAAAACTACCGCGTCCATTTCTCACTGCTTTTTCCTCTCCTTGTCTCTAGCCCATCCGGCACTCCTCCTCTTGAACATAAACACAACTAAAATGAAACCCTTTCCACAAACCTTACATTGAATTCCTTTTTTATTCCTCTCAACACACTTGACTCCCGCCCTCTCCCTGCTTTGCCTTTCACTCCGGAGCTACCTGAAAACAAATCCACGACCGCCACCGAGGCACTCCATCAAAAAATATATATATATGCGCTCGCTTCTCCGCTATCACCCGATTTTGTGCATTGCTCATTTCGCAATTGTGAAAATTTTCCCGGAGAGTAAATGCGGAAAGAAACCAACTTCATGCAGCGACGATTTTTCTCCTTGAATAGACAGTGTCTTCGTCGCCAATGGCGTAAATATGTAGAATCGTATAGACTGTCTTCATTTACAAACCAAATGGTTGCAAGTGTTTGTTCGAAATGTTCGTAGCTTTCAAAATTCAACATATGATAATTACTGCATACCAGAATGAGGGAATTCTGAATGAATGCCCCCGTTAAGAGTGAGTTTTAAATTACTTAATTATACGTTTAATAACCATTACATATCATTTCTTCAAGAAGACATTGGGAATTATGCTCGCCAATAATTTATTTAATATAAATATGGCTCGAAAAACAAAGAACAAGGATTTTGATTTAAATAAAGGTGGAATATTCCGAAAATAGTCGATATTGGAATAATAAGAGGAGATAAGAGTGTAAAGTTAAAATCAATGCGAATGTCTTGACAAAATTGTTCCTTCTAATCGATAAGAAAGTATTATACTGTGGCTTACTGCTGAAATCGACCCGCTTCCTGATTATATAGTATCGAGATGTGCTTGGCAGAAATAAATAAATATATTGTCACAATCTATACGTTTGCGTCTCAGTGGGCAGACAGATGATAAAAAATTTCCCTACTGATTTATAGAAGCGAATTTAAGATTTTACTTTTATTAAAGTTTATTGATATTATTTCCTGAGTTTAACGACCCTTCAGCTAATTTTTTGGGTGCATCCTGCGATATATTTCAAAGTAAATAGGCATTTCTCATCACCATGTATGTACTTACGGATAACATGGCAAAGAGAACCTCTGAGTAGAGAGAATTAGAGAACGCTTGGGTAGGTTTACATCCGACGTTATTTTGAATACATCCAATGTTGGTGATGATAGTAAAAAAATTAATGATATAGGATATGATAAATAAATCAATAAGACAATTATTAAGAGGCCTCTATATCTCATTTTACCCTAATCTGAGACAGTTGTTATTTCCTTAATATCATTTCTTATCCTTGTGTGATATATTTTCCATGCGATATATTCATATTTATAAACTCATTCGAATCAATTTATTCAAACGACATTTGAAGTGCGGTTGTGAGGTTTATGCGTACCTTTAAAGAGAACTCTTAAAATCATGAATCCCTTTCTAAAAATGTCCCCGTCTCGAATACTTGCCATCTCTTCTTTATCTCCCTCCGTCTGTCTCTCCTTTATTTTTATTTCCATTCGCACAAGCAACTGGAATTCATTTTCCGAAGTCATCTTTTGGATCCCTTTGATCTTTCCTCTTTAATACATCCGTATGGATTGAAACCGGCTTCCGGAAGTGGAAGAGGAACGCGAGAGAGCTTTTTATTCTTCCGTTTATTACATTTCTCCTATGTGAAACTCTCTCGGTCGAGCTGAGAGTACAAGTGATTCTGCCATTATTTTTATAGAGGTCATTGCATGTTTGAACTCGCCTAGCGATGATGTCCGAGTTCGTTAGGGAATCAAAGTAATTCTAACGATTGCAACCAACTCGATCCTCGGCTCAAGTAATTGCATCTAGTTGAGCCTTTATTTATGACGAGTGCAATACAGGCTATTCCTTCCTAGTTTACCGCGTGATGAAATATATGACAGATGTTTTGAATCACTCATAATTCTCTCTCATTTGGCTAATAAAAGAGTATTTTTCTAATTCCTCATTATTCTTCTGATTCGAGAGACAAAGGGTCAACTACATCAGTCATTATTAAGATATATTCTTGGTTAGTAAAGTCACTATGTAAAACATACAGAATACGAAAATTAAAATTAAATGAATTAAACATAAATACCAGTAATGTTCCTATCATAAATTAGCATTGGTATGGAATATTTGGATGACAATCTAGTGCAGAAGCAAGCTTTCGGAAGAATTCTCGAATATCGATTAGTATCACGTTACGGGCCACATCTCGATTCCCACGCACTGTCTGCGCGATTTCCGTAGCTAAGAGATTTCTTGAAGCAACTTTAATTACGACAAATGGTAATTTTCGGCCATTTTTATTATATAATATATTTTATTGTTACTACAGAAATTAAGTCACTAGTAGACTCGACTACAAGTACAATAGTCCGGTGGTAACATACTTGGGAACGTAAATCTACACTTATGTATAAATAGGATAGGGCTCGTATAAATGAAAAACATTTGCACACATCCAACAAAAATCCACTACTTCCATCATGTCCAACAGACTTACTCACTACACTATACTATTGTACCTACTAAATTTATAAAAATGATTTCTTTGGTCGTTTTGGAAATACATTTGGAAATAGTACAAACTACCAAAAAAATGCGCAGCTAGTAAAGTAATCATAATTGCGGTACGTAGACGAATTCTATGTGATGTTAAGTAAATTTAGTAATGGTGAAGTTAGTGGAGGGTTGGGTTTGATTCCACTAATGGCATCTTCATTTCTAACACATTATCCTATCCTTCCTATGATTGGCTTTTGGTTTTTTATAATAATAATAATAATGGACTTTATTTAGGGCGAGATTGAGACTATAAAATCTCTTCTTACATCTAACCCTTCGTCATATAAATTTTAAAAATGTGATAGCTTGAAAAAACAGAACAAAGAAGAAGACTACTTTGTGGATTTAAAAACATAAGCTAATTGCTTCGGGGAAAAAATTGTGAGTTTCTTGTGCCATTTCCTGTAATTAGTATAGTGCTGTCAGATCAGAGTACACGTGCTCCTCGTTACGCTTGCGTTATATTCGTTTTCTGCCCCCTCTCTGGTTGCGGATTCCTTCAAAGAATATCACGATAACTCAAGTAAATCTTTAGTGCTCGGTTCCTCTTAGTAAGGAAAAGAAGTGGATGGTAGCGATCTATTCTCTCCAGATAGAACACATCTCTCTGCTCGTGGAAGCTTCCAGAACCCGGAAGCTCTTACCTGCTTCTCGATCATATGACGAAATATTCGATAACCATGAAATTTTAGAAAGCGCGACCTTGGTATCACCACTATCACAAAAACCTTCTCAACTTTCACCGGTAGCTTTCAATCCATTACAGTTACCTCTTCACAAGAAACACACGCCCACCGCTTCCTGTTGACATTCCGTTCATTCATTATGCCGAAGACGCGGTTCTCTGCATCGAAAAAGAAAGATCTCTCTCTCTCTCTTCTTACGGAGCGAATTCCATCTATAATGGAGTCAAAGTCAATCTGGAGAAGACCATGTGATCGTGGGTGGGAGGCGGCGCTGACGAGCCTCTTGGTTTGAGGTGATCGGACTAAGGCCGGTTTTAATCAAATGAAAACGGAGGGGATGCCTGTGGAATTGCTCGAAAACGTAAACTCGCCACTTTTTATCGATGGAGATGGACGGTTCCATGATCCTCAGAGGTAGGAGCCCAGCAGTTAACCAGTTTATCGCTCTTAAACTACGATACAGAATTCAGCCCCCGTGGATTCTTCTCGCAAACGACCTGCTGAAGACCCTCATTGATAAATTCCATAGATTCACGGGTAACTCTGTAGTATTCCTTGTAAGGGAAAAAGATAAATCACGAAAATCTATAACGAGGAAAGTGTATCATACTGATTATCATTGTAAAATGCTAAGAATAAGAACATACCACTTGGCAGACTAGTTTTGATGTTTCAGTATCATCTTCAATGGAATAAGTGAATGAGAACAAGCAATTTTAAAAGGAAGAAGAGTGTGGGGGAACGATTTTTTGTTTCAACATTTTTCTCCCACTCTTAATTCTTTTCTTTTTAAAGCTGTTTGTTCTTAGATACGTCTTCCATTGAAGATGATACTCAAATATCGACTTTAGTCGTGTGGTGTGTTATTCCTAGTATATCGCATAGTTATAAATAGTGTATAATTTCCTCATAAAAAATTCCCTGATTTATTTATTTTTCAGATCATAATTGCTTTTGAGTGACCGTAAACAATGGGATATTACCTTCGTGTTTGCCACTCCTTCCGGAATATTTTTAAAGATTTAAGAATTATATTTTACACAGGATAGATTCAGTCCTTTAGATACTGAAATTAAGCGGAGAATTGTTCTTGAAAGTTCCCCTTGAATTTTTCTTATTGAACTGTTTTTTACCCAACACTGCTGACAGGAATGGAAGATTACAGGCACCTATTCCTCAGGGAAAGGCATTCGCAAAAGAAGCTAATCCCTTTTACGTGCCGGCTATCCAGTCTCCACGTGCTCCCTCTTTGCTATCCCATAATCCTTCAGCGTTTGTACATACAAAATGTTTCGTATATAAAAGTTTGCGTGTACATAAAACATCTCCCCAACGTATATTTACCTCAAATCTCCGAATAAATCCTTTATAAGAAACTTACTTATGTTTTGGGCCGTAATTCCCAGTCCATAAAAGGCAAATGGACACGAGACCACATCATCAAAGAGAAACGCTGCCACAACGGGACGAGTAGAGAATGGAGATCTCATGGAGATATACAATATTCCCACACAAAACAAGAAAATGGCCCATATCGTTTTGCCCATGGTGTCAGATGCAATGGAATGATTGTCACCAGCCTAGTAAAACACACATAGGCCAAATCACTCCGGTAAAAAACTTACGTATGACATAAATCTCTTATAGAGAAGGAATTAATGGACTATAAATTGTAAGGATGAATGCCATAGAAAAATTTTTATCGCCCTACGAGTATAAATCTTCCAATTTTATTATAACTCTGGCCCAAATTGCAGTGAAGAGAAAAATACTTCTATCTTTATAAGGTGAGATGAATGATATTAGGTTCCCCAGGTTTTATCTTCTCTTAAGGCGCAAAAAATTAGCCCCAAAGAAATTACTCTGTTTGCGGCATTAAGGGAACTTTCTGAATTCTCGTACGTGGAAAAAGGAATTTTTTCTCGATAAGGAAACGGGTTAGTTAAGTGAGGAATGGTTCAAAATGTGTTTTCAGAAATAAATGAGTTACTAAGCTAAACGGGGAAAGTCACAAATCCTCTCCTTCTCAAGAGAGTTAGAATATTAATAACTATATACACGCTCACTCCGAATGTCAACAACTTTTGCCTTACTGAATTATAATATATTAATCCCAGTTATTAAGTTCCCCCTGCATTATGCAATTAATCCCTGATACTGGGAAAGAAGGCTTCCAAGGTATTAATGTAGATATAAATTAATCCCACATCATTCCTGCCACGTAACCCCCTGATATTCCTGATTCAAGTGGTTTGAGTCCGCATAAAAACCATTTGATCCTTTTGATTTAACGTTTTCCACTTTTCTTCCCAGCAATGCCATCGTAATAGCTGGGTCAAAATTTCTCTCATTTGTTTTCAACACGTTAATCCTCGAACAAAATTCTGTTCCTCATAAACCGCTTGCTTTCGTTTTTGCTGCTGATTACCACTCCTTTACTCGAACTCTAGATTTACACAGTGTTACCAATACATCCGTTATTTCCACATCCTTCAAATCACTCTCAGAACACAATTGTCAATTCACACTCTCTCTTGACTTTCTATTGCATTCGCGATCTTCAGTCCTCTAGATTCATTACCTAACTACTTCCATCCACCTCCCTCCCTTTAAATCTATAGATAATTACGCGCATCATTCCGCACAACCAGAAAATCCCTGGAACCAAAAGCCTATAAGAATTTCATCAGCAGTGTTTATTCTCCATAAAAATCCTAAATATGACAACTTTCTGTACTTAGTTTATATAACTATGGCTCTTCGCAGGAGTTGTTCATCACATATTTGAGTTGTCTTGGAGATCATCAATGTCCGCCAATATTTCCTCTTAACTGACGATATTTGATTACATCACACCAAGCAGTGGAACGAATAACATTTCACAACCCTTTATCTGTTACAAAATTCATAGTTTTATAGAAGTGACTTAATATTTTGTGATCTGATATCCGTCTTACTCTTTTCAATTTATTTTTCGTCGCGTTATTATAGTGTCTTCAAATGTGAACACAATAATAATAGCCGGTACACTAAACTATGAGATCGACAAAAAAAGTCTTTAAGAAAGCTAAACGACCGCTCGAAAATTAATAGTTGAACTTTTCCCATCACCGTGTCTATTTAAGCATCTAATGAGCAGTTTCATCGAATGAAAAACAAACAGAACTTCCCAAACGATCTACTTCGCTTCCTTTGCGTATATTTTACGTAACATTTATCTAACGATAAGATTTTACCAAACGCTCATTAAATTCATACCTATTTTATACAATATAAGCATATCATTTCGCATAATGTAACGAAGTACTATATTAGTAAAGTACATTATAATGTACTATTATACTATTAGCTATAGACAATGATGGACTCCAACAGACGAACGTAGAAAAGGCGACATATTCTCATTTGAATTGAATTTAAAATAACAACATCAATGTATTCTAAAGGTATCGCTCACCGGTTGTCTTCAAAATTAAATTACATAAAATACTATCGGACTTAGGTACGTAAAAATCAGCGTATGTACCGCAATATCTATTATTAATAAATTTAATCGATTACTCAGTATTTGAAAAATTATTTCAGTCATTATGAAGGTAAAATCCTTAATAGAAACAATATTTTTAGAAATGTTCGAAAAGACATGTTTGACGACAAATTTGAAATAACAGATTGGCAACGCGTATTAAAATTTAATTTTACTTTTCATTTGGTCATAATTTTATTTTAAATGAGTGATCTCGCTGTGAGTAAAACTCAAAGACAAAAAACCCACTAATGAGGCCCTTAAGTGGTCGTCTCACGGTCAGGCGTTTTAATTACAGAATCACTTTGGTTCAAATTCATTATTTTTGGTGTATGTTTTCTGCTGTGGCTAGAGCCCAACTATCGGTGGGGAATTCTCAATTAAATGTTGCTCATTTCAGACAACCACCTCAAAAATGAAATATTTTAATAAAAATATTAAATATGCGAGTCAGACTCGTTTATTTCACATGTTTTGAAAGTTTTCAAGTTTTCCCTGAAGTTTAGGCGGAGGATATGAATATACTCGTAACCACTCCTTTTAATTCATTCCATCTATTTATTAGTAATCACCGGATTGATTGGATTAGCGAAGGAAAGTATGAGTAATCCCATATAGAATCATCATGATGATGAATTAAGGTCACACGGAGTACTTAGTAAATAATTATCTCAATCCTTTTTATTAGAACCTTATTTATATAATGCTATTCATTTGATTTATCCTTCACCTTTTGTTCTCGAATTATATATCAATTAGTTTTTCTTTCGTGACTATCAATAATTTATTTTACTTTCTTATAAATTTTACTTTAAATATGAACAGATTGCTTCGATAAACGATTTTGTTTTATTGAATATTTTACGGCTTCCTTATATATTTCCTATACTATTCTTGTCGTTGTCAACTTCTCATATAGCGACCCCTTTTCCCGACGTTTTTGAGTCCAAATTCTCATCGAAAGCCTCTTTCGGAAGGAGCACAACAACTCATCCACATCCAAGAGCTTTTAAATCTCGTCTGGAGGAATGCCGCTTGGATCGAAATTTTCTCATGAGGTGTGCCTCAAACCTTCTCATTTTTGCGAGAAGGATTCCATATTACGTGACTCGCATTCATGTAAGAGCTCGAATTTATACGAGGTTGGAACGGTGCAAATGTTCATATTTATGGTAAAGAGAAACAGTGTCGCTTGGCCAACTAATCTTACATTACCTTCCATTTGACATACAGTGAAATCGGCTTTCATCGACAGAATTTGGGATTTATCAGCAATAAAACGATTTACAAGCAATATTTTTCGTTAAAACGTCCGATCCAGTTTTGAATTACGCTCTGAATTTCTGAATGACTTTTTTTTATCGAAAGAGCATCACTGATATATGTGCGCTTTTATTAAAGTTTTTTCAAAGGGTGTATTTTTCATAACTTCGCAAAATAAGATTTTTTGGACGTGATCTGTGTGCATCATGACCCAAAATTTACTACGAAAACTTCTATGTTCGCTTAAAATTTCTTTTGAAAGTTTGCATGTCGCTGTACAAATTATCATAAGTGCTCCATCTTTCAGTAGCTTTAAGTGCCCTTAAATTCGCAACTAACTGTCCTATCTTTTATTTCTTCGTGACTTATACTCCCCATGTATCATTTAACATATGTTACCTTTATCTTCGATCTGTCTTTTTCTTTGCATCCTACTTTCTATCACAGTCTTTAGCCATCCCTTTCCTCGTAGTATTTTGTATATCCTTCCCTATAGTAAGCAGTTTACCTGTTCCGTCTTCCTCACTCTGCCTTTTATGCTTATTTTGTGTTAAAATTATCCGCCCTTTCTTAAATTTTACACCTTTTCCTTTTGGTTAGTTACTTCGAGCTGCTTTCACTACCCTTTCTTCACATCTATAATTTTTACAGTAATTCCGTTCGCGATTTCTTTCAAATGTGTACTTTTTAATGTTTTTACATTGTACATATTTATAATATTTTCATTCCGTTCTTTGTCCAATATTCCTGCAATTTTTCTTTCATCCGACCCGTTCCCTTCTTTTTCTTCCTCTGTTTGGTCGGATCTCGAACAGTTCGGTAATAAATGATCTTATAGCAATTATATACATATTCTAGATTTTTCTTCTACCTCTACATGTCTAGACTTCCTTATATTTACCCCTTCGTCTTTTCATGATTGCTGTATATTTTTTTCGTCAAGAATTAGCTTCCATCCAACAGTTATTTTAACTGTTTCCATGCATTTTGATATTCATTATGGTCATGTTTATTGATTTGCATATGCAGGTAAATTTCGTATAAAGAAATGTTTAAGATAAAGTACGTTCTTATCTTACGCTACTTTTTAACTCTTATGATTTCAGCCTTTTAAGTACAAATTTCACAAATTACACAAATATACACTAGGCCATGTGAGATATTTTCCCGGCTACCTTTTACAGTGACCAACATATTACTCATGTTATTCATAGTGAAGTTTATATGCATTAAATTGATTCTTTATTTCATTAAATTTCTTTATTTCATTACGTTGTCCCTTTCACCACCGTATCTTTCCATTGTACTATTTTGCGTGCGCCAAAAATATTATAGAATCAAGGTAAAGCAAAATTTCAATCATATTTAATATTATTAATTATTTTATAAATGCGTCGAAGGCAATTTTCGGTATAAATCGATATGAGAAAAAATTCAGCAATGCCGTTAATGGTGTCCGATATTTATATGGAGGTATCAACACATTTTCCTATTACAAGTGCCGTTATCTTATGCAGCCCGCAATACTTTCGTGTTGTGCGTGGTGTCTAACCATTTGTTAAAACTCCTTCATCTCTAGGTTGGCTTACCATACATTCCATTTTGACCGTGACTGTCTCGCTTTTATCGCATGGTCCCTCTTTGAAGGAATAACTTCGAGAAGGAATATAATTGTAGATAGGGAGATTTCGATAAGAAAAACACTTAAACGCAATTTTTCGTAAAGTTGTGACGCTGTCACGCATTGTCTTGAAAGAATAAGTAATAAATTAAGACACCATCCCGATTTCGTCAAGCACAATTATTCGACTCATTCTGAGGTTTGTATTCCTAATCATGTCGGAATGTTGGTTCATCTGTTTCGGTCTCAGACTGTCACTTTGGTTTAATTTTGAATTGTAATTTATTGTAGCCTCATCCTATTTTTCATGTGGAACGGAATTCTCGGCAGATTTTCTCTTCTGGGCATGTACTGCTAGATTTCCTGCAAATTACAGGAACTTTTCTCTCTTTGCATCATATGCCTTCTGTATTACCTCAGCTATTGCCGACTAAGTGCAGAAATTTGATTCGTGGTGATAGTCAGAACCCATATTTTACTTCTTAATTATAGGCGCTTACATAATATGGCCTATATATCTCTGCAGCTTGACATGAAAATCTCGAATATTTTCCATCATTATTTCCTTTGAGTAGTATTGGTTAAAGATTTTTTGACGGCTGAGATCATTTTGCACATATGGCTTCCTACAGGGAAACTAACCCGGGACCACTTTCACCAAATTCGAACGCGTTAAGCACTCGACTATCCAGGAACCTTATTATTTATTATTTTATTAATTAATTTCGAAATTGCAAGCTTTGTTTTCAGTCCTCGATACCGAACGCAGGCAAAGGCAACTACTATAGAAAACATGTAATTGCTTTATCACACTTTCTTAATTTTTTTTCGTTATTTTTGCAATTTAGTAATTTATTGTTAGGAATTTTACATAGTCAACAATTTTCTCAAAAAAGCTATTAATGTTTTGAATATTAATGAGATATAACAAGATAAAATAATTCAATAAGAAATAATAATAATTTGATATTAAAATTATAAATTATACTTTAAAACAATATGGAGGATAATAGTGGGCCAAAAATGACACAGTAATTGTATTGTGAAGGCTGCGATGGAGGAGTAGTGCCCAATCATACGACTTTTGGAAATTGATTGTCTATTAAAGGACTGCTACGGAAAAGTGAATGAAGAAGACTTTTTGTATTTAACATTCTATTTAAGACAATAAGTCTTCTTCATTCGAGAGAATCGAGACTTCAGATCCATTCATCTACATAATTCGTTTTCAGAAGACAGATATAGGGATGTTACAATAAAAGTTTAATGAAGCATTAAAATATTCTTGAGATGAAAATGTGGGAGTGAGAAAATAGTTTGAGTAGGGAAATTATTATTTACGGCAGTAACAGGTTGACTAAGAATTGAAAACCTTTAACATACAAATAGCTGCATCTCAAAGATAAAATTATAAAAAGAATTATAAAATTATAAAGCATAATTAACATGTAAAAACATTCAATGATAACTAAAACACTTAGACATGAAACAGTGATAAGAAGTTCTATTGATATGAAGACCATTAAAAAACTGAAAAAAGGGTTAAATGTTTAAAGCCCTTAAATTATGTAACAGGATTTTTGGGATTTCTGAATCAACTCCCGATCACAAAATGTCCCATCGAGCTGCGTACACTAAGTGATACGATGTCAATAAATACCAGATTCACCTAAGAGTGTGATCATCATTTGAGAACTCTAAGTAGGTGTTCACAAATATAAAGCAGGATGAAAAAGGACTCATAAAAGACGCTGAAATGTGCGTCAAACCCGAGGAATAAAGATGTGCTCGTAAAAAATTAACTTTTTTAACGTTCGTAATTATTTTGACGTGAGGGTTGAGTGATAGTGGAGTAGATTAGAAGGAACACAATCACGACAGCAGTGAATTAAGCAGGCAACTCTCCACAAAGGAAATTTAGAAACCTTCCTGACGATCTAAATTATTTGCTGGATATAAAACGTCTCTATTAAATTTCATTAAAAGTCAAATAACATTTCCGAGGATTTAACCTAGAAGCGTATCGGATGATGGTCATATACTTTGTGATAATAATATAATTTCTCATGCAATTGTTCTCGCAAATTACTTTATGTAAAGCTCGTTTCATTTTTCTCACAATATAGAAATTTAGATCATGTGAACAGTATGAGAGCATAACAGATTTTTATCGCAAAATTTAGTTAAATATTCATATTTTAACTTCTTTTTTCTGTTTAGTGACATCATTTACATGAAAATTATGGAAATTATGGATGAAATTCTTTCCTGTACTGAAAAGATAGCGTTTTTGCGAGTAATTACCCGATTAAGTTTCATTATTTAGCTTTGCACGATTTTTCACGAAGAAAATTAGTCCGGATCGAAGATGTGTTGGATTAGCAGATTTTAAGTGGTGCGGAATCGACCCTATGATCGTCCTTTGATGCAGCCATTATCCTTGACCCATATGAAAACCATTAATCTCACATCTGTCGGTCTCTTTATCCTTCAAATTTCCATCTTTGCCAAGTGCTCTCATTGCTGCGGCCCAATATCCATATATTTGTATTGCCATTTCACACCCAGCATCGATTCGTATTATTTCCTAAGTACCTATTCGTTATCAAATCATTCCATCAATAAGCCTCCTGTGGCAGAGAGAGGTACCGTTCCCAACAAAAATGTCCTTTGAAAGATTCCTTTGGAAAAATATAGGAAGAATTTGGAAATATTTATAATCATTTATGTCATCGGAAATAGGTGATTAAAGAAAATCGGGGAAACAAGTGCCAGCATCAGGAGTGAGTAGATTAATAAACGCACTATCAGAGTAATGTGAGTAAAATTCAACTTCAACCTTTGTGAAGTTGAGATAATCAGAACTTTGCGATTTTGTTGCATTTATATTTTTAATTTTGACAAGCATCTACATCTACATAAATACCCTGCAAGCCGCCTTTCGGCGTGTGGCAGGGGGGATAAGGAACAAAAACTCGATACGGCGATTGAAAAGTGATCGCTAAAACAGCATGCACCTGTTGAAGAGTATTTGAGTTCATATTTTTGGGAGAATTTTCAAACTTTTTATGCATCAATTCTAATCTGGACTCATTACACTATATATATCGTCATCGATTTAAACGATTATTAAACGGAGATAAACTTAGAATTTACATTACGAATAAGTTAAGAGACAAAGGTTCTCCAAGCGCCGAAAGCGGCGACCGTCTAAGGGCGATTCCCGGGAAACGGATAATCGTTTAGCGGTCACCAGTTATTCAAATAAGGGAATCGCCCTTAGACGGTCGCCGCTTTCGGCGCTTGGAGAACCTTTGTCTCTTAGTTCATTGACCGCCGAGTTCCTTTTTTCCCTCTTCTATTACGAATAAGCCTGAGAAATCCAGTTTTGCATCTTTTAAATAAATGTCTGTCAAGAAGTTGTAAGCAAGGGTACACTTGCAGCGATTCTATGAAAGTAATTTTAGGTTCTGTTTCTTTTACAGCGGATAGCAGTTTCCTTTTGGCAAATGCTCAGATCGTCGACTTTCCGATCGTGTACTGCAACGAGTCCTTCTGCAAAATCTCGGGCTATAATAGAGCAGAGGTGAGTGATAATTTAGTATTTTATTGCTATATTTGATAAATACAAAATATATGTATGTTTATATGTGATAGAAATCATATACGTATAAGTATGTATACAGAGGAGACATCGATAAGCAAAAAGGTCGAATATAGATGGTTTCTAATCGGCCGATTTTTTATATGAGTTAAATAGCTTATGTGGTTAATGCATTCCTAATACTACTCTTTTTCCCGACACTCCAAGATGAAAGGTTTTCTGATAGAATAGTGGAACAAAACAGTTAAACTAGAAATTCAGGTGTACAAATATGACTCACTTTTTATTTAACCTAGGTAACCAATAACCCGCATCTGACGAGAAAGTCCCGGATTCAGATAGTTTGTCTCGTATGGTGATGGAAAAATGAAAAAAAATGTTTCACATTCGTAGGATTTTTCTTTTGTTCCCCATTTGTTTTAAGAAATCACTCTTGAGCATACTTTTGCGATCATGGATTTTTAGCTCTCTCAATTTCCAAAGTGATGGGTGGGTTCTTAGTACAATATGTACGATCATAATCAAGAACTTTTGATATCGACATCGAATTTTTTAGTCGTAACACCCCACGCATATGTCTTAATTCTTTCTACTTTAACAACCACGCGGTGATTAAAAATCGCGAGTGAAGTTGGGGTGAAAGTTACAGGAAACTTCATTAACTAAAGGAACTAAATGTTTTATTTTATTCTTTCACCAGATATGAGGAATAATGTAAGTAAACAACAAAACATTCAAGTCTGTTTTCGTTTAAAATTGTTAAAAAAAAGCCTCAACGAGCCCTACGGATGGCTACAGAGGGCCCGACACCGTAAATGTAACCTAGTGTAAGCCCAGTTTTTGCGATGAAGTCACCGTGAACATTCAACAGATATTTATGTTAAGCCCTAATTCATCTTCTATGCTTTTTTTGCCAACTTAATCATCAGTCGAGTATATAATTTATTGAAATAATAATTTCTGTGCTAATGATCCTAGCAATCAAGGCAACCTAGATATTCCAAAACTAAATTTTGTGCTCCTGTCTTCTTATGATTCAAAACTAAAAACTATGGGACTGAGCGAAAGCTACGACTTTCTACAACCAACCTCTTCAAATTGATATTTTCAACCAAAAGTTTGTGCTGACGATGAGTTTCAACTCTTTCGGAATCCTTAGTCATCTACGTATCATGTATGTAGATATGATCTTTTTTAAAGATCTTAAGAACTTCATCGGTTGTTTTCGACGCAGGTTATGCAGAAGCCTTGTCGCTGCAGTTTCATGTACGGAGAGCTGACGGATAAGGAAACTATATCAAGGATCGACGAAGTGCTGGAGAAGCAGCTCCACGATCAGTTTGAGATTCTACTCTACAAGAAAAACAGTGAGTCATTTAATTTCCTCTCTCCTCCGCCGTGGCCGTCGAAGCCTCCGAGGGTGTCGACGGCGTTTTATGTTGTGTCTCTCTTCTTGCTTTTTGTCCATTGCTCATTCAAATCCTTCTCTATATCATCGTGTACTTCTCATGAGTTCACGCCAAATGATGTGTGGCATTATATACATAATGATCCATGGACAAAATTCGATGTGTTAGAATATATCTCTGTTAGAAAACAGTGTGTGTCAAAGTGTGATAACTAAGCGTATACTTTTTATATGCACCACTGTGATTTTTACAGAAGCGGTCATCCTTCGAAAGACTGTTCGAATAGAATAACTGAACGGTTTTTAAGGTTACAGGTTGAGTATTCCTTATCCGTTACACTTGGGATGGAGGTTGTTTCGGAATTTGTAATTTTTCGGATTTTGGAATACTTGAGTCCGTGGAACTTAAGAGAATTTCAACTAAGTCAAACTTTCAGAAAAGTTTATTTTTATTTACTTAAAACACACGAATAAAAATGCAGCAATCAAATAATACGAATGTATTCTTTGATTGTATCATTTTTCAAATTATTTTAATGGACCAAGAACTAAATCCTCTAGAGACGAAGAGGAGTCATCCTATTGCATGGACTTTTTAATTATTTCCCGGTATATACGACTGTCAATGGCGGATTGATAGGAGGAAAGATGGTGTCAAGGTCATATCTAAAAAAAATGTTCGAAAACATTTTCTGAAAAGTGAATTGATACGATTTCTCTAACTTCGGAATATTTCATATTTCGGAAATTCGGATTGGGGATGCTCAACCTGTATCTAAAAAAGAGGAATTGCTCAGTTACTAAATGATACAGATATTTTAGCAATATTCGACCAGAATATTTTCCAAAATTTACATTGTATAGGACGATTGTTCTCATGGCACATGCCTTGTGTCATATCTTTGTTGGAACTCCATTGAGTGGATCAGAAGGAACCGCTTCTGTAAATTGGTGTCGATTGATTTGCTTCTGTTCTCATCACCATACCTCGCACAAAATCATGCATCACTTCACCTTTTACTAGCAATCAACTTCAAGTTGGAAAAAAGATTTCATGGGAGATCAATGGATCACACCACCTCAAGATGAGGTGGCGTGATTAGTTCAATATTTTCAGTATTGGAAACAAAAAAACTCCCCGACATCTAGAGAGAAAAAAATTCCTTTTTCCATCCTTATTACAGATATATCGTAAACATCTTTATCCCACAAATCTGACAATCTTTCATTCAAAATCAAGAATTCTATTCAAATCTTTAATTTTAATAATATTTTCTATGTGTCTTTCCACTTCCCTTACTGCTTACTTTCGTTATTCGTTTACTGCCAATACAAGTTCGAAGTGGAAATCTTCTCGTCAGTAGCAGTTAACAGTCGTTCACACAGTTACTTATTTCTTATTACTCTCCATCTTCAGTTTTGACTAGCTATCTTCTTCACTTTCCTTTATTTTCTCCTCCAAAACTATACATTTTTATCCTTCTTTTTTCAGTTCAATCTTTTATTGAAGACCATTTTCTCGCATAAAAATTCCCACCCACCGCAAGATATTACTTTCTTTGTGAGTCACCACCAAGAGCAATTCAGTTATATTCTGTAATCGTTCTAATAAATACCATTTCTGTTATTTTCTATCTCGATCCATCCCTTTTCTTTACTTCAACTTATCTTTATTATCCAAAAATAGAGGAATACCATCTCATATTACTTATTCGTCTTTGTTTAGAGGCTAGCTCAGTGTATGCACAACATCCTTGTTCCAGTTTTGCTTTTCATTCACATCTTCCAACTTTTCTAACGATTTCAACCTTTTTCTATTATTAACACGCTTTGTTTCTTCCCTGGTCATTCAGTCATCAGAATGGGAATTATATTTCCCTCGAAAGTCTGAAATGGAGCATTATCTTGAGAAAGCTATAGAAATTTCTCTGAGCAGCGATTCATTCTGCAAAAGGAAAATCTCATTCTAAGAAAGTCTTCTCTTCTATATTTTATATATATTTTTTATATGTATCTTTTGATGAATTCCATCCTTCATTATTATTTCTGCTCTCTGTCCACACAAAGGAAGATTCGTAGACATAAATTTTCTACACGTTTTTAAGAATTCTCACTTCAACACGCTCCGTTCGCTCGGGCAATTGAAATATATTTCTTAATCTCTACCATTTAAAATAATCTTTCAAACTTTCTTAATAATCATGCCCTCTTTCTAAAATATAAAACCCGTAGATTTTAAATCGTTTGTGGTCAGACGCTTTCTCTCCCCATCCTCTTAAACTTGGATCCGATGCTTTCCTAATTGATTCATAATGAAAAATCAATTTCCCAACCATTGCCATAAACGACAAAATTCATTTGCATTACCATTTCGACTCACTTCATCCCTTTCCCGTGACTGATTACAGCTAGAAAGAGGTCGAGAATAGAACTCTTCTATTTCAATTGACCTTTTTCTACCTTCAGTCAATCGCATGCCCAACACATTTCCTTATTTCATACTTCATTCATGTTTAAAATGTAAGAAACGATTGCCTGCGCGCTGCTTGTAAGAGTGTGAATTTATCATATAGAAAATCTTTTCTGTGGTGCTTTCAATGTTTCACTAATTCAATGGAATAATGTGCAGTCTGTCATATTTGTAGAACTGCTCAAAAAGTCTGCTGTTAACACGTTTTCTCTCCTCCATTAGTATCTATGTGACAGCATTCCTAGAGTAGAGATTTCTGTTTCTTGTCTTAGTGTGTTTTCTCCACCAACGCACCGTGCAATTATTTGCCAGCGAGAATATGCTCACGTGAACAATTATTCTGTCAAGAAAAAAACAGTGCATGTATGTGTGAGTGAATGATTTGTGAATCTCTGTTGATTCCCATCGACAAATAATTCCTGATATATCAGTCACCACTAATTGATAGAATTAAGATACCATTTAAGAGTTACTTTCTAATCGTACTTTCCAACTGATTCTTTTTTCCTTGCACTTCATCACGTGAGTCTACATGTTTATGTCACCCTTTATATGTTTAATGAATATCTATGTACACAAAAACATGTAAATAAACACGTTGTTTTTATTCCTCTGCATCCTGTTTCTATCTGTAGAATACGTCTCCTTCTTTCTCCGCCTTTCAAATTCTCAACAGCATACATTCAAAGGCTTTCCTTCCGTTCTTTTAAACTTTTATCCAACCCGATGATCTGCATGCCTTCCTCAAATTGTTCTGCTTTTGTAATGCAAGGATCTCTATGCTTTCATTCTGTTCTTGACTCTTCTTTATTACTCTGTGTTTGTGAATGTGTGTGCATGATGCATGAGTAGGTGACGATGTGTCGCATAGTTAGCGGATAAGGCAAAATCGATCGAAAGAGAATGGCTACTTTGAATTAGCTGGAATTGAATATACTGCATTCTGAATTAGAATCTCTCGCTGTTTCTTATGTTTAGACTCAAGTGCTATGAAAACATATTTTGAAATTATGTGTTTTAATAGGCCGATCTCGGGATTAACCTTTGTTTTATTGTGCCTTACTTTTTAACATAATATCGATTAAACCCGTAGTAAAAAATGAATATTCGTGTAATCTTTTTCATCTAAAATTTTCCGTATGCTTTAAACTTCTTAAATAAAAATTTAAACCGATAAGAAGAAGGAAGATTGGGTCCAGTATTGGAAATGAATTTTTCATCAAATATATACCATAAATTAGCTAGCTAAATGTTTTGGATTAACAACATACTTTCGAACTTTCCTTCCAAAACCTTCAATATGAGAAGTGGGAGGTGAAATGTACGTCTTATAAAATTATTTTCCTCACCTGATTCCATTGTTTACAGGATAATGATTTCCTAACTGAGGTAGGGTTTATTGTAAATATCTTACCCTATAACTGTGATAACTAAATAAAGGGTATTCTAGAGACTTCTTCGAACTATCAGAGACGCAGAAGTTGGTTAGGAAAATATATCACGAAAATAAAAGCAAACAGGCATTTATTCTGAAAATATGTATGAATTTTCAAATGATGTCTATCACTTATCACTGGCTTGAGTATGAAATGAAGATAGGCATTTTACCAATAAGTAATCTTCAATCCAATTTATACCACTAATCAATAATATTCTCTTTGCTAGCCCATGCAATGCTTCATCGCTTCAAATAATTGATGTCATACGAGCATTAGATAGCCTTGGTTTACGTCATAAATTAAATAATTCAGTACTCGGTGAAACTTATTATTTTAATTCAAAGTAAACAAAAACTGACTCTTTCTACAGAAATAGGTATTAACTAAAATCAATACCAGTTTGACATTATCTTCAGACCTCAAAATTAGGTAGCATCTGCGAAACCGGTTATGATTTTAGTTAATTTATATTTCTGAAGATGAAGTCAATTTCGTTTTCTCTGAATCGAAACGTAAAAAATTTTCTACCACGGACGTTTGTAGAATAAATAATGTGATATTACATTCTTAGGGTTTTAAATCCAACAAAGTGTCTCTTTCAAAGCACCTTGACATCGTTAATCCCATCCTCAAGATTAAATAACGACTTATAATTGATGCTAGAGAATGTAAATACAGAAGACCAGAAACTTTTATATTTCTATGATAAACTAGTATATCGTAGAGAATCGAATGTTTTCGCTTCGCCTTATTTTCGGCCTTATAATATTTTCAGCGCTACCACACGGATGACCCAGAAACTTTATTACTCTCCCATACGAAAAATGAATTTTTGGGGTCAAAAAGCATTCAAATAGATCGGAGCATATTGTCTCCGGAAAACACTATTCCAGAGCAAAGAAACCATGTGCTGTTACGGAATGAATTTGTTTACACTACTTGAATGTTTGCCGAAAAATCCATCGTGCGTTCCAGATTCCATTTGTTTTCGAAGCCGTCCTTACTTCTTAGGGTAACATTCTCGAAAACACGGGCGCCTTGTGTGTGGAATTCATTTTCGGAGCACTTTCAATCATCGAAGACTGCTTTCTATACAAGCCGAACACTCTCAGTCCCATCTCTCTGAATAACAAGTGAATGATAGCAAGAAACGTATTTTCTATATTAATTTAATGCTGTTGTCTTGAGAAATACCTAAAAGACAGTAGGAAAAAAGTGCTTAAAAGTATTCTAAACCTAATGCAGAGTTAGAAAAGAAGGTGGATTGGATATCGTAACTGAAAATCCAGTGCTTTTTGGAAATGAGTTTAATACGGAAGCGGAAAATGACGAAATGGTTCGACCTAGATGGTGGTTAAGAATTTGCTTACGAAGACTTGATACGATTAGAAGCTGCAAGTATAGCTGTGCTAAGGAAACTGACGGCAAAGAAAAATTTCGACGAAACACAATGACCAAAACATTTTTCACGAAAATTGACTGCAGGTCTTCATTCAGTTCAATTATGATCATACAGACAGTTTAAACTATTGATGCAAGTTCGGGGTGTTATAAGTAATTGGAGAGTATGGCCTCTTGCATTTTATAATGAGATTAAAGCGAGAAAAAAATAACTCCTGTTTACTCTCCAATTTACCATTTCTCTGGTGGGGTTGATAAATATACATGTCCAGGCTTCCAAGATTTCTATATCTCTATTTAGAGATTTTTAGAACTTTAGATGAAATTAAAACTTCAACTACATTCCATTCAGAATAAAATCCAACGAATTGCGAGTAACTTAGATAATTAAGATGGAACATTGAAATAAGTCTTTCTTAACTTGCGTCCCCTTTACATTCACTCTATCGCTTTTTCTTGCTTCTTTTTGAGGGAATAATGCAATTCCTTATTACTTTCCCAAGTAAAACTTTATAGAGATTCTACATAAATAATTTGGAGTGTAACGTGCTCTCTACAGCATATTTCTTTCACCATTACAAGTTTGAGGGTCACTTCAGTGGATTTTTTTCTTTTATAATAGAATAAAAGCTTATATTCGTAGTTATTGGATTTAAGGACGTGTTTTCATGCATAAAAAGGAAACGAATGAATAAATTAGACTTTATTTCCACGTTCTTCATCAGCCTATTGCAGGGGTGACCTTTTTCAGAGAGCATGCTAAAATGGCCAAATCTCTAACACAAATTTTTGAGGACGTATTATCTGACAGATTGATATTTGGATTATAAATGACTATCTAAATCATGTACAACTGAATGAGTGGAAGAGATGTGACAGGTATTTACGAAAGATTTTCAAATGGGTTACTCTCGGATAATAATAATAATAAAACGTCTTTATTCGGGCGAGGTTGAGACTGGATAGTCTCTTCTTACATCTAACCCTTAAGGTTTTTTGGATAGCCAAGTGGTCACGTCCAGCTTTGGTAAAAGCATTCCCGGGTTCGATTCCCAGTGGAAGCCTATTTGCGAAATTACCTCAGCTGTCGAAGCACTTTTAAAAATACTCCTAATTTGAAAAATTACCCTCTTGAAATTATAAATCAAATAGGGAAGGATTTCTTTTGCTTGTCAGGAACAAATCAGTGGAGAGGCACTTGTTTTGACTTGACGTTTTGGCACTTTTGCCAAGGGCAGCCCACCCCTGACCTATAATTTCCTTTTATTTTGATGAAAATAATTCATTCATTAAAACCCCTCTTTCCTAATGTTTAGAAGACATTTCACTTAACCACAAATTTTTAAATAAACACATTAAAATATATTTATTTAATCACTAGAAATGCCGAAATGTGCACAAAAAATGCAATAAGAGACTCTACAGAGTTAAATACAAACAAAAAATTATTCGGTATTATATGAGGATGCCTGCAGTCCTTGCGCGTATTATTCGAAATCAAACTCCACCTGTGGGTGTGTTATGCAACATCTCTCAAGATGCTACCGGATGTCGGAAGCATTACGTGTTCGTCAGCAGGGGGAGCGGCTGTGTTTATTTGTTAGGGGCTCACTTTCAAGGGCCCCAGCTCTCCCCCAGGAGAATATTGCCGGGGAATCCCAAGTGCACCCTCAGACCCATTCAACGCGACAAAGAAAAAATACCGACCCGGAAAGGTCCAATCTTTCCCTCGTTGGGCCGCAAACATAAACAGTGGAATAGCAAACGGCATGGGTTTTTTATGTCCACTTAGCTGTATCTTCATTCTCATTCCGTTACTTTTTACTGCTTCTATGCCCTAACAATTGAATGGCGATGTAAAGGCGGAATTTTCGATATCGCTGAAAGAAAGGAAGTGGAATTATGGAATCCACCGATTTCTTTCATTTCTAAATTTTTTCGTCTCGAATTTCTTCGTTGCCGTTTTAATTTTTAACTGAAAATTTTTCGTTGATTCCTGAATTCAGACTTTGTGTTTCTGGAATTCAGATATCGGAATCATCCTCAGAGCTGTTGTTACTTGCTATTATATATACTGGAAAGGTTTCCGACTTAGTATTTCGAATAATTTTTTTTCATCTTAAATTAGGTTGAGTCCTGTACTTCGAATTATATTGCAAAATAAACTTAGGTTGATTTTGATTTGACATTTTTGTAAGCATAGCTTCGTTGGAAACTTCGATCATAATTTTATTAATATTATTCAAAATACAATATTATATTATTCGAAAATGCTAAGTAGTAAGCCATCATTTCATTTACATAATTGCCCAAATCAAAATTCCTTTCGTATATTGCGAAAATGGAAATACCCAGTCCGCGGTGTGAGTATTTCACCCATTTCCGAATTCGACAATTGCGAATAACATTAATATTTCTCTGAGAATTGATTTTGATTCAGCTCTTACATAGAGCGCTTAAAATTTTTCCTCACTGCTCTACAATTTTTGGGATACTATTTCAAACGCACAGCAACTGACCTCGACTTTTCCAAAGATATTTCCTTAACGTATTTCATTGGAATCCATGAATCATCATGATTGTCCCACCTGGAGATTCGTGTCCTACATTTAAAATTGCAGCTCGAGGATTGATACCTGCAGGATATTTTTAAGTTAGAAACACTCGTCTCTCATAACCTAACTTTTACAATTTTCCGAGTTCCCCGTGTGATCCTCATCTGGAAGCTGCGTTTAGAACAACAGCAAAAAAACTGAGGAATGATCATGGATGGATTGAAATAATAACCGAGAGGAGGGTTGGAAAAATATCAAACCGGCTGATATCGTTTCCCACGATTCAGACAAAAAGCGAATCGAATCACGTTAAACGTGGCCGCAATCAAGTTTTTCATTAACGTCCGTCATTTGTTTAAGGACGACGTTGAAATGTCAGAATGAGTATGGACTCTTATGCTTTCATTTTTCTACGATGTGAAATGGTGTTAGTCCTCAATCATCGACCAGAAACAAACGCTTTCCTTCCTACCGTTCATTCGAAGGGAGTCTCAACAGCCATCCACTGCCGTCAAACTCATCGCGGAGATATTTTATTCGTTCTTTAAAATACTATCCTGTCGAATGAAGCGGTGATGATTTTTTCATATAATTTAGTAGAACATATGATACGGTGACATCGTTCACCTGGAAATCTTTTTACATCCTCTACCATTTACGTCACCACTTCCAGTTCTACATATAAAATTTCTAGGCCAGTAACTCTGTAACCCTAGTAGACCGAGAATGTCTTTGAGGAACTTCGGTTTGAGAGAATTTCTCAGTGGATTTATTAAATATGTACGATATGATCCCAAAGCCACATATAAATGACGACTAATCACTGAAAGTTCGTTCGCATGTGGGAGTTCCGAAAAAAATTAATTTGGTAATATAGGTATTTATGATCGACCAATTTGGTTAGTCTCATCTTTGACGAATTGTTTAAAGTATTAGGAATTCTGTGGCTAAATTAGACTTGAATTTAGATACTGAATGTCAATGGGATATCTTTTATATTATGATAATAATTAGATATTATAGAATTTTTGCCAGTAAAGGATGTCATGTAATAAGAAAGCAGTTCATTCACGAGAAGGTTGTGTTACCTTTCGCCAAGCAAACCTCAGAATAACTAAGACTATAATGGAAGTTATATATCATAATAAACTATTCCTTCTCTGTTACTAACGTTATACCTCATCCAATACTTAATCTGCAAGGTTTATCGTTATCTGCCAGTTTTCGAATTTGATCGAAGCTACTTAAAGAGATATTTGGCCAAGATATTTGTGAATTTCTTCGTAGAGTCGTAAATATATTTGATGCGTCCTTGAGGAGGCGACAGAAAGGTTGATTCGAATGACAAAAACAAGCCGTTATAAAATGATAAAGAGGTGAAATGAATGAACGGAAAATTAAATTTCTTGATTTTACGATGACATCGTTAACAATGCAGAAGGATATCAACGTAGCTGAATTTGATTGGAAAAGGAAAAATGAGAAAGGGAGGTTTTCAAAGAGAGAAGTAGTTACAAATTTACGAAACATTATGTAATACTCGATGCATGGAGGAGTATGAATTAGGGTAATGTTGTAAAATAAGCTGCTAAAATATCTGAACTCAATTTGTTTACCATAGATTGCTTGGAGACGAGAAGCTCTTCCTAATAAAATTGTAGAAATATTTTTTGGTAGAATACTAATCGTTGGAATTCCTTTCTCTTTTTTTATCTTTGAACATATTCTCGGTGACCATACGAGTGCTGTGATTGACCACCAACATTTTCTTATTTTTTAAAATTTTTATATTCTCACATAGCATGTCACCCCTTTTATCTTCATAGTTTTCACTTTTTAAATGCCTTGCGTACTGCACGTTTTATAATGAACATTATAAACGATATTTTTTAGATTTTTCTTCAGTATCAACCAGAATATTGATTTCACCTTAGCATGGATTCCTTTTGATGATTTCTGTTTGTTTTTTACACTTTTTTTAAAAATCACTATTAAATACTTAAACCCATATAAAAAGGTGCACTATTTAACTTACGAGTGATAACCTGGTTTTTCATAAACGTTATTCACTGATCACAGGGTTAAATCTCCAATTTATCTGTATAGTTACTCTACTTAAATATCTCTATTTTTCTAAACCTGTACTAAATATGAATATTCCAACATTGTTTCTTCCTCTTCGCTGCTCAAACACAGGCAGTCCTAGAGGTACGTATGAGGGGAAAAATGTTACATATATTTTGGGAACCATAGGATTGCCAAACTCTATTTTATTCTATTACTACTCTAAAATAATTCCTGAGCGCCTCCGGACAGGAATGCTATGAGGGTAGCATTCGAGGTAGACTATAGAGATCTCGAGTACATTTTCCGATGAGATCCCAGATTAACGATGATCACTCAAATATGAGGATCGCTGGTCAGATTCATTTTATATAGAATACCAGATTCATTCTATATAGAACAAAATAATGCTGAATCAAATATGGTAAACAGGACGCCAAAGATTTATTATATGATGGCAATACAATTTCGAGAAAAGGAATTTCTTCTCAAACTAGCGAATTATGTATTACGAATATCGTAAAATAGTCTCAGAAAAAATGAATATTATTTTAATTAAAAAAATTACATTCATTTTAAATATGAGATACTACAAGGTTGAGGCTGAACTTATTGACTTTATCTCAGAGACATATTTTGAAAGTCAATTTTGAAAAAATTTGGAAGCTTTAGAAGAAGCGCATCTTTGGGATGCATTTCGCTTGGTTTTCTTTTTAATATTTTCCTATCGAAGGTTTTTGAACCGCTCCTTAGCAATGATTCAGAGACGTTGTTAATTACCGATTACTCAGTTTTTTATTTACGAACCAATATGGAACTTTTATCAAATATCTCGAAATACTCGATATTATTCTAAAATTCTACTTAATTCACCCCCAGCGATTGAGAAATTGAAAATGTCATCTAAAAGATATTAAATGTAATCCACGTTTAGCTACCAGATCAGTAGTTTTTCGACATAATTTTCTCTAAACGTAAAACGTTTTAGCATTACTATGTATTAGATGCTTAATTACATTACAAAAGTACCGAATAATGAAAAAATATTATTATCAGAAAACGAGTGAAATGAGATCATAAAGTTATAAAATAAAATCTCATTTTTTATATTTCTTCTAGTGAATAAAATTTATCATCAAATCATAAAAATATGAAACTTTTCTCGAAAGAAATGCATTTCATAAGAAAAATATCTTTGTACTTCTTATAACAAAAAACTGGTTTTTAATGGTAAAACTCCCTATATAACGCTTATAGCCCAAAATTACTTCTACAATTAGAATGATTGCCACTTTTGTGTATAAACTGGCTCAAAATCAACGAAATTAGATATGTGCATCGCATGGTTGCCGAGTATCCCTATCACAAATAATATATGGGTTTATGTCATTAATATACAGTGATACCTCACCTAACGAAGATAATTCGTTCTGGAATCATATTCGATTTATATATATATCATATTCGATAAACCTTTTGTCGAATGTGATTTCTCACACATTTTTATAGAAAGTCGTTTAATACGTTCTGGATACTGCCAGTTATTGAAAGATAAGTTTTGTAAAATAGTAAAAACTCTCCAAAGGCTGAGAACATTTACTATTTAATTGGATGAATGGAGAGTGGAATGAAGAATATCATGGCAATTTATGGTATTGAAAAATGTTTAGATTAACCATCAATTAGCAGTCAATTCCACTTTTCCGATTTTTAGATTAATTTTTTTCTATTTCTCCTATTTAACCACCCTAATTTTTATAACCTGATCAGAGAAGAAATACAAATGTTCAAATTTTATGACACCAGATTAGTTTTATTTATTTAGAGGAATTATGGATATTGCCAAAACATTGCTTCTACAGCCAGGTTTGAGAAGGCAATGATAAAAATAACGGACGAAAGTTGGAATTGAAAAATTAATATAACCGGAGTCGGGGGTAGTAACAGCTGGCTGGTAAGATAGGATTCCAAACTACATAACATGCAGAAAATTGAATGCTTCAGACCTCTGGGTAGAAGCAATTTCCTTAATTATTTTCTCGTGTAATTTTCATAATATACATTGATGTAATATACATTGATAATATGTAATTTTGTGATATACATTGATAATATATTTCAATATTTTTAATTTTCATACTCTTTAATATTTATTATTCATAAGAAAAGGGAAGAGCGAGTTAAGCATTGAATCTATCGAATAGTTCACTCGATGGAGAGGAGCGAGCGAAAAACCAAATAGAATCATTAGGTTGTTTGGTGCGCTTAGGATATAGCGAGAATCCGGAACGTTTGATTCGAATTATTCGATGGAAGCAAATAATAAAATTTTTCATGAGGTTGTTTCGAATTTTTCATTAGGTCCTTCTCACCTCTTCGCGCATCCACGAAAGCATTCGTCAACCGAATCCATATTCTTTAGACAAACCCCGGAAAAAACCGAAAAAAATCTTCGTTAGCCGAAACATTCGTCATCCTCACGCTCGTTATTTGAGGTATCACTGTATTAAATTAATAAACCGGCACCTATATTTTACAACCCGTCTCCAAACACACCCCCATTCCGCAGGGGGACCGAGTAGGAACCTCAGAAACACAAAATCGAAACGCAGACCACTAGACGCAAAAAAAAACCCCGTGAGAATGTAAACGATGGCGATGTAAATGATAAAAAGGCGATGCGTATGAGAGTGAAAAAGAGGAGCGTATTGAGCAACAAAGATGACGTCAATCGGCGTTGCCATGACAACGAGATGCATGGCTTCGGAAAGAGGGCACCACTTTTAAATTCCGCCCTCTTCACCTACTTTCATCATAGCTCTTTTCACTCACAACAAGAGCCTCAACAGTTTAACAACATTCCGCTCTCACAAGGAAGTCCTTTCCAACAGCCAACTGTAATTTTAATCGATGAGCGGCTGCTCTCTTATCTCCAATATAAATCCGCGGGAGTACAGTAATCACTCGCTCAAGAAGATGCCTTTAGCTGCCGCTAGATTGTGATAGGGAAAGGAGGAAGTTGAGGCAATAAAAAATTTTTCTAATGAGGAGATAATCCTTCTTTTATCGCTACCCGAGGCTGTATATATTGGAATTGTGAGAGAGCATGATTTGAACAAAATTATTTAATTTCCAACAATAACAGCATAAGAGAAAGCTTTTTTTGCAGTGAAATGTCAAGCTAGTTGCGTCTAACTCTGACCGACGCTCACTCGATGGAATTCTCGTTTGACCTACAGCTCGGTTGACCAAGAGCTGTATTAAATGACTGAATTCATTAACATGAAATTTCCATCAAATTAACTGTCGTTGTATTAAATAAAAACAACATTTTTTGTATCTTTGTTCTAAAAGTTGATTTTTTAATAATAAATATCTAAATTATTTTACGAGGAACTTGTTAATTTTTTTCCTAGAAGTGTATTGATGCAAGTAATTAATGCCGTATACCATTTAAAATTAATTAATTTATGTACATTATAATCCATTAATAATTATTCCTTCGTTAATTAATTCATGTTCGGTTAATAAATAATTCTAAAATTAAATTTATGGGTAAATAATTTCACGGGAGACTTGCTCACTTCTTCCAATTAATAATTTTAATTATATTCTGTCGTATAGCTATTTACAACGGTGTATTGATAACGTAGCGTATTGATAATCTTGGTTTTTGAGTGACGTTCAACTGAGCGTTGATCAAGTGAGCGTCAGTCAGTCGAGGGATTCCCAAGCTAGTTTAGTTCAACTGAAGCAAGCTGAAAATGTATGAGATGCAAATACACCTAACCCTCGATTTGAATGGTACTTGATTAATTTTTAGAACGGCCAAAAATTTTCAGTGATTTTTTGTTTTAAGTTTTCGATGCCTAAAAATATGGCTCAAACTAATTCTACACGCCCAAAAAATTTAAAACACCGTAAGTTCTGATATTACCTGACGAACCTTTCTTTCATCAATTTGCTGTTTCTCGTTGCTTTCTCTCAAAATCAGTGTTGTTTAGGACAACTTCCTAATCCATACGTCGCCAATTCCCACTTTTCATCTCCTAAAGAAGCCCCACCGAGGTTGAGGGAATTACTTATATAATTTGCTTGAAATATGCAAATATTCGAAATATCAAGTCGAATTATTTTTTTTTGGCAAATTTCCAGAACCGATTCAACATCTGCAAACCTTCAAATCGGGTACGAATTTAAGTGGCGAAAAATTGTGCCTTCGTTGCATGTTTTTCGTATAGATTTTTCAGCTTTTCACGTGAAATTTGAACGGCTCATTTCATATTTATAACTACCCTTCCTATCCAAAAATAATAATCAAAAGGCAGAAACATGAAATTTTATCCAAACTTATTCCTTATTAAAACTTTGCAATGCTATTTTAGCGAATGACTATAATGAGCAGGAGATAAAAAATTGCGAGCTCCAATTTGGCAATTTTACGAGAAACGAACGGATTGAGCGTCGTGTATCGATTAAAATATTTAGCCAATTCGATTCGAAGTGTGAATAATTTAGTCGATTCGATTCGGAGGGAAAAAGCACGACTCTCACATCACAATAATTGACCTAATCATGTTTTGTGAATACTTTGTGTACCAATGAATGACAGTGAAACTCTCTGAGGATTTATTGTTAATGAAGCTCTTGTCCTGAATCCCAAAAATGGTGCGCCCGGTTCCTGGAGACCTGTGCGCCGTCCCACCAGTAGGTAAACAATGGTCTAAGATACATATTTATTTATTATTTCTTGCTACTGTTTAACTGTCGTCAGGAGATAGCTCCAGTTATTATCTAACAACACTTATAACACAAACACGCTCCACAATTCCTTACGCTAATATATCTCATACAGATTAACATTCCGATAACATCACTCTATTCACAAATAACATTAGAACATATACAAAAACGACATCAAGCCTTAATTTATACATTGGTTGTAACAACTGGTTACTCCTCTAGTACATTTACTACACAAGAATCTGATAAATACGGTTACTACATAAAGTTTACATCCTTCCTTTGCCAAAACACACATCAGACTTAAAATCATTATCCAGTTCTCTAAAAAAGTATATAAATGTACAAATTCACTCCGCAGAAAACTACAAAATTCTCTGCTTAACTTCTTTTTGTTTTAGGGTATGGGTTTGAAGGCTACTTCAAGCAACAAATTTCGTTTTTCAGCCCCCTATTTATGAACGAATTATTTACGATATCAGTTCTTTGTTAATAAACTTTATCACCCCAAAAGAAGGGAAGAGGAAACATTGTAACCGAAACATCTTATGCAAAATTGTGTCTTCGGTCGGCAGTAACACAACAGAATCCAATAATATGCCTGTCTCAGAGATGAGATAGTTTCCCGTTTCCAATTAAGAAATAAAGTATAGCTTCAATTGGTTTAGCTTAAAATACCTAACTTCATTTAGTGTATCTATTAAAAGACGGCGATAAAGTCTGATTCGGTTAAATGCCTTATGATTTTAAGATCCTCAACAATTATTTTTCACATGTTTCTTTTGATTGAAATTTACATTAAATAAATCTTTTTGATCTTCCGAAGGTTCCATCAACCACTTGTTACTAAATAGCTCTCAAGGAATTATAATAAATATAATTTACCGTACAATTGAATCTTATCATTTGCTAATTTGAAACCTACCCTTATAATTAATTTATAAATTTTCGAATCAATTTGTTTGATTTCCATTCGTATGGCACGGAACACCCTGGAAATCCCAATTTTTAACAGCGATACCAGCGGAACTTACCGTACAGTACAGCTTTTGCTAAACACAGCAAATCGAGGGTCAGGTGTACCGAAGACACTTAGGAACAGAGCTCCCCAATCGATCCTTCGCGGCACAATGTGTGTTGATAACATGCTTTTGGTGTGCCGAACAATATACGTGAATATCATTTGGTTCCGATTTTACGCTACATATTCTATTTATCTTTTTTGATATTTATCTTATGAGATTTTCTTTTAGATTTTCCATCATAAGATAATTTGATTGCAATCACATTAACTTGATCTATTCTACGTATGGATTTTTATTTTTGATGAATTTAAATTCGAACCCTATTTAAGAAAAATTGGGTTTAGCATGCCACGAATTGTGAGTAGATGCTTGTTTTGTGGAGGTTAAACGTTGTATTACCGATTTTTGCTTTAATATGCGGTTATTTTTTATTGGGAGAAGAGTATTAAACACAAAAATGCGAGAATAGCATCGATTCCAAAATTCACTGCAGCCAAATCTAAAAATAATTTTTAATGTTATTCTCAGGTGATGATTAAAAAAACCTTATTTTTTATGCTAAATGCTATTAGAGAATGAACAAAATACTGACCACAGCCAGTGATAGTACGGATTTCAATCATTAAGAGCATTACCCTTAGGAAGAATAATTTCAGATTTCCATGCTTCTGATTAATTTACGGATTGCAGATAATTCGCGGAATGATTTTACGCAATTCATATAAAGTTTTAGTATCCACCCAAACTGATAATGAAGCTCTCCAAGCGGAGAAAGTTTCCTTTAAAATATCACATATCCTTTTCGTATAGCAATTCATGCTTCAGATTTTAATAGTACTTAGCGATCGAATGATTTCTCAGGGAGGCCATTCAGTGATTTTATTGTGTATTCTTTACACAATGGTTATATTTTTTATAATATATAATGTTTTCCGAGTATGCATTAGCAGTAATTTCAATGATATCTCCGGAAGGAGCAGCTTTACATTCTACTCGGATGATACTTAATGTCGGTCTTCGAAAGAGTATACGTTCTTTCCGGAAATATTATGTTTTAGCGTGAATTCTTAGTTTAATTTGTCTAGTTTAGAAAAATTGCATTCCTATAGATTTGTGAACCACTGAATGGAAGAATGCACATAGCGTTAGTGTCATGCTGCTGTTTAGCCAGACTTTAAGGAATGGGAAAACCGTTAGAACTCTAAAAAAACTCAAATCTTTGTTTCACAAGTAAAAGATCACGAAAATATAATCTAGAAAGAGTCTAGCGTAACTGTCTCACTTAAGAATTGCTGGAATTCATCAATTTCCTAAAATGATCCCGAAAAAAAATTGGAATGAATTTCTTTTAACTTTTAACAAATTTTAAAAAATCTTCAATTTTCTAACAATTTTAAACTAAATTAAATTTCATCGATTGGAAATAAAAACCCAATAAATGGCGAGTTAAGCTTTTCGTAAAAGGAAAACGCTTTAGATTTCGTTTCTCCTCCTCGATTTGCTTACGAGAGACTCACTGTATCGAATGTAATGTTCCAGAGACGCCATTATGGCTGCTGCTGCAGATTTCGCCCATCAAAAACGAGAGGGACCTGGTGGTGCTGTTCCTACTCACCTTCAGGGATATCACGGCCCTCAAACAGCCCATCGAGACGGACGATTCCAAGGGAGGTGCGTTCTTTAGCGGATTTTCTTCCGCCCCAAGGTTTGTGTGTGCTCTGTGTGTGGTAGGTGTGTCTCTATGTGTGGCCCTCGACCATGTGGAATAGATCGCTTGGGTAAGTACCTCCTGTGCCACATTCTGCCTGCCGTTGGAGACATGAGGCTGTCTCGAACCTCAGCCACTCCACATCGGCGCCCTTGGAGGGAGAATAAGGATTACTAGCCAAGATGAGGAGTAAGATGGTTTTCTTCATTGAACCAGAAGGGTATGATTCATAAACGTCTTCATAATCATTGCATAATGGCCCTGCATATAATATTTATATTTTGCAATTTTCAGCAACAAATAAGTAAACATTTAAATATAAACATGTGAATAAACATCGTAAGAGGCCCAGATGAGCTAAATAAAGTAAGTTATTTCCTTTGAAATTCGTACTCTGTCATGATATTGAATGTGACATTTTATTTTGCAAAATTTGACAATTATCAACATCTGTATGATTAGTGCGAAAGAGATAAAAATCCGTTAAAATCTTTAAGAAGTTGGAATGTATATGAGGTTGATATATTTGGACTTGGAAAATCTTGGAATTATCCCCAGTAAATTTCCTAAATTTTTTTGGTAATGTTACTTTCTGGAAAAGTCTTCAATAAACTCCTAAAACTAAAATAAATAAAATGTGAAAGAAGAATAATATTGATGTGGAAAGCTTCTCAAAAGTTGTAAACTTCTTCAATGAAGCCTTGGAAAATTTTCATAATCCATATATTCTATTAGTGTGCATCTGTGTAATTAAATAGACTTTTTACAAATTACATTACAAATTGTCAAATCCCAAAGACATTTTTGTTAAAATAGAATGTAGAACTAAGGAGAGCCGTTCTCTTTGGCCTCAATTTGAGCCTTGAAAAAGGTTTAAAATTCGAAAGACATACATTTATATGCGCATATGACTTACCTGTGTATAATTGTTTGCAGGGTTGAGCAAATTTGCCAAGTTGGCTCGTTCGGTGACCCGAAGCCGCTCTGTCCTCGTCTCGCAGTTTTCATCACATCTGCCCAACATAAAGGACACCAGCCGGCAGTCTCATCTCGCCCATGTAAGTATCCATCCATTATACATACACAGTGTATAAAAAAATGTATACATTATATGTATAGATATGTAGATTCCACCATTTGATGGGCGTGACCTCTCTCCAATTCCGATTCAGAGCAAGTCTAACTTATGGAAAGGAGCAAAAGGATTGTTTTAAATTAAAGAAAATCTCCACAAGTGAAGGTTGACGAATAAAATAACCACGTTCCGGAAACTCCAAGGAAGGGTTGCAGTAAAGCAAGCACAAGGATTTGCTTTTTTAAATTTATATGGGCATATTTTGCACAATTTCTTTCTTTGTAGTACGAGAATTATTCTTGAGATTATACTACTACTAAAAGAAAATTTTATATAAATTATCTAAAATAGTTGGAAATAAGAATCCGAAGACATTTCTTGGTGTCATTAGATGACACATTTGTCTGAGATTTTTCGACATCGCATGGTATAGTAAGAATTGGGAAGGGAAAAGAGCATAACTATTAAGAGAAGAAATAGTGTAACACCATTATGAGAACAGGCATAGTAACATTTTAAATTGGTCCTTATATTGTTGCCGATTATTCTTCGTCTACGCAGTATTATGGTCCATTTTATTAGCTACAGACATTGACAGCCTCTTTGGTGAAGAGTGAAAGAAAAAAAATTGCACGTGTAGGTATACAGACATGTAAGATGTAAGTTGTAATCGCCCTTTCAAAAGTCCGTTCTTTTCCGTAGATGCTGAATTGCTTTACTGTCCTACTTTTATTCTTTTATTTCTCCAAGTATGTCACTGAACTACACCGGTTACAACTCCTGGAAGTCTCATTTTGAAAATCTTTACCTCTGTTATTGTAACCAGTATATATACTTTATTAAACTTCATGGATCCCTAAAATTTAATTTAATGTCCATCTATTTTTCTATTTCTTTGTTTCCTTTTTTTTGCTTGATAGTACTTAATAAAAGTCACATCCAATCCATCTTTGTTTACTTTTCTTATCTAAAATTGAATTTCGTCCACAAACGCAAGGCTTTTCTCTTATTCCAATCATTAAATGGACACAGAGAAGTGGCCAATTATTCATTAAAAATTTATGCTCTAATCTACTTTTACATCGGTGCCAAATTAATATTTAATTCGTAATGATAACAAAATAATAATAAAAATAACAATAAAAATAACAATATATATCATAACTAAGTATTTATTTCTCGGAAAATTTTCCCGTAATTAGATTCGATATTTCACAGTTTACTTCAGTCTTAAACTTTTGAAATCGTCGTCAAAATATGATTCGTTGGGTCAATTGATAGATTAATTTTCTTGGCGAAAGTGATATCGAATCCGTGCAGCCTCCAAGTGCAAGGCGATGCATTATCACTGCAGAGAGTTAATTGAAGCGATGCGTCAATACGTCCTCCACTCCCGTCTAATTGCACGAATGCAGAAGGAAGTTTCATTCGTAAATTTAAATACTTTAACCATAGAAGAGATTCATTAGGAATCCCAGCAATCAAGAATCACATTTTTGGAAACTAAATAAGCCATTCAACGGAAATAATTTATTGTGAATGGATTTTTTCTCAACTTAACCTCAAATGTTTATTTAATTAGGCATACTTCGATATCTATTCATTGTTTTCTCATATTTTTAACTTCTGACAGTTAAACGTCCTGTTTAATTAGCGCAGAGCTGTAATTTTCTTAAGAGAAAGAGTAAAAAAGTAAAAATTATCAAGAGTAAGAAAAATTCCAAATTAATTTTAATAAAAATGGCCGTGATTGAGAAATTTACGTTTATTTGCCTGTAAAGAATTGAGCGAATTTCCTACATACATACTCAAGATCTGTATGCGAAGGATTAATTTCATTAACTTATATCTTCTTCTGTAAAATTTTCAAATATTTGTTGTTCTTACATTTTGTATATTCTTGTTAAACATCGTTAATTGATCCTCTAGAGCTTTGTTGGACAGGAAAGCTTTGGAATTGCTATCCTCAGCGGTTTATTGTAAAAATATAATATTTGTCAAATGGTTTATGTAGTTAAATAGAAATTTTATCTGATACCTATTTCTTACTAATATATCTCATCTGACTGATAACTTTGTTTACTTATTCAAGGGGGAAATTTAGAATTGATCCATAAAGGTCCTCAATCGTGTTATTTCTCAACCCAATTAATATTTAATATATCTATACATATGAAATTTACTTCGGCATTAGAATATTGGTCCTTTACATACATAATGCATGAAGATAATCTGTAGAATTGGAACAACCTTAACGATATCATAAAAGAAATTCTCGTGAACTCACGGATTAACTTCAGTTTTAAGCTCAAAAAAAGTCTACCCTGGTTTAAACAAATACAACTTGAACTGACTTTAATATCAGACACAAAATCTTGCATTCATAAATGTTGGAAGGCTTTTCAGTATGAAAATGTTTCAAATTAAATATTTGTTTTGCCTCTTTAAAGGAGCCGCTTAATACTTTCTTATGAACATTATAATATATAACAGTTTGATAATGAGTGTTTCGGACCAAATCGCAGCTATCTTTTCAGGGGTCTAACCGACGTGCCTTATAACACCCGCAATGTAGGGAGATCCGACAGTTAGTGGTCCCTTATTGCTTTTTGTGGGAGGACCCCCATATTCTTCGCTAAACCACTGCATTTTTTTAAATGAATGTATTCATTCTGACGGTATTAAGTCCAAGGTTTTGTGTCACTCGCGTTGAACAGTTGCTGATGAAAATATTATTTTGAATTCTTTCGCAATTAATGACATACCTTCGATGTAATAATCAAGGGCACTGGAAATTTTCTCTCTTTCCTCGAAGTATATTCGATTGTAATGACACACATTGAAGGTCATCTATCCAAGTCATAAAATATACGGTACGCTGATGAGTTTTGAACTTTCCTGGGAATCAATGACGATATTTATCCTATGGGCTTCACGTGTGGATGTGCAGTTGATGCAATGCCACAGATATATTTATACCTTAGGCCTACTTTCCATTACGACAGCAAGGATACATTTATTATCAAGATGAAGTTCACACATATTCTAATTTCAATCACAAATACTAGTCATTTGTTGTATAGATGATGTACTCGATGAACAAGGAAAAGAAAATACGGAGGCAGTATGAATTAATCAACATTTATTCGTTAAATGGCATCTTGTTCGACATACATAGAAACGAAAACTAAGAAGAGGACTTAAAATTTTTTATTCGAGGAAACCATCCGAATAAAATATTTGTATCAGCTAAAGTTGTTGACGATTTAATCGATGCGAAGTTTTTCGTAAGAGGTAAAGTTTAATCTCGGAGGGTATTTTTCGAATTTACTTGCTTTCATTATGCGCTTAAAATTTTGGGAAAACTAAGGATAAAAACATCCGATAATATGCAAAGTCAAATTTTAAAATTATAAGCAAACATGAGTCGTTTGAACTTTCCGCTGATAATTAAATATAAATCACACAATACTTTAACAAGTCTAATCTTAAGAATTCAAGTTTAATTTGGAATTTCTTGCCTTGTCTATTTATTTTATACGTAGTAGTGCCACTTGCTCGCAATTTTTATTCTACATATATGAACAAACACAGGTTCTTAAAATACTACGAACGTCATCACGTGATTATAAATGTATTATGCATGATTTACCCTAAGTACATGTTATGAATTTCATGTAACATATTTCCGTAGGAGTGACCACTTGCATATTGTAGCCTGGACTAAAAAGAGCAGCTCTCATTTCAGTTTAAATTACGTAAGTTAATCTCTTAAGAGACAACTTGTATAATTCCGTCAAGGTTAAGGGAAGAAAATGACGCTAAGATCTTCTTTTAGAGTGCATTCAGAAGGTTATTTACGTTATTTTGGAAAAGGATGATCTTGATATGGTCCTTCGAATTTTCGAGATACCATACTTCATCAAAATTTCCACCAAATACTCCGTCAGCCTAAAAACAAGATAGTTTTAGTAAAACTTTGCTATTTTGTGAAAAATTCTTTAAGACATCTACCTCTAGAGTGTGAGAAGAGCAGTTTCATCGTTTTTGCATTTGTTTTTTTTTTACCGTTGGCATTTCTTTTACTTGGCATTTCTTTGCCGACCTTCGGGCCTTGATGATGCTCCCATTTGGTACGAAATATGCATATCACCAGTAATTTTCTTTTGATGATATTTGGCGGATAATTATCTCTTATGTACTAACCATCAGCGGCCTTATCATTCTTACAATATTCGTTACGAATTAAATCTAGATGTTCAGGCTATAGCCTGTGGAAAGCCATTTAAAGTAATGAAGAAGTAAACTTGTAATTTATTTTCCACGCTATTTTTATTAACGATCGGTCGCTACCCGGAGTAGCATCTTCTAGATGCTGAATTCATTCTTACATATTTTTATTTATTATTTATTTACATTTATTACCGTTACCCAAATTTTATCTTATTTCCCCTTCAAGGAGTTTATTTATTCAACAAAAAAGGGACGCTTTCGAAAAGGAAGCGAGTACTACATATATTTCGCATTTATGTATATTAATCTTGTTTTGTTTCCGCTTTCCAGATGATGAGTTTGAGTGCAGATGTACTTCCGCAATACCGTCAGGAAGCACCCAAGACCCCTCCGCACATACTGCTTCACTACTGCGCCTTCAAGGCCATTTGGGACTGGGTAATCCTGTGCCTAACGTTCTACACGGCCATCATGGTGCCGTACAACGTGGCCTTCAAGAACAAGACGTCGGAAGACGTGTCACTTTTAGTGGTGGACTCGATAGTGGACGTGGTTTTCTTCATAGACATCGTGCTCAATTTTCACACGACGTTCGTGGGTGCGGGTGGCGAGGTCGTCTCAGACCCTCGCGTCATCCGCATGAACTACTTAAAATCCTGGTTTGTCATAGACCTCCTCTCCTGTCTGCCTTATGACGTATTCAACGCCTTCGACCATGACGAAGATGTAAGTAGTTGTGTCTCAGGTGGCGACTATGATGAGAATGTAAGTAGAGTCCGGAAGGGGGGTGGTGGCGTCAGAGATGATGTCACTTCCTCAATTTTCTCATTTCTTGCTCTTTGATTACAATTTCTCTCTCTTTTCTTATGTAACTATTACTTTGATCACCATTAGAGCGTCTTACGTTCTTTCCTTATCCTTATTTTACGTTGCTTAACCAGTTCAATATTTTTTAGTTCCTGTAAGATCTTTGGTTTTGCCTCATCATTCAACAGCCAGATCTATGTATGTATATTTATGAATTGTGCTCCAAATTCACCCTTTTGCTGATCAAAGTCAGCAATTTGTGATAATTTCAACCTCTTGTCAGGGCATTATCGGAACCGAAATAAAAATGAGACCGAAAATAACTGCGATTTTTACAGAAAGAAAACTAAAATTGAGTCAGTGAATAAAAATTCTTCAGACTGAACCGAAACTAGTAACCGCTGTTATCGTGTTGATTTCAGATTTCCATTTAAACTAAAGTTAACAGTAGTTCTGTTTGCAAATCATGTGAAACCGTGAAAAAAAAACTTGTCCATTAATATACTCCTCACATTTATATTTTATTCAGTGACCACAAAGTTTGATTCTTTGTTAATATACACAGATTAGTTCTAAAATTCGTTAAATATCATGCTACAAGCTGTCCGTGTAGTCCATTATAACGACAATCTTTTCTGGTCTCTAAATTAAGTAAATATTTGGAAAATAACTCCTAGGAATACTACTACATTGATAAGCACGAGCTCGAACCCAGTTATCATAATGTAAGTTATGTTAAATATAACGCGATTTTCCATCTTTCAAATAGTAAGGCTTTGTTTTTCATTCTTTTTAAATTCGAAAGAAAATTCCATCGTACTTTGCTATTCAACGGCCAAACTATAATCATTCTTTGGTTGTCCATTGCGGCATTATTTAATGTTTCTTTTCAAATATATATTTATTAATATAAATCCATAAACAGTCAAAGGCCTTTACAATGGAATGAAAAATAATACAATTTGTAAACAAGAAACTCAACAAATAAAATTTAAAATAATAATAAATAGTAAATAGAAAACATGAAAATAGTATATTCCTCACTGTTCTGGGTAATTACTGAGGCTACCATCATTCCCGTCGATTTAAAAACCGAGAAAAATAAATCCTGGATTAGTTTATGCATTTAAACTGCTAGTATAACAACCTAAATACCCCAATTCATAGCAAAGTCAATATTATTAAATTTTGTGTTAAATTTATCGAAAAACCGATATTTTTAGCAACGAATTCGTAATTGTATACCATATAGCTTCATTCAACGATAAGTATCACCATTAAATTTTCGTATTTGTGGTCATTTATACTCAGTCTAAAGTCTAGTTTACATTACTTCTCATTAAATTTTGTAGAAGGAAAAGCGAAACTAAGAGCAAGCATTACGTGTATTTATATGCAACCCACTGACATCGTATCAATAAATGTGTATACATGCACAAGATGGTGATTATTGTAAGAGAATAAAATGTTACGCAATTAATACTACTCTGCATTATAACATACCAGCAAAGAAGGATTTAAAACGATTCGATGTTGGAATGAACCGGAAAAAACGAAAAAGTGATTTTTTTGCACCGGAACGAAAATAATCACGGTTCGATTTCCTGATAAATTCCAATTTTATTTACTATTTATATACAATACAATACAGATTCAAATTTGCAGATAACACAGACTCACATTTCTAAAATTATTTTCATGAATGCACTTTGCCTGCATAAACAGTTTGCTTGTGGAGACAGTCCACGGAATTGTTGCAATCTGTACCAGTTAACGATTCTTCCATCTTATGAAAAATGCCATTACGTATTTGAAATTATCCGACACCATATATAACGTATACTTCAAACACAATGAAACGGAAAAAGATGCGTGAGTATAATTATTTATGTTTTTTTAGAATGATGGTATTATTATCAAATCATTTGTACATAAATCCTCAATTTTTACCTCGCCACCCCGAAATTTCGATTTGATTAGCAAATGTATATTCTTTAGCGCTAGCTTTATACATAATTTCTTAGATCTGGTATGGAGTTGAGGTTGAAATGTTTGTTGAATTTGGTTCGCAAAAGGGAGAATTTGGAGTTCAACTAATATACATATGTAGCACACATTTTTGACCCTTTCACTTTTCACGCAGGATTGTACAGTCCACAAAACGTTGCATTTTTGGTCGGTGATCAGGAACGATCCAATACGTGAAACAGAAGTCAAAATGAGGAAACGCTTTTCAATTCACTCAATTAGAGGAAAATTACATTTTCTTCACTAATATTGATGAGACTGATTGAGTGCGATGTCCCACGATGGGAGCGTTTCTGAATGCCGAAAGCCATAGAGTAGTTGCACCTTTACAATGTACTCTTTTTGTAGAAAGTTCACTGTTCCTTGTAAAAAGAAAGCATACCTCCGCCTTGTAAATACAATTGAATTTCTATTCAGAGTAGATATGGACACCGCTGTGTACAATTTTAAAGGCCGCAGAGTGCTTGGTAAGAATATAGGATTTTTTTTCGTTTAGATAGGCTTCGAGCAGTAGTGAGGTATATTACTAGTCAATAGTGATTCGATTCCATCTTTTTTTTAATGTATGCTTCAATACATGACTCAGTAGCTTACACGATCAATCCACACTCTAGGAGATGATCCAAATTGGAAATTTGTTTACTTCGCGACGGTTCGTCATTTGGTAGGTCATTCACAGTTCACTCTCGGTGCACATTAGTGTTCGCACAGTTGACTCTGCGTTTAATTAAGAGCTCCCCGAACCCAATCATTCTTTTATGGAAAATAGAAAATTACTTTTGTTATTGTTTTGATTTGCACGTGTATTTTGACGTGCGTCGACTTGTCATCCATATGTTTTTTTGCAAAATTTTGGCTGATTCTTGAAAAAAGAGAGGGTTGATTTTTTTGTTTCCTTTGTGTGAGCAAAAGTTGATGTAAACGGAAGTGACATCATATGGAAGTGGGGACTTCAATCCACTTGGTGGCGCCACGACCGCGCGGCTTAACAAGAGAAGGTTTTCCCTTTTTCCTCTAATTATTTAGAACCTTTATTCCAACGGATGCTTTGATTCTTTCACATGGCTGTCATTCGTGACATAGCATAGCAAAGGATGTGGACATGTGCTTTCTGTCTATTAATGTCTTGTAAGCTACTGTCACTTTCGAGTAACTGATTATTGGTCGTTGCCAAATCTGCATTGAGTAGTGCCTGCGTTGACGCTTTGGCATGCACCTTAAACGCTTAGCTTCTTAAGAAATTCGCTCGAATAGGTCATAGGTATTTTGCATGTGCTCGCAAGAATATTTTATGTGCATGGATACAGTGTATTCTTGATGTAATATAGATTTGGAATAACATAATTCAATATAAGTCGAAATTTATCTGACTGAAATAAGTTGCGCGGTAATCAGTATTTTATTGGAGTTGAATAAGTTCTTAACCCTCTCTATATATTTAATCGTTTTTGGAAAACACCATTCTCCTGCATTAACACTTATTTTGAATTGTGTATATATACCTCATTTTAGAAATTTTCAGAGTATTTTCCTTTTGAAATTCTTTCGACAGTTACTCCTTTGAGAGCCCCGCCATTTGATTTGCATGAGCCAGAATCAGTTTCTGCCATGAACCTCTGAATACTTTTCTTGCAAGTTCCTTTCCTTGACGAACTTATTTAAAAAGTAATACCATCATATTTGAGATAATTTTCCAGAACGTGGCTTACTAGAATGCTGTTGTGGTACTCACGGCAATAGTCGGAAGGTCCCATTTTCTTATTCAGTATTGCTTTCTTATATTTTATTGGAAGAAGTTAAGAGAGTACGCTAACCGGGTAAAGTACCAACTGCGGCTGTTTTTGATCTACTCTGCAAGGCTTATTTTTAGTAATTGACGCTATTCATGGTTTTTGTATATTTTATAAGAGACTGCATGAACGAACTGCCATTCTCATACTCAGTATCGTTGATGGCTACAAAAAAGTTTCATTTATTGTATGGATTACCGCACTTGGCAAAACATCCGCTTCTTCGAGACGAAAACAGTAAAAATATTGCTCTTCGAGCCGGGATTCGATCGATTCACTTCACCTTTTCTCCATTACTTACATCACATCCGCGTCTTCGACAGATTCTCTCCGAGAGGTCGGCGGAACAGTGCGAGACCGTTGCACATCTTAGTTAACGTTGAAAATTCATTGCAAAGTAGTTACTCATTGGCACAGGATGATCACACTCTTGCCTGGCAAATTGTAGCGTTTTAGCTCAATGCAATAACCACTCACATCACCTCTTTGGGTTTCTTCAAACTCGTCACAAAACTTAAGTCGGGAACTTATTTGTTTTTGCACTCATTTTTACTGTTTTTCTTGTCTTCCTCAACATGAGTCTTTGACGGCGAAGATTCCCAAGTGACGTCTTGATCTCTCCGCTCTTCTCTTCGTTAAATAATCTCCTTTTCTCTCTCTCTCTCTCTGTTTCCATCGCTTGAGAACGCCAGCAATCGAGGTCAACAAGTCGTGCGACGTATCCGATGCCTTGCTTTGTTTCCGAGATGCGGCCACAAGATTCCACCCAAAAATGGCCACACCTGTGCGCCCCCCTCTCTCTCTCTTTCTTCCTCTCTCTATCTCTCTCTCTCTCTTTATCTCTCTCTTCTTTTTCCGGATTTTCTAGCAAACTCTCACTCGCTGCTGGAATCTCCTCTCCTCTCAGAAATGCCCACCAAAGTATTCCTGACTCGATCTTCTCCAATGCCTCGGAAATTGCTTTTCCTCGCCTTTAGCAAAAGATCCTGATTGAAGACGCCCTCTTACTGCTCTACTCGTCATAATGTTGGTTAGAAAGTAGATTTATCGTTCAGTTCCATCACAAAACAGTCGGACCCATCACTTTGATCCCTCGCGATTTTCACACCCCATATCGATGTGGAAGATTCAATTCCCTTCCTGGGAAAGTTTAGGGTTTCCTTTACATCGACGATCGTTTGAATTTTAAACGTCTGTTCTAGTTGTAGGCTCTTTGCCAGCTGTTATCATTGGAAAAGACATTTCCTGATGCGTCTTTTGGCTGATATTATGGGGTCGGACAGGATGGATTTTCAAATCAAATGCGACTTTAATGCACATTTAATGATTTTATCATGCGTTACTTTGAATAAAGGGAAATCCATGTTTTTGTATGTATTCGGGTATTTACTCTTCGTAGCTTTTCTCAAATAACGGCATTCAACGGAAGAAAATTTTCTGGAATTAAGTGAGGGATATAGAATAGATGGATCGCATGTTTGCGTTCTTTCTTCCAATAAAATTCTTAGCGATAACACCAGGGATATGGGAATCTCCCTCTCCGTAAAGAAAGATTTTTGAAATGAGGATGAAGAGGAAGTTAGATTTTCTTTTGGAATCGATAAGCAAATTGCCTTGGGAATATAGCATAATGATGGAGCTTTGCCAAAAAGAGAGGATTCTTTGTTAGAGTTAGCTGTTAGACATGCTGTAGTTCAATCAAAGGAAGTAAGACGCATGTATGACAATCTTGCTTAAGAGTGACCCATGTCGAGGAAAAATGTGGTAGGGTAACCGAAATGACTTTAATCTTTGTAAATTAAACACACTTTGCATTGTGATTTTTAGAAACTGATCGTATTGGAAAATAAATAGGCCTCCTTGAGAGTTCTGTTGATCCTAGTTGTGTAGATTGACTCTATGTTAATTCAAATAGTTAACCCTAATTTTGTTCGCGACTTAAATGTATGCAGGATAAAATAGCGGATGAAAATATCATTGGCAGTCCTATTAATTTCCTTGCACCAATTAAAATTTAGTAACGATCAGGAATCATACGAATAGCTAGAATGAAGATTAAAACTTTAGAGGGGCAAAATTTCTAAAGCACCGATTCATTATTCGACTTCCGAGTAACTGTTAATGTTCCCATTAAGTGGGAGAGTTCCAAAGTCCTTTCATTTCTGTGAGTTGATTTTGCATGGTGAAGAAGTAGTTTTTTCTTTCTATGAATGTAAGGAAGCTTATATCTCTAGGAAGATAAACTCTCTGAGAGTGTGAAATAAACTTGCAATAGTTGAGAAGGAATTTGGACCGTTTCAGCTCTCCGCAATATTAGGCAGCTCATTCAAGTATTTCCATTGCTATTATCTCTTATGTGAGGAAATCATAAAGGAACTTTTATTTTCCAACGATATTGGTCAATGGCGGTATGATTGGATAGTACATACATTTTTGCTAAACCTTTATTTAGAACCATGGATCAAAGATGGTACCAAGATGCTAGTTGTTGAGCTTCAAGCAGTATGTTCATTAATTGTTCCCAGCTTCTGAAATCGCCGCTTTGTAGAACTCCCGTCTATTGCTTTGCAGAGGGATTTGCTCACAGATGTCCCAGAGTGAAACTTGTGGCTGCAACTCAAATCACAGTCGAGGAGAAATAACTTATTCTGTCTCTTCCTACTGAAAAATGCTTTCTTTCTCATGATTCTTTGTCTTCTTGCCTACGTTAGTTCGGGCATTCCTTTCTTTCTGAAGAAATCTGAGTTGAATGTTCTGTGACGCCAAACGGGATGAGGGGCTAAAGAGTAAACTCATCTATTAGGTCGAGGGTAGATTCCAAGAGTTTTCTTCGTATAATAGAGGTCTACTGATCAGACAGAAAAGTTGTGACTATCGCAGAATTTCCCGCGTGTAAGATGCGGTATTCCTTAGAGTTATCCGTGAAACCCACGCTCAACTAATGGAAGAAACATTGTCTGCTATTTTTTAAAATTATTTCGAGGAAAAGGCAAGGCTGAGACGTTACTTCACAAGCACTTATCCAAAGATTGGTTGCCACCATGAAAATTGCGGCAGATATCTAATTTAAGCAGAGAATCCGGTGGACTAATTCCCTTGTCGTGAAATATCGAACGAACGTCTACATTTAAATTGTTTTTCGTCCAAACCGGCGATATCTGCGTCGCGAGCGGAAAAGAATTTTTTCCTATTTTTCTCAACATTTTTTCTGAGTCTCACGGGAAAATATAATCCGGAAAATCATTTAATTAACAAATATTTCGAAGTAAACCGTCATTAACGACTCGCTTGTCACTTTGATGACATTTAACTAAATCGAAAATCTTTCGAAACTCATTAACCTAGTTAAATAACGATGATGTATAACTTACGAATGGATATCATTCTCTATTCGAAATTAAGCCTAATACTACACATTATCAATAGAAAAACTTATTTATAATAAATCAATTTTTAATTTTAATTTTAATTGTTTACCTTTGCCGATAAAAGTCCTGATTCTGATTCTGAAAATCTTTTTTCAAAATAAAATATAAAAGTAAATGTAAAAATCTTTACAGCTCAAAATAGAGTCGCGAGAAAACGTAAAATCTTCCACTAAATGTATAGCAGACCTACGTTGTAGGAAAATATAATTTGAATCGTACGCAACTTAACCGTAAATTAATAAACATACCTAAGAATCGATCTCATGTATTCGACATTAGCTTAACTATTTCCGCAGAAATGCGTGAAAAACTTCGGCAGTTATCTAAGCCACGCTCTTGAATTTCTCCCCACACTAATTGGTGACAAATTAAACAAAAAGTGATCCATGAGACTACATCCCGATGATTTGTACCAAGGAGAGGAATAACAGCACGGCAACTGATGAAATAAATCTACATTCCATGAATAAACGTACACATGAATATTCCTATGTCTTTGTGTGTGTATGCTTGTGTGTGTGGCACTTATACGCATGAATAATCCCGCCACTTGTGTTCCCTACTTGAATGTCATAGAATGTGCTAGAACAATTTGACAGACGGAAGATACGGAATGGAGCTTCGTGTTTCTTTTGTTTTTATGGAACGTCCTGTCATTCTGAGACATCTTCTCGGTTCTTATTATTACAAGTTTCCATTTACGAATTTGTTGGACCCTGTTTCGATCTTTTTTAATGTTACGGCTTCTGTAATATTGACGTTTTGTTGTGAAAGCATGCACTCATGTTTGGTTCAGTGATTGCTGGAGTGATATGTTTTACTTCGTGTTAGCGTTGAAAGTTATGTGACTTGATTGGATTGATTTGTGGAAACTTGTCTAGAGTAATCATTACATGTTGAGAGAGAATGGCCCACACACTGGGCACACACACACGGAGCTTGTCCTTCATTTTTTTTTGAATGCGTCAATGACTTACGGTGTTATTTTCCACCACCGTTCGATTTGGCTCTTGCAGTTCTTTCCAGCAAAAAAAAAACAAATTATTTTATTTATAAATGTTGCCGATTGCGCTCAGTTTCTGTGTGCGCCCTTTGCGCCTGGCCTTGCACTTCTTTTTATCCGTGTTCATGTTGTCTGATGTGTATCTATGATGTTTTGGAGATTAAATGATCGTATAGTCTTGTAGAAAACATGATGTGTGTCTTGGGTGGGCGTGGATCTTTGTCGATGTTGTGATTGTGACTGAATTAGCAGTAGTCCCACATAGAGAAAGTCGATCTTTAGGTCGTCGGAATAGAATGATGAATGTGTCTGAGAAGTGCCTGTAGAATTTACTGAGGGAACCTCAATGTTTTGTTTTCACGTACTTCGTTTTTGATGTTTCATTTGGTCATCTGGGGATGATGACAGGGGTGTTCTTCTAACGTAGATGTATTTAAGACGCTTACAGTAAGAACATGTATATGTATATGTGCAGCAATACCTCGTTGTTTTGAAATGAAGGGACCAGAAGTGGAATTTCAAAGTTTCTATTTAAAGGAAGAAGTTAAAATAGATATCAATTAATGTGCCAATTCTGGTAGTAAAACCGGGATCTAATCTCCGTCACATAAAACGAGGTTCTTGATCTGATTTCTTATATTTAATATGTAAACCAAGAAAATATCCAGTATATGAATGTATTGGTCTTCATGAATATATCCAAAAGAGGACCTAAAAGTAGTGCAGTAAAAATTTGTAACAGTTGGGTAGTTATGCGTCACTTGATCACTCAGAACGATTGGTTATAAAATAAATATTATATTACTATTCGACCTCACGTAGCTCGACCTTTATCTCGTGGTCATAAGCAACACGTGCTTCTTGATACATTTGGATGTTCACATAAAACGGAACGAAATCGCGGGAAGAGATGTAACATTCCAAACCATCGGATGTTTCGAATCAACGAGGTTTTACTGCATATCTACATTTACATGTGCGTCCTGTAACACGCCGTTACATGTATATAGTGTGAGAGAAAAAAACCTCAATCCAGGTGGCATAAGAAATGCGAAAATCAGGTGGTGTTTCCCTTCTCTTAGCCCTTTTTCATTAAAAAAATTAGTGGATCTTCAAACTCACGGCGAGGTAGAAATGTAGGCTGCAATACAGTCGCCGAATGAATGCTCTCAAAAAAATAGAGGAATGTTTTAGTTAGTTGGCAGGTGTGGATGTAAGTATGTAAATAGATATATGAAATAGGAAGGCGAGCGTCCCCCTCATCGTCCTCCTCGGCTGTTGTTCCAGGGCATCGGGAGCCTGTTCAGTGCGCTTAAGGTGGTGCGACTGCTTCGCCTTGGACGAGTCGTGCGTAAACTGGACCGGTACCTCGAATACGGAGCCGCCATGTTGATCTTGTTGTTGTGCTTTTACATGCTGGTGGCGCATTGGCTAGCGTGCATCTGGTACTCCATAGGCCGCTCGGACGCCGACAATGGCCTTCAATACTCGTGGCTCTGGAAGCTCGCCAACGTTACACAATCGCCTTATTCATACGTGTGGTCCAACGAAACTACCTCCTCCACTTCAATCGGCTCCTCCTCCGCCCCCGTCGCTTCCTCCTCGCCCTCCACCGCCCTCGGGGGCAGCGGGGGTAGCGGGGCGGGGGTCGGCGGGGGCGGGGGCGTCGTGGTGGCCGGGGGCCCCGAACTCGTCAACGGCCCCTCGAGGAAGACCATGTACGTGACTGCGCTGTACTTCACCATGACGTGCATGACCAGTGTTGGCTTCGGGAACGTGGCCGCGGAGACAGACAATGAGAAGATCTTCACCATCTGCATGATGATCATAGCGGGTGAGGGAAGTTGATGAACAACTGTTTGATTCAGTTGTCCACTGAGGCAATTCCTGGAGGTTTAACCAATTTTCCCTTTTGTCGCGGCAGATTAAATAACACAATCAGGGAGTGTAATTTGGTGTGTCTTGTACACTACTCCAGAATGCTATACCTCCAGCGTTGCCACCTGGCCAGAAGGCCTAATTGCAGCGCAAATTTTAAATAAATGAATAAATAAATGCAATAATTTGGATCGTAACAGTTCCCAGATGTCATAATAAAGGATATCAGTAAACATTTACACACATCCTGAGAGTCAAAAAAATAAAGTTAACATATTTAATCATCTATGGTACACGAGAAATTAAATAAAACGGAATTGGACCGTAAATATAAATTAATTTCGTTGGTGGTGACTTGGTGGAACCGGGTAAGCACTATGCATATTAAAAATACCTATACAAGATTCCACATTACATATACATACGTACTAAATACAACCATGTGATACCTGTTTATGTTTGCCGAAACCTGTATTGTCCAGTACGTGAATGTGCTGTGGAATGTTGTTCAAATAATGCTAATAAACATATAATTGGACCTGTTAAATTCAGCTTGAGCTTAAACCAGAAAAGATTGGATATCAAATCCGCACTTGATGGTATTCATCTTAATTAATCAGTGTAAAAATTGAATCTTCAGAAGTAGAATAAGTGGGATCAGAATCCCCAAATGAATAGCTACATTTGTCCAGTCGACTTTGTAGATCAAAAAAAGGAACAATCTGTTGGCAGAAAATACATATAATTGGCAAAATCCTCCATCCGTTGAACACCTTTGAATTGAAACTCATTATGTAATTCTAGCTCATTTTTTATCGCTATTATTATAATCGTTATTTAACCGCTGGGGTAGTTCACCAACTTTGACCTTCCATTAAACACAATATGTTAAAGGAATGCTTTCGAACTGAAATATTCTCTCGTTTTTACTTTATATGTAATGCACTGTAGATTCTTCCATCTTGATAATAAAAGAAAGTACTGCACCAGTAACATAGACATTAACAATCATTAAGGAGGAAAATAAGGTCCATTAAAGTGAAGATATACTTTGTACACAAATTGTACTTTCTACGAAATACCATAGAGTAAGCATATCTTACTCTATGGAAGTACGAGTCGTGCAGTATAAATTTAAAGAAGCTGAAAATTTTCAAGGTAGAATCAAATTTATTCGTTATAATTGAAAACTATGTCAATGACTTAGAATTTAAATCAAAAAGAAACCTTAAGAGAAAATTTCCCTAGCCTAATGAACTTCTTATTCATTCTATTTTGATTTGATGTAGCTATGTTATTAAATTTACCATAAAACATTACCCATTAATTATAAGTTAATTGATTGCAGATTACATAAAAAAATATATTATAAAATTTATTAATATATTATATACTAATATATGATAAATAACATAAATATATTACACAACACGGGTATCGCTAAGCTTTAAGTCGAATATTTTTGAGAAAATCAGAATTATTTTAGTTAATCGTGACATACAAAACTAATAGTATTGAAATTCATGACATATATCTAATTTACTGAAATGGCAAAAACACTAAAGTGACAAATATAAAAATGATAACTATAAATGAAAAATACCCTCTTTTATATAGGTATAAAACATACTCTAAAATACGTGATACCATTTAACACGATGTAGTCAAAAATGTAAACAGTTTAAACTAAATAAAACACACGACCTGACAGTGTCCACAAAATATTGTTGTGGAAACAGTCAAGTTTCGTGTTTTATTTCGTTTAAAAATTAACAAGTTCCACCAGGTATCGCTAGAATGGTTTTATTACTGTAAACATTTTATTGCTAAAGATATGTTTACTAAGATTCCCCTATACTGTAATATTCACTGTATTCAATACAAACATGTTCTTTCTTCTATGTCTTTGATATTTCTCCAATAATCTTGTGTATCCTGTTCTTACTAATTTCAACTGCTGTCTTTCCCCATCTTCGTCTGTCTCATCGATTCTCTTCTTGTCTCTTTTCTTCACCTTTCTCAATGTGTCCCCACATCTTCTCTTTCTTATTGTTGTCATCTCCCGTCCCATTCTCCCCTCTCTCACGCCGAACAGCACTTCTCTACGCCACCATCTTCGGGCACGTGACCACCATCATCCAGCAGATGACTTCTGCAACGGCAAAGTATCACGACATGCTAAACAACGTGAGGGAATTCATGAAGCTGCACGAGGTTCCAAAGGCCCTATCGGAGAGGGTCATGGACTATGTGGTGTCGACGTGGGCCATGACCAAAGGCCTAGACACGGACAAGGTAAATCAGGTCAGGCAAGTTTTTTGGAAAGCGGAAGAGAAAGCCAAGTATGCTATCTCGGAGTTCTTTTCTTTCACTTGTTGGAGAGGATAGCTCTCCTTTTTTTGCCTATCTTTTTCTTGCACTCTTACAGCAACTCTGCTCGGTATGGTTAAAGCGTTGCTTTGGGAGACCTCAAAAAAACAAATACTAAATCCTTCCCTCCCTTGGTCCTTCTCCGAGAGCTGATGATGGTGCAACGGACGTCGCGGAGCAATGGTGATGTTCCATATTATCTCATGCATTCTTCATCACACTAATCAAGCTGTTCGTGGCTCATTTAAACAGGCTCCGATATTTACTAGTTTCATCATCATTTAACTACCTCATCCCGTTGTTCGTGCTATGAAAAAGGATAAAAGGTCCTTTCTCTTTTACTCGTAATAGCGTCTGGTCATAGCGGATTTCCGCGTGTCTCTCTAACGTTAGTTTTCGCTCGAATGATTCGAATTTGAAACTGTTCTTCATTTACACTTCTATTTCGTTTCACGGGTTGAAACGCGGGATGGGTTCATTATCAGGAGAATTCGTCATCGCTAATCCGTTGCTGTTTTAGAAGAGAGAAATCAGTCGGGATTTCGTCTTTCCCTTACAAAAGGATTACAACTTAATTCGAGTAATAGAATTGGTAAAAGTGATTCGACAGCTAAGGTTATGTCGTACGCAAGCTAACCCGGAAATCGAACCCGGGACCGTAGTCGAACGCGCAGCTCACTTGACTTTTCGGGAGCCAACTTAATTCGAAACATTTCCAAGCTGTCAAAGCTAACCACATGCAAAATAATAATTTATTACAACTATAAATTATAATACATTTCTTCTTGATCACGAATATCGCATATCGAAAAAACTTGAATGTAAATGAAGACTGAGTAAATGATCCAGCTCATGAGTACAAGTCTTACTCCGCATTGATGCTCCGACGTCATATTAATGAAAGCGACCCCTCTTCGGGAATTTTAATCGAATTTCGATTATTTTCGGGAACGCCTCCTCCGCCGGAAATTGACAGTTTTTATTTCCGATCCAAGAATTCGAAATGAGGATGATTTCGGGAGTTATGACGTCCCATTCGTATGAGAAGGTCGGCAACCGCATGGACATTGGTTTGCCTCCCTAACCTTCCCAGCGGTCTCCTAATCGCGTAGTCTTTTGCTCCATTCTGCATCGCTTCATTTTCACGGCACATTGAAAAATGGAAAAGGCGAGTATTTCGCTTTGCAAGTGTAATGCAAATTCCAAACGAAGAGATTTTTGAGAGTGTGAGAATCCATTTTTCATCGTGGCCGTCATAAATATTTTACCGTTCACATTTTTCCTCTTTATTTTACATTTGTACTTTTTTCTTCGCACGTTGAGAGTAAGGAGAGTAGAGAAGCTAGCCCCGCCTTCGGGGTGCATGCACCGATTCATTTAATCGGCAGTCAAACAATGATTTTTTCAACGATTGCTCCAACTCTTCGGTGAATCCGATCTTCCCAAGTGCATCGGAGAATTATATGATATACTTTGTCTTTCTTTTCCTAAAAATTCGCAATTTTTCTTCCAAAATTTTTTTCCGAATTGCGGAGGGTTTAGCGTATCAGCCGGGGTTCTGGGTTCGAACCCCGGCGAGGACATGTACCTATGCGTTTGTTACCGGCTGATGATTGGAGAGTGGAATTTAAAGTCTCAAATTTCCCAGAGAAAGTCTAGAATAAAAGGATAAGGCTTGATTTCTAAGTATACCTAAGCTTCCGCTAACTCGTGATAGTCTCTGCATATTGGTACGAAGGAAAACTACCTGTGGAATTGGAGTTAGAATGAGTTTGAAATTAATAGCGCCGCTCACTTAACCGAATATCGTTCTGGAAACGCGATGACGATCTCAGGCAATGGCAAATTGCAAAATAATATTTTGGACATGAATTAGACACAAATTTTAAAAAAATAATCACCGACATTACTCCTGTATGATACGGTGTACCCAGCAAAGGGAAATTAATTATTTTTTAATTTTCTAATTATCCGCTTGAATGAGCGTGTTCCACATTCCGATATGACAAATTTTTACGCGGATTTTTACGTTACGGAAGTTTACACAGAGGGTTACTTATCCCTCTTCTTATACGTACATCCTCAGATCAGCATTTTCATAAATTGCAGACCAAATTGCATTGACTTGCATCTACTTCCTATTTTCACGTTATCGATGGCTCAGATAGTTCCTATCTGCTTCTGTATCTACCGATTAAAATAACGCTTTCTATTTAAATGGGGTTTTCCAAAAGTATTTGATTACGTCCGAAAATTTCAGTACTGTATTTAAAATGGAGTAAAATCGTGATTCAAGGAGCGTCTGCAAAAAGATGTATCATTTTGCTGGCTTAACAATCGATTCATCGAATCATAAAATTCGCCTGGTGACAAATGAAATAATCCGAGCGACCTCTTGTATCACTTCTTTGCAATTGTCACTTTCTTATTAAGGTTGATATTGAAATTTTGCTTACGTAGAATTCATTTTGAAATAACTTCGCGAACACAAAAAAGATTATTTGACTGACACCGTCAAAGAGAAACGATTCTGATTCTGAATCTACATTTTAATTAAGCATTTCTATGAGGAATACATAAGGGAAAGATAATTATGATATTAATGTAGCCATCGGTCGTAATCAATTATAGGTAATCTCGTCAGTGTTTTTAGAAGTGTAAAATCATGTCTTTAATGTTGCAAAAATAGAAAAAGGAAGGTTCCTACGCGAAGGACTTTCTCATTTTCGAGTTCTACTCTATGAATATGAAATTCGGAAAAGAGAAAATTGAAAGATGTTGAGACGCGGGTGCAGTTAAGGCAGTAAAAGTAAAATGGTAAATAAGTTGGTTAGATAGGAAGTAATGGAATAATGAAAGTAGAAAGGGTTTCACTGAGGAGATAGCGCATGTAGAGGAACTGGGTTGGTCAAATATTAAAAAAAAGAGGAAAGTATATGAAGCAAGGAAAAAAGAAGGTATAAACTTCATTATGAATAAGACAGAAGAATATAGAGCATTAAGTATGGAATTTTAAGGTACATGAACCTCTGGAGAGGTGGAAGAGATAGGAGTGTTTTTGGGTTCACATCGGGAGCAATTACGGCTGTCTTAATACAAATATTTTTCAGAGCGGATTGCATGAGTATTTTAAAATTTTCTATAGGATATTTTACATTTAATTGTATATTCTGCTGCTTATCTATACCTCCCTAAAAATAAATATCTTTTTCTACTCGGCATGAGTTTTCAGTTAATGCATGCGTCCCATTGTTTGAATTAGCCGGTGAGTTTTTCATGAATTTTGCACTCTTCGTACTTTATATTCCATGAGTGCTGATTTTTGCGCATTTTTGAAAAGTGAAATTTTAAGCTTCTAGACCGTATATCAATTAGAGTAATAATACGTTTTTTAGGAAAGTCGATTCAACCGAGAATGTTTCCTAATAATTAGTTTGTTTTCACTATTTTTGTGAGTTTTTTGACATATATTTTAGATAGTGTAGTTACCAGGTACTACATTGGCACTTTTGAACTTTCTTTAGCTGAATAGAAATTCTCAGAAATAGTTTCGTACACTTGTATATCTAGATATGATTATCATATACCATGAAAACGAGGATGAATTTTTTTCTCGTTCATGCTGAAAAATATATTTCTTCGAAATATGCCACCCAAATTTAAACTCTTATGAAACATGAGTTGAGTGGGTAAAGCTGAAAATATGTTTAAATTGACGTAAATGTTTTCTGTTCAGAATTTTGAAACTATTTAACTAATAGATTGTGGATTTTATCGATATATCAAACAGAATTTGTCAATGGTCAATTTACTCATTCGCTCTTTGAAGATTTATAAAAATAAAATAATTGCTGATCGTAATGCGTGTGTGTGTATTCTTATACACGCATACACAGGGCCGTAGTGAAGTCGGGGTAACTGGGGCACGTGCCCAGGGCTCAAATTTTAGAGGGAGAACAAAATGGTAGTTTTAGATTCTTTTTTTCGTAACTGAGTAATCCTCGTCTAATGTTTTCTCGCAAAGTTTAAGTATCAATTCTATATTTCTAACTTTTATGTATTTAATAATTAATGAGAAATTTTTTTGCTTTTGAAGTATACCTATAACTAAGGATGACGAAAATAAAGTAGAAGTAACGGAGGAAATTTGAAGTTTAAAAAAAATCACGTCTTCAGGTAAAAAAAATCTTGGAGAATTTGGAAATTTCTACAGGGGGAAGTCGTTAAAATACTCTTCTTTCAAATACCTTTCTAAAGCTATTAAATTCTCTACCCAAGGCGATTTTAATGGTCACTACGGCTCTCTATATATGTGGCATAGTATACAATGCATATACTATACAACAAATATGCTTAATAAATCCATATATTTAGGAAAATATTACCTGTACTTATTCTCTATTGATGTTTTCTCAAAGTTTTATCGCAATTTGCGTCAGGTTGCGAGTATCCGTGCAGCATGAATGATTTTATGCTCAATATGAATGTGTTCATCAATCACTTTGATCCTATTCATGCTCATCACAGCCAAGTTAATGACCTCATCAGCCGTTTGCCACAACTTCCGCTGCACACGATTCTCATTCCATTCATTAAAATACCGAATTTCGTAAAATCTCTCTAAAGACTTGGCTTTCCAAAAAGATTAGTGCTTCCATATTTCTCGGTTTCCTGTGTATTCGAGTGATAAATTCTTAAAGCAACCAAGTGACCCGCTCGTTTCATCGTGCATTTTCAACGGAAACTGAATTTGAATAGAATGACATATGCAAACGGTTAGTTTCATCCTTTCATGATCGCGATTTTTAACTATTAGAAAAGGAAAATTTAAACATTGAGCATAGATAAATCGTAGTAAAAAGCACTAGTGTTGATGAAGTTACAAATTTTCAGTTACATGTACCTCATTTACATTTAGCTCTCAAGATTGAAAAGGATTTGAACTCACTTCTAAACTTCGCTTTCGTAAATAATGGTTCGAGTTTTCGAAAGTTCGTGTGAAGAAATTGCCCAAATTATCGAAAACACAGGGAAAAAACTGTGACAGTTATCAATTCTGGCCACCGAGTAAATCTCATCGTGCATTCTATTGCTCAACTAATCGGAAAACTCTATCAAGCCGTCGATTCCTAATTTCAAATTGACTACAGATTTCATTAATTTCTGTATCGGATAAAAAATTAGCTATAATGAGAATGATTGAATACAATCTATGCTCTTGCAAACCATAATCTCGCTTGAAAAAGCCCTTTCAAATTGTTAATTGGATAACCTCGGTTTTTGTTGAAAGAAAGAAAAAGGAACTCGGCGTTCAATGAATAAGAGACAAAGGTTTCTCCAATCTCAGAATGCTGACATAGCATTGGATCCCCTGTGATCATGAAAGCATTGCTTTCGAAATGCGCATTAGGGAATTCTGAGTAACTGGTTGCCGCCAGACGATTATCCTCTTCCGGAGAATCGCCCTGGACGGTTGCCGCTGCCGGCGATTGGAGAAACCTTTGTCTCTTACTCGGTTTTTGTATCAACGTGGTTTTCCTTTGCAAGGGATATCCTGAAAAGATGTGTTTTTCACTTTGCAGAATTTGGTATCAACACGCTTAAAGCACTACATCTACTCTTAAAACTCTTAAATCGAAATCTTCGGAGCATGAATTTTTACTACTGTAGCTTTACTTTTCGCTCCAAAATTTTAATTCTGCATGAATTCTTATATATCAAGCTCCAAATAACACCTCACATAATCTGGAGGAGTATATAAGATTGGGGTCACCTAAATTGAACTGAAATAGAGTTTAAGAAAAATGGCAACACAGTACTAACAAGGGACGTGCTCTAACTCCGTGGATCAACCAAGGAATGAACTCTTCTTACGGAATTTACTGCAGATTGGCACCGGTGGACTCTTTCACTGCCAGCTTCCATCAGCTAGTGTAGTATGCGGAAGATCCGCGGTGGGTGAAGAGCATATTCTCTATTTTTCCATCTTTGGGCGGAAATACAACTTCTGCGAGCATTTAGATTACGGTATTAGCTGGACCGCAATTTCCAATAAGTTTAAATTGCGATTTCTCTAATTTTCTTTATATTTAGATTTTCTTCATCTAAATGACGAGATGAATCATACAATATTACCATGAGATCGTAGTATGTCAAAAAATCATAAATTTGAGAAAAAAACCATAATTAAATTACAAATAGTTAAATTGAAGCTATGGTTTTTAATAATCTATCAATAAATAATGAGCTCTCGATAAATTAGTAAATCGGCAGTTAAAAATAATTACGCGGTCACACAGGCGCGTAGCTTAGTGGGAACCCTGGTGAAGTGCCAAGTGCACATGCCAAGTGAAGATTTTCATTAGAAAACAAAAAAGAACAAAGTGATCATCATGAGATTTTATTAATTAATATAAATTAACAACGAAGATAAGGGTTGAGGATTCCGAAGTCTGATGAACGAAGAGGAGAGAGTAGTGCGAAATGTCACTCGTGGTTAGTAACTTAATTTGTTGCATAAGGACGAAATTCAATTTTAGGTTTGGCATTAAACATAAAAAGACACGTACCATGTTAAATTTCAAAAATCATAATCGCAATAAAATACTAATTCTCAAAATTTCACGTTCGTGACACCATTGGGAACATTCTCACAAAGATGATGGTGTATTCGCTTAAATCAAAGAATACGAAATACTTTTAATTACCGAAAATTTTCCACTTAATATAAGAGTAACTATTTATTCCATACATTTATGAGAGTAGCGAATCAAATGAATGATCAAACATATTTAAATCTGTTCACAGCAATAATTCTATGATGAACTTTTTCGCCTTTGTGCTAAATTATTGCTCAAATAAATTACACTCACTTTGCAAGCACTCATAGTTTCGCATCTACACTGCTCTTAATTTTTTGCGGCACCTACAATCGTGGCACATAATTTGGAATTCTCTGCTCTACAGGAATACCTTCAATTATACTATCAAAAGGATGCTAAGAAGATGATATTTCTCACAAGACTCCTCTCCTAATAGTAGGCCATGTTTCGATAAAAATTTTCCTTTCTTTTAGAACTAATTAAACTTTCAGTTTTTAATGAGATTCCGAAGTAAAAATTGTTTTAAAATTAAAAAAAATTAATTAATAAAGAATTGTATAAATTTTAAATTGAAAAAAACCTTAGTGGATAGCAAGTTTCTTGGCGTCGGAGTTTAGCTCGATCAGTAAACCGCCGCTTCTTTTCTCCCTGCGGGGAAGAGACCCGACGTTTTACTGACTTATTCGGCCAACAGAGAGTTTTTCAAACATCTACAAGCTTGAAGAAAGAAAAAAGGAACTCGGCGTTCAATGAACTAAGAGACAAAGGTTCTCCAAGCGCCGACAGCGGCAACCGTCTTGGGCGATTCCCGGGAAACGAATAATCGCTTAGCGGTCACCAGTTATTCAGATATTATTCAGATAACTGGTGACCGCTAAGCGATTTTCCGTTTCCCGGGAATCGCCCTAGACGGTTGCCGCTGTCGGCGCTTGGAGAACCTTTGTCTCTTAATCTCCAAGCTTGTTTACTAGGTATTATATCGCTACAACTTAATGAGAAGAAACTTCAGCGACGACTTGAAACTTGGTAAGTTTGAACTATCAACCTTTTCTTTAATGCACTCTTAACTGCCTCAAATCTTAATCAAGTCATAACATGTTTAAAAAATAATTATTTAACTCGTAAAAGTGAGAGTGTTAAATGACTTTCAATGTGGAATTAAAAGTACTTAAACTCAGAAAGATTAATTTATTTTTTATTTTGCTTCATTAATGATTATCATAGATTCAAATAAATGTTTCCTTTGGCATGATGTTCACACAAATATTAAATTCCACGAAATTAATTGATAATATTAGGTAATTTTTTAAATTGGCATAAAACTATAACTCATAATACTAACTTTTTAAACGTTTCAACCGAAAAATCTGTGGTGCCTATTACTGCAACTTGATATCAGCAATATTTAAACTTGCTATGTAAGAAATGTAAAAATCACACATAATCTAACAAAATTTTGTTCAGAGCAATTACAATTAATTATTTCATTATGGTTTAACCTTTCAATGCCAAACTCAGAATAATGAAATAGCAGCTTGTCGTTCGTAAGTATTATGTACAAGGGGAATTGACTGATTGCGAAAGCTCAAACAAATTTTTAACAGATGGAGAGAGACTGAGTGAAGGTAGATTTATTCATCCTTTAAATCTAAAGTTTGTACTTCAGTGGAATAAAAGAACAGAGCTTTGACAGTACCACGACTCTAAGCGCCCTTACTATACAAGCCCATATGTATTTTTGTCCAAGAAATATTTGGGTGAAAGAAAGAAAAAGGATCTCGGCGTTCAATGAATAAGAGACAAAGGTTTCTCCAATCGCAGGCAGCGGCCACCGTCCAGGGCAATTCTCCGGAAGAGGATAATCGTCCGGCGGCAACCAGTTACTCAGAATGCTGACATAGCATTGGACCCCCTGTGATCACGAAAACATTGCTTTCGAAATGCGCATTAGGGAATTCTGAGTAACTGGTTGCCGCCGGACGATTATCCTCTTCCGGAGAATTGCCCTGGACGGTTGCCGCTGCCGGCGATTGGAGAAACCTTTGTCTCTTAAATATTTGGGTGAAATGCAAACCACAACTCTAAAATCGCATAAAAATTATCTGAAGAAAAAATACCTAACCTGTAAATTTTTCATTTTTAGCTTACTGATAATGAGTAAATTCCCTCATATCAGTTTACGACTAATCTTGTGACTAAAAAGTGAGGCTGCAAAAAAGGGGAAGTATGGGAAATGTTTGTTTGACTCTTCAAAAACGAAAGGAGGAGGTTGGCCTGGGTTACTGTGTTGCTAAGCCAATTATGATTCCTTTTTAAGCTCATTTTGGGTACACCCAATCTTGTACTGCAACCAATGTACGAACTATATAAACGAAGTACGAATTTTTTGTAACTATGTGTTGATATAATGATGAAACATATTGAAATAAACATAAAGTTCAGTTTCTGTTGAAATGCGCGATAAGATGACGCAGGTCCTTTGGTGGGCAACTACCTGGAGGGGTTTATACCAAAATGGAATAGAATTTCTAAATTCAGAAATTTCCAACTGGATAATTGGAAGGAATATCCTTAATAGTGCAAGATGTATACATTAATAGAATCTTATCGATGCTGATTAAAATATTCAAAAGCTATATGAATGACTCAATAGGAAAATTTCGATATTAGCATAAGAAACAAAATTTTTAAAAGATATTGAGGAAGGTAAGTATCAAAATCAGACATATATACTTCGCTCTCTGAAGCAAACAAGGTGAATATTAAAATCTGAATTAGTATATAAAAAAGCGAAGAATTAGAAACATTATGAGATCTTTTGGTCAGTCTATGAACGATCGATTAGCATAAAATTTTCAATCAGGGGTGTTGGAGAGGTTTAGGAAAAATAACCGCTTCGGTAACGAACCCAATACAGCCCATCGAATCGAATACCCATTTTGGAGGCCCCTCTGCGATAAGGTTCAAAAAACTCCTTTCTTACTTTTGACCCGCGTAAATTTGAATTCAAATGGAAGCACTAGTGCCGGTTAATCGATGTAATAAGAGGAGGTTTGTGACTCCATCAGTAGGTATTTGAATCCCTTGCACAAAATATCCGTTTGATGAGACCTTCTTATCCTATGCGCACCACTCGCCCACGGCGGCGCTGCAGGTCCTTAACTACTGCCCCAAGGACATGAAGGCCGACATCTGCGTGCATCTCAACCGGAAGGTCTTCAACGAACATCCCGCCTTCCGCCTCGCCTCCGATGGCTGCCTTCGGGCTTTGGCCATGCACTTCGCGATGAGTCACTCGGCCCCTGGGGACCTTCTCTACCACACCGGAGAGTCCATAGACTCGCTCTGCTTCATCGTCACCGGGTCATTGGAAGTGATTCAGGACGACGAAGTGGTTGCCATCTTGGGTGAGTGAGATTTATACTAATGGTATAGTGGTATTGTTAATAGCGCTTCGACAGCTGAGGTCATTTCGCATCTGGACTCCCACCGGGAAACGAACCCGGGACCGCTTTCGAGTGCGCTGCCAACATGGCTATCTGGGACCTCCGAGATTTATTTTGATTGGAATATTTCAATCTCTTAGATAGCTAGTTTCATTCTGTGCTCATATCATTACGCAATAAATTCTTTTATAAAAATAGTAATGATATATTTCCTTTTCGCTCTATAATGTGGCATTCTTAACCAAGTACTCATCAACTTAAGGAAAAGCCTCGCGGTTTATCAGTATGGTTTTCACCATTGCCATGTTTAACAATTCATTGTATATTATTGCACCTATAATGCTTTGAATATCATCCAGACACCTCTCTTGTCTTTCCCAATGTTGTTTTTAGTAGCGAAACTAGAGCTAAGCCTTGTATGTGAAAGAAAACATTTGACTTCCCTTGATGATGGGAGCATAGCTCTTGAAATGCGCATCGGGTCCTTCTCAAAACTGGTAACCACGTGGGTGATAATCCTTTTCCGACAAATTACCCCCGATGGTTTGCCGATATTTGGTGCTTGGAGAATTCCTGTGTCTTTAAGCCTTGTATATGTTTCACGCTACTACTTTTCTTGTTGCCGAACCTTCGATAACTTGGACATAGAGTTGGTTTTTAGAAGGGTACAAGGGCACTTAGAAGATACAAATCTGACCATAACAAGAAGACTCATATGAACTATAAGTCATTCTACCATTGAGCAGGTTGGATACAGTTGAAATTCGATCGGAAAATGTAAGAGAATTCTGACTAATCTTGCTCATTAATATCGAGGAACGAGAAGAAAATTTTTTGTTTCTACTTCAGCAATTTTGGTCACATAATTAATTATATAAAAATTTTATAAAAACAGAAAAAAGAAAACATATCAATATATCTTATGCTTTTGTATACATTTATATATATAAAATGGCCGTTTCAGGAAAAGGAGACGTGTTCGGAGACTCCTTTTGGAAGGACAGCGCCGTGGGACAGTCAGCAGCCAACGTGAGGGCGCTCACGTATTGTGATCTGCACACCATCAAGAGAGACAAGCTACTCGAAGTGCTCGACTTTTATCAAGCATTCTCCCATTCCTTCGCTCGAAACCTCGTTTTGACCTATAATTTGAGGAATAGAGTAAGTATTCCGTTGAATATTTTATATGTATGAATTTTCATCCAGGAGAGTAGCAGATTCCTGATTGGAAAAAGTTGCTGTTATTAATTTAACCTCTACATTTAACATTCTGCTATCTCTCTTCCTCGATATTTAACACTGCTAGGTAATATTATGAACAATGTCTAAATTTTCCAAAAAATGGGAAATGACAGGATGCCAAAAATCAGTTTTAACGTTTTAAAATCAAATGTTATTTGTATTAAATCAAAGCTATGGTAACGTACAGTACTAAGAGTGGTATTTAATGGTATACAACAGAGTCATGATATTTCATTAAAATGTTAAAAATGATGTATCGGATGTTCTACCGTCTATGTATGTATGCTTGTATATAGTGTGAATATGTTGCCACCAAGCTTTGGCCTAGCTGGAACTTGGAATGACTGTAATGATAATTATAACGATAGCAATACTGTTCGGAATTTTACAGAGCTTTTTGTGGATTTTTGCCTAGAGAAGGATCCCACATAGATATAGATGGAATATTAAAGGGTCACTCTATAGCTTTCGATGCATCTTCTTAAACCAAATGCAGGATCTTGGGTAGAATCGAGGAGTAGTTCCGTGGATGAGGTCTTTCTACGAGAGTAGGACGCATAGAGTAAAATTTAGTGACAGTTTATCAGTTGAAACTAAAGTAACCTCAGGCTTGGCCCAAGGCAGTGTTTTGAGGACCATTTAATTTTTTGTAGATATTAACGATCTCCCGAAAGCTATTAAATATCGAGTATGACTTTTCGCGGATGAGTGACTGATTTCTAGGGTATTAAAAGATGAAGAAGTTCGTGATTCATTACAAGACGATTCGTGACTGGGTGAAGGAAAATAAAATAAAAGTTAATGCATAAAAAGTTGAATATATTTATTTTGCCTGGAAGAGTAAATAGATCAGATAAATAATTACTCTGATCGCTTTTGACTTAAATTAATTAGGCGTCCTTACAACTTGAAATTTGATGGGAGATCGCTGATCTATGAAATCGTTGAGAAAAGTTTCAGAACCCGAAAAACTTTAGGGGTTGTAAGAGAGGAGAAAGATTATTGGCGTACAAAACTTTAGGTAGGTAGGTATTTTTAAAAGTATGCCTCTTAAGTTTGGGATCCATGTCAGGAGTTGCATAAATTGAAAATTAGAAAAAGTTCTTCGAATGATTCCTGGATTTGTCTTAGGTGTTTTGGTAGAAATAACAGCAAACCTGAGATGTTTGCAGATTCTGGTTGGGTTGGATTAAACTCTCGTGGAGATGTTAACAGAATATTTGGGATTTCATCGGGCTTATACAAACCGACACCGAATTGAAAAAGAATTCAGAATAGGTTGATTGGTCCAACTTATGTCAGCAGAAGAAACATTCTTGCAAATTATATTTTGAGCCACCTACTAAGGATTTTGGTACATAATCTATCGTAAGGAGAGTCATAAAAAATTAAATGAATTTCCTAAGATTTTATTAACCCCTTCTTGAGTACATGATAAACGTTTCGATGAGGGATTGAGGGAAGCTTTTGATGTTTATGTAAAAATTATGTTGTTAATATCAAGATAATCACTAGTTAGTTTGTAAAATGTATTGTAGATTGTGAAAGACGACCTTTTAATGCTTTTTGGTATGTTTTATCTTTTGGTCCAACTGAAGTGGTCCTTCCTACCTGCGGGAGGTTTTCGAGGAGTTTTCCTCCAGACCTATGGCGATTGCCGGGTAGAGTTACTCAATCTTTAGTCCCCTATGCATTATATCATACGTGAATGTGTTGAATTCAGGACTGTATTTGTGTAAATAGCTCTTATTGATTGGCGAGGTGTAATGATTGTTGATGTGAGGGTGTAGTGTTTTGTGTTGTTTTGTTGGGCATGATGGAAGCTGTGATTTTCTGTATATGGACTGGATGTATGCAGATGTTTGTTTTGCTTGTGTGACGTTGCCAGCGGACAGTTGTCCATTTGTGACGTTATGTTTGTAATAATGATATGATTTTATCCACATTCACTACCCACAGAAACACAGCTTAAAATTCCACTTTCACGAAACATTATCTACATTCAACAGCTCATAGTTAAATCATAGTCTCACCTTATAAGAGTAGATCAAAGTCAGTTAATATAAAGTAATCAAAGCTTCTTTGATGTTACATGAAAAGGAATAGTAATAATTGGAATTTAATTGGAAAACGAGTTTTTATTTTATTAATTAAACTGATTGAAACCAAAATGAAGAGAAGTTTATGTCCTGTTCAGTCGTGTGTTTTACAGTTGAATTCTTACGATTATCAATAGTATGTGAAAGAAATTCTCTTTATAGTTTATTCCTCATGATGAGGATGTATATTTCTCTGACACTTCATTGGCGAGGAAGTTCAGCACTTTGCTAAGAATATACATAAAAATATCCATAAATAATAATCATAAAGGAAGTGAGCTTCTGTTTCACATAAACTCTGAAGGTCCTTTTATATTATTAATATACTATATTAATATAATGAAAAAGAGTTTTTATCAACATAATTTGGCAGCTGGAGGTCATAGAAGAGGTAATGTAAATACGCCAAAATTATAACGTTGGATGGGGTTCAAAAATCCCTGGAAACTGAATAAAAAACAAAGTTAATATAAAAGACGCCGAAAAATGTACATATATAATCACATAATAAAAGATACTACTTACTCTATCACAACACTACACGAACACTTTGTTACTATACAAATAGAGGTGTGCACTTCAGCACTTTGCTAAGAATATACATAAAAATATCCATAAATAATAATCCTAAAGGTGAGCTAAAAAAATATTCATAAAAATTTGGTTTCAGAAATGAATCAGACATTGAAAGCAAGATGTATACTCCAGTTATTTTCCATGACTGGAAACATTTGTCCATCCGCTTTTATGAATGCAACTTGGCTCACTCTAATAAATGTTGATTCATAACCCAAAATATTCTAAAGCTGTATTGGAAAAAACGCCAATGCTTAATTATACTTTATGAGACTATTTTTTTAGCATTTTGGATGTGTAAATATCACGAATGCGAGATTTTTGATGATATGAAGAGAGATTTGAGATGGTACATTGTGATTGCAGCTGATATTCCGTAAAGTGGCGGACGTGCGAAGGGAGCGTGAGTTAGCTGAGAGGAGGAAGAATGAGCCTCAACTGGACCAAAGTCAGGACCATTTGGTGAGGAAGATCTTTTCTAAATTCCGTCGCGGAGGAGGAGGAGCTCACCAGCAGACGCAGCAATCGGCCGATGGAAGCAGCACTGCTTTGGCCATACCATCAAGTCCGGTAATACTCATGATCCTTTGTCTGAAGGATTGCTGTCGTAAATATCTTACATACCGATATGCAGCTTCAACTACCAAACGAAGTGGCTTTCAATTTTCGGCGAAACACTCGCTGAGTGCTGAGATTGACATATCGTAACCGGGAATGCGTAATACCGTCCAACGTAATACCGGTAATATAAAATATATCGGCATATATCAGTAGGAATTCACCTATATATTTAATTTCATTGTATATTCTGAAATATTTTTTCATGTTTTATTATTAGAACTGTTCGTAAATATGCAGTCTTTATTTGGTCCCCTTACTGTAACATTCATATTATTGTTAAAAAATTTAAAAAGGGCTATAAAAGCAAATCATTCGCATGTTAAGATAGAGGCTGTTATTCTCATAACAATATGCTTTATGATAATATGAGACTTATGTTTAATTACCTCCTCTGGATCAAAGGAGAGAGGTTTTTCATCTTAATTTTTTAATAAAATTATTGAAAATTTCAATAGATGTTCCTTCTTTTCATGCTCACTTAATGTACTTTATTCCACAGTTATACCATAGAGACCAAAGACCATTCATAAACTTCATGCCAGAACGAAATAGATGTATAATAACCCAACCCATAAAATGATACATTTAGCAAATAATCCAAACTTTTTATTTTAAAGTTGCCATTCCTCGTTTCTTTATCTATGCATAGTTATTTCACACATTACTGATACTAAAAATTTTATATTATACATTTCTCTGTGGCTATACTCCACTTCTTTGCCTTTGCAAGCCTTTGTTCATGTACTTGCTGTAATGTGTAGCTTTAGCGAAAATATGTTGAGATTCCTGACATCACCCTAACTGCCCGTTTTTAAGATGCAATGCTAGGTTCAAAGTCATCTGTTGAGGTGTTTAAATTCTTCAATTCCTTTTTAGCATCATTATTTCCCAAGTTTTTCAATGAACTCTATGTTCTTTTCCAGTTTTCTTGGTTTGCTCACCTTTTTTCTGCAATCCTCTATACTTCTTTCATGATCCTGATTTAAAGTTCCTTTTCTTGAAATGCTAAAAATTTATTTTTTTTGTTTGGAAACTAAAATTTAGTTCGGAGCTCCTCATGATTTTCTTCTACTTTACTAATGCATACTTCATGCTTCCTGCGTTCCATTCAGAGGATTGTCTTCATTCAGCATCTTACACTTCTGTTGTGACAACTTTCACTCACTTTCAGCACAGAATTTGTATAATTTGGTAATGTGGTGTAATTTGGTGACTGTATGGAGTTTATTTACCAATATTTCATTTCTATTCGATTGGGACCTCTCCATCTCACTTCACTGTACGTTATTTTAGACATGTGTATTTGTGGTGGATATATTGGTCCATTATGATTCTATGAGGCAGTGGCTTCTTTCATTTATCCAGCCCAGTCCTAATTGTCTTGCTATAGCGTCTGTCATCTTCTCGCCTACCTGCACGAGCGTTGAAATCACCCATACCGACTTTGTGGTTTTGGGCCTCCTTATTATCTACAAAGCCGAGTGCCTGGTTAAAATTTTTGATTTTCTCTTCACCGCTTGCCTGCAGTGTCCCAAAACTGAAATTATATTTAATTTTATAAACATTTCTCTGGATGGGGTCATTTTTACCCCACTTGTCTGACAATGAGAACATTTTCCAAGCAGTATTTAATTTCCTCATATCTTATTTATCAACAAATCGTCATGCAGTATTATGCCATAAATTATAAAGAATACTAGCGGAGATACCAATTTGTTTTCAAGAGAGAAGATAGAAACAATATATTGAAGAAAAGTCTTGTTTATTAGGAAGATAATCTAAAAACTCTCGTCTTGGCTGGGTATATATTTTACTTAGCAGAAGCTATTTTAAGTAAGAAGTTTATTCGTGCATTTAATTTGAATAAATGCTTATTAGAAAATGTTTTGAATAGTTGCCAAACTTTTTTAAATTAAAAGCACAACTTCTTGATAATAAAAGCCCGTAATAACGGATGGATTGTTGCTTCTGGGTGTTCTTTACCGATAGAAATACAAAGATTAATTAATAATCTTATTTGATAGGAATCCTTATGTCCACACACTTTACATCCTCTGCCTTACACGATAGTTGTGGTTCAATATGAATGTATTGCATTCAACAAAATAACCTTGAGAGTGTCAGAATCCCGGTAGAATCGCCAACCTTCCACATGTGGCATGTTCTACAAAGCAAGTAATTCAAGGCTGAATGCTACACCACCGGTTCTCATGACAGATTCCGGCGGCCGCAGCGAGCAGCACGGTGAGCCGCGACGTAGAGAAGGGCAACGACACGGAGAGCGTGGGCAGTGCGACCCGCGTGCCTCCTCCATCAACGACGACCCCCAAACTGACGAGCGTAGCGGAGGACAGCGGGGGGGCGTCTTCGGCGCGGCCGAGGTCGGCGGCGGTCCCCGGGCGCGCCGTGAGCAAATGGGGAAGGCTGTTGGGCAGCGGGACGGAATCGAATGGAGGAGCAGAGGTGGCGAAAGAGAAGCCCAAGGAGAGAAGCAGTGGTTCGTCTCCGCAGCCGTCGGGTTCCGGAAACAAGGTTTTCCCCAAAGGACAGAGGATAGTGTCCAAGACTCAGGATACGATAGAGGAGGTGTCTTCGGCGGCGGGTGAGGCGGACAGGAGTCTTCGGAAGGTGGAGTCCACGGACAGCGGTATTCTGAAGAGCGAGCAGAGGCTGAATGAAGTGGACGCGAAGCAGACGCAACCACCGCCAGAGGCCTACCAACCGCCGCTGCCACTGCCCTCTGCGGAATACAAGCAGATATTGGCCACGCTGATGGATTTCAAGGTACAATTGATGGAATAGAAATAAACTTTGCACATGAAGTTGTGCGACTGACTCAAAGGTATGCAAGAAGTGAAAAATTGTGTGTCCCAGCCAAGTTACAATTTTTCGCTTCTCTTGTATACCTTTGATTTAAAGTTATTTCATTTCTTGGTTTTCTTCTCTTAGAGGGATTCTTAATTTGTGATGTGCAGGTATTAATTGATGGGGGATGTTATGTAAATTATTTTTGTAGTGCTGTTGTGTTATATACTAATCTAAAAACGGAATGATGTTTTTTGGAATATTTATCCCTACAAGGCTTTGTATTAGGGATTAGGGATTTGGCTTTAAGCGTTTAAGACAATGGTTGGGGCCTCCACCTGAAGAAATTCAGTCTACAGCAATAAATAAATAAAATATAAAAACAAAATAAATAAATAAATGAATAATAAAATAAATGACACAAAAATAAAACATAAAATAAAGTGAATAAAATAGTATATAAAATAAATGAATGAAATTTGGCCTTAGGGTATACTTAAAATTATAGAAATAATTTTGCTAAAACTGACATTAATGAAAAAGTAATATATGGAAAGCCCTCATAATAATCGAAACTGTGAAACATGGGCAAAGTTAATAGAGTTGCAAGCATGTAGAATCTGGCAGTCCAACTTTTTCCATGGGAGGGTCACATTAAAAATTTACAGAAGGCAGGCAAAAGGGGATTCCTTTTATTACCAATTACCATTCTCTTGTACAAGTATTTCGTATTTTCGCATAGCTTTTTCTACGCAGATTCTTTACGCCAGTTTACGATTGAAAACAAACACTTGATTAACTCATTAAAACCGTGCATTCAAAAATAGAAAAACTAGCCATTCAGTGAACAAGTAAAATTAAATTATAATTAAAACTAAACTAATTTTAGTGAATTGTTGTATAAGGTTTTCAATATGGAACACTTATCTATCAAAGGATACAAGTTTCTGAGATCTGTATTCATTTGCCAAACTTCGAGAAGATTAGAAATTTTAAAACCTTCAGCAGACCGCATATGCCCCAAGGGCTGTAAGTTGGGCAATAATTATCAAGACAATAGAAAGAATGGAATAAATTTGTTCATCTATAAATATACGAGTGTGTAAACATTTGGCTTAATAAGTAATTTCTCGTGCTTTTCTTGTGCTCTGATAATTTTTTTAATTAATCTATAAATTTGTGTAAATGATTGCTATATATATTTATGAGTTTGCTACCCTTTCAATGGGGGCTAAAATATTGTCGCTCTTCTTAATTTCATATGAAACTTTTATAGATTTTTTCTTATTACTGAAGCGGTTTCTGTATGGCTTATATGTATTCTATTGAGTATTACAAGGTCAGTACCTGAGGCGAAATATAAATACACTTTGTTTACATTTTATCCCTTGTTTCTTCCAGTTTTTTTCACATGAGTATTTCATAAGCCTATTTTGAAGGACACTAATTCTGGTTGAACGTCTTTATGGAATAGAAATCGGACTCTCTTTTTGTTTGAAAAGCCATTCTTAAAAATAAGACGAGTAACCAGTATTACACAGTAACAGTACAAGGACTCTAGATATCTACATTTTCGCAAATGTAGCAAACGAAATAAATTAGTTTTCTTTTCTAAGATGTAAGGCACTTATTTAATAATTGAAGAGCCTAAGAGAACCCTCCCTATCGTTCTCTAATCGAAAGCAGATGGATATTTGTAATATCCCGGCTATAATGTTATCCCGCCTATATCACGGAGTTCGCTTTGCACCCCGAAAGCGTCTCTAACGAATAAAGTTCACTTCCAGTCGGAAATTTTAATCATGGCTTCGGACTCGGGATCTTATCCATGGTTTTCCAATTAAACACTTCAGAGTTTACTTTCTATTCAAATTCACGGGGTAGGGGAAATCATCTGGATCATTTTAGGGTAAAGTAGCTGGGATAAGAGTTTATTCATTTAAAGCGGATTTTGGGCGACTGTATTTGTTGATAGTTGTTTTTAGATTGTAATCCCATATTGTGGAAAATAAGTAATTTTGAATGTGTTTCAGTTTTGAGTTGACTCTTTGTCTCATTTCGAAACCTGATCATCTGGACACGAACTCAGAATGAACGTTGTCTTTTCGAAGGTGGACGTGAAGCTGGAGCTGCAGAGAATGAACCAGAAGATAAACCGAATGGAGGAGATGCTGGGGGAGGTGCTGGTGCGGATGGGTGCGGGCGCCGTGGGGATCCCGAAGGTGGGCGTCGTGGAAGAAGAGGGTCCTCCTACGGAAGTGGAGGAGAGAGTGGAAGTGAGGTCGGGGCGGAAGGGCACCCGGGGAGGGACCAAGGAAGAAGCGAGGAAGAAGAGGAGTAAATCGCGACCCAAGTGCGTGCCGTCCACTTCAGCGACCAGTTCGGACACTTTGATGTCGACGACCACTTCGGCTCCATCGACGGTGACGGAGAGCAGTGTGGTGGGAATGGTGACAATGGCAGTGTCCAGGATAGAGGGTGTGGAAGAGAAGCAGCCAGCTAGAAGAGTGAGGGAATACCTCTAGCGAATCCATTTCGGAGGACTCTGACTGTGTGTTTTAACACGGATGCGTTGTCTTTCAATCAAAATATCGTCTTTCAATTTAAGTTCACACACACTCACCATTAAAACAGAACTCGATACAGCAATACTCTTCACGTAGGCGTCACTGCATCATCATTTGGTCGGCCTGTAGCGTCCTTCGTGACGCCTTAACGACGTGTCTTTGTACATAAAAATCTAATGATATTTGGGTGTATATACATAAAAAGAGAGAATGGGGTTGTGTATATAATTTCCACGAGCACTGTTGATATTTTGTTGCGTACGCAATTTGAACTGTTATTCATAATTATCACAGTTGTCATTATAATGAATAAGCGCTTTCCAGACGAGAACATATCATGTTTCTTCCCACGGGAATGAAATCGAATACTTTTTGCTAGTCTTAGTCGTTAAGGGATCTTCCAATGCAGTGAGTAAGTTACACAATTGATCGATATTGCTTAGATAAGGAAAAATCTACAAAAATAAATACCCCCAATAAGAAAGGAGGCGTCAAAGATGGCTTACTTAAATGACTTATCTGATATCGTTTTATGATACTCGTTCTACATGAATTGCAGCCTTTATTTTGAAACTACTTTGATAATTGTACTTTCATTGATCTCGGTATTATAAATTTTTTATTTACTCTCAGCGTTCGATTTCTCCTTTTCCCTGCCCGACCATGAAACGGCTAGCCTTTAGTTCACCTGGCATTCCAGACAGTGTAGGTGCAAGAGACGTGGGATCGGGTGAGGCATTTGATCTGGCACTAGTCAAAAAAAATAAGCCCAATTTGATCACCGAATAGCGAAACGTTTTTTAGAAAAATGCACAAGAATGCGTTTTTAACGATTAAAAAATCTGATAGTTTTAAAAAATCTCAATTCTTTTTTCATAAGGTACGATTCAATATAAAATTGAATTTCACTACAGTAGAACTATAGCCGGAAAGGAGTAATTAATTTGAAATATTTTTAGGATTAAGTGCGTCCTAAAGGAGGACGCTTCCCGAAGCGAGTGGTTTAAAAAAAAAAAGCATTCATTTCACCTCCAAATTTTTTCTTCTCTCTTTTTTGTGATTGTAAACAGTATTCCTTCCCTTCCGCAAAGAAGTACTGGAGAGTGGCATCGCTTCAACCAGGCGAAAGGATAACGTGAGAGGATGAAGAAAAATGTTCGAGCCAGCTAGAGGAATGTTTCAGTCGGAAATAAAAAAAAAAATCTCTCTCGAAATTGGAATTTCATATCTTAGGAGTTCATTCTGAACAACATGGTAAATACTCTTTCAACTCTTAAACAAAAAAAAAGAGGTTCGATTGTTGTTGGTGGTGTTTCAATAATCCAACTGTCTCGAATATTGTCAGCTTTTGTTGACTTTGTGCCTTGCATCATTGTTGCTCACACAAAACTTTTATTTTTAGCCATTCGTTTTCTACGAACGTGCATTTGTTCTCTAGCTGGATCGAAGTGTTTTGTTTTCTTTGATTTGCGCCATATTGTTGAATTTTTCATAGAATAATAGAATAATTGCGAGGAGTGGATTACTAACGAATTGTGGGAGGAGCTTTATTACATTGTACATAACCGCACTGTATAAAATCAGTCTTATTTACCAAGAGATAAAATATACTATTTCTTCTTAACTTTGATGTTTATTTCTTATCCCTTCTTTTACCGCTTAGGTACCTCAAGGCGAGTTATTTTGATTGAAACACATTTTTGTAACGTGAGAAATGTTTCATAGATTCGGATTCGTACCAATACCGAGTAAATTGTCCATATTCAGAAATCAATTTCGTTTGCACATGAATTCATCATATGACAGTCATTTTCTTTCATTTCATATTAACATCGATTGGTTCAAACTTCTTTTTGAAACTCAATTTTTCTCACGTACATTATGTTATGGGCGGTGTAGAATCAAGAGAAATTGTTCAAGATATTGAATGCTTTTGCTGATTTTGAATGTACTTCCTTCTGCCGTCATTTGAGATGAGATCTTAGATAAGTCTAATCTCCCTCCCATGTTCTCCACTTTTTATCCATCTCTCTATCCTTTTGATACATTTTTGTACATATCTTTTATGGTGATATAAGTACTTCATTCTCTGAATAATATTTTCGTTCCCTATCGTTGCTCCAAAAGTGCTTTCCCTCTATCTCCAACAGTCCGAAATTCTGAAGTATTGTCTAAACTTTTGAATTTTATCATAAAATTCACTCATCTCCTTCCATTATAGGTTGTCAATGTATGTTTCAAACTTTTCATTTCTTGGTTCTCTTTTTACGTATTTCTAAAGCTTTTATATAACTAGTACTGAATACTCGTGAAGCTGTATTTTTACCTCCTTTCTAATTAAATATGTATCGGAAGAGCTGCTTTTCAATGAGAAGAATTGCTGTGACACCTCTAACAAATTTAAATTTTCAATCTGAAAATCCGCCGCTATAAAAGTATACAACATGAGGAAAGCAAGCGGAACATTCAGTAGATTTCTTAATTTTTCTAATTATATTCCCTCGTCTGTTTTAATTGCTGTTTTCTAATCTGTTTGTTGGATCATAAGAAACTAAAAGGCTTAAAAGAAATAATGCATTCTGTTTGGTGAGTCGAAAGCCAGACTGCTGGTTAGATCCTCAACTTTAAGCTATTTTGAGCTCTGGAGAGGAGATGAATTTTACTAAGAAGATGGAGAGTTAGGTAGTGGGCATTTATTATCACAACTGAACCAGAATTCTATAAGTGAAGTGGATGAAACACAATCTAAGGAGGCGACCGAGATATTGTGGAGATTGTACTTCATGATAAAGGAAGGAAGATTTCTACTTTTCCACAGGAGTGTATCACGGAAATTACCGGTTTCATTTTCACGTCATCATCAGATTTCAGGAAATCTTTAGGAGATCTGATGATGGCGCGAAGTTGAAACCGGTAATCTCCGAAATAAACTCCTGTGGAAAAGTAGATATCTTCTTTCCTTCATTATGGATGAAATATGGCAAGGACAACTTCAAAGATATATTTCGGTTCAGAAATTACTCTAGGGTTTTCAGCCCAGTGATTTGAGCGGTATCTTCCGACGTTTCACCACAGACTCCTTGGTCATCACAAGGGTGTTACCCTGAAGGTATCAGTCTAAAGAAGACCAAGAAGATTTTAGATTATTTTTGAACCGTGTTGACTCACTGAATGATATCCATGATGTAATTTTTAATCTCAGAGGGAAGGTATGGCGGATACCTGTCGAAAATTCTGATAATGTTTTGTGTAAAGGAAAACAGTTTACCTGACAATGTTTATTTTGTCGGGAAGCAATATCAAAAATTCTTTCTGAAATCTTTCATTTAACCGATTTTTTAAACATTTTCTCCTGCTGGAGTGGAAAAAGTAATATTATAGAGGTACACAGATAAGGTTTTACAGTAAGTTTTTTTACCTGGATAACCGAAGCATATAAGAAAGTGAAAACATCAGGCTTTTCGAAGATAGAACATGGATCTTTCGCACTCCGGGTGGTTGTCTCATTGCGCTGAACTATCATGCGTTGAATGTATTATGTTTTGTATGCCCAAGTCTTGGTGTACATTTTTAATTTTCCTTATACCGTTGAATTGATTTCCTCTCACTTCTACGTATCTTTCTTGGAAAATATTATTATTGGAAAAAATATCTATTTTCTTAACTGACTTTTGGTCTTGCAATTGACTGGATGCACCCCATCACGAGATAGCGAAAAAACAAACGATCCTATGAAATTTTAGCATTTTTTTCTTTCCTTAAATACGAGAACAGATATAAAAAAGCAGAAATTTTTTTAACACACCCCATTGAGTTTCATGTGTTAACTAAGATTCCCATCACATCACATTTTTCTCCACTCATGACATTTTTATAGCAAAATAGATATTCGGTTACTCCATGGCCATCAGGAAAAAGCATTCTCTAATGAACAATTTGAAACAGACTCGTTAAAGCCTTCCATACTAAGAAGATTTTCCATAGTCTTAGATGACTCTCCTCACCAATTTCTTCACCGAACTTCTTATTTATCTTATACTTCAACTACTGCACTTGGAATATTGCCATCACGGCTCATCGTTCCTTGGCATCTCTTCTCTCCAACAGTTTGTTTAATTTTGACCGCTTAAATTCTGAAGGCTTATTCAATTATTTAGTTGAGAGATATTTTTCATTGACGTGAATTCAGTTGGTTGCAAAACAACTGGATCGCTTAAAGGTAAGAATACAAAACTCCCTATCAGCCAATAAATTATTTTTTCTCATACTGACTGTATATATGGAAACACTTTTCAACTCAAAATTCACCCACATAAATTCATCATGAATAAATTTTTCAAGCATTTGGCAGAGGATCCAAATTAAATTTTACAAAAAACTACATTGCAATTTCTTCAAGATTGCGGCACCGTATTACCGCTTTCATACAAGTTATGGAATGTTTGAATAATAAATGCACTTCTTGTAAGAAATAAATATTATGAGAATATCAACCGATAACGTTACTGAAAAAAGTCCATCAATTCCACGGAATATCAGATAAAATTCAGTTTTTTCCAAATTATAAACTCTTTTCCAAAGAATAGTTCGGCAATGTTAAATGGAGTAACACAAATGTCCAATTGCTGTGCTATCGAAATGGGAAAGTATATTTTTTAATCTATAAATTGAACAGTTATTCCGATCGACAAATTCATTCTTCCTGCAGAACTTCTTTTAGTTTTCGATATCTAATAAAAATCAATACCGCATTTTTATTGCATATCTGCCGCAAAGTTGCACAGCGGTCGAAAACTGTGTCCACTTGTTCAGGGCGATTTCCTTAAAATTAGTAATCAACGGAGATTCCATTAAAAAGCCCTTTTCCCTTAAGTGAGCAGTGTTTAGGGCCAAAGAGAAATATTGACGAAGAGAGAAGAATCCATAGTCGGGTTGTCGGATCGATCCAAAGGACGCGCATGCTCCAGCATATCCCCTATCCCACCACCACTCTCTCCCATTCCCTCTCTCACTCACTCACATTTACACACACACTCTCTCTCTCACCCATTTTCGATCGCCGGCATTATTCCCTCTCGGAAAGTACAGGGAATATCTCCTTTTGGTTTCTGATATTCTTTTGGGATTTTCTCTCAGTTTCTCTCCTCAACTTGTCCATTCCGCACGATGATTTATTGATAAAATGATGATAAAAAAGATAAATTATAAGAAATTTTGTACAATACAAGGAATAATATACGACCGGTTTCGGCGTACTGCGCCATCATCAGGTGCCCAGCAAATTGTTGAGGCGCTATTTAAAGTAAAAGGGTTGGGGGAAGAGAAGTCAGGAGTAATAATAATAATAACAATAATAAGAATAATGTAGAATTTATTCTGCTCGGGGGTTACCCATAAGAGCAAAAAGTCATGGTGGGTCATGTAGGTGGGTCAAGAGGAGTTTTAAATACAACTGTCTTTTTCGTGAGTCTGTTGCAGGTTTTTTGTTATATCCTTCCCTTAAGAATTAAACTCCGTTTACTTCCCATTTTAAGTCATTCACTTGCATTCTACGTGCTTAAATGTTCTCATTGAACTATCTCGCCTTCGGCTTTCTAGATGATCTTTCCATTTCTTCTGTTGTTCTATTTTGCGTTTTCCACGACCTTAAATTCACGGCTATCTGGGAGCCCTAAGAAGCTATTTCTTAGTTCTAGAATTTCTGGTGTTTCAAAAACTCTCCGTTTTTCTTCTAGTTAACAGATAATTATTTCATACTTTCATAAATCCAACTAATTACTAACCTCGTCTCGAATTTAAATCTTGCAAGTCTTTGATCATACCAGCGCAGAAGATCTTGAAAACTTCAGTTTGTGCCTATTTTGTTTTTGCATAGCAATATGTAATCTATTTCATCTCATGTTTCATTGACGCACCTCCACGTCCTTTACCTTATAGGATTCTACTTGATGTATCTATTTGCAATATACATATCAGTACCTTCAGGAAACTATCAGACCAAAACCGCTCTGTCCTCTAGCAATTAACCTTCTCTCTGGCCTAGTCGAGCGTTAAAGTCGCCTATACACATTTTTACAGCGGACCTCTACTCTTGTCGATACGTAAACTTGAACTGTCAGAACAGAGAAGAGGTCATTTATCTTGAGAACGAGGCTGCATATCCAGTGTTCAATCTTCAATTTTCAAGCTGCGGGAATCGTAAGCCTTATAAAGACTTCGTAGCTTTCCATAATTTGCTTATTTGAGACCAGTTTCGCTACCAGAGTAGCATCATCAGGCACAGAAAATACCGAGTACAAGATGTAAATAGTAAAGAGGAGCGAGGGAGGATATGGAGGAGTTGAAGGAGACTATGGGAAAACAGTCTCCCTTTTTAAGAACGAAGTGAAGATGAGGGTATGTGGGAATGTAAATCCAATTCTAATGACGCTTTCATCACCGAAAAATTGCAGACATCAATAATTTATATGGCATTTAAAGGAAGTCCTATTATTTGTATTGCAGTCCTTAAAGATGGAGATGCTTTTGTGTCCGGAATCCAGGAGGTGGAGGGCGAGCAAAGAAACGGGGGACATTGTTTTCTTTGGAAGCATACCTGGCGCTCAACGGATTAAAAGGCTGCGTTCACTTTGACCCAATGTACATCGCATCACAGTCGCTGAATCGTTTTTATTCGAAACACAACCGTCTGAATCTCTGATAACAAAAAGAGCTATTCTAAGTAACACCACCGCTGAATCTGAAACTCTGCTGCAAGCGCACCGCAGATGGTTCGCAAATCATACGGCAGAGAAAAGGCTGAATTAGAGAATAAAATAATTTAATTCATTTTCACTATATGGGTATCCTCTCATACTTGTTAAACTTTACATTTCCCTTAAATATTTTCCGTTGCATTTCAAGTCAGTTCTCCAATGGGTAAAAGAGAAAATTATGCTAATTGTATTCTTGTGAGTTATTTGAATGATACGTATAATCTTTAGATATTTATAATGACGTAAGAACTTCAAAGGGTGTACTGAAATTTGGTATAGTACATGATTGAATGAGTTAACGCAGTGGTTCCTAAAGCAGTACCACTCTCTGGGGGCACCGAGTTCACATGGGGGCGAAAAGAAGCAAGGAGACGCAGGGGGTACTGGAAGTCCTGTCGTAACCGAGCGATACCCCCCTGCCATACGCCACACATCGGCTTGCGGAGTAATAATATAACGTAAATGTAAATGATGACCACAGCGGGGTTTATTAACAATCCTATTTCTTCACCTTAAAGCTGATAAAAAATGAATGAATTTAAGATCAATTTTAGAAGTTTCTAATTTTGTTTTTATCTTTAGTCTAGTCTGTAATTAGCTTTATTCGAGTCAGTAACAATACAAGAATAGTATAAAAATCAACAATTTTCTTTTAAATGTTACTTCCTTTATTACTTAAACACCATCGATTTCAACTACCAGCCATCATTGGCCCTAAGATGAGTAAATACAAATCGGAATAATTGAATGGATATAGTTTTGAATGCACGGGGTAAGCGACAAAAATCGCGATATCATACGAGAAATATCCGTAGGGAACTGGAGTTTCCCAAACAATATATGCTTATACGCAGGTAAAGGTAGGGTAACAGGTCACTTCCGTAGGAGTGCAAGTATTTAGGAGGGCATATAATTGAATACATTACACGTGACCCTTACATAGATTTTATTTTGATATAAAGTTATAATAAAGTATGAGTGAAAGGGACGTAAATGAAAGATGATGTGCATAATTTAAACAAGTCTTGATTGTTATGGTCTCAACCTCAATTTTCCATCTCAGAACAGCATGGTCACACCAATAAGCGAAAAATCAGTTTATCTAATTCTCGTAATGTAATATTTTTAAATATCTAGATTGCTTTCAAATGGCAATAAAACTCACAGAGGTATTGATCCCAATAAACCAATATAATATTATTGGTTTATTGGAATAAATAACTCCAATAATACATCGGAAAAACAAACTGCCAAGACCGATAAAATAAAATCAATGTTCTTCAGTTCCATCTAATTGGCTGGAAATTTTCGATTGTGCGACACGTCCCACCCATTGATAAACAGATTTAAACAACATCTGAATACGAAGAAATACAAAGTAAAGCACGATTAATATTGAAATTTTAATCCATTAACAATTCTTACGTAACTATTGTAGATTCTTTGTTTTCGGTAGAATTTACCGGAACAACTGGCCAAGACGATTCAGAATGAGATAGTTCCGTATATTGTGGAACGCATGGGATAACTAAGTTAAACCAAGGAGAAGTAATGTGTGTGAATCGATAGATAGGGCTTCTAATAGGTTTCGAAAGGATATATTTACTTTCTCGGTCGAGTACAACCTCGATATTTCCCACAGTACCTCATTTGTAGATTTATTTTTTAGCAAAAAGTCTTAGTCTTAAAGCTGAATTTGTAAAAATATTATTAGTAATAATCGTTTTTACTCTTTTATTTTCGCATGTGAATATCTTCCGATCATACCAGCGTATATTGCACCGAAAGTATCACTAACTGACTTATATGAGAATGTATAATATAGTATATATATATAATATAGCAGAATAAATTTTCATGTGAAGGAGAAATATACAGTACCTCAAGTAGCTTCAAAATAAGTTTATTTAGCATTTTCTGGGTAACATAAGAAGAGGATTCATTTGTATTCCACAGATAACGTAAGACATCTTTCGTTTGCCCAGATAGTGTCCATTTAATTGACTACTCGACACCGCGATTTTCGTAATGGCTCGTTTCTCAATGAACTAAGCTAGAGTTAATGGGGTATTCTTTAAGTATTCGCTTTTCCGGGAGAATTATATGGAATGTGGAGGTCATTTAAGGTACGCTTATTGTTTACGAAGGATCGATAATATTTCACATTGTAGTTTGTCCTCGATAATTCAAAACGCTTTACCTTCGGAATATTGCTAGTTTGTCTCTGGCAGCAGAATAAGTGAAGTCGTCGCGAGAACTTCCACGACGGATATTAGCCACATTTCGCTAGGGTTAGTAGCCGATTGAGGAGTATACAAAGATTTATTCAGATGAATTGTGCTCATGTGTATTTGTTTGAACTTTTCGTTGTGGAAAATCTTGTCAATACTTGTACAACGATGGAGGAGTCCTCTTCTGCCTCGTCGTGTGGGATCGAAGTCGGCAGTTGGAGGAATGAGCAGTAATCCAATTGAGGTAAAGTTGATGAATAACTTATTCCCTTTGTTATTGATAAAACTGAGATACAACGACGTTCAGTGAATAATTATTACAATCAAGAGAATAATTATGATTAAGAGAGGCTCACGCAAATATTCACGGTGGAAAAAACTGAAATGATTGATCGAAGTAGTACAAAAAAGAGGGAACTTTGAATTTGCGATGTTTTATAAGAAAACCTTTGGATGAAGCCTTTACTTTGTTGAACTCCTTGACGGGTGAATCAAAAAAATCACACTGTGAAAATACCTCTAAACATCCTTAATCCACGACCTGTTTCCAACTATTCAGTTTATCTCCAGGTAAATGAATAATTTGAAACAAGCCGTGCATTCCAGTATGCCTAGTGAAATTGTCACATTGTTTTATCTTTACCCAATACATGTTTAAGTTACATTACCATTCCGCTTTGGTAGTTCTGCTTTGAATATCATTGTTTATTAAGTCGAGATTATATCTAGCGGAACATAATGATAAATCACAGCGTGTGTTTATTGTCCATCCTAATCATAATATTACAGAAAACATATTTGGCAGAAGCTTTGGGATTCAGACTCTTGCGCATCAAAAATCTAAAATAATTTTGTTTTAGGAATGAAATTAATATCTTGATGACCAACTTGGAATGTATCCATAGGCTAGGTTTCTTTACATATAAATGAGCTTGGGGGATGATTTGACGGGCGATTCTCGAGAAATATAACCGATGCTCCCTTTGTGTCCACCAACGGTTGGCAGGGACAGAAACTGTTTCTGAGAATTCACTCTCTAACCTTGATAAGATCTCGGAAGGGTACGCTCAGCCCGAAACGTCGGTCTCGAGAGAGGGGAAATTCTTTCAAATAGTGTATGTTTATGTACCGAAGGACGAGACCCATGTCAAACAAATATTAGATTAGATATACTTCGCTGTTGATAGTGAATATGATAATAACAGGAGAAAGATTCTACTGGAAGGTGAATTTAACTGCTCACTAGGTCCAAAAAGAGTTCGTTCCATCGGTAAGGAAATGCACCAAAGGAAGAATAAAAGTTTCAATGATACAACAAATATATCTATGCTTTCAGACCCTGAAGATTTTGTGTTATTGACCTACAGTAAATAGTTTCTAATACCGTTCAATTCCGATCTACTCATTTCCAATGAAACGCGAATGTCTTGATGCTTCCATCGTCTGCTCTTTAACTATGTTGAATAGTTTTGAATGGAAAATTTAAATAAGAAGATTTGCCTTTTAGTGGAATTTATCATATTGCCTTCTTTATTATCAAGGACTGGTGAATTCCTCCGTTAAAAATGACGGAAACTAAATTAATTTATAGAAACATATACTTCAATTATCTCATACATTTCATACATCAAATTACTCCATCAAAAATGTCAAGGATCAATTTAAAAGTATCTCATATTATCTGTCATTATCTGGCATGCAGTAGTCACCGAACCTTTTGTTGATTTATAATCTACCCTATTCGTCATCACCAAATGGCCGAGCGGTTTGGGTGTCTGGTTCAAATTTCCAAAAATTTCCAAAGTTTAACCCAAAGATTTATCCTCAGTGGTTCGAATCCTGTTTAGGGAAAATTATTTCCGGAAAATTAAGTTTCAGGTTGTCCGAAAAGAAAAAATGTCTGCAATCGATCAAAATGAACTTTACGTGCATTTCTCTTGAGAACATTTTCGAGTCGTCCAGAGTCGAACCAAGGATACTATTGGTAGAAAAAATGTCGATATGTGTTAGGTCGCTGATCCTCTAATGAATCTTTAAATTTCATATTTCTATCACGTCTGGTAGTACGTGAAATAATTTTTAAACATTTCTCCCATGTATTTCTTACGGGAGTTTACGGACATCGGATAAATAAATACACACACATAAGTGATTATTATATAAAATATTGGAAGCGGATGGTTGTTTACCTCTTGTGTCAGGAACGGAGAACCGAAATTCATCTGGATCATTCGTTTTTACCACCCTTTAATTCTTTACGGGCCTTTTATCTTGCCTGCACTCTGATTGCTAAAAAAATTACTTTATGGTCTCTGCTCTTAAAGTGACTTCATAAAGGACAATAATTCCCATTACTTTTTCAGAGAGGAGAAAGTTTCGGTTTTACCGATTCTGGTCCATAAAGATCACGATCACATCTTGCAAAACAGTGAAGAGAATCCCAGAATAGTACAATAGAAGAATAGGGCGAAAACTAATATCGTTTATTTTTGATTCTCTAGTACGCTAAAATAGCCTCTTCTCAAAATCGTGACTCCCCCTAAGAATATCTCCTTGTTAATTTAGTATTGAGATGGACTAATAACCGTTGTGTTTAGGATGGTAAATGAGGGTCAATGGCAATAAACGAATGAGAATATTCATATATTATATGAATCCTGAAAATATTTTTGCCTAGTGTTCTTCCGCATTCTTCACTTTTCTTTTTAGATTTCATAGCTTCTATTATAGAGTAAATCAGGTACAGTAGGCTAAATTAGAGTTGCTCAACATGTGGTCAGCTGGAGGTATCTCCGCTAAACCATCCCGCCAATCTTAACGGCGATTGATAAGTCTTTCAGCCTCATAAACTGTATCCTAAAATGAACTTAGGCTAACATATGAATTAGGGAAATAATACAGTAACTCATGTAATTAATTAGCTGATAGTAGTGTTGTGTAACGAGAAAATTTTTAAATGGTTCTTCAAAATTATCACCATTTTGACTAAAATTCAGCTTTCATTGCGTTCAGAATAAGTTATTACTCTTTTTGTGGGCTTAATGCATATTTTCTAACGTATATGTGCATTTTGGCGAACAAATTTCCATAAAAATAATTAATCAAAAAGACGAATACTTGAGAGAAAGAATAGCAATCTAATTCCTCGGGTCCTCATCATTTGCCTGCTTGTTTGATCAAATTTCTAATGGGCCCCCCTGAAAGAAAAGGTCGGACGGCCCTAAATCAATAACAACGGATTTTAAAGATTACATTCACAAGTGTCCATTCCGTAAACAAATCCAATCGGCCAAGTAATTGGTTAACTCCCCAAAGGATAATACATTTTCCTAATTTGAATCCTGGCCAATCCTAGAGGAAACAATCATATTGTCATAAAAATCTTCCGCAGAATATGAAACCTCTTTATATGTGCCTATAAAAAAAACGGAAAAAAGTAACGATAGTCTATATTATAATAATATTTCTTAGAATACCGCGATGTATGTCATTAGCGGCCCGCAAATTCTGTATGTCACATGACCCATAGTAGCTAAAATGTTATAAATATTCGCGGTAAATAAAGTTATCCTTCATATATCACCTCGTGAGTCTACTACTTCTCTTTTCCAGTTCAATAATAAACAGCGAAAAACAAAACGATAAAAATAAATATGATCTCAACTAATATACTCTTCGACATCATTATCCTCATTATAATGAGGATTAGGTTTTTAAAAATTCATTTCGCTTTTGTTCGATACGAAAAGTTATCCGCACCCTCCTGTAGATGTCAACATCGAAGTCTTGCCACGGAGCACTCTTCCGGAATTCTCTCGAACTACATCAGCTATATCGATCTTCGCGCTTCAAATTCAAATAAGTCGACTCTGAAAGATTCTTTTTCTTGTTTTCGCTACCCTACTGCAAATTAAAAACCTACAATTTTTGATGTGGTGTTTTGAAAGCCCCCCAATTGCGATTTTTCCTTCTAATATAGCTTGAGAGCTCACATTCAAAGGTTTTTCATTAGTTTTTTCTCTCTTGGTTGGAACTTCTCTTCTTCAATTACTGATCTATTCAAAGGAGAAGTTATTATTCATAACTAAAGATTAGGAAGGCCTTTTTTAATTGAAGATAAAACACCGTATGGAAGATGTGAACTTATCTCGAGCTTTCGATGCTAAATTTACTTCTCCAACTTCCAGTCTTCTTTCATTTGCAATAATAAACATACATAATGCATGATTTCTCGGTAAAGTATTGTTTAACTCGGTGGTTAATTAACAACAGTATAAACTGTGAAATATCTCGGAGTAACCCTCGTGGATAACTTAACCTGTGGCACCTACACATGCAATATTTGTGGTCAAGCACTTTCGTTACTCGGCTATGCCAAAAGGATAGTCATAAGGAGAGTTTAAATATTCCGCGAACAATGTTACTTTGCTCTAGTTAGACCTCACCTTGGGTGTGCATGCAGCGAACGAGACCCTGCCCACTAGTGTCGCATTCTAGAATCAGAAAATCTACGAAATGCGATATGTTTTGTTAAGAACTGTAACGATAAATCAGACATCGTTACTCCTACGCTTCAGAACGTAGAATGAGATTTTGAAGTAGGAAGGAGTTAGAAGAGAGAAAAAAAAGAACTCGGCGGTCAATGAACTAAGAGACAAAGGTTATCCAAGCGCCGAAAGCGGTGACCGTCTAAGAGCGATTCCCGGGAAACGGATAATCGTTTAGCGATCACCAGTTATTCAGAATCCCGATGCGCATTTCGGAAACAATGCTTCCATCTTCATGGGGGATTGGACCCCCCATTGTTTCCGAAATGCGCATCTGGATTCTGAATAACTGGTGACCGCTAAACGATTATCCGTTTCCCGGGAATCGCCCTTAGACGCGACCGTCGGCACTTGGAGAACATTTGTCTCTTAGGTAGCAGTTCTAAATTAAGGCTTAATTAATTCAATAAATTAAGATAAAGTACGTTCTTGAAAGAGGTTGCGGATATTGTGTGTCATTGCTGTTAAATATACCAATCTGGTACTACGAGAAGATTCAGAGAATTCACTTTACTGCGAGGGATGCGCGAAAATAATCTATTATGAAAATAGACATTAGATAGTTATTAGGCATAGAGTAGTTATATTTTTTCTTTAAATAGATATTTGATGTATGCACACCATGCCACGTGCTGCTTGCAGAGTATTCATACAAAAGTAGATTCTCTACATTTCTTTACAAAGAATCTGCATTCCTGTATTTTCCCTTACTCATTATCAAAGTGTCACTTCTGAAAATCCTGAAATTATATGCATCTAAAATGGTATCATATGTGGTTTTTTCAAGTATTTTCACTATAGATATAGTTCACTGAATAGTTCACTACAACTGTGCGTTATTAATGTAATAATTTAAGTGAAAGGAAATCTCTCTAATCAAATTCAATTTTCAATTTTGCCACTGCTATGACGGTTCATGCATGAAATTTCAATCCCTCTTACCCATTGTCTCGCTAAAGGGGAAAATCGTAAATATTTTTTTAAATATTCTGCAATACTTTTCTCGTACATGTTTTTCGATCTATAACCAATCTCCGCAGGGAAAATATACTTTTCAAACTTAAAAGAGGAAGAATTATACTTTCATAGGTCAGAATTATAAGTGGTAAGAACTTTTTGACGCATTATGCTTAAAGTTGACTTATTATTATGCTTAAAGCTGACTTGAAAGCTAAATTTACTGGAATCCGTGCACAGAAAATCGCTTAAAACGATGAAATAAGAAGACTTGATCGCGGTGTCATAAAGAGAAAGTTACATAATAAGGTAGCGCGTTCGGTGAAAGTGGTCCCGGCTTCGATTTTCGGATATCATGAGCCAGTAAACACAGGAAGTTAATCTCCGAAAGCTACTGATAGCGGGGCAAGAGTCGAAGAAGTCGGGAAGGAGCTGATTCCGAATATTAGTTCTTCTCGCCTCTCGTTCATTCATTACACTCGTATGTTACTCTGTCTTCCGGAAAACATTTACTTGTTATCAATTTAGTTTATTTCGAGAGAACCCTAAGAGACGATATGACTCTAAATTATTTAATTCTCTCTGTTGTGACGTGTCCATCTTGTTAGAAGCATCTATCGACTTAATCTAGAGAAAACCTCCCTCACCGTGAATTGCTATTGGTTAATAGTCACTAAAGTAATCTTTTCATAGAAGAAAGAATGAGCATTGGACCCCCCATGAAGATGGAAGCATTGTTTCCGAAATGCGCATCGGGATTCTGAATAACTGGTGACCGCTGAGCGATTATCCGTTTCCCGGGAATCGCCCTAGACGGTTGCCGCTGTCGGCGCTTGGAGAACCTTTCTCTCTTAGTAATCTTTTCATGAGATGTTGTTTTAAATTTACGAATGGTGATCTCGAGTATTCCCAACAGATGCCACTTCCCGTTCTCGATTCCCTAAAGTATTGAAATATCGGGAAGCCTTGTCGTAGCCGTTAATGGGTTGCTGTGCCGTGAGATTAATGTATCGTATTATTCTATGCGAAATGTGGATACTGTAACACAATGAAAAAAAAACATATCTTCCTGTGGCGGTGAAATTATTAATCTTCGGATTTCTGCCCAAAGAATGTTAACACGTCTGAATGTCAATCTTTCTGTGTATTCGGATATTGGTTTAACCCAGAGGTGGGGAGTCTGCGTTCTTCAAAGCAAAATATGGCCTTTTCGGTTGTTCACTGCGGCCTTTTACTCATTTTCCGAATAAATTTCCCGTATTTAATTAACTTTATTTCGCGTTCTTGTTGCAAAATAGAAAATTCATTTTGCTCATTAGCGAATTAATTTATTTTCACAAATAAAATCGCGAATTCAGATACATTTGATTGTAGGCAACGTGCTACAAAAGAGCTGGCGTCGCATGGCTTTTCTAATGCAGCTCCTCAGGGCATTCTCTCGTGTGATTGTGAGTGTCCATGTTTCTTCCCATATGTTATTGCTGGCCTGATGAGTGATTTCGAGTTGCGATTATTACGGAGAATATACGGAATAACGGATTGAGAATGAATTATGACGAAGGAGAACCAATGAGGAATGAAAGGCAATTATGAAGGGGGAGGATGTTGTTAAATTCTTAATAATCTTTGAGAATCCAATGACTGGGCCATGTGAAAAGGATGTATGAAACGGCATTACCGAATATGGTAATGGAAGGGAGAGTGTATGACACTGGACGGAGAGAAAGGTCCAGATAGAAATGCTTAGAAGATATAGTAGAGGACCTGAGGAAGATGAAAGTGAGAATTCTGTAGACAACTAGCCGAATGGAGACAGAAGTGGTGGCTGATCTGGATGGAGGCTTCATAGGGCTGTAGCTCCGAAAGGAAGAAGAAAAAGAATCTAATGCAGATGAACGGTAAATGTGGCTTTCTGACGAATTAAAGTTCTCCACGCCTATTTATGGACTATTTTTATATGCAGTTTGAAGTGTGAATATGTTCCTTGCTTTTTGATTCCAGCCTTTTCTATAAATTTCAGTTTCTTATCTATCTGTAGGTTTCGCAGGTTTTTCACACCCTCTTCTGGGGTGTTTTCCTGCTGTGGGCTATTTTTCCTATCCTAGGTTTTTAAGCCCACAATATAAATTTCTTCTGTGCACTTTTTTTTCTGCTATCTCTTTCTTTCAAATTGTCGAAGGGTTAGATGTAAGAAGAGACTTTTCAGTCTCAATCTCGCCCGAATAAAGACGATTTATTATTATTATTTTAACAAAAATACAGTAATCACGTAATAGGGTGTCTATTATTTGATATATGACGATTAGTAATTTCCTTTCTCCATGATTGCGGTGGTGGAATCGTGATCCATTTAAAATTTGTTCAATAAATGGAATTAAAACGTCTCCATCAACACGTCTCATTTCTTCCCGTGGGCGTCTCCGAAGCGGTGGGTCAAAGGAGAGTGACGTAGGCGTCTCTGACGTCATTTGCGTAGAAAGGGAGTTTCATCATCGACGACGTCATCCAAATGTTAAATCGGTTGAGGGTGTGTTCCTTGATGACGCCGTTGGGGAGGGGAAGGAGGATTCTCTCTCAACATTTTACGTCACAAACCCTTCGGATATCAGAAATATATATATGAGGACGTTTTTCGCTTTTACGTCCGTTTCTTCCATGTCTAAAATCAGTTCGGCGGCAATTAGAAGTGAACTTTTATGATGGCCTTGTCCGCAAAATTGAGACTGCTTTTTTATAATTGAAATTTAATGATGTCCTTATCTGCGAAATTTAAACTGCTTTTCGTATGAAAAAAGGATAAAATAAATACATAATAATAATGATAATAAACCTTATTGTGGAGCGAGATGAAGACAATTTGTCTCTTCTTCCATCTATTCTGAACCCTTTGTCGTTATATAGAGGAAAGAAAAAAATAACAAAGATGTAGAAAGAGATATTGAAAGAAAGCGAAGAAATGGAAAAAAGGAATATTAAATGGGCTAAAAAAAACTAAGACTTCTCTTAGGAAAATATTTGGCCCGGCAAGAAAACACTCACAATACATACACCCTTATGATTCTCTAAATAATCTATTTACATCGTTTGATTTTTTAAATATTTCTCGAATAAGTATTTAAAAGAATGCGATAAACATCAGAAATGAGCCTACTGTGCAGCATGCGGATATATCAATCAGGAGATTAAAACAGCAGAAATTGAAAATGCCGAATCAAGGGTACTGTACGAATTTCACTTTGCTAGATTATCTACGAGGTTTACATTATTAACCATTATATCTCTGGCCTTTCTGCGAAGAAGACGTGTGAATAAGATTGCGGCTACGAAATAGCTGAAGTGATTTTCCAGGAGCTGGGACTCTTCTCCGTGGGAAGCGACCTTATCAATCGCACGGCTCAGAATGATGCCGTTCTTTTGTACCGAAGGATGCGTGGGTGTTTTACGTCAAAGTTGAGGAAGGAGTGGGCGGCTGGACACCCACGTTTATTGCGCCTCTTCCCAAACGCGCAACCCTGAATTATTACATTCGTAAGGACACTCAAGTCAAACAGAAATCCATCTAATTAATGCAATTTCTATGTTTTCACTGTCAAACATCGTGTTTTAATTGCCATTAATTTCGAACCTTAAAGTATGATTATTCCTCTTTCATTAGTCGCTAAATCACTTATTATTATGCTAAATTAATTACTGAAATACTTTGTTACTCATATAATTATTATTAAGGTTGATATTTTCAAAAAATGTGGCGTAAATAATTTAAACATTCTATTATGATGATTATTATAGACTTACATTCTCACTTCAATCTAGTTCAGTCATGCTTCACGAGAGCGCTTACCAAAGCGATTGTTGAAGCTCAGATAATGTATATTCATATTTGATACTTAAGGAATTTAGGATAATGAACTTTTTCCTTGCTAAGTAATTTTGAAAAATATAAACTTTCAATAAATTTTGATTACATACTCAAACAGAATCTTCATTATTTCATATATTTTATGGATAAGCAATATTGATATTCATAGAAGTTTGTAAAATGATGGAAATAATATATTCAGTCATTGCAGGATGATAATTCCACTAAAGTCAACTTCGTAATACGTTACAAGGGGTTTACTAGCATCTAATTACTACTAATTAATAAGTTAATAAATTTTCTGTTTGTTACTTAGATTATTGGTTATATTATTATTCGATGGAAGTGGGATGAATGTTTTGCAACTTAAGATGAATTTTCAAACAAATATCAAAATCTAACCTTTTGACGTAATCATTTCAAAACTTTGCTTCTTGCGACTACAATATTGAGGAAATGCCAAATATTCAAGTTTGCCTTAATTAGCGTTTGCTCACAATTCACCATAGAGGAAAGTAGGGACCCGTGGAGATGCTATTTGATTTCGCCTACACAATTTTCCCTCTGGCGTTAGACACGTGCAACTTTGGCGGTCGTCTGCGATGAAGGCACGTGGCACAAAATAAACGAATTCGTAATTTTCCACTGTTTTGAGAATATACAGCACTTTTACCTAACTGTATTATTTAACCCATTTAATACACCCCATTTAATACAACCCATTTAATACGCTGCCGTCTAATACGCGGTTTTCTCCCTGTTTCAGTCCGTACCATACGAATCATGTGGTAAAGATTCCATATAAGACGCCCTTCCACCCCGTTTACAGCGCGGATCTTTCCAACCCTCAAATGAACTGCGATATATCGTTGATGATATTGGCCTTTACTTAGTGGTGGTCCATAATGAAAGAATTTTAGAACAAAGTAGATTTATTACACTAAACAACAAGAAGATTGACTAGGTGAAGATTCACCTGGAGCTGTTACCACGCAACGAAACCGGTCGTATTTTTGTCAACCTCTTTGTGGTTTAGTATGATGCGTCTGTTTTGTTACTGCAATATACTTTAGTATATCGGCTCACTCATTCGACAGAACAATATTTTTATATTAATTGCGTCGCTTTCTTCCTCTCTCTTCTTGTGCTTCGCCTTCTTTTTGCTTTTCTTGTTTGCATTGACTAATTCTGGGTATTTAATTTCTTGTGTTCATTGAATGATTCTGTGAGAAGGCAATGCAGATATCACAAAGCAGACAAATCCCGATATGAAATCTGAGATCCTCCTTATCTCAGTCTTATTCAACGTAGAACGTTAGTATGAAGAAGAACAATTTGTACTTTTTCTACAGTATTTTATTAAAAACAATAAAAGGAAACAAAACACGACTAGTTTCTCCATCAGAGATTGATCTCCATCATCAAGTTGATGATGGAAATCAAGCTCTGAAACTAGTCGTGTTTTGTTTCCTTTTATTGTTTCTAATAAAATACTGTGAAAAAGTACAAATTGTTCTTCTTCATGATAACGTATTTCCACAAGACATCGCCAGAGACTGTGAATTTTATTAGTAGAAAGTTAGATTAAAAATTGAATTGGCTGTATTGTAAACATAACGAATAAAGCAGATAAGGAATGCAGTGCTTTGTGGGATGTTGAACGTAGTCTTGCAGATACATCGTGACAAAAATTGCTTCATTGTAGAGTGAAGAAAGACCAAAAGAAGTAATAAGGAAGCTCTTCGTTCGAAAAGCTGATCATTCTTCAAAAATATGAGGAAAGGGCGGCCAGTACAACATATAATACCGCGCGTGATTTATAGGTATCCCATCTTCAATCATCGTAAATAGAGGAAAATATGGTAGTAATCTAAGTACTTTAAGGTGAAGGAAAGAAAAAGAAACTCGGCGTTCAATGAACTAAGAGATAAAGGTTCTCCAAGCGCCGATAGCGGCAACCGTCTAGGGCAATTCCTGGGAAAAGGATAATCGCTCGGCGGTCACTAGTTATTCAGAATCCTTGATGCGCATTTCAGGAACAAAGCTTCCATCTTCATAGGGGGTCCAATCGAAGCTTTGTTTCTGAAATGCGCATCAAGGATTCTGAATAACTAGTGACTGCCGAGCGATTATCCTTTTCCCAGGAATCGCCCTAGACGGTTGCCGCTATCGGCGCTTGGAGAACCTTTGTCTCTTAGTACTTAAAGGTGGCTATCGCTAATTTAAATATTAAAGAGCCGCAGTGCCATTCCATTTTGCTTTCTAACGTAAAATAAGTACAAGGTTTCCGTAACCCATTCAACTACGTTGTAGCGCTATTCCGCTTATAACGGGATTTTCACTTGGTTGCATGGAGTAAGTGTTCATCGGGTTTTACTGTATATGAAGAATGAACTGGATGGGGAATGTTAAGAGGAGGGTTTATTATCTTATAATATATATAATGTTTATTTTCTCTTTGGAGTATTTTCATATACAAATATGTCATACAGAATAAGAGTCTAAATTATGTATACACATCAGAGTTACAAGTCACTATTTGTGTTAGACCAGTAGCACATATTTTACATTAATATCAGTATTATACATGAACACATTTAGTGGATAGTTTATATGTATTTTAATAGAAAATTAAAATGCATTTCAGGAAATAACAGTAAGGTCCACCTGAGCCATTAATAATAATAATAATAATAATCATAAAACGTCTTTATTGCGGTTCGAGATTGAGACAAGGTTCTCTCTTCTTCCATCTAACCCTTAATTAGGAATTTTTCAAGTGTATCTTCAAATATAATGGTCAGAAAAGGTTGATTCAATCTTCTAGCACCGCATATAAGCCTGCGCAATATTCCTATTTTGTTCCTTAGTAACCATTTCTTCTGCAATATTTTTCTAACATCAACATTTTTTCATCTTCTAAACTGTCGTTGATCTCTTCGTCATTGAACTTTGGAAGCGTCAAAAAATCATCATGAAATTTTAACGAGGATTTCGAGATAACTTTTTACTACGCAAGGAAAACCGGAACAACCTTATTTAATCTTAGAGGCTGAATCGAAAGGATTTCGTGGATTCGGAAATTATCCAACAGGTTCTTACTCTCCTCTCTTTCGAGATGCTAGTCCATGGATCGAGAGAAATAGATGTAATGCGATTAAAGTTAAGGCGAATTGAACGATCTCAGAGCGTCTTCGGAAGAGTCGTAAATCATTATGAGGAATGAAATGAAAGCTGAATTGAATCGAATGCTCTGGCGGAAGACAGAGAGGAAGATGGTTGAGGACCGCATTAGAGAATGTTCGATGCGGGGAGTATGGAAGGGATGGGGAATGGTCTAGTGTAGGGAGATGGAGGGGAGGTAGAATTGATGGGGTACCCTCCCATAAACGACTCACTCAAAATAGAAAGAGAAATGCACAAATTTATTGCATCGTTCATTTCATAATGTTTTGAGTAACCTGTCCATCGATCTTCGATAATCGATCTTTTTAAATGAACGGTGATTAAGTTGGTGAACGGCTGAAAATCCGTCGATTCGATGTATCTAACGATTCGATGTGTCGAACGATTCGATGTGTCGAACGATTCGATGTATCGAATAATTCGAAAAAAATCGATTTGTTTCTGATTTAATTTTCTGTGACATTTTATCTCAGGGTGAGACAACTTGGATTTAAATCCCATTTCAATCAGCTGACGCCAGAGTAAATTCCTTTGAAAAAAATTAGGACTTCAATTATATGTATATAAAATATTGTAAAACGGTTGAGTAAAAATAGGAAAAAGCAATCGAATGTTAATCTTAAAATAATAATTTCAGCTATAAATAAATGATGGTTGTGTTAAAAATTCCATTGTACGAAGCAATTAAAATCGGTAAGGAATCAGAAAGAATCGGAAAGCATTGTTGTTTGAATTCGAAGAGAGAGATTCGCGATTCCTCTTCATCAGCCTCCAAAAACGACTAATTTCAGATCCTGGAAGTTAGGCAACACACTATGTATAAATGTACCGAGTTTTGCATACCTTTCAGGCTTCATTTTAATACGAGAGCGCTGCAGGACCGGGCTCCAGGATAGCCACGTGGGGAGAGCATCCGTCTTTGGTAAAAAGGCTCTGAGTTCGGTTTCCAGTGGTAGTCTACGTGCAATTGGACTCAGTTGTCGTAGTACTTTTAATAATACTAATACCCTGCTCCAGGATCCAAATTCTGTACAATTTAATCCATTTAAATTCCGTCAAATGAGAAAAATTTTCCACAAATAACTTGTTACGATCTAAGTCGACCATGTAATATTAATTAATCACTACATATTTAAAAAATATTTCTGATATGGTTTCCTCTGTTCCTTCCAGGACAACGGTTTTAACTTGTAAGCCTATAATAATTTGATATTATTTTTATTTACAGTACTGAATTTAATTTATCATATTTTTATAATGGTTATTCATTACTGAATATAAGACAAGTACTTAATATAAGACAAAAGGGTAACTTTTGATGATTGTAAAATGATTTCAAGAATTTCCTTTGAATTAAATTATTTGAACTGATATAGTCATTGGATAAATGGATAGGTAAACCCCTTATAGGTGAAGTTTGGTTCGTGTGGGTCACTATTCCACCAAACCTCAAATCTCTTCTTAATACGTGCAAATATTAACTAAAGTAGAATGAAAGAGTACTGACTAGGAAAAAGTCTTCACAACTGAAGGTTGAGAAAGATAATATCCAAATTGCATCCACAAAAAAATAATAAAAAGACAATACAAGAATAAAATAAATTGTTAAAATAACAAAAATAAAGAAACAAAAAAGACAAAAACTGGAATAGATTTTAAACCGAAATAACGTGAGTGACTGATGAAATGACAGAACAGTGTTTCGGCATATAATGAGGATTACGATGTTCCCGTACCAAATAATTAAAATTACTACTCAAATTGCAAAAATATTTTTTGTTGTATAAGAATATTTTTTGGTTGTCCTTATCCAAAATCCAAAGCCAGCCCATACTGATCTAAGGAAGGGTATAAGGTGATTTGGCACAAGGAGGAAAAGTCACAAAGGAATCCGTAAATAATAAAAGGCCGAAGAGATCGGGACTCGAACCAGGATCTCATATTTACTGTGAGGCTACTGCAACTAAGAGACAAAGGTTCTCCAAGCGCCGACAGCGGCGACCGTCTAAGGGCGATTCCCGGGAAACTGATAATCGTTTAGCGGTCACCAGTTATTCAGAATCCCGATGCGCATTTCGGAAACAATGCTTCCATCTTCATGGGGGGTCCAATTTAGACGGTCACCGCTGTCGGCGCTTGGAGAACCTTTGTCTCTTAGTCCATTGACCGCCGAGTTCCTTCTTTCTTTCTTCTAGCTACTACAACTGTTGAGCTATCTCGAAGAAGGTTCATTTATGAGACATTGTGGACAAGGGTCCGATTAAGCGGCATAGTCCACAGACAGGTTGTCTCGTTGAGTCTGCAAAGTGAAGAACAGTTATTGTCTACTCACAACGACAAGTCTGATCGTTCACCTCAAGGGTTTCAGCACCCATCTGGCAAATTGAAGATCATGGTTCGAGTCCAAGTCTCCTTAGACTTCTTTCACATTTATTTTCATTTAAAACAAAGCCGATCTAATTAATCGTCCCATGAAGCATTTTATCGCTCGAACGTATTTATCACTTATACTATACACCCCGAGACAGGTTCTTTTCCTCTTGGGTACCTATATTCCCCCCTTCTTTTGTGTTCTTTTTGGGCTACTATATGGCCTAAAAATTGTTTATTACATCAAATTTGTAAAAGGGAGAGTAAAAATTATTAACAATTAAATTATTATTATTATTAATTTAATATCCGGTACTCCCAGAAAGCCAAACATGGGTGAAACCGGTCCCGGGTTTGATTCCCGGTGGAAACCTTATGTGCAAAATGACCTTAGCTGTGGAAGTACTTTTAAAATACTACCAGTACTACCTTTTTATGGTGTAGCGTAACGTAACAAGAGCGATGCATCTTAATCTTCGTCCCAGACGCAATGAGCTCAGAAAAATCGTTTGCAAATGCCTTTCCCCTCTTCTCATCCTACTCTCTTCTCCTTGGTTACCATGGCTATGTCTCTCCCCTTTTGCGAGGGAAAAAGGAATCAATGAAATACACACAGAAAGTTCTAAAGGCAAAACATTGTGAGTTAAGCGAACTGAAACTAAAGAATTTCCTCAGTTATTTACTAACTAGTAACCTCCGCCGTCAAGTTAAACGGAACTTAATTAAACTTTTTTTAAATATACCTTCATACGCCTGTTGTACATACACATGTGGTCATTACAAACAAAACAGCTTCGATTATGAGTCTATAGTAATTCAATGTATCTCTAATTGTTACTATTATTATTACTTCTATTATAATTCCAATAATAATTTTGATTATTCCGTAAGATAATGAGATAGAATCCGTTATATTGTTTGATTTATTCTGGATAATTCTCGTATAAAATTGCTCATACTTTAAATCTGTGATAAAATATCTTGTCAGTTATATAACTATAAAATCAACATCACAAAGCTTTTGCATTTTTGATATTTAGCACAATTGTTGATGAGAATAAAGACGCGTCTTCTCACCATCAGTTCTATTGGGCGTTAAGTTATTACTTTTTGTTTATTGCTTTTTGTTTATTGCTCTAGGATAATACAGCAAACAAAAAAGCATCGTTGTTGACACCACTCTGCCACTATGAGGCTTACACCAAAGTATACAGTCATTCTTCATTAGATTTCCTCCTCAATCATAGCTGTGTCAAATAGTTTAACATAGAGAATCCATATCCGCGACATTTATATGTCGATATATATCTGAAGTGGTGGCCTCGGTGGGGCGTCCAGGGCGTTCGGCGTCTTTGGTGCTGACACGACCACGTTTAAAGTCCGCGAACTACCGTTTTACTGTCGCTTCCGAAGGCGAGGATGTTGGGTAACATTTATCTAACCAAGTTTTGGCTTGGAGAGTGTTTTTTCCCATCAAGAAACAATGTTTTATCAAAACTCGAAACTCGTCTTTTTCCATCGTTCGCGAAATGCCAAAACTTCGTGAAAACAATCAGCTGCCATTCGGAAACTAATACATGAATTGTCATGAAATTAAAAACAGTGCCATCTTAAGGTTGGTTCTCAAGTGAAATGTGCAGAAAAAGTTACTAGTTGCGACATCTCTATGTTAGGCTCGGGACTTTTCAGGCCATGTAGTAGATTGGCACTTAAATAACCCGGTAACTTCCTTGAGAGAATATTCGGTAAGAGTGATGAAAAAGCTCGTGAGCCATATTGCAGGAAAGAAAAGGATCTCGGCGTGCAATGATTAAGAGACAAAGGTATTCTCCAAGCGCCGAAAGCGGCAACCGTGGGGGGCGATTCCTCGGAAAAAGATTATCACCCACGTGGTCGCCAGTTTTCAGAAGCACCAAAGAAGTTTAGTACTTCTGAAAACTGGCGACCGCGTGGGTGATAATCTTTTTCCGAGGAATCCCCCCCCCCACGGTTGCCGCTTTCGGCGCTTAAAGAATACCTTTGTCCCATATTGCATACCAATGGTCCGACCCCGAATCAAGAACATATTCATGTACATGTTGTATGAGACCTAGTGTTATATTCGTAAGAAATAAAAGGTCTAGCATTTAATCAAGAGTTGCTACGGTTAATCAATAATCATTACGAGATTCTTGTCATCAGATGGGAGTTATTTGAAGGGAGGAGAATAAATGTTAGTTCAAACTTGCTCAATAAAGTCAGAGTAAATGCGTTCTCGCAATAATTTTGCGTCCACTTTTCCCTATAAGTCGATGAGAGAATGCAATAAGACCTCGCAAAATAGGTAGCATAGCTAAAGATTCATCTTTCTCCGGATGAAAAGCAACAGTGATAGGTAAGAGAAATAGACGTATGCAAACGCCGAAAGGTAGGATTCGTACATGTGTGGAAGAAGTTGTTGATCCACATTCTATCTATCCACTCTACCTCAAAATTTGTTATCCGGATGAACATCTGGATCAAAGTAACTTATGGACAATAATTAAGTAGAATTAGTTCTTAAGTACTAGCTCCAACAACCTTGGCGATGATTAGCAGATATTTGTCGTTCCACTTCTTGTGAATCATTCCAAGTCAAAATAACTGTAATTAAAAGAAAAAAAGCATCTAATTTTCTAATTTAGTTATTTTTCGCTTAATATAATGAAAATTGGAAATGGAAACAATTTTATGTTCCATAAATAAATTTAAAACGGAGACAACTCCCAACATTTACTTACCATTCTCTGTATTTTCAATCTGCGGTAAAGCTAGTAAAAAGCTCGGCTTCATAAAGCGTATTGTCGGTAGATGCGATGAGAAAGTTAGAGGGCGATGTTATTTCTCGTTGGTCAGCCCCATCTCGAATACGCGGCAAGTATATGGGACCCAGCGGATGAAACGGGTACCCGCGAACTTGAGAAAATTCAACGCAAAGCGATACGTTTCGTTAAAAAATGCTACGAGAAAAAGGTAAGCGTCACGAAGATGCTCTCAGATACAGGTTGGGCATCATTGAAAGTAAGGTGGTTAGAAGCTAGGTTGCGACTCCTTAATAAATTTAGAGAAAGCACGTTTTTCCATGACGTAGTTGATATTATGCGACCCCCCTGTTACTTCGGCCGATCCGACAATGAGAGCAAAATAAGAGAAATAGACGCTATAACAATTCGATTTAAGAACTCATTCTTTCCGCGAACAATACGCGATAGTAATAGGCTAAAAAAGTAGCTCAATCGATTGTTGTTCACACCCCCTGCCACAAGCCGAAAGGCGGATTGCAGTTATTCATGTAGATGTAGATGTAAGACCTTTATTAGTGCATCCTTCGAGTATTGTTGCGCTCAAAATCTTATTCACGTTGTTAAAATTCTTAAGTGCACTTTTATGTATAGAAACATTCCATTGCAGTGGCGAGAGAATAACCCCTGAACTCCCCATTGATCGTCTCCGGAAGAAAAGAAATTTGGATAGCTCATTCCGTGGAAAGAGACCATAAATTCACAACTTTCGCACTTCCGTTGGATTACTTTCTCTTTATTCTCCGTCATTTTGTCTTCCTTAATTTCGCAATTTCATCTCGTATTTATTTCTCTCACCGCATGCCATTTTTCTTCACCTTTATATCTCCATGGCAACGCAAACGGCGACCATTTAACTTTTACTCACAAAAACGGAATGATGGGAATTTCATATCGAACTTGGCTAGGATTGTTAATTATGCGATCTCAACTACGATTAGAACCGAAAATATTACCTTTCTCTTTAATCGGCCTATCGGCTTTCGACTAAGACCACGACAGACCGGATGTACATAATGAGTCTCGATCATTCCCAAATTAAGACTCTATTTATATACGCCGACGAATTACGAAATAATACGCATACCAGGTGTTAACGAGTGCATGTACGTGGAAGATCCTCCTTGTCGCTCTTGTATAATCTACTTTTGCTTATAATTAGAGCAAGATCCCTTCGGACGCCTTTGAATGAAGTTTTGCGAGCGAAGGAGCAGATTATTAAGATTTACCTGTAAACGAAAAGAGCTATAGTAAAGATTTGAAATTGACGCTTCCAGCCTACATTTGATTTCAAATGATTTAACCCTAAAGAAAATAATTTTACGTGTGCGATAAGATAAGTCGTGCACTTAAAAAACTACTCAATGGGAAATAAAATACTAGTAGTAGTGGAAGTAGTACTTCTAACACTAGTACTTCTACTACCACCATTACTTCTACTACTACTACTACTGCTACTGCTTCATCTAAAACTATTTCTTTTAATATTACTTCTACTGCTTCGACAGCTAAGTTCATTTTGTACGTGGAGGGGAACTGAATCTGGGACGGCTTCAACTGAAGTTGAATGCGCTGCTCATTTGGCTGCACGGGAGCCAAAAGGCGTATAACAATCCTCGGAGTCTGTAATTGGACGGAGCACCCGCCTTATCAAAGTTCCAGAACGACTTGAATGCTCCGCAAGATAGTTCATTTGACTGAATAACTTACCTGCAAGTGGAAGATCCGAGTCCTGGTCCCAGTCAGATTTTAATTCCAGTTCGCTTTTCCTATGGCAATTTAACTCTAGTTAAGCCCACTCCTTTGATTAGTCGCTTGATGATGATGGGCTGATCATCACCGATCGGAAATTGCTCTGGAGTTCGAGCTGTGCTCACAGGGGATCTCTACATCTACGTCTACATCTACTTCTACGTATACATCTACTTCTACATCTACGTCTACGTCTACTTCTACATCTACTTCTACATCTACTTCTACATCTACTTCTACATCTACTTCTACATCTACCTCTACATCTACTTCTACGTCTACTTCTACGTCTACTTCTACATCTACTTCTACATCTACCTCTACATCTACCTCTACATCTACTTCTACGTCCACTTCTACATCCACTTCTACATCCACTTCTACATCTACTTCTACATCTACTTCTACATCTACTTCTACATCTACCTCTACATCTACCTCTACATCTACATCTAAATAATTTACATAATTACCCTGCAAGCCGTCTTTCGGCGAGTGACAAGAGGTATAAAAACTGAAGGATTGCTACTTAAAGCTACTTTTTCAGCCTGTTATTATCGCATATTGTTCGCGGGAAGAATTAGTCCTTAAAACGACTTGTTCTGGTTATTTCATTCTCATTATCGGGCCGGCCGAATTAGCAGGGGGCCGCATAACATCAATTACGTCATCTGTGAACGTGCTTCCTCTAAATTTGTCAAGCAATCGCAACCTAGCTTCTAATCTCCTTTCTTTCAACGATTCCCAACCTGCGTCTGAGAGCATCTTCGTAACGCTTGCCTTTTTCTCGTATCATTTTTTAACAAAACGTCGTAACAAATATCGCGCACTTCTTCAACATTGCAATTCGGCAGAGGATTTTGTTCGACAAAGGAGGACGGAGGAGAATAATACCATAAAAAGTGTTTCCCATTAACTGCACTATTCATTAAGTGGAGGAAGAGCACGACGCTTGAGTGTTGTGAAAGCGTTGAAATGCGTTGAAAGAGGAATTCGTATACATTTATCAAACTGTATTTTCGTGGTGTACGTTATTCACCTAATTGAAAATGTAAATTAGTAGAATCCTTTTAATTCAGGCTCGACTTCGTGGTAGGTCTCCATTATAAGGAAAAAAGACTGAAATGCCATGGTTTCGACCCTTTACGTCACCATAATTCAATACTGGTGGCAAAGGAATAAAGAGGTAAAGGTATTATTAATTCGGCTTCAACTTTATAGTCGGACTCCATTTTGAAGAGAAAATTACTAAAAAGCACTTTAACATGGTTTTTGAACATTGAGGTCATTATACTAAACCGCTGTTGGTAAAGGTATAAGTACATTTTAGTCATTCTTTTATAATGTAAATTAGTTCCATTCTATAGATTTGGTATAGTTTTCTCGAGTCGCAAAAGTTTAAAGGAAAGTCATGTTATAGTGTAATAAAATTTTAACTTAAAAGTACTCGATGAGTTTTATTAAGACAACCCGTGAAATTTTAAAACCAAGCCAAAGTTCTGTAGCTTAAAATACACCTCAGAGAATTAATTTATCGGCTTACTGTCAGACAACCTTAAAAGCAACGCCGTCGTCCTCAAAACCATGCCTTTATGATAGTTGCATTTTAAATTAACCCGTCAGATTTAGATCCATTAAGCGATGGGACAGCAATGGTAACATCAAAAAACAGCCGAACATGTCTGACACGAGCGCGACTCGAACCCGGGTCTTCCCTCTTCCGGGGGGGCTGCCGCTATAACTATCGAGCTAGGTGGCAAAGCATTCTCTCCCGCCATTATTTAGGGAGTGACTTTCCGATGAAAAACATTTGAATGCGGAAATTCCGAAAGAATGAGTGAGGAAGAGGCTTTGTTAGGAAGAATCGAATGGGGCAGGATAGAGTGAGAGGGAGGCGGAGCTGTATTGATCGGATAGTTTGCTTGGGCGGTGGAGGGAAGGGGAGGGAGACACCGCTTGAAATGCGGTCAGTAAAAGAGGTTCCTTCAGGTGAGGATAAAGCGGGATGCAAAAGTAACTACTGTTTTCATACAACGACGAAATATGGTTGTATTTTATATGATAATATTCTGGGAACTGACTTTGGCTGTAAAGATGTAGACTATTTTATCTTTGACATGACGAAGCGTTTGAAGAGTCAAGAATTTTCAAGCGAGAAAGTTACGAAAGGGGTGGTTCCAACAGTGCTCAAGAATGTAATTTAATAACCGCTGTGGGAAAATGGGTATAACGAGGTCATAAAATAGCTACGGACATGGATAGCTAAATATCAATGGACATATTTGAAACCTAACGATTCGAAAGCGTGAAGCGTTAATAAAAAGAAAATATTAGGTTTTGTAGCTAAAAGTGCAAATGGAACATAAAATTCATTGACAAAAACGAGTGGGTAATTGATAATATATATAAAGGGTATTCGAAACAGTTTCTTCGTAGAATCTAAAAATGTCGAAAAAGATAACAAACAGACTGTACAGAACTACTTCTATATACCAATTAATACGCGAAAAAGCAAACATATTTATTACTCCAATTGTAGGCGTAAGAAATTAAATTCATTCGTTACCGTTTATCTTGATTAACTAATCTCATCAAATTAGAATCATAAATTTTACAAAATCATTACACGTACATATTTAGCATTACTGATCCTTGGTACTTCACAACTAAGGGTTGAGATGATATGGAGCTCGGAAGTCATATCGCAAATCATGATGAATGTATCATTTACCTTCATGTTAAATGCAAACAGATCTGGCTTCAACTGAAGTAGAAGCCCCAAGGCGCATGCTAAAAGGGGGTGGCCGCGTGTATGGCTATAATAGCACACCTCTTTCGCGTCTATTTGGATCCCATGGCAATGTCAGGGATGTAAGAATTAAGTTCAAATAATTGAAAAAGCACTCAATACTAATCGGATTAGCGAAGTACTATTTGCCTATTTTGTCTTCGAATGATGAGAAAAAGATATATTTACAATTCATTTCGTCGGAAATATCCATTTCCTTCCGTCTGTTTCGTCCAAATAAAATTTAATATTTTTTAAGTGCTCTTTCGTTAATACGATACAGTTGGTGATATAAAGAGGCAAAACTGATGATTGAAGAAGTTAGTTAATGGTCTAAAGATAATATTGTGATAGTCTATAATATCAATGAATAATGTCTAGAATAATGTGAATCTTTGACATTACGGAGAGTGATTTAAGGCAGAGGATGGGGAAGCAAAGACGAGGAAGGCTAAAAAATGCGCCCTTAAATACAAATAAAAATTGAATGTAACTGGAATTTTACTTAACAAATTGACGTACATTAAACTCACCTGTAGCTATATAAGTTCAGCGGGTAAGGACTGAGATAACTTAGTAGAATTCCATGACAAAATAAACATATATGAATCAGCTTTTCGTAGACAACTTTATCCTCATCTATTCAACTTTGCTTATTCTACGTATGAGCCCATCAAGACTGAATTTAAATTCTGAGTATTAACGTCAATGTGTAACACACATGGTACTCATGAATAAGTAGCCGAGGGGGGAGGATCAGGAGAAAGGGGAATGGATTTAAGGGATCGCATTGAGTAGGGTTGTGAGTGTAAAACGGGAGAATACAGGGTTACCCTTAAAAGACCCTTGAGTAAAGGGTAATTCGAGGGTGTGATTGGTATCTGTGAGTAAAAGGGGCTTATGGAACACAGTTTGATCATTCAACATACGTAAGTATAATACAATTCGCTTGCAAAATATCAACTATCTGTACGACTAATTTCTTATTGAGCATCATTTTCATAGTATTATCTCAAGATTTTCTCTCCGAGATTACCATGTTGACTACTTATGTGATTCTGACAAGATTCTATTTCTTAGATAATGGATAAAATAATAATTATCTAAGAGGCCTTGTTAATGCAAATTTTAGATGAACTTTTTCAATTTTCCTTAAAAAATGTGAGCACACTACGCACAAATAATCGGCTAGCTTAACCTCATATGAGCATGTTTATTAGTAGCATAAGCTTACCATCATCGAGAATGGATTTGGAGAGGGTACAAAATGATTTTATTCATAAATATAACAGCTATTAGAAAGATTTTAAAAAATCACAACGTTAAAGTTCGATTTAATGTTCCACAGCAAAACTGTTGGATTTTCTCCAAATTTTCAATTTCAAAAACCCACTCAAAACCGCAATAACGAGATTATCGACTCAATAGCATCATCACTTAGGGCTTTGTATAGTAATTGATTTTACCGTGCGCAATTTTCCTTTATATCTTTTGCTTTATTACTGGTAGGTTTTCATATCCTCCATCCGTGTGTTATTCTACTACGAACTTCTTCATGTGAGTTATCTTCTTAGGTTTTTTGATGCTCGTAAATTAATCATTTTCCCTTTATATATCTATTCCTCTGTTATTAATGGCCTCGTTTCGAACTTGGTGGACAATAGTTAAATCAAAGAGATAGTTTCCAAATCATTTAAATATATATACACTTTTATTTACATTATCATTTTCCGTATTATTTAAGTCTATACATTTTTTCTCTATACATTTCTCTATTACTTCTTCCATTCTCACACTAATTTGTTGTAATTTGGTCACTATCTTTGTCATGGTGACCATCAAAGATAGGAATTTTTTGTTCATAATAATGGACGTAAAACATACGTACATACACTTCCACTTAATAAAAAATTTAATACGACACATTTTGTATACTCGGGAAAACTTATATTTACCGTGCAATACTCCATTTTAATGTGTAAAATACAGGATTTATGTCCTTTGCTACTAAACAGCCTTATTTCATGTATATAAATACCAATACTTAGTACATTATGTTACGGACAACTTCCGCGAGCATAATCAGGGCCGGCGGAAGCGGGTCTTCAGAGCCTGCAATGCAGGTGGGCGCCGCTTTTGGGGGCGCAGAATTTTTTCTTTCGACATACATTTCTTAAGAGGGTTGAAAAAACTCTCCGACAGCCGAAACGTCGGTAAATGTCGGACTAGTTCCAAAGGATGGAAACTGAAGTTCCGGATTACCGACCGTCTAGGAATCACTCATTGCGCATTTCGAAATTCCAGGTGATCTGGGACGGTGATCGAAAATGTGGAGGAAAATTCTGTTCGGTTGTGTCCCTTCTCAATGCAAAGTAAGAAATCAGCCATAAATTGATCGGTCATTTGGTATGTGCTGAGGAAAAAGCCTTACTAAAAGTTTCATAACAAACTTGTGTTTTAACTTTTTAAAGATGGACGTGGCAGAGGGTATCTTGATGAACGTTGGCAACCCTCGTCAGCTTAAGTTTTCTTTTGCATTAACCTGTGTTGGATTTGTATATTTTAGAGACCCTAGAAACTATTTTCATCTTCAGGAGGACGATGGTTCTAAGTAAGGAGTCATGAATAACTTTCCGTAAGGTGGTAAATATTTTTATTTTCACAAAGTAAAATAACTACAAAAAAAGTCACTTCTACAATATAAAGTACACTAAAAATACTGAAATCAACGACCGGTTTCGGAACATTCGGCCATGATTAAGTCATCATCATAGTAATCATCACCTAATGATATTATATGATGGATTTATTGTTTTTTCCTTTGTGAAATTAAAATTATTTTATCACCTTACGGAAAGTTATTCATTATACTACCAAGTCAAGTCTGAACGTATTGAGTTTTTTTCCGTAAGATAACATGCGGCAGTACATTTACCAACGTTCATTAACATTCTTTCATAATTTTTTAGTATTTAATTTCATATTCCCATCGCCCTTCGTTTATCCGACGGCTGAATCTCATCTCATTATTGGGACATGTTTACATTTTCGGTCAAAAATGTCATTCATTTGATATGTTACGGATTTTTCATAATTTTCTCGGCAATTGCGATAGCGATTAACGACCTTGTCGCCTATTAAGAGACTGATGTAAACAAACTTTGGAACATTTAAGCTTTTAAGTTGCTTTCACTGTTATAGCAACCGAAGTTATTTTGATAGTAATTTAAATTTTCTTCAAATTACCTTCCTCTTTAATATAAATTGATATACTTTGTAAAATATATCGTTATCTCAAAGCAAAAACAAAATACGACGATAAAAATAAGAATATATATTGTATTTTCTTTCTCATAGTACCTTTCTCAGTTCTATTCCACTATTATTTCTAATGAAACATAGCAAGGAAAGGGAAAATCAGCTTTACGTGTATTCCTTGCGACGTTACTGACGCCAGCCAGATTAATAAACATACAAATACGTACTCCCCCATAATTATTATAATTTACGAACTAGATAAAAAATTTCGAGTAAAAATTAATAATAATTAAGCTTATATAATTATTCTTATCACTTTTTAATATGTATTCTACTTATATATTTTGTAATTCAGCAATCTTCATCTGTATGAGAATTATTAACCCCGTAGTAACGGTTCCGTGTACCTGCAAAGATGCCGTAAACTATTATAAACATTTCATCGCACATTACATGCCAGAATTGCTTGAACAAGAATTCATCATATAAAAGCATAATGTTAATTGAATTTTCTCACCGAATACAAGAATGAGTACTCAAAATGGAAAATGTTGTAGGCGCCAAAATGTGACTGATGCAGGGTTAGCTGTTCTCTGAATGCAATCAGCTGCAAAGAGAACAATTTCAAATGACAGTTAGACGTTCTTTCGGTATTCATGAAGTTGGCAGCACTCCCACTTACCTCTTCCACTATTTCTTTGGAATGATCCAACAGCAACGCATCGTGGACGAGATTTCGCGTGCGAGTCTCCTGAAAGAAATGAACTAAAGCTCACTAACATATTTAACATTAAATGCAAAAATGATGATAAAAGGTCAAAGAAATTTCTAAAGATTTCTAGTACCTGGTGATGGAATTTCTTATAGCTAATAAATTTATGGATAAAGAAATACCCTGCGTTTCAGTAATTTAAAATTATGTACATGTAGTAAAACCCACTGCTTTTACTCTATTTTTGTAATTATGTTTTTACCATTGCATGGGAAAATATAACTGCCCTACGTCTCTCAGAATCGATTCGACTTTTAATCCTAACCATTCTTTCGAATCGCACCAATTCGATTCGATAACCTATTCGATCCTGTATCGCAACCACCTATTCTATGACACATTCCATTTGATTTTTTAATTTCAATTGCGGCCTCGATTCAAAAATCGATTTGAAGGAAATTTAGCGAATCGCAGATCTCTTAAATAAAATAATCAGCATCAAGGACGTTGCTATAGGCACGTTTTCCGATCTCTTTTGGATTTTCAGAGGTTCAAAATTCAATTTCACAAGAAATGTATATATTAGTAGTTCTTAGCTTAAGTCATACGCGTGGGATACCACTGAGAATCGAAGCCGAAGGCACTATCTGGAAGCCCCCAGGAAAACCCATGACCAGAGTCGTCTGTGCGATACATTGAAAAAACTGCCATCTTGTTAACAATAATTGTAGGTCTCCAGTGAGGATGATTCATATCAATTACATGCAAGAGGGATTCTGCTACTTGGACTATACTTGGCATAACCAAGCTTTCCTATTATGTTCTCATAATATGTTAATCGACCATGTCGTTAGGTACATGTATGAGTATATCACCCGTATTTGGCTGGTTTCGTTCATTCGACGTGTAATTGCTTTCGAAAATTTGTCCATACATTTACATTTTCATATACAAGCTGCAAGCCGCCAAAGCCGTGTGACAGAATGTGCAAAACATCGATATCCCAGTCTAACTCTAGATGCTGCCATATTCCCTAATGCTACGCGGAAAAGACGACCATAAGAAATTATCTGTTCCCCGCGATTGTTTCCTGGTAACACTTTTTCGTTTTCTTTCGGAGCTCTTGAACTTTATTAACTGGAGTAAAATAAATCAACTATTTCTTCGGCGAGATCTAGACTGATACATGTTTCGAATAACTTTCGTCGGTAATCAGGTCTTCCATAGCGAAACACTGCTGTCGAACCTGATGTCTCCTTTAACAAACCTAGCTGCTCTACGCTGAACAATCTACAGATCTGAGACAAATTTCAGCTCGCGAGGATCCCAAATCGCACAACAGTACTCAAGTGGAAGTAGAATCAGGAATAACACACTGTTTTTTTTTAACTCTCGATGAGCATCCCCTTAGATTTCTATTTATTAATTCTTAGATCCAATTTTCCTTACCTATGACGTTTCGAATATACCCGTTGAAAGTAAAACTACTGCTGAGTGTAACTCTTTGGTATTCATAATGACTTACTCCAAAGGATATCCTGATATATGATATGGTATGCTGGTAACGTTTGTGAAATGTTGAAAGCTAGGCACTTATTAATATCTTGCTGATCTTGGCATTCGATATGCATTACCTATGACGTTTCGAATATACCCGTTGAAAGTAAAACTACTGCTGAGTGTAACTCCTTGCTATTTTTAATGACTCACTACTCCAAAGGATATCGTGAGAATTGATATGGTATGCGGGTACAGCTTGTATCATAGCTACGCACTTTATACTTAAATCGAGCTACCAATCCCTGCACCATCTTGCACCACACGTAACGCAACTGGTCGTACCTCTTCTACAGTGCGCGAGCAGTCGACTACGATGCGAACAATGAGAGCACCGATGACGGCAGTCCTCAGCACCAGGTGAGGAAGAAACATCACTTCCTTCCCTAGGTGAGCCATCTGCGTTATTTCGAAGAAGATGCAGGTCATTCCCAGCAAGATGGAATTCAGGATGATTATGAGCATGACCAGATTGGTGGACTGATTGAGAAGAGACGTGGCGTTGATGATATGATTGCGAGCTATTCGCAGTCGCCGCAGCATGGTGCGGCTTCTGGTGCTTCCACTGAGCCTCGAGTTGAGAACACGGTACCTCAGGCCGAGGATGTGGACGATCAGAGAGTAATACAAGCCGATGACGACGTAGGTCAAGTTCTTCTGCACGACCATGACGGACGTCAGCGTTCCGAATTGCAAGACCGACGATTTGGTATCGCTGAGAAACTCCAGGAAAAAGAGGACCGCGATGCAGGAAATGGCTAAGGAGCGGGAGTAGCAAACCTTGGTGACGCTCACGTGCACCTCGTCACCGGTTCGCAGCATTCGGTCAGCAACTTTGATGCAGCCGAGCACCCGTGCTGCGGTGGGCATTTTGGAAAGGAACAAGAGCACAATTAACACCTGGGAGAATGCGAAGGTGGAGTAGGTCAGCGTCTCGGTCATGTGTTTTATCTTTAAGTGATACAACTTCTCCAAGTACATCGACATCCTCTGGGTGATGAACAGGACTTGCAGGCCTAGAGCCGTCCAAATGTAGGCAGTTGAGGCGACCTTGAGCACGACGTATTTGAATGAATTCGGTTTCCTGAGTGCCCAGTATGGGGATGGAAAGGCGAGAAGTGCCATCAGAAGGTGAAAGGGGCGGAGGGACCAAACCACGCCTAACTTTTTCCTCATTTCGTAGAATGCTGGATTCCCTCTGAAGATGATTACCGTTGACACTGCACCTAAGTGTGACGTTCTATATCTACGTGAAACTTTTGTGCCAATCTAATCTGAAAATTCCTTGAATTTCAGCCGATTCAGGAGTAGATGTTCACGAGACTGATTCAACTGAAATGACATAAATTTCGATTAAAGCAGTGGAAGATCAAAATATCTAGGAATGTGAGGAATGAATCAATACCTCCATGCGGACTTTGGAGAGATACAGAAGAGAAGTTCAGTGGACCATTCGACGAAATCTTCGAGATGAGAGAGAATACAGTTCACTTCCACAAGAAAATTCGTAGAATTTCTACATTTTAAGCCCTGAATAAACTATCTAGGAGACTGAAATCACCATAATGAGGAACTAATCGAAAAGTGGAGTCAATTCCTCAGGAGTGAACTCTATGTCCAAGAAAATGGAGAACATTCTCCGCTTTACTGAAATCGAAAAATCGATGAGGGATCAAAGGAAAGAGACTCTCTCTCATTTTCTAAAGCTCGAATGAAATGTGCTGAAGCAACTCCATGTTTTAGTGACAAAATGACACGAAGTCAACTACTGGGTATTATACTTAGAATTTGAAGGAGCGCATTTCATGCTGATATGAGTAATACTTCCTTAGAACATTTCCATTCTTTTAATATTTTCTAAATTCTTGGCTGCTTTCTACATTCTATTATGCACCTAAGGATGGAAAATTTTTACTATTTAAAAATTTTTACTATTTACGTCTTACTATTTTCAGTGCTCTAAGCTATATTAGCTTAATTTTGCTATATGTATTCAGCGTAGTGTATATTTTCAGTCATTCGCCAATCATTATTCAATTTTTCGTTATTTTACTTTCATTGTAGTTTTCATCGCTATTTTTTATTAATTTCTCTTTTAACCCAATTATTTGTTTATCATCAACTTATTCGTCTATTAATTTATTAATAAAACTAATTGCTATAATAGTTAATTTATTATTTTTCATCAGTTTGTTAATGTAATTAAAATTTAGTTAACTATCAGCAGGTTTCGCTAGCATTTCACCCACCTTCTTTGGAGTAATTTTTTAAAGCGCTTAGACAACTGAGGCCATTCCACATGCGAGTCCCCACCGCGAATCGAACCCGGGATCAATGACGAGTGCTTTGACCAATGACTAATGCGTTGCCCACTGGGCTTTCAGTAGACCTTCTAAATCCTTTTGCTAGTATTTCCCTGTTGTGGTGTATTTTTTCGTGCCAACTTGAGGTTTCAAATCCGCAATACAGTTTTCTTCTATGCCTTTCTCAAGCTACATTTAAAATTTTTATGACCAAGTGTTCGATTTAAGAAGAGACATAATTCTCAAACTCCCACCTATTAAGCTGTTTTATTATTATTATGAATTATTTCAACATTCGTTTGATTCCATTCCATTTTTTATATTAGTAGGTTGAAGAATAGTTTCTCTATTAATTAAGCGTTCTTCCGTGGACTTGCAAGGAGACCTCAAGGGATGGATCTCAAGAATTACGACAAAACGTAATTCCCGTGTAACTAGGGCAGGCAGATAGAATACTTTGTACGGGCTCCACGGTCCCGGAATCCCGGAAGACTAAAAGTAATCATGTTCAATGTTATCAGTAAATGTTACCAATAGGAAATAACTCTTTTGGTTTAATTGTAATGCGTCAAGCTCTGCGTTGGATGCGTTTGAGCTCGTGACAATATTTAAACATTTTCCCTTGCTTCCAAACGTAAGCTCTTGGTAGGAATTCATGAGCAAACCATCGCAATTCTCGAAACTGATATTTGGAAATTATCTTCATTACCTCTTACTGAGCTCCACATTGGTAACGCATTCGTTCAAAATATTCATCAACTAATCTTCTCCTCAGGTATGACCCTATAACGAACTTTTTCTAGCAAAATAGCACTTCATTAGTTCTCGATATCTCTAACGCAAGGTACTATATCCGTGCAAACATCAAATGGAGTTACGAGGATTATACTAATATTTTAGCTTAGTGTTTTAAGCTATCTTAAGAAATTTATTATTTTTCTCGTAAGAAGAACATATAAAAAGTACATCATTCATTCAATATGCAACGATTCCAAAATATAAAATAAGATATTTAATTACTTTATTATTTAATATAGAATAAGATCAATAGGAAAGGAGTTGCTTTCTATTTTGAACTTCTTAATTTTTGTTGCTTTGTTTTCGAAATGATCACTTTCTTTCTACTTCATTTTGTGGTATTTGTTTTTCTAGTCAAGCAGTTCTTCTTCCTGTTTCCTGTTTTTAAATTACTCTTTTTCTCTTATGTAAATTCGAATTGAAATTTTCTTGAAAATCATTCCCTTCATGGCTACTAATATGGAAATATCTATAGTCATTAAAAAATTTTGCTCCCTTTTCTTTGCACCCAGGATTATTTATTTACTGTTTTAAAAACTGTATGAAGTGAGATATATGTACCTAATACAAATTTTCAATCATTTGGGCATTTATTTCATTGCTGTTAATATAAACCGTCCGCATTCTTGGAGCATCCGCATCTTGCGAAAAAATATTGATTACGAAAACATTCTGTAAAAAGAAGCTCCAGATTGTGTTAGATTTTGTACAAGACCCTGCGAAAGTGTTCACCTGAATTCAGAAAAACACTTTTCGGAGAATTTATTACGGAGCGAACTAAAATTATTTATAACATCATGCATACCTCATTAGCTTTTATTATATCACCTATGAGCAAGTTTGAGATATTTTAATGAAATGAAATAAGTAACCAGAGCTGCAGTGATTACTATTGTCGTCTTGGGTTGCGTTAATATTCACAAACCATTTTAAGTATCTTCGAAATTTTACAACATCTAGTGGATTCCGGTAAAATAGGAGGAAATTCGTCGGGTAAAATCTGACGCAGGTTTAGAAATTTTTTTCTGTCCTTCGTAATCATTTTCATTATCGCAGCTGAATATTTTCACTAGCAATGAAACAAGATGGCGACCATTGTTTTAGATCAAATTTTTAGGTTTAGCTCCTTATATCTGAAATCTTGATTGTCATCCACAGTAATGGGGTTACTCTTCATAAAAACATCAGATTTTTAGTGAAATATTCAGGTAAAACTAATACCAAGAACTGTTACCATTATTTCAACTTGTCAAAGGTGAATCTTCATTCACCAAACCTCACCAAATGTTTCAGGAAGATTTTGCCGTCAGTATGAAGCGCTATTCTTACGAGCCCTAATGAGAATGAGATATCTTCAGTTGGGATTGCAAAAATAATTAAAATAGAGAGATCAATCATCCGTTTATTTATCGATTGACATGAATCATCGATTGCTTTGTAACTCAGCGATCTTCATCTGTACCAGAATGATGAATCCCGTCGAAATAGTTCGATGTATCTGAAAATATATTATTAACATTTTTAGCCATTCTTAAAATATTTTCAAATCTTATGAAAGCTGTCACTGACATTACTACACTTGATTAGCTTACCGAATATATAAATGAGTAGTCGAGATGGAAAATCTTGTATGCACCAAAGTGGACGTCATCAAGACGTAGCTGATTATTTAATGTGTTCAACTGAAAATCGAAAAATGAACACATGTTACACATTCCAAAATGGAAGCGCTGATTCGGGGTGGAAATGAATGAAAATTACCTCGTTGATAACGTCTTTCGCATTCTCTGATAGAAGTGCCCGGCGAACTCCATGACGTGTGTTGTTCACCTGAAAATATATATGTTATTATTATTAAAAGCGTATTTTGGTCTCTATTATGCGTGGTGGGTACGGTTTTTCATTTTTCAAAAAAGAAACAAAAACTGCGGGATGAAATGAAAAGTAAATAACTCAGTAACAACGTAATGTATGGGAATGTATGTTTATCCGTATTGCAAGAGTAGCCTCATACTTGGTCGATTACGCGATATTCCTCGATCTGATGATTTAAGTTACGATTCGTAGCTTTTATTAGAAGATTTTACATGCCATTTACAACTAACGAGAAAAGTTCGAACGTATCATAGAGATGCATTCAGTTGATTTGAATTCCTAGCATTCTAATCTTCGAGAATATCAGAGTTCAAATCCAGGGGGGGATATCCGTTGCCATACGCTTCTGTGTATCTTTCTCGTTAGTCACAAAATATTACCTTCCCTTTCATTTTATGGAGATAATTCTGATTCTTTCGAATACTTACTTAGCACGTTCAATTTTTTCATTAAAAATAAAGCTTATTTATATGTCGAAATTTTCATGCTTTCTGATAATTACTTAAGCGACCGCTATGGTCGTTCAGCTACTGCATATTAAAGGTTCCAAATAGATCTATTATGACTGTCTCTGGAGCACAAAACAAACTATGTAATACCACAAGAAATTTTATTGAACTACTTGTCTTTGTGGTGCTACATAGTTAAACTACATTTTCTTGTGGTATTATATAGTTTGTTTTCACTCGTGCTCCTGATGGATCCATACCACAAATTCGCGGCCGAAGCTGTTGATAATTAGTAGCGTTTTGACCAGTTTTAACTACACCAAGTCTTATTATTACCATGTAATACCGCAAAGATCGAATTTATCAAAAGACACAATTACCATTTTCATGGTCTGAGAACAGACGAAAACTATGTGTGCCAAAAGGACATTAAGTTCAACCGTCCTCAAGGTAAGATGAGGTAAGAAGTCCTTGACCACTCCGAGCTGTGCCATCTGCATCATCTGGAAGAATGTGTAAGTGATTCCGAGGGTGACGGTCACCAGGATCACCATGAAGAGGACGAGGCTTAATGAGGTGTTGAGCAGATGTGCGGCGTTGGAAATGCAGACATGGGCGTGTCGAAGAACACGCAATCGCCGAAGCATCACGCCTCTCTTCACACCTTGAATGTCGTCTAGCTTAGAGCTGAGGACTCGGTACCGTACGCCGAGGGTGTGCACCATCAGGGAATAGTACCATCCGATGATTACGTACGTCATGTTCTTTTGCAGAACAAATATCACGGCGAGTATTCCACCGCCCCCAAAGTATCCCAAGGATACGCCAATGTATGTGAAGAACATGCAGAGGATGACGATGACGCGCCAAATGCACGCTTTCCTCGTGGAAATGTGAGTCCTCGAGTCCAGACGAAGGATTCTGTCCACGTCTCTTATTTGCGCGACTACACTCGCGGCGTTTGGTAGTTTGCAGTTGAGCCCCGTCACGATCACTATCTGCGAGAGGGAGTACATGGTGTGGAATAGAGACTGGGCTATCGAACTGATTCTGAAGTGGAAGAAACCGCAGATGAAGTCGGGCAAATTCTTAAGCAAGATGAATATTTGTCCCATGACGAACAGCCAGGAGTAGGCGGAGAATAGTAAACGAAGAGCACGATATTTACGCGAGTGGTTTTTTCTCAAGGTCCAGTAAGGCGAAGGTAGTGCGAAGGCTGTCATCAAAAAGAACATGGGGCGGAGAGACCATACCAGGTCCAGCCGTTGACCCATAGCGAAAGCAAGGGCCGGAATATGAGAAAGTAACAAACCTTACGTCCACAGTGAACGCTTCATGTACTGAAGAAGTATGACATCAAAACAACTAAAACCAAATCGATGACTTTTGCAGAATCAGAAAAGTTGAAATCCTATTATAATACGAGATGGAGGTACTTTGAGCTAGTCGAAGAATTCTGCTACTAGAGGCAGCAAGATCGACGAAAGTGGCAAAAGGGAATAACTGAATAGACCGAGCAAAGTAGTACAGTTTACCTGAAGAAGCAAATTTTGACAGTGAGTACAAGCACGGACATTAATGAACTACTCATCAATACACGGGTGTCTTATAAAAATACATCTTAGAAACACGGAGGGTTACAGCGATGGGAAAGAGAGTATTGGAAGAAGAGAATATGGAAGGGTTATCCCAAAGAAGGATGATGAAAAAGAAGAAACAGACGGAGTGACTAGTGAAGCATCGAACGAAGGAAATAGTCTACCAAAATCTCCAATGTAAGGACTAAGGTAACCAATCGGTCAAAATGAGCAAGGATAGTACCCTGAAGATAGAATTAGAAGGATTGGTGAAATAGAAGAATCAGAAATGAAGACCCTGGTTAGATTATGAGAGACATGTGATGCTTAGCAGTAATTTTAACAATTATTATGGACTGTAAGAATCGGGAGGACATGACGGCCTGGAGACGAACCATTCGTCGGATTATTAATTATTGAAAAGATATTTTCTAGCATTTGCGGCTTCCGTAAGTATATTGGGAATCGCTAGCAAAACTGTTGCTTCGAAAGAGTGAACCCTTTTCTATTTTATTGAATCGTTCTCTATTCAACTCGAAAGCATTTTGTTTTCAATAGGAGCTTTCACAAATACTCTTCCTCTCTTTCTAATGCTTCCAAGTGATGGCCATTCAAGCTTCGCTTTACCCACTTCCTCTGCATACTCCAAACTCTATCCACATTCGGTAGCGAATGTGAGGACGTCGAGAAACGGTCTAAATTGTAGATCAATATCTACCGCCGATTGGAGTGTCTCATTTTCAACCTTTGGATTTGTGTCGACTGTACACACTTTTCCAGCCGATAACGAGGCGTTAAATACGTTCACAGAAGTCTTGTCTGTGCGACTCTATAGGCCATTCAGTCACTGCAAATAATAATCAATATACATCGCGTAAAAATTCAATTTTTCCATTTCCCACATTGAGTCCATTTACTTTATTATAGCATAGAAACTAAGGTAGAACCTCGTCAGAAAACTGGGAGTAATGAATCTCTTATTCGTCCTTCGTGGAAATTTCTTTCCTAACTGTTTCTACGAATGCTAAATAATGCGACCACAAACCAAAGCACTTAGGTCGACTTGCACTATGTTGTATTGGCTCACAAGGAAGTATTTGCTGGTTATTGCGTATAGCAAGTGGACCCGTTCCACGCCCGGGAACGATTCCAAGTCTTAATCTGTTCAATAACTCTGTTTGTTAGTATGCTGCCTCCTCGGCATTTGCACCGTCCTGCTAAATAGAATCTATAATGGTATAGTACTTCCATTCAGGATGAATTCGTGTTAGAACATTTTCATTAACATCAAGTGGCTTCTGTTTTAATTTTGTTGATCGGTTTTATGCTCCACACCACTGCCTTTATGGAGTTTTATTTGTGCTTTTTTTTCTGTGCCCAATGACAAATAATACTTTAGAACTGGAGAATTAATTGTAGTCAAAATAATTAATACCATCATTGAATGTAAGGAATGTTTTCTTTTTAAAATATAATAATACTATTCCAGGAACAATTCATAAATAGGAATATTAATTTTTATATTTATGTCAAAATAATTATAATTATGGCTTTCAAAACGTGTAAATAAAATTTCATATGTGGATTTAATTTCAAGTGGCTCAGAGTTCAGTTCTCAGTTCAGACTTCAAGAGTTCAGAAGACTTCGCCACACACAGAAGTGAAATCTCTATATCAATGATATTCACCAAATTTTCTGACATCCTATAGCAATATATAATTTATTTTTCGAATCAGACGTATATGTTTGAATCTTACTACTGATCTTTATTCCAATCAAATCTCGAAGCTTTTCAGATGCATATTTATTTGCAGCTCCATTTTCGGCGCTATTTATTTCATACCCGAATCGTATTATTCCAATTCAATCAATGAAAATGGGAGATTACTGAACGTTACATTATTAAAGTCAATTATATTCTTAATTCTTTTTCTTATTATTTTCTTAAGAAATATCTCATGTAAATAAATATGCTATAATTTGTGAAAGGATGTTCACAAGATTTGAGTTAGAATCTAATTCTCGTCGAAAATTTTCACATTCGTTCACCATGGCTTTAATTATTTATTTTGGAGCCCTTTCGGGGTGCTTAAATAATTGTTTCTTAGTGTTGCACTGTATATTATATGTTGGAATGGATACATACTATTAAAACAAATTATTTTAAACGTGGCATTTATTAATATTTATCTCAAAAGTTATACCAGCCATTTTTCCCTGGATCGAGTTTTACGAATGAGAGTAACGCTGATTCTGCATCTCTGCAATATTTATTTGTGCCAAAACGATGAATATTGTAGTTACTGTTCCGTTCAACTGAAAAAAAATGAAAAATTCAGCAGTAAATATATCAAGGATGAGAATTTTTTTACAAGTCAAAATGTATGAATAAGGAATTTGTACAGCTTTACCAACCGAATATAATAGTTTAGGTTCCAAGTTAAATATCTTGTAAGCTCCAAAAGAAATCTTTCTAAGCTGTAGCTGATTGCAGAACTTGGTTAGCTGAAAAAGATGTGACATTGAAATTAAATCAATCCTCCAAAAGAGCGCTTGAGAATGTTTATGAAGGTATATATGAATGTATGCATTATCCCTGTGTATGCATGTTGTTTTAATCTTACTAAACCTTATTGAAACTAGTTTTTACTTACCTCGTTTATAATTTCCTCGGAATGATTGGATAAAAGTGCCCTGTGGACTATATTTGTAGTCTTCTCTGACTTGAGAAGCAAAGAATAATAGCAATGAGAACATGACATAACTTAAGACATTCCTCAATAAATATATTTTATTTCAATTATTTACCATTCCTTTTATTCAACTACATATTTTCAACTTTAATTAAGACAAATACAATCAATCTGATATAGGTAATAAATGCAATTATTCAGTTATAGGGTAGATATCTTTTTCACTGGACGTAAAAGATATTGTGGATATACTTTTCTCCAGCTTCAATCCCAGCTGCTTACAAGACAGATAAATGCTGAGAATGTAGAGGTTCGAGAAATAAGATTAATTTCTTTTATCAGTCTCAAACAGAGCATCGAACTGGAACCGAAAACTGTCATTTCCGGCGGAGTGAAAATGTTAACCGAAAAAACTAAAATTCTCGAACCGAAACAGAAACCGAAAACCCTTATTTATTCTATTTCGATACCCGGTTCCAACAATGCATATTTTACTCAAGTTAAGTTGGAGAAATATATAATTACGACTTTCCAATGACGATGACTAAATTTTATTCTAAAATTTGGTGTAAATTGTATAATAGGTTCGAAAAACTCTCCAATCGCCGAAATGCTGGACCGTCGGGCAAATTCTTTGAGAGGATCACGAAAAACGCGGATTACCAGCCTTCTGGGAAGGATCCATCTTTTCGAGGAATTGGCTCGACGGTACCAGCATATCGGCGATTGAATAGTTTATCATACCTCTTGTTCATTGACCTGGGTTTCATTATCTTTAGTTTAGTAAAGATAATGAAACCCAGGTCAATGCACAGAACCCAGGTCAGGCACAGAAACCTCGAAACTGGAGCCGATATTTGTTTTTTCGGAAAACCGGAACGTAAAATATTACAGTTTGATGCCCTGGTCTCAAATCAAGACTTGCAGGAAGGAAATTTGTCAATTCTCCTTAGGATATCGTTCCAGAAGATTCATTTTCTTAATTTTTGTAAGCAATTAGCTTCACCTCTTTGACGGCAGCGTGGCATTCGAACACGGTTGCAATGCAGATGACCAATGATCCGATTCCCCTAACAGCCAAGTGATAAATGGTGTAAAAACCAGAGTCGGTTACAGTGAGCACCACCATGAAGATGAATAGCACCACCGACGTAGACACCAGCGTGGCGAACACAAGACTACTGAGCATAAAATTGAACGTACTGTTCAGGAACCTCGACACCTTCGTCAGCTGTTTGTAAGCATTTATGATTCGCCTAATTTTCTTCGCGTTGCCTTTACTGTTGCTCCGCCGTTCGCCAGCAAATTTTGAGAGTTCTCCGTTGAGGAAGACGATTCTGTGCCTCAGAAGCTTCAGCAGCCCCACAAAGTGCAAACCGAGGACGGGAAGCAGGCAGGTTCGCAAGCACCCGATGGTCATCGTGAGGGCCAAAAAAGGGTAGTTATTCGGGTGACTTTGACTGATTTGCCATTGGCAGATGAAGGTCGTCGTCCAGATGAGAATTTCGTACGTCAAAAGCTGCAGTTTCATCTTCGGGTCAGTCGATCCCTTTTGGTCCCACCGCGTGATTTGGGCCTCCAGTTTGTTCACTTTGCCCGTGATCAGGAGGGAGACCACGGTGTTGCAGAGGCAGATCACCGTTTGGAAGAGCTGAGAAAAGAGCCGTATTCTGTTGGTCAGATTGTTGAACCTGAGTTCGGATGTGAAGACACTGTAGTGGTATAGCGTTTGCAAAGCTAGCGATATAAAGCACCAGGTGAAGGACAAGGTTTGGGCGAACTTGCCGTGTTTCGCTTGGACGTAATACAACCCGTAGATTAGACAGGGTATCACCACCACTTTGATCATCTGCGCTGCTCCTCTTTCACGTTGGAGCATCTTAAAGACGCAATCTTTTATCTTTACATTATTTCGCCAGAGGAATGGGGAGAGGCACGAATTGTTATCAACGTATGTTTAGATGAAAAGAATCGATCTCTTTCAGGCTGACATATGTTAAATCCTACGTATGCGGTGTTCGTATACAGTAGCATATTTCAAAATTGCCTCGACAACTGAGGCCATTTTGCAAGTATTGGCAACACCTGCAATAGCACCCGGGACCACTTTCATAAAGCGGACGCTTTACCCACTTGTCTATCCAGTGATCTCTTACGGTGTCTGAATGGCACTTAGATACCCTGTTAACCCTAGGTGGTAGATAACACTGGCAATTTCCTTCGAGAGAGCATTTTACGTGGCACTAAGCTGCAAAACATACCTATATCCCATTCAAATGTTTCCTTTATGAAGCACACGAAATCGAGCTCAATCCATAACATCGTTTTCAACAACGGCGGCTTCTTAAGTATTCAAGAGGTAAACACAGAGTCACTATTTACTCGGCATTTCCATATCCTTTAAAAAATTTCTCATTGAAACGAAAGCCTCTGAATGCCTCATGATACATTATTGACATCGAATACAAACATTCGATTGTGAAACGTATTTGTTTTCTGAGACTATTCAACTGTGCAACTGTTTCGTCTCTGTTCTGTGTATTCGGTGCGTTCGGTATTTTTTAAACTATTTCTATCGTAATACATATATATTTAAAAACTGTTTTTCATAGTTTTTTCAAAATAATGTTAGTGGGTATTATTTATTAGAATTGATTGATGGTAGATTACAGAAGGTAACTGAGACAGTTATCAAAGGTAACCATAAATCTAAAAATGAGGTCAGATACGTGGCAAAATGCCTACATACATACAAACGTCTTTATCTTGCGATATGGGACTAGTAAGTCCCATTCATTCTTTAACACGTTGTCAAAAATTCATATAATGCAGACGTAATAATAGTAAAATACGGAATATATCAGTGGGAAGAGTTAACAACTGATTCTATTTTTAATATAAATGAAAGGAAAATTTCTTTCTTCATAAACAATTCCACTGATCTCTTTTTAACCTAAATCTACTTTCATTCATACTTTATAAATAACGAGCACAGCTCGATTCTTTAAATCCTCCTCCCTTATATTTCAATGTTTTGTCTTATTTATGTTTTAATTTATTATATCGAATGTCGTGGTATCGAGTGTGAGTTGCCAGTTGTTGGTTCTGTTAATGAATTTATTAATTAAATATAAATACAACTAATGACTCATGGCCCGCTTCGGAAGTAAGTTAGTACTCTGTTTCTAGGCGAGCCTATTTGCTATATGGAAAACGACTTATACAATATTACTTGAAAAATTTGTTGCGTGAATTAAATATGAGTGCATGGCAATCCTCAGGGTACAATATGTGTTTACATTGTATGTAGTTCTTTTTCTGGCCGCACGGCTTGTACTATACCCTTGGCGGAAGCTTCACTTCTCTTCGCTCATGACGACCTGTTTGTATCGGTCTATTATTACAGTGATATTTTGTTTATTGTGCTTGTACAATATAAAGTGCCAATAAATAGTGTTTATAGGATCATATGTGGGGTTATTTACAGTCGCATTCTAACAAAATTAAAATTTCTACTATTTTCCCAATGATAAGGGGAGCAAAAACAACGGCGGAGATTTGGTAAAACGGAAATCGAACCAGAAAACGTCAATAATTATGATAACTCATGAGGCTGCATTTCAGCGCTGCCACACTTCCGAAAACGGCGCATAAAAGGCGTTAATTTCCAATCTTCTCTTGCCTTAGAATTAAATCGACTTTGCCAAACAGACTCTTACCAAAGCAGAAAATTGTCTTGTAAATGGAATGCAATACATTGCAGTTTGATGTGTCCCTCCTCGATATCCATTGCGAGTGATAGTGAGTTGATGAACGTCAGGAAGTAGATCGTTCAATAATACCAACACCGCATACCAATCGGAGTTTTTATCAGCTTACGCTGGAATGCAATCGCAGATATCTCGAAGTTCACAATCGAAGATGGCTAAATAAAATCGGTGCATTGAGGTATAATCTGTCAGGGTTCCCACCCCCTGTCATACGCCACACGGCGGCTCGCAGGGAATTAATGTAAATATAAATGTATCTCTCATATTATCTGTCATATTCACTTCTTTCTTACATTAAATAATTTGCTGTTTTGACTACTTGACTTGCTTTGTTGTTTGTTATTTTTTTTCCTTTCTTCTGTTTTTTAGGTTGCTTACTATGTTTGATATCAATATATTTTTTATTTATTATGATTCAGCGTAAAAGGTCATTTGACTGTTTTTGAACATCGAAACAAATATGTAAATGAAAAATAAATAAATCTGACATTATCTGGTGGGCGCATGCAGTAACCTACTTAGCCAGCCTCTTTTTTGAATTGTAACCTACTTCTATTGTTGAAGTTCTATCATCAAAATAGCCGAGGGGTTAGAGCGTCTGGTTCAGTTTCCAAAAGTTTCTAAAGTGTCCAAATTTGATCCTCAGTGTTTCAAATTCTGTTTAACGGAAATCTTTTCCGAAAAGTTGTTTTCATGTCCTACGACGTCTATGATAAGATGTCTGCCACCCACCTCCACTCTTACGGATAGTCAGTTTATATTATCTAACCCACACCCCAATGGTGAATCAGTTTATCTAGCCTTGTTTCTCCTGTTTATTTATTTATTGCACAGGATATAAATCTTGTACAGAGTACGGGCAGTTACCCTTCCCACATAAAGGAAAAAGTCATTTAAAATATTTTGGATTAAGGATAAAAAAGATAAAAAAACAAAATTATATTACATATCTAAATAGGTAGATGCATACATGAAAACATTTGACTGATAGTATAAATAGTTATAAATGGTTTCTTAAAAAGCTTTTCATTCTATATAAAGGTATGTTAAAAAGATCAATTTCCAATGGCCTGGACTTTCCCTCCCTCATAATTCTTGCCATTGGGCTATTATATAAATAATTCGTCTTAAAAAATTCTTGAGTATAATTTCTCTTACATCATGTATCAGCAATAGGCAATCTAAAAGATACCGTTTCCAACAGCTGCGGTGAATGAATCTTATTAATCAATCAAAATTTTTCGTAGCACGGAAAAGTCTTCGGGTTTTGTAGCGCCCAATCGTCCAATTCCAGCTTCTACTTAGCTATCTCTGGAGCCTAATGGTGTATATACAAACCAAATACTTGATTAAATAAATCATTACCCTTCGATGCCTCAAATAGCATGCCTAAAGAATGTCTTTATTAAGTGCGAGAAGTGGTAGAAATTGGAGCTTACAACAAATTTTCATGCACATACGAAAAATTAACTTTTCCTGAAGATCTGTAGCGATTTCCTCCTGCGATGGCAGATTCGTCAGCATTCCAGCCATTATCTTCTGGTCTGCAGTTTACGTGGTGAGACAGAAAATGCAGAAATCACAAACAGGGAAGTGTTCGAAGAAAATTTATATCTCCTACTTTATTCGTATCCATTTATTTTACATTTTATAAATCATCTAAATTATTATTGATTGGAAAATCGCATCAGTTTATAACCTCAAGGCTGAAATGTTTGAGTCTTCTGTAAAGCACATACATGTCTCTGACAAATCGCTGTTATTTAATTTCTGCGAAATCCTCGACGTTCAGTGGAAGAAGTTCATTTCATATCTAAATTTCGGCGATTTTCATTTGCATGAGAATGATGAATCCAGTGGTGATAGTCCCGTTAATCTAAAAGAGATACATTGCTCAAACAAAACCGTAAAATAAATACATCAAAAATTCACTACGATTATGTGTTAATTATACGTACATAAACTTACCGAGTATAAAAGTTTCGGTTCCAATAGGAAGAACTTGAAAGCTGTGAAGCGTGTTTCGTTCAGCCTCAGCTGCTGTACAAACTTCTGCAGCTGAAAGATTAATGATGCAGAGATTCTTAACTATGAAAACTGTGGAAATTGATTGGCAGCTTCAAATGGCAGTATGGCAAACCTACTTCTCTGTTAACGCATTTGGGATGACGTACTAAGAGAGCCCGATGGACGAGGATCCATGTTTTTCCAGCCTACGGAAAAAAAACCGTGAAAGTTGAAAAAATATGGAGTAAAACATTGAAATTATTACTTAAGATACTTTGAGTATTTCGATCTTAATTAATGTATATTCTCCCATGACATACAAAAGTGTAAATTACTTTCCGTTTCAATTGTGCTTTATAGTATATATTCGGTTATTTTTTCTTCTGAGAAAACGAGTAGGATAGCAAAACCTTTAGGATTGCTAGCAATGACTCCAATAATTTTGGATCTATTGGCTCTTCATAGTTTGGAAACATACGTTTTCTGTTGTATTTAAACCGCGCTAATCATCTTCGCTGCTCCTCCTACTTCTTTTTTGAATCATGAATCGTCACTAATGGCTTGGGAGTGAATAGGGTGCATATTACCTTTCACTTTAATGACAGATATACAAAATATAATCATATCATCTACACGGGTGAATTGATGGTTCGATCCCGAAAGACCTTTCAACAGAGACGAATTCATTAACTTTGACCTATTTTATGATGAAAGTACATTCAGATACATTCTGCATCTTTCCATACTTACTGTTTTAAGTAAGTGATATATAACAAAGAAATTCTGTCGTAGGGAAACACCTATTAGACTTCACAGAATTGACATCGAAATAAATTTATTTATTAGTAAGTATTCTGCGAGTAGAATTACTTCTGGTGGCAGCCCTAACGATATTAAATATTGCTCAGACTCCGAGATTACGACGACGGCTCATTGACATCATTATGGGCGGATAGATAGATACTGCATAGTATTTCTAGCTCCCCTCCCGTGCTCGAAAGAAAGCTGGTCATTTCTAGACCAGTGTGAGATGCCGAACAAAGCAGAACTGTTTGCTTCTCAGCCATCACTGATAGGGATAATGATGATTTTTAATGACTGGCAGTGATGGTGATGATAATTTTGGTGAAGGCGCTTATTTTTACGGTGGGATGTCCTTCCTGCAGCCAACACTCATTGAGAAAAGCGGACACACGCACATAGCCATTCCTACTACGAGAAGTCAGATTATCCAGGACTTAGACCTGGTACCTTGGGTTGCAGTGGTCGGCCTAACCTATCCGGAAAAGGGTTTGTGGAGATGTTGCACGCAAAGGCATACGCCTAGGAATATTACCAAGGAATAGCGGATATAAAGAAAGTCTGACAGGACCGGGACTCGAACCCAGATCTTTCACTTTCCGGGCAGATGCTTTATCCAATTAAGCTATCGAGCAAGCTTAGTCAACATGCCGTTTCACTAGCAACACCTCCTCACACCCTTTTCCCATGTTATCCTTAAGGTAGATACTCCTTTCCTTCACTTTGCTTGGCCGATACCTCTATGAGATCGTGGCAGTGGATGATGTCGCTTATTCGGACGAAATCACGCGCCCTTTACCGACTTTAAGTCTCCCAAAACGGCATGTTGAATGTGCTGGCTCGATAGCTTAGTTGTATGAAGCGTCTGCCAAGAAAAGGGAAGACTAGAGTTCGAGTCCCGGTTCAGTGGGACCCGAACCCGGATTTCAGGCCCCGGAAATAAGGAAAGCGTTTTTTCACGTCCGTTATTCCTTGGGAATCAACCTCTCTGCCATCGCAGCCGATCAGGCAGGACTGTTCCATTCAAGTCGGAACTTCTATTAATGAATCCCCATTCTCCTCGCATACAAGCAGCCCTTGCAGTTACCTCCTTGGCGGCGCTGTGGCATACGTATACAGTGACGACTGTGACCAGCATGCAGCCAATCGCCCTCGTGACCAACGGAGCGACTCCGACTCCATGAAGCGCCTCACTCGGCCTCGTCAGCGCAAACATCAACAGGAACGACCCACCCAAACACAACAGGATGGTCGTGATGACGATAGTGCACAGCAGGAAATTGTAGGTGCGATTGATGGAAACCGTGATTCCGGCGAGCTTAACGTACGCAACTCTGATTCGGTGTAAGAGACGAGCTTCGTCACAACGAGTTACTACATTTGAATCCCTTCCCAAAAATTTCGTGATCCTTTTATTCAGAAACGCCATACGAGCTTTCACGAGCTGGACGAAGGTGAAGAACTGCACACCGAGCAGCGGCAGTAGACTCAATCGCAGCGTGCCGAACGTAAAATAGGACAACGCTGCTCCGATGCCGCTCTCGAATAAGTGCTGCGAATTGCATTGTCCATAAAAAGTGACGAGGAAGATGACAACCGCCATGGCGGAAGCCTGACGTCGTATCTTGCTGTCGACGGATTCGGCTCCGTATTGCACCGTATCCCAGCCGTCGATTGTACGTGCAAAGTCCTTCACTTTCTGACTCTGCAAAACAGACACGGCGCCGTTGAGCACACATGATACCGAATGGAACACGTGAGTAAGCGTACCTATCCAGGAGACCAAGCGACTCAGAGGGTAGAAAGCAACGGTATGACCGTAGTTCCTGTAAGAATATACTGCCTGCACGACGACGGAGAAAGTGCAGTAGATGATGGATGCGTAGCGAACGGCCTTAGAAGATAGGATTCCTTTTGAACGCGCGTCGTAAATTTGATGCAAACCGATGATCTTGCATAAAATCAAAGGCACTCTCATCACCCAAAAAGCACCTTTTAGCTTCCGCATCCTCGCGTCGAATACCGACGAACTTGGACGTCTCCCGATCCCGTTTTATTAGCCTAGAAAATATTTAGCGCATCAGATCAATATTATTTATGTATGCAGAACTCATTTTCATGAATTAGGTTCTCTCCATTCATACTATACCTCGATAAAAAGTGCGCGTCTCCCTTTGATATGAATAATGCATACTTGATGTTCGGATCGAATCTAACTCTCCAATCGCGATTAATCGCCGGTTCATCGAGGCAGATGATTTTCCAATGGAAGGCCACTCATGATTTCCACCGCTAATTTAGACAGAGCTTGGGTGTATGTATAAAGTAAGCCAAAAAACTGGAAATATTTCGGGAGGAAGTTCTGAACAGTGAGAATCAATAAATCCTCCCTACTCGAAATGGAAGAATGCTCAATTTAGCTTTTCACCTGCTTCATATTTTTGGTATCACCTGTTTATCATCTTTCAATCGTATACACGTCTATATAGTATTGTCAAGTAAGGGTAGAGTTATTTGACCCCCATGAAGATGGAAGCATTGTTTCCGAAATGCGCATCGGGATTCTGAATAACTGGTGACCGCTGAGCGATTGTCCGTTTCCCGGGAATCGCCCTAGACGGTTGCCGCTGTCGGCGCTTGGAGAACCTTTGTCTCTTAGTTCATTGAACGCCGAGTTCCTTTTTTCTTTCTTCAAGGGTAGAGTTGTTCACTACTCCATGGTGTCTAAGTGGCCTTTGGAGAGACAGTGAATAACACGCTAAAAGATTCATCGAAATTACGCCCGCGTTTGTTCTCTCTGCTTAAATAATTCCACGAGATGATCTAAAAGAGATACGGACCTGTGAATATGGAGATATCAAAAAAGAAGAGCCAAGAATGTGGTATAACCTTCTCAAATGGTACAGCTGCCTCACGGTAGGATATTCAAATCCCCACTTGTATCACACACGTAAGATAATTCCATAGATGATGAATCCCATATGATCACTACAAAACGTAGTAGGGTCAACTGTTAGGACTCTGAGGCTATGTAACCGCATTCCCAGGGGTAGTATCAAAGAGGTGGCTTTATTAGTTCGTTCATTGCTTGAGTACTGTTGCACGGTGTGGAACCCACACGAGAAGAGTATGATCCTGGAGCTAGAGCACGTACAACGTAGAGCGGCTCTTTTCGTTAAGGGAGACTTGAGGGTTCCACATCAGTGTATCAGAGAAGCTCAAAAGCCTCGGCTGGGAATCTCTTGAGGATAGAAGTAATGAGTATAGGCATAAGCTATTTGATAAATTTTTGAGCAGTGATTTACGTGATGAAATCCACGACATCGTGATTCCCGCAGTCAGCGAACGCAAGTTTCGAGGTCAGACGTCAAAGAGATTACAGCAAAAACAGATAGCTATTTATGGTCTTTCTTTCCAAATAGTTATAGATACATATAACAGATAGTTAAATGAGAGTTCGGTGTTTAAACACCCCCTGCCATACCCCATGCGGCTGCTCGGGGTATGGCTCGGGGTATATAATATTTATTATAAATGTAAATGAGGCATTTGCCAGAATTCCAGTTAGAGGTTTCAAAAACTCCCTGATAGCCGAACGATCTGTAAACGTCGGGCAAGTTCCAAATGTAGTCCACGCAGAATTCTACATTAGCCCCCTGATGATGAAAGCATTCAGATAAACTAGGCTCTACCCAATGACAGCCCACTATAGTCTATATGACGGAGGAAATGGCAAGAAAAAATTGTCAGAAAACATTACTATATTACAAAAGGCTTTTTCAGATTTTTATGCATAGTATTCTAAGTGAGAGCACTTCAAATGAGCCCCTCGAAGATTTCTATTATTGAATTATATTCATCTAAGAATATTTCAGCTGAGGAGAGTAGATGCGGGTTCTCTCACTATTCTAAAGGAAACTGAAAAGTCTCCTTTCTACTCTTTTATTTTTTAAATGGATTAATACTTCAGGCCAACTGCAAAACTATAAAGACCTGAAGTTCAGTGCTTTCCAAACTTAGCAGATTTGATAATAACGAATTGACAGGAAAAGATGACCAGTTGATCTTATTATAATTCTCAAAACTAGTTAGAAATAACATCTTCATATTTTTGGAAACTCTTTTACGTTTGCGACATATTTAGTACAAAATATACATTACACTTGTAATAGCTGCGTATGAACCAGTAATTTTGCAGTGCAATGGGAATATCATTTGACTTATCTTCTTTGTAAGGTCTTCGTTCTGAAGCGATGGTGATTATGATATTCATTGTCATTAGTGATATTCGGTCATTGCTTCTTGTGTCTAAAGAAGATTTAAATATTCATGTGGAAAATGTTCAACATATTTAAATGTTAAATATTGTAAGATATAAAAGAATTGTATAGACTTTGCTTATTTTATCAACAACTTTCCATTATGATGTTAGCCATGACATGGCAAATTTCAAGAAAAGAGCCCTAAAGAATGAATGAATTATTACTGACCGTAAAAAAATTGACAGCTCTTCTGTCGTGATGTCCTTTATGCTGTGGAAGTTCCGCTAATCGAGCTAGAATTTATTTCTTTTCTGAAGGAACATTTTTGAGAGCATTCCCATCGTCTGAAACTACAATATATATATATATATATATATATATATATATATATATATATATATATATATATATATATATATATATATATAGAAAGAGAAACGGGTATGAATAAAGTCTTACGGGACCTGAAATCGATCCTGAGTCTCCCAATTGCAGGAAAGCTCTTATTTATTTACAATCAATTCTTTACATTTACACAACTCTCTAGGCATCATCGGGAGACCCTTAGAATGGGAGGGTAATTTTTAAAATCTTTCGCCATTTGGATTGAAGCGTTTTCTCATGCTTTTTCTCAACAATAATCGTCTAAGTTTCCTTTTTTAATTCACCGACTTTCGCATCTTTCTCGGCTTATTTTCATGCATTTTATATCAGCAGCCTGCATAATTCAAATAGTGTTACACCTTTGTATCTATAGCTTTGGAAATGTTTTGGAATTCTCTTGTCATGATGATGTTATCAAATAGCTTCTATAATTTTATTGCAGCAATGTTAAAATGTTCAAATTACGCTTCTCAGAAAAGCTAGCTCGATTCTGATCAAAAGGCTCATTTCTGTTGTTCATTAAAGTGTAATACATATTCTTTACGGTATTGAAGTTATGTTTTACTTATTTCTGGAAGAAAAGTTATCGGAACTCGGCTGCTAATGAATAAGATTTCGGAAAACCCTCCGAAAGCCGACTACATCAATGAAGCGGCGGTCCTCTTCCCCGAAAAGAGAGAGAACTGGCGGATTACTTTCTTTCTAAGAATCACACAATGCGCATTTTGGCGATTATGCCGTCATCCTCAGGGGGTGAATGCATAATGAATTACGCGTTTTCAAAATGCTTTTATGCTTTGTGCATTTACGCTATCCCTTATGAATTTACATCATACTTTATGCATTAACATTATACTTTATGCATTTACATTATACTTTATGCATTTACATCATTCTTATGCATTTACCTCCTGAAGGTGGGGGCATAGAAAAATATAGGCTAATATATTAGTAGAGAGCTTTATGTCACTCTATCACAATTGTGAATGGAACATCAAAGCAAAAATAGATCCTAAAAACAAGTTACAGTGAGTCATTCCCAACGAAGGGAAAGAATTTTTCTTTACAGTTGTTGGATCTCATTTGTTTGATATTATCATAGCTCATCATAAATACTCTTTCGTTTATATTGTTCCTGACTTCCCGTCGTGGATATTTCAATAATCTGTGCGATGATGTTTAATACTTTCCCCTTTGGCCAAACATCTGTTTGATTTTATTTCCATATACACTACTAGAATTCTTGAATGTGTTGTAGACTTCTTGGACTCGGTTTGATTACCCAGAAATTTTCACTAGATTACCCATTTTTAATCTGTTTTTGTTCACCAGATCTTCCCTTCTTTCCTCTTTTCGTACTTTTCGCCCCTTTTCTGCTCTTCTCTTTATCTTCTCTTTCCCTTGTCTCTCTCCTTGCACCTCCAAAAGCCTCTTTTCAGGGGGGAATAAAGGGAGAAATAAGCGCGTTTTTGGGCTTCTAAAGTATCCCGATTCACTTCGAAAGTTGAATGCTATCACAAATACGGAACATTTCAAATCTAATCACTCTCAGAAAAAAATCTTCATATTAATAAAAGTATAATAGAGCTTTTTAAAATGTATGAATTCAGAATGTTTGAAACAATTGTCGTTACCATACTTTTGAATGGGAAAGATTGTATTGGAGGTATGGAAAACCTGGGGAAGTAACAATAGTAATAAAAAACACTATTATTGTTTATTTATGATCCGTGGTATAGATCAACATTGCAAAGATAAATTGTTTTCCATTTCTTTCTCCTTATCTAACAATAAGAAGTAACAATAATAATAACAAAAAATCTTTATTTATACTCCGTCATATGGATTAACATTGCAAAGATAAATTTATTTCCACTTCTTTCTAACAATAAGAACTAACAATTGTAATAATAAAGCTAATATAAATATAACAATCTTTATTTATACTCCGTGTTATATGTTAACATTGCAACGATAAATTATTTTCCCATTCTTCATTTGTACCTAACTTGAACTAACAAGTTGCCGTGGTGAAATCGTACGAAATGTATATTAAATACTTCATCTGACTCTTTATATTTCCTCCATATCATCAACATTTTTCCGCTTCAAACATCGCGCAAAACGAACCACATCGATCGGAAGCCGATGTAGAACGAGCAGGAGATATAATAAATACGCAATCAAGGCCATTTTAATTTTCGGCAACCTTTTCCCTCATTACGTCAACTCCCAAAAAGGACGGCATCGGATTCTCTCCATTAAAACCGCAGCAAATGTTACAAAAGGAAATCGTTGTTTCGAAATGACCAACGCGTTGATTTATCAATCCGGAAACCGCGTATCGAATTAAATTCGCGAACAAAAGTGTTTAATCCGCATCTTCGCTTTCAACGGCAACACTCTCCCCCCACACGCCACGGGAGGCTGCGGATCAATATTCTGGAACAGCCACCAGATGGAGTTGAACGCAGAGAGCAAATCGAACAGATAATAGAAGAGACACAAAGGGAATCTCGGCAGTTATATGCTCGTTGCTTTAATTAAAAGCGGATTTTTTCTCTGATGGAGCGCACTCACGATCGGCGAATTACCGTCAACATATTCACCACGCTCTCCAACTGTTACAACGATGCGTACAAATGAACAAAGGAGTGGAGGTGATCCAGTTTCACTTTCTAAGGTTCATTGTGGATCCGTGTTTGGATTCTCATTCTCTCCCCGATTTTAGACCTTTTAGGAAAGCGAGATCGACAAGAAAAAGAGATTCTTTTACATGACCCGCTTTACTGCATCGGCATTTTTAAAAATCATTAGATTCACTCCAAATAGAAGTAATCCGTGTAATTTTTCATACTTTAATTTGACAGGCATTCGATTGTTGTAAGTAAATCTGTAAGAACAAAAGATTAATTTTCATGACCAGCATTCATGCACCGGCACTTTTAAAAAAACATTACATTCACTCTAAACAGAAGTAATAGGTGAATTTCTATACTTCAATTTTACAGGCTTCGGTTCCTGTAAGTTAATAAGTAAGAAAAAAAGATTCTTTTTCATGACCCGCTTTACTGCATCGGCATTTTTAAAAATCATTAGATTCACTCCAAAAAGAAGTAAGAGGTGCATTTCTATGCTTCAATTTTACATGTTTCGGTTGCTTTAAGTTGTATGTATACATATGTATATGTAAGAAAAAAAGATTCTTTTTCATGACCCGCTTTACTGCACCGGCATTTTTAAAAAACCATTACATTCACTCCAAATAGAAATAATCCGTGTAATTTTTCATACTTTAATTTAACAGGCATTCGATTGCTGTAAGTAAATCTGTAAAAAAAAAAGATTAATTTTCATGACCCGCTTAACTGCAAGGGCATCTTTTTTTAATATTACATTCACTTTAAACAGAAGGGTATTTCTATGCTCTAATTTAACAATCTTCGGTAGCTTCCAAGTAAGTTAATATGTAAGGAAAATCGGCTGCTGTAAGTAAGTTTATCTATAAGAACAAAAGAATATTTTTCATGACCCGCTTAGCTGCACCGGCATTAAAAAAAAACATTACATTCACTCTAAACAGAAGTAATAGGTGTATTTCTATGCTTCAAATTTACAGGCTTCGGTTGCTGATGTTAATACGTAAGAAAAAAAGATTCTTCTTCATGACCCTCTTTACTGCAACACCATTTTTTTTAATCATTAGTTTTCTTTCAAACAAAAGTAATCGGTGTTTTTCTATACAGTAATTAAACAGACTTCGGTTGCTTCTAAGTAAGTTAAAATGTAAGAAAAAAATATTCTTTCTCGTGACCCGCTTTACTGCAACGGCATTTTAGAAAATCATTACATTCACTCCAAACAGAAGTAGTATTTCCATACTTTAATTTAACACGCTTCGGTAAGTTGTTAGTATAACACAAATTGTGCAATCGATTGTAAATTTTCTTCCATCGTAGGTTCCCTTTTGATTTGGAATTCATACTCATCTCTGATTAAGTTTAAAAATCATTATATTCCCTCCAAATAGAAGTGATCCGTGTATTTCCATACTTTAACACGCTTCGGTTACTAATTAGTAAGACACAAATTGTGCTGTCAATTATAAATTTTCTTTCATGATAGGCTCCCTTATAATTTAGAATTCTTACTCATTTCAGACTTGAATAAATCCCATGACAATCGGTAAAGAGGCAATAAGTTAACGGTATAAGACAATTGCCTCTGCTATTTCGGCAGCGGGCTATGATCTCCCCCCTGCATTTCCGGAACCAATTTACTTTAACAACTGGCGGTCTCCATCCGTATTCTGTGGGGTGGTACAGTCAACGGTAGAGTGGCTGTAACGGGGAATTCGGAGGGATTCATCTCCGACGATTTCAAGTTTAGTTTTCGAGGTGTTGGAAAGAAAACAGAAAACATACATATGAAAATTCTATCTTTTATGTTCGCAACAACAACGATTGAAAAGAAAATAAAACCAAAGTTTGTTCCTCATATAACGGTAGATGCTTTACGAAAAGAAATGGAGCTAAACACTTCTTTTGGTATTCTGTTAAATATCCTTCTCACCCGTAAAAATACATATAAAATAAATTCGGTAGATACGTAAGTTTATCAACACCACTTGACAAACGAAAAGTTTATCAAGTGATTTAAGGCAAATTTGAGTAAATGTCTAAGGGTTCTTTAAAGCCCTCTTTTTGATTTTATTTATATACTCAAATTCAATATTCTGTAAGCTTTCTAGGGATTTATTCCAGTTAATTGTCAAATGCAAATGGATTTTGTGGTTCTTGTAGCTATGTTTTTCGTTATTCATTAATTTTTCAACACTGTAGATACTTAAATTGTAAATTAGTGTATCTTATAAAATACTGTAGTTTGTTGAGTTTATAAATAGTTAGGTTCCGTAATTGTATGCATATAAATTTGTTATATTATTTGTGTTATTGTAGTCTGTAGTCACCTGTCATAGTAACAAACTGTGTCAGTATTGCATATATTAGTAATACTAATAATATTAATAAAATTGAAAGTGACAATAGAAAGTAAACTTAGAATTCTAGAGTGAGACGTGGTATTAATTTTCCTTGTAACTCCCGCATGTGATTTATAAAGGGAATATATTTTTAGCATATTTAGGCAGTATATGACATGAAAAATATAACAATTTAAATTGGTTTGATGCAGCGGTTCTGGGTGTAGGTTGTGCTGCGCCAGACTCTGCTGCGTTTCCGGTAAATTCAAAATTTTCCCAAATTAGTAAGGATACCGAAACAGTTTTTCGAATTCTAAATGAAGACACTTCAAAATTCATTTTTATACATAAGATTGCAAACAACCAGTTAGTAGCACGAATAATACAACGAATAAGTGAGCATATTATAATAGAACACTTCATTAGCAAATTTACTATTAGTTCTATCGACAGCTTCCGAATCGAGAATAATTTGCATGTCTCACCGAAAATCGCACACTATCCTTTTGCTGCTAATTGGTTAATATTGACAAACCGTACCTTATTCTGCACAAAATAAAACGAATTGACACACGATTCTATACAATCAAATCTTTTCTGAATAACTATTCAAACTTTCATGACCGGATCCTGAAATTATATATTTGTTCCCTTGTTAAGCTTTATTTCAGCTTCAATGCAGCCCACTGTGCGCTGCTTCGTATAGAACTGCGATTTTGAATTTCTCAGTTCGAATAAGGGCGTTACAAATCCGTTCGAATGACTCATTTTCAGGCATTGCAGAAAGTAAATTGAAAAGGACCTCTCACACAATGAACCCACTTTCATTTAGTCTGACATACATATGGAAGGAATTTTGAAAATGATTTAAAAATAGGAGGGAAATGTCTTTTTTTGATTAAATTAAATGCTTTCGATGAATCTACAAACCTTTTTTATAATAAGTCTAATATAAATATAAAATCCCAGAGAGATATCAAGAAAAATTAGAAAATCCTGACTATTAAGCGATCTATATACTTACTTTAAAAAAGAAATTTTTATTAAGAAAAGAGAAGCAAAAGAAGTGAAATCAAGGATATTTTTAAACTGACTGTTTATGAAATATTGATATCAATTATTATAAACGCATGAAATACTTGCTTAGACAACGATATTAAGGAAAAAAGCCATCGTAACCGGAACTGGAGCCCGGGTGGCTACTTCATCCACTTGAGCTACCAATACAGAGCTACCAATCTGTCTCGATTTCCATGCCTAAACTGGGACACTGTGTGCTCCATAGGATCCAGGACCGCAATCTGGAGGCTATAACAGCGAAATATGTAAAGGATAAGAAAAACACATGAAATACATTTAATATAGACAAAGAAATTAATGGGAAAATTATTACTTTTAACATACGACGGCGCCTTCTCTTTTTTCAATATTTAAAATGTCATATACCAGTGAATTCCTCCGTCAAAAATAACTGAAATTAATTTAATTTATAGAAAAAAGTACTACTATTTTCGTATACATCTGATTTATGTCAAAATACCCCTTCAAGGATTAATTTAAATGTATCTGTTATATTATCTGTCATTATCTGACATACTTGTCTACTTAACCAACCTTTTTTTATAGAAATACAACCTCGTTCGAACGTCGTCATCATCCTCAAAATGGCCGAGTGGTTACGACGTCTGGTTCTGAACTCCAACATTTCCAAAGTTTCCAAAGATTGATCCAAAATTTTATCCTCAGTGGTTCGAATCCTGTTATCGGAAAAAATTTTTTCCGGAAAATTTAGCATGAGGTTTGCTAAGAAGCTAAGAATTTTCCGTAGCTTGCTTGTTTTAATAAAACAATTATTTCTTTGGTTACGCAATTGTTTATTTTAATGACGCACAAAAAATAGATGCATAGGTATTCATAATAAGTTTATCATTTTACTGTATTTCGTACCCTAATGTACTATATATAGCGTTTACTTCATTTGTATTTTAGTCTCATTTCTTCTAACCTCACGCGTTGCCACGGATTATTTATTTCAACAAAGCAATTCCCCCTCCCCTACTTATAAAATTAATTAAGGGGATAATTTTTTCTTACATTATCCGTATATCTACATACGTAACCCTTTGGGCGTATGGCAGGGGGTGTGCGCACTCTATAACTTTAAAAAATTAATCCTAAGACCAACTTGCTTTAGCATCTATTTCTCTTTATATCATTTCGGCCTATTTAACATGTATTTTTCTATGTATATATTGTAAGAATGCATAAGCTCTGATTCAAAAATCGCATTAATCGTCAAGGGGACTCGTTATTTACAACCTCAAAATCTCGCGAAATTTTAGTTTATTTTATCAAAATTCTCGCAATTGGGAATCCAAAGCAATAATTCACTACAAAAATAAGAATCCATTACATTTCCTTCCTTTTGGCACCTATCTCGATTTCGTGGAACCATTCTTTCTAATTTAATTCTGCAAAAGAAAAAATGTCTGCAAACGATCAAAATGAACTTTGCTGCTACATTTCTTATGAGACTGTTTTCAAGTCGAACCAAGGATTCTATAAGTAGAAAAATGTCGTTATATGTTAATTCACTGATCCTCTAATGAATCTTTAAATTTCATATTTTTTCCTGTCGGGAAGTGCGTGAAATTAATGTTTCCATATTTCTCCTTTGTATTTCTTACCAGAGTTACTGACATCGGATAAATTAATATATACACAACGGTGATTATAACAGGAGATTACTTGTCATCTGAATATGCATAATTTATCATATAAATGTAATTCAATTCCCAAAATATCATATAGGCTATCGCGAAATCCCTTCGCCGGTATTCTTACAGCGGATTCTCCGAAAAACGACGTTTCGGGAAGCAGGGATTTCCTGGAAATTCCCTCTTTTCTCGTTCCCGGATTCCGGGAAACATTGTTCGGGAAAATCGGTCATTCATAAATTTCATTGCCTTCACGGCCAACATTGTTGGATTGGTTCATGTCTCCTCGAATTCCCTGCTTTCTTTCATTTTTGATAATAATAAAGGTAATAATGACAAATTTATTCATCCCAGGACAAACAGATGTATGTATAGGACAAGTCATTACAAAGATACATTACAAAAATCTACCTAATTAAAATAGTTACATTTCACAATACCACATCCTTATCACAATCACAATAGCAACTTACAATTAAAATATAGTTTTATGAAATTTTACATTATAAATTAATTAAAAAAGATCGATTAACCTATCTCATACATTATTAACATCGAAAAATTCATTTACACCATAAAGTCTTGCAAAACATGTAATTTTTAGACTTTTAACATAATATTATCCTTTAATATTATTCAATCCAACTGGCAGCGTATTATATATTTTCTAAGCCATTTTTTCGGAGCTCCTACCAGTCAATCCTAATCTATAAGATGGAGTCCTCAAAAGAAACCTACCTCTTGTATAGTATTCATGGATGTCTTTTTGGTTTTATATTTATATATGTTGTAATGAATATAATTTGCACAAGCATAGATATAAGCTGAGGGCATTGTTAAGACACCCCACTCCTTAAAATATGATTCGCATGGTTACCTCCTACCAATTTTACTCTCTTTTGATTAATGAAAATATTTTTCCAATAGACCCCATATCAAGATTCCATGCGTCATAATGGAATAGAAATTGACAAAATCCTCAGTACATAATTAATAATAATAATAAAAGAGAATTATTTTTATAATACGTATTATGTAATATAATATCCTTAACTCTGTATCCCATCTGTCTTTTCCCTTACCTCCGGCTTTCATTCATTTATTCTACTGATAACTCTCGGATCAATATTTCCCCTAACCATTTCCTCTGCGTCCTTTCGCATCTCCAATCAAAACTCTCTCTTCAATCATCATTTTTATCTGAGAATTTGAGGAAAATACAATGACTAATATTTCTGACGTGTTTACTGATTATTTAACGAATGCCAGTGGCTGGAATCATTATCATTTGTAATTTGACATATTTAATTTATATGAATCGTTTATGTTATTTGGCTCACATTTATGCTACTATAATTAATTTAAGGTTTGTAATGTTTTGTTGTTTGTTACTATCCGAGTCATTTTTTCAAACTTTTTCTATTTTTTTCAACTCATGTATTTTGAATTCTCTCTTTTTCCTTTTTATTCTATTCTTTCTTATTTTTCTATTGCTATTGCTTAACTACATTTTTTTTATGCATTTTGTAATATGGCATACTATTTCGTATGTTTTTATAATTTCTTAATGTATTACAACGATTTTTTTCACTCTACTATTCTGTGAGTGTTTCCCCACAGTGATTTTTCTCTTTTTCATCCTTAAGTTGCGAAGATTTTCTTCCTTACGCTATGTCCTTTCTTTTTGCTTCCATAAATCTTTAAGAATACTATAACCATTTACTAAATTTGGTGGAAGAGAGGCCGACATTGACCTAAACGTACCAATAAAAGGTCTATATATCTATCTATATCTGTAACCGACGCTTTTCTTCTATCAACCAGAATTACTTTCTCTACTCTACGTCACAACGAATCTCGAAGAGCTTTTGATTTTGATTTTGAAACCCTTCGATTTTTTCTCAAGTTCCATATTTCACATCCATAAAACAGATCAATCGAATTCAATTAATTTCCTGTTTCACTCACCAAAGTATTATGTCATCAGTTCGCGGTTCATGTTCAGGAATCGGTCATGTCTTTTTTCTTTGAGATTTTTTTGGACATTTGTTTTTACTTACGTATCCCATTTGATATGTTATATCGGTGGAAAAATCCATGGCATGATTTAATAACTCAGAAGTTCCAGATACACAACCTAGTCTTCGGTTCTTGCAGAGTGAAGGCAATCTAAGCGCTTCGGGACTCTCTGTAATCAAGTGCACGAAATGAGCTCGACTCCTAATGACAAGAAGGAGAAGGATGATGCCATAAAAGATCGTGTTGCACTTCATTGAGCCTTAGAAGGGATACATGGCTTGAGTTCAGCTAAGAGAATCTGGAGAATGTTGTGTTTTCCCTGTAAAGTTTGAGTTGACTTCAGCTTCAAAGTTGAGTAGACTTCAACATTCCAGTTCTGTTTCAAAGAATTTGAAATGGACAGTGAGACGATGACTGGCTGGAAAATTTTGTTCCAGAAGTTTGAATTTCTTAGTGTCGAATCCAAACTTATAGGCGGAGATGGTTTCACAGCAGAATCAACCAAAGTGTCTTTTCACGTCGGAAGTCTTACACAAGTAGGTTGTGGACAGAACAATGAGTTTGCGGAGATATTTACCGAGAAAATAGAACGTTAGTAAAATCCGTAAAATCCGATTCAAAGAGATTTATATTCGTAGAGCATGGCGTATAGCAGAGGGCTTGATAATACCGAACTTCATTTTTTTATTAAACCATTCGCGAGTCTTATACCATTCAGACAAAGAAAAAAACAGAGATAATTATCTATCCTTAATGTTTTCATATGAGGTCATATCAAAAGGGCGTACGATTAATCCAGAATATTTTCGACAGCTTTCGACTAACTTCGATATTTTGTAAAGTTCTATAGATCATATAATACGCAGTTATTTAGTGAGTCCCCTCGTTAGTTATGTTGCAATTAGGCAAAGTCAGCACAATATTCGTAAAGGTCGCTCCTGTGAGAGTCGGTTAGCACTCCGTAATCACTGCATAATGTCAGCAGCCAACGAAAGCTTCGGGACGGATGACATATTCCTGGATTTTAGAAAAGCATTCGATACTGTGCCGATCGATCAAATTATTCAGAAGATAAAGTCATTCGTGATCCCCCTCATACGCCATATGGTGGCTTGCGGAGTATTTTTTTAATTTTTTTTCTTTTCTCTGTATTCATGCTAGTTTTTTGCCATTTCATTTATGACATTCTGTATTTTCAGTGTTTTTTTATCTTTCATCTCGTGTTATCCTTTTTATTAACTGTTATTCTTTTATGGATTATTTCTATTTGCTGTTTGAAGTGTAAATATGTTCCTTGCTTTTTGATTCCAGCCTTTTCTATAAATTTCAGTTTCTTATCTATCTGTAAGTTTCGCTGGTTTTCACACCCTCTTCTGGGGTGTTTTCCTGCTGTGGGCTGTTTTTCCTATCCTAGGTTTTTAAGCCCACAATATAAATTTCTTCCGTGCACTTTTTTTTCTGCTATCTCTTTCTTACAAATTGACGAAGGGTTAGATGTAAGAAGAGACTTTTCAGTCTCAATCTCGCCCGAATAAAGACGTTTTATTATTATTATTATTATTATTATTATTATTATTAATGTAAACGTTATTATGGTCACTGTGCTAAATTTACGTCGACATTATCTCGGCTCATATCATTCTTAATCAGTGAGGAAAGCAAGGGAAAATTACTTCTCTCAGCATTCTGCTACAAAAAAACTCATTCCCACTCCAAGAATTGTGATAGTTAACAAGAAGGGTTTGAGGTCTAGCAAAAATTTTACAACACCTTTTAACACTCAGCGTGTTCAGTTGTTAGAAATGAGGAAGTGATGGAAATGGAGGTAGAAGAAAGGCTTATGATTGACGAAGTTGGGCAAAGAGTTGCCTTGAATGGGTTGAATATTGGATGGGTGGTCGTAAAAGGTAGAACCAAATGTAAACAATATAGTAGTTTTTATTTTCCATAATTTTTATTTAAAGGATCGGTTTTGATCACAACGATCATAGTTTGACAATACAGAGTATTGTTGGTATTTGGTTTATATAGAGTTCCACAAAGATTGGCTGGAAAACTTGAAGTTTATAAGAAAGCCATAGAAGTTAGGATGCAAGAGAATAGACAGGAGTGAAGGCAAAGATAAAAGATGAAATAAATTAGGAATCAGTTACCAAGAACTACTACAGAAATTATGAGGAAGGAATTCTAGGGGAAAACCTACCTTAAATTAGAACCAAAACTTTCATATATATAGTTTCATATATTGTTGGAATTAAAACTTTAATATATACGAGAAGATAGCATAAAAGGAATTTGGTTAATAAATTTTATATAATGAATTGCTTACAGATTTAAATAATTAATGAATTTGTTCAAAACTTAGTATCTAAAACAAATTTTATCAGCGTTTTTCTCTATTTTTAGGTCCATAATCCGAGCTTTAAGGGTGTTTTATCACTAATAACATTTTTTATTATTTATTATTATTAATATATTGCTACAGTATTACAGTAGTCACATACATCGTTAAATTACAAACCCTTTTACTTTTATATTATTACATTTAACATTCCTAAATAACATCACTATATTGTCAAACAGGATGAGGTCACTTTTTTACAACAAAACATTAAACACTTAACAGTATCTTTAAAAAAAAACAATATCCCAAACCCCCTTTCAATGCATTTTTATTATATTTTAACAAATCTAAGTTTAAAATCTTTAATTGATTTAGGTAAGGGCTTGAAGGCCTCTTCAGTGAACCACATTACCTTACTCCCCTATTAAGAAATGAGTATTTAGCCGTCCTTTCGTCCTTTGTTTTCCCAAATTTCATAATATTCATTTTCCTTTGCATATTAACGGGCATTTATTATGTATAGGATAAAAATTGCATATACACCTTCATGGAGTGTTAATTACAAGGCTATCTTCGGCTATTCAATTGTTGGCGGTCTTTTCGAAAAGCATCGAAAGGCGCAGAATGCGTTTACGAGGAAATGGCAGTGGTTCCAGAGAATTCCGCAGGGAGGCAGTTTGATCGCCCACGCATTCCCGGAATAGAGAAGCTATCTGTCCGCCCTTGACATTTGGGCCCAATACGTTTGCTCCTTTCCGTTGTTTATGGAATAAAAATATTAAAGGACAGAGGCATTATGGAGACACCGAAATTTTTTCCTTCTGCATCTATTGTTATCATTTTTTTCCACATTGCTTTTATCACCCACGCTTTAACCTTTCATTCTTCAACCGGACGCCTCCTCTCTTCAGCGTGTTATTTACCAAAACCGACCACCTTTTGCTGGCTCTACCACTCCCTTTTAATGGCAATCACAACTTAATCATACTCCATTATCATTATCCCTCTTCTTTTTCCATTTTTACTTACGTCCAACGCACGACTACGCCCATATTTACTTTGCCGAGACTTTCTCCAAAGGTCATTCGTTAACTTTTCATTACAATCCCCGTCCAATCTGATTTATCCAGGGTATTCACCTTTTGCTATCTGTTCCATTTAGTTTACTCATCTGTTTCTCATGGATAGTTACTGAGAATAATCTCAGACTGATTAAGTCAATCGAGTGTCAAAAACGTGGATTACGTTTCACTTGATGAGTATTGCTGTACTGTGTCACAATAGAGTTTCATAACGATGCTAGAACGCATGCGACCTGGGGGGCAAAGGGGTATAAGCCACCTTAACTCTATACAGAACCCAAATTAATCTTCAATTGGCGAGTCATTCACATGGTAACCAATTGAAAAAGTAAGAAATTCGTGTTACATAATTTGAAATAGATAAAATAAAGACTTTTTTATCTGTGGTGTAAAATTAAATATACTCATTCACATTTTGGTTACTCTTTCATGCAAAAGATCGGGCTGATGGCCCTCCATAACAATTTTTGGGCGCGTCACTGCATAGAGAGGTTCGTAAAAGGTGGCCACTGGTTTGAAAGCAGATCTGAACGTTATTTCTGAATGGTGCAAAGATTGGCAGATTAGGCTGAACCAATGAGTAAGATACTATTTGGTTGAATGTTGAAAAATCCGTAGTAACGAGCTGCCCAATCCATTTAGCCAATGTACCATGAAAAGTATTGCTGCGGTATTAAAATTCGTAACTCAGTACAAATATTTGGATATTCATCTCAGAGGTTATGGGCGTGTTTTCAAAACATCGATGGATCCATAAATGGAATCAAACATCCATCAATCCGTTTTTAAATTCATCGATGGATCCATCAAACTGTTTTTTATTCACTGATGGATCTCCGATACTTTCCATCGATGCCCATCGCTTCCATCATGATTAATACCCGATAAAGTTCCGATGGTTCTGATTATATTAGCGGGCCATTCAAATGTCCATAACCTCACAGAAAAGAAGTAAATGGCAACTAAAAATGGGAAATATAACGTATTCATAATCACACAATGAACGAACACAAAGGATGCGATCACTGACGTTTCAACTGTTTATAGAATTATGGAGATGGAACTAGCTGTATATGCTACAGTAGTCATCTTGTCAAACAGCTGAAAAACCAACGGACTGTTCTTAAATTCATCAAGAATCGATAATCTACCGAAGTAATCAGAAAACATCGATGAAATCCATCCCTCATCATAATGGTGAATTTAAAAACATGCCTAATATTTTGTTTCAATGCATATTTAATACATATTTAATACATTTAATACATATTTAATACATAATGCATATTTAATACATTTCAATGCATATTACAGATAGATTAGCAGATAGGGCTCTGAGGCTATGTAACAGCGTGTTCAAGGTTAGTCAATCGAGTGCTAAAGAGTTGGTTTATTTTTCACAAGTTCATCAGTTGCTTAAGCAACGCTACGCGGTGTCAAAGGAGAATTCCATTGGGTTAGAACTTGAACGACGCAGCTCACTTCGTAAAGGGCAACCACATGTTTGATAGCATTGTATCAGAAGTGATCGAAACACCCTCCTTCCCCGAGAGAGTCTCTGATGGGAATATCCTGAGATGATACCCAAAAATCCGGCAGCTGGAAGGGGATAACTTGCGTCATTTTATATCAGAATGTTAACAAGTCGATGAATTTGAGTTTTAAATTAATAAAATATATTTTTTTAATTTGCGCGATTGTGAATTTGAATTATAAATCGCAGATTTTGAGATTTTATACTGAAATGATTAGAGCGGCGTCGTATCAGATTAACATTTCTGTTATTTGCAATGGCCGAATTCGGGCAATGCCCGAAATTTTTATGCACTTCGCGGAGTGCCAATTTGCTTATTTAATTTACTTATTTAATTTGCTTATTACAATTTCCTCGAGTTTTTGCCCGTCTCTGGGTGCACATTAACCCGCTGTAACTAATTATTCGATAGACCAATATATTACTATGTTTTTATTTATTTATTTATGCTGCTAGTAGAATTGCCTTTGGTGGCAGCCCTAACCATCATCAATAGACAACATAGTTACAACCCCAATCCCTGCACCGGACGTTACACAGATAAATATTCCACCCTTAACATTACTACCCACTCAGTACTCAATCACAATACACATTATTCAAATACCACTACACTACATCAAGACTTATTTTACACACACACCTTGTCAGCCCCACCATAACATTTACAACACATATAACCCCTAATTATAAAAGCTACAGTTCACTGTCACACTCTGATGCTTTTCAGTCCAAATTGTCAATCGTTTTCATATCGTCAGTTTTACAAACAACCAAACAATACAAAAGATAACAATTCTCCCTCTTCTTATTTAATTAATCTGCAACATCTACTTTTGAACTCTTTTCTATTTTTAGGTAAGGGTTTGAAGACCTCTTCAGGCAACATATTCCTTTCTTTAACCCCTCCATTTATAAAAGAATACTTCGCGACGTCAGTTCTTTGTTTCCTCAGTTTTAACTTCTGTAAATGATCCCCTTTTTGTTTTATATATTTGACTAATGTATTTTCACATTATCTGTTTCGCCGTACTCTCTCCTCTCCTTTTGAGTTTATTCTGATTCTCCTATTTGGAGTCAATAATTTTGTAACGATAAATTGAAGATATCGCGAAGCAGATCGATCTATATCGCACCGTCGAAGCCGATACGAAATCTGGGATAGAGTGAGATTACTCTTTCCATTACTTTTTCATTAGACGGAGCGTAGATTAAAGAGCTGCTTACCGGTGTATCTATTCTGTATCGGTATATTGCTTCGGTGTATCTAAGTACCGTCACGATATTAAGAAGTAAATACGTCAAAAGAACAGAAATGAGTGTTTTGTGCTGTTGAGCGTAGTCTCGGTTAGAGAGTTCGTGATGCCCTCTTTACACTGCTGTTAGAAAAAATCGTTATTCTTCCATAATTGCCTATCTGGTGAAAACTGCTTCGTTACATTGTGAAGAGTTACCAGAATTATGTAACTAAGCCTTTGTGCGAAAAGCAGACCGTATGTATGTACATAGGTGGTCTGAAAAGTTTCCGACATTTCGCCATTTCTCGACATGTTTTCTGAAAATTTTCTGAAGATTTATGAAAACATGTCGAGAAATGGCGAAATGTCGGAAACTTTTCAGACCACCCATGTATGATGTAAAGTAACCAGCATTACACAACCCGGTTATAACGCTATACCGCTTGAATTTAGTAAACGATGATGGTGTCATTACACCCCCTGCCATACGCCACTGGTGGCTTGCGGGGTACTTATATAAATCTAAATGTGTCTCGCTAGGCCCCCTGAAAAGCGTCTCAGCCGGGTTTTTCCGTAGCTCCTACAACTGCCTAGTGACTATAGTATCTTAACTTATCCACGATACCAGTGAAAACAAACGAACCAGGGTTTCCGAGTGGATCTCCATCATCAGGTGACAAGCAAGCAGAAGCACGGGGATAAATGGTAGGGAAGGACAAAGGTACGAAAGGGGAGAAGAAGAGTCAAGTGAAAGGAGAGCGGTAATTGGGTAGAGGCAGTTGGGGAGGGGCTAGTTGATTGGTGGACAAGAGAGGGTATGAAACAAAGCAAGATGAACTGTGTGGGTAAAGGAAGAGAAGGAACAAGCTGAAAGAGGAGAGCGAGTTGTGGTCTAAGGATGTCTCAAAGGTCTTTATTTGTGCGAGATTAAGACTGAAAAGTCTCTTCTTCTATCTAAACCGCCGTCAATGATATCGATATGACATCAATAAGGTAGGGTTGGGGTAAATTTGCACATAAGGGCGTGGAAAAATCCCAAATTCAAACGGAATTTCTGACGGGACCGGGAATCGGACCCGGGATCATCCTCTACCCGGGAGGCTAATTTATCAATAGCTAAGTTGGATAAAGCAGCCTCTCGGATGAAAGAAGATCCCGGGTTCGATTCCCGGTCCCATGAAACTTCTTTCAAGTCCGTTCTCCTTGGGATCAATAACGTATGTGTAAATAGAAATAAAGAGGAAAACTTAGGAGTGCATGTAAAAAAACCATGAGAATTATCTTGGGAAAAAAAAGATCCACTGCAGGAAAGCACAGGTGTGAAGAACCTGCCCAAACCCACAGATAGTACGAGTTAAAAGTGATGTATAGCTTTAAAATCACAAAAAATGCTGCGACAAAACTTACATATAATGAAATCAATAACTGGACAAGATGCAATAATTCACTAATAAAGAGAAGACGATATAAATCACAAGGAAATTCGCAAATAAGGATGTGGGAAGAAGGTGGGCAGATGTTGTGGGAGGAAGGAGGAAGTAGAAACCGTGAGGGTGGGCGATGGGCAGCTGAAAAAATACACGATCACAATATTTTTGTCACTCTTCGTGATCTTCGGTTTTTCTAAAACATCTTAGGGCTCTCTGAGTCTAAACGGCAGGCTTAGAATCATTATTTAACCGCGTCCTTCTACTTGCTTACCGCATCCCCGCTCCGACACACGGCTCGTAAGATCGTTTGCGTTGTTACCGAGGATAAACAAATGTACGCTAGCAACCGCTAGTATTGTAAATATATTATAACGTCATGTATACATGTATATGGTAATTTTGTTAGATTAATGATTTTATCGCTCAATTTCTTTGGTAAATTGTGTGACACTTTATAGGTAGTGTGACTCTGTCAATTGAGTCTGTAAATCTATAAATCTGGATTTCCCTCCGAATGGAGCGAATACCAGATGGGGTGTTTATTTTCCCATCTAAAATGTCTACCAGCTGGCATGCTGCCTCTTTGTGGTCGTTTTTATAAACAGAGCAAAGAATTATAACGATCATTTTCGCAGATATTTCGCAATGAATAAATTTCAAACTATATCGATAGTTCGATCTTTTTCCTCTATATTTCTATTCACCTACACAAAAAGTTTTATGTATATAATATCGTTGACGAAAGGTTAGATGGAGGAACAGACTTTTCAGTCTCAATCTCGCCTTAATAAAGACCTTATGAGACCTCATAATTCTAACGTATTTTCTACTTTGTTAAAAACACCTTAATTCCATTAAAATGGTTACTTTACTATCTATTTTACCTTCCTTCCCACCGGCGATGACCGTCACAAATTTTAAGGAGCGTTTAAGCAACACTTCCTTTTTCCCCGTTGATTATTTATAGCAGATTGTCAACTCTGCAAATTGGTAGCTCTGCTCCCTTTCCTTTCATCTCTTTCGCCATCCCTCTTATCGATCCTCCACGATGTCACCTGTGATTCAGATGCGTTTTAAGCGCACCCCATCCCATTTGCCTCTCTCTATCGTCAACTCTTTACAATGTTACAAATCGCAGCAGAGAAACAACTGCAGCGGTTGAATATTCATTTAATTCGATGAATACGAACGACCCGATATTTACAGTTATTTCGCAGCATGCCACGTGTCCCTGGTGTGCGAATGGGGATTTTGAAGCATAAAATCGGGAGAAAAATAAGTTTTTGTCGTAAATGTTGCGATTGAAAATCGAAAAATATCGCGTATTATAATTGAAACTTGATTTATTTTAATAAATTAAGTGAGAATAGGATCTTAGAAGATGTAGCCGATATTATGCGTCCTCCTTGTTACACAGGATAGATCAGAGAAATAGATGCTAGAAAAAAAAATAGAATAAGTCGATTCAAGAATTCATTTATTCCGAGAACTATGCGCGAAAGTAATCGATTAGGATAGTAAAGTCATGTTGCATGCACCTCGAGCTACACGCCGAAAGGCGGCTTGCTGGGTATATACATATGTAGAATCTATTTGAACATGTTATGATTATAATCAAAAATCAATTGATATCGTTTCAATGTACTAAGGAACTCATCTTTTATCACATTTCTTATCCTTTATTTTTTTATTTATTCCTTTCTAACAACCGTTAATGCCTTCATCTTTCCCGGAAAATGCGCAATTTTAAAACAAGATATCATCGTGAATTTTAAAGATGATTGTAATTCTCCGATATCATTAACTCCCAATTTAGGCTTTCTTCTCATTTTGAAACGGATGAAGGAATTTTCTTCCCGAATTTTCATTGGAACTACCCTACCCTCTAACTGAAAACAGCGTAATTGTATATGATACTAACAAATGGTTTACCAGAAATGCTTAATCGCAATAGCATCATGATATCTTTAAGTAATTCATTACGGGTTGTTAAATTATTTCCTGTGTTTTGTGGTACTCCTGTGTTCAAAGAACGATTTCCGCCATTCCCCAAGCGAATTTTTTCGAGAGTGAGGAAACTTCCAGGAAATTCCTTCTCACCGGGGAACCCTTTTCGGCGAAGGAAAAGCGAGAGAGGGGCTCGATGAAAGGGCATTTAATGTATTCGAAGAACTGATTTTCATTTATGTGACAAACAAATTAAAACAAGGGGGAAGTAATAGAAGGCACTGTAAATGCTGCATTCCGAGACTGCTTATGTCGTTTCTTTAAAAGCGAGCTAAATTGCTCTCTTGCCCTTACTTCAGTGCGCATGCGCAAAATGTAAAGCAAGCAAACTTTAATCTCGGATGCAACGGAATAAGTAAACAATTCATGGTGAATCACGGTGTTAGAGAGGGAAAAGTATTGCATAGTGTACAACAGAATAACGATGAGTTATTTTTTAAGTAACTTTCATGTAGTTTATTTCATGTTGAATTTTATTACTATCTCTAAAACTATAACGGATCATAATACGAATAAGCTATGCATTCAATTATTATAGACTTACAACTCAATTTAATTGTGTCCATGATAGAGGTGGAATTGAGCAACCGCCATGATGATTCTCATGTTCATTGTATAATTCTTTAAGTATGCGCGGGGTATTTTCTTTGCTAAAAATTTTAAAATATGATAGGTTTTTGAATGTTGATTCCATGATCACATTTAGCGAGATATACCTTCATGTATATATGATGTATTAGCAGATTAATTGGAAATCTATCCGGTACCCATCAAAATCGAATTAAATTTTTTCAACATAATAATGAAAAATACATTGAAGTTTTATAGACTCAAAATTTACATACTCTGGCTAAGAAGGATCAGATATATACAATACTATGTATATATTTTAAGTTAGTTAAATGAAGTGCCGTCATTTTTACGGGTAAATTCAGCTGTTGTTATAATAGTAATCATCCGATTCCATAAGTTGTCGGAGAAATCAAGTTAAAAAACAATTTTTATCTTTTTTTCCTAGTAGTTCTTCATTTCCAAAAGATACCGTTTAATGTTAGATTGCTATATTTTTCAATATTATCGAGTTTATTTCTACATTGTTCCTTCCGTTTAATGTTTATTACAACTCCCAGATCCTTAAATCTGTTGATTCCTTTTATATCATAAGCTTCGTATTATGGATATGCAGACATCCACCGTTTTAAGAGCATGAATGTCACAGTATCAAGACCATCGTGTATTTGGCTGTATAGATTGAAAGGTGTACCCCAAGAATCGAGGGCATCAAAATTTGAGAGGCCTACGATATAGGGGCATAAGGAATAGAAAATTGAGTTGAGTTGATAGAAAAACAAACGCGGAAGTGTTTGGTGGATGAAGAGAGGAGGGTTTAGAGACGGGTTTTGATTGAAGTAATTAAGTGACGGCAGAGGAAAAGGGTGGATCAAATATTGAGAGGAGAGGGATCGTTAAAGAATGTAACTGAAGGAAGGATCTGAGGGGGAAGACAATGGCAAAAATGCTGGATTATATAAAGGGCTGAATATAGAAGTGGATAGAATGGATGTTGGATTTGGGAAGAATTAAAGGAAAAGCCTTTATTACTATTACGGGAAATTTTGGGTCATTCATTTTCGGAGTGGTAGAAAACGTGAAGCTTAAGTCCTTCATTAACATCAAAAGAAATAGAGTAAACCCAGTTTAAGACGCTCCTGCTTAAGACATCATCCCGCTTAACACGCGGTTTTCTACCGGCCCCTTTCACGCGAAACACATGGTAAAAATTCTGCATAAGACGCTCAGCTTCCCACTTAAAAAGCGGGCTTTTTCCGAATGCACTGCAACCTACTTTAGTACAATGGCTCCATGTGAATTTCTTCTTTCGAATTACAAATTTTATGATAATGAAAATAAATATCGCGTAGCAGAACAATCTCCACCCAATATCGAAGCTGGTAAAAACTCTGAGATAGAGTGAGATATTCTTTATCGCTTTTGTCTCACGATCAAATCAAACCGTTAGATTAAAAAATTGCATGAAGGTGTTTCTTTTCATTGCAGTCTCAAGTTGTAAACGTAAAGAATAAATCGGAAGGAAGTGTAATGTGTGGGCTGTAGAGCATAGTCTTGGAGTGATCGTGCTCTCTCGTGATGCCCTCTCACCACTGCAGTTAAATAATTCGTTATTCTTCCCTAATTGTCTATCTGGTAAAAATTTGTAGAATCGTTGTAGAATGAAAAATGACCACAATTAAGTACCTAAGAAGCCCTCTTTGTGCGTAAAGGAGACCTTTCTTCAAAAATATAGGGCAACAGCATAACATAATAATAATAATAATAATAAAACGACTTTATTAGAGGGCGAGATTGAGACTATCAATGGTTAACATCAATTTAGCTTTAAAAGAAGAAAAATAAAATATAAGACTACATATTAACAAAAAATCAAACAATAAAATAACACAACCCGGTTATAACGCCATACCGTTTAAGACGCGGTTTTAGCTTGGTCCCCTGAAAAAACGTCTTAACCGGGTTTTACTGTATATAGGATTCATAAGTTTCGAGTTCTCATAGAATGCATCCCTGTCGAGTAAACCAAACTTACTTATTTATAAAAACTTTCATGAGTGAAAAGTCTTTCAAATCACAATGGCACACAGAGTGGTGTAGTAAAATGCTTTTCAATCAAGGAAGTTTTTTATATATATAATTACCACAAGGTTGATCCCGAATCTGTATATTTTTGAAATTATTTGTAATCAACGGAGATATATTTCGGAACGATTTGAGACGTTCAAGAAGTGATCTAATTCTCTTTTTTTCAATTCAGATATTTTCCAAAGTAATTGGATTAACACGTCGACACTCACAAAGATCTAAAAAAAACTTAATAAGACAATAACTATCTAGGTGAATATTTAATTTTTATGAATTATATATTAATATAAATTTTGATGTCCATAACACAGGATCACACAGGAAGGAGCTATATTAAAACAACTATCAGCCACGCGTTATCTAGACCAGGGGAAGTGGGGAACCTTTTTTCATCTGGAGACCACGTTTACCATTTGGATGCATGAGAAACCATCACTCTTAAATTACGAATTGAGTGCGTTCTAATACTTAAACATCGACATTGTACGTGAGAAAACGAATTTATTTGCCGAGTGAACTAAAATAGAACATTCTCCCTCTTGTTTGCATTTGGAGTCATTAGCGATATTGGGAAAGAAATCTATTTAAAAACGGGTCTTCGTTTCAGAAAGTCATTAAAAGGCCGCATTGAAGGACCAGGAAGGTCTAAAGGTCGCCTCCACCTCTGATCTAGATTCGTACGGACGTGGATTCACAGTTGCCATGGCGATAGACTAAGTGATACAGTTGGAATTCCAAATGTAAGGTGATAAATTATTTGCACAAGAAGAAGACAAAATGAAAGGAGATAGAATCGAAGTGAAACATTCGGTGATACAATTGATGAGGAAAGCTCCTTTTTGTAATTTCCGCCTCACAGCAATATTGTATGTTATAAAACAGCAGTACATCCCATAGCTTACGTTTTTCTCATACATCATTCAGTTTACGTTTATTTCAGGTTAGTTGGTTAGTTTATTTTATGTTTGTGAGTAATCCTCTCCCTAACTCAATACTTTACTAGATAAAAATAAATATCAAAAAAATCTTCGAAATAACCTAGTTGCTATTCTGCAGTTTGATCAAAGTAAAAGAAATGTTGAACTAATCTTGATTTAGCCTGCGGTAATATTTCTTACAATAAGACATTTTATGCTTCTCTGGTAATGAGACATTTTAGGCTTCCTAATAACTAGTTTCAAAGGAATTCTGTATAGTCCCTTTGAAAGAAGTACTCTTTGTATACAGACTCATCTGATTCTCTTTTTTATGCTGCCCTATATAGATTTTTTCGGATTTCTTTTGTTCGTTCTCAGGGAAGTACCCATTCTATATCGAAGTTCATCGCCCTGAATCTACCGCAAAATAAAACTTCTTTGTGATTTCATGAAAACTTAATTTGTCTTTTGATGCAATAATTTCGCCTATTGGATGGAAATTGGAAAAATTACAAACTTAATATAGAGAGATCATTTGACTGTATAACCGTTGAATTAGATTTTGACAGATTACGAGGGTGGTCTGAAAAGTTTCCGACCCCAGATGTTTTCATAAATCTACAGAAAATTTTCAGAAATCTACAGAAAATTTTCAGAAAACGTGTCGAGAAATGGCGAAATATCGGAAACTTTTCAGACCACCCATGTAGTTGGATCCTGGCGTAGAATTTTATACATGCAAAACTTCCATTATCTGTTTAGACTATTATCTTTGAGTTTTAATTAGTCTTCCAACCACGATTGAACCCGAAAATGTTGCTGCAGTCATATCGTACGAGATGAAACCCTATTGATATTTACAATTAGATTCGCCTCTCCTTTCGTCAGCATTTACTACAATAAAATTAATATGGTCCAACCTTCACTAGATGAAATGCTACAGCAACAATCTCGAAAGGAAAATACCCAGTATTTTCCGCAGTAGATTTTCAATTCGACATGTTTCGTCAACGAGTTGACATCTCTAGGTGAAGTTGTGAAATCTACCGTGGAAGTTGCTAATTGATTTTCTTTCAAAATGGTAGCATTGTCTACGTTTATACGACGCCATGCATTGTAGAAGAGGCTGTTTTGGTTTCATTTAGTTGAAGATTATTTGAATCTAAACGTTGGAAGTAGCTTTCTTATAGGGCTGCAACCACTAATACCGAAAAACATATAAAAATAATATTCAAAACGTTATTATAGCGTACAGCGCAATGGATTAATTTAATCGTGAGTTACGGATAGGTTATTATAAATAAATGGCTTAGGTCATCATCGTCGCTTTCGTTGAAGTTAAGTAAACATATTATAGGAGAATTTGGCCTAAAAATGTTGAAATTGATTTCTCATAGTTCATCCAGCTAAACGGTCGTTTACAGCCGTATGTAAGGTTCGTTTATTGTAGCACTGAATCGTAAACGAATGGTAAACCATTCTAAGAGATAAAGGTGTAGGAATTTTAGCAAGATGAATTCGTTCCGAGTATTATTCAGCCTTTGCTTTTCAGAATTCCTTCAAAGGTGCCGCCTCCGTCGACCTGTTTCCTCGAATCTCAATTCGATTAAAATTCCGCAAAGCGGAAGTCGAGTTTGGTTGTCTCCGATGGACGCCGATAGATGTCTCGTGCGTGCAGCAAACGCCCAAGTATGTCTTGGCCCAAATAACTGCCGTCGCCGACCCACTAAAGCCAACGAATTTCTCGCCATCGGTTGCCAAAGAAACCACTTTCTCTGCCGCGTGTGGCAGGGGGTGAAAGCAACGCTCAGCCTATTTACTTAATCTTTCGAGAAAAAATGTGTATCGAGAACGTATTCCTTCCCGAAAACGTGGTTATGAAATTCGTCGAGTTTCAACTAAAATTAAGGTTTGTCTTCTTAGGAATCCGCAGAAGAAAACAATGCTTGAAATTCCGATTCTCCGTGGTTGTCAGCAAAGTTTATCGCGTCGTTCGTACCGATATGTTTGGTGCTTGGAGTCTTGAAGCAAGACTCTCCACGTTGGTTGCGAATGTATACCCTTCTCCATGCAATATAGACATTAAAAAGTTCCTTCCAGGACTGTTGCAAATAAGAAAGGACAGTCGCCTTGATGGACTCACTTCTCAGTCTTGAATTCATCAGTTTCTACTGATGGAGTTTTTGTAAATGCGGCGTACTAAATATCCCCTTGACATCAACCCCTTGATTGTTCAGAGCTTACAATATGGAAGAAGAATTTGACCGAGCAAGAAGAAAGAATGCGCGGCACCTTTTCTATTGCAGAGGAAAAAATATGTAATAGGATGCAATAGCCGGATTCGTGATCGACAAAAATGGAAAAATATTCCGGGGGAAAGAGAGCGTAAAACCAAATATCTCATACTCAAGAACGTTCTTCTAATCTGATTTTTCCTCGGTGAAGTATCCTACCACGTAATGGACCATATCCACGAGCATAACAAATAACCGACAGAATCAATGGCTGTGAACTATACGAACTATTCACAAGCCTTCATCTTGATAGTTACTTCCACAATACAAGCTCCAGAAAATCGCGCTATAGGTGTAGAGTGCATATATCCATCTCTTGCTCAGCACTTACGTAAACGTCACAGCCTCCGTAATGATGAATGGACAAAATAATGAATTCAGCATAGGGAAGGAAGAACGACAAAGCGACTTCGTATCTCCAATTCCATTTTATAGCAGCTCTGGAAGAAGCTTTCGGAAACCAGAAATGAGACTATGGAATACAAGGAATACATCCGTCACCTGTTTTTCGTAGATGATATACTCGAAACAAACGCAGAAGATATTACAGGATAGCAAACTTCAAGATCTCAAGAACTAAACACTGAGGGTTGAGAGATATGAAACAGGATCATAAACAAAGGTTAAATATAACTTTTACTATCCAGGTGCCAGTACAACTATAGATTATGTCTCTGGATATCTGCTCAGAATACCTATACCTACTGGTAACTACTTTTACATACATACAGCAACTGCTAATCAAGTGTTAACAACAGAAAGAACGACGGAATAAACTAGGTGAACTAGGGATAAATCGTGGGTGGAACGTCTTCGTAAGGAATGCATTTTAAGACAAAAATGCTAAAAATCTCTTAGGAGAAAACAAATGCATTTTATCGGTCTTGACCTATGGAAGTGAAACTTTGGTGTTGAAGGCTTCGACAAACAGCAAACATAAACACATTACATACTCTTTCCTTATTTGGACAGTTAATTCCCTCGGAATGTCACATTATACATTGTTTGGTTGCGTATTCGTCAAATAAACATTTACTTAGAAACGTGAGTTATTGATCCGTAAATCCTGACAAAATCCTTGTTTATTCGTAAAAATTATTTAACATTTCGTTCGTCGGAAGTGAAAAGGCAGCAAAGATTTACACTCGTATGAGAAATTATCGATACTCTAGGGTCGAACCCATGGAAGGATCGATATCTTATTTGTCTTGGTGGTCTCCCGATGGGGTGCATGCGACATAAAAATCCACGCCAAGGGCTCTTGCAGTTTAGGCTTTGATTCTGTATCCTATACACGGTGAAACCAACTTAAAAGACGCTTTAATGAGGGCCGACAGTAAGCCGTGTTATAAGCTGGATGGCGTTTTGACTCGGATATGGCAACATTTCATTTCCTCGGCGTTGAAAAAATCATTGAAGTGTTGTTTCGTTTTTAACTTCTTAAGAATGCAATAAAGTAATAAAGCTTTTACAATGAAGATGAAATAAATTTGCAAAGTTCCATTTTAAAGTAACTTTGATTTCCTCGTCAGTCGCAATTTTTAAAAACGAGTAAATAAAATTAATTCTTTTGATAATTTTTAATTTTCGATTCGCTTTGACTAATAATACTGCTCAAAGGTGTAAAAATCATTAGCAAATCTCACTTCTTCCACCGGCTAAATGAATATAATTAACGCAATTTAAGCTTAAAATGATGGACGATATTCTAAGCAAAGCATGAATTGTAGGAAGGTTGCGTCTCGATTGTTTAGAATTAAGCAGTAACCATGCCATCGTAAACTTCGAAACGATGTAATTTTCAAATTTGCCGCGCTGAGCCAACGTTGCCTGTTGTCCCGTCCACCCCTCGACATCGCTTTCTCGCCGTCCGAAATTTCGTTGGCTTCAATTTTTCCGTACCGTCTGCATATACAGTAGCACACTCAACCCGTCTATACTCATTTTTTCTCGTGGCATTTTTCAGTCTGGTAAACATAAGGCTTATCTCACACGAGTGTAAAAAACCGTCTGAATTCATCCGCATTGAACATGTTACGGTGCTCATACACTTCGATCGGGATATTAGAACTCTAGAATTCGGCATCCTCTCGACAGACGGGTTGGGTTCCCCATAGATTGGTCTATATACCAAATTATGGTTCTTGAACCGATCTGGCCAACCCCCGAGAAATGATTAATTGATAACTTAATAACGATTTCTGCATGATAAGTCCTTAAAAGTAATACCACGTTCGGTCTTTTCTGGATCTTCAAGTATTAACTTTCTTTCGTTCTGATCCATCACACAAGGTTTCTTATTCCTCAACATCTTTCCTCTTTAAAATACATTTTAATTTTGAATATGAAATTTCTAAAGAGACTACGAACTGATTGCTGTGTAAGATGGTATAATTTCGTCATATTTGTGAAGAATTATTAGCTCTTTCTAGGCAAAGAGATTATCTTCGTCAATAACTTTCGATAGTTTTCGATTAGAATACAAAGATGGTGTCATTACACCCCCTGCCATACGCAACTGGCGGCTTGCGGGGTACTCAACTAAATCTAAAATCTAAAACTTTGATATTATGAGCCCTCCATGTCACGTAGGTGATTGTGATACTGCCAGAGAAAGACCAGAGAACGCAAGAACCAGTCAGCTCAGGAATCCTTTTTTCCAAATTGAAAATTGATCGATTAGGGAAGTAAAGTCATGGTGCATGCATCTCCCGCCACGTGCCGAAAGGCGGCTTGCAGAGTACATGTGTAGATTTAAATATAGATGAACTTCATTTTAGTCATTCTTTACTCTTCAATGAGGCAATCTACTACCAAATAGTCGATTAGAAACGCGTTGCTTAGCTGATATAAGTGGTATAAGACCATCACAGAGCACGATCTCTCCAAGACTACACTCAAAAGACATCTTACCATTGCTTTGCCCCTCTCGTTTATTCGATATGTTTACAACTTAGATGTGTGATGAAATATATCATTGCCAAGTGACTGTAATTAATTTTCTACCCTGAGACAAAACTGTCGGAAATCTCACAGTCTCTAGAATCTCTAGAGCTAGAATCGGTTCCGAAAAAGGGATGAAGAATTGACTGTATCCCGATATCTTCACCTTCTTCATCACAAATGAGCCCTACAGAGCCCTGACGATGCAGGAGAATGAGAGAGAACGGCAATAGAAATTATACAAGCGATTTTTGGTCCATCAAATGAGATGGAAGTTCGGGTAAGCTGCGTTGAGGAGCATATGAGGAACGGGATTTATCCATAAAGTTATGTTTTAACCGGATTTGAATTGGTGAATGTATACTGTGTAAATATGTAGGCCTAGGCTAGTCCATATCTTTGCCTTTTCTATTCTACTTTTTTCATTACTAAGTCATTTCGCTTGATTTTAGTGGAATTGATAAAAATAAGTAAGAAAATGGAAGTGTTCCCCTACATAAGCATATTTTTCTATGTAAATATTTAAATGTAAAAAACATATTTTTCTATGTAAAGCATTCATTCTTAATTGCTTTCTTAAGACAATGAAGACCTGGAGTCAGGCTTTGTAGGGCACTTCGCCCTACCATCAAGTGTTGCAATTATATGTATTTGTATGTAAATATTATATATATTTCCCCCTGCCGTACGCCATTGGCGGCTAGCGGGGTACTCATCCAAATCTAAAGTATATGGCCCGATCCATCCGGTATCAGTATCATATAATGTTCAGCCGATAGGCCGTCGGGATACCAGGGCCCCTATAGCGGAGCATGATAGGGCCAGGCCCGATTTTCCCACCGTTAAATTGGCGTATTTTCGGTATCAACCCATCGAGGAAAAGACAACGCAAGAAGCAGGGGAATGGCTATCTCACGACCGCCGGAAGTCGGGACGGACACCCGGAAAAAAACCCATGCCTCCTCATAAAGGACGACACAATGAAGACACAACAGTGTCTAGAAACACCCCAATAGACCAACCCAAGCATGGAATGCACGGGGTTGACATGAGGCTCTATCTACCCACAGACAGAATTCTACAGCCTTGTGAGAGAGTCTCTTTAGCAGGCCGGATTGGGTGGTCGTTGGGCCCCCTCCTCCTCATTCCGACCCCCCAGTGGCACCACGAGGAAGCGAAAGAGAGGCTGTATATTCGCATCAACCCCTTGGGCAGTGCTGCCGTAGCATAACTACAATGAATCTAAACAGTATATCGTCTCATAAGAGCACAGCACTTAAGACAGTCACAGTTACTCCTGCCATAGTATTCTACAGCTCCCGGTTGCCACGGTGCCTAAACCATCGGAATTGCAAGCGCTTCGACGATAAAACCAAATAAACCAGCTTACCATTGTGACATTTAGCACAAGTACGCAATATTCGCTAAATTTAGTTTTCTATCGTGTGTTCATCCTTTGATGATGGCTTGTATCTGGATGTGTATTGTCATAATGTCCCTATTAACCTTAATTCCTATCAGTTTCATTAAGTCTTCAGAGTCTTCTCATTTAGTCCTTAGAGATCCGAAAGTTTTTTGTTTGTTTGTTTGTATTTTAATACTAAGAAAATTCCCATTGTATTTCGTAGCGCTGTGAAAAAGTCTACATAAAATAGTTAATGCCCACTCTATTTCTCCGTAAATTATGTATTCATTGACTGCATGGATTGATGTATTAGCCGAATTACAAGATACTTTAGCCTTGTCTAAATATAGTGACTATTTCTGAAAATTCATGATAATGATCCATGAAAAATATAAGTCTCGAAGGTAGAAAGGTAGAAAGATATCCTAATACTGGATAAAAATTCGTCTTTAAGGTTTAATATACAGTATTTCACTAAGGATTCATACGTTAGTAAATCATTCCCATCTCGTTTGGTGTATACATTATCCTGTAGCCGAAATAAGCAGAAACTAGTGCCATGCTTTCCGAAAGGGGCTTCGAAATATATTTTAAGCCTTGCATCTTTGTAATAGTTTTTTATATCTTTAACACGAGCAGCTGACTTCACTTCTTCGGAAGCTTTCGTGGAAAAGATATTTAATTCTTATCAAGTGTCTTCCTTTCCATGGCTTTATATAACTCTAATCTATACTGCAGGCTAAGTTTAGATACGACTGTTTCAATGATCGTATTATTATGCTTTCCTGTCTTATTTCTACAATGGAAGCAAATCTTGCTCCTTCGCTTTCAGTGATTTTCTTCTGAAGAGCAATGAATGTTTATCTTATTCATTGGAATAAAAAGGTTCTTTATTTTCGTAGAGACCTTCGAGCTGGGTTTGCATCTTAAATTATCTCATTTCCTATTAGTTCTCCATATGCAAATCTTCAACATTTTTGCCTATATTGTAAAATCTCGTGTGCCTTATCTACACAATAGCTCTGCAGAGTCTGTTTTAAAACATCTATCCATAAGATCCCTAAAAGAGATGCTAATAAAAGCTGATCTTTTCCTTACTTATAACATAATAAATGCCCACATTGATTCCCCTGAAATAATCTCATTATTTAGTTATCATGTTCCACCTAGGGCAACCAGACTAACTCCTCTTTTACATGTCCCTAGATTTAGACTATCCATCGCGCAACGTTCCCTATTATACAGACTTCCTAATCTTTTAAATTCCCTTCCTTCCTCCATAGACCCTTTCAGGCTTTCACTTGATGCATTCTTGAAAGAATGCTTGTATATAATGCTTATATATAATGATCCTTGTAAAGAATTTCCTTAGTTTGTATTTGTGTATATATTTTGTATTATTTTTAGTTTTATTTGTTGATTTTCTTATCTCATATTGTTATGTATATTTGTTTGTTTGATTTTTTGGAATTCACTTTAAACTGGCGGCACCGCTGTATGTGAATCTTTGATAAATAAATAAATAAATATGCTATTTCTACTTAAATCAAGTTGCATTGTTGCAAGATTTAATGTTTTTTTTAAATTGGTGTATTCTGATATGAAACCATTTAAACATGTAAAAACAAAAAGTTTATTATATAAATGCTCGTCTCTTGTCCCAATTACATACTTTTCACAATCATCACATCGTATAACTATAAGACATATATTTTATCCCCACTAGATTAGCATGTGAACACTTTACGAAGAGTTGCCTGTTGAATAACTTTTATAGTAATTAATTTTCTATGAAAGAAACCAAGATGAGCAAGAGAAAATGCAGAGATGATTCCTCAACTGAAGAAAACAGAGAAAAGCTTTACTAAGAGATGAACCGTAGTAGCAGGAGTCAGAAAGCCATGAATCTGAGGATTGAATTGAGGAAACGGGTTTAGATGATGAAATTACTTCTAGTGATGTGATCACAGGAACATAAAGTAATACAGATGGCGAACTAAAACAGCTTTTACATCTAACAGAGGAGAATGCTACATTGCAAATCCAACTAAAGTAAAATGCGGAGCACTTCAAAACACTTTTGAGTGAAAAACAAGGTTAAAAGAATGAGAAGGAAACCAACGGTAAGGAAGATGTGTTCGTGAGGTATTTCACTCAGTACGTAATAAAAAATCTTATTTCATTCGAGTGAAGAAGCGGCTCGGAGAAAAATTGTTCATGCAAGTGAATCAGAAATACTATGCTACGTTGTAATTTTAATTATATTGGATAGAAGGAGATGAGGAATTACTACCAGCAGAGCGGAATTTGTATTGAGGACTTGGAGTCAACATTTGTAGGACGCTTCTTTGTATTGGGTCGTCCGAAAAGATCAAAAAAGCCGATTTTTAAGGAAAATACTCATTTTTTCATATTAAGATATTCATTTAACTAAATATACACCATTTCATTCCACAATCTTTCTCTATCACGCAACTTGTTTTTCGCGTAACTTGAAAATTCCATCCCACCGAAAATGCACAGCAAAAAACTTTTTAAGGCGGCTTTTTATGTCGGCAAATGAGTCAAAATTTTTGTCATTAAAAGGGAATTACGTAAAGAGTTGAATGAATAAAGATCGTTTGGTGTGATCTGGTCACTGAAGTGTCATTCTTACTGACTTTTTTTCGTTGAAAATTTCATTGTAAAAGTTTTCTGTCATTAATTTCCTCTGCGCCCAGTGGTCATAAATATATACCCATCGTGGATGACTTTATTACACGGCTTCCAGCTTTTGGTAATTCCTATATATTGTATTGCGCAAATTTTAAGTGCAAATTTTTACGACTAACTTTCAGAATTCAACAATTCTGTTCTGTTTAATCTGTTGCTTCTATCCCTATTACCACCCTCTTCTTACAGCATCATTTCTTGCTCTGACCTTTCTTGCAGGTCCGCAGAATCGTCTCTAAAAGTCCATTTCCATGGTTTTACTAAGTCTTACTTTTCTCATTATCTCTACCGCTTACCCTGATTGGATCGCGTCCACCTTAATGGAACCCTCGATCATGGAAGGAACCCAAGTTTTAATTAATTTAATCCAATAAATCTCCAATTTAGAGATGGCCCGTGGTAGTGCAACTCTGTATGTTTACCCTCAGCTACCAGTTTAGCTCAGTTTACCAGTTTTTCTGCAGTGTTTCGGCTATGATGAAGCAACACGGGATTCACTCCAGGAAATACCCAAGGAAGATTTTCTAAAAACTCATCAGAACAGATGTTCATTCCTTTAGCTAGCGTATTTTACTACAGTCACAAAATCAAATTCGTCAAAAACTTCTGTTCCATAGTAAAATTGATGTGTTCAAGCGTAACTTTGCGATAGAGATCTCTCGTGGAATTGTATTAAGATTTCATTTCTTCTCCATCATGTGCGTTAAGTACCGCAGAGTTACGCTTGAATGCATCAATCTTATTATAGAACAGAAGTTGTTGACGAATTTGATTTTGTTACTGCATTGACGTTCACGAGCTATCAAAGGAAAGGAAAAACCGTTTCAAGGAAAGTATCCCTAAGGAGGATAGTTAATTCTGTTCGTTCTTCCGTAGAGGAGAAGGGAAGCCAACGGACTTATGAGATACGGATGTTGGTGTCAATATATGCCTGCCACACGCCGTCGTCGGTTTGCAGGGTGAATATGTGAATATAAATTTAAGTGTGAATCCGATCAGCGCCGGAAGGATCCTGCCGTTAGAATTAATGTGAAAACCAAATTCGCATCGACTGATTATCAACAAAATCATCCTGATTCCATAAGCAGTGGGAGTAAAAAGGTTAAGAAAGATTTATCTCCAATGAATGCCCCTATGACGTCAATAATTGCTTTGTATATTTTTACCACATTGTGTCGCGTCTTCCTTGATGTATGCGTAATACCTATTGACGTTCAGTTGCTGTTTTTGCCTTCGAGGTTACTATGTTTATTTCTTCAATTATCCTTCTGTTTTTATTAATTCCTCTCCTAGAGTTATTTCGGCGTAATGTTTGTACCATTAAGTTGTATATCTAATGGGCATCTATCTACTAGATAATAGAAAATAAACTAAAAAATACTATTTCTGATTGACGGAAAGATTTCGGTCACTCTTAGGAATAACTACATTCTGACATATTTACTAACAACTTTTATTGAGTCTGTTAAGTAATAGATTATATCGTATTAGAATTACTCGGCCATATTTCAATCCTCAACAAAAAATATTACAGTCGTTATTGTTACTCACAACCTTCAACTGAAGAACTCATACATTGGTATGGCTGTGGGTATAGCTATAATGTGGTTTTTCTGTGGTTGTAAATACTGAGCATTTTCGATATGCTATCATAGCCTTTAGTGAGATTCCCAGATATGATATATTTCTAGATTGTTTGCTAATCCTTTTATGGCTATTCGCATTGTGGGAAGACTGTTCAGAATGTGACTTAGAATCCGTTTTGTTCCTACTCACACATCAGTCTTTATCTAGTTAGATTTCAGATTTTTACTGTACACTCTAGATCAGGCCGCAGCTGAAGAAATTTGGGGAAATGAAGGTTATAAACATGATGATTTACGAATAATATTCATAAAACATGAAAGCACGAAAACTATTTTATGGGATATTTTACATTTTCAGTTAAGCCTTTTGCTATTTGGAAATAAACGAGTCGATGTTTCTTAAAATGTTTCATCAAGAAAACATTTCCGATTATTTTGTTTTATTTGCAACCTGGAACTGATCGTCCATTTTTGTAAATAAATGTAATTTCCAAACAGAGATCCATAGCAGGCCTCATCTGGCCCATGGGCGATATGTGGTTCAGGCAAACTGTAGATCATTGCTTCCCAAGCGTTTTACCACGACACGTAAGTATGCCACGAGCTGAGCTCTTGACGCTCCGCGTAATTTGTGAGATGCCATATTTCTTTAGTAGCCCTACATACACGCTGAACTTTGCGATATTTTTTTTTCCTTTTATTATTATATTATATTATAGGTTTCTTTTTATATACTTTATCATAATATTTATTTTGTGAATTCCATTATACAATTTTTCTTCACATATTTTAGCTATATCTTTACTAATAATTGGTTTGCGGTGGTTTCTTACACCCCGTTTGTGGATATTTTCCTGCCGTGAATATTTTTTTCCTAAAATAATACCTTAGGTTGTTTACATTCTCCCCTAAAATGTCCCATTTCATTTCTATTTGCATATACATTATTTATGCTACTATTAATAACATTGACGATAGGTTAAGTCGAAGAAATACTTTTTCAGTCTCGACCTCGTCTAAAATGAACCTTCAAGACTTAAACTTCTGTTCGTTGCGCGTTCGGAGAATTTTAAAGGAAAATTATACGCAAATAATTGTAAAAAAACGCATTTTAAATTGCTGTATCATTTTTTATTCGGCATCTCAATGGTTTCCATTCACCCAAGACAGAAACTCAAGAAAAGTCTTTTCTTATTTTACAATTTTAATTTTCACTGGTACTGACAGTCGCTCGGTTTGCTTACATGCTTTGTCAGCGAAATCGCAGACGATCTAAGGGTATATCGCAAAAGAAAGTTTGAAATTACTCCCTATGAGAGTATAAGCCAACTTTACAAGGAATAGAATAGTAGACATTTTCAGAAGAAAACTTATCGGATCGGCTTTCAGTTACGATATATAAAAACAAACTGTTATTGAAGAGAGCTTATTTATGTTGCTGATCATTCAGTAGGTTCAGATGAATGCAAAAACAGCTGTAAATTTATTAGAATTCGATTCAGTTCCTTCACATCTGATGAGGGTATTCACTAGTATGCATTATAAAAAGGGATTAGAAGATTTCTTAAGAACCTTCAATCTGACCGAAATAGCTACCATAAATGCGGAAAATCAAAGTCTTTTAATAACATTGACGATATTTTTAACATCATGCAATTGATATCGAACTTGAAAACTTTAACTTCCCGTTGAGAATCAACGGGCAGCTCAGATATCTGTGTAGTTTGGTGTGTATGAACGCCTAAAATCCTAGAACCAGAAGTTTCCAAACTTACAAACTTGCATATTAGTAGAAGTCGACGCTCTGCATATTATGAAATTCCTTTATTTATTGGTCTCCCGTTCGATTCTAGACGAGTCAAAACACTCTCCTAAGAAGTGTACTATATGTTCATAAAGTTCATTTAGATTCGGAAGTCTCTATTTGTATTGCAAAGTGAAATGATAAAGAATCAATCTACGAACTAAAGTCGTGTCTCATATGAAATAAATTCTATAAAAATTCATATTTTCATCGTCTGTTATCCAAATCATGAGAGGACAGATAAGATTGAAAATTTTCTTTGTCGATAATCTGCCGCAATGAATCAATCTAAGATGAGAGATGTTAGATTATCTTTTATAAAAATAGGAATTCTATATTTAGTTCTACTTCTATTCTCCCCTTTGAGATTCAACGGTCACTTCAGCTAGTATATGTATGTACGATATGTATTACATACTCGTTTATCTGAAATATCTGTTAACATCTGTATAATAAATTATACCAATCGATATTATTTAATAATATTTTTAATTGTGGATCTCTGAACCGCTCCTCCCTTGATCTTTCTATTTAAACATCGCTTGATCTTTCTTTTGTTGATATTCTACATAGAGAACGTCCAGAAGTAACAGTTTTTCTCAGCGATTATTTCCTAATGGAGCTTTATCGATTTCTCTCCGAGTTTCCTCTCGTTGTAAACTGGAATCACAAAGTTCTGCACTGGTGAATTTTTCGAAAAGCTTCTGTCAGTAATCTTATCTGCTCGCCTAGAGGGATTCCCGTCCGAGGACTTTATCATTGCCGAAACACTTCTGTCGAACCTATAATTTCCGCTTACGCTCCGAGTTATCTCTTCGAACTAGTCGGAGACCAATCCTACTTCGAGAGTATCCCAAGCAATACAGAAGCGTTACTTACGGCAAGAAAAGCGATGTTTTTTAGCCATTTCGGATGAATTCCTTGGTTTTCCATGAGTATTTTTAGATTGGATTAATGAACGAGTATTCATGCAACCAAGGGAATAGCGCAAAGGCAACTTATAAATTACAGTAATTAAAGTTTCCGACTTTCAAGATTATAAAGCTATATACTAAATATAAAGCTTATTTTTGGCACTTAAACTGGTTGAAAACACGAAATTTAATGTACATAGGTCTAGAAAATGGAGGAAGCTGCAAATGAAGGCGATGTCATTCATATAATAATGATAATAAAAAGGCGAAGTATAAGTCTTTTAATAATGTCCTAAACATAAAAAAGTGTTTACTTTAGTATAGAACCAGTATTTCTATTCGCATTCATTTGGAATATCCATATTCAACAATTTCAGCGGTGATTTCAACGCGATCCCGACGGAATTTGAAAGATTTAGACTTTGTTTTAAAGTTCGGTGATATTAAAACAACTCAAAAAATTAATCACAACGGCTGTTTCATACGACCACCTCGATCATGGGGAATCTTCGAAACATCTAGACGAAAAGAAAACTTTTTCGACGACAGAATTTTCAGTTTCTCGGAATCCTTGGACGACATGCACTCGAAACGGAAGCAGAAACGGTTTACAGATAACTGTTTTTTAGGGTTTCCGTTCAACAATTATAATTTTTCAATTTTCGTTCCGGCAAAAGGTAACGGTTTTTTCGGTTTCGATTGGTAGATCGATATCCCATCGAAGGATTCCTTCCGCATTAAAGAGAAAACGCTGCAAAGGAAAGTGGATTGAAAGACGGGGGTCATTAAACCTGGGATCGCGTGCTGGTGTCGGCGGTGGGCAAACATCGGTTGCGTTGATCGAGTGAGTCTGGTGCGCATGCGCCGCCGATAGTTCCCCCGTCGCACCGCAGAGAGCGCCCGTCCGCTGAAAAAGTGACGTGCTTTGAGAACGATCCGACGAATTTTCCTTGTTTTCAAACCCATAAGTCGAGGCCTCAAAGCACTCGAATTACTTACTTAGTGACGCGATTTGGCGGTCTTATCTCTCTGCTCGGTCATTATCTCCTGTAAATACGCTTTAAATTCTTAAATCTTTAAATTCGGTAGATATTCATCGAGTCTGTCCATGTTGTTTAATTGTTGTCTGGACAATCGAATTTTGACGTTTTGTCACTTTCCCGCTTTAAAACTAGCATCGGCGTTGCAATATCTCATTACTTTAGAGCACATTTAAAACTTTTATATAGATAAATATCCGGCATTATTTTATACATTGAAACAATCAGCTCGCTTTCACCTCCACCGTTCTGAAACTGTCTTCACTTTCTTCGAGTAGAATTAAGAGCATTTACATATCGAAAATGGTGTCGAAATGTGACTTCGAGAGAGACGACAGTCGCCTTCGTTCTTCGGCGCATTCGGGCTTTATATTTACGACGCTACCGAGAAGAATTTACTGAAGAAAGTTCTTAAGCTCTGTAAACAACGCAGAATTCTATAATGTATTCAGTTCACGTAGAAATGTACGTGGTTCCAACAGAAAGACGCTCGAAAAGTAGATGTTTGGTAGAGAAATGTAAGATTACTGAGAATATGGTGTACTAAGCATTGCTCAATTATTACACATTTCTTCTCGTGCGATCATAGGTCCATCATCAGTACAAACGTAACGTCTTTGAAATAATAGTTATTCTTTCCAAAACTACGTTCTAAAAAGAATAAACCCGTGGAATTCACGCAAATATATGGATTTTTCCGGTGATATCGGGGCAATCTGAAATTAATTTAGTAGGAAGATTGATTCTGTTCTTCTAAGATAAAATTCACAATTTATCACGCAAGATATACAGGAGTTTGAGATACCTTCTGTGCTTATATCTTCGAAATTTTATTTCTATTAAATAGATTCAATAAATATATTGCAATATTTTGGGTCTTTTCGTTAAATGTCTTCGCTTATCAAAAGAGTGCGTACTTAATAAATCTATGGTGATCAAATTCAGTGGTTAAAATGTTCATATGATATCGAAAAAGACACAGTTTGCCCTGTTTTTAAGGTCAGTCCATCTCAGATGCCTCGATGGAACTAAATCCACTCAAAACAGGAAAATGGAGGAAATTAGATAAACGCTAGAAGAGCAAATACTTCATCTCACTTCTCGACCTCTTCTGTCGGCAAAGTGTGTTTTAACCCACGAATTACATAAGCCTGGATCTGCGATTCCAAAACCATTCTTCTGACGAAACAATTCCCCAATTCTGAAGTTCCGACTGAACACCTGCGTTATTTTGCAGCGTTGGTGGATATAAGTAATAAATATTAAGAGCCGTGAATCCCAAGTGAGATTCAAGAGTCCCAAGATAGCACCATGCACTCGTAAGAGAGGAGTCCCTGACTTTCAAATGCGTTTTAACTTCATCCATAATTCAATATCGCCCGAGACGTTTGAATTTTCATAATTTTCGCGGAACACCATCCTTCCTCGGAACATCATTTGTAAACTCTGGTCTAGACATTGATGCACAAAAACCCAATGTGCCTTAAAGGTTAATTAAAATGCAGAATACGAGAGGATATACTACGCATTTGTCACTTTGTGTCGCGATGGAGATTCATAACTTATGTTAGTATCGCGAAGTCACTTAACAATTTTTCCTATTGTGTGAAGTAAAACTAACATATGCATCCCCTGTCTTACGTAGAAATAGGGCTTGCAGTGTTCATATACAGATTTAGATAATAACTAAAGGCAAATATTTTTCAGCAGAAATACTATTAAGAAGTGATTTCCTCAGGAACGTTTTGATATTAATTTTCAGTTGATTTTCATGCCATGCATTTCAACTTCAGCAAAGCGTTATAAGGAGGAAATCGCAAGGATAGATAGTTATTTTTGATCTTTCTTCCGGCGGGCTATTAGAGAAGCTAATAGTAAACGATGATGGTGTCATTACATCCCCTGCCATACGCTACTGGCGGCTTGCGGGGTACTAATCTAAATCTAAATAAAATCTAAGCTACAAGTTTATGTGGACATCTTCTATTACGCCAGTATAACAAAGAGCATATGAACAGGCAATACATTTCTGAATTGCTAAGACAAGCCATTGCTTGCAACTCATGTACTTCAGGATGCAGGATGGGAATCTTTAGAAGGAATGAGATTTAAACAAAGGCTTGATTTGCTTCATAACTTCAGAGAAAATACGTTCTTAGGAGAGGCAGTGGATATTAAGCTTCTTTCCTGTTGCGTATGCCGTTTTGATACTGCGAGGAAGATCTGGGAAATAGAAGCTAGAACAAGTCGCCTCAAGAATTCATTTTTTCCGCGAACGCGAGAATGTAATCGATTAGGAAAGTAGAGTCATTCTGCATGCATCCCCTGTCACGCGCAGAAATACGGCTTGCTGTGTACATATGAAGATTTAGATAATAACGGCACATATTCTTCAAACATCACGTTTCCAAAAAGTTGAGCATTTTGATAATATCTTATTAATGTCTTGCAACTATTACTACAATTACTATACATAGTAATACTATACTATACAAATTATTATTACTATATAATACAAATTAGATTTTAGATTTAGATTTAGATGAGTACCCCGCAAGTGGCGTATGGCAGGGAGTGTAATGGTACCATCTTTGTATTCTAATCGACCCTATTAATTATCTTACAACATAATATCTTACAATTTATTAACAATAATTAATTAATTATTGTATACTTATACAATATTAATAAATAATTAATTAATGAATTAATATCTTACAACATAATATCTTATTGCTTTGTACTTATTTCAACCACGGTGATCTACGCAGAGAAACCAAGTGTTACAGTGATAAATTTTAGTCTTATAGATTTATTCCTATCAATAAAATCGCCTATATATACCAAATACAAGAAGTAGAATCACAATGCAGAAGAAACGAAATGAGAGAGCAAATGTTCGAGGTGGCTAAAGAAATGAATCCTCGATAATTTTTGCAAATTATTATTATTATAGAACAAATGTTAGAAATGGACAACTAGTCCGGTGATAACAAATTACAATCAGATAAAATTCCATATCCCAAATGGCAATCAGATAAAATAGCATAACACAAATTACAATCAGATATAATACCATACTATAAATTACAATCAGATAAAATACATTACCACATATTTAAGTTAAATTACGTAAGTGTGACAAAGGAAACGTGACTTAATTCTAAGGAACAGAATACATCAGGCTGGGCTATAATCCCTTAGAATGAAAGTAAATTAAAGGAAAGGAAATTGGATTCGACTGTTAATGAATAAGAGGTTCGAAATCCACTCCGATGGCTGAAAACGTCGTTAAACGTCGGACCAAGAGATGGAAACGGAAGCTACGGATTACCGACCTTCCAGGAATCACCCAATGCACTTTTCGAATGTCATTTTGCATTGACCCCTTGGGGATGATAGTATAGTTATCGAAGTACGCATTAGGTGATTCCTAGAAGGTCGGTAATCCGGGACTTCCATTCCCATCCCTCCGGACAGGTCCGACGTTTACCCTCGTTATCGCTATGAGAGTTTTAGGAATTACAGGAAATTAATCACGATGTATTTGTAGAATTAAATGACACAGCAAATAGCAATAAAGAAAAAATTATATTTTAAATGGCTGAGCGTAAACGATACAGAAGACCATAAGAATAAATTCAGATACACAATGAAGAAACAATTAAGATAGGCAAAATACGAGGCAGACAACAGCAAATGTGCGCAAATAAATTAACTGATGGAAGTATCTGAGATTAGAGAAGCATAGAGAATTATTAACAGCAGAGTAAAAACAAGAAGCTAAGAACAAATCCCATACAAATAGAAAAATGGCGGACTACAAGCATAACTAATTGGAAGAAGGTCGTAGGAAACAAATAGACACACACTTAGTAGTGGAAGGAGCAGAAGAAAAGGAAGTTGAACAGATTAGATTAGATTAAGCGAGTACGTCGCTACTAGGAATGAAAAACAACAGGGCTCCAGGACCAAACCTATCAAATTAGCTAAGCGAGTCACTTCGGAAGCTATAGAAATCTTCCCTAAAATATTTCAAAATTGTTGATAACGATAAGTGATTCCAAACCAATGAAAACTCTCTCATATAAACTTTATTTAAATGGAAGTAAACAGAAAAGAATGTGAAATCATGGTGGAATAAGAACGTCGTCGAAGGCTAAATGCTTGTACGGAAGTATCTCAAGAGAGAAGTGAGAAGAATTCTATCACAGAAGAGGGAAGGAAGTTAAAGAGGTAGAAGAACATAACAGACCTATCTCAATACATTAACACAAATATTAGTTACGTATTGCGGGTCTCGAACACTCACATATATTTCATTGAAAATCTCAAAAACTGCAATTTTTAATCCCTAATTTTAAAGTATTATTTTTCTACACAAATTGGCCGAAGGACCATATTTAATGCAAAATTGCAAAAATTGATTTTTAAAACCAAGTTGTTAAAATGAAATTTCGAAAAATCAAAAATGAAAGGCTCGACTTCATCAACGCGTTGAAATTTTGATTGAAAAATATTGAAAAATTTACCGTCGCTAATAATCCAATTGAGGTTTACATGATTGGCTGCTCAGAACCTTATAAACCAGGGGATCTCAACCTCTACCTCTTACGGAAAAGGCTTTATTGCTTCGTGAATGTGATATTTTTCTTAGAACTAATGGGAACATCATTTAAAATTCATTGGGTAAATTGACTGTAGAAAATAATGATAATTATATAAAATTGGTAATATTTCAGAAGAGCAGAAAAGATTTTTTCATTTTTATATCAGTGGTACAGGCCTTGGAAATAGTGGAGAGGCTAGAATACTCCTTTTAGATGAAGAAAATCGTTTTGAAAAATTGAGTTAAGAAGGTTAGTATTCAATATGTCACATATATAATATTAGTATATGTCACTATCGCTCTTAACATATTCGATCATAGTATCATCTTGGAAATTCTTCATTCTAATATCCTTCATTTCCACTACTTGGTATGGCTGGTGCCTCAATGAGTTGTCCGTGGACGATGCCGCATAGTTGGATGAAACCACCTTGTCTCCCAAACAGCATGTCTGAATGTTCTGTCAATAATTTCTGATATCCTCAAGATAGCTTAAGGTTGAGAACAACCCACTGGCAGTTGGGAGAGCCGACTTCTTGCCCCGATCTTCACTTTTTGAATTTACGTTTCTTCTGGGGAATAATCAAGAATAATTTACCCGAACACACGTATAAGAGGAACAGTTAGAACATCTACTTCATGCGTTCATTGCCGATGATTCTTGGGTTCGTGTTTTGAAGAAGTACAGCGAAAGGCGATACGTATCATTGTCACAAATGATCGATAAGAATTCCCATGATACTTCAAAAGTAGGAGGAGAATCATTAGAAGAATTGAAACGTAAACTTAGCTTGAATTCGCTCACGGAAAGCAGAAAATTCGAGTAATTTAAGATTCTTTGAAAACGTATGCGATAACTATGTTGTAGAAGTCGATCATACGCCGCTAACAATATCAGGAAAATAATATATAGGAATAGTCGACATTATCTCCGCGACAGAAAGTAAAAGGGTAGATCCTATATAATCTGAAGGAGGCTGCCTGCCACACACCAAAAAATAGATAGATTTCCGTTTATTGTCAAGATTTTGGGCCCTTCTTCCACTTAACCATGAATTGCATTGTAATATGAATAAACAAAGGTTATTTAAGGCATAAATAGTATACAGTGGGATAAAAGAGGGGGAAATCTTTGCAACCTGAAGTCGTCAAAGAGAACGTTGGAGACTCATACACATAAAAAAGATATTTAAGCGGTAGATAATTTTTTTAAAGCAATATCTTTAAGAAGCTTAAAGGTGCTCTTGAACTTGAGATAAAATTAAATCTAAAATTACATAGAAATGTTTCAAATGCTTTGATAGGAATCTTTCGGGAGAGTCGTAATATTTTCGGCTAAAAGATAGAGCCGATTGATTCTGGAATATCCGTTGCTGAAAATATATAAACTAAAACGAAACTTTGCAATTTTGCTCATCGTAAAGAAAACAATGTTCGTTAAAGGCTTGATCTTACTTCGTCATCTCCTTATCCCAAAGAGGCGTCATTGAAACCCTATTCTAATTATTGTCCGTTTCAAGCTTCCGGTCAGTATTGTCTTATGGGAGAAAGGCAAAGAAAGTGTTCCACCACAATTTTTGTGATTAGTAATTTTTACTTCTCGTGAGGTGACGTTGAAATTTCTGTAAAGCTGTGAGGTTTCGAAGCGTCGGCGATTCGAAGCGCGAAGCGGATTACGCTCTTTGATATAAAAGTCAAAAACTCAAGTTCTATTCAAGATATCGCTTCGAAACAAACTGAAAATGAAAATTACAACATTTATCTCGATTTCTCTTGAGACAAGTTTTTCCTCACGTGAGAAACCAAAAAGTTTTAGGCGACGTATAAATTGGACTGCACGACGAATTTTTTCTTGAGTTACGTTCCAACTAAATAATTTTTTACTAAGATTTGGTTGCTCTAAAATTAATCTCATGTAACTTTTATGCATTCAGATGATACAATGAGGAATGGAAGAAAAAATCAGCATCTTATGTTGGATTGTAAGAGAATAATGGCAGTTTCAAGAATGTTCACGGGTGAAAACTCGGCATTTCATTCAATTTTCGCTTTTAACTTTGTTGTTTCTGCTATAAATGCATAAAATTTTCACTATTGTGTCGATAGAGTTATTTTCATTCAAATTTCATCAGAAATTAAGTTTGAATCGGTCAATGTAGACTACGAATCTTAATTATACCCGTCCGAATCCGTAGCTCCGCGTAAAGGCGACCCTGCGCGAGGCTAACTTCTTCGCTTATGGCAAATTACATTGAGTTTTTCCCCCGTAAGCCCTCCATACTGACTGGAATCTTGAAACGGACAATAGAATGGATTTGTATCCATGTCATGAATCACTTGGGTTCAATCAGTGGCGTATTAATAGGGGAACGAAAGGGTAGTCCGGCACTCCTTTTCAAAGACAGAAGAAACGTCTTCTTTTAATCTTTAAGCGATAAGCTGTAAGATAAGTGATATATATAACCAGATAACAAAATAGATAGCTTAATTCTGTGTTATAAGCCATCTATTTTAGCTCTGAATACCCGTATTATAGTTCTTTAGGCAGTTCAGGTGTAGTAAAATTCACGCAAAAAAACAGGAACATATGAGTATTATTTCACGGATTTATTAAAATGTTTACCGGTTTCAAAGGATAATCGCAATTTGTGCACATAACTTTGACAGAAGCTTATTTATACAGGACGAAGGGAGGAGAGGGGAAAGGGTTGAGGGCGTGGGTGGGCGAGCAAGGTTCGAAAGGCTATTGCAAGCGCATTGGGTACGAGATCGTCACCGATAACGGTCAATGGGAGAAAGCAAAGAAAGGATCAGTGGGGAGTCAGAAGAGAGGACGAGTATTCGTTTAAAATGGTGAATTTCAGGGGATTGGATTGGGGAAGGATCTCTAACTGTTTGAGGAAGTTAAGACCAGTGCCTTTACTCACCAGATGTAAAATTTTAGTGTCAAGGCCTGCGAATTTTACTGCAGTAAAATTAATGAACGTTCATATTTTTAATGAAATCTAGATGCTGAGGCGTTATCTTTTGGAATGCCATGAAATGGGAAAGAGAAACACTTGTGAATTTTAGTGGAAAATTTGCGAACTGTAATTTGTAAATTTTGCGGAATGACTTGTAAATATTTTCGGAAATTTTACAAGTGTTTCTCTTCCTTATTGGTATTTCAAGAATATAAATCATTTTTTGGTCTACATTCAGTAAATGTAATCTAAGAAAGGAAGTCCTCATGACCTTCTACAAGATGGTTTCTGGATTCGCCGCCAAGTTCTCTTGCTCCTCTTGTGGAAACTTTATTCGAATCGTAAAATATCTCAGGATGATTCCAGGTGAAGTCATGTTGGTTTTTATGGGCGCTCCTGGTTCTTCCTTAATTTACTACGTATACTTCGCGTAGGAATAATTTAAAAGGCTTCGCTCAAGGAAAGTTATCACATCCTTATTAATATGCAAACGATAGCAACTGTTATTGTTTGCAAATTAATTAAGATGTGATAATTTTTCTAGTCTTAGTATAGTGTGATATTTTACCTTTAACATGAAATTTAGAAAGTCGCATTCTCACTATATTCGAGTACCTACAGCTCCAAAACCGTGCGTATTGCACACTTCCATACGCATTTTAGCGCTTGCATTTCTAATCGATATAATGTGAATGAATTGAGAATTCATGTTACGGTGATACATCGTAGAAATTTCTAAAAAAAAAGCGTTTCGAGGAGAAAATTAAAATTAGATAATGGGTATATCGTTGCAGCTTCACATACAAATCGTCTTTTACAAACGTAGCACACCTATTTTTTGAGGTCTCAATAGGTTTTAGGCCTGTGTTTGTGGTCTCAGTAGCTCTTACACCACTGCTTCTTTACTTAATTGTAATTCACGAGTTAAGATAAAATTAATATCCAAAAGGAGAAAATTAAAAAAGTTTTCCCTTTTTCTAAATCTCCCTCCACATTACCTGCGGTTGCACTAAATTCGGGGTTATATTATATTCGGGCTAATACGGTATTATAAAAGCGTCTCGTTAAGAAATAATAAATACAAGAAAAATTTAACCATCTTCAAATTCATACTCCTATGAAAATTAATATTCCTCTCTGCTTATATTATTCGAGTAACTCCGCCCAACCTATATATCATAGATTACATTAGCAAGAGGAAGAAATGTTACGGGAGAATGCAGTCAGAAAAAATCCCAGGAGAAAACGGACTTGAAAAGTCTGACGATAGAGTTTCCCAAACCCAAATTGCCCACTTGTCGGGCGGCATCTCTATCCATTGAGCAGAATTAGCCTCTGAACTCTGTCTAATATTCTGCGTGATTGGTCAATGGATTAGAGCATCCGCCCGGAAGTTGGTAGATTCGGGATCGAGTCCCGCTCTCTTCAGACTTTCGTCACGTCCCTTTTCCTTTGAGATTCTTAGAACCTATGAAAGGAAGTAATTGAGGCTCCCCTTTTGCATGGATGTTTATAAAAATTCACTTTTTAATTTTTAATATTACAATAATGCATGCTTGTAAGCAATAACTATAAAAATATTCATATAGGCGTTTCTTTATTATGAAGTTAATTATTGTCACTATAAAGTTAAATTAACAAATTTTATAGGTTATCAACTTGCTAATACACTGTTGTTTTAAATTTTGGGTTCGACCAATTCTTAAACAACTGTGATCTAGAAAATTCTCACATATATCCTTCCTGTTGTGCCCTGTTTTTATTATTGCTTGATTAACTTCCTTGACAATATCAATTAACCCCTCCTCAGACTCTTTCGTTTGAGAGTTCTGTTCAAAAATGTAATGTTTTTTATTAAATTTTATCAATATCTTAATATCCAAAATCTTATCTGATCTAATCTAATCAAAATCTGAAATTTGAAAAGTCACCTTACTTTTTGAACACACCTCGTATTTTTTACAGAGAAAACAATCATTCTCTCCTAATATTATGAAAAATTACTATTTGCAACTCGTGACGATGTGAAAATTTATTTCGAATTTTTCATTTGTTTATGAGCGCAGGAGATAGACCATTATTCCGGATCTCATTCTTTCCGATACTATAAAAATACTATGAAAAGTGATATTTATTGTAAGATTTACACCTAAAAAGGTTTTCAGTCATGTTAGCGTTAGCGAAAATTCGACTTAAAGTTTCTATGCCTTTTCTCAAACAGTTATTTTTGCGATAACTTTTTCTTATTCTAAATAAACGGGAATTTAGGTATACTCAAAATAATAAATATCTGGTTTACTTCTTCTGCGCTTTATTTATTCAATTACTTGTATCTCAAGACTCCATTATCCATTTGATGGACAATCACAGAGGAAAACATAAACAGTGGGTTCCCGGATATTCATGTGGGCAGCGCGTTCGACTTTGATGAAAGCGGATCCGGATTCGAATCTCGGTGGGAGCCCACATGCGAAAGACCTCGACTATTGAAGCACTTTTGAAAATACTGCTTTACTAAAAAAAAGTAACTTTGGACGAGAGTATTCGACCATTCCCTATCCATAAAATTCTTATTAGGCGAACTTGAACCTAGAATCTTCCAGTTGGGGCGCTGTTACGCTAACACCCCACCGGAAAACTCCTGTTTTCCTTTAAAAATTCGCGCTTTAATATGATTAACAATGACTAGATTTCCTTCCTTTTTGCCTCAGCTAAGAAGGCAGTTTATCTCATTCCAGCTGTTTCTGCTAGAGTCGAATATCAGCAACCAGAGGCCCCACCTTTTGGGGCCCCACCAAGGACCACTTTGAGGCCGAACCAAGAGATTATTCACCTAAAAGAACAAAAAATCGTCCTTTCTTGGGCCCCATTGTCGGCGAGGCCCTCCGCTTTCGCCTAGTACGCCTACTAGCAAATCCTCTCGCCGTGTTTTGTCCCAAAAATAAAAAAAAATGGTTTCGAAACCCCTCAAGTGTTTGGCTCTCTCGGGCAGTTGCTTTGGAGGTCTGGGATTCGATTCGAAGTAAACTTGCGAAGCCGAAAATGTCATCCGGGCGAAACTTTCCACAGTGTGACGTGCCCGAAAAACTGACCTTCGAGGCTTTCATTCCTTCCCTTCGGCCTCTATGATGCAAGCATCCCTCGTATTTGTGCGGCACACGCGTTAAAGATCCTTGTGTGTGCTTATGTCCTTGGCCTCGTTTTCCTTTTTTAGAAAGTCTCGCGATTCGGCCATTTCAGCGCCTTCTCATCCACACATTCTTCGCCTATTATTTTGGATACCACACTTCTGGATACTCGCGCTACACCATTTAGATTAGCAGTTCGCGAAAATTCGCTCGCTTTGCTCGACGTTCTTTTGATCTGGATGCAGGAAACGGTGCTCTTCGTGTCGAAAAGGGATGTGGGAGAAATCGGAGTGCCAGAATTGGGTCAGAAAATTCTTAGAAATGTGTCATGGGAAAGATGATGTTTATTTTCAAGACCGAATTTCCCATATTGTGTATAATCTTATCGATAGTCTGTTGATTGAACGAGGTTATTTCATAAGCGCATCGCTTGCAAGAGGACATTCATAGACAGGATAGTAGAATAAGGATTCTGAATAACGTGCCAAAATGTGGGTATAAGAAAAGTTATACTAGTCATTCCCATACTGCCATTGCTCCGTCCATTATTGCATCTATTTCTTCTATTTTTTAAATCCATTGCGATTGCGTTAAATACGATGGTATACTTAGCCCGTCAAAGATTTGTTTATATGAGGATGACAAAATTCCTTAATAAACTAGCGATACAATCATTGCTTCCATGCAATATGCACTAAGAAGAAGTAAAAGCGATTTATTCAATATGATAATAATAGTCTTAACATAAGGAAAATCACAGATATTAAATCAAAAAATATGAAATTTAGCTGTATCTCCGACAAATCGCTTCCTGCCATAGGAATCATCGGAAAAGAATTAAAACTGTGAGTTAAATTTACTCGATACATTCAGATATGACACATCCTCGGAGGAATTAGAAGATAATACGAGAGCAACCTGTTACGCGCTCCGATTAGATAGCGCGAAAAATCAGAAAATTAAACGGAAGAGCTAATCCCCTCAAATAATAACATTTCTATCAGTTCATATCAGTAATAAAAAACCCAACTGGTTCAAATTGATTTCCTGCATTTACTCCTTGGTTACTAGCATAAATTTCTTTTATCTTCTTTATTACCTTTCTTAATATTTCTTTATTATAACTGCTTAATGTGTTTTATTATGATCGAATCATCATCCTTTATTCAGGAAAACTTTGTCTCGGTCATCAACTTCTTTCAGAATCATATTTGATCATAAAGTCTTTCTTTCCCCTTTCTAAGTGTTCAAACCAACATAAAATTCCAATTTCATAATGGTCACGTAGCCTTTATCTTGAAAAAATGAATTCTTGAAGCGACTTGCTCTAGCATCTATTACCCTGACCTTCCTCGCAGTATCAAAACGGCCTAATCAAACGGAAAGACGTAATATCCACTACTTCTCCTAATAACGTATTATCTCTGAAGTTATGAAGTAAATCAAGACTTTGTTTAAATCTCCTTTCTTCTAAAGATTCCCATTCTGCATTCATCCAATTTAATTAAGCACGACGGTTTGTAGTGGCAATGATTTTCAAACCGTATTACCTGTTGTTGTACCTTTGATTATACTGGCGTAATACAAGCTGTCAACATAAACGTCTAGTTGAAAGGCATACACGCATGTCAATCAACGTAAAGTGGATATTAAAACGTTCCTGAAGAAGTGGGGATTTTCTGTTTTTTTGTTATTATTATTACACAAAACCGTCGCAGATAGACTTTATGTCAGGTGGCGACGTTTATACGGTACATGATTATTACACACTATCTAATACGTAAACAATACAAATATAAAGTTAAATACAATATAGAGTCCGTAATGTAATCTACAGCATGCACACACTACATCAACTATTACACTTGTTAGTTTATACACTAAAAGAATTCAATTTACAAATATATACACAAACATGATATAACATTTAAATACCTATTTAGATCACTGCAACAACATGAACATAATTGAAATGTAAAATTAAAATTTTATTGCCCACAATGGAAAAAAATATTCAGCGAATTCGCTATCTCAATAGCGTCACAAAGAGATACATCTGTATTTCTTCTCTCAACTTCTGCATTTTTAAATAACCTTTGAAGCTCTTGGGGTTTATCATTCTTAATCATACAGTCATGCATTTGCCACACCTTCGATGGCGAGCGATCAGTACATCGGTTTGCAGCAAATTTCCATTTCTCTCTCTTCTGCCACACCTAAAACTCATGTAATCCATTTCAAATAAACTCAGTTCAGCTCATGCCTTTCCCCTGACTCATCACAGCAACAAGGACCATCCTCAGAATACATTTTCAAGTAACAAATGAAATTAAACGATGCCGCTGAATGCCTATTCCGCTTCTCCGAGAATTTCTCAATCCTCCATTTGCTCACGCATTGATTTCGCAAAAGACATGTGGCCTTCGCATTGCAATAGAATTCCATTGCTTATCAAACGCCTTCTAAATCTCTTCTTTATCGTAATTTCTCTCTTTCGAAACCGATTTTATACGAAGTAATGAAAATTTAAATGAAGTTAATTGAAGAAAAAGGAAGAATGGCACTTTTTGCGCTTTTCCTGTTTCCGAATTGCTGAATGGTATCGCATTCTTTAAAATTCTTTATTATTATGATTAGTAACGTAGAACGGTTTCGTTAAGGGAGACTATAGGTTCGACTTCCGTGTATCAGAGTTGATCAAAAGCCTAAGCTGGAAATCTCTTGAGGATAGAAGAAATGATTATGGGCATAATTTATTCGATATATTTTAGAGAAATGATTTACGCGATAAAATAGGTGACATAGTGCTTCCATTACTCAGCGAACGCAATTTTCGAGGCCAGACGACAAAGAGATTTCGCGAGATTATAGCGAGAACGGATAGACTTCACAGATTCAGGCGAGGTGTTGTGGTAATCCATAGTGGAAAGGAACTATGAAAGATTTGTACTTTTACCACAAAATTTTATTTTAACAACAACAACCACTACACGACCGGTTTCAAAGATTAATCTTCTATTAATTCTATATATACATATAAATATTATATATTATTACATATTAATTCAATACATATTAATTCTATATATAGATATATTCTATATATCTTCTGTATTAATAATTAACCAGTAGATGAAGATTAATCTTTGAAACCGGTCGTGTAGTGGTTGTTGTTGTTAAAATAAAATTTTGTGGTAAAAGTACAAATCTTTCATAGTTCCTTTCGAGAACGGATAGTTACTTCTGGTCCCTCTTTCCTGATAATCTTAGGTATATAAATTCAATAGCAAACTAGGAAGATCGCTGTTTTCATATACCTCCTGCCATATGCCATACGGCGACTCGCGGGGTATTAATGTAAATATAAATTAGTATTGTATTTGAGTTAGGAATCCACCTGACGCAGACACTCATATAATATCAGCATTTTTCGAATGATTCGAGTCTTTCATTATTTGGTCTCCAATGCCTTGGCAAAAATGTCTCTCCATTTATATACATTTGTCTCGGGAAGGTTACTTATAAACGACGGCAACCTTCAGCTACTCGCAGATTAACGCTTAAAAGAAATCCTTCGGCTCGCCTAAGAGTGAATGTAATCGCAAAGAAGGACGCTTTCTCCTTGCATCACACCCACTTTCTTATTCTCACATTCTATATCCATCTCTCGTTTCCGGAAGGTCTGAAAAAGTATCGCGCATGGGTCCTCTGAATTGGAATAACCTATATTTCCACAGTGAGGTTTCATTTCGGAATTTAAACGTGTCATTCTGCTTATCTGCATCTTCCATCATACGGACGTAACAAAGGAAATGTGTAAGTCCCCTCTGACAAAACTGTTACTTTTCGTAAGTCATTCATAGTAATTGCTATTTATTTTCGGAATTCCGTCCCACTACAATGAGGAAAGAACGCGCTGTTAACATTTTAAAATATCTAATATAAATAGGTGTAAAACCTTTATATGTGTCTTGTATATGTAAAGAAGGGTATTTCGCTCTGTATGTCTGGAGTATTTACCGTCTTAATGAAAGCTTGTTCCGATTAATAATTTTTTTGTTAATGTTGCCCTTAAGTGGCCTGCCACAGGGCATAAATAAATAACATTATTATTATTATCAATTCCCTATTATTTCGGTACTGGATAACACTCCCTGTGCAGTTTCTTTCATTGAATCTATTGAGATACGTTAAATCAAACTATGACTGCGAATATACCCGAGAAGGAAAGAGAGATAGCAGTACGTAACGCTGATTTTTACTCTCCAACGACTGCTTGCAGTTTTTTCATGCAACATTACGGAGGCTGTGACGACTTACTAAAAGCTTCGTAAGAGACGGATGAACTCATATCTACTCTGTGGGAGTAATCCACGCCTAGATTTTCTAGAGCAGCATTCGCCAGGCATTTTCACCTACCACCCACCTTTGTACCCTTGATAACATTACAATTTCCCTACCGCCAGGGAATGATTTAAACTATCAGAAGACCTAGGCCCAAAAATAAGACCGAGGCCCCCCACTATGAACTATAAGAGTAACATTCGATTTTGATAATAAATATACAGACCTTAGAAGGTTCGGTTGCTTCACTACAGCATAATAAACAAATTATTGAATTATATTTCCATAAATTATTATGAATGATGAATAAACTGATATCGTAAATGAATTCTGAGCTTTAATCTATAAAGATGTTTTGTAGAATTACTCTACATAAAATTCCTTAGAGCGAAAAATGAGTGCTCGTGAGCAAGTCGTACATTTAAAAATTTGGAAAAAATTGCTATAAGTTGTGGAGAGTCCATAAACACAGTTATTGAGGTCCCCAACTCGATGAGGCCATTAGGCCAGCCAAATTAATTTAGCGCTTAAGGAAATACTTGCCGGAAAGAAGTTACATGATACTAATATCAATATTATTCAATTGATACATTTACATAATGCAGTCACACATGGTTGGTAAATTGGTGTCTTCGTCAAGTAAACAAATTATGTAAACGAAATGAAATCTTCAGAAACGTACGTACTTGAGAAAGTTAGTACGATACAATAAGGATAGAAGATATCAGAATTGTTTTACATTATCACATTGATTATTAATACGAATTTCCGCCGCAATAGACATAAGGCTGGGGGCAGCATAAGATAAAATACAATCAATATACCAATATCTAATAAATTAGAAAAATATACTATAAATTTACATATTTTTATAATATATAAAGATGAAATTAGTTAATAATAATGATAATTTTTATATCCGTTGCTTTTATGATAATGATAATTTTTATTAATGTCGTTTTCCCTTAAAAATTATAAGTCTTATAATGACACTTTTCCGCCGGAAACATTTCTCGTCGTTCTCTTATCGAAGTTCATTTGAATATACTTCATTATGAATTCCGCTCATTGTCGGCCTCGACTGTCGATTTCATCATCTGGGAAATACTAACAGCCCACCTGAAAACAAAACTCCTATTTCTAATAAAGAGCGATAGGTAGCTACTGCTCCAGAACTTCTATTAGATGTGGTAACCGAGTTGGAAGGCTTGCGCATAGTACACTAAAAAGAGCACGGATTGAATCTGTGTTATTTCGTTCTGCTGATGATATCTTGCAGGGTGTGGATGTGGTCCATATCGCTGATACCTTTGTGAAATCCAGGAGGTTCTCCAGATTTTGCAATTTCAAAGATATTCTAAAGATGTACAGTTACTATCCCATGATTTTTGTACCCCTCCCTAAAAACAGGGAGGCTGATCGGACGAAAATACTTCAAATCTTCCTTTCTTATATAAAATGATAGTATTTGCGTATATAAGATGGTAATTCACTCTTATATCCGAAAATCAGGCAATAATTCCGCTTAAACGTTTGCCATAATCCCCATTTCCTCCTAGTTTCAGGTACTCCATCAATAATCCATTCGCTGTACCTGCTTTTCCAATTTCATCTATTTTATCACCGTCATCACTTCTAAGAGATTTAGAGGGGAGATCCCATAAGTTAAGCCTTTCCTCTTCGTAATTTTCTGTCTTCATATAGATTGCTGAAGTACTTGCATAGTACTTGCATGTTGCAAATTGTGCCATCAACTTTCTCTATCGACAAAATCTGTTTCTTTACCATTGCTCGGCCTTGCCTGGCTTTCTTCATGCCCTTGTCCTTCTCTCTAGCGTCTTTCACAACTGAAATGCATGACATCTTCCTTAATTGCCAGAGTGATAGTTTTGCAAAGCTCGGGTATTCGCTGTTATCTCTTGTTAGTGTTTGAATTCTTCGATTCCTTTCGGCGTTTCGACATTTGCCGGGTGTTCTCATTGAACTCTCCGTCCTTCGGTTTCCTTGTTGTGAATGCCATATCTTCTGTTGCTTTCTTTAGGGTCGTTGACACTGTGTTTTTACATCGTTCAGATACCATCGAGGAAGGACGACAAGAAAAATTATATTTTCATCCTATATCTATATCTACATAAATGCCCAGCAAGTTCCTTTCGGCGTGTGGCAGGGGATGTAAACACCGAACGATTGAGCTACTTTTTTTAGCCTGTTATTATCGCGTGCTGTTCGCGGTAAGAATGAGTCCTTAAAACGACTTGTTCTAAAGTAGCAGGGTGGTCGCATAATACAGATTACGCCCTCTATAAACGTACTTTCTCTAAATTTGTTGAGTAGTCGCAACCTAGCTTCCAATCTTCTTTCTTTCAATGATTCCCAACCTGCGTCTGAGAGCATCTTCGTAACGCTTGCCTTTTTCTCGCAGCATTTTTGAACAAAACGTATCGCTTTGCGCTGAACTTTTTCCAGTTCACGGGCTTTTTCAGTTCCGTTTCATCCGCTGCATCCCATATACTTGCCGCGCATTCAAGATGGGGCCTGACCAAGGAGAAATAACATCGCTCTCAGACCTGCTCATTTCATCAACCGACGGTGCTCTCTATAAAGCCGACCTTTTTACTTGCTTTACCGCAGATTTTTCGGATGTGAGTGCTCCACTTTAATTTATTAGTAGGAATTATCCCAATATATTCAATTTTTTCGGCTACATTTATGTTTATTCCATTTATCATGTACGAGTAATTATGACGCCACTACTCCATTGGTTCGAGTTCAGAAGGTTCCAAAACAACAATTGTTCTATAAGGAGGCTCTGCGCAGATACAGTGAAGCATGTTAATACGCTGTTTTCCCACGATTACAGTCGTTTTCACACGAAATACGTTGTTTAGATACCAAATAAGACGCACTGCTACCCGCTTGAGACGCGGATTTTTTCCAGTCTCCAGGTGCAGTGCAACCCGCTCGTTCGCCTCATTCGATACACCAAAAAACCATATACTTTGTGATACCGTCCTCTCTCCTTTCTTCGTCTCTAAAAGAATTCTTTTTGAGTCTCTTCTTTTGAATGAATAATTTTGTGAGAATAAATGAGGATATCGAGAAGCATATCAATCCATATTCCACCGTTAGAACCGATTCGGAACCTGAGACAGAATTAGATTTTCTCTATCACTTTTTTCTCAGGGCCGAACATTGACTATAAAGTTTCGGTGTTTCTTTTCGTCGCAATCTTAAAAACTATACACATAGAAAAATTAAAATGAGTGAGCTGTTGAGCGTAGTCTCGGGAGGTCATGATGCCCTCTCACCACTGCTGTAAAAAAAATCGTTATTCCTCCAGGACTGGCTGTATGATCCGAAAAATTTTTCAACGTAATATATACTTGTTTTTATGGGTCTCAATAATAGCGGAATAAATGGAAGAAAAGATGTTATCAGTAGATTCGGCTTTACGACTATTGCATTGTGTACAAAATAGTACTCATTTTCTCCATATTTTTATGATTTATTGGTAATAAAGGGAAGAAACAAATGCTTACGAGTAGGGATTGCTAATCAAAATTCCGAAATCCTGAATTCCCAGCGTTAAGTTGGTAAAATACCCTGAATTTCAGAATTGATACTGTAGCCCTCTGCTAACTGATGACGCTGAAATTAAAGTAGTTAAGTATCTCAAGTGATATAAAAGTATAATTAGCAGGAATTCATTCAGTTACATGTCTCTTCTATTTGCATAATTAATAATCTATATTTTCCTGTTATATAATAACTATTTAAGAAGTGTAGAACGAGAATGAGAGATGCAACATTAGGCATTTATTTTGGAGGTATAAAGCTAAAAATGTTAGCTTGCTGGTCTCAAGGAGAATATTAATCTGGAATATATTTTTTTCTCGTATTAATTCAGTAAATATCGTTAAATATAACAAGCAACAACAATTGCCGCTTACAATCACCAATTAAAAGTGGCCATTGCAGCGTTGCCGAAAATTCTGTTTCTCTTCGGAGTCCCAAATATTAGCAACATTTTATTACGGACTCTCCTTCCTAAGTCTTCTACAAATCCCGTGATTAAACTAGCCAGTGTGAATATCGACTTTTACGATTTCCTCACTTGCGGGAAAAAGTTAGTTTAAAATAAGGTTCGGTCGTCTCTTAAATAAACTATCTAAATATCCAATTTCGATCATTAAAATGGAGTAACATAAAAGATCAGGAAATTTTTAAAAACTGGCATATTTTACCCGTAACCCTCTGATAGGTTCGGGGTGGCTCGATGTTCAAGAATGCCGCAGAATTTGAAAACCGTCGGTAAACACCGGTCAACTTTGACCATCCGAATGGTTTTAATGCGCAAGAATCGGCATTAATTATACGCATGGTCTTATGCAGATTAAACTCAAGAGTAGTCATGCAAAGTTGTGAGGTCTATACTAAAAAAACACCAGTATTTTTGGTCAGTTTTTTCAGCCACCATGGAACGTACGGATTTCGTCCCAGTTTTGTACCATGTGATCACTATGAGCTGTAAGGGCTCAGTTTAATCCGAGAGTAAAGAATAATCGAAATCGACCATAAGATCCTATTAAACATAAAGCAGTGGCCTATTTCCTCTCATTCCACAGATAACCACGCCCACGTAGCACATTGATCCGCCGGCAGCCGCTCTTCAATCGATACATCGCATTGCCCCCTTCCCTTTATTATCACATCAATTAGTCCCCTTGTCAAATGCCATCGGTGTTTGTCCGCTTTTTTTCCCCATATTAATATAATAATCGTTAAGCCGAAGAGAGATTGCGGTTCACTACAAAGCGATCCCCGTTTGATCAGGATTCCATTTCGAATCGACTTTTCTTTATTTTTTTATGATCGAGACCGATTCCGAATTCATCTTGATGTCAATAATTATCTCCACCATACCTCATTTTTACACCGGGGATGACTATATTTAAGTATTCATATTTTTTTAATTCGAAATTTTATCGATTTTAAAAGAACTCATCGAAGTGTCTATGAGACGTTTTAGAGCTGTTTTTAGATATAAATTTTGACTGCATTCTTAGAAAGTGACATAAGAACAAACTTTAAGGCGCTGTTTCATCTCGCCCAAGACAGCTAAATGGCTCGCGTATACATGCATGAACTTAATAAATCCATAAGTACGTTCAAATGAACCTATGGCCAATGCTTTATGTAACTATATTTACACATACACATGTACCCATACGGAGGATAATGTATGCATATATGTGTGTGTTTCGTAAATTATAAAGAAATTATTAGCGATTTAGAAATAACGGTGTCGGTAAACGGCAAATGTTTAACGGAAGAACTTAGCAGAAACGATTTAGGTTACTGTGATTATTGGCCAAACTGTGACTACAATGTAAGTGTTGTCGGATTTCTTAAGTCTCCATTGAATCTCATTTACCGCATCTTAAATGAGTATGCAGAGGGGAAGGTCTGTCACTAAGGGGTTGATGGGCAAAGGTCGAAATTCTGTTTTCCAAAACTAAGAGAAGAAGAATACTCTTTGGACCCAATCTTGAAATTGGTGTAAATACGCCCAATTTGTATTTCATCGCAATCCGAAAATGATAGCGTACTCCGAGGGTTGCTTTTTAAATTTAATTCTTCTTTCATTTTCAAATATAACTACTTATTCAAAGCAACGCGAAGCTATGAAACAGCTTCTTATTCACCGAGAATTACCGAGTTCAACCCTGCGCAGTGATATCTTTCTCCGTGAGAATATTCATAGGTACGGATTTCTAAGAGCGCTGCATTACCTTTTTAGATGATTAACCCGCAGAGTCCAGAAACGAGCCATAATTATCTAAATTCCATGAAAAACGTTATTCTTGCCCTCAAATGTTTTTAGGGAATGTAGTTTTAGAAATGGGAGAAGACTTGATGATGTGATCAGAATTTCGATAATATTTAGTATCATTAAAAAAGGCCGCAGATTTAGTTAAAGAAACACTTATGATACAAACAGAAGATGCCATCATTACGAATACATTTAAATAGTAATATTCCATACCAAAGTAATGTATATAATGTAATAATGTTGTAACTTTTTAATTATTTTGGTATGGCATCGTTATCTACAATACAGTGGTCATTCTATTTTCAGTTATATAATAACCGTTAACGTTGTATATCATCGCTAGTAACTCTAAAACAGGAAACCCATGCCTTTTAAGAGTTGATTTATCGAACTTGAAAAATATTCATGAATTCACCTAAATTTGGATTTCTGAGATGTAAATTTTAGCTACAGAAAAAAAACCTTTTATTTTACTCCCAGGAAAATTAAGTTCGTTTCATATAATGTGGCACCATTTACTTGAGGAATTACTTGCAGGAAAGTCTTAGTTGTACGAGGCGATACCATTTCTAGTCGCATGTGAGTGAAGGTCAATCTTCCGTACGTAGCCCAATGAGCACACAGAGAATTGCCGCTGATGAATCGATAGAGAAAGCAATCAAGCTATTTTCCGGTTTTCTCGAAATTTTTAATGCTGCATCTTTCGGTTCTTGATAAAATTCTTCAATAATTGTTGCGTTACTTAGCAAATTCGCCCAATAACGCACCAATAATGGATTCCTACCTTATTAAGATAAAGATTTGGTTCGCTGCGGTTTAGGCCTAGCCAAATAGAGTTTATTTATTTATTTAGAATGTCAAGTTACAAGTGGACAACTGTCCGGTGGCAACTCATAAAAAATATATAGAAAATATAAAATCAGATATTTAAACATAATCAGTCAACACAGTCCGATTTACAGCTCTTACTACAATATAAAATTATCAGTCACCCATAGTACAAACAAAAATATCTATGTTATTATAGAAAATATAAAATCAGATATTTAAACATATTCAGTCAACACAGTGCGATTTACAACTCTTACTACAATATAAAATTATCAGTCACCCATAGTAATTTAAGTCACCCTTTAATTTAATCGGATACCTGGAGGAGGGTAACCTCAACGTGTATCGGAAAATCTGCACATTGCACAGTAGTAGCCTTGTCTCATTCTCGTTTTGCAGCTGCCAGTATTCGTTCATTTGTTGGGAGAATGTATCATGGGATTGATAACCGAAGCGTTGGAGCGAGATCGTGATGATTCACAACGTCTCATTCAGCTGGATATGGGTATTTTTTGGAATGGTGACTAATAATAATGCTGGTAATAACTATTATCAAACAGAAGCACAGTATTCTGCGTGGAGTATATAAGAATCAAGGCCTCAGAGCTTTTGAGTTTGTTATCCAGGATGCCCCATCTGAATTGAGTAACAAGTGTTTCCTTGCGTTAACCAAGTGAGCACACCCCTCGAGATGTTTGGAGAAGGTGGGGGACCAAAGTAACAACCGAATAAGTTTTGTTCGGATTATACCTATTTTTAATTCCTTAGAAGCTAACATCAAGCTCTTCGTTGTCCCACTGTTTTATACGATATGCATATGCCTCAGATTTCGGGAGGTTAGTTTGCATGCGCAGTTTAATGGTATTCTTACAAACCGGCTTCGACTTCCATATGTTGTTGACAGTGTTATTCGAAGTTAGTGTGCTATTTTGCTATTTAATTAACTTGAAAATATTTCGAAGATTCGCAAATCTAAGCGAACATTTAGCAGTGTAGGAGCTTGTACAGATATTGGTAGAAGCTCATTTCTTGTAACAATTTCTCTGCTGTCCTTACTGTTAGAGGTTATTTAGTACTACAACTATAAACAAGTGCTACTGGTACAAACAATTTTGAGTTAAGAGCTTGTTCTCTCACATAGGATTTTTACAATTTAGATTTAGATTAATACCCCGCAAGCCGCCAGTGGCGTATGGCATGGGGTGTAATGACACCATCATCGTTTACTAATCGACCCTATTAACTTCTCTAATAGCCCAAGGGAAGAACGACCAAAAATAACTATCTGAAAGGGGATGATTAGCTGCAGCTTCTAAATTATGCCCATTCTCCATATAGTGCTACAGCTATATCTATGAGAGCAGTTGAGGGTTTCAACCACGTCTAACATATGGTCTTAATATGATAAGGGCTAATACCAGGTCACAGACGCATCTTTCGCGTCTATATCCTTCCTCTAATATATCTAACTAATAATTTTAGGTTAGAGTGATCTGTACGTGGGTCGTCCTAAAAGCTTATACCTCATTCTAAACATCACAATCAGCCGATTGTTAGGATCACTATCCGCTAGTTTGCCATATTTGACAGTGGCTAGCATCTTACAGCCTCTGTTAGATTGGTTCCACGTCTCTAATATATTTAAAAAGAAGGCTACCGACAACAGTCTACCACGGAAGGCAGTCTTCAGTTGATTCTTTATAGACAGAGACAAATTCTAGTCCAGGTAAAGGCAATTCTTTCGTAGGTTTCCGCGGCGTTGATCTCAGGTATTATCTGCTTGTTCATGAGCGACGATTTCTTCATCCGACGACAGATTCGTCAGCATTCCAATCGGCGTCTTCAGGTCGAAGTGGTTGGAGTCTGCTTATAGTCATCCTTACGTAGACCGGTCCTCTCACTTTTTCCATTTCCTTTCACTTTTGATGATTGGCTAGATTGTCTCGGGGATCGAATCACAGATGTAAAAATCGTAACTGTATCTGAAAGGAAAGTGACAGGCATATAAATTTCAAGTCAATTTATCTCCGATTTCTTTCAAAGTCTCGATTTCAACCAAATTTCTCTCACTTGACCTTTTCGACACGAGGTATGAATTGGTGAAGGTTTTGTTGTAATCATGAGGCCGGGTTCGACTCCAGAACGTTCGGAATTGCTTTCGTAAGATATATACATAAAATTCGTTTCAATCTCTTGCAGCCTTCATTCCTTTTACAAGATTAAATTAGGAATAATGATCCTACGAAATCGAAAGAACAACCCAAGAAGAGTCTGAAAACTCTTATTTTGGTCGTGCAGCATAACTGCGAGACCCACTGAACCGCGAGATTTTTTGATAAAATAAACGAAATTTTTGTAAAATTTCGTGTTTGTAAGCAATCTGCCCTCTGACGACCAAGGTGATTGTCCAATAAGAGCTCATCCATTTTCCCATAAGAATACCGGGGAATCTAAGCTTACATATATAAGTAGCAAGACGAAATTAGCTTTTACGAAGAGGAGGGATTTTTCAGATATTTCAGCCTTTGCAATTGCGATATAAAATAGCAAGGACAGAGCTACTGGTATGTGGGAGTGTTTCTTAATCAGCCCCCCTTTCCAAAGGACAATTATATGTTGCTTTGTCACGTTCAAGATGACGAGGAAACATTGAGATATTTATCAGTGAATGGAGGAGAAAGGGAAAAACTTAGGGAGACGAACAGTTTTATAACACAAATGAGGGTTTAGTGCTGCGAATATATGTGGTTCTCCAGAACTGCACAACTTTCAATGAAAGTCGTATGAGTAATTGCTCGGAATGACGCTATTATTCCTTTTTCTTAAAATTATTGTTATGAATGATATTTATAAAAAATTAGTGTATGAATAATTTATTTATCCACTTATTTTTTAAACACAATTGAATCTAAATCAATTTCCGTCATAATTTATGAGGACTGTAATCAAACGAAATCAATGATGCTCATTTTGATATCCTATAAGAATAATCTTGAAATTTATGCAAGAATAGAACAAATGATCGCCTTTTTCTTTACTAATTTATTAACTATAAGCAACAGATAAATCAAAACCTATGTTAAGTTTTATTTCATAAGTACAGTTGACGAAATATTCTTTCAAAGGCTTGACTTGTGAACAGATTGATTCGAAATTTATCGTTTCATTAAAACCATCTACTTACTAAAAATTATAGAATTATAATTTACATTTCTGGTTTAGAATGGACAGGTATACACAATAATAGTTATATATTTTGAAGAAGTTAGATTAAGTTCCCTCATGCTTGACGAGAGTAATGTAGTACTTTTCGAACATAAAATACAACTGTAATTTTCAAAAATATAGTCTCCGATAGAATTAAATACAAAAATAAGTACAGTATGATTAGGAGAATGCATTGGAGAATTAAAATTAAGTATCTTTAATCATTAAAAATATGATGTATCTGTTAATAACATTTTTAAATAAAAAATGTTCTGCGAGAAACATTTTTCGCCATTGTCCCTTCGTGGTTCATTTAATTTCCGAATTTACGCTCATAGTCGGCCTAGCCTGTCGATTTTATCATCTAGGAAAGATTCGCCGTCCACATGAGAACAAATGCTTACATATGCACACAAGTCCACATGCTTACTGGTATGCCTCCTATAATAGTGGACAGTAGAGAATTGCACGGATAAAGATTTCCATATCCACTCGATCCATATCCGCAAATATTTTTAAATTTTCCTATCCGCAAGAACAATTTATTAGACCCGACTCGTAACTTTTCGTGGGTATATCCGTGGGTCGAGTCGGATAAATTCGGGAATTAGATCCCAAATTTATTCTTATCTCTAAAATATGGATTTTCTGAAGCTTCTGCAAAGCGATGAGCTGAAGATATGTCGATGCGACACATTTTTACCAAATGATACGAATTTTATCAGATTCATGTCTTTCCCATTTGTTTGCATACCTCACTGTTCTAACTATATCCTCAGTCATAATAAGACCCGACTCCATTGTCTTGGTGGTGTCTATTCCTCTTCAATGACTTTTAATTTGGTGACAAAGGGAGGGCTCAGACAATTTAAGCGCCAGTATGTGATAAATTTTCCCAGTTACTTTTAATCGTGTTTCCAACTTCCATCTTCCTAGCCCAAATATTAAAAAATCTCATTCTAATTCTGGTGTTTCTTTCAGTGTCTGCGTGTTGCTTTACAAAACGTATTAAAGCTATGTTTCTCTATTCCTTTCGCTTTATAATTTTGCTTGAATATGTCCTAGATTCAACAAGAGTTAGTTAGTATGCTACTCTATTAGATTTATGCCTACCGAATCAGCTATTTCTAATGCTTTTTGGCCGATTCATTCTACTTCTAACGCTTAAATATTCAGTTATGGCGTCATTTAGACTTGAGTAAATCGATGATTTCCTGCATTTTCATTCTCGAGACTGGCTCTTTAGCACATCTGTGGTATCTTGCTATAATTATTATTGTGATTATTATCCTAATTTTTATGACTATTATTATTTTTCTTGTTATTATTATAGTTAATTAGCTCTGCTCGTAGTAGGTTTTGTTGTGAGTAGCAGTATGTTTTATTTAGATTTTAGGCTTGTATTCCAATTACTGTAATCAAAGAAATGTGAATGTTTTGGCTCATAACTATGATGTATTAAGTTTTATAGGATAACTCGTAAATAAGCCCTCTATATTCCTTGATTGATGTTATTTATATAACGGTAATGCCTTACTTACTTGTCTCTCTTTCTGCGCGTATTTGGTTTTCCTTTACTACGGAAAAGTACTCGCGATTTGACTTACGCCGTTCAAAGGAAGTAAATAACGCTGATTTCCAAGGTTTCTCTCGCAGACTCAATTTTCAGCGCTCTGGAATACGTGCAAATACGCACCGAACGAATTATGATGCCAAAAAGGAGAGTCGCTGCTGTATGTTTCAGGAAAACTCAAAGAAAAATTTCGGCAATATTGACAAACTTTGGAAACGTTTAAGGTCAGTTTAGTAGTAAGTCGAGAGAGGAACAGCATAATTCAAACCTCACATTAAAACTGAGCATTAGCATTTATTTGAAAACATAAAAGTCTACATTGGGTATCGGACGGACGAAGAATTTTTAAGAAGTTTAAACTGACAAATAGTGTGAGAAATAATAACAATAAAAAGTGTCTGGGAATTTGATGATATGACCAAAAAATGATATTTTGGTGAAAGGTAAGTCTGCAAACGAATTCGAAAGCATATCATAGACAGAAATGCAATGAAAGTTATGGGAAGATATAAGAAAGTACACGGTTTAGAATCATCTACGGATGGTGCTGAGAATTGGAATCATCCAGTGGATCTCTGATACCAAATAACCTTCTTATATTTTCTGATAAGAAGGATATCGAGTATGCTTATCTTGTTGGATAGGAAAAACCTATCTCGGTTGTACATACGTCTCAAATCGAAAATTGAATGAGAGACCGCAACGGGGGAAAAGGGCATTGAATACACATCGTCCAGCATCATGAAAAGACCACCTTCAGCGTGTGGCCCTCCTTACGAGAGATAGGGGCGCGCTCTTCCGACTTTTGCATTGAAAAAGGAAGTTGGCGAACATTGATTTTGAAGACATTCAGCATAGAGTAAACTTAATTCGTGACAGCATACTGAGGTTTCATCAAGGATATACAGCATCATAATGGAAGGAAAAATAAGATAGTGATACTTAAAAGAATGGAAATTAGTTTTCTTTCAACCGGTATGCTAGGGTATATTTTTCAAGAAACACGATCTTTCTCAGCATAAAAATCTCCCTCGTGTCATCCGCTTTCTATTTATGTAATTCATTTCGCTTTTAAATCATTTTTAAGTCGATTGACTTGGGAAAATCTATATGAATACAGAGGGTTTTCGGGAAAATGCAGAGAGAAATGTAGTCACATGCTACTTTTCGTTCGGAATATACTTCCGACGAGAAAAATTATGAAAAAAATTAATTTATTTTCTGTGCAAATTAAAATCCTTTGGATCTATTGATAACATCATGAAATGAATTTATATTACGGAAGTAACGCAGAGCTCGGCGCGCGCAGCAGTGCAAGTGGCTGTGATGCAGCCGATCCTTCTATTTTTCCGATGCCTTGTACACCTCATCGATTCGATCACCAACGACAATTTTCACGATTACATGCCGTTAAATTTTCTGTGGATAGGAAATTCCAAATATTCACGACTTCGCACATGAATTTCAGCACGAACATTTAGTTACTTACAGAGTAAGCAAGAAATGTAGTTCAACCATTTTCTCCCTTTGCGGAGCAAATGGAGAATATGAGGATGTGGCACTGCAACGTTTTGCAAATCTATTCATTACTCTCACCGTATTAATGTTCAGGACCTTAATACATTCTGATTCTACTAATTGTAAGTCTCATGCTATTAACAATAAGTATCCATGGAGACTCCTGATTTTAGATTTGTACCCCGCAAGCCGTCAGTGGCGTATGGCAGCGGGTGTAATGACACCACCATCGTCTTCTAATAGACCCTATTAGCTTCTCTAATAGCCAAGTGGGTAATGCGTTCGACTTCGGTGTCGAAGCGGTCTCGCGTACGATTTTTTTTAACCTTAAAAAAAAAGAATTTTAAAATTACAACTACTTCTACTATTATCTCTACTAATGGTGAGTTGAAATTTGATTTTTTATGATTCAGAACTTAAGATGAAGTAGCCTACTATCTTCGTTCCCTTAATAATCTCTTACAATTTGCATTTTATTTGGTGAATTTGAAAATCACATTTCATCATCTTCAGGAATTTAAATATAAATTCCATAAGGATGATATAAATATTGATGTATGTGAAGAGAATCATGCGGTCAGTTCTAATGTTAACACTACTTTTGGATGCTATACCAGCAATTGCGGTAAAATCCTAACTTCCCCATCATGTATTCTAACGAGGGGTGAACCTAGAAACTCCAAGGGGGAGGGCGCGGTATTTGATAAGGGGAAACTTCAAAAGGGGGGCAATTTTAAATAATTTTAAATAGACATTTATTCTCAGGATAAACGCAATAGATGTATAGTGAAAAAATTCACAGTCTAAATGTATTTCCATCTCCTCGTCGAATCATAAGCAAATTGCTTGCACTACAAAATCATCAATAATGAAGACGCTCGCCCCCTCCCTAGATTCTGGATCCAACGTTGATTCTAACAGTTTTTTGAGTGTTTTTACACTCCTATCTCGTGCTTACTACCTTAACATTTGTTTGCATGTACCTCTGCTGAATTTTTAATTTATTTTACCAAATAAATTTAGTGCAAACAGTTCACCTATATAAGTATAGACCGGATTCTTGTCATGAGACAATGCTTCCTTAAAGCCTACGTAAACATTTTAAATTATCCGTCGCTTATCTTTTGAAATATTTCAAGAAAACAAAATTTAAATGTATCGACGGAAATATCGATAGAGTTTCGCTGGGCCGACTAGATTTTAGGCTGAGGGGAGAAAACTGAAAACCCTATCGGTAATAGCATGCTAAATGATTAGTGTAATGAAGAATTTCGTCGTATGAAATTTTATACATTATAGCGTCATTTCCGAATGCACAAGTCGGTCTTAATGCGCCTAGGTGGCGCTAAGAAATGACCTAGTTAATGTGGTGGATGGAATGTAGAAATAATCCACAACAAAAGATATAAGCGAGTTTGCCTTTATAATGCGGATATCTAGATATCGAATGAATTTATAAGATGGCTACCATCTCGGGAATGCTAAAGAAAACCTCTATTAGTGACGAATTACTGATACATTGGTTCCATCGATACAACTAGGCAATCAATAACTCTGAGACATCTCATTAAGCAGCACAGATTATTAGTACTCTGAAATTCCGTAAAATATTGTTCATAGTAGGTGGAAGAAACATGAGAAGTGTTTAGGTTTTCAACTTGATAAGTGATGTGACATCATCTAAGCTATATAGTTAATAAGATACTTGTGAATTTTATGCTCACAAGGACTAAAGTGATTTTTTCAGAAAAATAAGTGTTCAATTTCTATCAATTTAATTTAATGAGTACATAATTTCTATGAGAAGGCGCAAAAAGAATTACTTTTACATATTAAATGGAGTGAATATAACTGTAATCGAATCATTTGAATATATTGGTAAAACACATACAAATAGTTCAAACTGGAGTGCACAAATTCGAAAAAACTGCGGTAAAGCAAGAAAAAGGCACTAGTTTATAAAGCGTATTGTCGGTAGACACGATGAAGAGGTTATTGAGAGATCTTATTTCATCTTGTTCAGGCCCCATCTTGAATACGAGGCAAGTATATGAGATCCAGCGGATGAAACGGGTACCCGTGAACTCGATAAAGTTCAGCGCAAAGCCGAATACGTTTGTTTTACGTTTACGTTTTGAAAGCGATACGTTTTGTTAAAAACATATGAGGAAAAGGCAAGCGTTATGAAGAAGCTCTCAGACGCAGGTTGGGAATCGTTAAAAGAAAGGAAATTAAAACCTACGTTGCGTTTGCTTTATTAATTTAGAGATCATAGTAATAGTACTAATAGTACATATATAATAGAAAATTTACAGAGGACGTAATCGGTAATATGCGACCACCCTGCTACTTCGGCCGGTCCGATAATAAGCATAAAATAATAGAAATAGACTCTAGAACAAGTCGTTCTAGCCGTTCTAGGACTCGTTCTTTCCGCGAACGAAACGCGATACTAAAAAAGTAGTTCAAACGTTCGCTGTTTACACCCCTTGCCACACGCCGAAAGGCACCTTGCAGGGTAACAATGTAGATGTAAAATCTTACAATTATTTACGGAGCCATGAGATCTCGGTTCAATAATTTAGCTCACTTAACTGTCTGTCTAGCCCCACAACTGACGGAGAAGCCGCAGTGCAGGCGAATGGTTTTGTAAGACTACTCCCGACGGTTTCTACTGTTTTGCTCGTCAAAAGGTTCGTGTATTAGCTGAAGATGTTGAGGAAATCGGAAAGGAAAAATGTCTTTCAGATTTATGAATTATTCACTTTCCGAAATGAATAATTAGAAATGTATAAAAACAGCACTTTTATGCTGGAATTCATTATTTTATTCAAATATTCAGATTTTCGATATCTTTAACAGTTTGCCATTGGTTTAGAGAGATTCATTCGTTAAAATCAAAGCAAAGCTAAGAATATGTTTCAATTAGAAGTTTGGCCGTAGAACATTTTCTTTTGTGTAAACTTACCTCACAGTAAACACAATTTTCTCATTATGTTTTCAACTCCAGGTAAAATATTAAAAGAACGTGTCGTTTTTAATACAATAGATTGGCTAGTATTTATAGCTCTTTCACTATTTTATTTTTTTGCCTTTTATGTATGCTAAAATATATTCATAGCAAGCGTATCTGCGAAAATAACTAATTACAGAATAATTTTATCAGGAAGAGTTTTGTTTCGAAATTTCACCTTAAGAGAGAAATCCAAAACACTGTAAAACCAGTTTTTTAAATTCAAGAGAAGAAACAGGGATATAATAAACTATAGGAAGATGAATTTGAACTATTAAAATGAATGTTTCTTGCAGTTGCGCAACTTCTGTTGAATCACTGACACTCATCGAGCATCATTGATTCTATAGCAAACATCTGGCGGAGTTAAACTATTTCATATGCAATCGCTTCTGCGCCACGAGCCACTCTGTGCATTAATTATCTCCCACACGCAAGAAAATTCTTCCAGCCATCTTATAATAACTCTTCTAAATCTTCTCAGGCATGTCTTCGCCTATTTCAGTGAAAATTTTTAAAAACACGCCATTTTCGAGTTAAAATTTTTCGTTCCGCGTATCTCAGAATGCTTTCGTGGCATCAAAAGGAGTCTCCCAGTAACTCGAGCTTCTAACACAGGAAAAGAAGTTGATGCTGTGTTTTATAAAAAAAACATCGGTTAAGTCACATAACTAACCGGCCACTTTCTCTCTATATAAAGAAAAATTAGATTCCGCCATTTTAGTGTCCCGCGAACGACTTATAGGTAAAGGGAAATTCATTCAACATTCATTTGTTTATTGTTTTCCTCTTTACGAAAACTTCGAAAATCAGGAAGGAATTTCAGGAAAGGAACAGCTTCTGGAAGAAATTTCGACGTTTTCCCTTTCAATGTCATCCGATTCGATAATTTATGCCTCGGCGTTTATGCAATCGAAAGCGAGGCATTGGCAACCACTCGAATGAATTAAACAACGCGATATCCGACGATCGATACCGATCATTTCGCCACGTTATTCGCGTACGTGTATTTCGGCACATCTCGACGGAGGCGCCGGTGGCGGCCGGGGAGGGAACCGATCCCACCGTCGAATGTCCTTTTTAAACACCGAATGACTTTTTTGTAATCCACAGTGCGGTCGGCGGCGGTGGCCATGCGTGAGAAGTGGCAGTTCTGCATTCCTATTTATGCGACGACGCTCCGAGAACATTTCTGCGTTCCTTTTATCTATGGTTCCCGTCCTTGCCGAGAGGAATCGTCCGACGGAGATAGCCGAACTCTGACGGAAACTCCCGAGCGTTCCCCCTTCACAACCTATATAATCGACCCGACGACAGCTGCTCTCATTCCACATACATTGGGGGTTGTGCAAGTGTGGCTTTTAAAACTACCTCGAGGGGGAACTAAATTTTGTAAAATACCTAATCGTAGTCCTGATTAACGGCCTTCATGCGTCGCGGCGCATGGTTCGTATCGGAATCATCAACAGATGTTGTCGGAGGGTTTAGAAGCTTGGAAGTGGCCAACAGCACGGTCCTAAGTTGTGTTCAGAAACGCAGCTACAAAGTGATGAGCGTTATCAAGATGCGTCTTGTCATATAATAGGAAAAAAGAAAAAAATATCAATAAATAAAATAAAAAAGGACTGTTATCCAGTGAAACGAAAGAAAAAATGAAGCTCTCTATTCATCTACATCTACATCTACATCTGTACCCTGCAAGCCGCCTTTCGGCGTGTGGCAGGGGGTGCAAGCACCAGGACTCTATTTGCCCAGTCGATTATTTTCGCGTATTGTTCTGGGAAAAAAAGAATTCTTGTATCGACTGGTTTTAGCATCTATTTCTCTGATCTTTCTCGCTGGATCAGAACGGCCTATAAAGCAAGGAGGGCGCATAATCTCGGCTACATCTTCTATGAACGTGCTCTGTCTGAATTTATCAAGTAATTTAAATCTCTGATTGAGCCTTCTTTCTTCTAAAGATTCCCATCCTGCCTCCTGAAGCATCCGAGTAACACTTACCGATTTATCATAGCAATTTTTTACGAAGCGTATTGCCTTTCTTTGTACCTTTTCTATCTCGCGAATACAACACTTTTCAGCAGGGTCCCATACACTGCATGCGTACTCGAGGTGAGGCCTCACTAGCGCAAAGTAACATCGCTCGCGGACTTTTTCTTCGCTTTTACCGACTATTCTTTTGACGAAGCCTAGTTTCTTAAGAGCTCGCCCACATATGTTATGGATGTGGGTACCCCAAGTTAAGTTATTCGTGAGGGTTATTCCGAGATATTTTACCGAATCGACAGTTGATAATGTTTTCCCTCGAAGGCTATATGAATTATGATTGGCAAAGGATTTTCTTTCGAAAAAATTAACTACTGAACATTTATCTACGTTGAGCTCCAATTGCCAGTCGTCGCACCATTTTACTATTTTATCTAAGTCATTCGACAGGCTTAATCTATCGTCATTACTTTTTATTTCTCTGTAAATAACCGTGTCGTCCGCAAATATTCTAACGTTACTGTCGATGTGTTCATTAAGATCGTTAATGTATATTAAGAATAATAATGGCCCGATTACGCTTCCTTGTGGGACGCCTGAGGTCACCTTGACTAGGTTGGAACTAATACTATCTAATACTACTCGTTGTTCTCTATCGGACAGGAAATCTTTTATCCAACATATTACTTGTTCGTTGATGCCCGCAAGTTTTAATTTGTACAACAATTTACGATGTGGGACTTTATCGAACGCTTTCCGAAAATCCAAAAATATTGCATCGACTTGTCTTTTACTTTCGGCCGATTTCAAGATATCGTGAATTAATAACGCTAACTGTGACTCGCAGGAACGTGTCTTACGAAAACCATGTTGATTCTTAACAATGAATTTAGAGGTTTCGAGAAAACCCATTAAGGAACTAGTAATTATATGTTCCATTATTTTACCACTCAATGAAGTTAACGAAATGGGCCTATAATTCGATGGATCATCTTTTACGCCGCTTTTAAAAATTGGGGTGACATTTGCAATTTTCCAATCTTTTGGGACCTTACCTTCGCTTATAGATTTTTCAAATATTACTTTAAGAAAGGGGCCTATGCTCTCTGCTAATTCTTTAAATACTCGAGCTGGTATATCCTCAGGACCAGGAGCTTTATTTGGCTTAATCTGCCGTAAAAGTTTAATAATTCCGTCTTCCCTGAATGTGATATTCGACATTGTTTCTGCTTTATTAACTACTGGTAGGGCGCCTAATGTAATATCGGACGTAAATACGCTATGGAAATATTCATTTAAGATGTTCGCTTTTTCCTTAGAATCGTTAATTACATTGCCGCTGTTATCTTTTAACGAACTTACGGTTTGAACTTTACCTTGGACCTCACGCACGTACGACCAAAAAGCTTTTGGGTCCTCGTCTAAGTATTCGTATAAAACTTTCCTTTTAAATTGACGGAGGGCATCACGCATTATTCGTTTTGTTTCTGATTTTACTCGTTTATATTCGGCCTTTACCTGATCCGTTATTATGTTGTTAGGAAGCCTCATAACGGTTTTTAATTTCAAATGCAATCGTCTTTGTTTCTTTAACGCTTTCCTAGTATCTCTATTATACCATCTAGGCTCATTATTTTGGTTAGAGTATTTGGAGGGAACATATTTATCCATATTATTACGCATTATCTGTACAAAAAGGTTCCAAGTTTCTTCGGTATTTAAACGCATCGCGCGCGTTTCGTAAAACGTAAAATCGGAATTGAGTTTATTACGAAATCCTCCAAAATCGGCTTTAGAGTAGAGATAAATTTTGCGCTTGGGTTTTTGGTGCCTTGTCAAGTTAATATCGATATCTATAATCACAGCTCTATGGTCGGATAACCCATCGCATACTGATGCGCACCTTACACGCTCGGGGCTGTTAGTTAATAAAAGATCTAATATACTTAATTCCCTAGTTGGCTCCTTAACGATTTGATGTAACGAATTTTTTTGCATAACACTGAACAAAGTCCTACAAGAATCGCTATCCCGAGCTCGTTTCTTAATTACGTGATTCGGCCAATCGATATCCGGGAGATTAAAGTCCCCTCCAACAAAAGTAATGCTGTTATTATTTTTACGAGAATAAAAGTTAATTTCTTCATTCAGGCAATGTAAGACTTGACGTGGAGAGTTGGGTGGTCGATAAAAAGCACACACATTTAAACTCGGCTTATTGATTTGAATAATTTTGCACCAAACGCTTTCGATGCTGCTATTTGAAAAAGTGTGTAAACTACTCTGAAGGAAACTTTTAACCGCTATAAATACGCCACCGCCCGTTCTGTCCTGACGATCCTTACGATATATTTTAAAATCTTTCGGGAATACTTCATAGTCGCAAATATCTTCTGTGAGCCAACTTTCGGTGCCTATAATAATATCTGAATCGTTACTCCGAATGAAATGTTCTAAATCGGTTACTTTATTTTTGACGCTTCTACAATTTATAATCGCGATTGATAAATTATTAGCGCTGGGAGAAGCCCGAGAGTCGCATTGTGAATCATTATTATTTATGTTTAACGTATTTGCTACTTTTTCCGGATTAATGACTATTTCTGATTCACTTTTACTCGCATTATCTTTACTGGATAAACCCTTTAACCTAAAAAAAACCTGCAGTGCTCAAAAATCCTATGAGCCACCCCTCTCGCAGCCGCAGCAGTGTAGTGAACACCAGAGCTGTTCAAGGCGAGGGGGTACGTTTGGAGGGTCGGCCGAAGGTCAACGAAGTCAACTCCCAAGTCCCGACAAAACTTCCACAGCCTCGCATTCAGACCAGAAATTTTCCTCCGAACGCGATGGTCGCAGTCGGTTCGCGGGACAATACTGCAGATGGACAGCCGCACATCGATGCCAAGCGACTTCCGCACGCGCACAACCTCGGAATTCAGGTCCTCAAAAGAACGCAGAATATCCTCGGGAGCACGGTGGCAGACGTCGTTGACCCCAACATGGGCCACCACCCGCAGCTGAGAGCAACCCGTTCCCTTGGCCGCCGCACCTACCGCACCCGTGACATGGGCCACACGCCCTGAGGGAATACACCAAGATGTAACCCTCAAGTCACCTCCCTCCCTCTCCGCCCTTGAACGCAAAGGCGCCACTACACGCTTGACGTTTGAGCTCCCTATCAAAACTATCCCCCCACCCCGACTTCCCTTAGGCTTGACCACTTTAGAGGGCAGAGCCGCTGGCTTGGCAAGACCAGGGGTGGCCTTCCGAACGGGCTCATCAGCACTTTGCAGCGCTGAGAACCTATTGCGGACAGGGATGGGGTTCGGCGTCACCTCCCCAGAGCCCCTGCCAGACCGCGCAGCTCCTCCACTCCTTGTAGCCAACCTCCACTCAGGCTCTAGGAACGGGACCGACCTCGAATGATTGGGAGTTGACCGTACCCCCTCCGAGACAGTCCAACCAGCGTTGACCCTAGGACTAGGCCTAGTCATCTTCGCGTCGCGGACAGGCCCAGAGTTGGAGGGTCTCCTCCCCCCCATCGAGGTAATCCCACTCCTTCGAACCAACGAGCGAAGCTGTCTAAGGGCTCTCTCAAGGTAGCGGACTCGTGCCCGCAGGGGGCCCTCATCCACACACCTTTCAAAAGCACCATAAGCAGACCTGTAGGAAGCCATCCTATCACTAATGAGTTTAGCAAGAAACGAAAAACGCCGAAGAACTAAAATGAAAAGAGTTAGTAGGAAATAAGTGTAATTTACCACCCGCTGCGCTTCACCAGAAAGACCAAAGAATGGAACTAAGTTTCAACTGAAGAAAAAGAGAAAGCTTGCTAGCGATTTATGCACTAACGGACGAAGGAAGATTTTCAACGAGAACTTACTAACGTTATTTATGCCAGAATTTAAATCTAAATGTAATACAGCAGAAAAGGAAGGCTGGCACTAATCAGAAGTGAATACTTTTTCAAATGAAATACCCTAAATACACTGGTAATGAAAATACGTAAATTTAAAAGGCAAAGAAAAAAAAAGAAAAGTTCGCGGCTATAAGATTAGGTATAACCGCTTATGAAAGACACTACATACACACCAATGGAAAACGATGAGCAATAAACCTGGAATATGGAGGAAGTAGAAAAGAAAGATTAGAAAAAAAAAAAAAAAAAAACAAAGGTAGATGGTACTTAACGCTCGCATGTATTCAAAAATACATTCATTCCGCACATGAAACAGCAATGAATAAAAAAATGAGGTGAAGGCACCCCCTGCCAATTGCTCAAGCAAATATCTCTTAGCTAAAGCAAAGAAGATAATGTTAGTGAGAAGTAGAGAAGTAAAAATTTACAGCGGAGACCTAAAATGGTGCAATTATCTTGTCGCACAATTTGCTGATTTTTCAGATAAGCGTAAGAAACGCCAACGAAACATTTTTTCACTTCTAAAAATAAAAAAGAGCTGAATTTGATATCTGCAAGGTATTGTAAATGTTGGCTGAAGAACTCGCTTCCAATTCTCCCATGTTGAGGTAGGGGCGGATCTAGTAACTTGTAAAATGGGGAGGGAATGGTTTATGGTTATTTCCACGCGAGCTCATCTCCAATTAGCTTTGAAATGCCATAAGACAAACTGTTATCGTAGAAACATTCCATGATCAGGCTTTAATTTAAGCTCCTCGTTTTATCAAATTACTACAAAGTCATCAAGGGAAAGGCGGTCCCTTAGCCCGACCCTTTCCTTTTGGGTCCACCTCTGCGTTGAAGGAGTAATTAAAGAATACAGATTGATTCCACCGTCCTAATAGGATGTTCTTCAATCCTTATGAATCTTTCACACAGTTCATGGCAACGCTTGAAAATATTTAAATTCAAAAATCGCAAAGACAGATAGTTATTTCTGGTCGTTCTTCCCTCGGACTATTAGAGAAGCTAATAGGGTCGATTAGTAAACGATGATGGTGTCATTACACCCCCTGCCATACGCCACTGGCGGCTTGCGGGGTACTTACCTAAATCTAAAATTTAAAAACAATATATTATTATAGGTAAAATATGTTATGCAATGCAACAATTTTTACCCCATGCCATACGCCACTGGCGGCTTGCGAGGTACTAATGTAAACCTAAAACAAGCAATTTGGCAATTTATAAACTAATTTCTAAGAACTTTTATCAAACGGAATATCATACATTTACATACGTACATACGTAATATACGTACATACGTAATATACGTACATTTCGTAATTCATTATGTAATCCAACAAAAAAAGGATGCATGTTCAAATACTCTTGATTCGAAATCAAGATATTCGAAAAAATTCCGAAATTTTTATGTGAAAGGGTTAAACAGGGAATCGATGCGCTCACTTATTGCATCGTTTCCTGAGAGAAATATTTTCGGTGAAGATAATCAAATTAATCCACTCAATTCCTCGTTTGTATCTTGCTCGTCAGAAACAAAAGGAATCCAGGTATGAATATTACCTGGAAGTTCTTCTTCATTTACATTTAATCATTCGATTCGATTCATCGGCATCACTTGTTGGATATCACCTCTATACTTCATGGGTGGAAACATCAGTGAATGTATATAAGTCATGCACCACCGGTACTTTTTCCGACAGATTCCAACCATCCCACCTAAGCGCGTGCTAGTCTCGGTTGTCATATGTGACGTCGACGCGGAGGGATATTAGTTCGACGTGAAGCAATGTTACGGCAGAAGAAGGGACTATTTCCCTACATTTCATTCGGTGGGCTTCTGAGATGTGACCGCAGACAAGTGTGTCTCGTTGAGTAGAGAGGTGCCCTCAGAGTACCTCATTTCTTAATTACCGGTATTGAGACTTGCTCAACAATCTTACAGACTTAGACCTAGATTCATAAGATAACTTTTCCCGACCAGAATTCATATCCATTTTCCTTTGAAGAAACATCCTCTCTCTACAAGATACTAGTATTATTCACGATAGTTTTCCCAACTAACAACCTTTTTGTTACTCCAGTCTACGCTTATAAGGATAATTTTGTTATATATGAATTTTAAATGCATATAATTAAATTCATTTTCTCAAAAATTGGGATTATTAGGGATGACTCATACATTGAAATGCTTAACCTATAGATCCATGGTAAGCCCCTAGCTGCAGTTACTTTGGGATCAAAAAAAAAATCATGCTGGGGATATTTCAGTTTGAGCTGTTTCTGGATCTCAGGAAAATTATATCTTTGGTAATAGGATCGTAAAATAGGAATGGATTAAGCCACTTCCTTGCTCTGTAAGTGTTTAGTGGTATGGTTCATCACAGTTCATCTAGTCAAATAATAAACTCAAGCGTTTAGTTGAGGGATAAAGATTTGGCAATTTATTTGGAACACTATTTTCTTGGAATAATTAGCTACGTACAATTTTTATATTATCAAATTATTATTGCATATTTTTAAGTAAATTTATTCTTTCTTCCTGAAATTGATTATCCATTAACACTATAGACAAAAAGTTCCGCTGCTTTAAAGCTGTTTGCGATTTCTCTCTCCATAATTTTCATTCTTTAAACATCAACATTTACCCAATTGAATTTAATATTATTCTATATTTATTGAAAATAAATTTTCTTGCGATAACTTCTCTCAATGTCGAGTATATTGAAACCCTCTCACCGTAATAACCAATAAAGGTGCTGAATCGATGAAGATTTTATCGGTCACTTTGAGTGAACGGAGGGAAAATATCAGGAAATTTTTTTATTTTAATCAAAATAGCAAATAATCGCCAAATTGTACCGCAGCAATAGATACGATCTGCACAAACTGTTTTCATTCAATTTCCGATTTTCTCGGAAGGGCGTTTAAACTCATGAATTGAAATGTGTAACAAAGGTTAGGTTCGTCAGTTGGGTTATCCTAAAATAAAAAGAATGATGTAAATAACTGTACTAAATAAGAATCCTTATCCTTTTTCCCAAATTTTCCTTCGCTATAGGATTTTTAGTCTATTATTTTTTATGGATCACCTGACGTGTTGAAATTCTCTCGAATGACTTTTAGTGGTAATTTGATTTCATTCGTAATAAATGAGAAACCACACGCATACATTTGCTTAGCTTTCTGTGGATTGATGAAGTGAAGTGTAGACGCTTGAAATCTGAAAGAATTCGACTGACTGCGGACCACGCCTGTCTTTTTTTGTGACTGATCAGTTTATGAAATTTCCTCTCTCTCGATTCGATTCACTGAGAAAGACCGAGCATTTGAAAGAATTTCAGAGCGGGATATGATATTTCTCGAAATGGCCTTTCTTGCTATAAATTGAAACAGAAGACTATGGTAATTAAGAGCATAGTGTCCCTCTTAAAGATATTTAAATTATAATACGCTTGGTAGTGTGTCAGTCATTCTGTAATCGGTATAGATTTTCTGAGAGAGAGGAGTCATGTGTATGCTAGCGTAAAACTCGATAACCAGAAGTTGCACAACTTTCAAACTTTAAAGATTATAAAATGCCTTTCTCGACACATATAATAGGTTACTTTTTATTTGCATTGTGGTCCCCAGTTCGAAGTGTTCCCATGAGAAATGTAGGTGAGTTTCGTTTTTGTCGTTTGCAGGGTTTATTTCTTTCGCATGGTTAAATTAGAAAATTTGAAAGAAAAAAATATAAATTAAATACGAGATCATACGAACCCAAAGCATTATAAGAAGGAAATTGAACACAGATTTTTATTTTGATCGTAGAATAATGTTTTCGATTCGAAAATTGTGATAAGTTTGACGTAATAAAGGAAAATTATGTGAAATTTTGTGGATATTGACAGCCTTTCCCCTTGACGATGAATACGATTGTTGAATATTAGTTCGTGCATTTTTCTATAAGATTAAATTGAGAATATATATCCATTTAGAAGTAATGGTAAGAATACATGGTTGAATACACGCATAGGAGAGACTATTTTGATCTTTTAGCATTTGCATTAACGATAAATCATAGAGTAAGATACTTACTCTGTGGTTAAGTGTATCTTTAGGAGAGAAATATGAACATATAGAAGTGCTTCTTAATCCGCCTGATCTTACCACCAATATCTCAATTAATCAATTAATGAAGCAACTAAATTTTCCTTCCTTCGAGTAAATTTATATTGCATACTGCAAACTGCATTTCGGCGCGTGACAGTGGGTGCACGCACCATGACTCTATTTTCATAATCTGATTCTGTCACGTATCGAGTAAATAATAACGTAATTTCACGTCTCATTTCTCACATCTGCTATCCCTTGTTTTCTTGAGAGTCCATTAAATCAATTTTAGTTTCTCGTTGAGAATCAACGGGCACTTCGGCTAGTGTTCCTATAACAGGTAAACCATAAAAGCGTAACTGATCATTTTTGCAAGAGGTCCGTTACAAATAACATGATTTTGATGACAAAATACATGATTTAATTGGTGGTGCTGAAGAGAGAACTATTGATACGCAGTAAATACGCATTTACGAGAAATAAATTTGGGATTTTCCCACCAACCTACCGGAAGATATCGCAACGTACTTTTGCCTTGTTTTGCAATCCTGTTTTAGCCCTGTTCCACTTTTTTCCCATTCACTCCCGAGCTATCTTCACGTATACGACTATACGGTTATAATTCTCCATGTACACTATCAATCTATTATGTATGGTGTACGTATTTTTTATGTATTATTGTTTACCTATTGAATTTTATGTATCGCGTATAAATTACGCTCCCTTCTTTCGTTGTCATCCGGTCCAATGACCAAATTGCAACGTAGAAAAATAAATTTGAAAATTTAGACCTATTCCACGTCACAAATTTTAAATGCATATTCAATTATACTTTATATTTGCACTTGTATGGTATTCTTTGATTGTGCAAACTTCCTCAGCCCAGGTTCTCATCAAATTACAGTCTTCACCGTAACCCAAAAAACATACTCATTTTTTCATTTATGTGCCCCATGTTTGAGGTTTTCGTGCAGTTTTCCACCCAACTTTAGGTGAATTCCGGTTAGTTACTCTTTGTTTAGTGTCCTCTTCGTTATAACATACATGAATGTCGTTAGGTTTGTATTAGTGTAAATGGCTTGCATTGATTGGTGAGGAGTAATGATTGTTGGTGTGAGAGTATTGTGTTTTGTGTAATATTACTGATTGTGAGTATGATGAAGAAGGGGTTATCCATATAGATAACGCTCGATTGATATGAGTTCAGTTAACATGAAATTCACATTAACAAGACTAGCCACTTTTGAACATATTCGCGTAACACGAAGAAAATCTTCCCGCTTTAACGGCAATAATAATAAACGGCCTTTTTTAGGGCAAGATTGGGTGTCTTCTTACATCTAACCCTTCGTCAATTTATATGAAAGAGATAGCATAAAAAGTTCACGGAAGAAAATTATATTGTGAGTTTAAAAACGTAAATTGATGCTTAGAAAAATAGCCCACAGCAGGAAAACACCCTCAAGAAGGGGGGTGTTTACATTAAGATTAATACCCCGTAAGCCGCCAGTGGCGTATGGCAGGGGGGAAATAACAGGCAGGTGTTGAATAACCTCTGAAAGCTGCCGATAGAATAACTAAGATTTTACGGAAATAGCAAGCATCTAAAAGGAAGAAATACATGTACACTTTAAAATACAGATAAAATGGAAATACATCCACACAAAAAGAATAAGAGTATAAACAAACAGGAAAAGAACATAATGAGAAAATACACAGGCTAAACACTATGTAATTCATGAAAACTTGCAATAAAGGCATAGAAATTAATACGGAACAAAATATAGCAAATTCATATGACAATTCAGTGACAGGATATGTGAAGATTCTAAATTTTCTTTTAATGCTGCACGACAGTATCAGAACTAATCTTTCATGTTAAGCGAAGGAAACCTCTATATGGATTGGCTGTGTGTAGAAGTTTGTTTTACATATGCGACGTTGCCCACTTGTGACCTATTTCCTGTCATGATGATAATTATGAGTCTTGAGTGATATCCGAGGACTATAGTCGTATATGATTCGAATTTCAGAATAAGATTCTTTGATTCGTCTCAGCTGAGATCCCGTTTCTTCCTGAAGTTTAACCTGTCAATGACCGAGACCTTTGAGCCTGAATCTCCAACTACTCAGCTGAGTAAGCGAGTTGCTTAGTCGTATCTCTTAATTACGTCATGAGTCGAAAAGCTGAGGAAGTGTGGATGGATGAAAAGAGGGCTGTGCCGTTATAAGATAATGAATGAGAGCGGAATGCCATATTCAGATATATCAATCGAAATACAATCCTTATATTTAACTCTCGGCACTTTAATAAGGAAAGGTCTTACACCTGAGGCTAATCCAGCAACATTTATATCATTTTCAACTATTTTACTTCATCTTAAGGAAAATCATTGGAACAGACCAATATTCGTCATATTTTTAGAAGTATATTTAAAGCTGAGTACGGAAAACAGAACGGTCAGTGAAGCGACGCTATAAGTAAATAAGTTATTATGAAGAATAATTTATAAAAACATACTTTTAAAAAATATTATACTTTTTTAATTAACATAAGGAAGAACTATCGCGATAAGAGAGACGTTTTAGAATGTTAGATTTATAATCATTCATTTCCCTTTTTAATATGTGCATCAACCCTCCGTTAATTACTTTATCCGAAGCACAAAAAGTGCTAAATGAACACGCAATGAAAAGGTTATTCTATAGGAATTCACGTACCGCAGTGTTGATAGTACAAGAAGAGAGAAAAAAGATGAGTGTAATAAGAAGATATATTCTCCGAATCGATTAAATCAGAGCTGAATTTATGTCCAGCTGTCCTTTATCAATGACAAACTGTCGCCGTATTTGTGTTGATTACGTACTATTTGGTAATGTACAGTAAATTATAAACTCAAAAAGCAATGGCGGTAATTGTTGTGGATGCAGATAGGTAGATTGTTTTAAACGGGCACAAAACAATCATTTTAGACCATATATTTTCATTTTTTGTTCTCCTATCTAAATACCTTTCAGTCAGTGTCGCATTGTTAAATAACCACAGTTTTTGCGATAATTATATTATTAATTACAGCTCATTTTCGCCACCTACCAAGTATTTGGGCGAAATGTGTGTGCTATTTTTCTTCTTTTTTATGAAATTATTTAGTTTTTGTGTATTCTATTTTTAAATACAGCCCGATTGCATTTAATAAAATTATACAAATATCGATAATCCATTTACATAATTGAAATTAAAAATCGAATATCTGTTGTATAATGGTAGTATTATATTGAAAATGAGTCGACACCTGAGGTCGTTTCTGACGTAGGCTCCCAACGGGAATCGAACCCGGGTCCGCTTTCATCAAAACCAACGCGCTGCCCACTTTGCAATCCGGGAGCACCATTTGTGTATCCCTTGGGTGAAATATCTCTAGAGTAAAATATCCTTGGGCGAATTGTCTCTTGGTGAAACTTCTCCGGGTTTCGAAGGCCAGCCGTCTTTTGGGTGAAACGTCCCTTGAGCGAAACGCTTTGGGTGAAGCGTCCGAATTCCAGGTATTTATATATTCGCCATTCTTGGTGATTTCCGAACCTTAAAGGAGGTTCTGTAAACAAGTGGTTCCCAACCTGCGAGCCAAATGCGGTCACCCACTTGCTTCAGGTGCGGCTCGAGACTTACTTAACAACCTTTCACTTTGTTTATTGTTTTCTTTAATCATGAAATAGTGTTGTGTTGCTTTACTGCGTCTCTTGTAATGAAAAAGATACTCTTATTTAATTAAATTATTCATAAATTATTTTATTTAATTAATTAATTTATAAATTATTTTATTTATTTCATTTATTTATTTTATTTATTTGTAAATAATTTTATTTATTTCATTTATTTATTTTATTTATTTATAAATAATTTTATTTATTTCATCTACTTATTTTATTTATTTATAAATAATTTTATTTATTTAATACTCTTATTTAAAATTGACTACCATTGCACTTTGGAGCCAACCAAAAAAGCAAAAATAATTTAGGCTTTAAGTTTTAGGTCTATATAAAAATAATAAAATACGCCTGGATATGGAGGGGCACAATTGCCCCTACTGCCTCCCTCTTGGGGTTGCAAATAGCTTGCTTTAGGGCCCTCGAAGATTTTGGCAGAGAAAATCATCTATAACGGGGAATTTTACAAATTTTAAAATCACCTTTAGTACTTTACTAACCTTCTCTTGTTCACAATGAATTGAGTTACACAAACGTATATTACATATTTGTACAACGCATGTTGGGTTCTCTTTCCGAAAAATATATATCGCGTTATATTCTCATAAAATATGTCTTCACGGTAGGTGATTCTCCATAGGTATACGCTGCGCGGTCCACCGATGGAAACGTTAGTGCTCCGCCGCTCTAAACGAAAAGCGGAAGAGGGAAATCATATGATTTGTTCTCAAGGACTCGGATGTTTTGATGTCAAGGAGCACAGCCCATGGCCCCGTTTACTTCCTGCTTGTGTCGTAACAGCGCCACTTGACTTCTTGACGAAATACGGGCTTGTTTGCAAGTGAACGATTGGAAAAAATCAGTGAAATCAGATTGGGAGCAGTATTCATTTGCATTACCGTCGCAATTGGTTGCGGACGTCATTTATTCCTAACGACGCTCATTCGTAATTATAGATTCCCTTCATTTAACGGAGTACTTTTGGACACCTGACTGATTTTCCAGTTGCTCTGATCGTTACCAGTATATCAAAGGAGATGTTTCAAAACCTTCCTTGGTGAAAGTTTTGATGGAATTCCTCCCACTGCACGACCCGCTGTTTACAAAACGGAGGAATAATCTCGATATGTTCCCTTTATTTTCACGTTTTAATTTAAATAAAGCGTCCTTTATTATTATTGAATATATCCTGCTGTTAGACTACTGTCAGGTGGCATCCCTTATACAGGTAAAACTTGCATAATATATACAAACATTCCATAATCCCTAATATTAGAGGTCTCATGAATACCAAAATTCTTAAACAGCATCACCATTCACAAGTGATTAGGTCAGGCTTAACTTTGTGGTAATAAGATACAAGTGGTAGTAAGAGACTCATTGCTGAATAACTTTTACTGAACCTCAGGATAGTATCCGTATTACTATTTGCTATAAAATGTATTCAACAATGAGCCTCATAGCATCACTATTTTAATAAACAGTACTAGAACACACACAAAAAAGTAAAACTCAATCCATAGTTCATCTCCCCAGGTATCCCATCATTCCCAACACATTCACACCGTATAAATCCCACAAACACAATTTTTCCCTTATTTTCAACGCTAAATGTCTATTTATGGTCGCTGTAAATTTCATCTCCTACCCGACTTCCGTCCAATTCATCATTCCTTATCTCAACGTACGCTTCCAAACATTTACTATTATACTTGCGCGTCATCTGATCTGACGGCTATTACGAACGGAGGGGAGGCATCATCGCAACCTCTTGCCAGGGCCGGCGTAAGACTTTCAGCCTCCTTGAGGTGCTTTCTTACCGCCCCTTGCCCCACTTGCACTACATAATGGTCACAGGTTCACTTTTCTGGACCGTTGACATTTGAGACTTTCACTGGATACCGTAGGTTGTGTACTTAAACTCTTGATTTACCGTGTGTGCGTACTTGCCTTTCCAATTTTAACGGATCAAGAAAAGTAGAGTACAGAATAGATTTATATACATGCTAATTTTTGGGAGATCAAAATTGAATTGAAGGCGATTTTCGAGGCCAGACGACAAAGAGATTTCGCGAGATTCTAGCGAGAACGGTTAGCTACTTCTGGTCTCTCTATCCGTATAGTATTATGTAAGAATAGTACACAAATGATTAGAGGATGTGTGAAATACATCTTTTGGTGAGGTACCAAGAAGATGTCTTTTAATTGTCTTTAAACTGGGTCTTGATGTAGTGGTGTCGAATACTGTCTATGTTACTATTTTTGGAATATCAATTTCTGTGTAACGTCTAGTGTGAGAGATTGTGTTTGAATTATGTTGATCATAGACAATAGTTGGGGTTGCCACCAGAAGAAATTCAAGTTGCAGCATATATAATAAATAATTATATAACTAATAAATATGTAACTAGGAAGTTCGATGTTTTCAAATCCCCCGCCATACGCCAAGCGGCGGTTTGCGGTGTATTAATGCAAATGTGAATATAAATGATTGAATGAACAGGAAATATCCACCCTTGAAAGGCCTTGAAAGCATCCCCTTCTTATTATATTCCCTTCTTTGGATGCATAAAACTAACAAGGAAACTTCACTTGGTGTGACTAAAGGCGGATGATAAGACAGAAATTTTCCGGAATGACGTCATGAAAGAAGAAGAAAACCACAACTTTTGACTCCGGAAATTAAAAATTGATCGTAAAAACTCAATTCTTCCGTCAAAAGTGCAATGAATAAGTCGTGATAGAATGGTTCAACATCAACATAAAATCATCAAAAATTATTCTTGAATTATTACTTCTACATCTACATCTACATATGTACCCTGCAAGCCGCCTTTCGGCGTGTGGCAGGGGTTGCAAGCACCATGACTCTATTTGCCTAGTCGATTATTTTCGCGTATTGTTCTCGGAAAGAAATCTCGGAATACTTCTATGTTTAATTAAAAAAATTCAAAATTTCTGTTTCAAAAGAAATAAATCTCGATTAACAGTAATGCTTTAAAACATTTTGCCCCGAAATAAAATTTATTCTGTTTTAAAATCCTTTCAATTTTCGACTGATGTTGCTATTCGCGCAAAATATTTAAACATCAGACCAAAAATAGTGTGTTAACAAATATTATTTATAACAAAAGTAGGAATGATTTAATTTCAAAAAGAAATTATGGATCTTTTAAATCGATTACCTAAGTGATAATGATTAAAATACATTTATTTATAATCTTAGGTTGAATCTATTCTACAATTGACTGCTGCTTTTTAATAAAAGACTTGAGTTTTACAGGTAATTTCGAAATTATGGGGTCAAATTTGCGGTTCTCTACAAGACATTCTATTGTAAAATATTTGTGCTTTTTATTAATTTTTAATTTTTCATCGTAAGAAATGATCATTATGATTGATACTGAGCACTTTTTGAATTGAATTAACTTCCTCATTTTTTAGAACACAATTGCAAAAATTGTTATGATTTGTTGCGAAATTTATATTGATGATAAATGGGGTGTCATTCCAAAAAAATTGAATTAATCCGCCCCGCTATGCATCTTGATGTATTCGCCTCAGCTGTTTATGGTCTCAAACAGACCCTGACTCTGGCCCTCACTTCGCGATAAATCTCACAAAGATGACCTACACATTGGATTCCATGAAAACAAACCACAATCCATCGGATCTGATCAAAGGACAAATAAAGCTGGCCTTAGAAGGCACTCTTATCTCGATGTCCTTATCTACCATTCCTCTCTGTCCACGGCTGAAGAGAATGCGCTCTACCCAGAGGAGAATGAAAGAAACAGAAACGATTGTATTCATGCAAAAAAAAATTTAAAACACGTATGTAAGATATCGTTTCTGATGGCCTGAAAAATATCCTAAAGCCACCCCAGTTCTTCGCAATTTGCAATCAGATTTTGTTGATTTGATCTGCTCTTTTTTGATTTGCGGAATTAAAAGTTATTAAAGGTCTTTATTAGAGAACCATGGGGCCTCCAGTGAGCCAAACGGTTATTCAAGCGGGAAAAGCTGTTCCAGGTTCGATTCCCTCTGGGGACCCACCTGTGAAATAACCTCAGCTGTCGAAGCACTTTTAAGATAACTAATATTCCCAAAAAGAACCATCAATACCCAACCATCAAAAATGTTTTGATACTTAATGGTACTCTTAATCTATAATACCTTGTTATCAGTGGTATCCGATATTCTAGATTCTATTGCCTTTTTCAATTCGAATCAAGAAAACGTAAACGAGCACGTAGGATTATCAAATATTCCGTTTTCGTCCCGATTTTAATCGGAGAACGATTAAAATCGGGACGAAAACGGAATATTCTGACAACGGAAACTCTGCTTCGTCCAGAATATTCGAAATTAGAATGTGTCAGTTCCAGTCTGCAGCCCGTCGAGGGTATGTACGACGATTTTTATCAAGTTAAAATATTCAGACGAAAGTATAGGCGAGAGTGCGGCGAACGGTCCGCGATTGCTTTTTTTCGTTTGCCGTCAATCGACCGGCTCACCTCGATTTTAGGCGAGAAAACATTATTACCCGACTTCTTGTCCTTGTAACCGGTTTCGTCGACGATATCACTCGACCAGAAAATCCATCGGCCGTCGTAAGAATTTCACCGAGGAACAGTGGAAATCGTTCATAATTTAGGTATGTATATGATTCAAGTACGTACGTTATTGGAGAACAAGGAAGTATGGGCGTCGGTGATAACGAAAGAGAAAAGACTATCTAGTAATTCAACGACAGTGACAAACTGTGGTCGCCGACCGGTGGTCCACGAGCCACTGAGGGAGCGTGAGAAGCTTTTGGTGGTCCATTAAGAAATAAGGGCAATATTTTCAGTTTTTCCGTTCTTTAATACCCTTTGATTATATTCCGAATCTCCTCTAGATACCAAAATAAAGAATAGCTTAAATAATGGCATGGAAAAATTATATTCATTATGCATTTCAACTAGTTAAAAGAGAAAAAAATGGATGTACGCCCTGTGGTAAGTAATTTAATATTAGTAAACAGATATATGTTAAAATAATACATTTAAATAAATGATTAAATTATAGTATTAACTCTACGAGTCATTAAAAAGTTCTCTATAATATGCATTAAACAAGTCCAATCTTAAAACATAAATCACTATCATGGGTGGTGGGTACTGTACCTTATATACTGACCCAGTATTCAGTAATACCTCTGCCAGCGAAAATAATTCGTTCGAATGTTGCATTTGTTTGACGAAATCTTCCTTGGTCAAAACTTCAACAGGTTTCTACAAAAACCCTCAAATTCGTTCTGGAAGCTGGCCGAAATTTAAAAATAATTTTTATATAATATTGAAAAGTACGTTATGAGAGGGCAAGGACCTCAACAAAGGCTGAGATGAATAGCTACTCAACTGGATGAAAAGAATGGAGAATAGGATAAAAAATATCATGGCTTATCATAGCATTGAAAGCTTTTCAAATCAACCAAGCAATAAATTCCTCTTTTCCGATTTTGATATTTATTCTTTCATCCAATGCCATGGAGCGAATGAAGCATCTAATCCATCAAATGATTTACTCGATGGTGAAGAGTGAGTGAAAATCCGCAAAGAAACATTTGGTTGTTCAGCGGGGAAAGGATAGTGGAAATTCAATCGAATTATCCGATCATCAGCGAACAGCGATGGGAGGAAAAAGGGATGGAAAAACAGCGAAAAAATCCTCGTTAAGTTTGGCCAATATCCCTGTATTCTAAATTCTCTATATTACTAGCATAATTTAGGTGAGTGTCAAAATTATTACGATGGTCGTATGATTATTTTTATACGTTTTCAACAATCGCTTTAGTCGTTAAGGAGACTGGTTGTTTATAACCACAAAATTATACAAATATCTAGACATTTTTGTCCGAATCCTCACAATTTCGAGTCAAAAAAGATATTCTACGGTCAAAATAAGAGTCTTCATTGAATTTCCCTTCTTTTTGTATTTGACTCGATTTTTTAGAACCGTTATCTCTGATTAATTCTGCAAAAAAAGAAAAGTCAGCCATCGATCAAAATGAACTTTAAGTACGTTCCTTATGAACGTACTTGCGTTCTTGAGTCGTTCAGACTCGAACCAAGGATACCTCGGTAGAAAAACATCGATGTTTTAGGTCATTGATCCTCTAATTTGTTTCAAATTTCATATTTCCATTTCGCCGGGAAGTGCTCGAAATTAATGTTCGAAAATTTTACTGGAATTAAATTTTTCCGGGAGTTATTCTCATAAAAAATGTATAAAGATACAAATGAATACACAACGCTGATTATTATTCAAGATGTTTCTACCTTTGTAGAACTTAATATCGATGATCCGCGAGACACAAATTTGTGATGAGGTCCGATAGGCTGGCGATCGCTGCAGATAAAGATGGAGCACGTGCTACAGCTGATGAATTCCCATGAATATGAAGGATTGCACTAAGTAAATAAATCCATTGGCCACAGAGCATCCTTCAGAATCGATAAAGAAAGAGACTAGTTCCTGAATCTAATACGTCCTTGAGTCTCTTGGAATTCTTTTCGCAGATGAAAGAGACCTTCATGAAGCGAAAGTAATTGTCTTCCATTTTTTATCAACGCTTTGCATACGATGAGGACATCACTCGATTTTTGTTGTTACTTCTTCCGAATAGTTGGATTTTTCTTCCGCGTTTCACAATCACGCATAATTTGCATCAGGACCAGGGTTACCAACTGTAAGACCATATTCGTAGAGCCTGAATAGGTAGCCAGGTGGTCCAATCTTGTTCATTACTACATTTATGTAGAGGATAACCGAGTGACATTAATTCTGTATTTTAATCTCTTTTCGGGATAGTATAACTAGTATAAACGTATATATTACTATAGGTACTTGAAAATTTCCTTTGAATTTTTAAGGACAATTTATTTTTATAATAATAAAATATCACTATTCAGCGAGTATTTTGCAGGTATTTTCGCTGTTTATAGTTTTTGTGAGAAAGATAAGCCGTCCTGACCATCTCTCAAGAGATGGACCATAAATAGCCAGAGAAAGTGGTATTTTTTCAAAGATGAATGGGAAAAGTAATTGAATTCATTTTTCTATATGCACTCCCGGTAAGATGCCCAAGGCATGCGGCATGAGGTCTAAAAAACCAATACAGTGGTACCTCGAGATACGAGTGCCCTAACATACGAGTTTTTTGAGATACGAGCCGTCGAGTGAGCGAAGTTTTGCTTTGAAATACGAGCAAAATTTGAGATACGAGGAACGGCCGGCTACACACGACCCAACAGTTTACTGTGTCTCATGCGTCTCGCATTATCCCACGCATCCCCCCAGTATACTTTTTTACCTCGCCGTCGAAGCATCTTTGATAAGTTTTTCTAGGGCTTTGTGCTATTTGTGGAATTAAATACTTTATCACATTTCTTTTTATAACCTTGGATCCGAAGAAAGTGAGTGGAATGCTCAATGCTCAAAAGAAGATGACGTCTATTGAATTAAAGCGTGAAATCATAGAAAAATGAGCGAGATGTGAGAGTAGCTTACTTGGCGAGGTAGTACAGGCGTAGTACTTCAACGATATGTACTGTGCTTAAACAGAAGGAGTCAATAAAGGGTATAACGCCAGCTAAGGGCGTTAGAATAATTTCTAAGCTCCGGGGCTCTCTCCATGAAAAGATGGAGAAACTGCTGATTGTTTGAGTTACGGAGAAGCAGCTTAAAAGCTTTAAATTTTAACACGGCATCACATGCGAGAAAGCACGAGCAATTTACGGTGATTTGCTGAATCAGACCCCGCGCACTTTCACGTACGAGGCATCGTAAGACTCGTTTAAAGCCAGTCGAGGCAAATTTGACAACTTTAGGAAAAGGACCGGCATTTACTCCGTTGTCAGGCATGGTGAGGCTGCAAGTTCGGATCTGAAGGCAGCTGAGGATTATCTCAAAACTTTTTCCGAACCGATAGAAGCCAAAGGACACATCCCCCAGCAAGTCTTCAACTGTGACGAGACGGAGCTTTTCTGAAAGAAGATGCTGAATAGGACTTACATAACGACAGAGGAGAAGATTAATCGCCTAACCCATTTCCGCAACATTCTGAAAGGGAAGAAGGAACAAACCTCCTTGGAGATGTTTTTTTGTTTTTAATCCGGCGAAAAAAGGCAACGACCAGTGAAGAAAAAAGCAGTAACTAAAATTAAGCATACAGCAGCATTTAAGTTGTGCGTAAGTTGCATTTTAGTGACCAAAATACAAATACACTTTATAAAGCCAGTTTATTTCTTTACGTTATCTTTTATTATGTTTTTATACAATATTTGTCATTTATAAATACATTTTTCCTATTCAAAAACACGCAACAAGAACAACTGGGGTGGCATTTTGGGGCCTGGAACGAATTAATGGCATTTCAATTCATTTCAATGGGGAAAATTGCTTTGAGATACGAGCAATTTGACATAAGAGCAAGGTTACGGAACGAATTAAACTCGTATCTCGAGGTATCACTGTATCTCTATCACACTACAGCTACAATTATATTATCTAAAACTCAGCGGAAAAAGGATGAAAAGTAGCTAACTGTTCCCGCATTTATTTCCTGGTAAAACTTTTTCTTTTTCTCTCTGATCCTGCGAACGTTGTTAACTGGAGTAACAAAATCACCCACCTCGTTGACGAGATTTTCACTGATAATTTTTTCGATAATATCTTAATAAGAATAACTTCCATTAGTAATCAAGTCCTCTGCCCTTCAGTGAATACCATCCGAGGGACCTTGACAAAATTCTTAATTTCTTCGAACCACTGCACAAGAGGTATTGCTGATAAACCTCACGTTTACAATCAGTTGAGCACTTATCTGAGATAAGTAGTAGTAGTATTTTTAAACGTCCTCATATCACATAAGCGATTGGACAGAAACTCATAAGAAAAAATACGGTATCTCAAAAAGAGATACTGTATTTTCACACGTCACATTAAACTTCCAAATCCAAACTAAATTCGCGATTCCACTAGAAAACACCTCCCGAGGGCTGGTACGCACCGAGGCAAAGTCCTTCGAAGACGCCCCCTTGCGCATCTTTCATTCAAATAGTAAAGGAAATCATACTAAGGGCGCCCCGATGCTTTGCTTACCACCTATTCTGCTGTTCACAATTGGTTGAGAGTAATTTCCCATGAAAACCCTCATAAGAAACTTGGTGCAGTGTTGTCAAATGCATCAGAAAATCAATTGGTTGATTGATAAAAATTTCTGATACAAAATAGACGTAGCATTGAATAGAAATGTTGATTTATCCACATTATTCAAAATAAATAATGAAGATAAATCAATGAAAATCGTTTCCATGCATCCCCGCATAGAAAGTGTAGTATCACAAACGATAGAATTGAATATATCTTGATTCCTCTCTCCTCTTTTGTCTAGAATTTATAATTGCAAGTATGAAGTAGTTGTCGGTTAATTGATTTGAGAACATTTACATTAATACCCCGCGAGTCACCTTATGGCGTATGGCAGGAGGTGTGAAAACTCCTAACTCCATAGTTAGCTATCTGATTTATATAGCTATCAGGAGAGAGGAATCAGACGTAACTACCCGTTCTCGCTATAATCTCGCGAAATCTCTTTGACGTCTGGCCTCGAAAATTGCGCTCGCTGAGCACGGGTATTGAACTAAAATCGAGAAATCATGAATCTTTTATACGGTAGGTGCCATGTGTATTCTATAACTCAAAAAATACTTAAAATACTTCTAGCCTCTACTTCACATCAATAAATATTAACTAAAACCATAGAGTAAGTATTTGACTTTATGCTAAAACCTAGGGAGTACGAAACTCGCGAGCAAGAACGTGAGGTAGATATTCTTTCTACAAGGCGTTAGAAATCATTTTAGGTATATAAAAATGGATTTAACTGAAGAAATTAATGAAAATAAAATTTAAGGGTATTGATTTCTAAACTAATATTAAATTATCTCATTCAGTAATTGCACAACCTATTATATTAGCTGTCCATTTTGATCTCGTAGGTTGTTGAAGATAGTTTTAATCGTTAAAATTCAGCTTCCTCTTCGCTGCCAGTCAAAACAATACGTAGATAGCCTTCCTTCCGTAAACCTAACCGTTTAAAGAGGTTTTTACGACACCTCACTAATAAAAATTCGTAATGCGTGAAGGGAAACAGTTGGGCGAATTAGCGCCACTGTCTAGTCGTCACTCGGGAGTGGTGCACTGCACCATACGTAGTCGCGGCTGTCGATAAGACATTTCCGAGCGAATTCACGGGGTTGTCTGATCTCAATATGAAAAATGCGATTCGAAACTTCCCGAACCGGACGCGAAGGCTCCGTTCGAATTTGAATCTCACCGCCGATTTAAAATCGAATTCAATCTCGAAGCTTCGCAGGTTCCTAACGTGAATGTGAAAAGCGGAACGGTGACTAAAGGATTTTCTATTCCCAATGCAATGAATTATCTAATATGACATACATCGCAAATTTTTACATTATAATTTTTTTATCCGATTCACTATTGTTCTTGAGATTGAAATTTAGAACCGTCAAAATTTAGTTTCATAATGGAATACTGTCTTTACTGTCTACTTGATAATGGAATTCTGAATGGAATACTATATAATAATAATAATAATAATAAAACGTCTTTATTCGGGCGAGATTGAGACTGGATAATCATTTCTTACATCTAACCTTAATATAATGGCATACTAATACATTAGGGAGGTGGGAATCGCTAAGTTTCCGTCTAATATTGAATCTAAACGAAAGGGCGTAAAGAAGATACGTTTTCCAATATTTTATCTCAAAACTTTATCGCAAATCACGCCTTTTCAGATAGCGACACACATAGTCAACGATAATGAGAATGAAAAACCAATATAAAGTAACCAATCAATGCCGTAGAATTTCTCATTTATGGCAACTTTCAACCTGGCATTTTACGAAGATTTTAGTCAATTTACTATGAATTTTTTAGAATAAATTTTAAGGGAGAACATGATAGAGAATTTATTATAATCACGCGGTGTTTATATTTTAGGAGACAAATTTTTCAAGCACAAATTCCTATAGAAATCAAATACGGCAAATGTGAGCAACTCTGCTCTAGATTATGGAATAGGAGCGGTGCCCTCCCAGTCTTCTCTTCTCTGCCACACTGCGGGGTGCTCGCGCTGTACGATGGTAGCGCTGCAGAGAGTCGATTTATTTCTGAAAATGTCGCCCGAAGTTCGTTGCCCTGAAAAGTAGCTAAAAGTTGCTAAAATCGCAAAATTATCGCCAATAAATGGTTAACAAATTAAATAACTCAAATCTGAATTGGTGATATCAATCAAAATAAAATCAGAAAAATTAAAATAAAATCGGAAAAAAAAATAAAAATCAGAAAAAAAATAAAATAAAATCAGGAAAAATTAAAATAAAATCAGGAAAAATTAAAATAAAATCAGGAAAAATTAAAATAAAATCAGAAACATTGAAATAAAATCAGAAATATTAAAATAAAGTCAGAAAAAAAATCAGAAAAATTAAAATAAAATCAGGAAAAAATTAAAATAAAATCAGAAACATTGAAATAAAATCAGAAATATTAAAATATAGTCAGAAAAAAAATAAAATCAGAAAAATTAAAATAAAATCAGGAATATTAAAATAAAATCAGAAAAATTTAAATAAAAATTTTCATAAGAATCAGGATATATGGCCAATCAGTGATTAAGAAATTCAATAGCTCAAATCCGCATTTGTAAAAAAAACGTTATTTAAGACGCATGAATTAAATCGCTTGTGTAGATTTTCGATCTTTTATCTACCTGTCTAATCGCTATATTTTACCGATTTAGAAAGAATTAGACTTACTGAATCTTTGCCGGTCTGATCTGGTGAAGCTTTATAATTGAATCAAAATACACATGGGTGTAATTGTTACGAAATGGATTAGTATACAACTGTTTTCGGCATATTTACACCGACTGCCTAATTTTGCTATGAACACACCAAAAGCATATTCGTGTACAAACAAGTCTTTTTGGAATAGTAAAAATAGTATTAATGAATTATTTCATCTGTGTGTAATTTGAAGTTTGAGCCATTATACCAGTATAATTATTTCATTGAGTTTTATTTCACAAAACTTATATGTACTGTGGTAGATGACGTATCATGGAACGGAGTACATTTCATGTACTTGATTTCATGGACGAGAGGAGATTAATTTGGCAACGGAAAGTGTAAAATACATAAGAAGTTTCTTTATTCAGTCTAAAGGCTTTACATGCAATAAGAATAAACTAAATTAGATCAGTAAATCATCATTATCATCAGCCATTTACAATCCTATTTCGGCCTCCTCGAGCTCTTTCCAATTTTCACTATTCTGACTTTCCCTCTGCCATGTAACTCCCAAGTATTTGATGAAGTCCCTGCTCCATCGGTCTTCTTCTTGGTCTCTTCACATCGTATGGTGGTATCCAATTCAGAACTGCTGATATTTAACGTGTGCCTTATCTTCTCACTACATTTATGTCCACATTCATTTCAGTGATCTTATATTATCTACTATGTCTGTCACTTCCATCATCATTCTCACCCAAGTGTTACGTTTCCTGTCTCTTCTTGTGATCCCAAGCATTCGCCGCTCCGTACTTATATGCATTATCTGGAGTCGCTGGGTTACTGTTGTGTTTAATACCCTGGTTTCACTTCCATACGCCAACATATGGTATAGTAAATGAATGATATAGAGCAGTAAATAAAGAAAGATAATTGAGTCAATCTGGGTTGGCTGTACTTCGTGAAACGACATTCTGAACTAGTAAAGAGAGCAAGACTTTATATAACAACATACAAAGTCTAGCTCTCTTCACTTGTTCAAAGGTAATTGATCAAGAGTGAGCAATAGATTAGAGTAGAGAGAAGGCATGAAAAGTCTCCTAAAATGAAGGCCACACTATATATGCCCATATTCTCCCAAAGAAATGGAAAAAAGGAATGTTTACTAAAGAATAGATTAAAGAAAAGTGGGCTAAAATTTTTAGGCAGTCGAGAAAGAGGGCAAAAATACGCTGACCATAATCAACACTATCAGTCAGCTTACTACTTCGGTTTTTCATTTCCATTTACATACTGACCCTCCAAGCAGCCAAAGGCATGTGGCAGGCAGGCATGTAAAACACTAACATAACCTTCCAACTCTAATTACAATTAGAATCTTAAATGCAGCGCGGTGAGAACGACCAGAAGTAGCCGTCTGTCTTGACGTTCATTTCCTTTTAAAGCTTTTTCGTTTATTCTTGAAGCTCGCGAAGGTTGTTCACTGAAGCAGCAAAATCAACTATCTCGTCAACGAGATATGTATTATCTGTTCCATATTTAGTTTACCGTATTGTCATTATGGCGAGCAACGTTGCCAAACTTACTCCTCGTCTACTCGCCTCGTAATCACCGCGCCAAATTTGAATTGTAAAGAATAAGCATAACGAAAAGTTCCTAGAATAATGTTTTAGAAAAAGAAAGGATTTATACGAAATATTAAGGTTTGGTTAAGATTCTAAATACCATGTTAATTTCTCGAAACTAACATTTCGTAGAATAATAATGCATTATTGGTAAGCGTTTGACAGTTTATTATACTTTGAGACCACTTTCTAAAAGATAAATGATAGAAGGTTTAGCTGGTAAAATTTGACATATCAGAATGTAACAGATTATTTTACAGAAAGTATGAAAAATCTTAAATGCTCTCATACACAACGGAGGGTAGAAGATTTTCATTATTATTTCCTTACAGCGCATTCTTGCTGACCATAAGTTTCTCTTTTGGTTATAAATGAAATATGTATAATGTCATTAAACTGAAATTTGTTTTTTGGATTAAGAAAAACACCAACCTCATCACTATTAAATCACGTATATCGCAATTTTATATGGCTTTGTGACTTTTTATGTTTATTATTGGAACGACTAACTGTATATGTTTCTTTCTTTATCCTATCATTTTCTGTTGAAGTTGATAAAAACGATGAAAACTATTTGGTTTTCACTGTCTCCTTTCAGCCTTCTTTTCACTTCGGACATGGTGATCGTACGAAGATAAAAAGAAATCACTCGGGAAAAATCTCCAGAACACTGTTTTTACATATGTAGATAATATAGATTTATAATATAGATTTTCAATATAGATTTTTAATATAGATTTACATATATACCCCTCAAGCCGTCAGTGGCGTATGGCAGGGGGTGTAATGACACCATCATCAATGCCTAATGTATCCTATTAGCTTCTCTAATATCCTGTAGGAAAAATACCAAAAATTACTATCCGTTCTTGCGATTTCCTCCTCGTAACGCTTTACCGATATATCATGGAGTTCGCGATCGAATAAAAAATTTTCTTTGAGCGGGGTTTGAACCAGAAAGGAATAAACTTTGGATAATTTGGAAACTGGAATAAGCAGTCTAACCACTTGGTCACTATGAGACTTGTTAACCAAATTAATTTTCGCAACGTCTGTCAACAGCTTCCTTACAGGAAATACATGGAAAAGGAATCTACATAAGAACGTTTGCATAACTCTCAACTAGATATGAAATCACCAATACTGATAAATTTATCGACTTCCGTCGCTAATGAAGGATTCTATACATAAGCGAACCCAACACTAGGGACTCATCGTAGCTGAGTTTTTCATTCCTGTAGCAGAACTTTCAGTGGCTCTTAACCAGCTCCTGCACCTAATTGCAGTACCATGCTTATAATAATATTAAAACGAGCAATCGTAATTTTACATTTACATAATATCCTACGAACCGCCATATGAGGCATAGCACGGAGTATGAAAACACCGAATTCCCTACTAATCCACCTGATTCGCGTACCTGTCTGAAAAGAGAGACCAGAAATAGCCATCCGTTCTCGCTATAATCTTGCGAAATCTCGTTGACGACTGGCCTCGAAAATTGCGTTCGCTGAATGCGGGAATCACGACGTCACGTATTTCATCCTATAAATCACAACTTAAAAATTTCTTGAATATAGTAGCTTGAGCCTGTATTCGTTTCTTTGTATTTTTTCATATAACGTTTTCGTTTTCGAAATAGGTTCTCAGCCGAGGGTTTTGATTATCTCTGATGCACTGCTGTATGAACCCTGAAGTCATTCTCAACGAAACGAGCCGCCTAACGTTCTGCGCTCTCTATCTTCAAGTTCAAACCTTCTTCGTGTGGATTCCACACCGCGCAACAGTGCTCAAGCAACGGAAGAGCTAACGAAAAGTAAGCCACCTCTTTGACACTCGATTGGCTACCCATGAGAACGCGGTTACGTAGCCTCAGAGTCCTATATCGCGATTTTGAATCGCCGCGTGGCCTAAATAATATTTACTGTTCTATTACATTAAAAGAAAGGGAAAGAAGACTGTATCCGATCTTTCTTTAGTAGAACCATTTCAATACCTTGGCCGAAATTTCTAATTTTTAAATTTGCGTAGAGTGTGGTGACGCCCTACTTACGATAAACCTCATACGTCATGCGCCCCGGGCCTCTGCCCTTGCCTGGGGACGGCCCTGACCATACCCTCATTATTACCGAAGAAGGAGGGGATTTATGTACTCTCTACATAGTTTCGTTAATAAAGGTATAAGACCAAAAATCATCCGAGGTATTCTTCTAAGCTGCGTCGCTTCGGATCCCTCCATTAGTATAGCTGTAAAACCAATTAAGAAGCTCCCGCTTAAGACGTTATCTCTCCTAATATGAGATTTACTCACGGTCCCAGTCCCTTTTACACAAAAAGATTGTAAAAATCTGGTTTGATCGTTGTAAAATTAATTTTGATAGTCTAAATAAAAAATTACGCTGAATAAAATCGACTATGATTGATAGGTCGGATCCGTAAAGGAAATTCTTTCTCCTGTGAAGACGCAATGAATGAGATGATGCGGATTCTATACGAAAGCATTTTGAACGTCCTTTGTTTCCTTCACGAGCGCTTAATATGAGTCACGTATCAGAAGACAGGGATTATTTGGATCGCAGAAGTTTAACATAATCAAAATTTGGGAATAGAATTTTATTTTACCCACGGTAACCGATCGGCGTTCGCAGAAGAATGTTAGAAGTATATCTAGATAACTTCATAATTTGAAGTTTTGCAGAAGTAATGTCAAGTAACATCTATTTCCACTTTAAAGATCCCTGCCTTTAATGAGCAAATTCACGATAAATTCTAACGTATAAATGATTCACCATGAGCTCTAATTTTCTTTCTTACAAATATTCCTATCGTAAATAAAGAAGCATCTTCTTGAGTCTTAAATCTTTATTCATTGTCACTAAACCTCCTACTATACAACACTGTCGGCTCGTAGGGTAAAAATCTAAATTTGTATCTTATTTTCTATTAATTTTAAATCACCTTTTAATCGTACGCATTAATATGGATTCCTTTATATTAACAATAGGTTAAATGGTATAGGAGACTCAAGTAAAGACGCCATCTATGTTATATATTTAAAACGGTAAGAGGTACTTCTCAGGAAATGTTAACAAAACGTATGATCATTAAAGATTTGACACGAATAGGTGCTTGTACAATCAAATCAATATTCTTCATGTTATTTGGTGGAATTTCATGTTTACTAACTCAATAATTACGAAAATTCCACAAAAAAGACGTTCCATTCTTTTGTGGAACTGTACAAATTACATTACATTTTTTCGTAATTATTGTGCTTGTACTATATTTAACAAATTTGTGAATGAATCATTCGTCCAGTTGTTTGAAAATATGATCGAATGAAGAAAGAGAGATCTTACATACCCATTTATCCTTAGCGGTTTCCTTTGGTTCATCCTTCACCCTCACCTAAGATCCTTTCCTTGAGTTAACGAAACCATTTCAAGTTTAAGGCGATTCTCCTCGATTTGGTCTTAGAATACGTCGATAAGACGTTCTTTGGTGCACATTCTAGCTAAGATTCCTTAAAGCCATATAGTCGCTGTCTTTTTCGATCAAAAATTCGTAACACACATCGATTATTTTACCATCAATTTGTCATGCATTGCGTATGATTACATCTCAGAGGATAATGAAGAAGAAGGTTCTCGTAAAAACATTCGAATTTCCAACTAGATGCAAATTTGATTTCCGTCGATTCGGATTAAGGAAACTGGCCAACGACGAATTCGTGCTCCTAGAAACTCAAAGAATATTTACGAAAAAAGAATAAATGGAGTAAAAGTTGAAACGTCAGGAAGATAAGAATCTTATATAGCAATCATTATTTGTATATATACGTTTACGATATATAATCTTATATTTCTTCAATCGATGTCAGTAACTCTCAGAAGTAGAAAACACAGGTAAGAAAAATGAATACGTTTTTAATCTTAACTTCTCGTACTTCTCGACGAGATAGAAAGATGAAATTTGAGGATACATTAGAGAGCCCACGGTCTATCTTAAATTGATATTCATTTGATCGGTTGCAGACTTTTTTCCTTGGCAGAATTAAATAAGGTATAATGGCCCACGAAATCTAGACGATTACCAAAAAAAAGGAAACAGCAAAAAATGTCTTATTTTGTTCGTGAAACATCGTTTTTAATTGTAAATTGCGAGCATTAGAACAAAATATACCAAAAATATGTACCATTTTAGTGATTAAAGGGTTAAAGTACCCTAAAGACTAAGTCGATTGTTGAACATCATAAATCACTATCTATCACTGTCGACTATCATAAAAATATATGGGAAAGAAATGTCCATATGAAATGCATGGGGAAAAAGAGCCGATATTTCGTTTCGCATTAATAAACTTTGAAAATCGAAATTCAGTAACATATCTTTATAAATAATGAAATTTTTATACTATTAATGGTTTAAAATTGAGCTTTGTGAATAAAACCGAATGGTAACCCCCCTGCCATATGCCATGACGGCTGGCGAGGTACAAATCTATTCGAGTATCTTAGCAAACGTTTTCGTTCTCAAAACGATGGAAAATTTTCAAATGATGTGTAAGGAGGCAATCTAAAAAATGTAATATTGCTTTAGCGAACATCAAAAGAGCATTATTGACATTCATTTACGTTTATTATTTGTTAAATTTAGTTCCGTAATTTGCAAAAGGAGAATTCATTTGTTCTTACATAAAATGCCTGCCTCAGGAAGAAATCCATAAGAAATGGATTCGGCGATTCGGAATTGAAATGTTAAAGTGAGCGGACAGAAGGATAACGGTGGTTCACATTTAATACGGCGACAGACCTTGGTCTGGAGGCCACTCCTACAGCTACTGTAAAAGCTTTCACTTATCAAAAAACCTATTGCGTGAGTGTGTAATATATATATAAAACTTTCCAAGTGTGAATTTACCATAAGATCTAAGAGCTTAATACTTTGATAGATTCGCGTAATACGGACGTGGCATTGGGAAAGAAAGTCATGACTAAAAGACGAAATGGCCTCCGCTGAAATATTTCTATAAGATCGAGGCAATTAGGAAAGATGGCCAGGGGGAAAGGATGATGTGTAATTGTTTGCGTCTCCAAAAGCAAGTTTTCTTATCTCTTGGGACAATGACAATCTGCACTGAAGTCGATGACAGGGCAAGCAAGGAGAACATTGAGGTAGAGGGAGCATACCGGCACCCCGGGGAGGACTACGGTTGAGAGAGGAAAGGATAAAGGACCTGCCACGACACTGACGTTAGTAAATCGGTCTTAATTGCAGAGGGCTTGAATTTACCTCACATTAACTGGTCATGAAAAGAAGTGAAAGGAGATAAGATGCAGCGTCTCATAAGCATTCTATTGTGGGAGTTTGGGGGGGCACGCAGGTAGGAAGCAAAGTCCCAAAAGAACGAACTGCACAATGGATATTTTTCTCTAACGATTCCAGAACTTGCAGTGAAAGGTTGAGAGATTAAACCAGGAATGAGTAACCATGAGTGAATGGCGTATGGAAAGGGGACATGAGGAGCAAAAGTGGAAGTATAATTAGTTTTCTAGGGGAACAAGACTAACAGCATTGTAACGAAAAATGAGGATTCAAACGTGGAGGAAATACGGGGTAATTTTAAGCATATTTTGAATAAACGGATTTAGAGGCAGAGATAACGCAAAGATTGGTAAAGCAAAGAAAGTCAAGGGTTAGCGAAATATGAGAAAAATTTGTGAGCAAAGTTGCAGTATATCTGGATGACTTGGCGAAATAGTTCAAATGTCTGATGAATATAGAATATTTCACCCGTATTAAAAGGTAAAGAAAATCTTAATTGGATTAATATAAGAATTAATTACGCATTTTTAAGAAAGCATTACGCTTGAATGTGAGGCGTCGAGCAATGTGTAATTGAGTAGAATTACTCGATATTTTCTAATTCTAAAGAATGAGATAACAAATATTCGATTACTGGAGAAAGTGTAAACTGTGAAGTTGATCTTTTATTTGAATTATGTGATGACTTTCCTCTGCTCAGAACGTTTTGTAGTAGAAATAATGGGAGATGTATCGTCGATTAAATTCTTTTTTTTCAAAAACAGTTCTTAGTTCAAAAACTCAAGTTCATTGCGTCTTTACGATTAGAGGCAGAAACAATTCCAATGAGATTAGAGCACTTCCTCTAGGCAAATATGAAATATAGCATTTAATATCCATTACGAGATTGAGTTGAGGGAAACAGCCTCCTAAATTGACAGATTTAAATATTTTAGGCCACTTTAGTCGTATAAACTGCGGGAAGTGGAGACATTGAATAATAACGTATGATAGCTTTACCGTATTTATTTTTTCGACCCCATTTCCTAACTTGCAACTCATTGAGACATATCTTAATAATGATGAAGTGTATATAAAAATCGCGAGCGATAGGTGCTATCGATTTGATGACAGAATCATTCTACTTTGTTTGAAAAGTACTTTTCGACATAAACATTTTGTAAATACGTAGAAAACGGCATACATAATAAAATATAGCGGAGTTACGAAGGACTAATGAAAACTTATGGCAATCAATAAACGTGTTAACTAAACTCCATCCCATGTGATGATAACGTTCAATCATTGAAACATGGTCTTGTATTTTAATTATAAATAAGAAAATTTTTTACATAATTACAGTACACAGTAATTTACAGATACAGTACTTTTCATATCACTAAAACCCCCTGCCATACGCCACTGGCGGCTTGCGGGGTACTTATCTAAATCTAAAACAGCCTGTATCCACCATACTTAAGAAAAGGTAAGTCCTTATTTAAGTAAGTAAGTAAAAAAAAGTTTTAGAACACTTTTACTTAAGCCTTTGGTGCAGTCTGTATAGTAGATTTCCACAAAACATCGCCTTATGCTATTTAAATTTACATATGGGATCTACAGAGCACTGAGGGCGTGTGGCAGGGGCTACTAAAAAATCGATTTTCCACGTAAAAAATTATGAGAAGTAGTTACTTGCTCCCACAATTAATACCTGGCAACTCTCTTTCGTTTTTTCTCCGAGTTCGAAAATATTACTGCCTCAAGTATCCGAATTAAATATTTCGTCGACGAGACCTGTACTGATTAATTTTTCGAGTAACTTTTGTCGGAAATCATGTCTTCTGTCCTTCAATGATTGATGATAATATGAACTTTACTCGTAAAATTACTTTGGAGCTGATGTAGAAAGATCAAATTATAATTTAGATGCAAACTTAGCTTAAATTTAAAAAGATCTTTCGGGAAAAAGGCCACCAAAATAGAACTCGGAAGCCTTTGGGGATAGGAAGGCAAAAGTATCTCGAGACACTGCTAGCTAGGATCTAGGACGGTGTCTACCATACTATTTTGACCCACGGCACACTGGCTGTGGAAAATTAGTTTTGCGATACACTAACGACATTTAATTTTAGGTTTCCAACTAAACACAATGTTATTGGTGCATAGGAATTTAAGGTACTAAAATTTGGAATCACGATCATAGTAAAATGCTTAACTTTAAATTTATTAAAAATTTCAACCTTCGAGAGGTTATTGGGATCGAGTCTCCTGCAAAAGCCAAGGTGATTATGTATCGACATCAACCAAAATCCAAGCGAACGAATATCCAGCAGAAACCCGAAAATTTTCTACTCAAATTATTCAAGTCCTGTTTTTCTTTATACATACTACAATGGCTAGCCAACTGAATAATCAAGATTAGTACAAAAGTGATAAAATTACGAGAATCAATATTTATGTGTTTAACTTTCTCATAAGTTATATTAAGTTCTCATTTTAAGTTCTCATTGGGTACTCATGTACCCAAAAACATGGCCCAGAAACATCTCAAACCGATTCCCGGCACACAGTTTGGAATACACTGCCATAGGAAGAAAAAAATCTACCTTCTATAAACGTTGGGTCAGAAAATGATAATTCTCAAAGGTGTTGAGATAGTGAGAAACAACATGGGTAACGACAGGATCATGAATTAATATAGTTTATGAATCAATCTCACGAATTAAATGAGGAAATGGGGCAGCAGTGAACAAGGGAGAGGGCTTAAGGCACTAAATAAGGAGCTGAGAAAGGATGCAAATAGACGGCAAGGGAACTTGGATGGGACAGTTTGATAAAATAGAGAACTGAATGAAAATAGGATGATCTGATTTGACTGGGTCCTTTTTATGTCAATTATATGCATTTAGAAGATAATTCTTTTAAATACACGTAAAATAATAAGAAATTAAAAAATAATATAAATTCGTATTCTTAAGTTATTAATGAGCCTAAAAGATTCTGATTGGCGCTGAAAAAATCATTATTTTCTCAGAAATATTCCCGCTGGTAGTTTTTCCTACGAAAATATAACGAAAATAGATTGAGCTTCTCCTTACATTTTCCGGAAAACCTTCAGCATTCTCCTAGATATTCCCAAGATATTCGTCTCCAAAATTAATGACAAAGCTGCGAAGGTTAATCCATAATATGCGGTAAATTTTGATTCCGAGAAAGAATGTGTTTCTAGAAAAATGGATCCAAAGCTTCGGTTCAAAGTAAATCGTAATCTGTTCCCAACTTTCATTAAAGTATAACTTTCTTATTCTTCCTTCGATTATGACTCTGTTTAACCTTAATTAAATCATGCGATGCTTTCAGAAATTGAATTTACTCTATGCTGAATGTCTTCCAAATCCATTTTCGCCAACTTTCTTTCCTCTGCGAAAATTGCAACAGCGCACGCCGTTCCTTCGTAAGGCATGCACAGGACTGTAAGCTTTATGCGGTCTCTTCATGACGCTGGACGAAGTGTAGGCATATAATGAACACGTTAAAATCTAACTGGAGAAGCATTTTACGTGACTCAGTAAAGCTAAAGGGAAGCAGGAAGGAATACGTAGAGGAACTGTATACGAAAGATATGAATTTACTCGCGGGCTTAATAGATTTTGGATTAGTATGAAAGATATGAATCCTTCCAATATAACGGATGGTGAGCAAGAGGTAGATACCTACTTTGTTGTATTAGGTATGGTAGATATTGAATTGTAAGAGCACTGTACGATATGGAAGGTAATGGGGTGAGTTTGGTGGTGACGACATTCCAGATATCTTCTGGAAAACCGGAGGTTGCAAGATAGGAAATACTTCGACCCTCTACGTTGGGACATATATGATAAAGGAAAGTGGTCAGAGAATTTCACTAAGGCGAGTCTTTTTCCACGAATGTAACAGAATGTCGGGATAGGGTCGGTTCGATAATACATGCGGCGAATAATAACCAGGTTATACACCAACTAAAAACGCTTATTATAGTATGTTAAAGTACCTAAACAGTAATTTGTAATGTCTTGTAGTGACTAAAAATGTGATGCAATGTAACTAACTTGTAATGTAAATAAATAATATAACTTGAACGGCTAATTTATCGGCAAAACCCTCAGATGAATTATAGGCATAAACAATTCGATAAATTAACGACACGGAATCAGGCGTAACTTTGTGGTAATTATCAATTCTAACAAAATACATATTGGGTATATATTGTGTTTTAGTAAAATATTCCTCAATATGGATTTTATTCGATAAATGTTTGAGCTATGAATTGCTTCATGAAATACGCAACATGGTGATTCCCAAAGAGACTTCTCAAGATTATAAGCGAGATATTTCTGGTCCCTTTTTCCTGGTAGTATTAGGTATATAAAACAGATGGTTAACTAGAAGAGTTCGGGCTTTTCACACCCCCTGCCATACGCCACACAGCGACTCGTGTGGTGTTAATGATTCGATTTTCCCCTCCTTTGTATATTACTATTGTATTATGTGTATATATACATGTATATGTTGGGTTTAATCGTATCTAAAAAGCCGATACCACTTTACCGCAGTCTTTGGTTACATAAATTCGAATCGGAAAAATTAATTGTAATGGTTCCGAATAGAGGGATAGAGGGATAGAGGGATAGAGGGGAAAAGTAAGGGGCAAATCGGAGATCAGTACGGTTTCCTGAGAGGAACAGGGACAAAGGATAAAATAGGGGCGCTGGGGGGATCAGTTCCCCTTCTTTCTCTCTTGACGTGGAAGGTGCTCGGATGAGGAAGAATAGCAGTAGCAAAGGAAGCTTTCATAAAGCGGAGGGACTGAAGGAGAAAAGCCTTGATAAGAATATCGGGATGAGATTGGTAAAACGCTTGCTGAGGATGTTACGCGTAACGGAGTAAACACGGACTCTATGGAGGAAAGGAGAAAATTTATAAGATAGAAGTAGAATTAAGACAATCGATCGAAAAAACAATCTGATAATTGTTCAATATTTTTGTTTCAATCGATTTTACTCTACCAACTCTACTCGTATCTTCTGAAACAAATGCAAAACTATGTGAATGCAAAGCTGCATTTATTTGCATGCAATGCATAAAACTGATGCAAAAAAATGGAATAATTGTTCGATTTTTTGGTTATCTATTCGATTGTCTTCATTCGGACGAATTCACTCGCTTTCTTAAGCCAGTGGTTTTGCTCGGGCAGTTTATCGAATCTTCAGCCATGTCTATTTGTCGCCTTTTTCGTGTTATCGCAATCTAATTTAATTGTATTAATAATCTAATTACTTGTATGCCCGAAATAGTAAGATATGAAAATATTGCAGTAGAATAGAGTATTATACTAATCTAGAAATAATAAAAAATCAAAACTTTATGTAGAAATTATTCCTTCCTCGATTGTGATGACGAAAAATAGTTAATATGGAAGAATGGAAAAGATATGGTATATTGTTAAATGTAATTTTTTGCAATGTTATAATGTCACTCAATACTTTTCAGTCATTCAATTCGAGCAATCGAATACATTTACTCGGTTAGGATGGGGTGAAAAATGAAACGCTTTGTTCGAATCATGCGATAGAAGGAAAGGATCGAATAATTTGATTGTTCCATCTCTAGGTAAAAGTTTTACCAAATGAGGCTTAGAACGGAAAATGTAAGCTCGGTTGGCAGAACAAACAATCGCGGAAGTGGCGGATAATGAGAGAGAGAGGGTTTCGACTGAAGAACCAAAGTGACGGAGAAGAAATGGTATGTCCAAACATCGCAAGGAGAGCGATTGCTGAAGAAAGTAAGAGAAGGCGGGATGCAAAGTAAAAGAGAGAGGGAAACACAAGGACGAGCGATATGAGGCTCAATATCCGAAGAAATAAAGGAAAGTACGCGCGGGATAACGGTAATGCGCGACAGGTCGAGACTAACCGAATGGCGGTTTAAAAAAATCGCCCTTAAGGGGGAGCGAAACGTCTTAAAAAGTGACGACATTTGGGCGAAATCCCGTTCCAACGGTGTAGAAATGAGCGTAAAGAGCGTTTGGGTTTTGTTTATGTCTGCAGGCGTCTATGTGGCCTCGAAAACATTATCAGACGCGCCCTCCCCTCCCTTCCCCTCCGCTCGCAGCGCTCTGCGCCGCCGCCCCGCCGCCTCCGTCAGTAGAATGTGAGCATTGGTCGGTGGCGGATGTGCGCCCAGTGTCAGTGAATATGTGAGTGTGTATGTGTGTGTGTGTGGTGATTCCCGAGCTGCCCGCCTGGTGGCTCTGGCTCCCCTCCTCGCCATATATTCCACAGAAGGAACTAGGCAGCGCCTGACGTTTCACGACTTTCTTTACGCTCGCGTTTTTTTTATTTATTATTATTGAGTAAGTGCTTTACGTGTGTTATGTGGAGTGAGCTGGCTTGGATCGCATTCTTTTTTTTTGGACCTTTTGGAAAGATGAATCGCTCGTGATTGTCACGTCATTTTTCATCACGTCCTTGCTTTATTGAGATGAGGAAGAAATAGTTTTTGCGTTCTCCTGGAATTATTTTCGCCTTTTTATTTTGGACGTTTTGATCCGAGGGGTTCCGCCGAAGAAAGAAAAAAAAGACTGAATACTCTACTCCACGCGTGTGAAGTTATTACGAACGAGTTTCTCCTCCGATTTTGAGTGGAAGAAATCGAATTTGTGCGCCGAGGGGAATACGGACAACAAGTCCTTGGATTTTCAGCTGACCAAGCCTTCGACAGGTAAGACCTTTTCTTTTTTTGTGTCTCTTTGGAAAGTTCTCCTTCCCGAAGGTGCTTTCCACAGTGCATTTCGTCGTCACCACACTCCACTGCTTTTCCCCGCTTTCTTTGTCCTCATTCTTGATTATGACATCCTTCGCACATACGTGCTGCCCTCACTCTGATTTCGCTCACAATCTATGTAGATTTCCTCTCTCTCTATGCATTGTTACGCTCATTCTTGCATTAGTTTCCAAACTGGGAAACTGAGCTTTTCGTTTACGTTGCAAAAGATATCCAACCCTCGAGAAATCTCCGTCCTTGAGCTAATCTCTTTGGGATTTATTTATAGATAAACAGTTAGTAAAATTCCTTTTTCTTTTCCGTTTATCTGGAGAGAATTTGATGACGAGCTACTTAGATTTTAAGGGCGATTAAGGGTAAGTAAATAAGTGGGAAAACTTCGGTTGGGAAAATTTATGCTGACGAGCGTAGTTGCAAAGATATATCTTAGTGATTGATCTTCGTTACTATCAAAGGAATTTGATTTTCTCACTAGTATTTCCTCACACACTAAGATCCGCTAATTCTTTAACCCTTACTTCCGCATTAACGAGATGTTTATTCGGCAGAAATGGTAATCTTCCATTAGTCCGGGGTTCGACTCCAGCTCATTCTTTATTATCTGCAGTATACATATCTCATTTTTTTATGTGGAAGGCATCTTAGCATCAGAGCAGATCGGCTGCCTTTGAAGAAAAATCCCATTAACGATACTAATTTTTTATCGCAAAAAATAATTCTCTGTCGCGACAGGGCTAGGGTATGGCGAAATATTTTGCAAATGTTTCATTTTCCAACGCGGACCACCTACTCCGTTGATGAATTGCTCACCTCATTGCGTGTGGAAATAGGCCAATCAACGGTGATCGACTGATGACTGCCCCGGAATTTAGATTTTTAAACCATTTTGCGCAACCTAACCTGTTAGCGGAACACGGATAATATACGTCAAAACTTCTCTCACGTACTCAACACGCGTTATGTAGAGTTACGATTCATTTTATTCCCTTCTTCGGGTGTAATTCTTGTCGGGACACCTGCAACTTAATTGATCGTTTTAAATGTTGACCTCTTGGGGATTATTAATTATGCGCGAACGAGCTTAATCCTTTGTTGCAGGTCTTCAAGCATTCTTATCCCCTGCCATCCACTTAATTCCTTAATTGTTTCTAACTCTGTAATCATCTGTCACTTCCAACCATCTTCCTCTTAGCTTTCTTTCTTCCCTTATTCTTTCCAACAACTAAGAATTTGCGAAGAGCTCACAGATGTCTACATTCCAGGGACTTACTTTTACTAAGTTTTTTCATCAGGGATTCGGCTGACGCGAAAAAAAATCATTGCGGGATAGACCTTAATATCGTCTTGATGATCGTAATTATTTGTTGAAGATTTCAGTCGCCGTTTTTTATAGTTGCTTTCTTTTGCCCATTTGTAATTTTTTTCGAGGAATACATGGACAGCGGGTGGAAATCGTCACCGTCAAATGCGTCTGCACGTACCCATTCTGTATACGCGATGTATTTCTTTTTCAATAATAAATCCTGTTAGAATTCTCCCCTGATATACCTAAACCAATTCTCATGAATCGAAATTTAGGAGATAATTGTGTTAATGCTTTAAAAGAGTTACATAAGTGGTTTATATATCGGGGGTATTCCTTCAGGTTTGGATCTTAAGCGTTCTAGGGCAGAGGTTCAGAATCAATTACTTGTTTCGATTATTTGGTACTTAGGGATTGGGGAGATGTATACGATTGCCTTAGCTTTCGAAGTGTTTCCATTGGAAAGAGTTCACAAACGCTATCCATTTATCGTGCGTCGGTCCAGTGTATGCATTTTTTCTTAGCGAATATCTTTTCTATTCTTACTTCGGAATGTTTGGAACGCGTGTTAAGAAAGGAAACGATGAGCTTTTCTCGGGAAGAGGCTGCTCATTTTTTTTCCTCGGCTGAGTCGCCTTTTCCAGATAATGATGCAAATGCTTATTCGAGAGTCATTTTTATGAGAAGTCCTTTACACTTTCCAGTTAATTTACATTCGCTTTTTATAACGTTCTCGCGTGCGACTCGCTGTCGGTTCGAAATGATCTTGATGTCGTTCGAGGGTGACATATAACTATTTTAGCGTGGGGGGAATTGTTCAAACTTTTTCAAATTTTTTTTTCAATTATTTGTTTTTCGGTTTGATTTCGTCCGAAGTATTAGTTATCACTAATTGCATTTTCTTAATATCTAACATGTTTAGCCAATATACTCGGATCTAATCTTCCTTTTTGAATGATTAAGTTTAGTTGAGAGGTTTAGTTGGAATAATTTCGATAGGAAAAATATGACAAATGTAACATATCTCCGTCGATTCTCGAAATTTAATGTAGTATTCATGCTCGTAAAATTGGCATTATCAAAGATTTACAGCTCAAATTTGTTCCATATATAGACTTTTTGTGGTGATCATTTTCAGTACATGGTAACCACGATTATGGTGAATATAAGAATGTTTCGTAAGGGAGGGGAAGACGTAGGACTGGCTGGTCGAATGTGGCGGATAAAAGGGGGAACGTGGATTGAGGAGTAAAGGAGCCTGTATATCCTGTGTCTAAATTGAAGAACAGTGCATGGAAAGTTGGGAATAGACTGGGCCGAGAAGAAATATTCGCGTAATGCCTTTATCTCGCAAAACGACAAATTTTGCATAGCTTGTGGTTTTCATTGTCCTGTTCCACTAAAATGTTCTCATTGTCCACTTTTGAGAAGCCATTAATTATAAATCGTGTTAGGTACGTTATTCTTTAGAATAACTATTTGTCTTGAGAACTGTTGCTCTGAAGGGGATTGTGACTTTGATTAAGTACTAATTCAGTGAACGCGAACCATTATTTGCACAGTGAGCGCATTTGGTGGCGTTTTCTTGGAAATGAACTCTTCTTCAATGGCGGGATTGGGAAGATTGGATAGTTCGAATACCATATTTAATAGGATAAACTAAGAGGCATATTGCGATTCCCGTATAGCACTACATTCAATGGTCCGGGTTTATACGTGTATAGGACGTGTCATTCTCATATCTTCGTTCAATTTAGTGTGAATTACATCATTTATTCATATTACCATTGTTCAGTAAAGTTGCACAGTCATATATACACTACATTTACAATTCCAGGTATAATGCATTGTATTGTGATAATATAATTAATTTTTACACAATGTTTGCATTCTCCTCTAATTAAACATACTTCCACCTGCGGAATCATCCATACTGTAATATTATTGCTGGCGATTATTGTTTTATCTTTTTAAAAATATGTAATTTATAAATGGTTATATATGTATTAATATGTGGTATTGTTAATTTCTAATCCTTTTTCACTCAGTTATAAAGGCATGTTTTCTTCAGGATCGTTCAGACATGGATTCAACCTCATCATATTTACGTGTTACTTCTATTGCGCTCGCATTTCCGAAATGATTACGCAATTTAAAATTCACTTTGATGCCCACGGAAAAACATTCGTCGAGAGGTGCGCGGATTCGCCTGCAAAATCTCCGCTGAATATATACGGATTATCAGAGCTAACAGCGGATGAATTTGGGGCTTATGGCATTGTCGTCCTACGGGATGCGTTAATACGGGTTGCCAAGGGTTTGTTAGGTGGCGATGCTCTGTTGTTCGCCGACGAAAAAAATCGTCCTCCCCTCTGTGGCCCCCCTCTCCACCGAAGCCCCCCCACGCCGCAGAGCAATTCACTTTCCACGATCAGGAAAAAAGACGGTCCTGAAGCGCATTTTTCATGGCCTATGAGGACGTGAGGTCTCTCGCGTACCGCATGCCCGCTGTCTATAGTTCGAACAAGACACCACGTTTATCTTGTGGCACGGTGTGTTTCTTAGGGGAGAATGGCGCGCGCTGTTCGTACTGTTCTATCAGGAATCGGTGTACTCTATGGTGAATGTTTTAACTCTCGCCAGCTTTCTTTCTATATGCAATAGTCGCTACAGCTCTAGCCGTTCTTCCGTAAGGGATACACTGAGTCGTAAGATTTACGTGGTCTCTTCCTGATGTTGGACCAGGTCTAAAATCAGCTGTGCTACTCACTTTTCGGGTCTGCTATCAGTAGTTTCGTCTCTATTGGATGTAAAAGTTGAGCGAATTGAGAAAAGATTCCGTTAGTAGATTATAGATCGCAGCCTACTTCGATTCGTCGTGTTTCCTCCGTTATAATTCCTCAAGACGCTATGAGTTGAGTTGAGCTACTGTTGCAGGAATTGCTACTAACCCTACGAGTGATTAAAATCGATCTGATGAGTACTTATTTTAATAAGATGGGGACTCGTTGAATTATGTTGGCGATTGGGACACTGGAACGGATGAACGGATAGATTTGTCCTATTAAGCGAACCTAACTGTCGTATCGTGCCCCTAGGCTCGCGCCTCACAACCCATTTTGCCGAGTGCTCTACAATTCACGTAGCAGGTTGAAAATATTGGCGATTCTAGATCCTGCGTCACTCTTAGCCTTCATTGTTCAGTTTATTGGAGGTAAGTATTTGTTACGGTAGAACGCGTTATGTTTCAGTAGCTGCATCGTGTGAACGCGTATTGTTTATCGTATCAGTGAGTTTCCGAGGTCTTTTGGTAGTGTCAAATCTTTTGCATTGTCTTCGACGGGCAACTAATTCTCTTCTATACGTGCAGAATCGAAATTTGAAAATGAATCTTTTATCGCGATATTATTTCATAGGTTCTCAACCTGGTTGTTTCCACGTCAGTTGTCGACATTCAATACGTAGAGTTGCATGAACATTTCTGGAATGGATGACAGATATGTTCGCCGTTTGGTGTCACAAATTTGCTTTTCCGATTTACAAGTTGATATCAGCCAGATAACTATCATAAACTCCAAAATCTAAGAGATCTTGTTCAGTATTTAGGAAATTTATATCTCGCAGTCTCCGCGGAAGCGATTGCTTGCAATGATAAAATTTTAAAATGTAGTTTAGAAGACCCCGATCGTATCCATTTTGTTAAATATTGTCGTAGAGCACAACCATTCCGACACCAGAAAACATCGGATCAGCAGGTACTCATTCCCGGGAACATGGCGTTGGATGGCTAGCACGCTAACCACTCCCTCACAACTAAACCAGTCCCTTACAGCTGGAGAATATTCCCTCATTGTAACCGCGTTTGCATTAGTCGCTTGGAATGCTTGTGGGTGATCGCAGCGATGGAAGCGCCCTCCACCGCTTTCCTCGCTCACCTCTTGCATCAACGGAATTCCTTTCCTTCCAGCTGTTCCTCCGTAGTATATCCGTGGCCGTACGAGAATCGCCCCGAAAAGACAACCGCGTCACAAAATGACGATTTAATCCAAGTTTACATTTTTCCGCGGCGGCCACCATGACGCGCCTGGATATAATTAGCATTTTTCCTCATTTACTAATGTGACGGAAGCACTTTACGCAACCGTTAGCGCCCCAGCTGATCTCTGGCGGAAGCGATTTTAGGGGGCTCTCCATTTCAGGAAGTCAGGAACGTTTCGGTCGAGATAATCATGATTTTTAGGAAGCGATAATCCAATAGTGGACATTTTCATACAAGAGTACGAGCCGCCTCGTCCGAGCGAAGTAGGTTCCATTATTTTACGAATCCATTCCCCTTTCATTGTGTGCTACTTCTCATATCGGCTTCCTCGAGCCATGTCAGCCTTTCTTCCGTTAGTCTGTGGAGGGGGAGGGGGCGAAGGAGGGGAGGGAGAGGGAGGGGGGGAAGCGAGTGGAAGCGCAAGTGGACGACTTGCGTGGTGAAGTGAAACTTGGTTTCGCCGTTTGCTTTTTCGAACGGCAAAAATTTTCATCTGCCGTTCCTATACTCAGGATACGTAAGTGCACTGTATAGAGTTTGGATACTGAAAGATGTATTCTATTTTTGGGGTGATAAGTCGATTAACTAAGAGGATGGGTAAAGTACTCGTATTGGGTGTGTGGCAGGGGGTGTGCATAATCTGTAATCATTGCTTCGTTAGTTAGTTTACTATCGCGAATCACGAAGTTTTGAAACCATTCGTTATAACATCTGTTATGGGGATTTATCTCATTTTATCCGGAGTTAATCGGCCAACTCGTAACATCTGGTACGACTGGCGACAACGGATAATCTCAGAATTTGTCGAGGAAATATAACCTGTCTTTCTCCTATTCCTTTTAAAACTGCATTTCATGAAGTATATTTTTTGTTTTTTTTTTATAACTGATACAACAATCATTGATCTGTTATCTAAACTATCCTTCTCTAATCCTTTTTAAACTACGTGTGATGAGGTATCTTTTTATGCTTTCTTGTTGTCACTGAGCATAAATGGCTCTTTGCTATCTCATTTTCTTATTCACCATTGGTATGCAATGCTCTGTTAACATTTTGGTGTCTCAGTGGTCGAAGAATAGCCATATTTGCTGCGCTCCTCACACTAATCGGCGATTCGCAGGCTAAAGACAAGTTTTTCAGTTGCCCGACCACACTTCTCGAACGGTTACGGAGGGTATGTCCTATTTATATCACTCAGAGATAAGATTGGTAGTCTACCGTTTCTACATTTCTTCCTCAAAGGCCGTCAGAGTATTCGTCTATAAGAAGTTTCCTTTACGTAATATGTTTTTAACGATTAGCTCTAATAGCCTGTCATAGCGGAATTACGGACATTTTTTCTAAATCCTTTGGCATTTAAAATACATCATCTGCTATAAAATTTTTCCTATAACCGTTCCTGTAAAGCCGAAAAATGCTAACTTCTCTATCAACCCCAGCTAAGGCAGTTGATATGCTAAGAATAGCGACGGGCCCATAACGCTGCTCTGCGGGACGCTTGGGGTCACCATATTGGAAATCATGCCATCACCAGCACTGCGCGCTGTTCTATGTCGCGTAGGAAGTCCTACATCCATGTTATTACATATTTGGTACATTTGAAGCTTCAATTCTGTGTATTCGTTTACAAGGAGCGTTATAGGATACTTTCCTCGATTTGAAACATATCGCACCGACTACTCTAATATTTAGACAGGTTTCAATTAAGTGACAATGATTCTATCTGAGATGCATGTCTCACGTAAGACATTTTGGTTCCTTCATAATAATGTGGAATATTTAAGAAAATGATCAAAGATTTAAGGATAATGAGTTAAGGATAATCCGTTATTTTTCCAGTTGATGACGTCAGTGATATACGTCTGTCAGCCGTTGAATCATTTATATATTTCTTTACTATGACTTTCAACAATCTCTTGCTATCTTCCTGCGGTTGAGGATCTACCGCGTTGTATGACGTCCATGCGCTTAGGAGAAGATTATTTAAATTCTTTTTTTTTCCCCTGTGATCGCTTATTAATCATATTTAAGATCTATACTTCTCGAACTACGAATGGCGTCTGACTAGGGGAATATCCAGAACTCCAACATCCTAGCCTTAGGCCTACTTATGAAATTCTGTATTACTCTGAGGAAAAAACCATATGTAACAATCTGTTTCAACGAATGATCCTTATAAAGTTTTTGTGATTTCTCTCGAACATCGACGAACTCAGACATTGGAGATATTCAATGAATTCATCCGATCAGAGCTTTAATGATAAAGTAGATGACGTATTAATTCCAGTAAACAGCGAGCGAGATCTCTGATAGATATCGGGGAAGCGTTACGAGGAACTGATCGTCATTTCTGGTCCTTCTTCCTCATGGCATTATAGTATAAAGTATATTAGTGAGATTGTTGGAATTAATACATCCTATATTGTACGTCACTGGTGGATCACGAAATTTTAGATATATATAAACGATCACAAAGGAAAGGAAAAGATAATGAATGATATTCTCCGAAGCGCATGTGCGTCATACAGTGTGGTGTATTCCCATCCGCAGGAAGATGAGCTGGAGATTGTCGGAAATCACGTCCAAAGAAATGAATTAAACATTCCGCGAATTAAGGACTTGTTTGACTGACGTCATTTACGAGTAAAATCATGGAGTTCATCCCTGTAATCTTTATTGGTATTCTTCAAGCGTCCTAATTCCTGTATGAGAAGTCGAGACTTGATCGGAAATTCATATACTATGCAGATCAAAGTTATGGAGTTGTGAAACCCTTTTCATGCTGATTAACAATAGGGATAGTTCTACTCCCCACGATCGATTGTTGAATATACCATTTTGTAGGGATAAACAAAAATGTGTGGTTATCATAAAGTCATTTCGCAGTCAGTTTTCTGTTGATTCTCCTCATAAACTAGAGAGGTCGCTTGTTCCTACAACGTCATCAAGGAACACAACACTGTGTCCGCCATTGCCGTTTTTACGTGTTCACGTACCACTCCTCCGGACTTAAGGCCTTTTCTGCACACAAAAGACCAAAGAGCTTCACGGTCCCCGTCCGAAATTTCACGAAGAATGCTCCTTTTGCATTCCTATAGGCTTTCTCGCATGATTTCGTTCCGTTTCAGCTATAGTTCTCGGATATTCTCCCTTGTTTTCATTCATTACTTAATCCATGCAGACGGAGTCGACCCGAGGCGTGGGCTACTTAGGCAGTCGCCTTGGGCTTTGATGATGTAGATCGTTCGGCGAGACCTTGATGACGTGCAGAATTTTCGCCGAGCGACTGGTACAGGTTATGTTTTCACGTCGAAAAATTTCTAATCAACGACGTTTGTTGTTTCAGTTCCGAATGTCCTTTTATAGCGATTGTATCGAACACCACAACGTGGATCGTTAATACTTATTGCAATAGTCTAGTATTAACCAGTCAATGTTAACAATTATTCGAATTATAGCGGTGTTTATAAATGTGGTACTGATGGTTTTTAGGTATAACATATAGTTGTAGATTTTTACCAGTATGCGTTGCCTCTAATTTTTTAAATTTTGAACCGTGTTAAGAATTGAATATGCCCAATACCTCGGCCAGCCCTGCATGTGTATATTATTCGGATGTTACGCAGTTGCCTTTCATTTTAGTATGCTAAACTCGGCCTCTCCTCAAGGTTTTTTTCGTCCATTTCTTGCGCCATCGCTACCCATTATTATATGTATTTCGAAATTTCGGAACGAGCAAGTTTATCGGTTGGAACGCGCATTTTCCTTCAAAACAATTCTTTTTCCATCACCGATTTTTACACCCATAACGCTATTCTTCTGCATTTTATCCTTGATTTAGCTACTAAAACCTTCAAATTACTATTCTAGACACATTCTTTTCCATCCTCTACTTCTATCTTTTTTAGAACGTCAACTCTTTTTTTCAGTGTGTTCTGATGGCGACAATAGTCAAACTAAAATATAAAGTATTCCTGATAAAAACCATGAAGTGAATAAAATTTAATGAGCAATGAGCACTTCATGTATATTCAAGAGTACTTTGTATTTTAAATATTGCTCTCCGCTTAACGATTTGACATTTCAGATGTATAGTTTTCTTCTACGTAAGCTTTCCGCGCTATTTCCTGTTTGCACAGTTATTTATCTTCACTAAGTAATACCTCTAGAATCCTCAACAACAAAAACTAAACTTAAACCTACACTTGACTCTGTTGGTGCCGATTCCATAACATTAAACACTTGCATAAGGCGAACGCAACTTCGGTTGCGCCGAAGAATGCGTTTTCCGAATGAAAGGTTGGGCTTCGGGCTAATGTAAGAAAGCCCAGTTCTACTAGCAGCTCACCCTGTGAGTATTATGCACACCGAAACGGTGAAGGGGTAACCGACATGAATAGAGAACCGGCCCTAAATCAACCCCACTGAAGCCATCGGTTGACGCCGAAGGTTCGGCGGTCCCTCTTTCACAAAGGGACGCACGGAAACTTGAAAGAATCCTCCGGTACTTCCGAAGATCAGGGATACCTACACCTGAGGTCCCACTTCCTGAAATGTTCGTATTTACGTCTCAAGATCTCGTACCTTCGAAAATATTTTAACTCGATTGTCTTGATGATTAAAATCGTGTTTTTTTACGATTTCAATGTCATTATTGTCGTGAGCTTAGGCAACACGCCAATCAAGCGTTTCAGCAGCAGGCTAATGGATTCTTACGGGCCGACGCGACCTTCCGATGAAAAGAGCTTCCCCACTTAAACTTCTCTCTCTCTCTTCCCCCCCACTTCCCGCTTTTCCCCCCTCTTGCCGCCTTCCCTGCTTCCGCCCCGACCTCATCTCGGACACGTTTCGTGATTTTGTTTCCATTGCAACTAACCTCACTTCGTTTTAGTGGCAGAGCGAAATCGTTTGCTTAAAAGGTGACGAGTGTTTGTTGTTTATTTAGCGTAACATACCGTGCGGTTTTTAAGTAAGAGCAAGAAGAATTAATGAATAGTCTGCAAGAGTGTTCCAGGACGAAATCACATTCGTTAAGTCGATAATAGTAAAGCAATGAATTTTTATTTTACGTTATAAAAATGTAACAGGTTTATCCGCTAAGTTATTGCTACCGATAATCTGGGCACCGCTTTCGACTTCGGTGAAAGCGGTCCGGGGTTCGATTCCTGGTGGGATACCACGTGAGATATAACCTCATATGTCGATACACTTTTCAGAATACTACTACTGGGGCTTATTGAATTTTCTATCAATCACGTTTTGCTTTCTATCTACTGAAGAGCTCAATGAGGGTCCACAAATTTTCCTATTACTATTTAAACTTGTTCAAAGAAATGTTAGCAATTTGGTTTCAATTGCCGAGTATTCTTAGCGAGCGTATTTCCACAGGGATCAGGGGAAGGTGATAACATCATATGCAAATCGCCTAGAAACCCGAGCTTAAACAACGATAAATACGAAGGAATACCGGGATTTGAACCCAGTTCTTGAGTACCCGAAGATGTTATAACCATCATACGCTCCGCTCTGGGCTATATCCGGTTTGTATGTCCGGTATGCTACGTAAGCAAGGCGAGTCAATTTTCTTGGTTCATTCAAATAATCTATTTCCTGAGAAATTAAAACACCACGGTTATGGATGTTAGATTATAACTTTTGTTTTGGTGTGGGTTAAAAGAACCAGCGGTATTCTTTCAATCCAAGAGAAGGAAAATTGAATAATCCTCCCAAAATAAGCGTGGGATGACTTCCTCATCGAAGTCGCTCTTCAGACATCCACTCTAAAGTGAACCATTCCAGGAATATTGTTTACGAAATCTCTCCCCTCCGCTATTTTGGTGTTGCTTTCATCGCTTAAAACTCCATGTTTTTCTTCTCTCGATGACTCCAGAAAGTGGTCTTGTTTGAGTTTAACCATACGAGAGATTCTCGACGATTATCTTATGGGTGTGTTGAATCGCAGAAAACACGGAGATCACATCGAAGTTGGAAAACGGAATAAGAATTTTTCTTTGTAATTTCTCATCTAAACTGGGTTTAGGTGTCTATCATAACTTCGACGCATTCTTGTGAAACGAAGGAACCGTTGCGGCGCTACATAATCCTATAAACAAAGAACTTCAATGCACAGACCGATTTTTTCTCCCAGGTTTTCTTATTTTTCTTTCTCTCTTTCCCGGATTCCATTTATTACAAATTTTAAATGATTTCATCACTGATATAATCCAAAAATTACCCAATGTTATTTTCGAAGACTATGATATCGGTACCAAGGGTGTTTTTGAATACCATATCGACTGAATCGTGTCGTAAGTCGAGATTAAAGTGACCGTCGAAAATGTCGCAATATTTTTGGGAGAAATGCTATAAAACGTTAGTGTTGCGGTCGAGAAGTGATCGCGACTCAAAATGGGTCACCGCGGCGCTCTCTAATTGGAAGAATACGGAGAAAGTTCCTCTTTTGTTTCTTTCCAATTCCCTCTACATTTCCTCTCGACTGAGTTCGCTTTTTGTATGGAAAAGTAATCGAGAGATGCATAGAGTGCGTCCATTTTGTTGCATCACAATGTTGAGTTGTTCTAGCGAATCGACTCGATTCTGAATAACATGCGTGGGAGGATTCGGGGAAAGGAAAAGTACCTCTTAGGAGGTGTAAAATAAATGAAGTGTGATATTGCAAAACTGATCACAGATGCTAATCGGTGATTAACGTCTTAATTTGAGAATACTCTGACTAAGAGTGAAAACATGAGATGTTTATGTTAAGCGTTCTTACGAGGAGAGAGTTTTGTTTATCCGTCGAACGAAATGATTTCCTCTTTCGACGTCAGTGTCAAAGAATTCGAAGGAGATAATTAAAATAGGGATAGCGTGAGAAAAAAAGACATGTACACAAGAATCTAAATGAAGTAAGTTAGAAAGTGCATCCGGTGGAAGAAGGAATGGGGAATATTTACGGATTTATGTATGTTTCTCTACGGTTGTCATAAAAAATTCGGGTCGAACACGGAAGGAAGTATAAAAATACGATAACATTCAATTACGTCAAAGGAATTTCTTACAAGTCAGTTTAAGTAATTCTGAAAAAAATAATAATATGGATTTGTGAAACGGGATATAGAAATGGAAAAATGATCCTCGTGAAACTAAAATTTAACATTAAGCGAATTTCTTCCAAAATACCAAGATTGCTGGAGTTCTTTTTTATTGTATATTCTTCTTCTTTCTTATATATTTTTATAAAAGAGAGTTTGAAATGTCCCTTTATAATCTTTAGAGTAATTCACATACGATGAATTAGTTTGAGAGTGTTTGTCACTTGCATATAGTACGCGAATTCACTTGACTACGTGACTTCTACCATATCTCTTGACAAGTGACCCTATTGACCTGTTAGAGTGTCATCTGTGACCGCACGAGCCTTCAAATCGCCCGTAAAAGCCTCGAAACCTCTGGAATATATTTTGAACTTAGTCTTCGCATATCTACGCTGGTGGTGCATGAACTACTAATAAATAGGTATTACTCAGGTATCAAGGGCTTTCATATTTTATCTGATCATCTTTATATTTTCTCGGCGTTATTTTTCCATTTCTTCGGGAATTTCTTCTTAGCATCGGAAATCAAGCGTCTCCAAATTTTTCCTATTTTGGAATCCTATAATAGAATAGAAGTTTTATCAACTTCTGCATCATTAACTGAACTCTTACTTCGTTCTTCAGACTTCGAATATTGTTAGCTACCAATTTTAGAGTAGTAGTTTCTTTCTTCGTGGAGGGACCTCTGCAATGCCGTCACCTCCCAGACATCCGAATGGGTGGAGCTTTTAGGTCCGGATAAATTTCCCTTACAGCATGAAAATTTAAATAAGATCCGGGGTAGAAATGAAGAATGATTCACCAGACTATTATAATGGCTGCTGGTGAATTCCACTTTCACTATTTGGCCGGAATATTGTTGAAGCATTCTTAGCATAGTAGAACAGTGGTCCCTAGCCTCTGTTAGCACCCCTATACCTGTTTTGGCTATGTATTATGCCAGTATGAGGTTATAAAGCATCGACAAGATTTCGAATTTCGATTCGAAGCCAGGGAATCCGTTCGAAAGATTCCCATCGCCCACAAAATGTGCCTTCACAGTCCCCTCGAGGAAGTTGTGGGCGACCGGAACTTCCATTCAACAAAAGCGCAGTCCCAAAGGCGGCCCTTTCCCTGCACGCAATAAAACAGTAAATATATCAGCCATTCGTCATGCTTCTTGGCAAAAGTCCTCCTAAAACGAAACATTTGCCTCAGCTGTGTCGGACCAAGTAGCTGATGTGTTCTCAAACAATGGCAACCCTCGGCAGTGGTGTTTTGCCCTCGCTCTCGGTCGCCTCTACAGGAGCCTTCGTCTTGCATCCTTTTTCGCAGAATGGCACGAACTGCCTATCTCTCGATTTTTCTGGAAATGCGTGTTTGAACATCTAGCGTCTAAACAAACTTCTTGGCGCCGTAGTTTACTGTCATTCTTTCTCTATCAGAATTCTCGGTATTCGCTGGATAACGCGGTTTTGTTATTCTTGCGTAAACCCCTTGACATACCCCTTGCCTCTGTGACTCGAACTAGAAATAGTGATGGTCATTTCTTATTTCGTTGGGAAAATTATTTTCACTTCAGTGTATTTAGATTATTAACAGTAAAGACGAGATAGTTATTTATTATCAATTTCTTGATAAATAATCAATAATTGAGTTTGTTATCAGTTCTCGCGATTCAATTGCTCTTGAAAGTATTCAAGACATGATAAGAACGGCGTCATCGGTGAGGAGTTAGGTTTAGTGGTGATCATTATTAATTTAAACCCTTAAATACTAAGCGGTTGATCGACAGCTGTATTGTAAAAGTTAGTCTTCGAAACTTACGGTATGTTTACCCTCTATTAATCAACTTAATAATTTTTAGCCTTACAGTGATAGTAATTAATGTAACATGTAACATGCAACATAATATTTAATTATTAAGATTGTTTACTAAGATCAATATCAATTAAACTCGATGAATGCGTCAGTTTTAACTTGATAAAATTTTTAAAATTTTACGCTCTGTGAGTCTCATTTGTGATTAATTACTTAGAATATAGAGGGCCACCAAATAAAACTAAAAGTTTAATCTTTTTCATAACATTTGCTTTATTGATGATTTTAATAGTAAAACATTACTATCTTACAATTTTCATCGCAAACTATTCTCATGCCTTATGGAAAAACTTAGTGGTGACTATACCTCACGCTGCATACCTGGCCCATCATAGATTATGCATCACATTGTGCAATAATTAAAGGAATTCATTCCGATTTCTGATAAAGCCTCCTGTGTGTCTGTTGATACACACTCATAGTTAAAAGTTCCTCGCATTCTGCAAATATTTGAGTGAAGTATCTCCACGGATAATGCTAACAGCTTTACCAAAAGGGTCTGCGCAATCCTTTTGGAGGGCTTTCGGAGAATACTGCAAGGAGTAGGACATAATCTTAGCGCTTAATCGGAAAGCTAAGGATCTCATCGTTGGCATTGAGATTACTAAGCTAGAGATAGGTTGATAACTAGATAGAGAACGGAGAAGCTACTAAAATAGAATTAGATAAGGATGTTGGTGTTGATGAACCCTCGCCACACACCACTCTATTATTATTAATAATATATTACTGTTATTTAAATGTAAATCCTACACAAATGCCTACAGATTGCAAGGTTCTTCTAGTCGTTGGCAACTATGTATATATGAGCGTGGGTGTGACCACAAAGCTATAATGACCGACGGAATATTACGACCAGCATATCGAAAAGTGATTTCTGTCCTCGAAGCGACTTCAAGCAGTCACATAATCGAGATTGTCGGAATCCATGCAATTCCTCCGGAGCAATTAGTGGCCCTGTTGTGTCGGAATCCTTATTCCGTGATTTATGCATCGGAGAGACTGTTGCAGACGCACAGTAAAGTGCTGTTGATGGTAAATTGCTTCGTGTCCGCCCCACCCCTGTCGTCTCCCTGGGCCAGGTGCCTGCGAGGTCATTTCCTGCCAGCCGCCGGGGCAGGTGAACGCCCCTCCACTCCCCCCTCTTTCCTCCCTCCCCCTATTTACCTCCCCTATTTCACTCCCCTCCGCTCGGAAGGTGAAAGTCCGCTGAGCTTTCCCACGTGCGGATTGTGCACCTCTTGGATGTGTAACGGTCGAAAATAATGGAAGATGGGAATCGTTCGCTTAAGAAGGGAACATCCTTCGCTTAGTTGACGACGCACGTGGAACGGGACTTGCTTCTTTTTTGAACCGCTGAGGCGCATGCGTGCCGTGACGTCACACTCGCTACGGCTAATGGCTGTTGCATCGTTTGTTGAGACCGAATCTAATTATTGAGCGTCCGATTCTTGTTTATATTGCGGCGAGTAGTTTCGGGCGGTTGGATAGCGTAGTATTTCTCGCGGCTGACCATTGTTATACATTCGCCGTCTTCTGAGGATTAGTGATCGTCTTTTTAAAGGCACCATTTTCTGAATAGTAAATGAAGAATTCCTGGCGCCAATAGATCTTTCGAGAAAATAATCGGGAGACCCTCGTCGTATCATCTGTTAAACACACCTGCCCCTTCCTCAGGCCTTCCAGTCGCCGAAGAATAGATTGTGGAGGTTATAACGTCTGTATACTCTCTTTTACGAAGTTGTTCTTTTTAAATTGATTTTATCAATTAGGGAAGGTCGTGTTTAATATGCTGGTTTCGTTTCCAAAAAATGCATTCCACACTATCTCTTTGGGGAGCGAAGTTTTTGCGAATAAAAAACAGACGTGATCGCAAAGAAAGAAAAGTGAGACGATGAAAAAGATTAAAGGGACGCAGACGCCCCGAGAACTGCAGCTTGGCGTCATCAAGGCGGAGTACCGTGAAATCTCTGCTACACATTTTTTTATCCGCTGATGATCATTGATTGATTTTTATGGGGTTCACTAATGTTTGTCTAGGTATTAGTTGTGAAATGCTTAATTTATTTTAGATACACACGTATTCTTGTAGCATCGGATTTGGATTATTTTATTTTGATTTGCCTTCCAGCGATTATTTGTTACTGATGGAAAATAAATGCATTAGGGAGAAATTAAGTTGGTCCTGCCTACCTTAAACTACATGATAAAATAAACTGCTTTACAAATACGATTCATACTCCGAAACTCCTTTTACGGTCTTGTTTTCAGTCTTGATAAGATATAAGATCTTGATAAGAACCTTCAATCTCTTCATTTTTCTAACATCTGATGCATCTCCTTAAGAAAAACCTATCTACTGCTGGTAAAACATGTTAACGGTGCGATTTCTTCCTCAGAAACTGTGTTTACAAACCTTGAAAGAATCCATAATCATTACGTATGGGGGAAGAGAAAACATAAATTACTGTAAGGTTAATACAGAAACAAACTTAGCCAAAATTAAATATAATTATTTGAATCATCATTATCTAATTTATGATGATTTTTAAATAGTTATAAAATACGTATTTATTCGTGTTTAATTGAAATTATATTATTTTGGGAGATCGAGCCAAGAGCGGAGACTTCAACATATGAAAAAAAAATCGTCATATAATTTGATTCCACGCGTGCATGTATCGTGATGTATTTGCCGTTATCCAACTGTCTTGGTTTGAAGGCCTCAATAAAGGAATTCTCAAGGAGGAAAGTAAAACCAAAGTTGTATAAGAGTACGAGAGCGATAAAAGGCGGAGGTCAAAGGGTAAAGATAAGCAGCAGTCGACTTCTCTTTGCGATATCTTCGTTAGTTTTATGTTCTTTCGCAAGTCGACTTTCTGCGAGTCCGGTCACTCTTACTTCTCCTATGTAAGTGACAATGAAAAGGTGGACATTTCTAGTCCCGATACCTCTTTATAAAGACGATTGTGTTGTATTCTGCATCTGTATCTATTATTCTATTTTGTTAATATTTTATTATGCTTTTATTAATTTGTTCTTTTCATTATTTTTGTCATTTCCATCAGAGTCGCGCATTTTCATCAGTTTAAAGTCAGTCCCTTTGTTTTCAGTCATTTGTATGCATATACTCTAGCATTACCTGCTTAAGTACTTAATTATTATATTTCGCATACATAATCACGTCTACGTACTTACCAGTCGCCTATTACCAGTTATTCGTCATATTATCTCCCAAATAGCGCAATTTTGCTACCCATTCAATTGCAACGTTTCGTAATTTTGCCTGATTTTTTTCAGTCTGTTTCGGCTAGTGAGCATCATTTTGGTTTTTTTCTTCTGTCACGCTTTCTCACGCTCTATTCCATAGAGGACAATCCTCTTAAGACTAATTCTTTCTTACGCGATTCTCTTTCGGAAACCGTGTATTTATATAAAGATTAATTCTATTACTTAATCTTATCATTCTTTAGCTATGCTATAATAAACCTCTGCCTTTAGAAGTCAATAGTTTTTCACTTCAAACGCAAAATATCAAATACAGGCGATTTCTGTCACAGTTTACATGACGGAATTCTTACCTCCTAAATAATGTCTTTTTTATTTTTAATTATAACCCTAATTACTGATTTCTATCTGTGGACGGATAAATGTCAGGTTTCTCTTATGGTTTCCGACTCATTAAAATTAACAATTCAAAACGCAGTCGAAGATTTTTTTATTTCCTATTTTCTGCCTATTATCAAACTGTATCGAGACTAGGCATAGAATGCAATTTATTAACATTGGTGATTAGGAGTAATATATACGCTCACATTATTGACATTACCGCGCATATATCTCACATCCGCGAGATTTTTTTTATATTTTCAGAACACTTATCAGAGAAATTATATTGCGATAACCAGAACGGCACCAAGAAAGGCAAAGGATCAAGACAGGTTATCGCGTTACTCCTCACATATAGATCAAAAGAAAAACACAAACTCAATATCCTTGGGTTACTGCGAAATTTCCCTTATTTTGGATACCAAAAATTTGCTTCTCATGTTGTTTACAAATAAGAATAGATCCTAATATAATGATGCTTAATTTCTCCGAATTACTTCTTCTTGGTCAGTTACCAAAAGTCTGAATTGTTAGAAGTTTAAATCAGGTTTCCCAGTTGTAAATCATTTGAAGTGAATCAATATTTTCCAAGAAATATATAGCAATCGACAGGTATGCCGCATACGCCAAAAGTGGCACATTACAAGATCGTTGGTGGCGCATTGATTCCACCGAGAAATGACGGACAAATAGTTAACTCGATTTACATACACACGACTGCGTGTACTTGGAAAAGGATCGATCAAGTAAATAGTTTTATAAACCGACAATAAAACTGTGTAATCCTTCTAAACCTTCGTTTTGGTGGATTATAACGAATGAAGTTTTGGCGTCGTTTTTCTTTCCAAAGACTTCAGAAGAACCATTCGCAATCCAGGAAGTTAACTCCTTTTGGAAGCGGGTCCCACAATTTTTTAATGTTTCAAAAACTGCTTTGATGTTTTCGGTCGAAAAAGGATTGAAGTAGTTCCATAAAAGCTAATTAAAAGTTGGTTTTAGATTTGCTTTGAGAACGTTCTACCTAAAGTGGCCTCCTTTACATGTTTCTGCGAGCGTAATCAAGTCGTGAAAAAGGGAAAAACGCTTAGTTGAATTAACTAGATAAAATTATCTCCCTCACGTCCATTTTCTACTTAATAAAGTATGATGTTGCGTGGAAAGCATTAAATGAAGTAGTTTCACTAATTAACAAGCTAAAAACTGCTTGAAAGATTGAATAATGTCCATTCTACTTTATGTGAATAACTGATTTATATATTTTGGATTTGAGTTAAGAATTTCCTGGTCTTCAACAGAATTTAAACTTTTCAAACAAAGCGGAACCAAAATTTCACATTTTTGTGAAATATACTTTTTTATTATTATTTGGGAATATACTACGCTGTAATTACCAGCATAACTCTTACTCATGAAATGTAATTAATCTAATAATCTTACTATGAAATGTAATTTTTACATACTTTATTTCGCTAACAAACTATCTGATGTTGCATCCTCATCCTCCATTCTCCCGTGATGGATAGAGACAATAATTTTTTGCTAAATGGTTCTTTCTTAGTTGTGAACATAATATTGGTTTAGCGAACCTATTCTTGGAGTAATGCATCAATTATTCCCTCATTGTTGATTACCATAGTCTTAAGATTACCGACGATATGTATCGTTTATCGAAGGAATTCGCCTTAATATCTTCGAATTTCTCCCTAATTGAAGAACACATGATGAGGACAGCGTCGTCAGAGAGTTCCGCGTGCCAAAATAATCCTCTCGCGTGCCACTTTGAGCACGCGTGCCATAGCCTCGCCATTCCCGGTATAGGTGTTATTCAGGTTTCTCACTCCCCCTCCCTTCCCCTCTGCCTCCCCTTCACTCCCTCCCCTACTTCAGCTGCTTTGTAGAGGTCGCGCGATCCTCTTGTCTCGAAAAAAGACGTTCGGAATATTACTGTCTGTTTTGAACTGTAACCCTCATAAATTTTTACAGTGCAAGGTCTAAAAAAAATCCTTTATCTTATTACCGCTTCGATTTTGTTTCATTTTCTCGAATGAATTTGGCCGAAACATCAGTTTAGTTTTCGAGATTTTTACGACTTTGGAGATGTATCTGGAATTTGATCGCGTATTCTTAAAAGATAAATATTTTCGTTTATTTACTAAAAACACTGAAACTTGCTACTCCCTCGGGTGCTATTTAATCGCTAATAAGTTCTAAATGGATCAGGCTTGCATATGGGGGAGCGCTACAGCTGTCTTTATTGCTTGATTGATGAGTCCGCCGCCAACGCAGAGGGATTCTGCAGAAGATAGTTGACAGCGACTGCTATATGCTGGAGACAGACAGCGCTTGCATTACTGTGTGCATTTACGTCCTTCTTCCCTTGCGGCCTTGGTCAATTTTTAATTCTCCGTTCTTGTTTGGATTCCTCGTTTACACGTCCCTCGCGTTCATTATGGGATGAAGGTTCGATCTAAGCGAACTCAAGATAAGGAACTTAGTTAACTTCTTTTTTTGGAAGGAAATCGATTTCCGCGCCTGATTTCTCCTATTTGACAGTGATTTTTGAATGTCCCCGTATGTGTTTCATCTTGTATTATAACGTTTTGTGTGTCCTCTAAGTTGACGTATATTCGATATTTTGAAGTTCAACTTTGTGGGCGCTATAATAATTGAAACAATGCAATCTCAGTAACTCCAACAGATATTCTTACTTTTTCAATTCTTTTTTTATAAGGTGACTAGTACTGACTGACTAGTAAGTCTGACTCAATTATTACGAAAAAATTTGACAATTCTACAAAATATTGGACCATTTTTTAGTAATTATTGAGTTCGAAAATATGAAATTCCACCAAATAACGTTGGAGAATGTTTATTTAGTTATCCTGACTAAAATATATCTGTGGAAGTTACTAAGTTTGCATTTTCACATTTTTTAACTTTAAAAAAATAATTTTAAGTTTACGTAATTTATAGGCATGAGCAACGTTCCGCTACAAGGATACACTGAACTCACCTCTATGTTGTATGTTCAATGTTTATCGTTAGTATTTGTAAAATAAATGTATTCTGCTTTCTTTGAGAAAAGAATTACCCGTGTACATCTTATGGAGAATTTAGTGGTAGAATTAGCGACGAATCCCGCGCGATCAACAGAGTAAAAACTATCCATCCCAAGAGACAAGCGTATCGCAGACATGTATCGCATCGGAACCAATAAACGACGAGCGAAAGATAACACATTTAATCGGCGCTAACACTTAAGGTAAATGATATCGCAGCCAGAAGACATCATAAAGGCCAGTAAAGCGACCGCTTTTTCCATCCATTTGGGGTTACGACTGTAGTGACGTCGTCATCGGAGGAGTGGTCGAGAGTTGGTAAATCGACAGGTTGAGGATTGGTTAATCGTCAAACGAGGCACTACTTTCCAATCTCGTGCATATCACCCACGAATACTCTCGCGCTAATCCCCTCCTTTCACAAATTTCTCGAGTAGGTTCCGCGTCAAAAATTGGAAAAATAATTACCAGCGTAGATCCCTACGTTTTATTATCACACCCAAGAATTATCACATTTTTTCATTTTTTGTTTCATTATCACACCCTATCATACTAATCCCCTCGTTTAGCGAATTTCTCGAGTATGTTACGCGTCAAAATTCGAAAAATAATAACCAGCAAATTTCCCTTGATTTTATTATCACACCCACGAATCTAATCGCGCTAATCCTATCACGAATTTCACGTGAAGATTTTAGCTTAAAAAAATCGAGCAATAATAATAACCAAAGATCTTTACGTTACTTTATCACAATCCACTTACGCTATTTCATCCTTACGAGAATTTCATGAGTAGGTTTCGGGTAAAAAATTCGAAAAATAACTAGCAAATTCGTAAATTCGAATTCGTAAATTCGAAAAAAAACTAGTAAAGATCCGTAAATTTACTTATCAAACCCACGAATCCACTCACGCTACTCCCCTCTTTTCAAGAATTTCTCGAGTAGATTCCGAATGAAATTCGAACAAAATTTACCAGCAAAGATCCCTACGTTTCATTATCACCGTGACGACCTCTCCTGACGCAACAAAACGCATTGCAAAACAAAGCAGTGGCGTAAGGAGAGGTAGTAGACGCGGAAGCAACACTTGGAGAAGAAGGATCAATCACAAATCGAAAGAGTGTTGTGTAGAGACCTCAAGTGGGTCAAACTGCCAAATTCGTGTCACGGTCGGCGAAATTGCGAGAAAGGAAAAGGCAAATCTGTGATGAAACGCGAAAATCGTGCCCGCTGCTTAGCGAATCATCTGATCGAACTCGTAATCTCGATGCGAAGACCTTTTTTCGTGCGCTACTTTTCCCCTAACCTACTTTCCCACGCGTTTTTTAGGGCGCACCCAATAGTCGCCCTAATTTCGGAAATGGGACGCGGGATCCCGAGAGAGGCGCTGGCGTCGTCACGAAAGTGGCTCCATTGCGGCCGCCGGCAGACTCATAACGGATTATTAATCGGCCGATATCGAAACGGAAAATAATGACGGATTCTGTGTAACGTAAGAAAGAATGTGGAAGAAAAATATGAGACGAAATGATACAATGAGGAGTGAGGGCCGACTGGAAATGTATCCGGGATATCATTGATGGATTATGTCTTACCTTTCCTTCCCCTGAAATCGGGAATCCTTTTAATTTTTTGGTAACTTAACCAGCCCTTTAAATCATCCAGCTAGTTTTACCATACACGTGTCTGTATTTCTTATTTGACTGAGTGATTCAATGAGCGAGAGCCGCCTGGAATTCTATCCGGGGGATTATTTCTACATGATATCATCATTGGTGTTTTAACTTTCCTTCTAAATCAGCAAGTCTTTTTAATTTTTTGATAACTTAACCCGCCCTTTAAATCATCTACCTAGTTTTATCCTTCTCATGTATCTTATTTCTAATTTGAGTGGAGCGATATCCGCCTGGAAATGTATCCGTGGATTATTGCTACGTAATCTAATCACGGGTGCTTTAACTTTCTTTCCACTAAATCGGCAGTCCTTTTAATTTTATGATTACTTTACCCGCTCTTTAAATCACCCAACTAGCTCTACCTTTCTCATCTCCCCCGTCTTATTCTTGCATCCCACCTCCAATTACTTTCTTTAGCAATCTCTCTCTCTTCCCGACTTTTGGCTACCCATTCTCTCTGACGACGCTTAATATCTTCAATCAAAACCCTCACTTCACCCAACTCTCAAGCACTTCCGCGTTACTTTTTCCCTCCAACTTTCTCCATTTTACGCCGAACCCTCGTCTCGATTGCCTCCTATTTTTTGGCATCCTTTCTTAAGGTCCACGTTTTACATCCTCATAGCAAAACGCTCTGTAACAAAGGATTTTAATTCCCCGAATTTACCTATCTAGACATTCTGCCAAGTTAGATTTCTTAGCTACTGCTGTTCTTCTGTCTCCATTTGTGCTCTATCAGTTCCAAGGAAGAATGATACTCAAGTTGTAAAATGGATTAACCTGTTTCTCCATCATTACTGGTCCTTTACTTATCTTTCTTACCTTTGGTAACGTATGTTAATATAAAAGTTGTTACTTTTCCGAAGCTCACTCTCAACTCAATTTACTTCCCTTTACTATTTAATTCATAAACTTGAGTATGTAATCCCCTTAATCACGCATGATAGCATTGTTTTCTACTTATCAAAGAAACTTTAGTTTTTACCCTCCAACTTTACCCATATGTATTTCAACTACAGATCTTCCTCGACATGTCCCTTTATTATTTACCTCATTACTGCTAGTGAGTACGACAATTACTTTTGCAGTCTGTAAAATATTGTAATGTGTAATAATACTGTAATATGTATACATATTGGTGGTATATAGCATAAATTTTACAGATTCGGAGTTAAATTTGTCTCGCATTAACAGCTTCCGTTTACATTTTTACCCATCCCCATTGGTGTATGGCAGGTGGTGCAATAACGCCAACATTCATATCTAGTGTTGGTCTGTTAGCTACACTAGTGCTCTGCAGATAAACGTCAGCGAGTTACTATCCATTCCACGTAACGCTTCGTTGACTTCTAGCGGAGTTCGCGTTACTTACTGGAGTAAATGCGTGCATGAGTTCTTTCCCTATAACCTTTTCGAAAAGACTGCGTCGGTAATATATTTATCTCTTGCTTTTGCAAATTCATCAACATCTCTTATCTTCAGCTTATTCTGCGATACCGCGTTGCTCCTATTTTATAACAAAAGTAGATTGACTCATGAGCGGTCCCCAGATGGCATGACAAGTGAATGAGATTTTTATGACCAATTCGTTAGACGTTCATATATTTTTATAATTTTTCCTTCACATTCGGTCCGCTGAGGTTGAATTTATTCTCCATTGCCTCTGTGTGCACAACATGGAGGCCTTAGATGGTGCACATGAATTTTTCTGAATTGTACAGCTGTTCAAATTATCGGATATTGAATAGTATCGGATTATCTATAATTGCAGCCCGCGAAGAACCTTCGAATGATAACTTTGAATTTGTGTTATATTAAAAATTAGATTGGTTTTGGTTTCCAACCGGATATTCGATTTGAACCTGTGAGTCCGAAATGGCAAATTTTTCTTGGTTAAGAGTAAGGAATACTTCGCTGGTAGAGAGCGTAAACTTATGAAATATCGTGTAAAGGAAAACTATTGTTTAAAAAAAAGGAAAACCAAAAATACTTTACGCGAGTCTCGAATTCGGATCCTCGATCAAGGCTAAGACTATGCATCACCAATTCATTTCATTTGCGTGAAAACGATAGTTATCTATCCTTATTACAGAGATTAAACTCTAATTAAATTTAAACTCTTAGTACAACATACATAATGAAAAATACTTATGACGGTTTAGATTTGTCTGGTGTAGTAAAAGTTAAAATTTTTTCCAGTGTTGAACATTAAAACAAAGTTAATCCTTTATTAGTATCTTATATTCTGACCATTTACCTAAAAAATATGCTTATTTACGCTTAACGCCTCATTAAACATGGAGAAATGCAAAATGTCGACACGATCGGGACGCGAACCCAGGCCTTCCGCTGGCACCGTTCGCAACACGTATTTTTACGTAATCCGTGGCCATGTTGAGAAAAAGCTCAGAGCCGTGCGGAATATTTTCAAGCAAAGAACATATCGTAGCTGTCTCGGGAGAGTTCGTTTCCACTATCACGAAGTTCCCCTTGTCATTTGGACTATTCGCGCATGCGCCGTAAGTCCCAGCAGCTCTTTCACCTTATTGCGATGGCTTTTAAGCTCAACAGAGATGTGGGAAGGACGCGTCACAACGCCATTGAGTCCTCCACCGATCATTTGTTTTCAACTGTTTGAAAGGGAGCTCGATTATATTTGGTAATCGCACAACTAAACTTGGAATAGAACGAGTTTTATCGCTTAATTGATATATATTTGTGTAGTTGGACTCATAATCTGATACATAATAGGAAATAAGCTCTCCTAAAACTCTTTCCTAACTGATTTATTCTCTCCAATCGTAAGGACGTATTAAAAGAAGTAGATATCGAATTATTTCAAGTATTAAATAAGCTAAGTTTCTGTTAGCAAATACAAGGAGATAGAACTTATCTAAACTTTGAAAACCTTTCCGCACAGAGAGATAAGATATCTTGTTTTAGAATAAACGAAAATGAAGTTATTTACGGTTTTGGAGTGATAAACAGAAGACGCCGTTATGACTGAAAATCTTTAAATCCTTATGAAGGAATGGAGGGGTAGTCTGCTAGTGTTTTCCTCCGGAAAATCATTCGAGAAGCAGGGAGATATAATAGCGATCGGTCTCCTGGCAAGTCTGATGTGATAAAGAACAGAAAACTAAGCAAGATATCGGAGTATAAAGGCGCATATATACTCCTTCTGACCTCCGCCCACAATAGCGGTCATATTCTTATTTATCGTCAGTTTACTTAGGTCTCCGTGAATTCATTTGTGGAGACCTTCGAACGACGTTCGTTGGATAACGGAAGATGACGATTTACGCGTGAAATCAAATTATGAGTCCATTACAGAATTCGATTATTGTAAAAGATGACGGGTTTTAATAAGAACACGGTTAATGAAGCAATCTTTTTGATTATCTGAAATCTCACTTAAGAACAGCCGAAAAATGGCATCACTGACATTGATAACACTTGGTATGATTATAATATCGAAAACAGCTGTAATATTATCACTTTTGCATAAGAATCGTAGTTAATCCGAAAAGAAAACTCTTTATTCCATGTCTCAGGTGGTTGACGAGAATCGTGTTTTACATGCATAGACAGGCTATCAGTAAAAGAACTTTTGTGTTAAGAGATTACATGCTGTAAAACTTAAAATATGTATTGCTGTTACTGCAGTTTCCAGCTGCTTCAGGAAGAGTCGGTGGAATCCTTTTCTCTCTTTTGAAGCCAAATTTCCGCAACGACTTCTACTTAAACTTCCTTCGCGCGTCTTTTGTTTTTACTCCGGAGATTGCGAATTCTAGGTTTAAAAATCTTACGAAAAGGTGAACAATAGATGCTGCATTTCCATCGAAGTGGTACTTCTATCTTTTGAAAGCATTGAGTAAAATCAATGGATGTTATAATTTAAATATCTTCGCAGATTGGAAACAACACTAGGCAAAAATATTAGAATTACTTGTGATTTCATTTTTCCTGCAAAATCATTTAATACTTGTTATTTACTTTTCGTTCATTCCGTAGAGGGGCGAAGGGATTCAACTGTCGGATTGCAATTGATTGCCGTAGGAAGATAGAAAATGTATGAAATTCTTACGTACGTAAAATATTAGTGAAATTTATATGTTACAGAGGAATGATATGGCAAAAAAAGGAATATGGAAAAATATATGCCAGCATTATAGTGAAGAAACGAGAAGTTCAGGAGGAGAAAATTGGCCTTGCCGAAATAAAAGCAGAATATGATCAAAGACCTGAAAGTTACGTGGTATAGTAGCTTTACCAGTAGCCGAAATTAGCAAAGGCAGAAAGAGGGAAACATATTTCTATCACTTGATTAACGAAAAGAATCCGAATGGCAGTATTCCAAAAGAGCAAGCTATCTTGATCCGAATTCCATAGAAAAGTGGTGCTAAAAAATGCCAAGAGCGCAGAATACGGGGACCGAAAATATTGACAAGGATAATCTATCATCGGGTGGAGAGGAAACTCGAAGATAATCTGCGAAAAGATGAGTTTGGCTCGAGCTGGGGTGACGTCGCACGAAGCTAATCATCGAGAAAAATCACTAATCACAACATGGAAATCTTTCGGTGGCGTATGTATCGTTTTCAGCTCTAAAATACCTCAGAAAAATAGAACACGGAGATAGAAAATTAGCTCTCCGACTCAATGTATACCAGATCGCACTGATATATCTTGCTAAGATTCATAGGGATAGAGACTGGGATGTGGTCAGTCGATCCCCAACGCGGTGGTATGGAACCAAGCGGGCGATGGTTGGATAAAGCTTGGGAAACGTTGTGGGGCTAGAAGAATCCGAAAGCTGGACGAACTTGTGTCAGACAGGGACAAAAAGGAAATTTCGGGCTTTCGAAATGAGGTGCTGGCGCCGAATGCTCAAAATACCTTAGACAAGTAAAGTCACCAACAGAGTGTCGGGAAAGAGTGAAGGGAAAACGTCAAGTGATAAAAATAATGGAGAAGAGAAAGGACTCCTTTTAAGACATTCGGTACACGAATCTGATGGAAGGTTGAGTGGAGACCAAAAGGAAAGATCAAGGAATTAAAATACGACACTTAAAAACTTATAGCCATGTAGAATAAGTAAGCATTAGGAAGAACTCTCCCAAAAAGGAGATGTTAGTTAAACGTTGAGGATATATAGATTAATTCACCAATTAATTATATGAACAATATTCACTACAGAGGGGATACTTTTCAAGAAACATTTTCCATTACATTCAAAGCGATTATTTTTCTCGCAAACTCACGTTGCAGATACGCGTGAAAGCAAATTCGGCGAAAATCTTAATGAAAACTAAATCAGAGGAAATTCGGTCCATAATATCGTGGTCTAATCCGATTTTTGTAATCGGATTTTCGCCCTCCCGCCAAATGCTCTCTCTTTATACGTTCTTTAGTTAGTGGTCACATTTCGTTGATTTTTGATAACTTATGCTTTATCTTATAAAATGCTCTCCACCTGGCAAGTAGACGATTGGGTAGGCGAAGAAGTTTATGGGAATGGCTATACTTCGTCCGACGTCAGGCAGTGACCACGTAAATCTTATGGCACCGTGTATTCTTTGCGAGAGAATGGCGCTCGCCGTTCGTAATATTCTATCAAGAATTAATTCTACTATAATGATGAATATATTCTAAATCAATTATGGCTCATAATTTTCTTCGCAAAATTCATAATATCCATTCCCCCGTAGGTAATACTCGGCACTATGAAATTTATGTGATCACTTCATGAAGTTGGATGAAATATACATATTGAGCCAGTGAAAGACAGGTGTGTGCGAGCAGTATACAGTCGTGAATTAGATAACGTAAAAGGCTATTGAACGTTTTCCGAAGATATGATACTGTAAGTGGATAAGCGGTATCAACAATTTCTCTGGTACGATAGGAATCTAAAGACGAACGAAGATTCGAGTTTCGGTAGATTTTGCTTTATAAACACGAAAAGAGAAAATCTAAAAAGATACGATACTATAAATGGATAAAAGTATCGACACGCTTCTCAAGCACGATCTTTGTATACACGACGATTTGAACTTCGCTAGAATTTGCTCTATTAATATGAGAAGAGGACACCTGAAATACGTTTTTATTGAAGTTGTAGAAGCTTATTCCACTGTACCCCCTCTTCGTTCAGAGTAAGCACGGATTATCTACATTGAATGAGATTGAAAAGTGTCGAACAGAAACACCGCGGATCCAAAATCGAGAAGTGTCTGTTGGATTGACGTGGAAGGCCACCGTCGGATGAGAAGGTCGCTCGTGGAAACGGAATTGCTCGAGCGCCGTTGTTGAGCGATGGACCGCCGACTATTTGAACCAGTTTCGATCGCTCCCAAACCGTTACGTGTTGTTGGAAGGGTCTTAAGTAAGCATTCGTGTTAAAATTCAGCCTTTTAATTGCGCGGATCGCCGACTGGTGTCCCTCGGGCGTCGTTTTGCTCCGCGTCGCTTCCACATTAATGTTCACCTCCACATTAACGCTCTGCACTCTTATAGCGATTAATAAGTGAATAAATACCTGACGTACTTCGCCCATTATAATTCGAGAAATAGAGCAAGGGGACGTGAGCACGAGAGGCGGATGAAGACGGTTTTCCTTCGCGAAATTCTTAAGAGACTCTCCGAAGGCCGCCTTGGCAAACTCTCTCTCTCGCAAGAGCAGTGAGAGTCCGTGAATTGTGTGCAGGAGTAGGAAAGCAAGCATTCCATATCCGAATGAATCTATCTAACTTTATTATAACTGGGAAGAAACCGCAATTCAGAGGCGATTACATTTGTTTCCTAGAGGAAGTTTAATGACGTAATGTACACGTAGCTAGTTGAATCAGAGGAAAAACCGAAAGCAATGACTCGTCAGGTGGGTTCTAATCGCAGTTCAATGAGTTTCAATTAGGCTGTTAAATTAGTGTATTGAAGTCTCTAAGTAATTTTACATCAAATTATTTATGCCTTAATACGCCAAGTCGTTAGTGTTATATAAGGCGACCAAATTTGATCTATTACAATCACTTTACAATAAACGTCGATACCACAAATTGTACAGTAAAAGGACTCTAATAAATTATACCTCTAAATAGAATAAATACCACCGAATATCAATGTAGCGGTTTAATTTTATTAGGCGATCGTATAGCTACTTTCGAGGCACTTCTGCGAAGTATAAAAATGGCCGAATCGAAGGCGAAATGTGGAAAGAGGGCGGATCATGAAACTTCTGCTACACGCTCGAATATATTTGTAAATATTGAGTTGCGAAACGTAATAGCGTCTGTTTATAAAAAAGAGTTGCGTGATCGATTTAAAAATCGCGCTCTCCTGGAAGTAAAAAGGGCAGATTTTTTCTCTTCGTCTCTCTCTTTGTCTGTAATTTCTCACGCGATAATTGCAGTAATTTATTTCCGTTGAGCGGTATCTCTGTAAGAATAACTTTTCTTCCCTAAGTGTTTGGCTTTTACAAATTCCACCGCCTGTTACAAATGAAATTCGCTCTGCTCTGTGTATCTTTCGTGGGAAGATAGTTTTACGACCTGAAGACCGAGCACGATCGTCCGAAATAACTCTGAAAATGTCTACAATAACAAAGAACGATGTATCAAGCTTCTCCTTTAGCTAACTAGCAATGTAAGATGCACAGATTGTCTTCGGTTGCAATCCAAGAACGATACAGTTTATCTAATCTAGATTCTCCCCATAAGATCTAATATAATATAATGTGGAATCTAATATAATATAATGCCCATAATATTCTGTTGTTAGCAACGTGGGGAAACCTTTCGGAAGAAGTCTTTGGCGTATGATAAGTGTGCCTATTTATAGTCATTTCGGAACCTTTTTTATCCCAATTTGGAAAGAGTCTGCCCGATGTATATTCACGAACAATTTTCACCGCGAAAACAAAAGAAGAAAGGGCCTCCAGGAAATTCCGCATCACTTTAGAGCCAATCATCCTCTCACACCACCCGACTATCGATTGTTTACTGTTGCTGTTTACTCACCTTTTTTATTAATGTCGCTAAATTGGAAATTGCGATCGGAAAATAAAGGGAGATTTTCGCGAAGTCGCGAATGAAGTTCACCGGTTGGGAATCGTGGGTAATTTTATGGCGGCATTTGCATTCCGCTAACGAAACATTAAGTTAATTACAGCATAATCTCCGTTTCTCTTTTCCCCGGGATGTTTCTCTCTCTTAAGCTATTGAGGACCGTCGGTTTAGGGTGAGATACCAGATATAGCCTCACATATCTCGCGTTATCGCCGATTTTCTCTCTTATTTATTTTCCCGTCTGTTGTTTGCGTCATGGAGGCGAGTGACGTCACGAGCGACTATTGCGTCCTTCTCTCCGTCCGCCTTTCTTTTAATAATACTTTTAGGCGCTGCGAGATTTTCCGCTTTATTTTTCGCTATTCTTTTTCGGTTGGATCCGTAATTGGAATCGATTAGGTCTATCATGATCTTTATTATTGACGAATTTATGCGTAACATATTATAAAAATGGTCGTAAATTGCAGAAGTTTATTTGAAGCTCCTATGCTTTTAAATAAATAAGGGGCCGATTTTTGGAAATTCCGTTCACGGAAACGCTCCTTATTTTTAACCTATCAATGCATTGCATATGAAAATTATACTAAATTTCAAAAGTTTATACGAAGCTCCTACACTTGGAATCAATAAGGGGCCGATTTTTGGAAATCCCGTTAAAGGAAACGCTCCTCATTTTTAAGCAATCAATTCATTGCATATTATGAAAGTGATCATAAACTGCTTAAGTTAATAACGTCACGTCATAAACTTTACGTCACAAAGTAACGTTAACGTCACAAAGGACCTATTCTTGTAATTAATCAGGGAATCAAAGAAATAAGGGGGTCTATAGTGGAAATTCCGTTCAAGGAAACGCTCCTCATTTTTAAGCAATCAATTCATTGCATATTATGAAAGTGATCATAAACTGCTTAAGTTAATAACGTCACGTCATAAACTTTACGTCACAAAGTAACGTTAACGTCACAAAGGACCTATTCTTGTAATTAATCAGGGAATCAAAGAAATAAGGGGGTCTATAGTGGAAATTCCGTTCAAGGAAACGCTCCTAATTTTTAACAAATAAATGTATTACATATTATTAAAATGATCGTAGACACTAAGGTTTACGCGAAGCTCCTATACCTGGAATTAATAAAGGGGCATATCCGTGGAAATTCCATTCGAGGAAATGTATAGTTTTCTTCGAAAGGAACATAATTCGGGGATTACTCGTAAATAGTTTCCTCGGGTTTTCCTCGTTGATGTTCCGTGTGTTTATCTCGCGAAGTATCGCAGCTGATCTTTAGCGTCACCATCCGTGTTTTCATTGGGTTTTAGCGGGCTCACCTTCCAGCGAGGACTGCGATGTTGAACCAACCGCGCAAAAAAACCGGGATTTAATAGGGGAACGAGAGGCGCAGAAGTTAATTTTTTAAGGGTAGAATCTCCTATGCCCTGGCGTCGATATCTTTTTCCTGTTTTTCGGATGCCATATGCCACCTTTCGGCAAAAATCGAAACTACTCTTTTCGTCGGAATGGTGGCGCTTCCGAGAAGCCAAGTTTCCGATTCGCTGCGCCCCCTAATCAACTTATACACACGCATAAATATTTGTATACGTTTACAAAAACGCGCGTACCCCGAAAACGCGCGTTATCTTTTTGCGAGCGGATTTTGAGTGATCGAAGTAAACGTCTGCAGCAACAGCTTTACTTTCGCTCGTTCGGAATCGTGAGCGATCGTTTACGTGCCTATCGGAGGCCGTCGTATGTCGGGAGAAAGTCGGCCTTGGATGGAATGTGAAAACACTCAACTGAAACAGATTTACCCGTCGTTCATTGCGAATAGGAAATAAGTCGAGATTTTTCATATTTCCCGTTACGGGAGATGCGGATGTCTAATTGGGGTTTTTGCCCCGTGCCGCACCCCCAGTACGAGCGAAACGATTTTTTCTCCAAAAGTCGAAGAACGCGCTTATGTCCTATTTCACCTGATCGGTTTCCTCTATTCGCGTCTTCCCGATTCGTCTAGACTTTCACTTATTTTTTTTGATGTTTTGTCTCTATGGTCCCGCTTACAAAATGGTGAGCTCGCGCCTATTTTACGTTCATAAGTCCATCTTTTGCGATTCCATCAAGTGTACCAATACAGGATTAATTTCAGTGCGTTCTTCTCGAGCTGCAGATTTTCCGTGGATATCCCAGCCTCCGTTAGTTTCTATCCCCTCTTGCGTATAGTGTTCTTATCTAATGTTATATTACTATATGCAATTTGACTTCTGGTACGTCTGTGTCGTCACCAGCCTCTGAAATCGCATGGCCTCGTTCTAATTAAGTGCGTTTTGTCGAAAAGAACTTTCTCTAGTCAATGTCCTTCCCTTGGCCTACTTCTCTCTCTTTCGCTTTCCATTTTCCACATCTGCTGCTTCTCCGCATCTTCAAATTCCTTTCCTTATTTCCATACGATCATCACAAACCCTTTGCCTTTTTTCGTCTCCTCTTTCCTTCTCTTTCTGCCCCTCTGTCTTTGCACTTTAAGCCTTATTTAGGTTACCTTGGCTATTAATGTAGTATCTAAGCCAACCTATATCTAATTTTTATTTACTTTATCGAAATCACTTCCTGTTCTTCTCCATTCGTTTATCTATCAAACCAACTCACTTTTTCTATCCACGCCACACCTTGCTCTCAATGTCTTCGATTATTTTTATGTCCCACATTCTTAAGGTCCACGTGTAACAGCCATACAGCAAAACAACAGTAGAATTCCACCAATCTTTTCCTGATTCCCTTTTCAAGGCCTTTCGTCATCAGTTTCATTCGCTTCATAATAGCTACGAATCCTCTTCTAATTTCCTCTATTAAAACCTGTCCAAACCCCTTTCATCTGCGATTTTAGTCAGCACATCCACCTGTCTTAAATGTTTCCCCGCCAACTTTCACCTTCATCTATTTCATCCCAACCGCCTTTTACCGTGTCCTCAGCATATATATTAAAAATTCCTGAGGATGAAGGACAGCCCTTGAGTCTTGCTCACCTTAACTCTTCTCGTATTAAATCCCTCATCGGCCCTTTAACTCCCGCTCATTCATCGAATTTTGAGCTAATTCTACATGTTTCCAATCCAAAGCAATAATTATGAACATCCTTGCCGTTTATGGACGCTGCAATCCATGGAAGGTATTTCCAAAGTCAGAAAATCGTACGCCTTTCAAGGTTTCCTTCTTTAAGTGCCACTAGCATACGTTTCGCGTCTCTTTTTCTATGTGGAAACCGAACTGGTCATCTCCGACCTCGGTTTTTTCCATATCATTATCTATTTTATTTTGCCTCTCCTTTCCAATGACTATTCCAGAGTCATTCCTGAAGTTGCTTTTGTTATTTTACCACCTCTCTTCCGTTGGAATTTTCATTTATTTACTTCCTGGTGCCTTGCTAACAGTCCTTTGATACTCGTGCTTCCCCATTCTTGACGATTCCCGAATGGTAATCACTAGTAAGGTAAACAAACTCAAAATATCTCCCTCCATCTTTACATCATAACTCACAAGAGCAGAAGAAGATTAGTAGTTTTTCAAACGGTAGGAATTAACTCCAGTAACGTCCCTTTTCATAATTTGCAAGGAAAAGAAATGTATCCATGGCCTAGCTAAGAAAAAAAATCCTGTTTGCTGTACTCGAAACTCCGGGACTTTGTAAGCTAACCATTCCGCCACCGACGCCGGGAAATCTATTTACGAATTAATAAACAAGTAGGAAGTGAAGATGAGGAACTAACTGCATAAATTATTATCACTATGGCACATTTTCCTTTCTAACTTTTAGTCCGCCAACTTCCTTTTCCGTACCTTCGACCTTCCGTACCACAACCTAGGGCCCAACCCTAGCATTCCAGGCCTTCTTTTAATTCTTTCGCTTGGTTAGGATTTCGCTGTATGACGGCCCATACGGCCTAACTCTCAGTTTTGCCAGTAAAGGTGGAGCCACGTAATCCAGTAACAACATCGTTCTGGAGCGTAAAATTTCTTGTGATAATTAGTTGAGGTGGTCTCCCGTCTGGAACGTAACTTTAGGGGCTAGAAAAGGCCATAGTTCCTTTCATCTTTTATAATTCTTCCTACCTATATCTCATACATAGGATATCACAAATCTTTAATTAGGGATTGCTTTGGTTCAATCATTTACTTCTCTATAAAATTATCCTCGTGGTATACCCTATTTGGCCAGCGTTTGATCTGGCCAAATGCTCTGCCCTCCCTCTAATTTCATTGTCTGTAGACTATCCATTCATATCTCCCCCTGTCCCAACATGACTCACAATGGCCGCTGGGGTACAGGCGGCGCGTGGCCATACCCGTTGACCGCTCCGTAATGGGCCTCTTTACCATGAAAAACCCAGTTTCAATGAAAGCTCTTTCGCAACAGAGACCAATTGGTCCTCTCTCTTAATCGTCCTTTGTTCTCATCCCGAAGAAAGTGGCCACTTGTAGTGTACAATTCTGGATGATTGGGAACCTTTGAAGAATCAAGTTGCCCTCATTTCTATTCCTACTTTCCGCTTTCACTCCGGAGATATTTTGAGCGAAGATTTTCATTCCAGTAACATTCGAGCTCTCCGATTTCTCCCTTTTCATAGGCAACTCATGCGGTATTCGCGTTTGCTGCTGGAGTTCGTTTTTAGTCCTTAATCATGTTCTTAAAAAAATCCACGATCTATGCTCTATAGTAGGAATTTATCATTTTTTGAAACGCATTTCTCGTTTAATTGAATTCGTATGCTATGAGACACTTTAATTTATCATTCTCACATCGGAAAAATGTTAAAACGTGCCATTCAAACCATTTATGGTATTCAGCAGGATACGGATTGGAAATACCAAATTATTACTTACCTTGCTGTATTTCTAGCTCTTTGAAACGTTTCCTACCACATTCTCGACATCAGAATATTTCTATGAGAACTTCTTTTCCCAAATAAATTTTGATTTTCGCAGTTTTTCGAAATCACATAGCGTCAAATGAATTGCACTTCTCTCTCGCATAAAGGCGATTTTTGTCGGTGAATCGGTCGAGCAGAAAGTCCTGAAAATTTATAATTAACACATTGCTTACGTTCGATATTGGAAAATCAACTAAATGGTGAATTGCATTTATAAATGCATGAGAATTGACGTTCGTCATAATCATCCTTTTAAATCTGTCAAGTTTAACGGCAGGACCTATACTTTCCTTTTCTTTCATATCATATAAATGTAATCAGTAGCAGTAACATAATATACCTCCCAGTATTGCTATTTGTTGGTCACTTTACAAAACTTTAATACAAATTTGAAGTTTATGGGCACCTTTACTCATGAATAGACGTTAGCAAAATTTATCTTTTAGTCTAAGTGATTATTTGAGAATTCGACGTGATGATTGTGTGATTCATGTAATTAATGTCTTAAATTTGCAACAAATTAATTTTGAGGAAGTTGTTCCCACTTATCCTGTTGCGGCTAACGCAATTATTATGAATGAATGAATAAAAACGAGGAAATAGAGGAGTTATGATTATGTTACACGTTGCAAATACACATTATTTTACTTGACGTTTATGTCTATGTTTGGAAGCAATAAGTTCTTATGAATACATAATCTGTACTCTCCACATTCACTTGGCTATTTTCACTCGTAGCAAACACGCATAATTTTACTTGATGGTTGTATACAGTAAGTTCTTATGGATAGATACTGTACTCTCCACATTCACTTTACTTTTTTCCATTTTCTTGGGAGAGAATTTTCCAGAAATATTGTAATAAAACCAATATGAGTTAACCCGGAGTTTCCGGGCCTCCATCACGAGTCTGCTTGCTAAATGAATTAGTTTTATAAGTTCGGGATATTAGTTTAAGGCATGGTGTTTCCGAAGCGAGTCTAATTGACGTCATATTTTATTTACAGTTGGAGGGAGGCGTAGTGCCATGAAGTCGGCACCTCCCCTGGACGAAATGGAGGAGGAAGAGGTGGTGGACATTTGCAGCAGCGTATACTTGGCGAGGGCGCGGCCCACCATGATCAGCGCCAAGTACAGACTGAAGGAGGAGAGAAGGAAGGTCCTCAAGATATCCGTGTCCAAGCTGAAGAGGATAGACGACCCAGAGAGCTCCCTCCGCCGATCCGTTCTCATCAACAACACCGTTCGCAGACTGCAGAGGGAGGCGAGGGACGAGAAGATGCACCGGCAGCAGTCGGTCAGCCCATACCTTCTCAGACCCAAAGACTCTCCCATCGACATCACACTTTCCCTTCAAGACCTGTCCGACGCCCTCGTGGACGAAGACCAACTGCCCCCCAGATTGTCCTCCCTGGAAGATAACCCCTCATCGCGAGACGCATCTTCGCCCTCCTACATCGGCTTCGACTCCATGGAATCCTCTTTCGCCGCCGAGCCTTCCCAAGAGTTCTCATCGGAGATGATGGTGTCGAGATCGGAGTCCTCCAGCGGGCTGTTCGCGGTCCAAGAGAGTGGGGTCGAGGAGGAGGAAAGGGAGGCGTGCGGGGCCCTCGTCAACTGCTTGGACGAACTGGCCACGGAGATGTGCAGATCGGAGGGAGAGGCGCGGGTGAGCGAGGAAGAGGAAGACGAGGAAGTGGAAGACGTACACTCGGTGCTCAGTCAATTCTACATGCCGCCGACTCCGAGGATGCTCACATCTATAGACGATGAGGAGGAAGAGGCAGCGGAGAGAGAAGAGAGGCAAATCGCGAGTGAGTCCGCGGAAAGAAAAAGGCAGCACGAGTGCACGGACGAGAGCTTGCTCATGATCGAGGAATTGTCGGAGGAGATGGTTTTGAGTGGCAAGAGGCAGAGGTTGAGTGATGACAGTAGACACTCGATGAGGAAACAGAGAAGGGCGAGGAGTTCTTCGCTCGGAGACATTGAGTCGGAAAATTCGCAGGCCACGCAGTTTTCGTGCGGACATTCGTCCATATTCGGTGAGCTGCAGTCGGTTGTGTTTCACAGTTTAATCGCGTCGCTGGAGTCGTAGCACTTAAGACTGCTGCCTCTACTTGGCCTGGATTGTCTAGAAACGACTCCATCTTCCTGTCGGTTGTATTTACATCTCGATTTTTCGTGAGAAAGCGGTGGAAATGTCACCAAGTTATCGAAGGTTGTCGGCGGTCGGCCGACGAACTTTGTGCAGTTTTTCTAGGTCTTTTCATATCTCTCGGAGTTATTCGGAATTATTTTTGGTTTCGCGTATACTTGGACGTTGACTCGCAGTGAAATCGAAGCGTTGAACTCTTTGGTAAGTTGACGTTGACTAAAATAAGCCGTGCACTGAAGAAATGAAATTATTTATTTTTTTTAACTTTTGGAGACTGAAAGCTGTATGTGTTTGTAGAGTACTGATGAAACGCAGGAAGTCAGTACATGAGTAACAAATCCAGATGCATTCGGAAAGTTGTATGCTTAATTGATGATTTAAGCTGTTTCATTCTGACGTGCTTCACAATTATTAAGTTGTACAAAACGGGAAGACTGTTCCCTGCTGTTCTTTTTGACTGATGCAAAAATGGTCAATTCCGTGGCTTTGTCGTGATGTCTGACTATTTCTTGAAAATTTGGTGTGAGACTCAGTTGCTTCTCATTATCACTTTTTTTTACTCAATGATTCAATTGAGGTTGCATTTGCTTTCTCAGGTGTACCTTTGACTGAGAATCTTTTCTCGAAACCTTTAAGAAGACATAAATCACCTGAACTGATGGAAAACAATTTTTGATGGAAAGTATTAAACTGTAAAAATTAGTCGGACATTCCTTTCCTTCGATAAGTCTACCCTTAAAGAAGTTAATGGAAAATATTTTTGTGGGTTTCCGTACGACTTACAATGTGATTGTTTTTAAGGTCTGGTTCTATCTAAAAAAAAAAAACGTTTCTTGCTTCAATTAATGATTTCAAGAATGTGATATTTGGGAAATTAAATTGGTGGACAGTAGTCTCTTTGAAGACTTTTGATGGAAAATTGATTATATCTTATGGCTCCTAGGAAAGAGAGCTCAGGCAAAATTGTTGCATGTACACATAAAGTCTGTGATAAACTTTTTCAACTATGCTCTTGTTTAAAAGTATCTTGTATATCTCGGTACAAAATCCTATAACTTTTAACTCTTATGGTAGAGCCTTAGGTAGTATTAAAATTTGTTAATTGACTGTTAGTTGGCTGTCCAAATGTGGTAGGTTACTCATGTAATCAAGATAATGATGTACAGAGAGATAGAGCAAGTCATCCAACAAGATGCAGTGGTTCTCTTTTGAGAGGGGCGCTTTTTATAAAAGTATGTCAATCAAATCCAAAGAATACTATTCTAAACATGAAATCATTTTGAATCCATTTGGCATGCTTTTGCAAACTGTTGGATTAAGGTTAAACTTGTTAAGACAAATAGATTATTACTTTGTGATAAATTTTTTATTAATTATCCCTTGCAGTGAAAGGTTTTGCCATAAAATGACTTGATCTATGTCCAGTGAGTTTGATATGAATTGTCTGAGGGCAATATTTATGAAGTCATGAGTGTTTTCGTAAAATAACATGAGGTAATATGCTTGTCATATCCAAAAATTTAATTTTAATCGACTGTATAAATCATTTAAAAGTAAACACTTAAATAACCTAGCACTGAATTCATTGTCATCATGTATGACTCAGTTAGATGATTTTTGTCTTAATAGACGATTCTTATATAACAAAAAGCTAGTGTAATTCAATATTGTTAACACCTTTGAACAGGAAACATCAAAAAATGTAGCGATAAGCATTGCCAGAAGAATATTTAAAAACAAATCATTTTTATGTAGAATAGTTGCTTTATCTGTAAAAAATAAAAACATTGTATATTAATCCATTTGGGTGATTAGGGTTTTCAAGATTATATTTATTTTGAATATTTATGGGATACGAATGTCAGATTAAACAAGCTACTACAACTGATATTTAATGTTAAAGCCAACGAATGAATACAAAAAGAAAAAGCAATTACAAAAGGCAGAAGATTATATCATAACACGATAATATATTTATTTTTTTATGGAATTCTTCTTACCAAGTAGCTATCATTGATTATGCGCAATTGAAGATTTCCGAGGGATATTTTGCAAACACTTATAATCGAAGAACATTCTTGCAAATTACATTTAAAATTGGCTTAATGTTAATGTCTCAAAAACTTTGGTACTTAATAAGTATCTTCAGCAGTATATTGCAATAAAAGAACTTTTGTTTGGGCAAATGAGCCACACAAAGTACCTGATGTTTATTCTCATCGGCTGATTGACATTTAGTTAGACCTAAGCCAAAATTCACGGAAACATACATTTGGCTTTGATTGTTTATTGTAATAGGGTTGTTCAATTTCTGTGGTAGATTGAAACATTAATTTGAATCATTTGTTTCTGTTATTCATTGAAGTCATTGAAATCGAAATGGAACTAATATTATTCTTCTTCTTGGATATTGGGTCTTGGATCATGTGTTTTTCACTATGAGATGAAAGGTCTAAAGGTATATTCTAAAGAATTGAACATGGCATATTTAGATGCTCTGTAAAGTGCAACTAAAGTGTGCAGTATGATTTGATATTTCTATGAGATTGGCTATTCAGCTAACCAATCAGTTTTCTGACTAAGGTTTCAGATTTGAAAGCTTCAAAAAACTTTTTAATCCCAACATTTAAGTATTTTGTTGAGTTTTGGGAAAGTGAAACATTAAAGCAGTAGGAATGGATGTAGTTTTCAGTCAGCTGACTTTTCTTTGTGAAGCATTTTTGGAAAAGGTAAATGCAAGACTACCCATTAGAATAAATGACAAAAGAAGATATTGTACATAATATATAGGATTGCCTTAGAGAGATATAATATGATACTTGCATGCCTAAGTATTGAGACTTATTTGGCAAATGGAGGTCATAATTTTATATTTTTATGATTTGTCCCTATCAAGGTCTTGCCAGTCATGTAGTGTCATTGCTTTACATGTATTTTATGCTGTGTGGCTGTTATCAAGGTGATATGAAAATTATTAATAAAGTATATGATTATGAAAAGATTTGGATTGTTATTTATTTCCAGAACAGTTACCATTTTCCCCACCCTTTTCGTCCATTCCCAGTGCCTGTGTACTACATGGGAAAGAGGTCATGGTTGACTCTAAAGTTTAATAAGAAAGGAATATAACACTGTAAAATTTCCAAGTACTTGTAAACACCTTCTAACATGAAGCATCAGAACTGTAGATTAAAGCATCTTCAGTTCTCTATGGTTTAAATTCAGAAGATGACAGTGTTTCATCCAAAGTGGACTACTTTAGGGAGTTTTGCTATATAATTTTATTAGTTTTTGCTGTTTGTATTGAAGTATAGAAATTTAGAGTATGATGACACTAAGCAACTGGAAAAGTCCATAATGATGAATTAATAAAGAGTTATAATGGAAGAGAATTTGGAGGTGAGAATTTTGATCTTATTTCTGTCAGACTATTTCAAGAGTTCAGTTTCTATAACTAGCTATCAAAAGAATTGGGATGAATAAAGAATAGGACAATTATATGTAATGAAGCACTTGAAAGTGGTCAGTAAATAAAAAAACATTTTGTGGGTGGAATGTGCACAGGGATGCTGTAAGAACCAATCTTTCAAGGAAAATCTAATGAGATGTGTTTGGAGAAGAGGATGTAAGTTCCCAATATAATTCACCAATATCAGGTACAAGCAATAAAAAGAGGGTTTTAATACAGCATTTAATAAAATTGCAAAGTAAGTCAGTTCTCTGGACATTCACCTTTCTTAAATTCACAGTTTTTTGTATTGCTAACTTTAAGATGTCATCTGTTTACAAACCCTTCAAGTTTCCAACAAATTGAGGTTGGCTGAGTGCCTTAGCATAAATATTACTTGCTGACATTCTGTTCATATTAATCAAGAATAATCATTCAGACATGTTAAAAATCAAGTTTTAGGCTTTTACTGTTCTATTATTTTTAACTATCAGAGATTGTCAGAGATCTCGAGATACACTTTAAAATTGCAAAAACCCGTCTGTTGTTTCATAATTCAGTAAGCTCAACATTCTTAAGCTCATTTAATTATTATTAACAATATTAATTATTAGTAGTTCAGTTGAAATTAAAAAAAAGAGGAGGATGAAAAAGATGACGTTTGATAATCAGTTGATTAAAGGCAAAACAAACAATGAATTCCAGATATAACACTCACAACAAGAAATATCTTGGAGAAATTTATGAATAAAGCTGATGACTTTCTGAAAAGGTAATGGGTCCTCAATCAGCTGAGCAGAGCAAGAAATAGTATCGCATGGCTGCCCAAGCACCCAGCTTAGAAGGAACTTCTTCATAAGCAATGTAATAATAGATTAACAGTCAAATGCTAAATTTTTACTGATACTGATTTTAAATAAAAGATTCTTGGTTCTTGTGCTGTGACAGCTCTTTGTGTCATCATCTTATTTGCAGTTACTTGCAGCGTTAGCCCAGGTTTTCCTCCTACAAATGGAAGTCATGTTTTTGCCAACAATGTATCTTGGTGAGATGTCTAATTTTTATAATTAAAATTAATAATGCTTACTATGGATATGAGTAAAGTAAATTTTTATTCACTAATTTTAGAGTATAATTTATTTTCTTGATTCACCTTGCTGCCACTGGTCATTTTTCATGAAGATTTGTCAATCAAAGGATTGATTTGTTGCATCTCATCCTATACCCAGATAATTATTTTACTCATAATTCATAACTTCATCGCTTAACATCACTAGTTTCTCATAATTTAACCTATTGAGTTTCTCCTGCATTTCAATCCTTCCACAATACCTCCTGATACTGTCTCCAGATGACTATTGTATCTCATACATGCCCAATTCATTCCAGACAGGCTCCAATTCCCTGCGAGGATCAACACAGACTGAGGCTTGGAGAAAACTGGTAAGCCACGGCCTGCGTTGTTCCTTTTGGGGAATAGAGAAGATGTAACTGAAATGAAATATGTACCACAGATTAGGACTAAGACAGTAATCAAATTAACACTAGAACAGAACTTTACTTGGTGCATGACATAGAGAATTTGGTACGTTGTAAAGCCCCCATGTGCTGTAATCACAGCCTCTAAACTTTGTGGCAGGGAACCAAAGTTGGCCAAAGCAAAGATGGATGGATTAACTCAAGGGGAATTTCCCTCCATACATTTTTCATTTAAGTCTAAAAAGCATCAACACTTGTTGCTGGAGGATGCTGACAAAGGAGTTACTGAACAACTGTATCCCAGACATTTTTCTTGGGCAGCATTTAAGCAGATCAGCAGGCCAGGGAAGCAGTGGTAACCATTGTTATTTGAGGAAGGCTTGCAGATTCCTTGCCACATATGGCCAGGCATTGATCTGCTGAAATATAGCTTGTGGAGTTACCTAAAGGAGTGGCAATACTTCAGACTCTATAACTTCATTGATGTAGCAGTTGCTATTCAGATTATCCTCAATACATAGATGTCGAAATTGATTGTTGATTGATTTTTGTAATCAATGGCACCTGCTACTATGAAATCTAGCATTTGTCCACTATTTCATTACAAAATTCAGACAAATAGAATATTTATATAATGTATGTATTTGTCAGTTGATTTCAATTTGTTTAAACTGGAAATGGATTAAATTGTCCCTTTCTCAAATATCTCAAAGATTTAAATGCTTGGAAAATATAAAATTTAACATTTGATTATTAGAGGTACATTATTGGAGGAGTTGGAGGTATATTTTGCTGAGATTCTCTTAAAATTATGACCCTTGATGTATATTGATTGAATAACTTTGCACAATCACAGAACCTCACGATAAGTTACTGAAAGTTTCATCCAAATGTAGGAAAGAAATAGAGGTTGAATGTTTGCCAACACTTCTTCAAATTGTAATCAAAGTTTATATACTCTCATTTTGTAGAATATTTTTTGCTTAAAAAATCAACCATCATTGAAGGAATAATATTCATTACCATTGATATTCTTTGATAAATTTGAAAATCCATCTTAATATCAAAGAGACTGATTCGATGTTTGATCTCAGCTTTCTATACTAATCAATAGTTGGACATTTCTGTGGCTGAGTTGCTCTTGAGACTCAGAAGGGACCTATCCCAGTTGTCATGAGTGCTAATGTCAAGTTCTACGGTTAACTTTTAAGTTCCAATGTTTAATTTTGTGATAGGATTATGATTATTTCTATTAAATTGTAAAATTTACAAGAAGTATATTTTTATCTGTAAAAGTTATACAGAAATATATGTAAATGATAAGGCCAAAGTCTAAATTGTCATTATCTAATGACAATTTATCTGTGAAAGATACTTGTAACCAATGATGTAAAGTAATGAAAAGATATAAAGATAAATGCCCTGTTTGAGCACCATTCCTGACCTAAGATTATTAGCAAAAATGCTCAGTCAATATTCTTGCACAATTTAGTAGTTTTTAGAAAAAAAATACCATTTGTATCTTTTAGCCTTTAAGCTAGGGTTCCCATTCTTATATCTCATATTTTAAACTAAAATATTGAGATATTCTGAAGTTTATACTTAAAAAACCTAGAACAGAAAATGAAACAGTATATGTTTAAAATAAATAAAACCTGAAATACTACAACTATATTTGTTATAACTCAAATTTAATTCAACAATAAACTAATGTCAACATTAATTCAATTATTTTAAAGAAACCTTTTTCCCACAGAGTAATAAATATAATATTTTTGCTGTCCATGGAGCTAAGGTTGCATTGCTGAACTACTGTGTTGTACATAAGGGTTACTTCCTGTGTTGTGAAAACTTCTTTTCCCTTAACTCTTGATTCTTTAGTTAAAAAATTACTTAGACTGCAGTCAATTAATTTTTATTTCAAACCAAACAATTATCTTGTCGATTTACTATTAGCTTGATAATTTTAAAATGTATTGAGTGCTAGGTCTAAACCGAGGTCAGGATCTGATAATAAATGTTTTTTTAAGCTCATTGATAAAGATTATTCAGTTTTCATCTTTCAGAAAATCAGGACAGGTATTTTCTTACTATTCTGACAACTCTGCTATGTGTATGTATGGAGATGTATGGAACTACAGCCAACAATACTAACAATCCTGTTGTAACCAATCATTTTACAATTGCAGGTTGATCTGGAGTTATTTACATGCTCCACTTATACTCTTCAGTCACAAGGAGTAATTTACATTTGGAAGAAGAATAGTTGGAGAATGTTCAGGTTATGGGAAAGTTTAAAATGGAGGCAATAGAAATGTTCTCTCTCAACCTTAATGAAATGTTTTTAAATAAGAGTATTTATCAGCAGTCTCTTTTGGTTGTTTCTGTAGCATTTTCATCTTCTCACTTATTGCTATTACTATTACATTTCCAAAAACTGTTCTCGGAAATGCTTTGACTCTCTTAACAAGCCAGATGATCTAGAACATCCAGTGGAATCATGTCTCTGTCCCAAACAGGGGGGTAATCACTCAATCATTGAGTTTTAGCTTCTAATTGCTGCCCACAATCTCTCACACTGATATTCTCATACTCACTATGATTTTTCATTCACTTTCTATCCTATTTATCATAGCTTTATGTTGCCCAATGAAAATAAAGCTCAAAAGGTAAAAATTTGTTGGTGAAATTTTAGAGAGCTTGATATCCTGAAGAGCATTTAGGATGGTGTCATTAGAGCCAAGGAAGTGGGCTAAGATCAAGATTCTATTATAAATCCAGTTATAGCTCCATGTTATGAGGTTGAATTTCTTTATTTTGTTGACTACCCCTATGAATAAAGTTTCTATAGCCATCATAAGATGTCTTTTCCTCATTCTTTGTGAGGCAGAACTGGGTTCAATACTTGCAACCATATTCGAAGATCTTCATAAGATCCCATAAGATTTGGGTTTGTATTTACCTAACCCCTCACTTACGGGGGTTACTTTCCTGAAAAGTGTCATCTAAAACTGTGATTGGCAAGTCTAGGTTTTTGTAGAAAAGGAGAAGGTAGGGCTGGAGTTGGGAACCTTTATTCATAGAAATGCCCATTCACCATTCGGCTGCATTACATAGGTTGCATGTGAAACCATCAGGTTGCTCTTGAGTCGCATGTTGCACACATTCAAAGAGCTTAACATCAAAATTCAGATTTAAAAGTGAATTAATTCGCTAATGAACTACTAGGAATATTTTACAACTTTTTACTTGGCCGAATAGGCAATACTTGGTAACATAATTATTTAAATATGTGCATATTTTTGTGGGCGAATAGAAAAAGACCAAAAGCGCGGGATAAACATTAAATACGCCATATTCGGCTATAGTCGCACTGTCCCCACCTCTGGGTTTAGGGGATGAAAATTTAAAAAGCATAGTCATATTTAAGCTGACTGAATACTTAATAAAAAATTATAATAATCAAATCCCGCAAAAAATAATCCAAATAAATCAAATAAAATGAGTGGCAAATTCTTTGTATGTACACTCGGTAGCATATCAACCTGTATAAAACCCCAACAACCAGTACAATGTTTTCGATGCCAAAATTGTTTTCTAGGGCATGCGGAAAACTTCTATAACATTCAACCAAATGGCGCAAAATGCAGCGAACCATATTTATCAACCGCTGGCATAAACATCCCCTCAGACATCATTTCAAATACAGCAAGATCCTCAATTAACCAGTGTCAATAGTGTGTTAATAGTCACGGACTCACTTAATAGTGCTAAAAATTCGAGTCGCTTATTATACAGATTAATTTGCTGCCGCGTGTATATATTTCTGCAATTAGTAGGTAACTCAGAGAGGAATTATAGCGTAAAATGTATACGAGAATATCCCGAGAATACGCTGCAAAGCCCGAAACTTTTCGGGTCTACTATTGCAATTTTTCGCGTTTCCAATGTTTCAATATATTTAATTTTCCGTTTCTTTTTTCAAAGACTTTTCTTCTGTGCTTTCTACTTATTTATTTTGAATTAACTGTTTCCAATATATTTGAAAATTTTCACCTATATGTAGCTATATTATATTGAATGTCTCCTCTATTTTTATAGGGTTTTCGCTTTTTTCCCGCCCACCTTCACCGTGGGTGTTTTCCGGAAGGGGGTTTTTGTTTGTCAACTTCCAGCGCAAGTTATGTGATTCTTAAGTTTTTTTTTATTCAGAGTCAAAATTCAAAAGCAAAACTATCATAGATTTGGGTAACAGGAACCTGCCAATTTCAGTTTTTAGATATCAGGTGATTTTCCTTTTTATTTCCAGTTTGTTTTCGAGCAAGATTCACGTTTATGCCGCACGAGGGACTCAGAAAACGTTTCATTCCAGTAAACTCTCTCCAAGGTGAAGTGCCGTGTGCCTGCTGCTGGTGAAGGCTTCCTTTAGCCATCCTTTTCATGAGGTTTTTCCACCTGTTTCTGAAAAGTACGGGTTCGTCGCAGACGCAGAAAGGTGGTTTGTAGCCTAATATAATCACTATTAATAGGCATATTTATTTAGGATGACAATTGATAACTCTTTAAAATGTAACACCCGCGATTAATCTGAGTTTGATTGATTGTTCCACGCCATTGGATTTTTTGCGTGAAAACGTTCGTTCCCGTTTCTCTATCGTGCCAAATATATCAGAGTTTTCAGTATAATAATAACTTAAAGCAAATCTGCACCAGTTTCTTCTACTGCCCCAGTGACCTCAGCCCTATTCGATTCGTCTTGGGTCGAAGTTGAGCATTTGACTTGGCACGATGCTCAGATCCTGGAGGAGCTATCAAACTGCGCGCGTTTTCCTCAGCATTCACTTCGTACCACAGTAATCATCATGTTGAGGGAATTCAAAATTCAGGTATGAATAATTAAGTAGTAATTGTTGTTACATGTGAAGTATATGTTACGTATCAACCTGAAGTTTCCTTTTAAAACCAAAATAAATATTTTATGCATATGTTTCCTTCCTTGACGCCTTTCAGCCTGCAGATTTTTCTTGGAATCTTCCGCGTATTTTAGTTATTATGGAAGTTCCTTTGCTCGAGGTTTCAGCGAGATTCTAAAATATTTCGAAGAGCGGATCAGTCTGTGAATTCCAACTTGCGGTACAGGTAAAAATCGTTCCTTCTATCACATCTTGATGTATATTTTGACTGTGTCTTTTAGCATAATATAAGAAGATCATAATAGTGTGCAGGAAAGTTCACCTTTTACCTTCTTTTGTGGGTCTTTTTCATGTGTGATGTAATGGAAGCCATTGAGGTATCAATTTTGCTGAATAAAGTAATGCATCTCGTTCTCTCCTTACTGAATGGTATATCATGGTGCTGCACTATGTTGAAATAATTCTGATCAATGAGGAGAGCATAGCTAACTACGTCACTCATTTTGCTTAGTAAGTTTTATTCCCTCTCAAGTTTAAAAGCTTCTGGCATATATTCCTGGAGGGGCTTCATATTTTACCGCTTTCTATGAAGATGGTAATTGATTAAAATTTTGATATAGTCTCCTGAACTAGGATGCGGTAATTGTAAGTAATATCGATACTTATTATAATTTTAGCTGCAATAATCGTCATATCTTCTGAGCTAGAGGATTGGCTCCTGAATTTCATAATTTCCCTTCTCTTGATGTTTACAATTTCATGTCTGGCTTTTCGCCACGTATCTAACACTCAGATTGTGTAAATTTTGTAAATATTATTAGAATGCAGCTTAAACCCAGTTACCTTGGGAACGGTCAAGGATCATTGAATCTCTAGAATTGTAGTTCTTATTACTCTTGCAACAAAACGTTGTTTTTCTTTCAATTGCTTCGTCAAGCACAACATTTCTTTCAAGAGAGGTTTAATAGCCGAGCTATAGTTCAAAACTCAAAATTGAAGTATTTCCTCCCTTGTCTCCGGTATTATTCGAGCCCAAGTTCATTAGTGATTAATTAGTTAATAATTGTGAATAAGAGTCAGGTCAGGATCATGGTCATTTTTTATCTCTCAGAAGAGGTATAATTTAAAGTAAAAGTCATTTTCAAAGGTTTTTGTATTGGAAATACTAAATATAAAGATCGTATTCAAATTAAATTTTCAGCGCTTTTCCTAAAAACGTTTTTTCCTCTAGTGTAGTATATCACCCGGGGAAAATGTTAGCTATCGCATAAATTCAATTGTAGCTCGTATGAACCTCTAATAATTTGATAACATTGTCGAAGGAGATTTCTCCTCTGGTCGACATACCATGGCATGTTTAGGGAATCGATTAATATTTTTACTTAACGAATTTAACGGTCATATCAGAACTTTGTGACGAATAGAGATTTTTTAATTTCGTAGATTTCACATTTACTTAATATACATTAGAACAGTCTATCGCATACATTTTTTGATCGATCGAGAAGTGGAAAGACAGGCTTTTTCTAATTTAATTCTACTTTAATCATAGGCGTTATTATATTTTTTTATGATAATGTTTCAGATAAGGTCATTAACACTTATATTTTTAAATTTTTACGGCACTACTGCAGCAGTCTTTCACGGCTTCGGAGGTTTTTTTAAGGCTTAACTCGGTAATTCGACAAAGATTCAATTTGGAAAATAAATTTTCAAAAGTTGTTGTTTCGACAATAGGCATCATTTGCATGCGATTTCAAAGTATCCTTGGATAATTGAACAATCAAGACTTCATTTCTATTAAGCATGGGAGATTAGGCTGCTCCTCTGTAAATTATGAAGAATTTTAATGAATGTATCTCATTTACCATATTCTTTCTTGATTTTCAGACTCGCCGACAAGGAAGAATATGACGAAATAGGAGAGAGTGAGGCAAGACGGAGTAACGGGATAAGAGAGGTAGTTGAGCTACCGGCTCTGTTAGAGCTGAAACAGCTGAAAACGTCAGAACTACAAGGAGAGATAGAGAAGAAACCTTCTTGTAAAAGACGGCCTTGAGTGATTAATTTAGCTCGTACACAATTTATTCCCTCACGTGGCGTGAATTTTTCCGAAAAGTTTCATTTTGTGGTTTCGGTTTGATTCTGAATACAGGTAATGTACACTCATAAATTAAAACATTCATATTTTGTACAACATTCTTCTTTTTAGGGACTTATTTACGTGGGTTATAAATAATCTTTGTCAAGATCCAACCTAATATGAACGAAACCTCACCCAAGGCGTCAGTGGGACAAGATGTTTAGTCCGTGGGGCATGACGGGGAAATATCCCATCTCACACTACAGTTTGCTCTTTCATTTTTGCACATTATTCAAGCTAATTGGGCCATACCAAAGGAAGATTAATCTAGGAGGGTGATAGGAAGACAGCAGCGTTTAACATACCAAATGTAAGGTAATCTTTTTGGTTTGCTTACTGAGGTTGTTGATACACACACTCCTGAAGCATAGGTAAAAAATATTGTCTCTGAAGGGCGGGAAACTGATTAGAGAGTTATCATCAACTAGAAAAGGCAACACAGTAAGGCGATTTGAGATCCACATGAAGTAAGGTTACTTCCGTATTAGGAAATGGCCCAACGTTGAAGGAGCTCGATTCGTTAATGATTTCAAATTCGACGGTACCCGCACGGCTATGGTAAAGTCTCTCAAACGGAGTTCGCTTTAGTTGATAACATCTGAGTAGAGAAGCTTTACGAAAAATTCATCGCAAAAGATACTAGATACATAAAGAAATTTTGTCGATATCATCTTGCAGTGGTCTTCATTTGGAGGAGGAATCAAAATCACGGTTAAACCGCTGTTTATACAGAAATGAATTAAAAATTGAGTCAAATTAGAAAAAGGAAACAGCTAATAAAAATTTGGTAGAGCGTTGCACTCGATATGAAACTTGCTAATAAAACTAAACGAAGGGATATATTTCGTACACTCGTACAGTAGATTTTATTTTTGCGATACGTTTCGTTACTTGGCCAGCGTCGTCGGGCGCAATTAATTTTTCAACATATTCATATATCCAAATATATGAGTAAAAATCAGGGATAAGGGGAAGAGTTGGGATGCAGCGAGTTTTTTTGGGAGGAGGGAGAGAAAGGGTTATGAAAAATACGCTCGTTAATAAGAAGCTTGTTCGTTGGGAAGTTCACGATCTCTAATTTCTTTAGGAGATCTATAGATCTAGGCGGCGACCTTGGCGTTCACGATGGAGGCATCACGGTTGTCAATCACTGTTGTGTCCTTCATCCAATCGGTGTACCGCGAAGTTGGACGTGGGTGACATCCTCTGGAGATGGTACCCCTATCGTATTCGGAAGGCCTTAACCTTAGCTTCTGGTTTTTCCGACGAATTTCGCTCCATAATTTTCAAACGATAGTTCATACACCCCACTGCAATACATTGGCACCCTTTTTTTCAATGGCATTCCTACAACCACCAATTGAGGCTGCACAATCCTTCTGCGGTATACCAGCTACTTGCCGCGTCCCTACCAAGTAGAGTTGCTGCATGTCATCGTGCTCGAGGGGGTCCCATACAATATTAGATAAGTATTCCATGACTTTTGGCTCTTTAAGTCTCCCACAGTTAACTGAAGGATGGATTCGATGCTTCAATTCAATCCTATATCACTCGGTGGGTCAACATGAAGTTTTGTTCTCTAATAAAAATGACTATTCATTGAAGATATAATATAAATTGATTTGAATTCAATTTAATCACCATCAGCATAATAAAATTAAATCTCTTAGTTTTAAAAATTTCTGAGCATAATTACTGAATTTGTAACACCCAAATCACCGAGTACTTCCTTTTTTCCAATAATTGATATGGTTGAAGATTAATGTTATATACTTCACTGTACATTTGTTACCCTTTTGTTATGAAGTTTAATTACATAGTTATTTATTCATGATGGGTTAAAAGAATATTAATGAATTAACTTTGTTATATTTTTAAAAATTCCATCAAATATTTTCATTAACTTTTCATTTATTTATTATTTGCCCAATTGTGTTTGTTATACTATTATTCTATTATGTATTTGAATTGGGCACCTTTTAATTTATGACAGGTTGAAATACTACTTGCACTGAATATTTTTAAAAGATCCATCAAGAATTCTCCTTAGAAATTCATTTGTTATTCATCATAATTTGTTATTAACATGTATTTTAATTCCATTCTTATTTCTAGGCCTTAATTTTCACAGGATTCTTGCTTTATGTTGTTGAAAATGAATTGGTCCATTGTGTTGTTTAATATTATCGGATGTGAAAGAAGGTTGATTAGGATAATAATAATCCACCCCTATAATTACAAATATTTTTAAAATGAGTATTGATTACTTAACCTCTGGTCGAAGTCTACCATTACGTATTCGATAATGTCAATTTATATGCATTGATCGTGTTATTTGACTAACATATAAATTTATTTTTTCTTTAATGGTTTAAACTTATTTTTGCAATATTTTCATCTTTTTAAAAAATATTTTTTATTTTTTTAAGTAGCAAAGATTTCTTCTCTCACTGTACTCTTTCCGTTTTTCATTAAATTTTGTAAATGTTATAACAGGGATAAATCAAAGTGGTCAACCAATATAACGATATTACAAGTAAAAACGATAAATAATAACGAGGTCAGGTGGAAGAGAGGATCTCCTGTATCTCTCCCCTTTATGTATATTCTGTATGCTGACATGTTGTACCTGCAGGCTGATAGATTTTTGGAGACAACTATGTAGAACGACTTTCAGCGTCAGCTCTGGGGAAAATGAGGCAGATATCCGTAAGCCGCTTTGGAGAGAGAATCAGTTGAGATCGGATGGATGACCCAAGGAAAATTTCCATGGAATTCTCAAATGAAATATTTAAGATAGTAAGATAGTATATTTGCTGTGAGATATTTTTTATAGTATTTTATTTCTAAATTTCTTTATGTATCGCTATAAATAAAATTTTCTTGAAAGCCAAAAAATTATTTGCCTTACTCATTCTAAAAATACCCTTAAAATGCTCTCGCCAACCTGTTTTTGGTAACCTTCTACAAATTAACTACTGAAGTTAAAGTGATATGAACTGAATTCTGAAAAAGAAACTTGCTAAATGATGCATATATTTATGCCCGCTATTTTCTTTAAATTAATTAATTATTAATGTACTCTTCAGCATAAAACTTTCAAACAGAGTTTATAGATGCTCTCTACATGAATTCTAAGTATAATTATATCATTTGAAAATGAAAATTTAGTGAAGTAAGAAAAAACATTTCGTACACAGCAGTTTCATATTGTAACGTGTTTCGCTAGAGAACTAATGTCATTAGGAAAGTGTACGGTACAAAACCAACAATGTACAAAAGTTCAAAGAGGAGGGGGGCCAGGGTGCAAAGAGTTCCTTCTTCCCACTTTTCTCAAGTTGTACATAATAATGATTTTGCGCATGGTAAACTTGCCTGATGATGCTAGTCCGCTAGCGGAAAATGTTGCTATATAAAACTTAAGAAAGTGTTCGGAAAGTTTTATTTAATTATAATTGCATTTCATGAAGTGATACATTCTCGAATTGAGTTTAGGATAGCATTTACATTATTCGTTAAAAATATGAAATGTACGCTTTGTAATGTATAACTCAATAAAAGATTGGAAATGTTGTTAACCATAATCTTTTCATTGCTATGTTACACTTGACAAGGCTTGAAATTGCATTTTCTCTGGTAAAACGATGAAGATCGTTTCGATGGACGGTAAATTTTGCAACTTGATTGCCGCGGAAATATGAATATTTGAGAACATTGACTGCTTTCTGTATCTCTACTTTCTTAAGATATTAAAGTAGCAGAAAAGCATTCATTTGTCATGCGAAAACTGAAAAAGAAAGGTTTCTAAAATTATTAAAGAAGAGTCTCTAAAATTATTGAAGAATAGTCATTAAAATAATTGAAGAAACAGATTTGAAAAATTCTACAGAGACATAGCTTATTAAAGGAAATAAGTCGTATGATGCGTTTACTCTTGAAAAAAGATATAGCATCCATCGGTTTCGAATCAGGTACCCTGTCTATGAAAAATCAGACACTATACAACTCTGCCAAAATTCCACATACTTGAAAGTCTATTTTTCTTATTAAGTCCAAATCACTGAATTGGACATGCAGCGCCCTCACGTCCTTGCGGGATTTTCCTGCGTTTTTTGAAGGCCGAATTCGAAATTTAGAGGTCATTCAAGGGCAAAATCGCTTATTTTAACCCTTTTTTCGAAATTTGCGAACAAGCTCTGCGAACTTAACCCTTTGAGCCCAATTTAACCCTTTGGTTCCTACTTGACCTTCTCATGAGAGTGAAAGTCTTCGACGTCACTATGACGTAATATGACGAATAATGACGTACAGTACGGGCGCCCATTCAAAAAATCGAAATTATATATTTTATTTGTGATCGTTGATTTCCAAAGTCTGGCCATTTTGAATTAATTTTCTTTTTTCTCGGACGTAAACTCCATGATGGAGTGAAAAATGACTGTCGTCCATTTATTTTCTTACCCAATATGCATTTCGGAACTACTTAGCGCCGATTGCAAATTAAGAAAAAATATACTTTTTTAAACTTTTTAGTCTAATTTTCTAAAAATTTCGCATAATTTGGAACTTCCGAAAATATTCTTCTTGAAGCCCCCTATCATCTAATAACTGAGGTTTCCTAATTTTCATTTCTTGTTGACTTAGTTTTTATTACTTTTGATAGCAATTAATTATAAAATTTTCGATTACGTTCATTTAGACTTCAAATTTATTATATATAATTAGAAGACTTCAATTTTAGTTGTTCACATTTATATATTTTACATTAGAGGGTAAACTTCATAAATAGGAGCTAATAATTAATATAGTTGAGTTTTATTCACAGAACAGTATCATTACAATCGTGCAGCAATGTGGTAAGAAAAGTATACATTGACATCTGAAAATGTATGACTTTTACGTTACAGTAAGGATAAAATACATTGTCATATTGTATAAACACATTATAAACAAAAGTGGGAACAAAGAATTAGGAAATTTGAAGCTCTTGTTCCTTTACAGGACGGCAGTATCCTCCGATATTTCGGCTTCGTGACATTCAACTTCTCAGTTGCTTCCCCCGGAAACATGAACCTGTAAAAGAGTTAGATACACACACAGTTTTGACACTCCCAATTGAAGTCAATATAGCTAGCCGAAACTTCCGTAATCCACCGCGAAATTACCTGGTTGAACATCATGGAGATATTCTTACGATGATCACCCAACTTAACATCCAAACTACCTGCAAAAGGTTTCATTGTGGCCTTCGAACATACTGGATGAAATACTCTGTACACAGTCATAATAAGATCTTTAATACTCTTATATTCTTATATTTAATTGGACATTACAGTGGTACGTTGATCATTCGCTCCAAGTTTACCTTCGTAACGCGTCGTCGGCAATCTTCTTTATATATATCGCGATTTCCTGCAAATATAATGTTCGATTAAAATCTCCCGTATCTTCCCCTCAACCTAAGTACATGTGAAAAATGCGGACAAAACTAATTTAGTTTAATTATGGTCCCATCAAAAGTTTCAATGAAATCCACCACCCATTGATGAGGTGCCCTAAAGCAAAGACTGACAATGAGTCGTTACCAAAGAAATGTTTTGTTTACAGTCGCTCATCGTTAACGAAAATCTATTATAACTAAAGCCTTCATTAACCAAAGCACCACTGAGAACGCATTCTATCGTATCAACCGTATTTCAGTGATTACTTTTTGAATTGATAAGTAATCGCCTCTAATATGTGGAGATTGAAACTCAAGTGTGCTCTAAATCCAAACACTTCGCCATCTTCAGCGTTATCTTCAGAACACTGAGTTACTGAAAATTTAGCAGATAAAAATGAGAGGAAGAAACTATTATTTTTATTTTCAATATCAATCAAATGCTTAATCCCATTACGTGAACACAGCAGGAGGAGCAAGGCATAAATCTGCAATGCGGGTTGAAATCTTCGTCTAGCATTTAAAACTCAAAGAGAATGGCTATTATTATAACTGAATATAAAATAATCAACTTCACGTTATAGAAATTGCAACGGAAATTTCAAATGTAATTTAGGATATATTGAATACCGCTGATACAAAAAATACCCTGTATTGCTGCCCCCTCCGCCTTCAGATGGCTCCGACTCTAGTGCTCAGCCGTAAAAGGCTAAATTAATTTCACTGAAGCGATAAGATGCATATCTAATAAAATTTTACGAGTCAAGTATAGGTACGGTTTACATTGATGAAAAAATGGAAAGATGAATCAGAAATTCAAGCGCAGAATTTTTAACATTTACGTGCATCTTGCAATCGAGCTTTAGGCGTTGATAGTTAATAACGAATTCTTCATTCAGGGCCGGCCAGCTATCGAAGAGTAGAACTCCATCAGATCGGCTACTCTGCTTAAAGAAATAAGTAATCGTTGATAGAAAAGCATGTTATATTCTCCAAACACAAACTCGTAGATTTTAGCCACTATAACAAAAATCAACGAGAGAAAGCTCAGCAATTAAAGCTCTAAAAAGTTCGTACTTCACACGAAACAGCCCTTATTACTCAATTATTCTTAATAATAATAATAATAATAATAATAATAATACCTGAATTCTTAATTCCTGTAATAATCGCGAATACTTGATTACTGTGGTACATACAAAGCCAATGCTGAGGTAAAAGTGCGCAGTTAGAGACGAGGTCCTCCAGGATCTAAGCATACAGATATCGTACCAAGTCAAATGCTCAACGTCGACCCAAGACGAAACAGCTGAGACGGAGGTCACTCGGGTAGCAGAAGAAACTGGTTAGGAAAATAGATTTTCGTTTCGTTTTTATTATAATGAGAACTCTGGATACATTTGCAAAAATTTTTAAAAAATTTCATATTAATACTGATTGTATTAAGCAGCAAACCACCTTCCCACGTCTGCGACAAACTAGTCCATTCCAGCGACCCGTCAAAATACTCAGAAAAAGGAAGCTCCCAACAGCAGCCGGCACATGGCACGGCCCAACTTCACCTTGGAAATGGTTTACGGGAATGCTGCTATTTTCTTCGTCCCTCCAGCAGCACAATCGTGAATCTTCCACCAAAACAAAATAGGAATCAAAATCAAAATCACGTATAACTAAATGCTAAAACTACAAAAAAGACAACTTTTCTTTGACCCAATCACCTCAATCATAGTTTTGGTTTTGAATTTTGATTTTGAATTAAATAATAACTTAAGAATTAGGTAACTTATACTCAAGGTTGACAAACAATAAAACCCTCACTGAAAAATAACCGCAGTGAGGGTGACGAGAGAAAAAAAAGCGAAAATTCAGTAAAAATATAGAAAACATACATACATAGTTACCCAGTATAAGTACAGAAATGTCAGTAAGAAAATGCAAACGCCGAAAATTCAGGTTAAATATGTAGAAAAATATAAAAAAAACTTTTTGTAAGAGACGGAAAATTAAGAATATTGAAACATAAGAAGCCGTTAAAAACGCAATAGTAGACCCAACATAACTTCGGAGATGGCAGTAGATTCCCATTCGGTATCCCGCATGAGAATCCTTATGTAAGAGGAACGGAAAAGGAGGCAAGCAAATATGATGAGGTTTGCTAAGTCCACCTGTTGCGACATCACTTTACCGAGGTTCTATAAAGTTCGGTCTAATGTAACTACTTCGAATCTAGTTGATGAAGAATGGCTTTCAAGGAAAGAAGTTGTTCTTCGACAGCATTTTATACAAGTCCTGATAATGATGTTTACCACGGCAAAGCCAGTCTAACACCACTGTTATAAAAATACACACCGTCAAAATCCTCGAGAAATCTAATCTGCCTTCATTGCGGTTTCTAGAAAGCTAAATCATTTTGCACGTCATAGATTATGCAGTCCAAGTAATCGGACTTAGGCATTTGAAAATAATTTAACACGCCTTCATGTGTTTGTCATACCTTCTATTAGATTGACCCAGCGACCTATGCAGCATTGCAATTAAAACTTCTCATAAGATTAGCTGAACACTTATGATTCCTAGACTTTTAGAACGAGTATGAGTAACTAGACAAGTAAGAAATATATCCCAGAAAATCATTCAAACTAAAATGATAAATGTATGCAAGCAGAAATACTGGACATAGTATAACTATAACGTAAGTCTACTCGAACAAACTAGAAATATACTCTAATTCTGGCATCGAAAATTAGGCTTTGATATTTTGCATAGAACGTTAATCAACAGTCAGATATGAACGTCCAAAATGATTAACGTTCTATTTCTGAAGAGAATTTCAGATGAGATCGGTTACGTTTACAGAAGTTTTAAGATACGAATTTCAATCGAAAGAAAAAAAAAGTGAATGAATATCAATGTTTTCTAGGAAATCAGAACGTTATTTAACTACTCTAATTACTTAGAAGCGATTGACGTCCAATTAAAATCTCCAAATTGAGTTAGCGAGAACTAATAAAGTTGTAGTTAATAATTATAGATTATTAATGGGCCCAAATCTTTTACAAGACTGAAACTTATTATTTCGAATCCCGGATTTGCTTAAAAAAAACCGCAACGCGGACTTCACTTGTGCTAACATGACAAACGTAAGTCTTGGCTGACTAAGCACTTTCCTGCCTTTTCTTCCATCTCGACTCGCAATCTAAGCTTCCGGCTTGCTGAACCATAATTTAATTAGATTCAGTCTAATTGAACTCATTAACACGCTGAAGTTTACATGATTTCCACGACCGTGAAAGTAAGCGCGATTTATCAAACAGGCTTGTTCAAGCATTATAAAGGCACAGATTAACTTTAATGGTTAATATATCTTGGAAAGGATAAGAAACGTAGAATTTTACGTTTAAAAATATGAAGCATTCTTCCTTTGAAATATTCCAAATTCACGCTCCCCTCACAGTCTTTAGGTGACACTAAGGGACACAATAGCAAACTATTTAAAGTGGCATCATTGCTATTAATTTCATTCTCAAGCTTGCCAGTATTTCAGGTATAGTTTTGCTGTAAATGAAAATATTTCTTAAAATTTTTCCGCGAGATTCACCTACCAAGTGTCACTACCAATTCCCTTTGTGAAGGCTCGGGTTTTAAGGCCTAATCTTCAATCTCTGTCGTCGTAGTTCCGCTGAGATGATCCAGCAATCAAGGAAAGAAACCACAGACTCTCTGCAATAAGCAACAAAACTTGGGATAAATTTTCATCGCCGTGAGATACATTTGTGTAAACGTCAATATTATTCAGGAAACACTGTATCGACCCATTAGGAAGATTCATAGCAAGAATCATGCACACAATAGAAGAATTAAAATCATTCGAAAAACAAAATTGAACTAAGCTAATCATAAAATAGTTTCTTCAAATTTTAAAAGATACCGGAATTCAAGAGGTTCGTCCCATAGGAATAATGATGCATTCCAAGAGGCAAGGGCATGGTGCTGATTCTCCTCGATGAACATCCAGCCGTGGTCTTCACAGCCCAGCAGTTGGCTTAAAAAGGCCGGACAACCTGTGCAAGGCGTTATTCAGCGATATAAATGGGAATTGTGGGAATAAACGAAAGTCGAAACCTGTAACTACGACATTTATGTAACAAAATAAAAATATCAAGCTAAATAAATAGTTAAACAGTAATTTCAATGCTACAAAAATACCATTTTAGTACTATACGCTTCAATTTTCAAATGCCTGGGCCTGTGAAAGATAAATTTCATCGGTATAACGGTGGAAGAAATATAGTACTGTGCTCTTAAACAAAAAAATAGCAATGCTAAAGGCGGTAAAGGCGTCAGAACAGTCTAAGACTTTTGCAAAGGAACGAAAATACGAATTCGTCCGATGAATGAATCCTAGTTTTACTCGACAGAATAATTAAACATAAATATTTCCCTCGGATCGGAACGCGAATAATTATGCTAGAAAGGAATAAATTCTAAGTTCTGCTCTTGAAAATTCAGAAAAAATGCAAGAGGGGGGCAAAGGAGACAATTGCCTCGCTGCTTCTTTAACACTCAATTTGTGGTGTCATTTTCGAAGAGAGGAAGCACTATTGTAAATATATACAAAGAAAAATAGTACCCAAATATCGCACAAAAATTGGCGAAGAGAATTTTGTGCAAAACTATTCTGTTCCTGAAATGCCATAGTGCTGTCTTCGGAAGCTCCGAAACCAGCATTTCTCCCGTGAGATTCGAGAACGAAGCCCATGAGAAATGTTACTTTGCGCTAGTTAGGCCTCACCTTGAGTGTATATGGGACCCTGATGTTGTATTCGCGAATCAGGAAAGGTCCACCGTAATAAAAGGCGATACTTTTTGTAAATAATAGCTGCGAAAAATCTATGGACGTTACTAAGATAATTCAGGAGGTAAGATTGGAATCTTGAGAAGGTAGGTTTGATCAAAGGGTTAATTTACTTTATAAATTCAGAGAGAGTACGTTCGTAGATGATGTAGCAGACATTGTGCACCCTCGTACATATGCCGTTCTGATATTTCGAGGAAGATGAGAGAAATAGATGTACAGGTCGATTCAAGAATTATTTTTTTCCGCTAACGATAGACGAAATGAAAATACGGACGTAATACCCAAAGATCTTAAGCAGTTTAATCTGGGAATTTTACCTCGATATTTTTAAATAAAGAATATCTTTATTGATAATTTTTTTCTCGTCCTTCATTAAGAACCTAATCTAAGATTTACGTTTAAAATTTATTTCTCAGTTCTCACACCAACTTTATGTTAGCGTGTAATGAATGAAAAGATCTTTAAACTGAATCTTTTCATTCATGAAAATTGTGGCTCTGTAATTTTAATTATTTCTTGATCTAAGAGTAGACAGTTGCAGTTTGTACAGTTAGTTGATAGATCATACCAATGAAGATGGAGTAATCAACGGTATAGTTTTCTTTTGCTCGGAAAAGCTGATGGCAAATTTAGGTAGAAGTTTTAATGTCAACTAAGACGATCTTTAAAATTATCTTTACAAAGATTCATTACAAGTTGTCAAATGAAAACATTGAAACATACAGACACAGTTTTAACATCCATCAAAGTTAGTGATGAATTCTCAGCGCCGTAATTCTTCACTTAGTGTCTTAAGGAAGGTTGCCCCAGAGCTCCTGCGGTGGTCTACCGAAGGCACACTTTCTTGTTTAAGCTGCCAATTCATCATATTTATCACCATCTGCCGGCATTCTGAAAAAGATTTGCTTTATGTTCAATTTATCTTGCTAGAAAATGTAGCTCTAAGATAACATATAGATAAAAATTATTATAACACATTAAACACATGTTTACAGTTGAAGTGATTTGGGCCTCTGTAGTTGTTGGTACGACAGATAGAACAGCATTTCCGAGCTACGTGCTTACATGGTAGGGCTAGAGTCGTTTCATTATTTTTCGTTTTTTTATTTTACTAATATTTTACTTGACTGCAAATAAACATTCCAATATTTGCACTTCTGTTCATAAAAAGTTTAGTATTCGTAATTACGTCATTCAGTAAAAGGAACACTTCACAGACCGGTGAGAAATAGCCGTCTTGAAGACACGGAAAATGAGCCTTAAGACATTTTAGGAAAAACTGAACTATAAATTCTGCTAAATGGTAACTGAATACCTTTTCCAATATTAATTCAAGCAGAGCGAAGAGTATCCAAAAATCTTAGCTCAATACAATCGCAACGTAATACTTCGGTTAATGGGAGTTCGACGAACGAATACCTGTAAGGGAAAGAAGGGTTAGGTTATACAAATGTTTTCCTTAAATCCATCACGGAGCAGTATGGAAATAATTTAGAAAAATATATATTGAATTCAAGACAAAAACATCTCCTTGTTATTCCATCCGAATACACGGTCTTACGTTACAGCGTTGCCTCCATTCAGATTACATATTTTCAATGACTGCATACTCTGGAATCTGGAACGCACCATTTTCACGTACTAGAGTCCCCAAAGATATTCTTAGGTACGCCAAATAAATCTCCCTAAATACCTATTAGAAAGCAGGTTTTTTCCTTATTTAGTATTGCCAGTTAAATATCACTTTTACCCGAAGACTCCGGGTGAAGCTAAGTTTCCGAGGATTCAACGTTTAGGATATATTTCTCTAGATCCGTGCCCGGTTCGAAACAATAAAACATAAATATTTCTATTACACAGATATTCCATTGGTAACAATTAAAGAATATCTTTGAAGCCGTTGATTATAAGATATAAATGCAATTGTCATACGGTTTCTATTAACAAAATAATACCTTCTTTAGGAAGTGAATTGTCCTAAACATTTTCCCTATTCAAGATAGAGGTCTTTTAAAGAACGTTTCAAATCATACTTGTACGTTTTTCTTGATCCTAAAAAGAGATAAATTAATACATATATAACACTTATCAATTACTGAAAAGTAACGATTGATACTATTTGAAGATAAACTTAGAGAATCACAATTTTAGTTCCGGTATTATCAACTTAAAGTTATTAGTCGCCAGTTCACACTATCCGGGTTCCAGACAAAAATCTATGGATTGAGCTCTCTCATAGTTGACAGCCCTACTGCTACATGGCTTATAATTCCTGGGTGCATCTTAGATCCGAGAATATTTTGTAGCGAGAGCAGCGAAACTAAAGCCTATTACCCTGTAACTGGGGTTGCCATCTATTAGAATTTCAACGAAGTCTCCGGGTTGAAGGAAGCTCCTCCAGATGAAAAAAACAAAATCTCTGGAACAAAATTGATATTTTAATAGAAAATCTCCAATGGACCGAAGGATCGAAAAATTCACAATCATAGGTATAAAATAAACTATATACAATCCTATATTCAATATGGAAAAGCAAGGAAAATTAAAAATCTCAGGATCAAGAGAGGAAATATCCGGATTAACGAGTATTTTGAAGTGGCAACCTCTTCCGTTATACTTACGCATTGTATAACACCATTCGTCGCCTAAGTGAGCACCACCTATATCAAATAATAAACAATAATGAAAGTTCTTGTAAGATGGCCTGCTCTGAAACTTCGTATTCCAACTATGTTGGATATGTTTATGCTGATAAAGCATTCAAGGCAACGATATATTACAGAAAAATTTATACAATTACATGCATTTCAGTTTTTTTCATTGTTAAAATCAAAAGTTAATAAAATTTTTAAGTATAGTACATCATCGTAAACACGAATTTCTGGATAACCCCAATAACGCTCCCGCGGGAATATACCTGTTTCCACCATCGGAGTCTCATGGAGTTTAATTCTTTTAATACTAAATTCGTTTATTGCAAATTTCGAACACACATCTCGGTCCCACACTAGAATAGTTCCCTTAAAGCGAACTGTCCATTACTACAGTCTTCGAGGACGAATCAGAAATTAAGACGTAAGGTTATGTTTTTCATAAAAATAGCTCTCATGGGCATCAATTTTTCCATGAACTGATAAAAATTACAAGACATGGGATTCATACCAGTGATGGGATTCAGCTGGTTCGCATGAATTGATACTTGATTGATAGAATTTCCCTACAACCGCTTCCAAAATCCACCTTACATAATAGCAATAGAAAGATATACGTAGAGGAACTACAATCAGATTGTTACATCAAGAATATGATTTCAATGCTAGATAATTAAATTCTTCATTATTTTTCATCTTAAATTTCCCAAACAAATATTTAAATTGCAATAAAGAGTAAAATCAATCATGACAGTGCGTGATAGCATAGGTGATATAGAGTTCCTCCGTATAAGAAACTACCTTTTTTTTAATCCCACCATTAACTAATATCCACTACTCAAAATAATCATCCTGCTTGTAAAAAATTTGTTCCGTCAACGATTGCTTCACGACAATGCCCGTTCGTTGCGGCTTTTCCGGTGAGACGTTCTCCACCATCCTTCCCCTACAGCCCGGATATCGCACCCAATGACTGGTGAAGTCCAGAATGCCGTCAGGACGTGACTTCACGGTTTAAACCGCGATTTCTTCAATCCTATCATCGTTGCCATGGTATACTGTTGGAACAAATGTTTGGACAAGCAGGATGAATTTTCAACTAACGCGGAAAAATTGTTGTCCCTTAAGTTAGATAAGTATTTTCTCTCAAATTTCGTATTTTTCATTACTATTTTGGTACGGATAGCCTTAGGATAACCTAATATATGATTATATAATTAAATAATGCATGCAACAGAGCAACAAGCTAATCAGTACACAAATAAAATCATATTTCAGTCAAAGGAATGATAATTAGGCAAGGGTTCCCAACCTGGGGCACCTGCACGATTCGGGGTTAGGAAAGGTTAGTTGAGGGCATCATGGTATGTAATTACAAAGATGACAATTCACATTTTACAGAAGTGTAATCGGAGGAATGTAACCAAAAATGTGTTGATTCGACTTACAATTAACTATTGCTTACTTATATGCTAAAATTCTGGGTTATGTTAGGTTAAAAAAGCAAAACAAAAAATTTTCATACTGTTATAATGGCCGAAACAAAAATAATTCGAACAGGTTCGACGTAGGACAAGTAAAAGTACGTGAGACAAGTACGACGAAAAATATTACGGTTCTTTGCCCTGGTCGTATGTTGAACAGGTCATGGACACCATATCTCGCCAGCTTTCTGCAACGAACTGAACGGAACATTATCCTAGCAAACAATCGAACTCGAAATTATCTTCGAAGTTAATTGACTGATTGTGAGTCATAGAGAATTTTTGCATCACGCATCCGATTTCCTGATATGCTTACTCGGAAAAATTGATAAATAGCAAGCGATTCAGGAGGAAATTACCCTGTTCCTGAAAACAAAATATTGGAAATTATGAGAAGCGAAATCCAGATTAGAATCTACTGGTAAAATATTAGTGACTTTACGACAAATGTGGATGGAGCCCATGGCACGACAGGAAAGTGCTTATTAACAGATAAATAATTACACAGAAAACCCCCTGTGGGTAAACCAGCATCACACTCTAGACAAAATTTTCTCCCCAATTTTAAATTAAGTGTGCCGCGTAGCTTGCAGTAAAAATCTCATTCGTTCGGTGTTACAAAATCAATACACATTTGAATAATCAGAAGTCGGGAATGCGAAAATGTATTCTGATTGGAGTAAGATTTTCCTTTGACGTTGAAAACAGAAGAGCCTTATCTTTTACACAGATCGAGTCAAATATATCTTGGAAATTTTTGTAAAATAGTTGAGGAAATAAATTCCTGGGAGCGCATCTTTTAAAATTGGGAAAAAATCTCTAACGGAGGGTGGCTGAAGGAAAATATTTCTTCCTGGAGGAGCAAAATTAACATCTAAAAGGAGTGAAGCAAATCCTTTCCGAGAAAAATAATTTCCACAAGAAAGAAGTATTCTGGATTTAAGCGTAATATATACTCCCGTTGGAAAAGAATTCTGGTAGCGGAGAATTCTTTTTATGCCAGAGAAAATTTTCACATTTAGAAAAAATATTCCTTACAGATCAAAACGTTTCCCTCCTATTGTGCTGAAAAAGTTCCTCTCGTATAGAATAGTTGCCTTGAAAGGCTTCCTCGTATAGAATGTGTTAAATCTTCGAGGTATTTCTCCCAGTTTTAAGTATACGATGGCCAATGTTTCGAGGGCTGACTACGCAACTATCAACTGGGCGTTGAAATTAATCTACACGATGATGATTGCTCGAAGAAAAATGTTTATCAAAATGAAATTTAGTTCTGGGATGAAGAAGATACTAGATGGAAAGTATGTTCATTGAACACGGAAATTTCTCTCACTGAAATACATAAATTTTCCAAAGCAAAATCTTTTTCAGATTTAAAATATATCCCATCGGAGGCAAAACTTGCACCGGGAGTGGATATTTCTTGATGTGAAAACCCGCGAGTTAAACATGTTTCCAAAACACCTCTACGTTGGCATAATATCGTCTTGTCTAGTTTCTTCTCACTGACGGCAAACGTAATTAATATTTCTGCTGTTTCACATTTTCCACGCTCTTTGCTTTCAGAAGACTATATTCACGGAAATGACGCTCATAAAATTCCACTAGCATCGGAACTTTGAACTTTGGTGATGCCGGAGGTAAATTCGAGGTTGGGATACTTCGTACAATGTCAATACATGCGTCACTATGGGAAAAAGAGGGACAGTGCATCCTATTGATAGGAGTCCTAAGTCCAAATACCATTTTCACAAATGATGGAAATAAAATTTAACATAGCATATTAAGTTGTGTGGCTAAACCCAAGGTTGTACAAGAATGTAAAAAAAGAATACCATTTTGATGAGAGGGTAGTGCACCACTATCAAGTACTATGGGTAACATACGGATGATACTGATAATATAGTATATACAGCTTTGTATATAATAGTTTTAGTAACATTTTCTTACCACAAACATAGTAACCACAGCATCCTCCTGGTAAGCTATAGTTGTTTTGGATATAAAATGAACTTAGACATGAGTTGTGTTACATCTGAGTCTCAGGGGATTACAGAGAGGAGACTTAAGTTCGATTTTATTACATAAGTGATAATTTCGGAGAATTCTTCAAAGTTAGGAAAAACTTGATTGGAGTGCTTTGACTTTCCCACGAAGTTTTACATTCAAGACGATCAAACATCACATTTGAGACAAAAGGAATGACCAGGATGTCTTGACAATGCTTTTTTTAGCGAGGGATATTATTTATAAGCAACTGACATTTATTTCAGTAAATTATATTATAGACAGTACTGGAGAGTGGAAATTATTGGAGACAATTTGTATAAAGGCATCCTTAGGGCCCTCAAACAGTTTCCACCATCCCCCACATGCAATAAAATCTTATCAAAAGGTAGCAAATTCTCTGTCAAGGTGAAATGGAGAGATATTAGGTGCTTGTATCCATGAAAACTCTTTCATTACCAGTCTAGTGGGTGAAAGCATAGCACAAAATTTCCAAGGGACTCAGCAAATTTCAAATAGTTATATTTAGACAATAAGACCCTTAAACATTAATATTTTACTTCCGAAAACTACAAGACAGCAAGTTTCACAACCTAATACAGGTAAGAGAAGACAGAGAAATGCTGATAATAGTTGAAAATTTTGCTGTTAAAAAAACAGAAAGCTTGCTTTCATAGATAGTGAAAGTGATATGCCTAACCTTCAAAAATCCATTTTCACAGCAAGTCAAGAATGTATTTAACAGTACTCTAAATTTTTTTACCATTTTTGTTTTGTTTGCCAATTTTTCATGCATCAAACACAATTACTTTTTCATGTGGACATGCAATGAAATGAGGTACCAGGAGTCCATGGGTGAAATTATGGAGTATAACATCAGTTAGGATCCAATGATTCAGATGAAATTCGATATCCACAAGGATTTCAAAGAAACACAAATCATTCTATTTTCAGATTTGCTAATTACGTAGAAACTGAAAGGTTAATCTGAGAAAGGGTGTCTTACATCTGTTAGGAGTTTTCAGTTGCAAAATCGAAAGTGTATATTCAAGGAGTTTTTTAAATATAGCTCCATTTAAGAATGAGAGAATGATAGTGATGAAAACTTGAATAATTTCAATGAGTTCAAGGATAAGCTGTGAATATCCCAACCCTCTTCTGAAGTTACCAAAACATTCTTGAAAATTATTCCAACAAAGAACTACATAATTACTTTATTGTTTCAATGGAAAATTTTAATCTGAAAGCAAATGAAAATGAATTTTTATTAGTATCTTCGCCTTCAGCAGACTTCTATCCAGGAACTGGAAAACAAAATAATAAATAGTTTAGTACACATAATTAGTTGCCAGAGCTGAAAAAGAAAAATATTTCATGGAGAAATGAACAAAGACCTTCAGATGCTAATCTATATCCCTTACCTGTATGAATCATCCTTAGGTATTATTTTTAAATCAAATAAACTGAGCAAAATAAAGAGGTTGTCCTCATTTTATTATGGGTCTTCGTCAAGTCAAGTCAATATGGGATAATTGATGAATTTTAGTTCAAAACTTACAAATTTCATCCAAACCCAAGCTACCTCATGGATCAACATCTCCAATGAAAGAATAATGTTCATTCAAGGCATGAATTGACCTGTAAAATTATAATTTTAGAATAATTTTTCATAATAATAATGAAATGAAATGATGAAAATATAACATATGTCATCAATTTTATAACTGTCCTGTAGGCCTCTGAAGGAAATACATAATGGAAATACTTCCTCACCAATGATTTCTCATCAAAGAGTAGCTCCTTTAATTTAGAGATTAATATAAGTTTAATAGCGGTTTATAAGGTTGATCCTTAAAAACAGTGACAAAACCTGCAGTTTAATAAAATTTCTGTACAACAAATTATGACAAAAATTATAGCATACCCAAATATTTCCATCAACCCTTCAACATGACAAAACTCACTATTATACTGCTGTTCTTCTTCAAGACTAACTTCAATGATGGATATTATTGTACTATAAAATTTCCATCTTCAACGGATATGAACTGTAACATCTTTAATCTCTATCGTAATACTAATGAGCAACTGAGGTTTTTTCCACTAATCAAGAAAAGCAAGAAAGGTCCTTCAGATAATTCAATATTAACATCACTGCCACAATATATGCTACCCTGCCATATTCCAATCCCTGTAAAATCTGTAATGACACACTATTTACAAACTCTTAATTTTATATTCTACTAAAATATATATAAAGTGCTTTCATGATTTTCACTCCAAACAACCATCAATTTATCAATTTAACTTACCTTCAATGGAGAAAAATATCCATTATTTTTCTGTAAATTAGTCTATATTTAGCAGTCAGCAATCAATACTGTTATTCAGGCTTATATACTTACGGAATCCATTAACTTCAATAAACCACACTTGGATTAAATGCTGTAAAAGTGTCTTAATCGTCACATCATCATTAGTATCATTAAATCATAAAGTATGGCTTCACCTTCATAATAAAATGCACTTACGAAATCATACCTATAGTCCTAAATTTAACTCTTCAGAATTCTGCTGTTATTCACCAATCAATCTTGTAATTGTACACCATCTTTCTAAACCAATTGTCAAAAAATGTGGACCTAGAGGAAAACAGAGAATTTTGGAGCAGAAAATAATGGAAAGCAGGGTTTAAAATACTGTAAGAATAATTTCCAAAAAAAGTAGAGAACCAAATATTGATATTATCAATAAAACTAGATTAAAATAACATGAGTTTCATTTTACCTTCCTTAAAAACATCTCTTCTACTGCTGTAATAAAGACACTAGTTTAATATTTACCAGCTTTTGTTTTGTTCCATATCTTCTCTTTATAAACAGCAGGTCCTGCTTTACTTACTCATTTTCATTCCATTCAAATTCATCCATTCCAAGAATTCACATATTTGGGGGCAATATATAAATTATCTTACAGTAAAAGAAGCATTTACCCATGCAGTACAGTAAACTTCATCTATTACATAAAAGAGCGAACCTTTAATAAGCAGTGATATTTAAATACCATACTCCCCAACTGCTCTTCACTTATTAGATCCTTCATGTCCTTTGGTTTCTGGGATCAAACTACCTCTCCCTCACTTTGCTATTTATTTCTAATTATGGCTTCTGCCTTATGTTCACCTGGAGATAGAGCTGCTTCAAAACCAAGATCATGTTTTGAACCTACTTATGATAAAGAAATAGTTATTAGGGATACCAAGTGTTTTTATCTTACTCCAATCACTGCTGGCAAATTTTGTGAAAAATTTCATAATGCTATGAGAGCCTCATAAAAATTTTTCATGAGTCATGCTGCAACGCATGTTAAGTAGGAGTGTGTGTCAGTCAGTAAATGTTGCATTCAAAATGGCTGGAGAGTTCCATGAAAATAAAACCATCATCTTCATGGACTCAAATTTTCCATCGATAACTCATGGTGAGCAGTGTGATAAAAAACCATCATACCATTTTACAATGAATTTTAAGGATAACAGCAAACTGAAATTCATGGGAAAATACAGCCCAAGAACCTGACTAAACTTTTCATAAATTTGCCAACTTACGATGCTACAGTCAAAAAGGAAAACATATTATAACAATAAGAGCTAATTTGGTGTCTTAAATTACTTTAAAATGTTTTCAAGCTATTACCTTGAGTAAAACCATGACTCAGAAAAGTATTAACTTATTCTTTAAATATTAACAAAATATCTGCACATTGCACACCTGAAGAAACTCCAAAATGTAATATTTCAAGAAATGTAAATGGCAGGAAGCTGCTCAAACCAACTGAAATACCAAAGTGGAAATGGATTGCAGCATGAGATACAGGTTTAAAAATCTCTTTCAAGTCCTTCATAAACATCAAGCATACACAGATGCATCAATTATTGAAATTCGAAAAATCTCTTTGAAAAACTCAATTAAAATTAATGAAATTTATGCTACATTAATTTAGCACTCATTCCTCTCTTAAGACTTTAAAATAGATTACAAAAACAAGTAATGCCTTGATGGCTCTCATAGGCTAACAACAATCTACACCTATAACTCTTCTTTTTGTCATAAATTCATGCTTATGAGATTATCACAAAGCTTATATAAATCTTCAACATAGAAAGTATCCCTTATATATTCAACATTATCATTTCCTGTGATTGAGAACTTCCATGTTTCCAAAGAAAACATCTTGCTATTTTATTAGATACCAAAGATCATTAAACATAAAATAAATTGTTGCTACTTTTTTTCCATGTTCCAAACACAGACATTCATTTTTTTGCCTCCTTGATCATGATGAAGAAACATGTAACTGTCCATTTCTATATCTGGACAAATAATAAACTAACACAAAATCTCATTCATAGTTTATAATGATGAATTAATTGAAATACTAATTATATACAGCTAGATAACTAGTAAAATTTGATAAGTGTAGGCTATGAAAGAAAAGAAAATGGAACTCGGCTGCTAATGATTAAGAAGTTCAAAAAACTCTAATGTGCGATAAGTTGGTGACCATTGGGTGCCAATTACTCAAAAGGATCACAGATTTAAAAATTAATTACCCTAACTTTGGGTAGGGACCTTCTCAAAAAGCTGGTAATCCGTGGTTTACGTGATCCTTTTGAGGAATTGATACCTGACAATCACCAGAATATCTGCAATTGGAGTTTTTTGAACCTATCATTGTAGGCTATGAATAAAAATTTGTGTTTTGTGCAATTTCTAGGGGTACATAGGAAAGCAAATACAGGAATACAACTACAATAACATTCATATCCCTATTTCTATAACAATCAAGATGAAGATCCTCATTCCTATTATTTATCTGAATATATAGAAATAACAAAGTTCAAATCAATATTGATAATAAACCACTTAAAGTAAATGCTGAAAGAAATCGTTATTTAAAGTGAACTGAATCTGCATTGGAATACTTACAAGAGTTGTAATAGGAAAATAAAATGCCTCATAATATGCTGCCATTTGCAGTGCATAGTTCAGAGAGGATTCCTAGTCCACTGTGCAGGAAAAAAAGAAAAGTATGATGAGGTAATGAGATCATAAAGAAGGCATTTCTCCAGGAAATTGCATGGATGCAGAAAGAAGCACAGACATTATTCAAAAATCAAGAACAGAGAATAATGAAATGCTCATTTTTCATTTTAATTCTGTCATGATGAATTTATAAAATCAATAAGGGTAATATATACCATATCATAAAAAAACATTTCTGGAGTAGAGGACCGTATATTTTCCAGTATATGTTATAAAATCCAAATTCATGGATTTATCTTCAAAACAATTTTCCAATCAGGGAATGCAATCACTGATTTTCAGGAATCTGGCACCTGTAATTCCGATTGTTTCAATAACAACAATTAGGTTACTAAGCAATTTCTATAAACTTGTATATCCAAATTTATAAACTGCTAAAGAGAGGGTTCTGTTACAATACAGAAAAGAGATTATTTTCTTTCGGAAAATTAAAGGCAACTTGAAAATAAAACTTGACAGTTACATTAATTCTGTTTATAGTGACCGATTTTGAGACTAATTCCCTCTAAATTTACAATAAATTCAAAAAATTAATTTAGATATAGACAATTCTGAATATTTTCTTCTTGATAAATAGTTGCAGCCTTTAATCAAAAATTTGTTTGTCAAGGAATTATAAAAGTTAGGATTCGATTTCCTGTGAAGTCACCTTGGCCATAGTCTAGGGTCTGGAGGGCTCACATACAAAGAAATAACTGCTAAATATTTACAAATATTCCAGATTATTTTGACAATTGCATATGAAATGCTTATATGCAAGAAAATTAAACTATAAAATATTTAACAGAAAATTATAAAAATATAGGTGAGACTGAATTAAAAGCTTTAGAGCACAGAAAATGTCTCAGAGCAAAGTCATTAAAAAAGTAATTGCATCCCTGTTTAAAAGAGAAACAGATTGCATAGAAAAAATTACAATTTATCTTTAAGTCAATTTATCAAGAAGGTGAACAGTTACCTTGTAGACTCATTCCTTAAATCCAGATTGTTGTCCACGTATCTATTTGAATTTGCAACATTAAAAAGGAGAAAATGGTGAGATCACATCCTAAATTATCCAATAATCTCCACATTGGAGAATTGAGCTCAAGCCTCATCTCCTGCTGATAGAATTTACCTTCAAACTTGATCTTTCTTGATTCTAAGAAGTTAACACTTCTAGAATGTTTAAGGAATTAATGCTGCCATATAAAATGTAGTACAAAAAATTCTAATCCATAGGTAGGCCTAGAAACTGATCAGCAATTAAATTCAAAATTTCAAACAGCATAAATGTATTCATTGATATCCTACACCTTTTGGTAACATTATCAAACCAAAAGAATCTTGAATCAAATTAAATTATAAAAATAATTAAGTAGACTAAAATGTTTAAATTCTCAGTAGATTGGTGGGTTACATAAGAAGCAAATCACTTAACAAGCTTGATGGGTATGCAGTAATACTTAATGATGGTTAATCATGAAAAAGGAAATGATTTTCCTACAGGCTTCATTATAAACAACAGTATTAATAATAATGAAATTTGAGCACAGAAGATCCAGAAAACTTTTAAACTCAGTCATGTAATTTAGAAATGGAATTAAGAGTAAAGTTACTAATTTTATAATAAGTGGCCAGCCACTCTTTTGATACAAGGTCTCAAAATCCACAAGTAGCTGGGTGCTTTCCATTCTTGCAAATGTTAAGTCAATTGGCATAGTCTCTTAGTCTTAAGTGATCAGAGTATAACTTCTGCACAAAGGCACTTACTTTGGAGGTTTGTGATACTTAATTTAACTGCACATGAGGATTGGGTATAACTCATATCGTTTAGATATTTGTCTACACACATATATTGCAACTATTAACTTCAGCATACATCCCAGTGGTGGGATTCAGCTAGTTTACACCTGTTCAAGCAAACCTGTTTTTAATATTTCCTGAGTTTGCCAAACCAGTTACTAAATTGACCTGATAAGACAGCTGCAGGTTGATATACAGTGGTACTACAATCCATGAATGTATAGTGGTTGTGATCTAAGGATACACAATACAGTTTTCCCATTTCCATCTTACATTAGTTCATACTTCCCTACAGTGCAGTAATTCAGTGGTAAAATGAATAGAGGGGCATTTACAGTATGTAAGCTGTTAAAAACCATGAGTTTTATAAGGCTAAGTAGATAAGGAATTCATTCTAAAAATTGTTGAACCCAACCACTGATACATGCACTACTGTTTTCAGAAATAAATTGGCATTAACAGTCTAGTTATTTTGGTAGATTGCCAGATAAATATGTCTAATTTGCAACTCTAACACCAGTGAACTGACTCAGCTTAAGCAAACTTGTGTCGACTAATATTGGCAAGGCAAAGCAACTGGAAAGCAGCAATACCGATAAAAATAGACTTGTGTCAATCTGAGTCAATGAATGGAAAGCACCCACTCTTTCCAAAGGTATTTTGCAATGGATTTTATCAAAAAAACTTAACCTTAACTTCTACTCTTCATTGAGTAAAACCAACCACCAACTTTCTCAAAATAAGGGTATTATTCAGTGGATTTGAACATTGAACGAAAACTTTTCAACTTGAGTATTAACAAATTTAGCCTAATTTATACTTCAAACTTAACTTTACTAAACAACTACTAAGGCTGAATTGAGCTTATATTGTAATAACTTCAAACTTCAACTTATAATGCTTGCATTAAGTTTGTGTCAATTTCCAAGTTGTAAAATGCTTTGAAAAAAATTTAAACAAAGAATGGTTGTAAAATAATGAATGTATCAATAATAACAAACAAAAATAAATTGGAATATTAGTCACATTAGTTGAACTGTAACTCATGATCCATTTACAAAGATAGCTGAAAATTTTCATATCCTTTAAAATCTTTCCATTCATCGTTTAATACAACATGTACTATAATGCGTTATTTATACCAAAATAATTAAATCCAGAAAAGCTCATTCCTCCTCCTTAAATATTTTATGATGAAATTATAACAGCTAGCAAAAACCAAATGGAGTTGAATGATTTCCATATTATCCTGGGAAAATTGTACAAATTCTGTGACTTTTAGAGTTCTTTTACCACTGAATATTACAGAAAACCGAATTATGGTAGTAAAACATGTATCTGTATATTTAGAAGAAATTATATGAATGCTATTAGCAAGAGTTGATAAACAGAGAAATAAATATACAAAATTGGAGAGAAACAACAGAATAAAATTAATCACATTCACAAATACTAAAGAGTGACAATGCAAATGAACTTCTATTCCCTAATTTTTCATAAGCCTTTCAGGGAAAGAAAGTTTCAATACTCTTATGCAGGATGATAAAGCATGATTTACCAAAGTCTGCAATTTCAAAGGTATCTATCTTATGCAAAGGAAAAACTTTCATTATATTATAATGTGAAATGTAATTTCTTTCCTCAATGATTTTCTGGGGACAATCAAATCTCAACAAATTCATTCATGCCACCAGAAGACATAAAATTTACAATGTACAAAAAGAAAACCTTTGGCAATAGAAGGGGTTTTTCTACTCAGAAGACTGAAAGTTAAAACAATTGTGGCAAGGGTTTACTGTGCAATACCAAATGCGACCAGTCTTCAAAGTAGGTATTAACAAATCACAATAACAAGATTCACACATCCACACTCGCACCATTCACTGAGCTTGCTTCACTTATTTCGAATCCACTGATAGCAAATCAGTGGCAAGCCATCCTCTGGAGGTGTATTCACAACTTTTGGCTTAAAACCACGGTTAAAAATAAATTGTAGATGAAAATCAGTTACTTTAAAAGAAACAGTTGATTATTCAGTTAAGAAATTTTTTCATTATCTCAGAAAATTTTTCTAAGACAGCTATGCGAGATAGAAAACACAGGAAGTACTAACATACTCATCAGAATACGTTTTTAAAAAACTGACTCACTTTCTTGAAAACTTTCATTCAAGTCTTTCCTTATAAAACAATCTTTATCACAAGAAGTTCATAACTAGCAAAAAGATGTTTTTATTATGCCATGTTTTTGTAATGAATTATCATTCGGTTCCAGGTACAATTGGCAAGGGTGATTTACCAACAGGTCCTAAAGCCTTAACACCCTTTGCACCATAAGTTGGCATAGGCATTGATTTATCCTGAAAGATAAGAAAAAGCAAAAATCAGCTGATGTCTCAAGTATAAGCAAAAAATAGAATCATCATTTTCTAACAACAAACTTAAGCATATTTTCACTTATTATTATCATTTCCAAAGGATGTTGTAGAAACTTCAGTAAAGTTGTTGGAAAAAAGAGAATCTCCATAACCTTATAATGACAAATAATTTGATACAACAAAATTACATAATGGTGCAAAATATAATCTTTTCAATAGTCTATTTCACCAGTATGCAATACACTTGAAACTAGAAGACAAGAATTTCTGAGCTTCAAATGAAGACACTATTATATTAACCAAAGACGACATTGCTCCAAAAATGTTAATGAAGAACCTGATGAAATTTTACGATTTATAGTAATAGAAGTAATTATAATAGTTAATATTTATAATCATGCAGGCCTTGATAATAGTTAATATGTTGTATCACAGAAGCCTTAATGTAATGTAATTTTAACAAATAAGTACAGGTATCAAATTTATTAATACAGACACCAAATGATAAAATATGAACTCTGATATTTTGTGGATTATCTATTTATCTATAATCCATCATACTTATGAAGTTGGAATTTCATGATTATGAACATTCAAAATACATTCCCCATTAAAGGAGACCAATTTGTTAAGAAAAAAATAAAAGAAATTTTCTACCTTGCAATCATACCGATTTCACATCCTTTCAAGTTCCCCACTCTTTAAGCTTTCAACCTCCCCCTCTCTGCAACCCAAACTACAAAACTGCTTTTAATCTTTAATTATTCTGCAGGAGATTGCATTTTTAGAAAAATGGTCTGATTCCAATCTGGCAACAAGGCAGTTGACAGGAGGTTCTATAAGTCCTAATCAATAGTTGTTACTACAAATTATAAAAATATAAAGCAAATACTGGAGCATTGATTTTTATTTTACAATTAATTTATTCAGGATCGATATTTGATTTCTGAAGAATAGTTTTCACCATCTAATGAAATAATATGTATAATAAATCTTGCATCTGATACTAAAAGGGAACAATTTGGCTACAAAACATATTAGAAATGAAATGCCCAGTACAGTAAGAAACCAATAAGGGCATTAAAGCAGTATCTCAATCTTCTAATGAAGTGGTCACTTTGAATTAATACATACAAAGTATGAAGTGAAGAATGAAGAATGAAGTGAAAATACCTCATAATTAAAAATAATGAAAATCTTGAATTAAAATAATTATACTTTTAGACGTACTTCAAATATGACTAAAGTAGGGGAAAATAGATAAGGGGATCACACCATTCCAAATGACTAATCATAAGCAGATTATGGGGAGGCTCTGCTTTGAGAATAGGTAATAATCAGAACTCACCCTGTGATTGCGGTAATGGCGTGGACTTTTGTTTTTTTGCTTGCAAGATGGAATTCCAGGAAATTCAAATGAGTTGCTTACATTAACAGATTCGGCGGCAGAAGAGGCAGCTACCATTTCCTGAAGGAACTCCTCCAATAAGGCAGCCAAAGTACGCCTTTTAAAACGATGGGACTCCTGAATAACTTCCCGAACAAGCGTAACTCTCAATTCAATAGCTCCTTGTATAGTCTTAAGTAGCCCAAACAGCATTTTAAAATCTAACAAAATCAGATGAAAGGATTTTAGTATTAAAATGAAAATGAAATGGCTTAAAATTAAAATAACATCAATGAAAAATAAATTCAATACATAAATTTTTTGCTAGTTGTACAGTGAGAAAAATAAATTAACTAAAGAATTGAAAAACAGCTAATACTATAATAGAACAAACTGGAAGAATGCCCAAAGTGAAATCCATAGATCCCATGATCATTAAGCAAATTGTCACTTTACTCACAAGATATACCATTAAGAAGATAAACTTTCATTTTCTAATAAATTACCAAGAGTTAAAAAAGTTGCCTACACAGATATGTTAGCACAGGAAAGAGATTCATGTAGTTTCTGCAGTAAATATTTTATTGAAGTGCTATAACATAAAGAATGCCAGAAAATTTGGAGCTTGTAATCCATTAACCAAAAATCAAATCTGATAGTCCATCTCAAGTCAACTTTATTGCACAAACAGTCAACACATACTTGTGTATATGTTGACTGTTTGTGCTGTATCTAGCTGCACAGTTTTTACACAGCAAGGAGGATCATAGAACCTATTTTCCAGTCTCTTACTCCAATTTACCATTATGGAAAATTAATTTTTGGATTGACTAGTTACAGTATATACTTGCCTGATGTTTACTGTTGACTTTGTGCAACAAATGATGACTACCATCGACAAAGGATTAAGAGACCATATTTTCTAAAAATTTACCAAGTGAGCTTATGCGAAGTTCTAGCGTTTCCTCTTCAAATAGTTAACATTCTTTTATAAAAGACATCATTGATACATTTACTGATATAATATACAGACTTAGATTCCGTTAAGGCTACTTTTAAGTGCCTTAATGGAATCTTGTAATGCAGGCTTTTAGACTCGTTAAACTGATGATAGCACATCTTATCAAAATTTATGGTTTATGATGTATATGAAAACTCTCTTCATGAGTTCTAGTCTAAGCTCTGGATTAAATAAACTTCTATTGGAAAAACACTGCATTTGAAAGAAAACATTAAGGGAAGAACAAAATGTGGTGATAAATAACATGAGTTATACCTCATAAAGTAAGACTTAGTAACACAAGTTGATATGAACCATATTAACTGCAGAAAGGAAACAATATTATAAGAATCCATGAATTTCAAATAACATACTTCCCCAGCATGACAAATTTATTCTCTCTTGCTACAAAAGATGAGAAGAATCCGATAAGAAAGAAGTGGCAATACTTACTTTTACCAGGCTTTCGAACTTCTTTGTAAGCTTGCCTTCTAATCTCCAGATTATGACGCCTTATTTCTGCTGGATCCAAAGTGCTTTGTTCCTCACTCTCATTCACATGATTCAACACTGGGGGCACTGAGTTCAGTCTCACAGGGGGTGAATTGGGAAGTTGTGCATCAGTGCCAGCCTGAAGCACAGGGGGTGGGGATAGGCACCTTGAAACATGGTTTTCAGGGACAAGCAAACTGGTTCTTGTGGCATCCTCTGCTGCTGCTTCTTGCTCTGATGCAGCAGCAGCATGATTAGCCAAGAACATAAGTCCAGAAGGAGGGTGAAGAGGGGCAGTCGCCTGTGGATGATGATGATGACTTGTCGACGAGTCCATATGATTAAGGATTTCAGGAGGGGATGGAGAACGTGGTCCCGATTGGAATTGATCATCTGAAGAAGAAACGAAGGAAATTAACCATTTAAACAGATTAAGAGATGTTCTGTGTAATTATTTTTGGCCTCTATGCTTGTCAATGGGATATCTAATTCATGTTCAAATGTAATTTTAATTTTCTCTTTCTAATTTGACTTACATTTTAAAATAAAGATAAGATAAATTATCTAAATGAGAATAGTGTGGTTTGACACTTAGTCACCTCATGCTCCAAAGCCCTTCTTAATATTTTAAAGAAAAAGGAATGGATTATATTTGGAAATGGGGATATTTTAGTATTTAATTTTTTTTATGAAATTGTGGGACAAGCTTATGACAGACAATCACTAAAGAAATTTAAGGTAGCCAACACAATTTCAACAGAAATCTCATTGCTGTTTTCATTTTACAGAATTGAATTCCAAAGATTAAGCTGCTGTAAAGATCATTCTAAGACATTGCTACCCTGTTTTGGTCTTCATAAATCACATTATTTCTATTTAGCTAGTACATGAACAGAAAACCCATTTGCTCATGTGAAGTTACATAATCATAACTTTTTGCAGATTTCATTTCCATGATTTGTACCTTAAATTGTGGTAATTGTAACTACATGATATCAGTTGCAAAAAATTATGAGTAGAGAAGCAGCTTTCATCAAGGGATGTGTACCCTAAAATTATTTTGAAGAGTGATGAAAAATTAATTTTAACTAGTCACATTCAAGCATTGGCAAACCTATTCCATAGTCTCTCAAAATTTTGATAATTGGTCCAATGATTATATAAAAGCCAACATTACAAGTAAAGAGATTTCTACAACCGAACCTAAAACTTTGAAAGCTCATAAAAAATCTGAGCTTTACAACAACAACCATTTCTTAACAGGGAACATTTTCAATTAAATTGTATTGCCAATACTGAACTGCTCTACACAACAGCTGAAATAAAAGCCCCTCAAATTATTAGATAGATAATGAATGAGTTTATGCAACACATTTCATTCTTAGTACAAAGGCCAAAATCTCCAGCGATACTCACGTTCATAAAAATTTTATTCAGTATTTCCCATCCTGAAATATTATTATAGGCAAGCACTAGAATATAAGTTCCACAGAAATTGACCAGGACAAAAATAAAACCTACCAATACTGCCATTAACAAGTCCAAGCCTACTGAGAGGATCTGGAGGAGGAGGAGGAAAGAGCCCTTCAACAGGACAGAATGGAGCAGCTGCACCTGCCATTGGCACTGGTGATTCAGGTTGACTTTCTTGTACTGGAGATGGCAGGGGTGGTGAAACCAAACTTGGTGAGGGAGGAGGAGGAGTCACAGGCCGTGGGCGAGGCCTTCTTACAACCACGTGTTTGGGAATGGGACCAGGTTTACGCTTATTTGGACGAGGAGAACCTGAAGGTGAGTCAGCTGAGCGTTTGGTACCCCTTCCTCCCCCTACACCACTACCACCCCCAACGAGGTCGATATCAGCCTCATCCACCATCATTCTCTGTGGAATGCAAAATCAACAATAAATATTAGACGTCTGATGGTTTTCTATAGAAAAGACAATTCAAGTACTATCTCATCAACAGTTCCAAATCATAATTTTCCTTTTATTTAAACCAAGAAAAACTCTATACAATAGCATAATTTACTCATTAAAAAGTACTAAATACAGTAAAGCCCAGTTAAGACAATTTACAAGGAGCCGAGTGAAACCCTGATAAGTAGGATAATATTGTAACTGGGATATTACAGATTTTTATATCTTTTATATTAGAAAATGAAATTGGAGGGTTTCTTGGCTCTGAGTCCTTAAAGGAGAAATTTACACTTTAAAACTTATAAAAGTAATCTTCCTCAGTTTACTTTACTTGCTGTAGGTTTCTAGAGTGCGCAAACTATTCTTCGAAAGTCTCATAATATTAATTGCCTCTCCTCAATGCAATAGTTGTATAAAAAGTTATGCGATTCACATAAATTCCTTTACCATAAATGAATACTGAAATATTAAACTTTTAGCATATTTGTTGCCTCAAAAGAAAAATTTAAAACTAAAATGAATACCTGTTTATTCTAGAATTGATAAGAGATGATAAAATATACTTTACCTTGTCTATCTTGAATGGATTTCCGAACATATGTTGCCTTACTGGAGTAGATTCAATTTCACGAAGCTGTGGAGGCATTCTTTTCAAATATTCTTGATAATTACCCATTTGCCCAACAGGCATGCTATGCATTTGATCTGTAAAACAAACAACAGGAGTTGTAGTCCTAAGATGATAATATCAAATCCAAGGTGTTATATAAACAATTCAATTCAATATCTTTCCAACCTTCATCAATGAGCCGTGTTTGTAAAATGGATGTTTGAAAGAAATTGGCCCGCATTCTTGCTACTTGATCCAAAAGCAATCGGCGAGGAATGTCAAAAGGATTACGATAACTTTGACCTCTTCTCCAGCCAGAGCTACCTATTCCACCACGAACTCCAACAATGAATCCATTGAAATCATTCAGCTGATCCCTGAGATTAGCAAACTTATCTGTAAAGAAAATAAAATACACAAAACATTAACTCAATCTTACTCCATAAAATGGAGCACTTATTAGCCCATATCTTACACAATTTCATAAGAGAAACTCAATGACACGATGCTCAAAACCAACAAGTCTCCAAAAATACAGCAAGCAATGACTCGTGTGAATTTAATCTTCCTTGATCATCCAGCTTCTTTCAATTTTATGAAGCTAATAACTTAAGAAATCTTTGAAGTGAACAAAAGAAGTTTGTAAGAACTTGAGCATAATGACTATCAATTCTAAAGACTCATATATCCAATATACAAAAGGAGAAATTAGCAGTTAATGCACAAGAAAGAGCTTTCAAGCAAAGAGTTCTATTGAAATCTCTTAAAATGAGATAGGACAGATGATGCAGACTTACTCCTTTACTCTTAACACTTTTAACACAGAAATGGTATGGAAAGTTTAGGAAGAAATAGAAGAGTTATAGTTCACAGGAAAGTAGTAAATATATTACAATATGCAGGCTATAAAGCTTCTGCATGTGATTCTGAGGGGAGTTTGGAAATTCCATTAAATCAACTAAATGATGTGGCAAAGGAGTATGGAATGAAATTAATGGTGAAAAAAATTGAAGTTATGATGTTTACTAAAGAAAAAAGAGCTAAGTAAATGATCAGTTTTGATAGGGAAAACTGGAATAGGTGGATAAAGTCCCCTACGGGTAGCATACATTATTGGGTTGGAAGGAGAATAGCTGAGGTTGAAAGAGGAATACCAGTAGCCAAGGAAGATTTCATGAAGAAAAGGGAACTGATGATAAAACGTCTTGTGAAAAGAATCTGAAAAAGACTGGTAAAATTTCTGCTGTGGAGTGCTTAACTAAATGTACTAGCATAACATAGACCTTAACAGAGGAGTATATAAACAGATAGAGACCATCAAAATGTGTGGTATAGAATCGAAAAAGTGAAATGAGTTTAAACAAAAACAAGTAATGAATTATTTGAGATGGTGGGAGAAGAGAGGGTATTGACTTAATGACAGAGGAAACAGTTGGGTCAAACTTTGATGAACAAAATCACAATATTCTGGCAGACAACCTCAAGTAGGGCTCAAGAAGGGCTTTTAAGAAAATCCTGAAAAATCATATTAGGGCTTATTATCAGGTAAAGTCTTATTTCTCAGGCAAACACAGAACATGATGTCTGCAACTCACTGGCACTAAAATTAATTTAACATGAAGAAGATCTGCAAGATTTATGCAGGGTGAAAAGTAAAGTAAGGCAAATAAAGCCTCAAGAAAACCTAAATAAAGACCATTGAATTACAATGATGATCTGATTCAGATCATAAACATGCACCAATATTAGTAAAAGTATTTTCTGGATAAATTACAATTATGCAGCTTAACTAAAAGAGAATAAAAAACGAAAAAACAAAAATTCTTACCTAATAAAAGTGGATGTGAGATTAATTCTTTTTTCAAGGGAGATCTTGGGACAAGCCGGATACCTTCAGCAGTGCCAACTGCACTCGTTCCATTACCTCCAGCAAATGCACTCCTGTTCTTAGCTACTTCACTACAAAGCTTGTCAAACTCTAATTTGGCTTGATTTTTAAGCCTTTTCAAATAGTTTAGGACACTGTAACTAAGACTGTTGTCGGTGCTATCAGGCACCAGAGTAGAGGCCAAAGCTTGTGCACCCATTCGAACTAGAGCACGTCGTAAAGGCTGCAGAAAGAAAGACAAATTATTCCAAACTGCCACATAAATGAAGATGTTTTTTTCAAATTACTTGAAATCACATACCCCAGCATAATAGGTCGGCATAGTTCGAAGATAATTATTGAACTGTGTCCGCCACTCATTTGTAGGCTTCAACCTGTGAACTTTGAACAACTCATCCAACAAAGGAAGTAGTACTGGGTAGTTATAAGGCATCACAAATAAGTTGACACAGGTGAGGTTGGTGCTTGCCTTTAGATAACCGAAGGGATGGCCTACTTCGGAGTTCTTAGCACTATTGGCAACAAACACCTGATTGGAAAATTGATATCAAACAAACAAATATTAATCAGAGACAAGATTTTAAGATATTCACAATCTTTTATTCGTATCAAGACTTTTATCTCAAAGTAAGGATGTAACACAAAATTGTAGATGAAAATATTTACTAAAATATGATAAATGGTTGACTGACTTGGTGGCATTCCATAAAAACTGTAAAGAACTGCAAAAAATGTACTAAAATAAACAATATTTATATAAATTTTTACACTGCCACCTGGATTCACAATTTATTTTAAGATTCAAGCACAAAACACTCTATTATCATTGAATTATTAACATTTTAGTCACTATTTCCATCAAAATCCTTGCTTGGCACTCCTTTAAATTAAAATTGCAACTTAGGAAATTCAAATTACCATTACTGTGATGGTGAGGTATGAAGTCAATATTGTGGAATTAAATATAAGTAATAATTATATTTCTGAAAAAAAATGATTTAGAGCAGATAGGAATAGAATAGGACTTACCTGCCAACAAACGGTGGGCTGTTTACGAGATAGGATGTACTGAGTGAGTGGACTAGGCTCCAGTTCATACTTATCAAATGGCAAAGTTTCTATTACCATAGGCTCTTGACTTGTGCAAGTAAACTTGACATTTGGATGAGCTGATCGAGGAGGCTTTATGAAAAATAAAAATTTGTATCATGAAGAAGCATTTAATATCTGGGACATGTAAAGACTTAATAAATCAAGAGGCTTACCAAAGAGGAGGCACTCAATTCTGGCCAAAATGACTCAGGAATTGGCCAAAAGCCTACAGCAAAACCTTTTTGAGCAGACCGTTGAACATAGATCAATTTTCTGCAAGAATGCCATGACGTTCCAAGAGAATTGGCAATTGCTGCAGCAGAATTGCTTGCACCTTTGATATTCAACCCATTTGCAGCATTGGCTCCACTTCCATTAACACTCCCTGGCACAGGTAAGGTAGAATTTAAGGCAGAAACACCACCCACTTTTGCACTTTCTGGGCTCACATCCCCCATGGGAATCACATCCCAGTCTCTGTCACTGCTACGCTCACCTTCACCATCATCAAAAAAGTCTTTGGTACCTGAAAATCAAGTAAACATTTACACTTAAAAATAATATTGCATTCGCAAAAATACTGATTGAAAACATTTAATTTATTTGTAGCAAAGATAGAGCCTGTCTTTTTTCTCACTAGCAAAAGCAGATATGTACATAGACATGAAAAGTACTTCGTGCAACTATCCAATTTTAATTTTTCAAATTGCAATACAGTCATAAAGTATGAATACTAATAGAATAAAACACTACATAGACCACCTTCTTAGAAAAGGATTATGATTTAAAGTTCTATAAAAGGGCATTTAATGCTCCACAAAGAATTCACAGAGTTCAAACTTTCAGAATTCCAGCAGCAAAGCATATTTTGCAAGCTCAATCACACTAAATACCTACCATATCTTTTCTTACTCTTCAAATGAACAATTTTGTGAGATCCTTATACCAACATTCAGATTATCAACCAAATGGCTAAACCATTAAAAACCAAATTATTTAAAATATTTTAATACTATTTCATAAAGGAATGTTAATTTAAGAGCATGAAGGTATACCTTATAAACCAGTATAGCTTCTAAAGGTATGCTGGAAATTTTTTGCAGTGTTACAAAAGATAAAATAAAACTCTGGAGCAATAATAATGAACAATAACTGTTCACTAAAGGAATAATCAACATGAAAAAAGCCTACAAGGACTAGGACTCAAACCCAAATATTTTCTTAGCCAAATGAAAATAAATATTTACATAATATTCAGCAATACATAACTTCCTTTTGACTAATTAAGATACCTAGCCAGAACAATCAGCCAAGCAGTTTTGGGAACTTTGTATGCAAGGGCATGTGGTTAACCAGCTAAGAGGCACTTTTCAGAATTTAGAAATACTACATTACCTTCACTTCCAATGGGAGGAGGATCTGGCCCAATCTTCTCAAAGTTTATCACTACACCACTCTGAACTTTTTGAACTAAACTGTCGATGCACTGCATCATCATTCTATGAGAGGTAATGCAATAAGAACGACCTAAAAAGGAGAGACAAATTTCAAATGTTGTTACACAAGTAAAGCCATTAATTGGAAAATTTTAAATTTATATCACAATTTTATAAGTAGTGTGTGCTTCTCATTCTATTTTTAAAACAATTGCACGTACACCAAAAGCTACAATATCTCAGAAGACACAAGACAGCAAGGATGTTTCTGATCATTTGCTGTGCACTAAACCTTCACAAAATCAGCCTTTTTCAAAATAGTGGTCATGAATTTCAGCTATCATAAAATGAATATATATTCAAAATCAATGAATTTGATGAGAACTTACCACCAGTGACCTCACACATTGCATCTATTGGGGAATTATCACTTGGCACAAGACCTGTGTCTCTTTCTACAGCTGGTGTCCCAGAAAGACGAAGAACCAAAGAAAATAAGCGTTGGTCCCACCTAAATGGTTCTCTAGTCAGCTCTGATCCAGGTATTGGAGAATGCATGGGCAGGTTGAACTGTATGAAAAAATCATTAGTTGATTAAAGATGTATATTGGTAATACTGAAAGATTGGATATAAAAAAGCATGCTTCAGTTCAAAGACAGCATACATTCTATTGAAAGATCTTCCATACCTGGAAAATCTGAGTTAAAGAGGGCTTATATAAGCTTTCATCAGGATAACAGTATTTCTAGGGTCATGGATTTAAATGTTAAACTGCATGAAGTAGGTAGAATTGTTAAATGAAAGAAAGGAATATCAACAAAATCAATCATAAGAGACCAACTACGCTACATATATTTCTAAGGATTCTTTTTAATATAGAGTAATAACATAGAAAACCATTTGATTGCACCTTAAAACCAGCAGATGTAGTTAAAGAGGTAGCCAAAATTGCAAGGGAGTCCACGGTATTATGAGATTTGTTTAGAAACAAACCAACAATTTTTTACTCAACAATCAATATAACAATTTACTAAACAGAAAATCTCACCTCTAGACATGGATGATTTAGAGAATTATATATTACTAAATTTCTATAGACACAATAATTTATCGTATGCATCATATTATTACATGCAACTAAAATTATATTATACCATAAGGCCTACTTTATATAGTCCATCTACCAGTTTTCATCTGTTCAACAAAAACAGAGGCATTCATACTACATATTCATACAATAGAGAGTAAAATTTTATTTCGGCTTATTTTTTCACACAACCTTAAAGTTTATTCTCTCAATAAATTTCAACCATCATACACCATTATACCCTTAGATCAACAGCTCATATTCTATAGAAAAATAGATCACTAGTGTGTTTTGAAAATAATCATCACCAACAAACATCACTTTTGCAAGGTATACTATTACCCTTCTATCACCATAATTCAGTTCATTACTCAACAATAACTTAACCACCTCCTTCACTAACTTCTGAATCACAATCGGTATTCTCTTAAAAGATGAAACATTATCTTAATTATATGAGTCATATGATATAAAGAATTGTATCAATGTCTCAAAAGAAATAAAAGAAACCAGGAAAATCTGAACATAAAACAATTGTTGAGGTGAATTTATTGTAGAGAATTAAGTTTCAAATCATGCAAAAGCCTCATTGCTTATGCGCGAGACATATTTTTTTAAATTCTAAGAGTTGTATTTATATTACACCAAAATGAATTTGCATTATTATCGTTTACTATTAATTATTTTTATTATTATTTATATTATAACAATATATTATTTGAGAGCATTAGTCTTTTCTGAAGAAGGTGACTCCTAAATAAGAAACGTTCAATGTGATGAAATGCTCCTCTTAAACTCTGATTACCTCTCTTTATGTGAGCTTTCCACATAGGAAAGAAAACAAAATATGTTGATTATTTGCTTTAGACTTGACCAAACTTTATATCAATAGAGACCATGTTACCATTCACACATAACAGAATACACACACATAAAATATCACTGGTTAATAGCACAAAAACTATATTTAGCCTTCTTTATTATATGGTGAAATACATCAATTTTGATAAAGTCATGCAAGGTCATATATATAATACCATAAATGAATTCGAAAATCCGCTATCTTTTCCCTTCTGAAATTTTTAATTTATCACGAGTAGTTCAAAGTTATTAAAGTCTACATGTGAAAAGGACTTTATAACGACTCTTAAGATTTGAAGGGATATTATCTCCTAATTAATACTCGAAAATGAACGGAAATTTCATAAAGAAAATATAATTAAGGAAAGGATAACAGCAAATATATATTCTCAGAAATTAAACCTCGATGAATAAAAATATCAGCTAGTAAATAATACGCTTAAAAGACGTCAATCTAAATTTTGCGTTAAATGGCAACATGGTCAAAAAATAACACACAATGTAAGTTTGTGACCATTTATGACTGCTGAAGTCAATTTATGTTCCTAGTAACAGAGCCTGCCAAACAACTATTTTTGAGCTGGTAATCTAGAATTTAAAATACTTAAAATAATAAAACACTTTCTTATTAATGACTTACATCCTCTTGGACACCGGCGCTATTGGAAAGTTTCCCTCCATCTGTTATGACAACAATAACAGATGGTTCCAGATAAAAGGGGCATCGACCTTGCCCGTAAGTGTCTATACCCGTCTGCATACGATTTATATTGAGAACGTCAAAGGTGTTTTTTAACGCTGCCCCCATCACAGTCATACCAGTGGATTGAAGATTTTTCAACTCGTTCATAAATGTTGCAAGGTTTTCTTTCCATCCCGCCTGTCAAAATATAAGTTAAGCATTAGCTTCTGACAATCTCTATAATTAAATTCTATGACTCATCAAAAACACATAATATGAAGCAATACTGTCATCAAGACGGTAAAGTTTGCTGTAAAATACAAACACGCTAAGCAGACGATAACAAGTGCGCATGACATTAGCCAAGTGTCTTTGCGCTATAACTTGAATATCACAAAGCGAAGTTGTAACAAAGAGAATAGTGCATAATTTCATCTTCGCCTACGCATAATAATTTACCAATAGTTACTTCTTATTTTGACCTATCGCTATTTAAGCGGAGAGCCATATATCCAATTTCCATTCGTCATTTACCTTAATGTTTGCGGGAGGGTCCTCAAAAGTCAACAACATATATCTATCTCCACGGCTTTCCGGCGACCTCTGTCTTACCTAATGCATGAAAAGCTCGTTAATAGTCATCAGAGAATAAATCGAAACGATCCTTCCTTTACTTCATCCCCTACAATAATTGCCCCGGCATTTGTAAGCTTACCTTAACGAACGTCTCAACAGCGCCCTTCGCAACGTCTAACAGCGTTGGGCGTCCACCCAAAGAAGCTCTTTGATTCATAGACGCGGAAGTGTCTATTAAGAAAACTATTATAGTCATAGTGAATCTCACGATATTAGCTTTCGATTTAAAACAAAATATCTTCCTTCACCGAACAAGAAATCAGTCTATACAACAATTTCATAATCCCATTTTCGCGGGACAACCTGCACAGAGCTGCCTCGCACAGCAGCTGAAACGCCACGACGTCTGAACCACGTGACCCACTTCGCCATGATTGGTTACACTCCAAGAACTGTCAACAGATTAGAGAATATAATAATTTCCTACAATCACAGAATCACCACTGTAATCACTAAAAATTACCCTAATTAATAATAGAAATTAATATCTTGAAGTTCTATCGGTATTTTACGGTCAAATAGCTTCCGAGTTGTAGAGAAAACAGTTCCGTTGACCTTCCTATTTACGAACTCAAGTTAAAATAGCAGTAAATAATACATTTTAGGCAACGATCAAAATCCATAATTATGCAGCTTTAAGCATAGCGTTCAAGACCACTGACCCTGACCCACTCAACGAATTTTCCTAAATTTCGACGAGCTAATGCTGACTTCTACAACAAAGACAAAAATATCCCATGAGCACCCATCACTTCACTGATTGCATGACGTCAATTTAGCGGTAAAATCGAAACGCTTTCTCAGATGTGGTATCCAACTACCTTATAGACAAGATTGAGCAGTTTCTAACTATTTTGAGACTCAGTCATTTCAGAAAAGAACTAAGCACATTTGGTTTTTATTGCTTTGACTGTAAAGGGACGTGTCAAAGTCATTTATGCTCCAAGTATGCCAATACATATCCATGGATAATTATATTAAATCACAGTTTAAAAAATTAATCAATAAATTACTCAGAGGAGGAAAATACATCATTGAATAAAAATGCAATCCGGCATTAGGTAACTCTAACACCATATAATTTAGACTATTTTACGGGCCTCCTTATATACCACAACATAAGCTTATATCATATACGGGAAAATGTACCTCACAATTTTCACTTAATAGCAAAACTTTGCATTAACTGATCAATTTATCTGGTAGATAAATGAAATTTTGCAGACTTTCACATCCACATTAAACTTCCTCCTAGGCTAACAGGTATTTTAGCACAAATCAAATTAATTGACAGTTTCCTCTTAAAAATAAATAATGGAAAATTTGACATATTGGAAGTTATTCCTACTTAATCACTGCTAAACATAGCAAATCGTCTTCTACACAAAGGATTTTTTGGAGACAATGCATGTACATCCACAGTCAATCACCTACCTCAGGGAGAAAATACCATTCATTTCATTGCAATTGGCAAAAACAGAATACATAATGTAACAATATATGGACTTAAAATATTATACTAAATCTTAACACTCATTAAATAAGTATGGATACATTCATATATAAAGATGGAACATATCTCAGCTGCAAAAATTAGTTGGGATTGAAAAGATATTCCAAAATGATGCAATAAGAAAGCAATTGTAAATTAAATAACTGAAATTCAACCTAAGAGTATTCTTCATGTATCACACTAATAAATCCAAAGAGCAATTGAATCAGAGGCAACATTTGATAGGAACAGAATGGAAAGAATACCTAAGTTTAATTATAAACACTAGATTGTTCTATCAATATCAGTCAGACATGATTTTATTTGATTTACGACAAATTGCTCATCTGCATAAAGAATTAATGATAAATTAAAATTGGTTATTCTTTTTGCATCTCTCGACTGGGTGAATCCAGTTCAGAGCCATGACTTGTAAATAAAAATTAACTTAGCACAGAAAGTTGTGCGAATTAAATGAAAAGTATAAGGCATGGACTACTTTAGCATACTTTGATAAAAAATGTAATGTTAACAATGATACAAACATTTGGAAAACTAATGACTTAACTATGCATTTGTTAAGGAGTTCCTTATTCTTTGCTCATGAACAATTTTTATAATGAATGATTTCTATTGCTCAGGGATTCAAGAGTTAGATAAAAATATATAGAACAAAGAAAAAAGTAGGCAAAAGTACAAAGAATTAATGAAAGAATCTCACATCTCAGTTTCTATTTTCATAAAATCTGTTAAGAGGGTGGTAGAAATTCACAGGAATTATCCAACAAAATACAATTAATATCATGATAAATATCGACATAAACTATTTCTTAACAAAAATAAGAAATCCAATTTATGTAAATTATTTTCACAAAAAGATTTCATTATCTACACTAAATGATATTCTAGCAATCAAAGATAGTAAAAATGCCATAAAATCAAAATAAATATGTGCTAGATAATTGTGCAGTAAAAATCACTATACATTGTGTCAAAGCCATGATTTTCTTCACTTAAGATGCTGGTGCTGTCATGTACCCCTTGTGGTACATGTTATGCATTACTTTCTTTTATGTCACATCAGAACTACGTAACTAAAAACAATAAAATTACACTGATTACCACTAGGAATGAGTCTCCAGGTTCATTTAGCGACAATGGCATAACAATGAATCATTAAAAATAATACTGTAATAAACTTGTAAGGCATGAAATCAAAAACAGTTTCTACAGATAAATTTTTCATATTACCAAACTCTATATATTAGATTCTAATTTTTAACAAGCAGCATTGTTTTATAGTTTCAACAAGGAAATTTGTATAATATTCAGTATTAGTAAGACATTAGCATCCACCTACCACTGGAGGATTCATATTTTTCACTTGAAATTATTTTTGCAATAGCATCTGGGAATCTCATGGTTTACTTTCTATCCTGGGCATAATGTCGCTTTTATTGTCTTAGAGTATTTTTATACATATTAACCAACAGAAATATATCCTAGAAACATGCGCATCACTTGGGTCAAGGTTTGAATTTCTTTGCTTTAGACAATTTACCTGATTTCATTCCCGTTACAAATATAATCTTGCATTAAAAATATAATTAATCAAAAAATAAAAGACAGAGCAAAAAATAATACTCCAACTTACATAGAGCACATACTATTATCTGCATAAATCCTCTTTTTTACTTTCATCATTTTGAGGAATGATACTTGTTTACAATAACTTGTCACCATCTACAGTCTATATTATTGCCATTTAAACGAAATAATTTGAGTAAAATATCAAAGTGTACAAGATTCATAGCTCTATTGATAAGGTCTTTATGGCATTTCCTTTCATAATCCATGGATATGAAATTTTGGGAGGTGGTTAATTTCTATGGTGATGAAGACTTCATGCCAAAAACTTTTGCAGCTTACTATCATCAGTGTCCTCCCACTTACAAATACTTCACTGTTAGAATTATCTGAGCAAAACTTTTGTTTCTTGTGGTAGGAAAGTAGTACTTAGCAAGTCTAACATTTCATTAAAGATTAAAATTCTGCATAATGGATTGTGTAATTTAAATCTCACGATACATCAGTATAATTAAGATACAGTTTTAAGGCTTAGTTACATTACTTAGGACCCCACCTCCTTTAATTGCAGAGCTGCTAATTTTTTCACAAGATTCATCATCTGCAAACATGTACTCACTAACCTCTTCACATACATTAGACATGTCTGAATAATCCAAATCTCAAACAGGGAACAAGTAAAAGGTATCACTTTATCACAGTATGACTCTCAAACCCAAGGAGAAACAGACATACTGCTATGACTGGTATCAAATTCAGGTATCCCACTTCCCTGGAAATAAGAGATACCTGGGTTCCAGTCCCAATCATGTCAATATTTTTGCTCCTCTTTCTCCTTGGGTCTGGAGATAAAAAATTACTTCCTGTATCCTTTATAAACAAATTGAGAAGGTGACACAGAAAAGGTATGAGACTGCCTCCAGTATCAAGTGTTGCACTGAGAATCTCAAAGAAAATTCAACTTAGAAAACATAGAAACATCCTTAAAGCAGTAAGTCACAGCTGCAAAGAAATACAAGGAATGGACTGTCTGTTAGAAATGCATCTTAGTTAAACACTTTGTTGACTGCATGGAGATTCATTTAACATCTTCCCCTTCTTAACTATCATTAGATTTTTTACTTTAGAATTTGATATTTATGGCTTCATGACCAACAGGAGATTTGTAAAAATATTGGCAATTATTATAATTGACATGTTCAGCTTTAGTTAACTCTAAGATGTTTGGTTTGAGAGTTTTTAATTCACAAATCTACTCTCTAAAATTTGGAGTCAGGGAATTCAAAGTTTAAAACATATTCATTGGAATATTAATTTCTAACACTATTAATATGTGGCTGCATAGTCACAAGCTAAATGTACAAAATAATTGATACCAACTACTTCCAATCCACAGAAAATAGAAAAAACAGCAATTATCTGGGGACGTCCTTCATCAAAATCAAGGTAAAAACTGAAAGATTACCACTATATAGAATAGCATAGGATACTGCAAATGATGCAAATGTTTATGGGTTACAAAAAAGAAAATTTTATCAGTAAATACAGTCTTCATAAAAAATATTCAAAATTAAGTACAAATAGCTTATTAGAGTAAAATGTAAATTTAACTAAAGACATCCCAAGCAAAAAATTAATCATCAATGAACTATTCATGCTTAGACTCAAAGACAGTTGATAAAAGGAAATTATATGAAATAAATTTCAACCTGAAGATAACAAATCACAACATCAAACTCAACATAGGGTTTTCCTTTCTTACAACAATTTCAAGAATACAGTAATAGAGCAATTAATAAACACTATTTATACAACTAAGCCATTTCTCTCATATTTAAATATAACTTAAGATACTTTAAGGAAGGCTAATAGAGAAAATAATGATTTCGTAGCTGAAGCACTCCTCCAAAAGAAACAAATAGTAAGAATTTTCCTGAAAGTACTTTAATACTTCAAATTCTTTGGCAGTATAAGGCAATTAAAATTTGATAAAAATTGAATAAATATATTATCTTACTACAACTACAGCTGGTCACAATTTTTTAAATTAAGAAGCTCTGCATAAAATTAAACATGCAGAGCAATCAACATTTCTAGATTTAACAGCAATATAAAAATAATAATAAAGATAATTAAATAATTTTTAAATAAAATGTATGCTAAAGAAGTAATCCTTGCCTAATCACCTCTTAAATTTTTGAACATCACAAAATACATTTTGATCACAGTAAGAAAATCCTGGAATGAATTATCAACTGAAAATAAAAAATTAAGTTTCCATAGCATAATCAAGAGTAACTTTGAATAATATTTTCAAACTAAGTGCCAAGAGAGAAATTAGTTAATTAAGTATACCTTCTTAATTATTATGCAAAAGCATTTTAAGATTCCTTTTCTAATTTAAAATGTACACATTATTTTCTGAGCAATGCTTAAATTACATTAAATAATAAATTGACAACTATTATAAATATGTTTACAGATGACTCTTTAAGAACGACAATCCTCGGTGGGATTAAAGTCAAATTAATTTTGAAGTCCATAAGATATTAAACTTCACCAACTTCCAATTAGAAATGTCATCATATAAACTGCCATGATTGATAATGCAAAACCTTATAAAATCAAGCTTAGATACACTGGTCCATAAAAGTTAGTCTGCACCTGCTAATATCTGAAAAGTTATCACAATTGGCAGCAGGAATATATGCACCAACAAAACAAAAATTTGGTCACAACAAAGCTCCTTTCTCTCACCTATCCAAGCTGCTAGTATAAATAGTTATGATACACCATCACCAAAGAAAGATGTCATTCAATAAAACATGTTTCTGTCTTGATACAAAATATTGGATGGAAAGGCTGTTTTTTTTCATAACTATTTGGTAGTATTATCAAATTCACACACATATACGCACATTTACACACACACACTCAAGCACCATAACTCATTAAGATATTTCCTTTATAAAATAGTCAGGTTTAATTTCAACTCAAAACCTCTTGTCACCACTCACTTTCCTTGGGACATTTGAGTAAGACCTGCAAGCAATACAAAGGTACCTCTTTAGCTTTTTGTTTTCGCAACTTCATCAATCCTGCTTCCTCTTTGTCATGATTATAAAAACCTTCCATTTACATCAGGAAATTAATCATCATCATCATCATCTTCACCCAGATTAACAAAATGCCCTTGAACTGTTGATGACTGATGGTAGCGTCTACGTGACGCAAAGTCTTCATTTTCTTCAGTCAACTGTAAGGGTGATGTTGTAGCTAAACTTCCTGGCTGAAGAGGTGTAACTACTATCTGCTCATACTCTTGAACGCGTTTCCTAAATAATATAAAGAATATAACATCATGAATAAGAAATCATATAATTAATATAATACTAGATGGAACTACAAGGAAATAGGATTAGAGTATCCACTCTCTATTTTATTTGCACATCAGAAGTAGTACCAGTTAATATAAAAAAACAATCAAAAATGAATTCAGGTATTGAAATATAAGTTGTGTTTGTCCTTTTATTAGGTTTCTGATGGAACTGATGATCACTTAGATAAAAAAATAATATTTCGAAGAAACTTTTTTTGGTATTGAATTGTTAGTTGGAATGATATATCAGATTCCACTTCATCTAACTTGTTAAAGCAAAATATCTACTGTCCCTGTTACAAGCTTAAACTGGACAAAAACTGGATAAAATTTATCAGATTGAATATCATCAAAAATTAGTGAAAGAAAATGTTTTCAAAATAAATCTGTGTTTAAAAATGTCATTCTCAATTACTGCAGTTTTCCCAGAAATATTTTAAATTGGTAGTTTCAGAATACTTACCCCATTAATCTGAGAAGAGAATTCTTTGCCCAGCGCAGAAATCTAAACTGTGATGCAATACCAGGAGTTACAGCTGGATTTGCTCGACCAACATAAAACCATACAAGAAATACAACCAAAATATTGGCAAGTGCATAAGCCCAATGCACTAAGAACATGATGAGTAATTTAACAAGAGCCTGAAATTGAATAAAATAAGTTCATTACACCAACATGAAAACATTTTATCATCAATAGTTATCACTAAAAATACCTTAACCCATTTCATGAAACACTAAACTGTAAACCTAAGATACATAAGAATCAGGCCTTACGAACATTAAATAAAAGTGACAGAAGTGCGATTTAGAGTAGATAACGTAAGAGATTTTACAGTTTACCAAACATCATTCTAGAACGTTCCTAGCAAGCTTTGGTAATTCTCAACCAAAAAGTCAGGCAAAATACTAATGCGCTCACTACTTTAAATCTTCTTTTTAAAAAAGATTGATTGATTCACCACTAATTTGCATTGGACAATCATTTTCAATGTATTGAATCATTATTTCACAAATAAATGATGAGGAATAAATAAAAAGAAAACTGAAAACATGGAGATTAAATGAAACATGGTATCAGGTTACAAAATCATTCAACTTTTCTTGAACAGTTATTCTGGATTAGGGTTCTAAAAGTGATGCTTTCTACTATTTTTGACACTTATTAGCTGAAGAAAAGTCTGGATTTCTGTAAGTTATAAACTCTACTGAAATAGTGAACTTAATTTTTCCAGGTGTTCAAATGATTACTGCAACATGAAATATGGAGCTAATGCTTATCCATAACTCGATACATTAGTTTTGTAACATGAATAAAATATCTTAGAATTATATTAAACACTGTATAAAAAATCTTCCTTAGCTTCATCTAAATATCTGTACCCAATTCAGAAATCTTTTCTGCTTGCCATACAAACAGATTTGTATAACATGCATTTTAATATAGCAAAGTGACAGAAAAAACCATCAATTAGATATGAAATAGAAACGAAAGAGCAATCTCATAGTAAAATTTTGCGCAACAGAAGAATCTTTCAGTAACAGGATACATACCCCAATTAAGGACATCCATCGATTACAGAGGCTAGAGTACCAATTATTAGATTTGGACCTTATGTGGGTGTCTCTCTTTTGTTTAAGTGCGGCTTCTGTAGTACTCTGCTCTCCTACATCAGTAGCAGGCCCATTGACAACTCCATTTGCAGCAGGACCACTAACCACTACCCCATCATAGCCTTCTCCTACAGGTCTCTCAGGAAGAACAGAGTGCTCTTCTGGTGAGGATACAGCACTTGATGTTGGAGAGCTGTGTTGCCTCTGAAAAATAAATATGAAAACATTTAGTCTCAACTGATTGAATCACGAAAAAGGGAGTTATATTTACCCAGAATTCTTACAAATGAGCAAAATAATTTTTTTTTCTCTTTTTCATAAGTTAATATAATACATAGACAAGATAGAAATACTGATGATGACCATATCCATACAGGCTAGGGAACTACCTAAAGATGGAGGTGATGAACTACAGTAAAAATCAACACAAAATCAAATCAGTAGTCTCTAAATGCTAGTCAACAAGAATCTAGTGACTGCTATAGTACATCTCTAACCCAGGATGTTGATTGAATTCACATCATGAAATCTGCATGTCTCGGGATTCACCGCATAATTATTCTTAGCAACAACAGTTTTGCCAGCCATCCTGCAGGTGTCTGCAGGTCGAAGAATTATCAAGGTGAATCCCAAGATATACAGATTTCATGTAACCAACCCCGCGGAAACTTAAGTAGAAATTTACCTCATACTCACTAAGAAATATATTTTGGCTAGATATCTATCACCCTTGAAACATTCACTAAATATGAGCAGCAAAATTAGTTTTTCACCAAGCATCAGTTCACCCAGAGATATGTATCAATGATGTTAACTTTCAATTAAAAAGAAAAAATGCAAAGAATTATATTGTACGTTATTGTAAGATTTGGTCATTGTGGGTGTGTCAAAGTACATACATGAGTATATATTCAAAGAAACTCTCAAGGCAACTTCAGTCAGGATTCAAGAATTAAAAATCACAAGAAAATTAACAAGAATGGTGAGAAATTCCTACTCATTTGAAACCAAATCATTAGATGCAGAATAGTATACTCTCAACATGATATAATCATTTAACATACTGTCAATTTCTGATGCTGAACTCTCTCAGGAAATAATTTATCCAAATCACTGCTGTATTGGTGAACTGCATCTCCCATAGCAGCATTTTCTGAGGTAGAACCATATCCTCTTTCCTTTCCTTCTTCAGTATGAAAGGTTGGACTACCTACATCTTGATTGCTCCTGAATCAGGTCAAAAAGTGAGACAAAAGGAATAGAAATATTATTACAAGATATTTAAATATAACTCTATTTTTTGATTATTTTATTACATAAAAATATTATAAACATAAAATATTACATATTACAATACAATACATATACACACTGAACTGTAGAGAGGAAAGATCAGTCAGGCCATGTGACACTGGCCACAACCTCATAGTGGGAGCAAAATCAAAGCTCTAGTTTCCCAAAATTAAACCTTGTCCAGAAAATTTGATGACTATTTAAACTTGAGATCAACTATAAATTATCCTAAGAGCTCAAGCATATACTTATGCTTTTAATATGAACAATAAATTAAACAGCTGAAAACAAATCAATAAATTTATTTGATCTTTTAATACGACACAAATGCATCATACATATCATGCACACAAAATTCTCATTTATCTTATTTCTATTCAACTGAAAGACTATTCATTAACTTGAAAATATCTTTATAACAGTGAAAAAACTGTTCCTTAACTTTGCTGGTATCATATAGTTACTAAAGGAAATGCTATAAATTCTATGAGGTAACAATTGAAGATGGTTTAGCAGATTTAATTAATATTTTAGGATGAAAATGAATGCTCAAAGGCCTTTAATTTGATGAAGTATATATACTAGGAACTTCTATTTCCTCCATTATTTTGTACAACTGATATATGATCAAACATATCACTAAATTTTTCAGGTTTCCAATGTACCTGTGGATAAAGTCATTAATGGCATTCAAATTTTGATAATTTTAACAAACAGATTTTGAACCACATTTGGAAGTTATCAGAATGATGCACATATATTTTGCAAGCTGCAAAATCAGGGGAAGAAAAGATTTAATCTAAAACTGAAGCAGAAAATACTCTCTATGATTTAGTACACAAGGCAATCACTTCTCTTGAAATATAATCATAATTGCAGATAAAGCCGATTTATGAAATCGACAATTACTTTTCAGTTTACAGTTATGCCCCATTGAATATGAAAGAAGACTAAATAATTAGCTCCTTAAAACATAAATATGACGTGGATGAACAAGAGTTAATTAAAGAAATTCACAGTTTAAAATACCACCTTCCTTTGGCAAAAAGTGAGAAAATCATGCAGAAAGATATTATGGACTCTTCACGAATAAAAACTGCAAGAGAGTTCAAATCCAAATGTGGAAATACAGCTAAGAATAACAGAACATTTGCCATATTTATTTCAACTGAAGAGCGTTCAATAAGTAAACTGAAATCAATGAAAAATTATTTACAGTCATTGATGAATCAAGAGACTTCTTCTCTTCCAAAATTATCTATTGGATGTAACAACTGTTAAAATAAATATTTCAATGATACAACAAATTACACTATTCATCTTGGAGTGTCAAAATCTCCTCAGTCCTGGGTAGTAAAAGTCACTACAGCTTTGTATACATATAAAAGGAATGTAATCTAATGTTTCAAGCATGATCTCATTGTAGTTCACAGCAACAAAACAAATGAGAACACAACTTTTTGAAACTAACAGTTAATGTATAACATACAAAGACTGATCTAAGCACAAGGGTGACTGCTATTCAATTCTATTGATATCCAAACAACCATGGGAAACTACTGCCTCAACTACGAAAATAACAGATGCAATCACATCAGAAGAGTTTTTAAGGACAAAAAATAACTAAGTTATATATTGTCATAAGTTTTATATAGTCATAAGCAACATTCTATTGGTTGAAATTTAGCTTTAGAAAGAAAGAATAGATTTTAACATTCAGATCTTACCTGAACCTTTCTTCTCGCCTCATCTGAATTTCAAATGTCTGTGCAAGTGCAAAGTAAGAATAATCGATGGCAGCATATGTTAAGAGAAATGGCATGGTAACTATGGGAGCAAGTGTATTGATTTGTCCCACAAGTATGAAGGACAATGTTACTATTGCAACTACAGCCATTGCGTAGACAGGAACTCTGTTTGGGCCTCGCTGAAAATTGAAAAAATTACTTCAATCACCATAAAAAGACAGAACATAGATCAAAGTATTCTCAAAAAGTAATCATTTATAATAATTCTTTTAAGCATAATTAACTGCTTTCTTGGAAAATTCCTAGTGACGTGTGGAAACTTACACCTCTTCCCAGAAACGTTATTCCTGGAATGACATTTTCATTAGCAATTGACTGTAAAACTCTTGGTGTTCCATACATTGCAGCAAGGCAGCTAGACATGGAAGACACATACAGTCCAGCAAGAAGGAATACATCTGTTACAAAACAATAATAAAGTAAACTGTATTTGGGAAAGGTAGGAAAATTTTACACTTCCAAGTACAACTTTGGAAAACAGTAAAAAGTAAAAAACTAAATACACTTACGCACAGCTGCTACCTTGGAAGCTAACATAAAATCAGTAAGAAGAGCACTGCGTTCACAAGTACATCCCAAGACTAAGACAAAGAGTAGATACAAGAATGTCCTGTGGAAAGAGATTGAATTAGATTACTATTTGAGACAGTTAAACTTCATGAAATCAATGTAAATAGAATTACCCAGTGCCAAGGGCTGAAAGGGTGCCATTTGGAATGTCACGGGAAGGATGGCGAAGGTCTCCACTCATATTTATTCCAGCCATCACACCAGTAACAGTTGGGAAAAAAACTCCAAACACAGTGAACCAATTGTAACCATCTTGGTAACCAGGAAATGTGTTATTTGCAAAGTTACCAGTTAGCCATCCGTCAAATCCACTTTCTGAAACACAAAATTTAGAAGTTACAATACTTCATTGAACATCTTACTGAAAATATTGGATGCTTCATGCAACACTGCATTCTCTCCTTATAAAATTTCAAATTCTTATCTTAAAATCCATACCAGCTCTATTAAAATGAATCTTATCGTGTGATATCTGGTGGAAATCCATTTTAAAACTTTAATACAACAATGAATAGATAAATACCCCAAAAATTAAATGAGCAATTGATTTGGACATTACAATGTCAACGTTGGGTTGAGGAAGTTGGTTGAGAAACAGTTATTCAACAGGTATTGTACATTATCCATTCCTTTGTAATTTAAGTTTCAAGCTCCATTTACTCAAAAATTTACTGACTCAATATCATTAACAGTTCAGTGCAAAAATCAATTTTTCTTTCAGGTATTACTAAAAAACTGTCTTAACATACTATCTGCAAATGAAATATTGCTTCAGACTCAGCAGTTTTCAAATTTTTCCTGATTAATATTGTTAAAGACACATAGAACATAAAAAGGTCTCAACAAGTATGATACATGAGAGGATAGGATTATTGCATTTATATGATACAAAAAAGAAAGAGATGAATACTGCAATGATGAATAATGGCAGCTAGGTCAAGTGGTATGAGGTAATTAAATTCTCATAGCAGTCAGAGTTGGTGTAATAGTGAATGTAAGGAGCAAGATGCATCTTAATTGCAGTAGGTATCTTTGTAATTGAAAATTCAGTGTTGTTGCATGATATTATCCAAAGAATAGAGAGAGAGGCAGTTTGAAGAAATAGTGGGAGAGTTTGAAAGATCTTTTGAATGAGAGTAAATCAGGTTAAAATATTTTGAAAAATCCATCATGTAGAATGAAGATAAGGCTCTTTCAAAAACAATCTTTCAGTTTTGATTAAATGAACTACCAAGTTTCCAAGATTAATTTTTATCATTAGGTGATATAGTAAACCATAGACATATTTAGCACTTTCAACTCAGACCACTGCCATAGCATATAACACAGTCAAGTTCATTATTAAAGAAAAGTCATTATTTTGAGTATTTCAACTTCTTAGAAACTTCCTTTGTGGCCTGTTCCATAAGTACATGGCTGTCATACATTTAGTCCATTTTTCCTAGAGATTCTACCTGATTAATTATGTATAATGCAATACTACATCAAGGAATATTTCACATAAATATTGACAACAATTTTTGATTTTATAAGTATAATTTTTCTTGTGCAAGTAAAATTTGAATTTTCCATATGTTTTAGTTTAAAAGACAAAAATATATAATTATCATTAACACTTACCAATTGATACTGAGCAGACATTAAAAATTTAACAAGTAGAGAAGTGTATCATCACAGTAAACATGGCCTACATAAATGACAAAGCTCCACAAGTTTCTTAATTACCTTTTTCAAATTAGATGGCTTTTGGCATTAATTCAGGACTAACCTTTATCGATATGGACAAATGAACCAACAGCAAAATCGAGAGCTCCAAGGAGTAAGATGATAAGCAAGGCAAACTGCAACTTGACCACCCATTTCACACCAGCAACATTGATGATGCCGAGTAGTAGTACAGCTGCAGCTGAGAAACCTCTTTCAGCCCATGCCCATTCACCTAAGCCCACAAGGCGAGCCAGAGATTCACCAAAACCAGTCACATATAGGGCACAGCCAACTGCCTACAAGGACAAAAAAGAAAAGTTACAATGCTAAAATTTTGGCTCATCTCCTCAAGTTTTATCCAATATCAATATGGCATGATATGCTCTTCCTGAATCATGTTCAAAATTACCTTAGCTATCAATGCTATGAAAGCAAAGAAATTCTAAATAAATATTTATAACATTCTTGCAATGTCTATCCTTTTCGTGTATGAAAAATTTATAGAAATCAGGGCTGGCTCTAGATGATAAGTTAAGCAAGCAAAACATTGGGAAATAACAATTTAGGGCTGACTTGAGTACATTTTGCTAACTATTTGAGTGGAAAGATGTAGAGATGGATGCCTTCAGATGACTACATTAGGTCATTTAAGAACCTGGTAAGAATCATTAAATCATTTTAATTAATTCTGTGTGTTCTGATTTTTTTGAAGAAAAGTAATAGTAGAAGTATTTGATTGAATATACCAAGACATCTGAGATCAAATGCATTATTGGAGCCCCCACCAGGTACAGAAGCTGGGACTAAAAGAATATGGTTCTTAAGTCTGGAGAGAGCAGCTATCAAAATTCTAGGTCTTATTGATAAAAATATAACACTATACAGACAAAGATTATACATAAATAGAGATTATACATAAAAATACTTAACGTATGCTAAACTGTTTATTCTGAATTTCATGCATTACTTGACTCTATTTTCCAATAATTATTACATATTTTTAAGGTGATTCTGGTGAATTAATATTGATTGAAACAAAAGGACTTCAAATAAATACACAGCCAAAGTAGGTTGTATTTTTCACAGATAGTTAATTTTTATATTTCATTTTTATAGCATTAGTATGCTAAATCATAGGTTTACCATTTGTACGTATAATACTAAGTGTAACACTTATTACAATCATAACTCTCATGCATAGGGGTAGGTTCTACATATTTTAATTGAAATTTTGTATTTACAGATTCACTTATGGACAAATACAGAATCATGGGGCACACAGCATCCATGAAACTGTCATTATCAATAGTATTGGTGTCTCTATGTGATAAGTAAGTGCTATTTTGTGGGACAAAAACAAAGTATCTTCATTCATTTTTTGTATTCATCAAACCCGTCATTACCAAATTATTTTACAATGAAGACAACAAAATTTTCATGATTGGCTTTAGAATTCTAAGTCTCATTCATTATCTACTACATATCAATTAATTTACATTAAACACCAACAAAGATCAGATATATAGAATGGAAGAAAAATATCATCAACATTTCAACCATACAGCCCAAATTTTATATGAAAAAAACTTACCTGTCCAAAAACATAAAGTATTCCAATAGCTCCTCCAAATCTTGCACCAAGGACATAAGATAAAAGGAAATAAACACCTCCACTTTCAACACGGCATCTCTCACAAATTCCAACAGCAGAAAGAACAGAAACTAAGACAACCCCAACTGTAAAGAGATATTATCATTATTAGCAATGAATCTGCAGCAAAGAAAGTAATATGAATAGAATCATATTGATTAAGTGCAGCAAAACACAACATGAATGCACAAGGAGTCATAATGCGTACATAGTTAAATACAGGCTCACCATGTTATGACAATTAAGAGTACTAAACCATGGTTAAAAATTGGTGGAATTATTAATATCTAAAAGTACTGAAGGTAAGCTAAGATTAAACTTAACTATATCTTATTTGGCAGTGTGATTTACTTGAAGTGAATCAATATTTAAGAACTAGAAAGGAAGGAAAATTTACATTCATACTTATATGACAAAAAAGGAAGGTACTGTGGAAAATTTACCCTGCTATTTAATCCTTACATACTGAAATATCTTGTAAGAGACCCAATGATGACAAACAAATAATGGTATTAGGTAGAGAGTGATAGTGTGTATCTAACAAATAAGGCCATCTTGCCAAGAATAATTAGATTACCTGTTGCAAGTACAATGAGTATTGCACTAAGGACTCCAGCTTGGCCAACTATCCAGCCTGAACGTAAAAATACAATGACTCCAAATATGTTGATGAGACAGGATGTAAACACACCATCCCAAGTACCAAAAAGAACTGGTTCAGAAATGAAGAACTGGGACTTCCACCAAGGTTTGTCTCCCTACAGAACGAAATATTTTCTTAGTTGACAAAATTTCTTGCCATCTCTTCTAATATTCTCATAAAGAGTATGTAATTCTCCTATCCATTTATGACGCATATTAAAAATATTCTGCATCGAAGCCTGTGGCAGCTTCATAAATATCAGCATGGTAACCGAAAAATATTTACCCGTTCCTGAGCGAATAATTCATTATCTCCAGTGGCATCGACGGAATATCCCTCACTACTACCTCCTGCACTGTTTACTCGTTGTCTTCCAGCTTCAGATCCAAGCCCAAACCTTCCCCAGTCCACTGAACCAGATCCTGCAACACTACCATTACTTCTCCGCTCAGTTTGATATTGTTTTCTTATGGGTGACGTAGGTGACTCCATCATATATCAAGGGTAGAAACTGATAGTTGACCACTCACCCTCAGTGAGCAGTCATTCCTAAAATGTTACAAAAAGTTGGCATATGGGATTTGACACATTCTAATAAACTACAATATATATCAATATGGTCTCCATAGACAAGTATTTTTGCAGAATTGTGAACAAAAGGACATGAATTAAAACGTATAAGAAATAGCAAGGATAGATAGAACACGGGCCCTACGTCTACACAACGCGAAATACACCTTCGAAAATTAGTATCATTTCATCGATTGTAATCTCATAAAACTAACATTGAAAGATTAATTATATGTTACGACAAATCTCTCTGATGAAAAAAACAAAGTAAAGTAACTTATAATATTCTAACAATCTTCACACCTTGCTACAAGATTTTGGCGATTGATGTAATCAAGAAATAAAACTTTTTATCTAAGAGATAATTCTTAGATAAAGTGTGTGGAGCGCGAACATCTGATGGTATTCAATATAATAAACGCGCTACTGATAAACATCATTTTTTATTAAAGTAATATCGACAAGAAGACAACCATCTCGCCATTGGTTACGCCTACTCGCAAGAAGGTAGCATTTTTGGCTTGTAACCATAACAGTCCTTGAAAGTGTAGAAATTTAAGTCTTATAAAAATATTACTACCTTCATACTTGCTAACAGTTAACTTAGACAGAAAATAAACAGCCACGTAATCATAATTAAAGGAATTTTCACTGAAACATTCAGATAAATGAAACAAAATCACTTGTTAAATAAATAAACGTACATAGGCTCACTAGGACTTTTCTGAAAACATTGGTATGAATCACGATTTCCAACACTTCATCGCAAACCATCTACGTAATTCTAACTCCTACGTCAAAAACGCCCAAATCTTTCCACTTGTTTGGCACTACGAGGACCATAAGCTGAAATGTGTGGCAGGTAGCCAACATTTGCAATTTTCATACGAAAAGTACCAATATACTTTATTAGCTTTACATATTCTCAATTTTAGACTATCTTGCCTAGCATAACTGTACTAATTCAAGAAAGAATTACTTCGGTAATTGGTTCTTATAAAAAAGAATGACCTCTGAGGAAATCTTCAGTTATTTTTCAGAACGTTAGAGGGTTACCTTATCAAAGCGAATATTCTTTAAAAAACGTTTTCCTCCTGACTTATTAATTCCCGAATGTTTATCACTATTAAAATAAAAGAATATAGCAGAAATTTAACTGGTTAAATCTAAAATTTCGATTTTCCTAGGGTAAGATCTATCAGAGGATAATATATCTAAGGCAAAAGGTAACTGCAGAGGAAAAATAAAAGTGCTATAAAACTAGTTTAAGAAAAGTAGATTATTATAAATAGCAAACAATTACAAATTCTAATTTTAGCCACATCCAAATTTAAAAAATTGTGTAAGCACCAATTTATAGTCTAACTTCTATTCCTTCTATTTGTTGATGGCTTGTTGTACCACCTGTTGTCTTGAACGTCTTGAAGACGCATAATAAACTCCGCGACGGTCTAAGCCGGTTAATCCGTGAAAACGAAGTTATCTTCTACTTGTTAATTACGAATAAAGTTTGCGCATAAATTATTATCTGAACAACATAATAAGAACGATTAAACTCCAACATCCAGAAGCGTAGCAATGCTTAAATAATTCACATAATCTTTTCTTGTAAACGACAGCACTCTTACATAAGTTCACTCATCTCTAGCATATTACGACTAATATGTCGTAATGATTCCTGAGAAGTTTTGCTTGTCGTAGCTGTTAAATAAAATTGACTAATTATTAATACTGACCCTTAAAATAAAACAGACCATAATATTTTTAAAGTGTCTCCCTGAATTAATTACCTCTAGTTCCCTTGATAACCTTAGTCATGAAACCTAGAAATAATTTTGTTGGGAGCAGAAAGTTTAAAGTCCAAATACCTGCATTTCTTTGAACACGTTGTTCATTTCCGAGTCAAAAATAATTTATGGACGGTAGTTACGATGAAGTTTTCCCTGAAGAATTGTATTAAATATTTCTTATAAAATATCTCCTTAGGTTTAACACTCGAAATTAATAATTACCATTTGTTAAGCTTCGTGATTCTTCAAGTGGCAAAAAACACTCGAACAATAGCAAAATCAGAAAGTAACTCCGTATACAAGGTTAGCGAATATCGACACTCGTTAACAGTCTAGAAATTCTAATAAATAATTGTTTCGAAAACTGCCCTGAAAGCATTAGCGTCATGTAAACGAAGACTAAAATAGCAAGCTAAGCGTAAAATGGTCTAACACTAAGAACCATCGTTTCGTAAGCGTTTCTGAGTGTTGCAGCTGTTACTCGTGATGAGCTCATTTGGTATTTCCAATGCTGTCGCCGTCTTGGGAAAAGTAAGCCGATCATGAATTATCCCCGAATATGACAACTACGAGAAAAACTTCTCATGAAAAGCATTGATGTAGTTCGTAGAATAGCAGTTGTGAAATAGACCAATACTGAGTTTTAAAAGATGATTTTTTTCAACTTGGAAGACTCGTGACCATGAGTCTTCACATTTGATCATCATACGTTAAAGGTATTCTATAACAATTTTACAAGAGAGAGAATTCTGCACATTTGTCTCATCTATTTCATAAGTTTTATTCAACTGCAAAACTTATACTTAACTTATAGATTTGACTAAATCTTTCAGAGAATAGGTCCATAAGAGCAGGTAATTAGGTTCTGTTGGGATAATCGAATAATTTTGCAAATCTTAAACACATAACTAAAAGTTCTACGTGGATCCAGTGCACTGGGAAACAACTATTTCCTAGAGAAATTCACTTAAATCCTGAAGTTAACCAGTCTTGGCCAAATGATCCAGAACATTCATCTTCTTATCTAAAAGTACTTGGCGATCATTTATTTCTCCACATTAACTAAAAAGTTCAAAGACTACAACCACTTTTGAACAGTGTTAATGATAATATTTCATTGACCTTTGAATTAGTCAATTTTTCTACAAAGCAATCTTGAACCTCAAGCACTTATGCTATTTTAAAAATAAAATATATTGAACACACACAGTAATTATACAATTGATGCATATTGTAATAAGTGCTTCAATGAAGATGCAAGACCAGAGATGTGACCACAGGAATAGTTGTAATAGCACAATGATAACTGTACAAATAGGGAGATGGTCCTTTTATTTAGAAACTAAAGCTTTCTACAGATAATAAATAATTAATGAAACAAAATAATCTCTAAAATGATACCATGCATTATGTGCATAAGAGAATGTTCTTTTTCACATATGTTGATTGTCTCAATACAAAGTCGAATTTTTCACTTGGATAATTTTTTAATTATGAAATTTTTGTCTTATAAATATAAAAACTTAGTATAAATAAAGTCAGCATATAAAAAAAACTCAGGATATAAAAAAACATTTTCAAAGAAACAGAAAAGTATAGTAGGCTTAATCCTTTAGAATGTATTATTCAAATGTATTATAATTAAAATCCTTAAGCCTTGAGAATGGGAAACAACACTCCCCACCATTGGTTAAGAAAAATATAGTCCCCTTAAGGGGTTAATTGAACATTTATTCACTATTTACAATAGCAATGATAAAAATCTCTTTTAACAATCCTTTTGAAAATATTTTCAAATATACTAGGAAGAATTTTTCAGATCACTGAAAATACTGAGATACTTCAGTAACATGTAGATAATTTATATACAGGAAAAATTCATTAATCACAATGAAAATGCAAGATTTAATAGTACTAATTACTGGAAAACGTATTACATACATCTGAGGAGTAGATAGCAAATGATATTTTATTAAACAACAATTAGATGGATTTAAGCATCACTTTTGACCAAAAATTGATTAGGGTCACAGAGACGGCTTCGATGGGTACCTTTGTCATGACATACTACATGAACTAATCGTAGATTAGAGCGAGTGAACAATAGAGAATAGAAATATGACCAGTTCACATTGTGCTTTTTTTCTGCTTCAAGAGCAAGGTTGATAGCAGTGAAGAGAGATGGTACAATGCTGCGGGAACGTTCAATTCTGAAACATAAATAAGCAAATAAATTACAGTGAGAATTTAAAGGAGATATGAGAGATAAAAGAATTAATGACTTAATTCTTAACAAAAAGTTTTGTAAAAGTAGCTCAGTCGGGACTCTTTTTACACACATATACCACTTTCATGCTTCCATTAGAAGATAAGCAAATTGTTGAATGACTTAATTAACACAAAATATTCCTCTATATTATCTTATACTTGTTTGTATTTTACTTCTGAGATTAATAAACTGCATGTATCTATCCTGTACAAGAAATAAACTATATCAAACCAACTTTTGCTCCATATAACCCTCCCTTGTAGAAACTTACATTCCTACCACATAAAACTTCATTATCAGTCTAATTCATTAATAATTTAAAGAGGACAGACTTTATATAGAGTTCAAATTCATACATCACCCTTCCTTCACTGACCATGTTTCTCTTTATATTTTCCAGATGCTACTGAATGAATGTTTGAAGTGATGACATTTTAGCAATCTTGGGTTCAGTAAATTGCATGTCTCACAGTATAAATAAAACTGTTGACATTTGATAATATACAAACTATAACAGCTGAGGAACTTCTAGTTCTCAATTTTCAAGCCCTAATCTATGATAATGTAAAACTGAACATGAATTACTACTTTAATAATTAACAGATTAGAAATCTTATGAAAGAAAAACAAATGGAAATCTGCTGTTAATGAATAAAAAGTTTAAAAAAACTCTCCAACAGCCAAGTTTTCATTCTCTTACTCTGTATTCACTCCCTAAGAATTATAGCATAAAAATCAAAATAAGCATTGGGTGATTCCTAGATAATCCAGTTTCCATCCATTGAAACTGGTCTGTCATTTACTGACTTATTGGTTATCAGAGAGTTTTTCAAACATCTTATTAAGAATCTTATACACACCCATGATCAAGATTCCAAGTTGAAAATATCACCATCATTTCATGACTTTCGTAAGGATTGATTCCATGCAAGCTTTCCAAGTAAAGGCACTTTCCTACATCCCAACGTCCTTCACAGAGAAACAGACCATCACCATTACATATTCGCTTGATGGAAGAATCTGCTTTACGATCGAAGTAGTGCCCAAAATGTGCATCTTTCTTCAACTGATTTTTAAACCTTAAATAAAATAACCTTTATATAGAAACAGTAATAGCAAAAGAACAATTTATGCCAAAAATAATACCTACTTTACTAGAATGTTTTCAATAACTCTTTGCTGCTTTCCATCTGTAGCACGTTTCCTAAGTTCATCTTGTGTCTTGTAAAGGTAAGTGCGTATTCTGTCACGTGCTCTTCCGCTCATGTATTCTTCTTTTGTTTGAGCTCTTGTATCAAGGTCTTTGAAAAGAATGATTAAATCAGCAATTACTTTAGAAGCTTAATACTGTTTGATAAAATATCAAAGACTACAACAATGGCAGATGTGATGCTATAACCCATTTGACCCATGCAGAGTAAGATATGTATACTTCAGACTGAAATTCCAACTGACCAATGTAATTAGGAAGTATACCATTTGTTTGTAGCAAAATTAAACTTCTCACTCAAACATATTTTGATGTGCTGATCATGAATATCATCATAATTTCTCTAGAAATTGCATCAATATCAAGGTGATCGTTTTCAATAGGAAATGCGATGTTTTGCTCTTTATAATACATCAAAGTTTTGTTCTTCAGTAACAATTTTTCAATGGAACAATAATAACCCAAAAAAGTGTGATAAGAACAATCATTAACACCAACTATCAATTATTTGTTATTTCACAGCATATCACATAGGAAATAAGGAATTTAATTAAATAATTCCAGAAAAACCTGGTGGAACTTATTCATGTTTTAACAAAATATATACAAAACTTTGGCCACAAAAATATAATTTCTTTAGAATGCTACTGGTTTCAAGGATATTACCTCATCATCAGACCATTATTGAGTCAGAATAAATACATAAGAAACTAAAATGGATACAGGAAGAGGTTGAGAAAAGGAGAGGATGAAACAGGAGAATTTTCCTGTTAGGATGGAATCAAAAAAAACTGTTAGGATGGATAAAATTAAAAAATAACTAAACTAAGGAACTATAAAAGAAGAACTGACCTTCAAACCATTCAGGATGCTCTTTACGATGGCTGAGAGAGCATACATTTTTATTTTGTTGCTTTTCGTGTATTCCTTTGACTAGCTCCTTTAGTTTTTCTTTGGTAGCATGATCGAAAAATTCAGCAGCTTGCTGTCCACATTTTAAATAATCAATGTTAACTGCTTGAAGCGCATTGTACAATATCTGATATCCTAAAATGATAGAGTAAATCAGAGTTACCATGAAACAGTAAAGGATATTATGATACATAATCGTGTTTCAATATAACTGTTGCTAAATTTTCTTCACACATAGGTAAGATACTCATTCAACTAGTATAATAAGGAGAAAGTCTAATCAATCAAATATTGGATACGGCAGTCTTTATCGGTCTCCGAGTGCCAAAATGATCCTAAATGGTAACAACAGAAGTCTTGTTAGAAAAAAGAATAGAAGTAGAGTGTAAAATTAATTAGGGTTAGAGAAAGGTATAAAATTAAAGAGAACAAACGAAATGGATGAAAATAGTTTTGACTTAATGATTTCTATCTGCTTTAAGAAATAGCAAAAAGTTCTCACTTATTCTCTCAGTTGATTTTTTATAGGGAAGTTCAAAATTATTAGATTCATGAAGAATAAATTTCCATATTAGTAATTACCTGTTAAAGCCGTTTCGCCTTCTTTTTGGAATATAAATAATGTCTGAGGAGGAAGAGTTTGAAAATATTCATCATCTTCCACATATGTTCCATCTTGTAGCAGAATCTGAACTCTTAATGACTCAGACTTGTTAATCTGAAATTAAAATACCAAAGTTGTAATGAATTTTCTGTAGTTATGTACAATAATTTTCCACAAGATAAGAATTTCAAATCTTGTTTGGGTTGTAATCGTTAACAGAGCATTTAACAATGAAAATTGAGATGCATGATGATTTGAGAATAATGGGAACAGTTTATTTCATGGACTGGCGTCTAAAAAGTAAAGAGGGTGCGAGAAATCTAATCTTAACCGAAGTAGGTCCCTATTGGAAAACTACCATGTCATAATTAAATAATCAAAGGGAAAGTAGGTAGAACTTATTTACCAGTCTTTGTTTACATTAGATTAAAAATAGCTTATTTTCTGGGCTATGAGGGTATTTACTGATTTTTTTTCAAAATTGCCACTTAAATTACATGAAAATGAACAATTTTAACATCCTTTTACGCCGCAATCAATTTAAAAAATTCCTATCAAAATGATAGAAGAAGAAGTGAATATACGAATGAATAAACACACCAATATTTTTGTAAATTGGATATTATTTTAATAAACTTCTAAATAGATCCGTAGGGTGCTACTTAACATTGAGCTACTCACATTTAATTTGAGGCAGCCTTTCAAACGCAAATCGTTGAGAGAAGAACATGCTATTCCACAAATTCGGGACCGCTTTGCATCAGCTACCTTGTAACCTTTGGACTAAATAATAGGTTAAATGCGTAGCTTGATTACTAACTTATGACGAATTATAATTTAATAAATTAATTGAGCAATACCTTTCTCAAAGAAGACATTTGCAACTTTCATTACGATCAGTTATTGCTTCATACAATCATTTTGATGATAAAGTAATCCGGCACGCAATGGAAATACAATTTTTCCATAATTTCTTCATCTCATATTAACCATCTGTTATATTCAACGTAAACGACCTATACCATAGGAACGATAGGAACATTAGGCATAAAACGAATCAAACGAACTATCGACTAGTTCGATAGTTGTTTTTTGCTAATGGATCGAGACGTTCGAGAGGACCAATTGGTGGATTCGGACCATGATGGTGAATGGTGCTTCACCTACAATACAGTTGAGTCCAAGTGAGTGAAGTCTCACTTTGATTACCGAGCCAACCCTTGTGATAAGTGCAGATGGTGTATGGTCTACATCCGCTTCAGAGTGGACCATCCCCTGGGACACAGAGCATTCTAGAGGACACACAGCACTTTCCCTATGAGACATCAATCAGAATCAGTCGCACATTCTCTGAACTTTAAGAAACTTTATTTTTAGACAACAGTGCGTGTAAGAAGGAGATCGTGAGATACGGTGACCTTTGACACTGAGAGGAGGGGAGTTTTGCTGAGGGGGGATGTTCTGTGTGTTGTTATCAACTTGTCAGGACTTGCTCAGTTACTGCATTGCCTCAGAGCGGAATAGTGCTTCAGAGAAAGTTATAGAACATCTACATTGTTTTTTCAAGTTCTCTTCATAATATTTCCTGAGTGACTTAACATTTGATAGTTTTTCCTGATATTCACCTAGATCTACAAAATTGTTGATCAGAGAAATCCTGTCTAAAGTACATACCGATAATGAGAGCAAAATAAGAGAAATAGACGCTAGTCGTTTTAAGGACTCATTCTTTCGGCGAACGATACGCGATAATATTAGGCCAGAAAAGTAACTCAATCGTTCGGTGTTTACACACTCTGCCACACGCTGAAAGGCGGCTGTAGGGTATTTATGTAGATGTTGTTGAGTATATTAGTAAGGAAGATACCTTTTTGTTATTGAACATAAGTCCTTCTAAGTTAAATATTAATTATAGAATTTATCATTGGGCATTTCAAACATCAGAACTTGTTTTTACTGATCCATTTGTTGTTGAATACCGTAACCTATAATCGCTGAGAAATTGGATGGTATTAGGAAGTGTATGTTTAATAGCCTTAATTAGTGTATTACCATGTTTCTCAATGTTGTATGTGATTTACTTAGCTGTTATTATTATTGTTGCTGTTAGTTTCTCTAATTACTCTTATTTATAAGCATTTATGTAGCATGTATTTAGTCCATTTCAGATTGTAGTTGTCGTACAGTATAGGGTTGGAAGTTTCTTAAAACCTAGTTTATATGCAGTGCTTTTTCTATGAATTGCACTAATTTTGTGACTCAGTGTTTTTGACTCCTTTTTATTTAGAGTTGATGCAGAATAAAGGCATTCAAATTTTTTATGGTAACTTTAGATTGTTGAATGCAGTTATTCATTACTATAGGAGTTGCTGGAAATTTTCCATTTTTTACCATAAATGGATGTGTTGGACATATGTTTAGAATGAGATGTTGCAGAACTGACTGTGATGGACATCTGGAGATGTGTATATGTTTTTGCCGAATGATAATAGATCAATAAACTTCAGTTATTTTAATTTACTTCTGTGTATTTCTTTATCCCCTATTTTTCCTTCAACTTATCACTGTATGATTTAAGTAAATATTTTACACTTAACACCTATATTTCCAGTCCAACCCAATTTTCTTTAGTATCACCATCAGTTTTAGCTATTGGACTCTATCAAAGACTTTTTCAAAGTCAACAAAACGTACACAAACGTCCTTTTTAAATTCTAAGCTTCCTTCTATTAATACCCTCGTCACCCCAATTGCATCCCTCGTTCCTTTCCCTCTCTGAAAACTGCAAGTTTTCTTTGTGTGATCATGAAGGTATTCCACCATTTCTCACTTCAATTTGTCATGTTTAGGAACAAATCAATATAAGGTAATGCTAAAAGACTTTAGAAAAATAATAGAACAGGTATATAGAATAAAAATATATGAATGAACTAGAATGAAATATTTACATAAATTGCTCATATGAAACAAGCAATAAGGAACTAGTTGCTGCACGATGTTGAATGTAAATTTGTTACACTTTTCAAAATTGTAAGTGTTGCAGTTGCTTCTATGAACAATGACTATTCGTAATTTCTTTTTCAATTGTGCTCCAAGTCTATTAGTATAAGTATTCGCCCTTGTACTAGGGTCTTGAAATGGAAGTTGCCATATGTGATACACCATGATGTACATATCCTGTACTGTGTGCGTATTGCACTGTATTGTTTCCTTGAAGGCGGCTTATAAGTAAAGAATTAACTTTCTCCTCCATTTAGAATTACTTTATTCTCTCTTTACTTCAGAATTACCCAGGCAACATTATAATGGGTGCAGTAAGTTAGCCAAGACCATAAATTCGAAGACAAGAAATTTGCGACTATGTTTTAACAACATCTAGATAGATAATTGCAATGGATTTGGAAAATGCTCATTGACTTGGGAATCTCTTTAGGTTTGCATGCTACTAAGAACATTAATTGCCGAAGTATCCGTAATTTACGGTGAATCATCTGCATAGCCGTAGAATCACCCAAATTCAAGGAACCAAATCTCAGAAAAAGAAAATCATTGCATAATTTACGATAAGATCTCTGAACTGTAAAGCTTACTGATTTACAACCAATAATAGTATGTAAAATATGGCATTAATGTTCAAGGGGTAAATATGTTATGGGCTCATTCACTGCACTTGTAAATTCTTACTTTGATTTTATCAACTGGTTTCAGAAATATAAACAGGAATACTTTCCAGCTTCGGACATTCACGTAAATCAGACAGCTTCTGACAATAGAAGTAATTTTAAATCTATCGAACGCAGTGAATGAATGCGAGCTATCGAATGATTCCAACCAATGGTGTTCATATTGTTTTGGCGGTTTCAACGGTACGAAAACGACTGGCTTCGGTCTTCCGTTCACAACACTCGTTTAAATACTGCTGTTCTGCCCGAAGAAATTCGCTGATTATATTGAAGTTTTTATTCCATTCAACGATGGGCAGTCTGCAGCAGCTACGTTGCAGGATAAAGAAGGAATTTTATGAAGCACAGTATAAAAGTATTCACACACAAGGGATTAATGTGCTGAAGACGGCATATGAGGAGGTGGTTTGTTTTGATAAGTTTGTTCTAAGAATTTTATATGTTTACAAAGGTCCTTTGTTCGTGACAAAGTTTGTGTTGAGTTAACCAAGAACATGGGTCATTGCTATAGTTTTCCAAAGCATAACAAATCTTTTTATTAGAAAATCCAATTATCGTCATGTAATTACACCGATCAACCAATTTAAGCATTTATTTGAGGGACGATTCGTTCCCTTATATTTACTGAAGATTTTCTTTTTTGTGTTGACCATAATTCAGTTTATGAATTAGTTTAATTTATAAGCTAGGACTTAAAGCACTAGTTTATTATTCTTCACTAAAGCATAGACGTTACTTTCAGTATGACTTCGAAGATTTTATGAATATATTCATCGAGTGCCTCATTGTACCCCTTGGTCATGGAGAAAAACACGTATCAATAGAACGCACTCTGGATTTTGCTGCAAAATTTTGTGTATCGTTTGTACCCGACATGGAAGAGAACGAGGACGACGAAACTTCAGATCCTTTGCTAAATGGAATTTTTCAGTTTCTTTTTAAAGTACGTTATTTAATTTATTTTTGTAATTTAATTTGATATGTTGGTAATAATTTATTGTATCTTACATTTCAGAGCCATCGATCAGCTAACGAAACTGTACGTTTCCGTATATGTCAGTTTGCTAATCGTCTGTTAGGTTCAATGCCTCCAAATGCTGGTTTAGATACGAATACATGGAATCAACTTCACAGTTGTATGAGTGAAAGACTGAAGGTATGCTTCTTAAGCTTTAGCAGTGAAGTTTCATTCCTCTGTAGCACTAGTTGTTTTACAATCATCTCGAAAGAAAAGCATTTAGTTTATATATCATAACTCAAAACTGAGTTTCCATGAAAATATTTTGCGCTCGAAAAATGACAATAGGTCCCAAGTTCTACAATCATATATTTTTAAGAATTGTGTGACTAAAGGCCCATTAATTTTCAGAGATTTATAAGGTTTCATTTATATTCTGAATTTGCTTTTTCTTGTGAAGGATAAAAAGTCTTCTATCAGAGCACAAGCGGTCATGGCACTGCAAAGATTACAAGATCCATCCGACAACAACTGCTCTGTCATTCAAGGTAAATGTTGATTCATGTTATGAATAATTTTTATAATGTGTATTCTAAACCAATATCAAATCAATTTATGTCAAAGGGCTAAATTAGTTCAAATAAATATTATTATAAATTAGTTCAAATAATTAGTTCCAAACGTGGCCAAATAAGACCATTATTTAATATAAGGATTTCGTATTTTTTAAATAACTTAATAAATTACCCCTAAATACCATTTACTTGTAAGACAAAGGATTTGCTGGAGGGGCTCATTGGAAATGGATTTACAGAGAAATTATTGAGTTGAAAAAGCTAATTATAGATTGTCTACTGGATACTTCGGGCATTTGATGCCCTATTTTTTTCATATGCTCTTTGCTTTAGAAATTATCCGGTATGATATTCAATTTTGAAGGTACAAATTTAACTTTACAATCAGCTCAGAGATAGATAAAAAGAGTAAAATAGAAACGATCCATGAATTATGAAATCTTATATTTTCCGTTAAAAGCTCATAATTATCAATTTATTTAACATTTATTTTTCTTTTTATTGGTATGTAATCCTTAGTCAAGACAAACTGGGGCTTTTTTGTTGACATATGTTGGTTCATAATCATAAATAATAAATATTTTGGATGTCAATAGAATATTACAACTTAAGCTATGTAAGGAAGGTATAAAAGACTGTTTAAAATGTATAAAAATTTAGATTCACTTCTCTGCAGGCTGTTTTTTACCCTATTTCTCACTTTTAAAATTCCCCATTGATGATTATTGTTCAGTTTAGCTAGTGATGATTATTTCAACAATCTAATATTTGAATATAATATGATTGTGCATCCTCTTGCTGGTATCAAGTCCAAAATGCATTTCCAACATTATTTCACTTTTGACATTCTGAAATTTTCAAGCATGAATTTACTATAAGCTTTTTCTTACATAAGGTTAACTTTAAAATGTCCTCTTTCTTTACTTTCAAATGTTTGTAACTATATATTTTCCTTTTGTTAGCTCTGAAATTTCATCTAAATAAGGATCCCAGTGCAGAGGTTAGACAAGCAGTACTCTCCATAATTGCTGCCACTAATAGCACTGTTATGGATGTTGTACTTAGGACAAGAGATGTTAGTGAGACAGTTCGCCGTCATGCATATGCATTTCTTGCTGAGAAAGTGGATGTTAGAGTACTTTCGATTCACCACCGGGAGAGAATCCTTAAGGCTGGACTTAATGACCGATCAGGTGAGATACCATTGAGGAAATCTCAGAAATGCATACATTATGTGTTTGCAGCTTGTTCTAGATATGAATATGTCATTGGCGTTATCTTTTATTTGTAGGGTATGGATGTTTTGCTATTTTTCTATGGTACTATGTTCATTGTTGTTTTATCAAGTTTTGTACATTAAAAATTTAATCCATTAATATTAAATTGGGAGCCATTACTTACAACTATGGTATCACTGTGGATAAGTGTAAAAGTTAAACTATATGAATATTCCAAGTTCTATATTTCTATTGTGATAAACATCAAATAAGTTGTATTCTCGTCTGACAGAATATCTTACGATGTAAGCTGTCTTTAGAATTATGAAAGATATAGGAAGTCAGGTCTCTGTAAGAGTAGCATCAAATTCCCTTACTTTTTAATTTAGTGCATTACTAGAATTTGTGAACCCCTTTCAGAATTATGTTCACTTTTTCCTCTGCATGTTTGACTGAATTCACACTGTAATTTAGCACTTGCCTGCATCTATTGTAAAACAGCCATTTGACATTAACTACTATTTGCTTTAATGGGACCTCCAAATCATACAACTGTGTAAATCTACTGCTATTTGTTTTTGATGCTATATTGATCTTACATAATTATTTTGATCAGGGAGTGAACAGCTCATAGAATCAAAAGTTAAGAGCATTAACCCCCTAATTGAAAACAGCAAAACAATCAAATTGCTCATTTTTTCCAATATTTAATTGACACACTTAAATAAAGACAACACTTTGTTTTCTATAGTTCTTTATCTATATTATACCTTTACAATTTATATTGATAGTAACCATTTTTATTTTCAGAAAATGTCAGTAGCTTTGTTCGGAAAGTCTTATTGTCAAAGTGGCTCGAGAGTTGTGATAACGATATTCTAAAATTGTTGGCATCCTTTGATGTGGTCAACTGGACAGATGCTGCATTCCTAGAAACTGTGCTAAAATGCTTCTTCAAGTGAGTATAGGACATAAGGTTTATTGTCTTGTATATTTTCATAATTGTCCTTCTAGGGGAATATATTCTGTTACAAATAATATTAAAGAAATATTTTGTACTCTCTTCCCAAAGATCTTATGAAAATGAAATACCATAGTTTTTAATCTCAAGTTTTATAGTTATTATTTCAAGACCTTGCCAACAGTATTAACTCTATCTATAATAGCAAATCTTTGATTGCTTTTCTTTGTTGTACAATAAGATTTAAATGCAAAGTCTCATTTTAATTTGTTGAAAAGTTTTAAATTTTTCACAAGTTGCAAATTAACTTTTTTGCATTGCCGTTGCGTTTTAACTAACGCTGACACAAATATTACTATTCTACATTTTTTTCTTGCAGAAAGTTTGAAATAGATGATCTTCTAAGCTGTTTAGAGCTGAATGAAGAAACCAAGACAGTGCCATTAGAAAATTTGTCTCCAGAAAGAGCTTTGTTTTGGAGATACATGGCTCAGTACTTGGATCAAATGGATAATGAAAAATATGCTGATAAAATAGAGAAGGTGCTACCTAATCTCTCTCCTATGTGTGAATACATCAGAAGGTAATTTGTATTTTATATACTATTCTCATGATTCCAAAATCATCTAGTCATTTAATATTTTAGAAATATTTTAAGTGCATTGGATTAGGCCCAGGATACTCAATCTGGTCCCCGAAAAGTATTTGCCAAGCCTCGGTAAAAAGATTTGTTTTATTTGCTAAAACAGTATTTCTTGAGATTGCACTAGCAGGGATAGAGTTGAGGTTAACCTAAATGGTTAAGTAGTAAAGTGATAATATTACCAAGGAATGGCCTGAATATCAGGATAGAAATTTTATATGGTGCCTGCTTTGCTTTCTGAAACACCCTTGGGTGCCTTGGATACAATAAATGTTGAGTACCCTAGGATCAGGCAATAATTATTTCATGCCAAGCCATTCTTTGCCATCAAAATTTTGGCTTTATAATTTATATCATGTTTCAACTTATTTGTATCTGGCAAGTTATAAATATATAAAAAATATTTTTTGATATTGCACAATTTTTTTCACACTTTTTAATTTTTTTGTCAATCAGTTTCTTTAGTAGCTGGCCAAAAGAAGCTGCCAATGAAGAGATATCAAATGAAAATCTTGAAAGATATTTCATCCTGACTCAGTTGATTGGAATAACAAAGTTGTATGATTATTCTGATGAAATTGGAAGGTAAGAGCATTGGAGTATAAATTTTTGAAAAATATCACATTTGATTGAAAAGTTATATTTCAAGCTTAGGAATGGATTCTTATGTATAAGTAATGATTGATACTCTCCATGTTGAAAAATATTTTCTTTTTAGCTTTATTAATTAATGATCTGTTAGTATTACTGTAATTCAGTGAGGGCTAACTTATGATAGTAATGACTCGGTGATTTTGATTTTAACGTTCCATCCTGAGATAATTCAGTTTCAGCGTCAAAATTGTTATACTGTGCTCATGTATAAAGAGTTATGCTAAGGCATTTTGCCATCTTAGGCTAGATGTTATATTCTGCCTTCCATTTAATTTTCTAGTCATTTTGTTTGATTCAATCAAAATAAGTAACAAAAGAGATAATTGTCTCCTTACTTAAATTCATCAATTTTTTCCCTGAAATATTGAATATCAAGAAAGCAAAGATATTAACATTCAACTTGAGGTCTTGCCACCACACCCTTACTCTTTACATGTATTATTCAATCTCAATTTCTTGATCTCTTTCAGGTCAAACCTAAAGGACCTCTTAGTTGACTTAGTAGTTAGTCAGTCTGTGAGACATGACTTGGTGCCAATGATTGTAGCCTCTTTGGATAAGGTTGTACCTGATGTCCATGATTTCATTGAATTGATTTCAGACCTAGTTGAAAAAGTTCATCGACCTACTGTTGCAGAAAAGAAACAGGTTGCAGAGTGGGACATGAGGGAACGAAAAATCAAGGTTAGTTCGTACTTTCCTTTTCTTCAAATACTACACTTAATCCAATTAGTTTGCTACAGCTCTCCAGAGTCATGTGCCAGCCAAAGGTTTAATTCCTCATATTTGCTAGCCTTAATCGATTAACTTTGCACTATATTTTTCTTAACCAATCGCGTATCGGGGAGAGTTGTCTCCCATATTTTGTCAGTACACCTAAAGATGCTCTCATAACTGCGTGAACACCTCAGGAGTGTGTTGTGAGATGCTCATCCCATTTAAGGGTTAATACTAACCATTACCTATCCCTCATAGTTCAACCTAGTTATTTCTCTGTATTTCATTCTCTCCAGGTTCCAATATTCTCTGCTGCTGACTATTATGTCTCAAAATGTACGCAAATGCATCCCCTTCTTCCACCCTGTCCTATTTTAGCTTTTCTGACTTCTCATTAGTTGTTCAATTTACGTTATTTTACCATTTCTTCTTTAGCATCTCTCTTGCTTCTGTCTTCTCTCAGCTGCCTTTTTAGTCAATGGTTCTCAGCTATATTGAAAAATGAGCTTATGTATAGATTTTTATGATTTTTCTACAAATATCCTAGCTTGCATTACTCCTTTTCGGGAAATGTTTCTTTTATGTCAGTTCCTTTGCTTGTACTGTTCTTATTCTTATTCCTCTCTTGCTATTTCCATTGCTGATGATCATGCTATCTAAAAGATGAAAGATTGTGTATGTGTGAAATTGATTTAATCAGGATTGGTTATACTAGTATTAGTAGTATTATTATAGTATTTTTTGCTTGAAAATATCACTTGTCTATGCTTTTTCTAAAAGGCTTTTCTTTTTTTTACACTTAACTTATATAAAATTTTTTTATAGATAGGTAACTAATCTTAAAAAGATAATGGCAAGGAGTTTTTGTTGTACTGGATAAAGAACTGGTTTATCCTAGTACAAAGCTTAGTTATGGTGTTTTTGATTTTTTCAGCAAAAGTAACTTCAATTTCTAAGTATGATAAACAAATGTTTGTTGAATCTTAATGGAGAATTTGAAAATTGAGAAAATGAGGGAATAAGCCTATTTGTAAGAAAAAAATACATTTCATTAAAGAAAATTCTAGCAGCCAGTAAAATTTTATGGAGTTCATAAATTAGTTTGGAGACATTCGGGTTGAAATTCAGAATGCTTTGTGGGATTCCCCTTGTATATTACTGAGCCAGTCTGCCTGACTAAAAGTTAAATAATAAATTCATCTGCTTGTGCAATCATATTGAAAATCTTTCTTCCCAGATGTTCTTTTTACAAAATAAGGTGTATATAATGCTCTGATGCATCTTATTGATTTCTTATTTTGTCTTTTTGTATTATGTTAGTTAAATACTTAACCTAGTTCCAATTATAATATGGTTTTATTATAACTTTTTATTTTAAGCTATGTATATTATTGAATGTAGTACAATGGTGAATATGTTTATTATTTTCAGAGTGCTAAATTAAGACTGGATCTAAACACTGAAAGGGAACGCCAGGAGGATGCCATAAGAGAAAAGAATTTCTTGCTTGCTGAAAGCCTTGAGGAGAAAATTTCTGAATTGCAGAATGAGCTAGAAAATTTATCAACTTATTCTCATGTGGATACCAATGTATGTTTTATCATTTATAATGTTATATTCAAAATCTATATGCTGTAGTATGATGAAGTTAAAATATTATTTGAAAAGAGTATTTTAATTTATTTTTCATTTGTAGTAATTTTCTTTTTTGTTGCAGGTTGTCAAAGAATTAAATGATCCACTTACTCTGCTCAAATGTTTGGAATTGATTGTGAATATGCTTCAATCAATGAGAGTTACATCTAGCACACCTACTATCACCAACCTCAGAGAAGAATTTGTGCTGCAATGTGTTACGGTTGGTTTCTTTGTCAGCATGTATTTAGGATCTAATAAGCTCCTATTAACTCATAGTAATGAGTTTTTGTGTGTGTGATTAATTCATTATGTTGTTCTTAATCAGGATTTCAAACTATAAATTTCATCATCTGGTTTAATTAAAACACCAAATTTCAGTTCAGTTCCAATTTTGTTCTAGCAAAAATCATTGAACCAGTTTTAGTGATGTTCTTTTTTGCTCCACCAAAATAATCCATGTTCAACTTTATATTGTATTAGACTTTAAATTTTAGCGTAAGGTCATCTATAAAAAATGATTGAAGAATAACTTCAGTTATTAAAATTCAAAGGTTGATTATTGAATTACAAGTCTTTGTTGTACATATTTTATAAAAATGACTACTCTTACACCTGGTGAGATCAATTTAATCCATTAAATCAGGAGAGACTACTTTAGAATAACTTATTAAATCATAGCTTAGGAGCTCAAAAAGCAATATTTTATGATTGGAAAAGCAATTCTGATGTTTGTTTGTACATCTTACCTGAAAGAAAATGAAAATCAGCCACTGACATGCTTGCATAACTTATATTAATGACTTATGCTGTAAAACCCATTTAAAACTCTCCCTCCATACAGCTGTGCAAAGAAAAGCAAACTGAGGAATATCTCTTCTTGTTTGTAAAGTGTAAAATGCTTATTGAAAATGAAAGACCCCAAATCTTCCCTTTTTGTTTCTGATGTAAGAGAAGTAACATTTTGTAATATCGTGGTTATAATGCTATCCTGCTTATGATGTGGTTTTCACTTGCTCCTCTGAAAAGCATCTTAACTAGGTTTTACTATACTTACATTACTAAATATATGCCTGTACCAGTTTTTATCGCATGGTTTACTAGTATCTGGATATGTAATGAAAAGGTTATTAACTTTGCATCTAAGGTTTTTGCAAGTAATGTGTATTTTATATAACTTCTGACTGAGCAATCTTTTCACAGATATCTGAGAGCTATCCAGTTCACTCAAAGAGTTTAGAGGCTCTAGGTTTGTGTTGTGTCCTTGATGAACGGCTTGCCAAAGAGTACTTTGTTTTCTTTTTCTGTGTGGTGAGTAAAGAATAAAATATCCTTTTTAACATTTTTTTCACATCTCAGTTTTGATTGCATATTAATAAACACTCATTTAATCTACTCCATCAATTGATATTTTGGTAGATATTTTAAACTTATAAAAACTTAACTAGTAAAATACATTCTGCAATAGTTATAGAGTTGATTGAGTAATTTACTGTAATTTTTTACTTGATTTTTGGAAATATTCTATTCAAGCTCAATAAATTAATATTGATTTTGTCTTTAACTTAGCTTTTTCATTTTACTAATTGAAAGGTAGAATAAATATCGATTTGCTGCAATTCTTAGATTTTGGTTTTGATTTCACAGATAACAAAAGTTCAAGATGATGATGTAGAACTAGGGGTGTCAGCACTGAGGGCAATCTTTGACATATTGTTACTGTGTGGAGTGGAGCCGTTTGATGTCTCTGAGGTTCCTGATGGTAATTGTTTTTATGGCCCTTGCACTCTCTATATAACAAAAAGTGATGTCCAAATTTTGTGGCTGTGCTGATTATCAGTATGAAGTATTAAACCAGCATGTGATTTACTTGGTAGATTGATTGAAAGACAGCATAAATTTAAGTGCATTCCTTACTTTCAATTCCCCGATCCTCACATTTAATCCCTATTGAAGGTCCAGTCATGCAAAGTAATGTTGGCTTTACTCTAATAATGATAGCTTTGATATCTTGGTGTCTTGGGTTTCTCAAATATTAAGAAAACCTATGGTTTATTGTGTGTAGAATAATGCTTGATCTTAGCTGATATTGGTTGTTGAAATCATGTAAATCAAAGGTTGTTATAGTAATAAATATTTGTGCTTTTTAGGTTTGGGAGAAGAATCTGATGTTTCTTCAGAACCATCAGATGACCTAGAGAAATTGCACCTTTCTGAAGATTCTGAGATGAAAAAGAAATCTGTAAAACTAATCAATATGCTCACCTCTTTCCTGGACCATAAGGTAATCATCTTAATATTTTTTAATGATTTGATTGAGTAAATTAAACTATTGTTTATAAGTAAGACATTTTCTCTAAGGGTGATGAATTTTCTCAGAAAATGGTCCTACTAATTCTTAAATTAATGAACAGCTTTCATGGCAGCAATATTGATGTTCTCTGCTAATTAATAATACTTATCTTAATAAAGAAAGTATACTCTCTTGAAGTATGATTCAGCTTTTTAATTAAATCAAAGTTGTATGGAGAGAAATAAGTTTGATGCTGGAGGGCATTGAGACCTTATTGTATATGTGGTTAAATGAAAATCTTCTCTAAACTTGTTTTTTGGAATTTCACCTCCATTAGTATTCAAGTTGAGGGAAATGTTAGAATTCAAATTAAATAAAAATCTTTTATGAAATTTTAGAAGTTGCTTACATTTCTGCATCAGCAAGTTTTTAACAGAAATCAACATTTCCCTCAAAGTCAAAGTGAGGGTAGAAGTTAGTTTGCTTTTAAGATTTAAGTTGGATGTCATCTTTATTTTTTGTGACTTTGTATTATGTTCAAAAATTCTTTATTTTATCTCAATTTTTTGTGGACAGATTATTCTCCTTAAAATTTTTGGGAGAATTAAATACTTGAGAGTGATAGATTTTCATTTCTGTTTGCATTCTCCTCTTTCAGCACTCAAAAATCAAGTCTGTTGCAGTAGAAGGACTTTGTAAACTTCTCTTCGTAGGAAAAATTGTTTCTCCAGAGCTACTTTCTCGCTTGGTCCTCTTATGGTACACTCCCATCTCAGGTGTGTTAATGACTTTAATGACTTTATAAATGAACACTTCAGTTGTGATGCAAGCAGACACTGTTAATTTGTCAAACTTATTAGATGTTTTTACATACAATGGAAATGACCCTTTTTTCTTCACTAGTTTTATGTGTAGAAATCTATTATTAGTTTACTCTTCCTTTCAGTCTTTACTATTATTATTTGTATATATACATCTTACAATCCAGGTTTAAAAAGATTAATTTAACTGTCTAAAATTCATTAAAAACATTTTTGAATCAGAAAACATTGCATGATAATTGAAAGATTGTGTTTGGATCGATAGCTTCTGTGTTTGATTTAAGTACACTGAAATTCTCTCATTGTCTCAAAATTCTTCCTTGACATTAGAAATTTTTCATGCAAATTGAAAGTCTTTCAAGGAACTCTTAAGAAAACATGTAGAAATGTGGTATATATTTTTTTCTGGCAGTTTTTCTTTATCTGCTAGAAATCAATAAGTTATTGGTAAAGATTTGCTTTTGACAATTTAGAAGTGGATAAATCAGATAATAATTGCTATATATTTTGCAAATTTCCGTGTTTTTAATGCAGATGTGGAGCAGGAGAACTACTACCACCAGTTGATGGGCACATTTTTCCCAGCGTACGCAATGCATCGTGAAGGTGCTCAAGAGGCATTGGCATCAGCATCTCTTCTCTCTCTTCGCACTCTCTCTTCTGCTCCTGATACTTCACCTCTAGCAAATGTGGAGCTCATGAGTGTTGCTTGTTTCTTCCTTGACCTTACACGCCCTGGTATCTCAGTAGTTGAGGTATGGTATTGTGGCAAAACCAACATTAGCAAAGGAATTTGGAAATGCATCAGTTCGAATATTTAACTTGCAAGCATGAAAAAGTCTTGAATATGGTTAGTCTTTTACATGGAGATGTTAAAGATCATATAAAAAGTATCAATTAACTAGTCAAATGCTTTACATACAGGCTTATGTTGTCTTTTAGAAAGCTAGAAATAGCAAAGTGTATTTGCCTGATAGTGTTTACACACTGAATATTTATTCACTGGGGCCTTTAAAATAAAATTCCTGTTTTTTATCATCTAACAGTGTAAATTTGAATACTCATCTTTGTGAGCTTGTATAAATCAACTAGAATCATCTTTTTTCAGTCATAGAATTCTTTAACTACTATGGTACAAATTTGAAAAGTTGATTGTCAACTGACTAAATAACTAGTCTCATTTATTATACTGTGTTTATTTTCAGTAGCATTTTTCTAGTTCAATAATAGAGAGTTTCACACTGTACATTCACTTTACTTGACTTTACAGTTAACACCATACATGCAAGAATCTCTGTTTCTTCGAGATAGAGCATTGGGTCTTGGCTATCTCCCAATGGTGTTAAAATGACCAATAATACAGTATCATTCTTTTTCATTCCTCAGCCAGAGATAAACATGCACAACCACATGGGAATAGCATTTTCTCAAGAAGTGTTTGAAAGCAGAGATGACCCCAACATGCAGCTTGTACTCATTCGCTGTTTATCGCTCATGGACATTTCACTTGAGGATGGGTCTCGCAAGCAGCAATACTTGGCCCTTCATAAAAAGTTGAATGAGGTATGCTAAATTAAATTTATGAAATATTTTTGTTTAATTTAATCTCTTACTCACTTTTGATTTTTATTTATTTTTGGGCCTCTGCATAGCCAAATGGGCAAAATGTTCAATTTTGGCAGTGCCAGGTTCAATTCTTAGTGGGAGGCTTACTCACAAAATCATCTCAGCTGTCAAAGCCGTTTAAAAAAAAATTCTACTATAAAGTCATATATCTTTGTTTTACATTATAGCATCTTTAAAATTTATTTCATGCTGATGTATACTTACACATCATGCAATCTATTTTCTGTTAATTGAACTCATAACCTCAGTGATTTACAGTTCTCAGCATTCTGCTGTTCTTCCATTCTTCTTTGTCTTAATTCATACCAACTCATTTAATTCTATTACCTCTTCATTCACATATCCCTTTTGGATCATTCCATTTATGATAATGTCATCTTTATCATCCTGATTTAATTAATGCTATCAGTTTTCTCAATAAACCTTTTTTCTGGTCTAGAATAGTAATGTGCTATTCATCTTTTTCACTTTGAATCCAATTCAAATTGAATTGACTTGACAAATGAAGCTTTGTCTGTTTGTTACTCTTCATATTCCCAAATTGGAGGTCACATTTTTTTAGCTGGGATATAATTTTGTAGTCATTTTGATAAGTGAATTAGTTTTGGTTATAAGTGTATATGTATATAAATTGTGCCCAACAAATTTCAGCTCAATTAAAGTCAATTTAATTAAATTTAATGTTTTTCAGGTGTTGACTTTGTTCCTAATTTTCATCAAACGAAATAAAGTAGTATGTTCAATTTGAAATCTCACATATATGGACCCCTCTAGCTTAGAATCTTTTTCAGGTCCTGGTCATTTATGTGTTGATGTATTAATTAGATTTCTCTGTGTCATATTACAATCTAAAATAATTGGAGTAACAGTCATTATCTATGTTCTAATGAAATCAGTTTATTTATTTGTAGCTTGGATTTGTCTTTCTTTATAGTTGTGATAAATATTTTCAGTTCACCAACATCATAAATATATAATTACATGTGAAGAGAAAAGTAGAGATGAATAATTGAAAATTAGTCAGAGTTAGAAGTTGTATTTGGTTTGCAATATAAATTTATTACAATTAATTACTAATTCTTTAATTTATCCATTTTTTCCAGTAATTGAAAATTTATTAAGTAGTTTTTAGTTTCTGCATCTACTAAGTTAGATTGTTTAATTCTAGTTCATCACAGACAAAACTTGTCTTCGATATTTAAAAAAGTTTTATGGAAAATTGGAAATAACTCGCCTGAGTAGTGATGCAGAGAAGACGAGGGATAGCATTGAAGAAGGTGGAGTGACCTCAGACAATGAAAATCCTGTGGCAGTGATGAATCGTGAAAGAGCAAGCATGCTGAATAATCTAAGAAAATCTCTCATGGTATGTGGTCTTTAAAAAACTTAATGTCCAACGTAATATAAATGAGATATAAAAAGAAACTAACTTTCAGGATATATTCACAAAACAAGTTCTTGTGAATGGAGTATTGATCATCTAAGGATTTGTAGTTAGAACTTCTTTATGCTGTTCTTAGGAGCCTTGTGTATCATTTTGCCATTAACTGGGCCATATCGTTGGGATGATATAGATTTTCAGACAATTAGTGGAGATTTATTTCTATGACTCATTTGTTCCACCAAACTGCAATGAGAAAATTTAAACAAGAAAGACATTTCAATAAAAATTGGTGTGATGATAAAGTTTCTTATATTTTTATGAGAAATTATAAGATTGGTGTTACTGCTATTGTTATTAATTAATGTATTGACAGTTGTCATGTTTGGCTATTTCTTGATCTGGAACATTATTATTTTTATGGAAATGTTTCTTTAAAACTCATTAGATATTTTTTTAAATGAGATTCTGTCTTGTATTCAGGTGGGAGATGGCATTCATGTGATTGGGCCATCTGATTCTGAAGAGGATGATATTCTGGAAAACATTACTAACAACTCTGAATTGTCTTCGGTAATGCATGGCAGGTTTGTGATAAACAGTTTATATGGATACATTTTCAAAGTAATAGTTTGGTATCTGATTAATTTTAAAATATAGTAAAACCTAGTAAAGATGCTTTTTGGGAGACTGAGTTAAAATCATGTTATAAGCAGGATAGTGTTATAACCAGATTACGATACTTTATATTTTTATCATGTTGGAAAACAAAAGAGAGGGGCTTTTAGGCTCTTTAATTTTAAATAAGTGATTTACACTTTAAAATGGAAGAGAATCATCTATAAAATACTTTATATATCACAGCCATAGATAGCATATCTCTAGTCCATGAACTATTATTGTGTAACATTGTTTGCTCTCACTTTTAAGATATTGGCTCCAATTTATATCAGTTCCAATAGTGGGATAAAGATTGCTCTGCTTCAAATTATCTTTATTTTATTCTCACAAAGTTGGTCATTCGAAAGAAGATACAAGGATCAATTTTTGAAGCAAAGCAGAGAGAAGAGGATAATGTAAAAACTTTTTGGTCTATTGAATGAGGCAGCTGATTGGCCAAAGTGTGTTGCAGTGTGTCTGGGAGTGTGAATTAACCATGCTATAAGTGTAGCAGAACATCTTAAGGGGTATTTCTACCACTGTGATACATGCAAGAGGGATGAAGAAAAAACTGTTTATTAAGTGGGAGCATCTTTAATAGGTTTTACTGTATTATTTATATTGCTAGGAATAGGTATTTATAAACCCTATAAGAGTATTATTTATATTTATCTTGGTTCCTACTAAAACAATAAGAATTTATAGACAAGCTAATGAAAGATTCTTTTGATTAAAACAACTTTCCTTGCTGCACACCAAAATATTTGACTAACTTTGTGAGGGTAAAACCTTTTAGTTCTTTTCCTAATGTCATTAGTACATAACTTAAAAGAACTAAGTTAATTATTACCACCCAATTAACACTATAGATCAGGGGACTGAGGGCTACATATGGCATATCCTTCTCTGAAACCACTGTTTTCAATTTATGTATATGTCAATCTTTCAATATGAGCTGTGGTTAAGAAAAGAAAATTTTTATTGGAACTTTCATAGAGTATATGCCAATATATTAGCCTTGAATACATTTCACTAGTGTTAAAAGCAGGTGCCAATCAGAGTTCACTTTTCATATTTACAATAAGCACAGTTTTTCTTTTTTAAGGGAGAGAATAATCCAATCAAAATTTTCTTTCCATTGCAGCTCAAGAGAGAAACACATAAAACTTTTTAATAAGTAGTAGTTTGAGGGAAGAGATGCTCACATGCAATCCATTTTATTTAAGAAAATATTTCATCGAACCTTAAATAACTGTAAAAGTAAGGAATGAATTTGCAATACCCTTTTTATGTATTTTAACCATATGGATGGAAATAATGACTTTCTCAGAAGTCTAGAGCAAAAGCTAATAAACCTATGATAGTTTAATACAGCAAGCATATATACCAATCTTAACTTACGTCTACAGTAATTAAATGCATCTGCATCAACCGGAAACAATGCAAAAATTTCTTTTTAAGGCAAATCAAAGGATGCTTGATAGTGATTGTTCCCATTCCTTTACAAGAATGGATATATCAACAAAAGCGTCTCTTCAGTAGTGTAACTTTTAAAAATAAACCCTTAAATTCATCTGCATTGTTTATAATCATATATTAAAGATCAGATTAGTTCAATATTAACTAAATAAATTTTTATGGAATAGTTTCAATGCTTTATTTCCTGTTATTTATTTTTAAGGGAGCAAGAATCGATGGAATACCTTGAAGTCGCAATGCCAGTACCTCAGAGGAAAAGGAAGATAAGACGAAAACAGTAAATTTAGTTATAGCTTCATCTTTTAATAATTGTGAATGTTATGATTTGTGCTTCATTTAGTTTTGAAGGAGGTGCTGATCTTGTCAGTGCTTCGCTACCATTGCAATATAAAGATTTTATTTTGTAAATAAGATTTGATTTATTGGTACAAGCTATATGATAAAATATATATCTTTTATTTGAATTTTTATTTTTATTATTCCTAAGTATAATTGATATAATTGTTTATATCTAATGCATGCAGAGAAAAATATTTTTTCCTTCACCTAAGACAAGACAAAATATTTAGTAGATAAGTTCAGGATAGTTCAGAGTTGGGAATCTGTGACATTTTTGGCATTTATTGCAGCCTTATAGTTCTTTTCATGATGAAATACATTTATTTAAATAATCATTTCTTCTAACCTTGCTAATGACGCCATGTGAGAATGTGCTTTTTCATTTTACTCTGTGGATGAATTGGCTTTTTCATATAAAATTTCAATATCAACCATTCAAAAGTATGCAACACAAGCATGGCCAGATGGTTTCACATGTGTCCTTTCTAGTGAGATCAAATGCTTTATGTGACCTTTTGATGGTATTCTCAACCCTGGGATAGTTAAGAAGGTAATTACAGAAGAAGTCTGTTATAACAAGAGCTGAAAAAAATTAGAAAAGTACTTGTTGTGAAGCGTACTTGTTATTATAGCTGATTTCTAATACTGAATGTCTTTCCTCTTGAATCCAAGGGCAGTGAGTGCTGCAGAATGGAACTGTAGAGTTTTTAATTCTTATGTAAATGTTTCAGAATGTGTAAAAAGTATGTTTGCCTCCAAGTAATATTTCATTGATTCATAAACCATTTACAAAGAGCGTACATATGGAAGGACAAGTGGATCTTGTGAGAAGTCGCTAATCAAAGCTCCCTCAAGCATTTTTGCAGAGGAAGGATGAAATGAGTGGGAAATAAACGCTTGAATTAGGTTATGATAATTTTTGCATTTAATCTTTTTCTGCTCTCTGAAGATATAATGCATCTCAGATTACTGTTTGCATGTTTGACTTGGCCTCTAATGTAAATTGTCAATTCCAAGATATGCCTCATGCAAGACAAATATAGAAATGTGGCACTTGTTAGAATGATACTTCAGAAATAACTGCTCGTTATGATGGATGTAATTCCTTATCCTTTTGGCAGCGAGATGGACAACGGCCAAAAAATCACTCATATAACGAAACTCTCCTTAAATGCCATACTCATTATAATGGACTTCTACTGTAACATCAAAACCTTATTTTTGTATTTCCTGATCCAACAGTCAAGTTTTAAACCTTTATTTGTGGTTCTTCATACATTTTGTCATATGGTCTTAATGTCTTTTCTTGCAATAGCTTCAAATTCTTACATATTTTTTTCTTATCTAGTATTCATTTTACAAGACAATGAAGGTGGTGCTAGATAAAATTAGCTCATAATTTTTATTGCATGTTTTCTTTCTACTTCTTGATTGATGGAATTTGATTGATTGAACTTTTTCCACAATCTTGTTCTAAGGATGCTTTGGGTGATCGTGTTGAAGCTTCCAGAAAGTTGAGGTCTTAGCATTTCAAGACTCGGTCACCCGAAGTATAAATAGGGTAAATACATTTTCAGGGATATTGGAGGAGTTCATGGTCCAGGTGCAGGCTGTTATCTTAGTGGGTGACCACCACTCTAGATTACAGGGGCTGACTATCAATATTATTCTGGTTTGAAACCCTAAGAATATTGTGGAAGCAGAAGAGTACACTAAAAGAGGAAGCAGAAGGAAACATCTCCACCCTGACCAATGGGTTGGGAAGGAATTAATTTTTGTGTCCACTCTGGAAATGGGTCTCAGGGTCTCCATGATCAGGGACTACAGAGCTAGAAAGCTATACCTCCTTCCCTAGGGAAGGTGGACTCCAGTGCAGTGGTCACCATATCCCACTGTAAAAATTTCCCTTTTCTTCAATTGTGAATTTTAAAGAATGAGCATCTGGTTCATAGTGTGTCAGGACACCCATTATCAATCATAGACCAGTGTTGTGTTCTTTTTGTGATTGATGGCAGCTCCTACCAAAAGGATGCACTAATGGCCAATTTAAGTACCACCAAATATGATTAGATTAAGTATAGGATTATTGAAGACATTATGCACTGATTTTTGTTGTAAATTGTCATTTACCTGCATAAAACAAATTAGAAAGGAGCATGAAATTGATTCGAGACCAACTGGTGGGAATATTCTGCCTGTCTTCTTGAGATTCAAATTGTAGCCAATGACTGCAAGTCAACTTTCGTGAAGGAAGATGGAACCAAAGCCTAACTAACTTGTAGGGCTCTTGTACCCAAGGGGAACTAGTTAGGAATTAGGCTTTTGACTACTGATCTGCTGAGGCAGCAAGGTGGTCCTAAAATCCAGGTATTAGACAAAAGGCCATCTATCATCATGACCCAACAGATCCAGGCCAGGAGGTTGAGGGGTTTAGCAGGAGACTTTTCAAGTACTACAGACTAAGAAAGCTTCTTGGAGTCTCTGGAAGACCTTCCCCAAGCCTAACACGCATGACTCCAGTAATCTTTGCAGCCTAGCAAGAAGACTCCTTTGTTGTGACTACGTTGAGTTGATCAGTAATGTTACCACTGATATCTAGGACAATTGCAAGAGATTTTGGACCTTTGCAAGTCAGAGAAGAATATCTACATATGTACCCTCCACTCTATTTCTAGGAAGGACCTTTTCTCTAAGGACTAAAGGGCCTCTGGCTTCAACTAATTCTTCTGGTCTATCTTTCCTACCACCAGTGCTGCTTTACCTCCTCTTCTACCTATTTTCTTGAATTTCCTCTCCAATATATCCGTTCACCGCAAGAAGTCTTTCAGCTCATCAACAAACTACCAATAAACAAGTCCACCAGCTCTGACAACATTGGAGCACTCTTCCCTTGCTCTACCATCATTACCCTGCTCTTACCAATAACAAAGCTTTTTAACTTTATTTTCAGCCAGTACTTTTCTCTCCTACTGGAAATCTGCTAACGTTACCCTACTGCTTAAGAATGGCCCATTGAATAGAATTGATAATTACCATTCCATTTGATTCTTCCTGTACTTTCCATTGTCTTTAAATGCATACTTCACAACTGACTGCTATCTTTCATTTCACCTTCTATTTCTTGACTGAGGCGAATGATTGGCTAAAATGGGTTGTAGTGCAACTGAGGGGCAAGAAAATATTCATCTTAAGAGAAGCAGGGCATTTTAAGAGGTACTGTGTGTTTCATGTGAAAGGGACCAGAACTGTCAAAAAACTGCGCCTTAAGCAGGATGGTGGGTTTTACTGTCATCGTAAAGAATAAATTACAATATTTCTTTTATGATAAAATATGATATTTAATCCTCAAGGTTTTAGCAAAGGTTGCAACTTCTCCTTTATTCTCATTAGAATTGTTTCCATAAATATCTCATCAAGGAATTAATTTTTCTTGGGCTAAAGACAGATAATCAACCAAAAATCTGTGAGGATTATCAAATATTTTTATGATTTCATGTTGAAAATTTGAGTATATGAAATTCTTATACCCTCCTGGATTTTCAAGATTAAAAATAATAAGGATAAGAGAAAGGTAGTTAGCAACTTTGTACAATAGCCATGCAAGTGGTAAAACCAAGGGGAAACGGGTGTGAAAAATTATCAATATGACTGGGACAAGGTCCCCTACTTTCCAGGCAGCTGCTCTAACCATTAAATTACCATAAAAGATGGTAACCATATGTTTTGTGAGTAAGACAAATGGCGCTCCACTTCATGTTAGAACACCTGCCCAAAGATGATAGAAATATCATTGTTAGGCTTATTCTCATATTACAATCTATATATATTTACACAGCCTTTATGTTTGATCTTACCTGAAGCAGACCATATCTGGGTTACACAAATTATATGAAAATAAGTAGACTTGTGTACTGCTCTTAGTTCAGCTGTTTCGTGATGAATTTCTTACTATTAAAAAGACCATCGGATTACAATTTTTGTCAAATGCTCTGTCATTTTTATGAATATCCAGTATGTCAACAAGCTAAGTCAGTAAATATGCTTAATCTCTTCCTCCTTATTTTTCCTTGGAGTTTTAATTACATAAGATTGGGAATTGGTGCTTTACAATGAAAACATGAGGATAATCATTATGTCTGTTATGGATTAATGTCATCAAAAAGTTTATTTTCACCTTTCCATAGTTTAAAAAATAAACTTAACAGTTACAATCAGACTCAATATAAAATACTCACTAGATATTATCTTAGATGGCCAGAATTATCTTTTCCACATCTTGAGATAAATGAACTTTTCAGGGCTCCTTAGTAACAGCTGAACACATTCAAAATACAACTTCACATCAGAAGAACTATTAACATCATTGCTGTAGTATATGTACTAATTCATCCCTATGGGTCTTACAGAAGCCGTCCCCGACAATCACTTGAACCACAATAACAATACATCACTTTACCAGGGACACTACCAACATCATAATTGTAATCCCAGGTCAATTCTGTGCCAGCTGTTATGTAAGTTAGAGCAAAAAATGCAACCCATGGAAATCGAAGGTCGTGAGAGTCCACAAAAACATTTTGCACGAATACATTAGGAGTACAAGAATGCTGAAATTAAAAAATATAACATTATTAAAAATAAGTATGTTCAAAACTTACAAAGGATAATTACCTAATACAGCTTCATACATAATATAAATAATACTAAAATCAAAATATTAATATTCATTAAGCACTTATGTTAATATATTAAGACATTATTTTATTAAGATATATTAATTATATTATTTAAGTTAAAAGTGAAACTAAAAGAATTAAGAATTTCTTAGAAAGATTAGTGTACAAACTGAATAAATGCAGGGTTATCCATACTTACATTTAGATATCTTCCTACATTCCCTATATTTTTAGCATCCATGATGTAGCAATATTCTCCTGGCCCATAAATTTCTCTAATGGATCGGAACTTAGATTTTCCAGATTTCTTGATATCCGTAACATTTGGTTCTGCTGCAGTAAACCTCAATGGTTGTCGTTTGACTGAAATAAATAGGAAATAAGCAACTGTTATGAAAATATTTGAAGAGAGAGTAAAGTAGGATACTAAATTTTAAACTCCTCAGAGTTTTGCTCAAAAATAAATATTTACACCAAAACCGTTGCTCTATTCTCAATGAGTGAGTGAATATGTTGTAAGAAATACCTTAAATGTTGGTAAATGATATTTGTTAGAATAAAATTTAGTTCTTTTTCATGATAATGCTTATTTTCACACAGCACAATAGATGCTACAATTTATGATGCACTTAAATGAGATGTTTTATAGACATCCTCACAGAATGGATTCAGGAATAAGCTAATTCCAGTCTGCCATAGCCATAACTAGTAACTCTTTCCTAAGATAAAGCAGTTACTTAAAAGGTTGAGGATCAAAAATAGGGAGAAGCTTGAAGTTCAGAATAATGACTACATTAAAAGAACTAACGAATTATTGATGAAGGTATAGGAGAATTTAAATAATGATGTAACAAGAATCAAATTGTTTATGTCACATTGTAGAGAAGTAGATCAAAGTTGTGGCTACTTTGTAAATATGAATTTTTGGCATAATTTGTTGAAATTGAGAGTTAAACACTGACCCGTTAAAGCCTCACTTTTATAATTTGACTACACAAAGAACCATAAAAGAAGACACTTGCGACTCAAAGATCTAAGTAATATATTTTTAAGATTGAAATCAGTGGAACAGAGGGATATTTTGCTTTGGTGTGATTAAATATCAAACAATTTAATAAACATTGCAATATAGTAACAATAATGAGATATTAATCATCATATGCATGCATATCAACCATTAGTGTTTATTCCACATTAACTATAGGCACCAAAGAATTACAAGTGGGCTTACCCTCCTCAGAATCTTCATCATCACTCATATTTGAAGATTCACTCAGAGATTCCGATGCATCCCTTCTGCTGCTCTCCCTTTTCCTTTTTCTTTTGCTGGTTGCTTTAAAAGAAAAAGTAATAAATTAAAATATTAAAAACCATATTGTGTAAGCAGTGTAGGTGTCAAGGTCCTATTCTTGCATTTCAAAGGTGTTATAGATTAGAAAGAGATAATTTTCACAAGAATAAGAGAACTAAAAAAGAGATTATAAAACAGATTCAATTAACTTCTTGCTTACTTTTTTTCATATGCTGACAGGCTTTCTTATACAGTTTCTATATTGATATTTTCCCTTTATCATGGGTGGATCATTCTCTCCACCCATCTTTCATAGTGTTGATTGTTTCATTAAGTTTTAACTTATCATAAAATACAAAACCTAACCCAATGTAGTCATGCTTAACTGATAAAACAAGCCTAAGTGAAAATGTTAAAAGTGAAGAAAAGCTATATTACTTATAAAAATTTTGGCATATCCTAAATTACTTAATTTTATAATTAATTAATTCCTTTGCAAATTATTTTATACAGAACTTTCTTTATCTACTTACAATCATCTGACTTAGTAGAGCTAGATTCATCATTTTTCTCTTTCCTCTTTCTTAATCGGGATCTGAAAGAGAATAAGAAATAAGACAATATGGGCCTAAAGAAGATGGCAATAAAATAAGATTTATTATGTTGATATGAATCACTATGTATATTTATGATATACATAATATGTATATCATAAATATTCAATTATACACATATGCATATCTTGGCTCAATCTCAGAGCAGTTTTTCTAAACTATATACAGTTAATCATCAATCTGACAATTTGAAGTAGTAATTTTTCACAGAGATCTTCAATAGTAGTAAAGGCAGCAAAATTTCTAGGTTATTCTATGTTACAGTCAGCAAGGTACACCAATGCCCAATTCTGGTTTACTTTTAATTGGTAGCTGAATCAGTAAGATGAATGTCAACTCAATAATTAAGAAAATGACAAGAAATGTCAGATAATATTCAAATAAAATGACAAATAAATAAAATGTTTGACTATGGATTAAAAACATCAAAAGAATAAGATAGATTAAAGTCTCTGCTATTTAATATCCCAAATATGAGGGTAATCTGTTCCCACTTTCATTTTAATAAATAAAAGAATAAAACCCCATGTAATATTACAGACTTATTATTTAGACCAAGATTCAAATCTGTATTGTCATAATAATCACAATAGTTTTCCGGGAACTTTCAATAATAGAAAAACCTATTACAGTTCACTGCACAGTAATCTATCTCAATGTACTATAGTTCTGTCTATGCCTTCACCTGATGGAATGTGGAACTAATATAAGATACATTGCTATTACATCCATTAAAAATATTCAACCTAAACACAGGACTGAAAACTAAACTAAAATACCTTCAAATACTTACGATTATAATTGCATACCAACCTGATAGACAAATCACTTGGGGTCAGTTCAAGACGAAGACTTGTTTTAAAGTCCTCATCAACATCATAACTATTTTTGTGCCCTTTTTGGTATTTTCCATACATTTCACCGCCATTGTCATCTCCTTCATAATCCTCATCATTACTATCTGAAATAAATAAAAATTAATTTTAAATATAAAAATGAAAACAAAATCAGCAGTTTAATAAAAGTATCAAAGAAAACTAGGAAATGTATTAGATCTAAATCATGGTTAATTTTTTTATAACCATAAAATGTGATGAATTCATTGTAAAGAATTAAAAGCTAAGTTAATAAAATATCCTTTTCAAGCTGGACTTTTAAATCATTTTTACTAATTTCAAGTAATACATAAAGTAAGAGCTTTAATGCAATGCCTAAATGCAAAATCAAGCAACTGATTCAACTAGTACAAAAAGATGCAGACCATCTCCTTCCTCTTCAGAATCCTTGGTTTCAGAGGTCTCCTTAAAACAGGTAGGATTAGAGGGAAGAGGCTTAGCTTCCCCTTGTGGAGTATTTACAGCCTCAGTGGTATCTTCACAATTGACGTCTTCCATCACATCACTCTCATACCCCTCCTTGATCCTCTCTACTACTTCTATGTAATCAAGCTCAGCCAAATACTCATCTCCATAAGCCTTTCCATCCTGAAATTTTTAAATCATACAAGTAATTCAAAATATGATTTCTGATTGCAAAGAAACTTTCCTTCTTCGGAATTATTCAAGCTTTTTCATCTCTATAAAGCACTGAAATTTGGACAAGAGCATAAACTCTGAACCTTGATAAACTCAAAGCAAGGATTAAATAAACTACCCATAGTCCCATTTCTTATTTGGTTGGAAGTTATGCAAACATGGATGCTTCCCTGACATTCTTACACAATGATCATGAAGAAGAGGAGTACAGATACCAAAACAGATTTTCATTCTTTGTCTGGCAAAACAGCAATGAGACTACACTATAGTGTTTATAGATTACGTTCATAGTATAAGAAATCTATGAGAAATGTTCCTGAGAAAGAACTTTAAAAAATATATGTACAATAGAGCATGCACAAAAATAAATCAGGCGCCACTAGATAATAAATTGGAAGAAGAACAAGGTGCCCAAATTAGAGGGAGCTCTGCTCACAATTTACTACTGAAAAAACTTTATGTGTTAGGGCAGGTCTGACAATACAAGTAAATCAATCATTGCTTGGGGCAATAAAACAATGGAAGTTGGACCTTGATTTGGAGGAAGATATTCATATTTTGTTGCATGGTTGCATTTACATCAAGAAAGATCATAAATATAGAAAATTAAGAGAACATGCAAAAGAGCATAATATGTTTCAATGATAATGGTCAAAAACAAGGAGGGATGAGGAAGGGAATACTCTTTTCATCTTGGAATCTTTACAAAAAATTTCACAATGGTCATGTTCAAATTACTATATTATTCTTCTTCAATGGTCATATTCCTTAACAGTTGACATTAAAAATTACTTGCAAGCATACTACATTTCCAGAAGAGCTGCAATTCATTTGCAAATTTTCTTACTTAAAAAAATTTGGCAAAAATCTCACCTCATTGGCTCCCTGTTCAGTCAGAAGCTGGCCTACATATATGCACACAAATGCCCCTTGAGGAATGTCATTTAGGCATTGGACTCCCCATCCTCGGTCTCTAGTGCGGAATACTTGAAGGCGTTGCTGGAGAGGTAACTGAGCAACTCTGTTTAGACATGTGTCATTACATTTGCACCTGAGGAATACATAACAGTAAATAAAAATCACAGATCAATGAAATAATTTTCAATAGAACAATGCTTGTAATAAATAACATTAACTACAATAATCAATGCTTTTTTGACAATTGTTCACTCTCAATCAGCAATTTTCTATATGAAATGCATTGTAGCAACATTAAAAATTAATTCAATAAATTTTCCTAAGAGATCAAGATATTATATTTAGATATCCACTAGAGGACTGAATAGACTACTAAACTCTTTAGCAATTTAATTTGTACAGATTCAAATGAGCATTGCCCTCCTTTGCTCTAAAATCTTGTGAAGAGGACTTATATAATTTTAATTAACAAGTGTGAATTCAACTTTATCCATTGTTAGGGGAATAGAGAGTCAACTAAACTCTGTCTTGTTCTTTCATAAACAATATGCATAAATGTGGAGTCGAAATTCAATTGAGTTACATTGTTAAAGTGTTAAACATCTATATAATAATAATTTGTCTTTATTGTACGGTAAGATTGAGACAAGGTTGTCTCTTCTTCCATCTAACCCTTGTGAGTGTGCTTGATATCAAATGATCTTTGCAAATATTATATATGTAATGAATGTAACGTGATTTTGCATTTGCTGACTCTTGCACAAATTATTGAGGACTAATGGCTCTGGAAAATTAAGAAGACAACCATAAGGAGAATAAACGTAAATTCCCTTCCTAGCAATGGATATTTTCAATTTTATAGCCTGTTACAATTATCAATAAAAGCCTCTCCACTGCAAATGGATTAATAAATAGTGATACTAATTGCCTCAGTATTTTAATGTAATTTTTGACATTACAGGTAGATAGTGATAAAAATCACTATTAACAACCACCCCAGATTCACTATGGTACATGATACTGATGATATAAAAATACAAAAGATGAACAATTCGAGAACAAAGGAGATAAGATGTTTTACTGATTCAGATACATTACTCCATCACCAGGGATAATACTTAACAGCTAACAACATAAGGGAGAATAATTGTTAAGTTAGTAGATGTAAGTAAATTTATGAAAAAGCTTTCACTAATAATTTCTTTGTTGACATTCAAAATGAAGAGTTGCATGGAATGAATTCACAGCAGAAAAGACAGTTAAAAAACTGAAAAACACATAAAATACAACTGATATACTAACCTTGAATTGCACTCATAGATTCCAGTGGTGACGGGCTCGGGTAGTCGTTTATACATGTATCCAACAGAGGGATCAACTTGTCCAGAAGGACTACACCTTGTACCCTGAATTGTCAACTGCCAACAAGCACATTTCTCTTTGTCCTGACAGGATCACAATGACAAAAATTAAACCATGAGAACATACCTGTATTAGTAGCAATATTATGCTATGAAAAAGCTGCCATATCAATGTATCTAGAATTCTTTCCAGTTTTAAATGGTAACATGTGATTAATCTCCAATTAATTCCTTCATCCTATTGTAACTTCTATTATTTTTACCCACCTTTAGAAATCTATTGTACATAGAAGATGAATAAGAGTGAAAGTTTTCTTAAATTTATGAGTCATGATAGGCTCTTTTTCTTTGGGTAACTTAAAAAATTTAACATCATTTCTAGGCTCACCTGGCAATCATCATCACAATCACAACAAACCAGAAAATCTGCATCAAGATTCAAATGTACACCTGGTGTGGGAATTCTAACAGTGCTATACTCAACAAATCGTGGATAGGTATGATCAATCCAATTGACAGCAGGGATGGGCACTTTTTCCTTCCCGTACGAGATGTCCTAGAACGATTTGCAAAATTCAAATTAGCAAAAAAAACCTTATACAATTTCTTGATGAATGAAATATTTTTCATTTGTCTTTTGGTAAACAAATCTTCCTATATTTAATTACTTTAGAAGGCTTAGACAAATCAGAGAATTAATCTGATAGAGTTTTAAAAACCCAAGCAGAAGCTTATTACATAAATTTTATGATTTTGATGATAGAATTATCAGAAAAAAAAACTTAAGATTATAAAGGAAATAGGAATAAAAATAAATACCTTATATACCTTGATATACGATAAATGCTTGAGAATTGTAAACTCAGCCATACAATGAACCCAAAAATCGAAGTCAAACAGATCTATAGGCATTGTTGACTTTGTCATTCTAAGATAAGAATGCAACTCCACCAAATTACGAATTCTTCGACCACATGGAGCCACATACAAAACGACACGCTTGGTACCACCACGATGCCGTACAATTTGCCTATATACACAATACATAAATCAAACAAGATAAGTATTAATAGGGAGTTTAAACTCCCTTTTTCCAAAATGGACAAAAAACTACAAACTAAATAAGGCGAATCACTGAAACAAGAAAATAATATGAACTGCTAATACTCATTTACAATTTATCTATTAGAGCTAAAGCTATACTGAAATGACTAGATAAAGCTTTCTTAATTTTATGTCAAATAATTTTTTCTCAGTCAAATTTTCAAAAATACATCAAACCTTTACAAATTCGAAGTATTACCTGATCCATCCACATAGAAGAGGCTTTGCTAAAGGATTCTGACCTTTAGTGCATTCCTGTGGATATGGATAGCCTTCCAAACATTTTGGACCACATTGGTGTTGAACATAGGTTTTTATTTTGATGTTTAGATTTTTATTATACTGTAAAATAACAATAAGCATGAGTAATTTTAAAAATTAATTAAGTAATGCTAAATTTATTAAAAAGGAAAAATAATTACGAATTATCAGAGAAGATTGTGCGACAATATTCATGATAAATCTCTGTCTCTAAAATGGCATGTGTTTGAATATGCTACATAGAAAAATTGGTATGGGAAGCATTAAAAATATTCAAGATACTATACAAATAGAAGATATTATACAATAGAAAATAACTGCTGGCAGTTAAAGAGTACAAGGAATTTTTCTAGAATGTCAAGTAATTAAACTCCTTGAAGCAAATCCTGGTGGACCTGATTACAGGATGAAGATCATAGGAGACAAAGACAGCTAAAATTATTTGAATCAAATATTTGAAAAAGTGTTAACTAAGAATTATTTTTGCTCAATATTTCAAGAGTATTAATATGGCAAGTGGAGGATCAGCATTTGATCTTTGGTCAGATTACACTTTTACCCTTCCTTTACAGGAGCAAGCAAACTTTATCTTCTTTACATGTTTTTCATAAGGTGAAGAACATACCTTAATCATTTTATCTTCAAAACAAGGCACTCCATACTCAGCCCTTCTCTCCTCATACTTTTTCTGGATACTGGTACTTTTACGTGCAACAGCTCTAGCTGGTTGTGTGCGTGTTCCCTCTTCATCCTTAGGTCTCATTTCAGTCTGTCCTTCCGCCAGCCTTTCCCTACTTGCTTCATCATCTCTCCCTTTAAAAATTAATTAGTAACTATGAAATATCATGTTCATTATAAAATCAGAATCTTACCACAATAATTCATAGATATTAACAACAACTAAATGTATAAGGTTTAAGGCAATTTTACCTGGTGTAGGCACTTGCTCTGATTCCATTTCATTTCCTCTAGTATACTCCACATATGGTAGATTCAACTGTAAATAATAATTCATATAGAAACATAAATTTTAATTTTAACCATATTAAAGATTACCACATTTCCTAAGAGATAATAAGTGAATTAACTAAACAAACGATATTTTTAAATGATGAAAATCACCAGGCACAATATACTAAGGAAAATAAATATACATGGGGTATTGAAAATTCTTAAGAAACACCTATGATAATTTGAGTGAAACGGGTATGTTTACATTCTTAAAAAGATGATTTAGGTATTTTCAGGATGAATTTTGCTGAGGATTGCATAAAATTCATGCAAATCATTATCATTCATGCAATCAATTATCATTAAAATTTTGCATAAAAATCATGCAAAATTTTAATGATAAGAATATTATGATATTACCATAATAAATTTTAAAATAAGAATCATCTAGAATTTCATTATAGAGATGACATTTTTCAAGCCTATGACTTAACAAAAATAGCATTTAATAACATATTATGAGGCAATAATAACAAAAAATATAAGTAATACAGTTAAATAATAAAGTTATTCAAATAGATGTATAATATGACATAATTTGAAATATTTAGAATAAAGAATGCAAGTTTTCATTTTTAGCAAAATAGAAAGGGTAAAAAATAATTTAAAACTATCCTGAGCAGAGAAGAGAAATCCCAAGGACATCATAAATAACATGAAAAACAATAAACCACCAAAGTTCAATCCTCAAGTACAAAATTATGATAAAATTTATAGGAATGAATACTCACTTTCTTTAGAGAAGCTGTACCTGCACACCTAGCTCTGTTAAAATTCCCAATACTTTGCGATCTAGCATTTGCATTTGCTATTTCAGTATAAAGAGGACCAAGTCGAGTGGAGCCTCTATAAATCCATTCAGTACGTCCATCAGCATCAAAATGTAAATGCACTAATGAAGCATCAACTTCGAGTACTCTTGCTACCCACCATTTACCTAATGAGAAAGAAATCAAACAAAATGAATTATGCTTATTCTATAAAAGAGCAGTAAATGTTTTTTAACTTAACAACATGCTTGCATTCAGATAAAAACCTTAATATAAATATATACATATATATATATACATACATATATATATATATATATATATATCTATTATATATAGCTAACTCTCCGGATATACCTATATATATATATAGGGGATACGAATTCTGACCATGTTCCACGAGCGCCGTCGACGTCAGATTTTTTCGACGTACTGGCCCCACACTCTAGATGCCAGAATAATGCAGACATAGATGCTAGGTGTCATGGGTTCGATACTAGAATGTCCCAAAAATCGCAATTTTCCCATAAGAATGCATTGCGTGGATTTAAAAAAATTATTTTGAGGCACTTATCGGTAAGATAGAGGAACCAAAATCTCGGAGGTTGAAGCTGTGGTAGTCTTCTATGGTACCAATGGAAGAAATGTTGCCAAAAGAACCATGACTTCGACTCCAGGTGGGTCCGAAATTCTTCCATAAGAAATGCATTGCTGCCATTTTTGAAAATTTTTTTCAATGCTTTCTCGATAACCTGGAAAGCCCAAACTCCGTGTGGCGACGGAGGCGTTTGAAAACATTCTTTCATGAATTTCACAGTTCGTCTAGTGGTCCTTGGTTCGATGTAAGAGGGTCATTCCGATTCCACCATGCATTTCAAACGGGGAAAACGGAATCTTATTTTAGGACGTTCCCGATAAGATATTGAATCGAAACTTTGGAATAAGTCATAATAGAACTTACCTAATATTAATTCGCTATTTTCTCTCACAGAAGAGTCCTGAGTTCGACGCTAGGCGGTCATTTGCGCGAATTTTTGCAATCTCTTTTGAGGCCGTTCTCGATGCGATAGAGCAAACAAAATCTCGGTGTTTGCAGATGAGATGGTCTTCCATAGTATCAAAGGAAGAAATGTTAGCAAATGACCGTGTGTTCGACGCCAGGTGGGTTCGAAATGCTTCCGTAAGAAATGCATTGGTGAAATATTTTATGATTTTTTTTAAATCCTTCCCGATAAGCTGGAAAGATAAAACCCGGAATGGTGACAGAGGCGTTTGAGAACATTCTTTCACGTTATTCGCCGTTTCTACAGTGGTCCTTGGTTCGATGCAAGAGTGTCATTCCGATTCTACTATGCATTTCAAGCGGGAAGAACGGAATCTCATTTTAGGACCTTCCCGATAAGATACTGAATTGAAACTTTGAAACACGTCAGAGTGGCGCTTATCTATTATTCGTATGCCATTGTCTCTCACAAATGGGTCCTGTGTTCGACGCCAGGCGGTCATTTACTCAAATTTTTTAAAATTGTTTTGAGGCCTTTCTCAATGCAGGAGACTATTCAAAATCACAGCGTTTCCGTTTGAAGTAGTTTTCTATAGAACCAGTGGAAGAAAGGTTGCATATGACCGTGAGTTCGATGCCAGATGGATGAAAATTTTCACGTAAGAAATGTATTGCGGCAATTTTTAAGATTTTTGCTGGATAAACTTCGAAAATGACACCCGTAAGGGAAACTTACTGTAAATTTTTCACCAATTAGCTTGCAGTATGCAAGCAACTTTTACTCGTATATATATATATATATATATATATATATATACACATATATAATAAATAATATACAATCAAGAAGGAATTTTCGGATTTTGTTTGAATTAAAAATTCATTTAATTTACTTGATAAAAATAAATCAAGTCCAAGAAATAGATCAAGTCAGAATAACTATAAACAATTAAAAATAATAAATATACAATTATTACAGTATCTAGATAAACAGCAATGGTCTCCCTTAAATGAGGATTAGGTTGGAAGCTTTATTTATATTAATCTACACTGACTCACAGCTTCCATAACAATCACTAGCAAAATGTATGCACCAATGTAAGTGACTGATCAAAAAATGGCAAAATAACCAGCATGATTTAGCTCTTTAAAAAACACAAAAATTATTATTTATGATAATTATTTACAGAAAATTATTACTTGAAAGTTGCTTATTTCTATTTGGAAGTGCTATTTGCCATTTACTCTTCTTAAAATATAAATGGTTAATTTACCATTCAAACACTGGAATATAGAAGGTTAGACCTGATTCATTCAAAACATAAATAGATCCTCAGATTCTGTAGAATTACATAAAATGACTTCAGCTAATTGCACCTTAGACAACACATTTTGAAAATCAAATTCTATGGCTGTGCTAGTCATAACAAATGAAAAGTTACTAAAATATATTGACAGCTCACCATTCCATTCTGTCCTTAGCACATGTCCTTTGCTTAATCTCACCATTGGCCTCTCAGGGTATGCAATCAAATATTTCCTTATGAAATCTCGGGAATCTGGGTGGATATCCTCCCAAACATTATCAGATGATTCACACACTACTAATATCTTCTCATGGCGGACATACTGGGCATAGCCATCATCAAAGAAAATCAAATACCTAAACAAATACATCCAAATTATATCTGAGTAAAGAAAAGTTATAAAAATTATTCATAAAATCCTTAACATTAATCATGAGTTACTCTTATAACATTTGACTTCAAAATTCAGATGGTAAAATACGAAATGTTACAAATTATATAAAGCAAATACTATGAATAATTCAAAAGGTTTCAAAAGAATTTTATAGTTGAAATAAATATATGTTTAACAACAAGGAAGGCAAACAAACTCCTCACATCTTTCAATTATAAAACATTCATAATTTAATTTTATATAAAATTCACTTCCATCATACTTTCAAAACTCATAATTGAAAATATTTAATACCGACAGATCATCAAGATGGGTAACTCTTTACCTGTAGTTGTTATTGCACTTGGGGCCCTCTGCAACAACCCCACAGTAGTAACTTTCTTTAGTATTCCCTCCAGGTTTGGACTTTCCTGAATTCTCATCGTCCCTAAAAATGGCAATAACACGAGTACCTACTGGAATTCGAGTTGGACAAGGAGCACTGTATGCCATTTGACGTCCAGTTACAACTTTCATTACTTGTCCTTTCCGATATGAGCTTTCATATTTGATACGGTAGTAACGCTGAAAAATCATTTATCACAAGGAGATATAATTTTAGCAAAAACGGTTCAATAAAAATATTTCTCAACTTATTTAGGTATATCCTTAATTCACTCCCAAAGCTTAAGAAACTAATTTATTACCTCTGTAGTGCGTTCAATAACATCCTGAATTTTAGCCTTAGACCAAACACCAAAATAATTGGTCTTCATTACATGAACTATTTCCCCTACTTTAGGGCGAGGTCTTTGTAAGGGACCAGGTGGAGGAAGAAATCCTGGATTGGCTAGAGGTCGTGTCTCCAATGCCACAATATCTGAATGGCTATTCTGCTGAAACAGATAAAGAAATCAAAGACAAGTGTACAAAGGCTTGAAGGAAAATTGTTTCTTTTTAGTTGAAAAAAAGGGTTGAAAAAAAAGGTTAGAATTTGAGACAGCATAATTTTAAATACTATGATTAATTCACTAATTTCAAGTTCACTGATAATAGTTTTTTTATATACTTATGAATGAAAGATTTTTTATCACATAATGCACCTCTAGCATAAGAGGTTATCAACAAAATATAACTTCTCAATAATAATGATATTTATATAAACAATAATAATAATGAATAAGTTGCTACAATAATAAGAAATCAGAACTTTATTTTACCACAGACAAACAGAAATTTGCCTGAGGTAATATCTCATTTTATTTCATCTGGAAGTTTCAAATTCATTATTATTATTCATTCAAATTAATTCAAATTGGTTTTCAAGGAAAAAAAACTTACCATGTCAGAGCTTGCCAATGCATCCAAAGTATATCTTTGGACTTGGGTGACCTTTTTCATGGCAACACCTGAAAAAGGTGGAATATTATCACATAATTTAATGTATTTCGTGTGTACCTTAGCGATAGGAATTCTTTCATGAGGATAATATAATTAACTTAAAATGCTGACATCAACATCGAATCATCAATGAATAGAACTAATGGACTTATTCTTGTAGTTTAAAAGTTTTTATTTGAATTATTTTCCCTTATCCATTTTTCCCAAATCCTACTGTTACTCTAATAATCTACTTTAGTCATAGCAAAGGTATATTTTTGGAACCTGCAAAACTTTCAGAATTGATTCAAACTTATCCATCCAATTTGAAAAATCTTTCACCCCTGACAAATTCTTCCCTCAGAGTAGGTCCCAAACACATACTAAGTAGAGCATTCATTAGAGGCCCTTATGTTGGTGGGAATTACGAGTTTGGACAATCATCTAAGCTTTTGAGGCAAAAAATGTATACATGTAACCAATAAAGGATTATTTCTATTGTTACCAACCAAAAAGTAAAGCCCACAGCTTTGGCTGCCATATATCAGCCCACACCCAAGCTTTCTGCCTTGGGCACTCCAAGAAATTGAGATGAACCAAAAGTTATCACTCCACAGAGATGGGTTACACAACAGTCATATTGATAAACAATGACATATTTTGGTGAACAATGACACATTTTTGCTTGTACTCTAGGTAGCCTAGATAACAGTATTATGAGTAACTATGACTCTCTTAAGGGCTGTGCCCGCGACGCCCTTAGATGAGAAGAGTTACTCAGGTGATGCGAACCCGGTTAACCGGTTAGCACTCCTCATGGGGATGATGCGTAACACAAAGCCTCTCTCCTCGGACAACCCCACCTCCTCGTGGTGCCGCTGGGGGATTGGGGAAGGTCTGGAAAGGAGTGTCCGGCCCGACCCAACCCGGGGAAGGAAGGGATGGGAACGGCCAACCCGACCCAACCCGGTGAGGGAAGGGAAGGATTGGCACCCAACCCAACCCAACCCGGGGGGAAAAGGAAGGCTGAACCCAACCCAACCCAACCCGGAGAGGGAAGGAACGGACCTCCCAACCTAACCCAACTCGATCTGCTAACGGGGCTCTGTCAACGGCGACCAGACCGTAGAATTCTGGGATCGAGGGGTGGAGTAAAATCGAGCCCCACGGAGCCGGCTACTCCGTGCACTCCACGCTTGGGTTGGCCTCTCGAGGGCTGTGCCGCTAGGTACAATGTGTTGTGCCTCCATTCGTGGCGTCCTGATTCAGGAGAGGCACGGTACTTCTGCGGGACTGGCAGCCCATGTCAGAACCCGGCGGCCGGGGCGCCATGGCCTGTGTTTCAATTTTATACAGGCCACCCCGGTCGTGCCCCCCTAGGTGGGTCAATACCGAAAATACGTCAGGTATGCATGCAAAATCGGGCACGACCCTTTCACCCTCCGCTGACGGGCCGTGAGAGGGCCTACCCGTGCTTCCTGCTGGGCTCGTACGAGGTACTGCAGGTTTGTGTAACCCGGATTGATCGGGGCGGCAGTGCAGTTGTAAGATCGGGGATGATTGGGTTCGGGAATAGTATGTATTATCTGACCTCAGAAAATAGCCTAGATAACAGTATTATGATCTATCTCCAATCCACATTCTATACTAAACGCAAATTGCCTACCGAAGGACATAGGAGTATTTGCAAGAATTGTACGTTTGAAGAACCCACTTAATATTCTACTAGATAGTTACTAGAAACTAGTAGATGGATATTAAATACCTGTTAATGGAGCTGACTTATTGGGACTTCTAGTGGAAGACCCATAGCTTGGTCTTCTTGGGCCAAAACGTCCACTGTCCATGCTGTTATCATCCATAAAATTACTGTCTATGATATCTATAGAACCAGTGTCCTAGAAAATTATGTAAGTTAATCAATGCGTTAGTTTTGAATAATAATGGTACCCTCTAGTTAAAACATGACCATTGGCAATTTCTCCTATTTCCAATGGCATCCTATAATTTTCATATAACTTACCTCTATAGTTGGGGCAAATGCGTTAAAGAGCTCATTTCGCAGACTATCAATAGTATTTTGAAGGTCATTCATAACTTCAAGCTCCGAAACCATTGTTTCTGAAACAAAATTTAAAATATATATCAACTTTTGATTCCCATCCAACCAAAGACATAAAAATCTATGTGCAATTGGAGGTTCTTTTGATTTTGATATTTGTTACAATTAACTGAAAACATAAAAAAGATATGAAACAAAGCTAATCAGCAACAAAAATATGACATTGATAGAAATGAAAAATAATAAATAGTTATGATTCCATATCTTTTATTTACTACAAAAAGCACCAATACACACATTGTGCATTTAAAGGTGCATACATAAATTATATTATTCTTTGATAAAATATAATAACAAGGAACAAAGGAAAAAACATTTGTATCAATGTCTACAATATTTCTCAAAAATAAGACTCTTATCTTTGAAGACACAATAAATATCTATAGGTAAATTCTTCTTATGGTGAATTATTCATAGGTGCAACGACTGAGAAAGAATCTCAGAAGTTCGAAAGACTTACCTTTTAAATCAGACATGTCGTCCATCAAGATTTTTTCACCGCCTTCATATTGATTTTTGAGATCCATTTTTTCAATAATATGTTTGATAACTTCCTGTAAATTATCTTCAATCTCTAGGGGCACATCTTCATTGACTTTCTCATCTAAAGAAAAAAAGATAGAGATTTTCTATGGATTAGTCTTGTAAATATGGCAGAAAAGAGTGGTTCACTGTGTGTCCATGAATTACTCCACAAATCCTCGACTGGTTGTCAGTAGACAACAGGAGAGTTATATCTACATGTTTTACTCTGTGAATTTTAGTAAGAATTTCATTACAATGCCTTCAAAATTGACAGCGGAGTGGAAGTTTTGATTATGTTATGCAAAAGAGTATACCAACAATACAACTAACAACAAGTTGGTTAAAAAGTAGCCCATGACAATATGAAAAATAGTCAAAGAGGTTGCAGAACTATGACCTTAGCAACAGAAATTTGAGAATTTTGGTATGAAGTAGTAAGATTTTTAAAAGTGCTTCAAAAAAGGAGAGGCATCTTTATGAGAAAAGTTCCACAAAAGAGACGCTGTTGCAACAGAAAAGGAACATTTGAAAATTTGAAGTTCTTGAACTAGATTTGAAATGCTAGACCTGAAGGGTACAAGATGAATTGGGAAGAAGGGACATTTTTAAGAGTACAAAAGTAATTTTTAGGCGACAAAATTTTTAGGTAAATATTTATAAGTAATACTCGAAAATTATACTATATAATTATCATCAATGTGCGCGTCTCTTGGATAAAGGTGGGACAGAATGCAGCATAAAATACAAAGTCTCAAGAATAGATGAATTCTGACAAAAATAGTTCAGCAATGTCAGTGCAGAAATTATTTCATATCCAATCACTAAAACTTACCATTTACATCTGATTCTTCTTCGTCTGAATCAGTAATCAGAACAGTTTCTTTCTGTTCAGGCATTTTAAAAAGAAACAGTGGTTTTTTCTCTAAAGCCCATGTAACCATTTTCTGTAAAAAAATTCAAGAATTTTAGAATGTAATCAACGATGATGAATGGTAATCAAATCATGGGAATCGCGATCATAAAAAATTGCACGGGATATGCAGAGTTACATATGGTCTAAGTCAGGTATCTAGATTTAATCATGAATTCTTAAGAAATCAGCCCTTATCTGGATTTTTTCTCTAAGAGTTCATTTGTAATTTAATGTATGAAAGAGACTAAGGTTTTCTTCGCATTAATCAAACGATTTTATAAGGTTTACACCACTCTTCATTTACCTCAGTATGCGTCATGTATTCCTTTAAGCATACTTCACAGACATATTGCGTTCGTTTGCCATGGTTTGTGGCTTGATAATATTTCAAAGTGCTTCTAGGTGCGATGGTAAAGTTAGATGATTTGGAGTTACAATCTGAGTTACAGCATAAATACTCATACTTTTGAATAGGTTTTGTCTCTTCGCTTGCAGTATCCATAGCTTCAGCGATGTTAACCAATCTTTTACCTCCTGATTAAGGTTTGATTCTTACTATAAAATGACAGAAACGTTATGAAGTAAATGAAAAAACATTTTAGTAAAAGAATAATAATCGCGCAAAAAGTAGCACTTAGAAACAAATTGTACACTTACTGTGAAATGGTAACACATGAAAGAAAAGCATTAGTTGAAGTCTTAACTTTTACAAATTAGCATCACATAGCACGCCGAAAAACAACATCAATGACCAACTATGCTTCATTAACTGTTATTCCTATTAGTTAATAACTGCGACAATCTTGATTGTAAACACACAGTATACCTAAAGAGCGGATCAAACGAGACAAACAATGAATGTTTTACGATCAATAATACGTACCCAAGAGTCCGCGCTTGGCGGGCTTATAATTTATCCATTGTAAGCAAACTGAAAATTGTCTTATTACTTTTTATTAGATAATTATTAGCTAATTGTCAAAATCTATTTTATCGATGAACAAATGAGAAGATAAGGAATAAAGATAGAATGAAATTTACAGTTTTATTTCATACAGGACGGAGATTTAAAAAACTTATTAGTGAACATAATTTCATAATAATGGGAGCGAGTTTTAATCGCAAGAACGGAAACATATATTAACAATAACGCCAACTATTTCATCTCATTCCAATTATATGCTTCATACGCTAATATAAAAAAATAGAATTATATTAAGTATCAAAACGGTGAAAAGTATGGAGGAATGAACTTCTTATGATTGACCTTAAAAAAATGAGTAGATAGTTCAATTGCTGCGGATGTTTACGAGTTCAATAGTTCAGCCGCGCTAAAAATATGACTCTTTCCTTTATTTTCAACTCATTTGTAGCTAAAGCTACGACCATATTGCATATAATATCATGATCTGTATCTTATACATAAACCCAGCTCTTCTTTATCTACATATGCCTAATACTGGAGAACTTTACATCAAAGAACTTTAACCCGTGAACTTCTGAATCATTAAGAAAATATCTCAAATGTACTAAGCAGTCCTACTTATTTGAAAATTTTCAATATTCCCCATAATTGAGAAACTTTTAAATCTAATATTCCGTTCTCATATTTACAATGAGTTCACAAAATACTTTTAAAGAGATAAACAAAGAAAGGAAGGCTTGAATTGTTTCTATGCATGATAGCAGTTAATAATTTATAAGTTTACTGAATATTTAACATACATCAAACAAGTAATTGGTTTCTTTCCATTCCTAGTAATTCTTATATGACGATGCTTTGACAGCCGACGTCATGGTCCCAGCAGGACTACTTTCAGCTACGGGCAAGTGTGTTACCCCATTTTCTGCGTTTTTTTTCATTTTATCTATTAATAGTATGGTCGAAGTGAATCCAAGCAGTTACCCAAAGTGGATCCTACAAAATGAATACTATATGGATCATAAACAATACAACTATAGATAGTTGTGAAATTAATTGTAACTTATCGAAAATCTTTACTTTTATTGGTCTGTTATTTCAACTGAATATAGTGAATCACTTTTCGCTTTAATTCCAATTTATTTATTAAAAGTTAGAACAGAAAAGTATTAGGAACCTTTAGAAAATAGCAATACACTGAACTGCATGGAATTTATTGAAGGGTTGAATGTTGCTCAGGGACCAAAGGAATATCCCTGTTGTATATTACTTCACGTTTGATACAGAAGACCTTCAGTAAGAGATGCAAGTAAATATTTCTATCTCCATTTTTATTTAACATGAATGATTTATAAATGATGATATATCAAGGCAATTATCATCAGAGGCAAAAGTAATCATAAGTGAAACCATGTAATAGTTAATGGAAAGAAGAGAGAGAGAAAGGTCGTTAGTATAAACATTAAAAATAAATTACTCCTAAACCGTTTAAGGACTAACAAGTACACTTACTTTTTGTTGTGAATCTTATGCTTTGATGATGTCCAACGTTGTTGGGAGACACACGTCGATTAAGTGGCTAGATACGTATTTCGAAAGCTATGCTTCCATCTTCAGTAGTATTAAAGCTGCACTTTAAAGTTCATGTAATAGTTGATCAAATATTTTAAAATTCTGCTCACATTTCAACAGAGTTATTTACTTTTACCATGGCAACTATCATTGCATTCCAATTTATTAAAATTTTGCCATTTCATGAGAATTCAAAGCTGGACATGCACAAAATCAGGCAGATGAGGTAATTATTGTGAGACTTTCTTTATTAAAATGCAAATAATCAGCAGAAATAAAAGGGATAAGGACTGCAAACATCAACTAATTCTCATGTGGCCCAATTTATCAGCCAATGGTAATCTTTGCATATACCCAGAGGGACATTATTTTTGGTCCACCAGCAGTAAATGGGTTAAATCTTATTAAATGGCCAACTGCAAAGCTATTTAACCCTTACACACTGCTAATTAATAAATTTTAAGAGTTAATCTACAAAGTGTAAAAAATCTGCTGAAATATCAAATTTTATAATTTAAAAGTTATGTTATTTTATAACATTGAATAGAGTTGTTCAAATATAATTTAGATATTTTTGACTCCTGGTCCATTGTATTATATTTATAAATCATATGAGTTGCAGCCAGTGGCTTTAATGCTAGTTTGATTATATCCTAACTTTGCAGCAAAAGGGTTAAGCAGCCTGTATATGTCTTTTAGAGTCAAAAATATGTTTAGCAGAAATTATTGGCATTATATTGGGTAAACAATATGAAATTCTCAGTCCAGAATTGTGATTCTATCCTCATTGACATCTAGTAGTAATAGTATAATATGAAGTGTTTCTTATAAAAATGAAATAATCTACATGACAAATCTAATAAGAACCAGAAACTTGGAAACTGTGATTCTGGCAGCTTTGAATAGTCTATTTCAAAGTAATCTTTGTTATAGAAGGATCTGGTTATTATAATTTGTTTCCCCCTATTAGCTATTTTAGCCTGCTGACACAGCACATATCTGCATCATTGTGTCAATCGAATGTGTATGGAGGCAAATGACTAACTGAAAAGTATGTTTCATGTTTTCATGATAACTCAGCAGAGTATACAATACCTGCATTTACTCTTGGGTCTAAAATAAATTTCTTTTTAGAATAACACAATCAATTGTAGTCTGCAACCATGACTGCCTCAGAAATAGGTAATTCTTACCTTGTTAATTGTGTGTAGAAAACTTTCTCGAGTCTCCAACCTGGATCACTCACTCCATGTTGTTGTTTTGGCGGTGCTGTTAGTAATTTCTCAAATGATATTGCCATTGAAAAATCTGTATAGTAAAAGCTACTAAAACAGTTTCCCCATTAAACTGTTTTGAAATTTATATTTTGTCCATGGAAAAATATTACAAAGAAAAAAGTTTTAATTTCACATCTAGTGATTGCTTAGCACTTCAGCTATAGTGTGTTCTGGTTACTGGATTCAAATGAATTTTTCTCCAACTGCAAAACAGCCTCATGACAGGTCATCCATATTTGGAGTTCTATGATTAGATAAATGATATTGTTGAAAGAATCCAACCACTTCTACAGTCACCACATTTACTAAAAAACTAGAATGCAGTTTAGTATGTTTATTTCTTCTTGGTGAGGTATGTAACTATGGTACACATATTAATCCTGTTTATTTCATTCATTTAAACACATTTTAAGTTCAAAAACTTGTACTTAAGACTTCTTAATTTTACCACGTATAACTTTTAATACACTGATATCCATAAGCAATTATATGCAAGATGCTTCTATCAACAGGCTTAAAGGCTATAAACTTTCAGATTAAATATATTTCTACATTAGTTTAGTACAAGAATTATAATTAATGATACATTGTAAAGAGGATTATTGTTACTTTTTTTAGACATCTCTCTATTCCAATTTATTGATCCTATTTATCTTTTCTGCATATTTCTACTATTAAATTTAATATGTTTTCTTTTATTTTGATGTACATTTATTTAACTTATATAATAAACCTTGTTTACATATAAATAAATAAACGGCAGCAATGAACTAATTTAATGAACAATAATAAGATCATAAAATTATTTAACAATTATCCTATAAGGAAAATATGATTTTTAATGAATTATTGTTGGAAAACTATACAAAATCTTAATCTACAACAATTAGAATGTGTTCAATGAAACCATTAAAAATGTCTGTTGAAAAAATTGTTTATCCATCACAAGGGTAAATAAGGATTAGAAAGAGAGAATTCATAACCAGGAGAATGCACTTAAAATAAAACAATCATATAAAAAGCATAAATTTATTCCTTAGAGTCTTTACAACCATCATATAATTGTAATCCATCTTCCTCCTATCACATTCTACTACACAGCTAATTGCCTGGAGGGAAATCATTTCCTCAAAGAAACAAAATCCTTCTGTTTCCATTGGAATCCATGAATGTGCTTGCAATGATATTACAATGAAAAGGCCTATCTAGGGTTTACAGTGGGCCAAAAGGATATGATAAGATTTGATCACCTCAACCAATCCAGAGATTGTGTCCACAACAGTTTCAAGGCTTTTGGGTAAAGCCACTCAAAAGAAAGGCAGGAATGCTTTTGAATTTGATATAAATTAATGCAATATTCTGCAATTTAGTCCTGCATTTTTTACAAACACAACAAAAGTCATTACAGGCTAATATCAGAATAATGATTTAAAAGTGACCCTAAAACTTCATGTGGACACAAACAATTTAACATACAAAATACATGAAAGGCACTTTTTCTAGTTTCCATACAGAAACCTGCAAAACAGCGAAATGCAAACTTTCACAAACACACCTCAACAAATTAGAAGTTGGCATAGCATCATGAAAGAGATGTGAACAATACTGTTCTGAGTAAACATGAAGGTACAAAATTAATTTTTCTGAAAAGAATTCATCAACAGACAACACTTGCGAAAGTAAGAGGAAATTACTCAATGTTGAAAAAAATTCTACACCAGAGAAGCTTAAAACAAAAATTTGACATTAATAAATTATAACTTGTTTTTCGATTATTGGAAAAGCTGCAATATGCAAATGCCATAAGGATAAACTTAGTAAACTTTAGAATTTTCAATATATATTATATATTTTTTTGTGGGTTAAAAGACGATAAATTTATTTTAACACAGATTTCCTTCAGCAAAAAATAGTATATCACTACCTTATTCTTAGTGAATATCACCTTAAAATCTGTAACATTTACATTTAATGAAAACAACAGATTTCAACGGGACGATAGCCAAGTATAGTTTCAACACCTTTCATTTATGGCAAACAGCCATTTCAAATGACAACTTATTTTTTTTATTACTTTCAAAATTACCAACTAAGTGAAATCTCCAAATTTATGACATGGATAATAATTTCACAGCCAAAGGAAATCAAAATCCCAGTTTTAATTACATACACATAGAAAAATGTGTATTTATTTCGGTGAATGCAAAGCTATTGAATGCCGACGCACCATTTCCTCAAATGTCATTGCATTGGAGCATATAATTCTAATTAAGAATTTCCTCTAACCTTATTTTATTATTAAGTAATACACATTTGAGTTGTTAAAAATCATACCACAGACAATGATCAGACACCTCAATAATTTGGACAGGTAGACAGACGAGGTAATTCAACGAATGCCCGAATAAAAAAATTGGCTATGCGTTGAATTCCTCACCCACGTTGATTTTTATTTAAGATAGCAAACATTTTCACCCATGTCTCCATCTGAGCAGCCACAAATGCTTTGAAGAATGAAACATACACTTAGTCAAATGAAAGAATAATTTAATAAGAACTGTGAGCTCAATCCGAGGTTATTATTTCTGATGTCCTTTAACTCATACCTGAGGAAGCTACCCTAGTTTCATGTTTATTTTCTTGGCGCCCTTGGAATCTCATGCAAATCCTGACTAGAGGTCAGATGAACAATTGAAGAATTAACAATAAACATAAAATATTCACTTAAGAAGTAGTTTTATCTCGTCTTTCTCTGCAGCTTGAAGGTAGCTCATTCCATCTGGTGTAGTGCCGTCTTTGGATGCTCCCTGATGTGGAAAAGAGAGGTGTAAGTAATTTCTCGAAGCACGAATTTGATAAATGAAAATAAATAAATTTAAAACAAAATTGAATTAAATCAAGGAGACAATTATTCTAGCATCAAGAACATTTACGAAATCACAATTGACCTCCAATGATCTTTCATCTAATACGATAGAAGTATAGAGCACAAAATACATCGCCATCCTTTGCTAAAGGATGGCAGATCAATTCCTTATCATTCCCACTGAGATAGTAAAAAAACGAAGGGATATTTTGCATTGAAACATTTTCCGGAAAGTTATATGGTATACATTTACCTTATCAAGGAGTAACTTCACACAATCTGTATGACCTTCCCAAATTGCAGCAAGTAAGGCACTAATCCCATGCTTATCTTTGGCCTGTAAAATATAATTTCAGGTGTTAAAAGATCAAGCTGACGAAATCATAGTTTTATTTCTTCAAACCTAAGCCATAAATTTTCACTAACATTTACGTCAGCTCCCTTCGTAATTAAGTAGTGGATCACATCTGTCTGCCCGTAATCAGCTGCGTAATGAATAGGCGGGCGTCCATCAACTTCTTTATTGACATCAATTTCCTACAAAGATTCATAAGCTTGGTGAGAATTTTAATATCATCGTAAGTTTCTGACCTTATCATGGAAGCATAAATACCTTCTTTTCTATGATATCCTTAACCTGATCGAGATCTCCGTTTTTAATTCCCCACACCAATTCACTCATCTTAACCAAATTCTGCTCGATTATATACAGAGTTCTAAATATATCTCACGAAACAGCACAGGTGTGTAACCGTGTTACTCTTTTCTCAACCGGTTCGGCAGCCTGTCTGAATCTGTCATTGCACGTTGGAAATGGCTACGCGCGCAATGTCAGCACTGGTTTTCACGAATAATACACGATGTCCTATGTTCAAATGCAATAAGATTTCATCATATTATTCTGTTTCGTTTAAAATACATCGATCGCCAACATATTACAACTATGACGCTTGCACAAAGTGATGGAGATATAAAATGAAAGAGCACAGATGTATTCCTTACTTTAGATTTATTCATGCTGCTATCTTGATTGCGGTAAAAAAAATAAGGACACCTTTTATGTATAGTTTCAATTTTTTAGATTTCGTGCCAGGCTGTGAATTTTTCGTTTTAATTGTTTGAAATTCCTGATGTAGACAGTAATATATCAGGATTGCCACCCTGGATATGTCAATAGCGGGCCATAAGAATTTTTCAATGTAACTGATCTTAACGGAGCTGAAATTATCATAGAACACAAATTAGTGGCAGCAATTCTTTATTACCAGCATCAGAATTATTCTCTATTTTTCTAGAGCTTTAGAGAACAGCATTAAGTTTATTTAATAATTTTTGGAGAATCCTTGTGTCTTTTCTCATTTTTTTTTTTGTTATTAAGGTAATCATTTTAATTTTCCTGAATTAGGATTATATTGTTTATTTGAAAATCGTGGATTTAATTATGATGATGTAAGCACTAGACATTGTAATTTAATACACAGCTCATTTTTTTCAAGCTGAGTTTTCATTTTTTGATGAAGGTCAAGTGAGATATCTCATTTGAGATCTACATACATAAATAGGAATTTATTATCATGCCAAACTTTTTATTGAATTATGCAGTTAAAAGTTGACCAGTCGATAAATATAAGCTAGAGAAAACATTTTGGGGAGCTTTTGTATCACCAAGAGGGTAATTTTCAGGTACTTATAATTATATTTTTGGTTTATGATAGAATGAAGCTGTATTTCTAGGCTACATTGAGAGTCAACTCAATGTATAGATATTATGCAACATACAATTATATTACCTTGTTTTCCTGGTTGGTGGTAACTTAATTTTAAGGAGGGTAATTTTGCAGATGAAAAAGAAATTATCATTATATTATTATCATTATACTCATGCCATCATAAAGGGAATTGAAAATTATAATATAATAGTAATGGAGTTTTTATTAACATTGAAATGATCTTGAAAATAGAAAATGTAATACAAGTGGTAATGAAAAGGAAACCTTGCCATAAAGAAAGTTGGTAAATACTGTATCATATTTTGTAGTAGGTATTTTTGTGTTATATATTTGTATAAACATTCTTTTAAAATCTGCAGCCTGACTACTGACAGGTTGTCCCTTATGTAATAATATGAAGAGGAAAGTGTACCAGATGATATGTCTATTTGGTTTTTGAACCTTAGCATTTTCCAAAGATTTTCTCCTTTGTCAAATACCATAAGCTGCATAGAAAGACTTTCTTGTATCTCATTTTGTTAATTGATAGCATCACCATATTGATGTATTAATAAATACACTGAAGAAAAAGTAATGCTATGAATTTAAAGAATGTAGAAAGCATAGATGTCACATATAGTATCAGACAATATGGAGATTAATAATTTTATCCATTATGTATAGACGCCGATATAGGATACAGATTCAGGGTTCCCAGGTAGCCATATGGGTACACCACATTTGGTTTTGGCAAAAGTGGCCCCAGGTTTGATTCCCGGTGGGAGCCTATGTGCGAAATGACCTCAGCTGTCGAAGCACTTAAAATAATACTACCACTATAAGGATAAAAGTTCACAGCATAAACTACAGGGGCCATAGGCATGACCTTTTTCTGCCACAATGGGCCTGGCCGGGGGACCCCAGGGAAATGGAAAGATCTTTCTTAATAATCATGGGTCTGATACCAGAAGGCCCCAATTATCCCACTTTTTCCCATAAGGATAAATTGCCTGGATTTTCGAAATTTTTGTTGAGGCACTTCCTGGAAACATGGAAATGTTTAAATTAGCAGGCGGGCAGAAGACATGAATAAATTTTATATAAGAAGTAGGTCTTTCTTCTAACGATCCTTGGTTTGATGTCAGAGCCCTTTAAGCATTATAGCATACCTTTTAAACCGGGAATAGGGCACTGTTTCAGAACCTTTCCGATGTCATATCGGCTGAAAGAGTTGCTTCAGAAATGTAATGTGTAACGACATCACGAGGCGATTGTAAATACTTTTATGAAGCACTTTCCGAGAAGATAACAATCCAAACCCCGGAATATGAACTTAAAATTCAGGATTCTGTTAGAGTTTAACTTAAGTAACATGATGTTCAATGACATCTCTCGTAAGTGTTCTGAGTTCGATCCCTGACAGGTTACATTTTCCCGTTAGAAATTAGCAGAGTCGAACTAGGGAAATTTCTTATAAGCATACCTCAAAGTAAAAGGTTATTGGATGAAATTTATCCCCATTTATTTCAATTTCATTGATTGATATTATTTATTTCAAATTTAAATCCCTTAAGTTGCGTGCAAACAACTTTTACTCGTATAATGTATACTTAAAAATCATCTTCAGGGGACTTGGTGCAACTGAATAAGTGCATCATTGACATTTTTATATTGTAGGAGAAAATAAATAACTAAAATAATGTGCCAACTCATTCATGTACAGGTTTGAATTTTTAATCATTGCCTGAGAAAACGTTACATCGACGACAATCATTGCAGAAAACTATTATGTATCTACGAACTAAATATTTAAGTAGTTTTATCAGAGAATACAGCTGATAGGGCCATATAAGACTATACTGTCCAGTAAAATTACATATATTTGAAAACTATACAGCGCGACAAATTTTGTTTAGCGCGCGAGAAGCTATTCGCTGTTGTTCTGTATCGCTAAGAAAGTTGGTAAACGATAAGAAACGTCACTATTAGCATGAGAAATTAGTATTTGGTATTTCGCAAGGAAATCGAAAGTGGTTTTAGTTCTACTCGTGTCTCCGAATTCGTTAATAAAATTAGAAGATTTTGTTGTACCTCGCTGTTGCAAAGACAATGGATCCTGAAGTTATCAAGCCTTTGGAATCCGAAACTACTGATGACCATCCTGATTCTTTAGATCCTACCACTCCGCAGATAATAATTGATTGTAATTAAATTTGCATTACTTTCTAGTCATGTTGGATTCAGAGGTTCTTTAATCTATGCTTTATTTCAGCCCTTAATTTTATATCGGATTATGGGTGGTTCATAATTGGCTTTGGAATATGCATTATTATCTTATGGACCAAAAAACTTAAGCCAGCGTACCTAGGATGGAAAAAGCGCATGGATGAACGTGAATATGATGCTAAATATCACAAAGGCATGTATTCTGTTTTAAATGATGACTACCTCAATATTATATGGACAATTGTCTAAAAAAGACTACTTTTGACAGATCCCGAGGGCTTCAGAGCTCGACAGGAAACCATGGAAGCTACTCGTCGTAGAATGCAGCTTGAACTCGAGAAAAAAGCACAAGAATATTTGGAAAAGCAAAAGCAAGTAAGTGAACATATTTTTGAATTTATATAGAATTTTGATAAAGCTCTAGTACATGAATTCTCCATTTACACGGAAGGTCAATACAACCTCAATGAATCGCTAATGACTCACAGCGTGAAAGATTTCAGAGGAAAATTTCTTTACAATAGTAAAATTTTAGTCAGCTGTAAAATAAGTTAAAATTTAGTCAGTGTTTATGATTGCATAAAGTGAAAGATATATTTTTTACAGGTAGAAGAAGCCAAACGTCAAGAAAGGATAGCTGATTGGGAGAGGCATGAAAAGGGGCTAGGTTATCGATCTAAAATGAGAAACAGGCACGAGGACGACCAAAATCAAGCCAAGAAACCACAAAACAAACCAGCATTGAGGCCAGGTATTATGAACTTTTAATTCATCAGTGAAGTAAAGCCCATTTAAAAATGTAATTTACGGTTTACTCTCTGCCTAAATCCTTTTCCTTTGGAAAGCATAGCTAAGATTCTGCTTTAGATGCTCAGCTATAAGTCATATAACTATATAATTATAAGGTAATTCTTTCACTTTCACCCAATATGCAGTGCAACCTACTATACCAAGTCCTCTACCTCATACGGTAGTCTGAAAATTGTTTATATTATCTGTATTGCCGTTCTCTCTTCTTTGCTGCATCTCTTGCCTTAAAAATGGTTTATTTTGACTTTAATGTTTGGGTAACTAATTGAGTAGAGAAAACGAAAATTTCACATAGGAAATCAGTCTTAATCTCACTGTCAGAGCCAATACTAAAGTTGAGGTAGGGTGAGGTGGTATGATCTTCCCCATCAATTTGTTTTTAGGCAGAATGTTCGATACAAAAGTTGCTTGGTGGTGTTTGGAGAGATCTTTATGTTGCAATCTCAACTTGTTAAATATATTGAACAAACCTGAGTGGCAGTGCAGTGTTTTGTGAGCTAAACTTCATCAGCTCAGCCTTTGCCTCTTGGAATATCACATTGATATGAACATTATTTTTATTTGTGAAATAAAAAATTATATTCATTTTGTGGGCTTTTGAGTATAGTCTTGGAGAGATTTTGCTCTATGATGGCCTCTCTCTTCGCTGCAATTAAAAAATTTATTATTTATCACTGATAGTGATTTTATTTATCGCTGACTAGTGATAAATAAAATCAAGTGGTACGGTAAATTTTTGTATTCTTTCATTTCATCATAATGGAAGCCTACCACAAAGTCAAGGCCAACATAGTAAATTCTAAAATTTATTATTCTTTCCTAATAGTCTGTCTGTTAATAATTGCTTACTGGTAGAGTAATAAGGTACCAAAATGAAATAACAATAAAGCTCTTTGTTCAGAAGGCCTGTCTTTCTTCAAAATTTCATGAAGTTGTGAAAGGATTGAAATATCTCTTTGCTCTTCCCTATTCTTAGTTAATTTTATGAATGACCATAGTAGTAATGAACATTTTCCTCCATACAATTGCAATCATAGGCTTGTTTTGGAAATAATACTGGTACTTACTCTTTTATATTCCTGTTGCATCATTTGATTGTTTGCATCATTTGAACCTTCATCAGAAATAGTAAATAAGTAAATCTAACATTACTGTTATAATTATCCCACAATGATATGGCATTAGGTTTTTCATATTATTTGAAGACAGGGGAAGAAGGCATGCCAAAAAGTAAATAAATTAATTGCTCTAAATTTAATATATAGTGTACCATAGATTGCTTTAAGTAATTTTGGAAATGGAAGGAAGAGCTGAGAAACTGGTAATAAAATCCTAGCTTTGTTGCTGGAGGATGATACTTAAAAACTTCATCTGTTCAATATGGCACAAAACTCAAGAGAAAATATTACTTAGCTGAAATTTTACAGCTGGACTTTAATTTCCTTCTTGGATTTATTCTGTAGTAGTATCACAGAGAGAAAATATATAAATCATAATGTTAATGTTTAAGTCCTAAATTTTCATTCAAGTCTTTCTGTTGTTTACAACGTTAGCTATTAGGGCTCCAAAAATTTATTTTAAACAAAAATATCAAGGTATAAGTTTTAGGATTAATTAGTTTAACATCAATATATATATTTCTGGGGAAAGCCACAATTCTTGATGTTCTCCTTGACCTACTTCCATGTGAAAATTTTTGATTATGCCATCAGGTCTTTGATTTTCCACTAAGAATTTTTCAGTCATGCAAAAAAAACTTAATATTAATCTTGATTTTGAGTTCTCTGGATGTCCCAGTTATTACTAATATCATTATTATAAATAATAATAGAATCAGGTGACCTTACTTGTAATCTGCTAACTCCTGCCGATAACCTGAAAATGTTAAAAATTCTTATAATTTATTTACAAATATCAAGGAAGCTAGTAAATTTAATTTCTCTTTGTAGTTTGTGTTAAGCTAATTATTTCAAAAATTGGTATTTTTTATGTTAAATCTGAAATTACTCTCTCTGATATACCAAACCTTCTTGTGTCTCATTTGGCCATATAATAATCCATCTAATATTAGAGTGCTGCCAGTATGTTCTCAGATCAGATTTTTTTTCCAATGTTAAACTTCAATCCAATATTAAACCTTACCAATTTACTAACAATTGTTTACATAGTTGTAAGAGTTGAGGCCTGGTCTGATGCCTTTGCCTTTTATGATTTTAACTGAAATTCTGGGATTTATAATATTGTGATAAAAGTATGGGTAACTAAATAAAATACTAATGCTTTTGACTGTGTTGTTAAAAAATTGAAATAGTTTTTAATAAAATTTGACTTACCACAATTGATAGTAGTATAGTTAATGATGATAGAATACAATGGAAAACCAGAATTGTAAACACTTTCATTCTAGCATGCTAGCAATACATGACAACTGTGGCTTCCAGGAATTCAGCAGATGTTTCCACAGTTGATGACATTTTGCCAGCTCTACTGCTGGCTTCTTCAGTATTCTGGATGTCGAAGCTCAAAGTTTAAAATTGCAGTATCTAAGCAAATAACTAAAATTGAATGGAAAATTTCCCAACGAATAAACTGGTTCAACTGAGATGATTTTCTTAATTTTCGGTCATGTTGAATTGACTGTCATAGTTTATCAGCATTTATCTTTTCATTGGTTCTTCAGAATCATGTTCTTCTAAACTAGCATACTTAGCAGGAGTTTATCATCAGGAATATGAAGGAATTTAGATTTTTATTTTTCGGTAGAATTTTCATGGAAAATAGTGAATAATAACCCAAGCATTTATTCTTGGAATGTTCATAGATGGATAAAAGGTAGACAGAAGCCATCTATGAAATTTCCTAAACATACATTCCACACAACTGATCAATGTTAGCCAACTAACTATCTCCAGAGCAGAGCACCTCTTTTAGTTTGTGGATATATGGTATTTCTCTCCATTTTTCACATTCCAGATCATCATCCTCATGATAGACAGTAACATTCATATTTATACTGAAAATGAGTATATGATAAAGAATAATCTTTCTTGGAGACCATAGAATATGAAATGAACTGGTTGAGCTTTTGTATTAATAAACTGCAGTATAATTTTTCTGTTACTTTTCCTCTTGGTGCCTCCATGTATTATTTTTATTTTGATCTTTTGTGGATAGTTCATAGCTGTAGAGATTATGTGTCTGGCATATTAACATTAGTTATTCTTTCTGCAAAGTTTGATGGTCTAAAATTTGTCTTCAATAGCAATTAAGGTTTTTCTTTGAGAATTTTGTTAACCAGGATGTATAAAAATTTGAGAGAGTCCTGCATTTTAATGTATTTCATCCCAACACAATACCTTTGAGCATTAACCCATCCAAAATCAATACTGTAATACCACGTGGAGCCCTCATTAACTTAACATGTATGACCGTGAATAATTCAAACCCCGAATTTTCTCAGATTTTCCATTTCTTATGTTCTTTAATTTTGTGTCCTGGGCTAATTCTGCATCTTTGTAGATTTATATCATGAGTAGTAGTTTCCATTATTTTAATATACTGTCAACAACTTGTTTTAACAAATGTCAAATTAAATCCAATAAAGAGATATAATGGTTTTAATCACACCTTAGTAAATACCTTTTATTCTCCAACTAGGAATAGCTTTCTCACACATAGATTGACTTAGTTTTTTTCATTTAAATTTTGTATTGAAAGCTGGACATGTACGAGTATATGTATAACATACAAAAAACAAGTATATATTTGTGTTATAGAATTATGGATGAGAACTAAATAATAAGATGAATCAGTTTGTCATCTGTGGTGTGTATTAAAATTTGTGTAACAGCTTTGTAGATGTCATGTCTGTAACTTAAAAGATAGATTCATCTGCTTTTGTTTTGGTTCCAAGACAGTTTAGTTCGGCAGTATGAGTGTAAATTAGAATTGTCAAATCTCAGTCCCTATTCTGAAGTGAGAATTTCTCTCGAGATTCAGCAAAAGTGTTGGACAAAATAATTATGTAGTATACCTCTGAAAATCTTTTCAGTTTTCCGAGAAATTTTTTTCAAAGATTTTAGTTTCCATATTTCATAAATATCATATCCTTCAAGTCAAAACCAATACCTTAACTGATAAAATATGATTTGGAAATGGAAGCATGAGGAAATATTCATGGATGACCTTCAGTCTTACAACTTAATTTCTTTTTCAGCATGAAATCTTGTTGCAGTGATTATTTTTCAGGTTTCCTTACAAACATTTTGGAAAGTATAAATGCTTCTGTGCATGTATATACATGAGTATTACTAGTACAACTGCTTAGGCATAGTGAATTGCTAACTGAAAGATATTGCATTTTTGTCATTCACAGAATATAATCCATTAATGGGATCTGGCGGTTCATCAGGGTATCGGCCTCCAAGGAGAAATGTTTGTTCAGGAGGAGGATGTGGTTAAGATATGTGATTTAAGTTCCTTAAGTAATCTCGTATTAATAGATGTTAAATAAAAATTATATATTTTTGTTACAACACAATTCTTTTATAAATAAATATCCTATGATTGTTGTGTATTTCTTTGTGCAATGTTTGTGATGAATTGTATCATCTATTTAATTATTCTAAGTTATCCTTATAGTAAAATTATTCAGTTGTCATAAATTTCTATCTTCCTTTGAAAATATTTATATCTGTGTTTTTGTTAATATGTTCCAAATTTTTTTCATAAGCCCTCAAATTTATATTTAGGTTTAATTGTGTCTATATGTAAATTAATGATGATTTTATTATTTAATGGGAAGAAGATCTATTGATTTAAGAATTAAGAAGCAGTATACTATAACAAACTAAATTTTGACAAAATTGCTATTTTTGTATGATAGATTATTGGCCTGAAGTTAATTTAAAAAATTCTCATTATCAGTTTACTTCTTACTATTCTTATGATCCTGAAAGAATTGTGATACAAATTAGGGACTCTACCTTATGAATATTTTTCTGCATAAATAACCTTCTTGAGATATTCTCTCTGCTTGTACATACCAATTACATTCCTTACAGATTTCTTGATTGTTATTCATTGATTCAAATATTTGGTTCAAGCCCTTAGGAGAAATATCCATTAAGTGGTGCATCTGTTGCTAATATTTTCAATGTTATCTTTAACACTAGACTAACATGAAACAAAAAATAATAAAAAAATAATTGAAATAATTAAAGTAAAAATATCTCATGATTTGAAATCCCAGTATTCATTGAACTGCATTTGAAACTTTCTGGTGTATCAAACAATAATCCAATTGGGCTAATATTTCTTTGCTATCCATGTGTAGAAGATGATGGATGATCTTTTTGAAATCAAGGCTTCAGATTTTGATCTGAAATAGGTCCAAGGTTTTTTTTTTTTAATTTTTAGCAAATTAAAGAAAAAAGTTGGATAGAGATGTAATTTCATCTAAGTCAATTTGGTGCATAAGCCACCACTAAAATTTAAGACCCCAATTACTTCTGACTACAGCTTTGTCTAGTACCTTGCTTTATTTAATCCATGTTAAATAGTTTCTGATAAATGAAAATGGCTGCTGGATAGCCATTTGGATAGCATGCTCACCTTTAATGGAAACAGTCCTTAATTTGATTCTTGGAAGCATATATGAGTGAAATACCTTAGGTGTTGAAGCAATTTTAACAATACTATTACTATGATCAATAAAATAGTGGTTTGCTTTAAAAGTTGTTCCTAAAGTGTGCAGATATTAGATCGTAAATTTACTTTGTTTAACCCTTCAGTGTTAAGAGTTTCTTGTTTTAAAAAACCAAGCGTATTACACAACCTCATGTTAGAAGAGCTATTAAAAGATCTATAATGTCGATGAAATGTCGAATATGAATTGTAATATGGTAAAATATAATTTCTTGATACTAATACCCAAGAATGGTAATGAGAATTGATCTGCTCGTTAATTATTTGTTTAGTTCATTATATAAAGACAATATTGCTAGTAACTGGTTATTCCATTTGGATAAATAACTTCAGGCATGGCGGTTCTTAGGGATGATGGATTTGTCTTTGTATAAACAACCATCATAGAAAAATATTTGATATTATCATCAATCGCTTGCATATTGATGTTAAATTACTGCAAGTAATCTATTTTCCCATTAATTCGAAATGTTTCGAGATAACGAGAAATGTAAAGCTATGATGCTAAAACATTGAAATTTTCGCTTTCATCTTAAACAGAGACTTACAATCTTACAAAGAGATTCAGGCATTCGTTGTTTCGAATCCTTTGCAACAGCGATATTTTTGCAGCCAATTAATTGAAGACGGGCATTTGACGTCCTTTCCTTCATGCACAGGACACCTAGAGTGATATGAGTTGACGTAATTTAAGTATTTAAACGAAGCGAAATGAACATTTTCTTGCCTCGGGGAGGTCTAGTTCATGCCATAACTTTCTGGCTGAACCACAAAAATGCCAATGCGAGTTGAGATCTTGAGTTCATAGATTTGATCAATTTGGACACTTGTAACTTACATCCACAAATATATAACTAATTTTGAATATAATTTAATTAGTTTTCATTCACCAATGTGAGCCCGTTTAAGAGTTTCAAGACTTATAACAGCTCTCATTCTTATTGGTGAACTGCAGCATAAAATGTCAGCGCGTCTATTAAACCGCTTCTGCAAAAGAACCATGAAGAGCCATCGCAGGGCCTCTCAAAAGCCTTTGTATTTTTCTCTTTCATCCCTCTGCGTGACTTCACCTTTACTCTCTCCCCATTTTCACTTTTCCCATGACCACCCCTCTCGTGGGGTTGCTTGCAGATCTCTGCGGCGGAAAATATAATTTTACGCGGTCGAACGAAACCCAAAGACACTCCAGCTTCTCTCGGAGTTCCTGGATTCGAATTACGAAACTCGGCCAAGGCAGAAAGGTCAGTCACATCTTAAAGATGCAAGAGACTATTGTAGATTTGATATTCGATTCAAATGCAATAACAATATTTATGATCTGTTTTCACCGAATATAATATCTCAATCCTACTACCTACGTTACATGTGGTATAATATACATGTGAACGTGAATCAGAAAACGTAAATTCGTAAATAGCAGAACTGCTGTAATGTTGACGAATTGGGCTCCGGTTGAACTCTCAGGATAGATTATAACTATAGTATATGGATGGCTCCCGGATATTCATGCGGGCAGCATGTTCGACTTCGATGAAAGCGGTCCCGGGTTCGATTCCTGGTGGGAGTCCACGTACGAAGGGTCCTCAGCTTTTGAAGCACTTTACATAATAGTACTAATACTATAGTAAATGTACGTGGAAAGAAAAAGAGACACGGGTGTTAGTAAATATTCAAAGTAAAAGAACTCCAAAGCCGTAAATGTTTAAAGGTTTTGAAGTTCTTTTATTTTGATAATTGTACTACATATATATAATAATATATTTATTTATTTGTAATCATATTCCATCCAACCTTCTTTTCCCCCTGTTCAATTAGAATTCAACCTTATACTAGTCAATGTAGGGTTTATTCCACTTCTAGCTTGAATAAATTTAGCGACCGCTGAGCTCTAAAGGTAGAGAAGAGTATGCTTAGGTAATAAATATGCTTCTTCTAATTTCGGAAACAATTCGTGCAAATTTTCCGAAGAGAGAAGAAAACGAGTGCTTAAAATACTCTCCCATACAAAGAATGAAAAGGGGCACGGGCGTGATGCATGTGAAATCGTATGGGTTGCTCAGTATTCGTTATTTTACAATAGCAAAAGATTCGTAACACTGTGATGTGAGGCAATAAAACTGGGATGGTAAGGATAAGTATATTCGTGAAATTTATGCTGAAATAAAAAGTTAACTGAAAAAATTGTAATTGAGAGTATATCACGGAAATGGCCGCATAATGTAATTAAAAGGTATTTACAGTGCGAGAGTATTAATTATTGAAGAAGAAATCACTAAGCATGAGCAGGAAATTAGAAAAGGTAAGAATCCGTACTAATTAGATCATTCAAGATATCGAATCGATCCTATGCATTATCTACATACAGATATCTTTATAATTGATTGATGAATAATAAGACCTGTTTAAAGAGAACTCTTAAAGTTGAAGCAAGCAACCCGGAATTTTAGGATTGATGTAATAATCATCTAATAATTGATTTAACTTTAAGCAGTAATAATATACATTCATTACGTTTCATTCAACGCTATTGATTAACATGAAGTAGGCGTAGTAAATCATTTTATGGATCATTCACTGTGAAAGTTCACCTTCAAAGTCTGTCTTCCATAAATTCAGAGGAAATAACTAAGTTTTCTCATATTAGTTCGTTGTGCCATCCTTTGCCACTCATGTTGAGAAATAGTTCATTGATTATTGTTTTCTTAAAAAAATTTCTTTAGGTAATTACTCGCTGAGAAAATGAGTCATGGGCACTATTGGGAAATGGGGGTTATTACGGCAACTGACAGTACTTTAGGAAACAACGAACTTAAGGAATATGGATGTTGCATAACGCCAAGGACTATGGGAGAATACTCCAGTGTCAGAATCACCAACTAGTGAAAACAAATAATAGGAATAGAGACCCTCGAACTAAGAAATACTAAAGAATCGCCCTTTTCGATTCAGCAAGGATAGATACGGCCCTCACGCAACAAACGGCGAAAAGAATAAAGGATAATCACCATGCTATTGATACAGGGCTGACATTGCGTTCGCACGTTATTTGGTGAAACGTCCTTCCACATTCATGGATTTTTATCCGTTTTTTGTCTAATTCGTGGAAATTTCCTATGCCCTTCCCCAACTCTGACCCAGATTCTCGCCACTCTTTTTTTCGGTTAAATTAGGTACGGCGCGGCGTTTCGAATCATTCGTGGTGATTTCAACGCCCGCCGAAAGACGCGAAGGCGAAAAGTTCCGGAAAAAGCAGGAAATCCTAATTCAGTTGGGATGAGAAACACAAAGGGAGAAATTTTCGTTAATGATCTTAACTAGGCAATCAGCCGCAGTCAACCTCCGGGAACAGAGCTCTTATTTTACATGAATAATGTATGAATATACTTATTGAAAGCTCAGAAAAATGCATCAAGTCCTCAAAACACACTACCCAACTCTACTTTGGTGCGTATTTTGAAGCTTTTTAGCGTGTTCATGCAGCAGTCTTCGAATTCTCGATGCCAAGATAAAGATTAAGGCTTTATCTTTAATAATCGGTTCTTGGAATTGCTTTCGTCCCCAGAATGCATTCTTAAGGTATATGTCTGTTGAATACTTCATTGCACTACACGAAGTAGTAATTTCTACTATAAAATTTTTATATATCTTTGCAAGCAACTGTTACGAAGATAATATCATTTTCTCCATTGGAGGATATCTATGAAAAATCTTCTGTTGAATGAGCATTATCTGAGTAAGATCGTCAGTAGGGAACTCGGAAATTGCTCTGAAAATGTATGAGGTAACTAACTTAGCTCTAGGTACTTGAAAAATCCGTATGACGCTTTGAAATGCACTTTCATGTCGAGAAATGTAGTATTTGAAATAACAATATTTAAAAGAGCGTCTTTTGTGAGCTTCTTCTATCCTTTGAGAATTCTTCAAGAGATCTATTTACGCTATTGTCATATTGCAGATTTACATTTGCTGTGAATAAATAATCGGTAGATTTTTGCATAGGAATATAAATTTTATGTAAATTAAAATACATTTTGATTTTAAATGGCATTAAGAATTCAGTGTTAACATATCTCTAGTTATTTACCTTTCAGTGGTTATTTGGATGAGAACCCTGTAAATATCTTGTGCCCTGAAGGGTATACTCGTGTCAATGGGGCAATACCGTGAGATGGGGGACAGTCAAATATAATTTAGGACGTCAAGTAAGAGCAAATTTGACGTTGTTCCGACTAGAAAAGTCGGGACGAACAATAGTTTGGTCTGTAGAAGTTGAGGCTATAGTTAGGGCGCTGATGACGTGTTCCAAGCGTTTTATCCGCCGTGTGAAAGGTCGCTAAAGGGGGCGAATAAGTCGCAGAATCTGCGGAAGAGATTGCAGACGTGACATTTAAAGGGCAAGGAAAGAATTGGAGAAAGAAGGCGGGTGAGATTAGTCGGTGGTGCAGTGGACGGAAGAGAGAAATTGAGGAGGACGATTATCAGAAGGGAAAGTGTTAGGGAAGTGAGGGCGAGAAAAGGAGGTTGTCGGGCGGAGTGGAAACCATGAGATGTGGAGTGGGTCTGCCGACTTCAAATTGGGTCGGATGACTCACCTCAACAAGTTCACTCTGGCTTCGTGCCACGAATCTACCCTCTCATTTTCCCCCCTCTCTTTGTGCTCACGCAGACTGCTCGTCTCTCCTAGAAATCAGCGAAATTGCTGAAAGCGAGTCGAGGAATCTGGGATGGATTCTTGCTTCCTTGGCTTTTGTTCATCTTTGTGGAAGGATTCCTATTGAAGCCTATACGAAAATCGGATCCTTTGGTTATTTAGTTTTTTGTGTGCCCGGGTCATTATGTTCAGTTCTGTATGAAGTATTGAGAGACTACATTCACGGAGATTATCTTCTCCTTTGAGATATTCTGCCTTCTGCTGGTGTATGAAGCCGCAAAATTCCGAAACGTGGGAGAACTTTGCAAGCGAACCGAAGGCGCTGAGAAAATTTGTTACATGATTTACCGCGGTTACGTGGAAGAATTTCAACGGCTAAGTCAATAATATTGTTTAAAACTGTTAGCGGAAAATTAACTGACGCACTAAGTTAATTATTTAACAGCTGACCGACGTCCAATGATTCTTAGCATAATTTGTAATTGAGCTATTACATTTACTCCTAAAATTTGGCAATAAAAGCTTCAAACGCTCTTATATTTGAGAAATGTAATGTTTTTGAGTAATTAAAAATCATGAATATGTGAGTGAATATTGAAAATTGATATTTTTATTAACTTCGGTGATACTATGAAATCATGCAAAAATATCCAAATAGTTATTCATAACCAATTATAATTGATTAGTTCGGAAAATTATTTCTTGGTTACCCAAAATATTTTATGAATTGAAAGTTTCGAGAGTGTCTATGAGAACCGAGATGAAAAATGTTAATCCGAGGGTTTTAAACGAGCGAACTAAAGATTTATTTTCAACAAAGAAAAGATTAATATATGTCATCGCGTGGCAAATTTGCATTCATATTCCTTATGGATACGATTACCGCAGCCCTAATGGTCTGAACCTGAATTCAGGAAGATTTAATCCTGAAAGTTTAAAGAACAATTGATTTCAGCGAATTATTAGCGGGAAACTAAAACATATGCAGCGTTATTAGTTTGCTGAAATTTTATTTAAAAATCATTTCTGCTTCCCAATATCTCAACTTACAGTTATTTTTATTCTCGGATGTTTTAATTTTTCTCGGAATAATACAATGAATTTACCATTTCATCTTATTGCGTCATACTCATTCTCCGATTCGCCTTTCAAAATCCTCCTTTTATGGTTAACTGTTTATTTTCCTTTTCATTTTGAGATGAAGCTACTGAGAGAACGGGCATTTAATTTATTAATGCAAAATTGTGTGATGTGTATGGTTTTATAGTTCATTAAATTATAATTTTACCTAATTATGCTAAAAAGTTCTAATGGTTGGTTAGGAAAATCGATCGCGATTCTATGAGTTTCTGATAAAAGAGTGCTGTCTAAAGTTTAAGTCATCTTCAAGCTAGATTCATCTCCTAGAAATTATTTTCCGTTTTAGAGGAATTAAAGAAAAGGATTGAACAGGGAATGGGGAAAAGAATCATATCACATTCCCATTCGCTGTGAACGTTAAATAAAGTGGTGACGTTTACTAAGAAGGGAAGGTTTGCGCTCAACCTTTCTCACCTCTTTTTTCAATGGATGCCATGTAACAGTAATGATGGGCGTAGAGAAATTGAACAAAATTAAGATTAACAAACTGTTTGGAAGCTCTCAATTTAATCCGATTTGAGGAATAACGCAACAGGTACATTTTTTGCATTGTACATTTGTAATGATGCAACATAGAATATTTGTTTCTTTCAGCTGAATTTGATAACTTCGATTCAATTAGTTGGTACTCCTCGACGGGAGGTCCATAAAACAGGTAATTTTTACGATGCGTACTTTCCAGTTCGCCGTGAAATTCTCCTTTTCGTAGAGCAATACATGTCATTTCACGAATAATTGAGTTTCACCCCAAAGTGCTTTTCAGTGCATCTAGCATTCTTTGCTGAAAAAGTGTGACGGAAAAGAGAAAACCTTTGTGAGCCTTATCTTTACTGTTTTTTGGAGATAAGGAAACAATTAGAAGATCAATTTTGTGATGGAAAGTGAAGAGAGAGCAGTGCGCATGGCATATACTCTGAAGATTAACTTTTGAAGATTAAAGAAATCTTCTCGAAAGTGAGAATGTCTCTGTTTGATCAGATTGTGCAGAACTACTTCTTCCATTCCCCCAATCTTTTCTTTAGACTCAATGCTAGAAGTATATCTGGGAGGACCAGACGATATCCATGGCTATGACCACAAAATGGTTATTTTTAGGGCTCCCGGATTTGGGCATGGCTCCCTGTTCGATTCTCCGTTAATCTAGTCTGGGAAAAAGTCAGGGAGCTTCTCGAATGAACAAATAGGGGTGGCATTGGGATTGATCCTCTGTCCATTCGTCCCTGACCTATGGATACTTGCCGTCCTTGCACACTTGTAAAAAAAGGGATTTTTTGGGAGTGTTTACTTTAGAGTTTGTGTACCTATGCGAAGTTTCGTTTCAGTTGACAAGGAATCCGACTTAAGGGTTGTCTTCGTTAGCCGATTTGTCATTGCAATAAATCTTTGCCATTTTCACGCGATAAATCTGAATTAAGTTCGAAACTTGAGACTGTTGCTATTTTCTCTTGCTTGATCTAGTCTCGAAAACTGCTGCACGATTTGGGATCCACATGAAGTAGGGATGGTCTCAGATGTAGAGATGGTCCAATGCAGAGCAGCTCGTTCCATTAGTGGAGATTTTAGGTTCAACAGTAGCATTACTGCTGTGATAAAAGCCCTCAATCGGAATTTGCACCAAGTGAGGAGATCTGATTACCGACAGAAGTTTTAGTAAGGAGAACTTAGCAAAGAATAATCGTAATTATAATAAATATCATCGGGGACTAAGGACTTACAAGGGGAAATTTCTTTAGTAAGCGGAGGAATATTTATATGTCATATTTATTCAAAGAATATGTCCGAAGTCTTTCTATCAAATTTCAACAGCGCCAAAAAGAAAAAGTTTCTCTTACTTAAAACTATACGAAATAAAAGTTACATGTTAAAGATCTCAAAACGCTAAAATAATCTATCATAATAATATTCGATGCCTGCCTATGTTTTATGTATAAAGGAAATAACTGCTAGCTGCAATGAAAAACTGTTGATTTTCAGATTAATGTAATATTAACAGATGATGAAAAATTTCTTCGCAATGTCAGTTCAAATGTGGTAAGTAACGACCTAACGACATTTTCTAACGATCTAATTAAAGATCGACCGACATTTTCGTTTATTAATTTACTCCTCTTGAATTAGCAATTATAAAACTTGCCCTTGTGATAATAGTTATGAAATACATTTGTCTGTCGATAACAAAATAAAAATAAAGTCAACTACAAGTGACTGCAACGATTCAATGCCGTGGATGAGTATTCTATTGTGTTCACTCTATTAGGCAGGAGAACCATTTTGAAAAGGTAAAACTGGCTGGCTGAATACCATTAAACGTCTTTCAATAAAATGATGCCAGTGTGGAAGAGTCCTATCACAAGGTTTCTGTTATCCTTTTACTGCTACACTGTTTATCCACCTTTATCAATAAACCTTTAAAATTGCGATTCTATATTTTTTATTACATTTAAAAGAACATTTTTCTCTACATTACTCTAACATGTTTTTATTTACAGAATTTACTTTGCTATTACACCAGCCAAACTACGGAAGATTTCACTCTCAGTTCTTCAGTACGGCTCAGATAAATTATGAGATTAAGAAACTATCTCATTAATAGCCGCGGAGATGGAATACCTGTGATCTACCTAAAGCGAATAATTAGAAAGATTTCCCTCTATAGGAAGATGATAGGTCTAGAGTTGAAAAGTCTTGTTACTCCTCATCGTTTTCTCCAGCGAGAGAGGGAAAATCGTGCTGGATAGGAAAGCCAACAAAATTACTTACGTCACCGCCTCATTGGGGTTTTCCCTGTTTCAGATGAAGAGATATCGGTGTGCTAAGAAATATAAATTACGGAATAAGGTCGGCCTCTTCGGTGAAAAGGAAAAGGATAGGCGTGGAGAAAATACTTTCCGAACAAATACACACCTCGAAAGGATGTTGATAAGAAGATACCGCGTTTGCCGTAGCTTAAGAATGCCAAAACCAAGAGTCGACTCGGAGGAACATCAGACGTGAACCTTTTCTACGTGTTGAGATGCGAACATCTCCTTTCAATCTTTATTTGCACCAATAGACATAACTCTCTTAGCCCACAATAACTGTTTACTTCTGAAACTCAGGTTTAGAAAGTGAATTTAATTAAAGGATTATGAGAATTTGATTATTTATATTTGTTTTAGTGACGATGTAAGTCAATAAAGTAGACAAACTTCGGGTATTATAGAATAGTTGGGATGTATGGAGCACTAAGTATTTAATATTAAAATTGCCGTCTCCAAGAGGGAATATCACAAAATACTTCAGAACGGCGCACAGTGGGCTAGAATCGAAAAAAGCTGGCCAAAAATACGAAAGTGGATTTTTTGAGTTATGAATTTGAAACTTCGCATGACCATTTTTGAATATATTCTTCATTCAACTGAGCAAGTCATTTACATTGGTTCCTGCGCATTTAAATTACATATAGGGGGTCAAGTTGACCAAATTTCGCGAAAAACGCCGGTCATCGATTGTTTGCGAAATTCTTCAACTTCAAGCCGGTGCTGAACCCATATGAAGAAGTAGCCTGTATTACGAGTAGCTTACTGTTATACTTAGGAGGTTCACGTAATTGGTTCGTCATAACCTTATTTCGTCGGGGAACTTACAGTAGTTCATACTTCACACAGTAGCAGTTCATAATAAAACATGTTATTCGTCTGCCAGAATCAGAGCTTATTGTCTAAATATATATTTGTTTTTCAGGATTGGAAAATTTCAGTTAAGTTTTCAATTCATGTTTATTATTTCCAAGTGATCTTCTTACATTGTAATGAACATAACGTATACCCAAATAATAACGGTTAATCCTGTAATGCTGGTTTCATAGTTTGCTACTCATCCCAACAAACAGAAGGTAATTTTTCTAGTCGGGTCGCGTATTATGGAATATGTTCTTGTATTTCTCTCCCCATAATGCTGAAAAACCAAGGCTTATTGCAAGTTGTTCATCTAGTTTTCATCTTCATCTAGTGTCCAAGTCTTCAAGTTTGTCTCGAGATCACAGAGATCTCGCTGAATGTCTGTTCTGGCATGGAAAACTTTCCGATATCATCGGAGAGATCTGGATGAAATGACGTGTTTCCTCTCTGTGGGCTCACCTTGATTTTGTTGGCGGACAGACATATCCTTTCATTTATTATTCGTGCAATGAAATGAGTCATATCGACTTCCTTCTTAGATACATGCTATATCTCCATCATTAAATCGGTAATTTTCTAAATTTTGCTGGTTTTCTCCACTTTTAACCCTCTAATCCATATTACCCGACTATCTAATAATACCCTCAAACTAGTCGCTTTCTTTTTTTATGTTTTTTTTGCATGTGGTAAAATTTCGTAAAACATTTTTGACTATAAAAAACTAATCCAATATCATGCAAGATGATGAATTCGGTTTTGAGTTTTAAACAAAATCTGGCTGTGATATAACTGGTATTTCGTAATACCCACAGTTTCTCTATGTAAAACTTTTCGCGTAAATATTATAATTTAAGTTAAAATAGTATAGTTTAGCGTTAAATCATAACTGTGAATTCATGTGTTTAAAATAATCTCGTCCTCAACAATTTATTTCAACGAATTTAAAGGGGCAAATATAACCTAGGAAACAGTTTCAGTTGAATATTGGAGCGGCGAAATTCGTTTTAAATTATATTTATACAAATGACCATAAGTAGATATTTGCAGGTTTGATATGGTAGCTAGTCTGTGCAACATTCGCCGAAAGGTCTGAAAATCCCCATCAAACAGTAAGAATGAGTAAACAAACTTCCATTACGTTATTACAAAATAGTTCATTAAAAATCTTTTTGTCGCGCTCCACTTAAAAATGATAATTATTTCCTTGTATAAAAGAATTTTACCCGGTGTGTGAAGATTGAAGTGCATTATAACTCTTCCGCTGCTGTACGACTTGAATTCAAGTGTCACTACAAATTCGTAGTGTCGTAATAGTACACTAGATAATATAATTCATCAGTGTACCTTATAATTAAATACAGAAATACATAACATTTTTACGTAGATAGCCTATGGATAAGTTAGTTACAATATTTTAATCATTCGAATACTTCACAATGTCCATTACAATCCAATGTTCAATACTTCACAATGTTCAGTACTTCACATATTCGTAAAAAACATTATAAATTCCATTCATTGCGTTTATTATTTTAAAAGCAGATACTCCAAAAACCATCAATAAAAAACTTACAGTATAGGCTATACTATAAGTTTTTTATTGATGGTTTTTGGAGTCTCTGCTTTTAACTTAGTTACCATCAGCGGCCAACCTGTTATTTTATTTTATTGCGTTCATTATAGTCTTCCGCGGTTAATATAACAGTTTCCTGCGTACACAACACGATCTTCCGTGATTTTCTTCTCCCCACTTTTACGTCCCATTTATATCTCATTTTTAATAAACCCCGTCTTTGATTCAAAAGTATCCGTGGGTAGTGTATATAGAGGAACTCGTACATGCGATGCGCAAGGGAAGGGAGTGGGAAGGCAAGGGTAGAATGGTAATTAGGCCATGAATCCGAGAAGCTTTTCTTCCTTCTCGATGCACGAACAGCATTACTTTCTCTTCCATCCCTTGTTCATTTTGGGGATCCCTTCAAGACACTCCTCTCGACGACCGCAAAACGCGAGAAGCGCATCGCAATTGTTTATTTGAGTGCATCCGAGCGTAGTAGGCCGCCGGTGTAGAATACCCTCCGTTATCTGAGTTATTGCGCTTCCTTATGCACACGGTTTTCAGGTCATAAATTTATCGCTTCGAACGATCTTCGTACTCGTCTTCGAAAGGTCTCTTACGTTGCAGGAGTTCCAATGATTCCTTTGGACACAGAGAGTATAAATTTAAAATTTGAATTCTGTGAGATATGACAACAGGTTGTTGGAAACCACGCCGTAAACGTATATTAGTCATAGTCATAGTCATTTATTGACACGATACATTCATATTATATACATTGATAAAAACAACGATGATGAATTGATGTCTCGTCAGATAAAAAAGTTTTACACAGAATACATACATACCACATAAAATACTTATTACATACAATACACAACATTATGCAATATCATTAATAGTAAAATAACATGAAATACTTATTACATACCTTCTATATTACATAGTATAAAATTCGTTAATTGAATACAGACATTTTCCTATTAACATATTTTTTAATTCTATCAAAAAAATTTAAAATCTACATGTCTATTAGTAGACATTATCTCTATTAGACTACTAGACTACATCTCTATTAGTCTCTACATATTTTGATCTTCCTAATTTTCTGCAGTATTTTCTTTGTTTTTATGTTTAGATGAACAGAAGAAAATGACAATATAATGTAACTAATAGATGATAACTGGATAAATTAAAAGAAAGCAGTTGATACATGAAAGATTTTAATAAATAGAATTTAATTTCAGTGAAATAACTCAAGTGAATATATAAAACGAAGCGTACGTATCAACTATGAAGGGAAAAAATTCATAAATTTTGAAGCAAGTCGGATTAATGCCACATTAATAATGATGAGATTCATAATTGTGAACAAAATGCATCAAAAATAATGATGGTTATTGTGGCGGCAATGTAAATAGAATCGTGTATTATCGAAGTCACAAAATTTTCCGATCTCTTTCATGGGAATTATTTTTTATGATGTGGATTCTGGGTAATTTATATCCTGTGTTGATTCTGAGCTACTTTTAAACTATTTTTCATAATGCTCGGAACAAGTTTATTTCTTAGGTGCGAAACAGGAGGAATGAAGTACATACATGAGAATAGAGGCGTAGTAGTGCATTGAATGATGGTACTACTTCTAGAACTAATTCAATCGTTCTTTTTTATTGCTGACAGTTTTACAACATTTTGTTAAAATTATAAATTGTAGGATAAATGCATCACAAGACTAAGTTCGACCAGGTGCGTTTAATTCTTGTTTTTGTTGGGCAAATAACTTTCAGGTTAACTTAACGATCCCCCAGCTAAAAATACAGAGGACGGTGCTCTCCGAACTGGAGAACCTTGGGACAGTACAAATGAAGAAAAAGTCATTTGGAGAGGTTGGGGATGAAGGGCGATCAGATATTCCTGCAATTGAATTCGCAGCATAGTCCTCAAGGTTGAGCTGGATAAAAACAAAACTAAATTCAAGTGACATTTTCAACATTGACTCTCCGACAGCTGCTTGAACTTTTGTATTTTCAGTTTATCTTCTTGCCGGAGAAGGCGAAGTCTTAAGTGTATAGCTACCTACTATTAAATATTTCATTTTAGTTATAGGCAGAGAGAGATGTATTATTTTATTTCAGATAATCACCCATATTCTTAAAATATTTACCCATTGGTAGTATTGTCATGGCGACATTGAAGCACCCGGTTTAATTTAAATGATGATTTCGAAACCCAGAGTATTACTTCTTTATGCTTGTCGGCGGTTCTGGCTTGATATCTCTAGCGATGTGGTCCATGAAGTAAGATTCCATTTCCAATTTCCGTTTACTCCTGAGAATAGGGAAATGGAGGAAGAATCATTGCGAAATGTATCATTAGCCAGGCGAAATCAGCCAAAGAATATTAATAGGCATATGGTGTCCGGAGAGTTGTAGTAACGCGATCTCTCGAGTACCGGGGCCTCGCCCATCTGGGGTTTACCAACTGCAACACTTTCCTTAGAGATGGTTGTTCCGTCAGAATCCAAATTGGGAAGCTACGGCGGAATCTCATGGCCTCAACCATTCTGCAGAGTCTAATCTGGCTGTCCCAGGATTCGCGGTATTTACGTGGCGCAGTTATTCCGGTTCCGGATTTTCATCATCCTTCGTCGGCGCTCAGGGTCACAATCATTGGGAATCTCTCTCATTGAGCTCTGTCACCCCTGCGATACACCGAAAGGTGGCTTGCATGGTATTTATGTAGATGTAGGTTGAATGGAGAATTGATAAATGTTCCTGCTTAATCATCCAAGCAACAGTGCCACGTTTCATTTTCTTGGAATAATTCATCTCAAGACGCTAGGCTCTCTACTTATTGTTGCTCTCAATTTAAATTCACAACATTTCCTTTAATATTCCATTTTCTTTCTGTGATTTACCTGATGATAACCTATACGCCTACCCTTCCCTTGATTCCAATAATTCCTGTAGAGCTAAACTCAAAGATACTCGGAGATTAGTCTTTTAAGAAGTTAAAATTCTGCTGTTCCTTCAGTTTTGTAGTAGTGTATGGAACATAATTCTAATTGATTCCTTCTGATTTCCAGCTGAAGCAAAAGCTCCAGAAACACGTCATCTCGCACTATTTTCTGTTTTGAATTCAGCGATCTCAGTACCCATCTAGCACAGATGCGTCTCATGTACAGTACATACAGACGATTGTGCAGAATGGTCAATGCACTGCAATGGGAACTCTGTAGCGTCTGCTAGTCAGCGCACTATCATTCGTTGAGCTCTCATAACAATGACAGCAGCCGAGTTAATTAATTATTTATTTATTTATCCACTGCCCTGGCTCTTTGCTTTATTCTCGAACCCTCATAATGGTTGGATTGAAACTAGGCTCGTTCAGATATAATAATCATTGATGTTCATTTACGTCACCTATTATATATTAATCCCATCGAAAGATCTGATGCTTTCCCGGTGTATGCTGTTCAGGAAATCTTCTCAAGTCTTCAACCAAGCAAGGATGTCGGAACTTTCCAACACAATTACCCGAGAGAATTTCCTGTTTTTAATCTCATAATTAACATAATAACAATAATATCAGTATATCACTCTTATTTTGGCTCCATATTTTCACCTAAGATCTTTACATTTGTCAAATATAGCACTTTAGCCACAAGGTTCGCCATCCCTGGAATTGCATTCATATCACTGATAATTTAAGATTTGGAATACAAAAGAGATGTGCTTCGCGTTAAAGAATTCAAATCATATATAATTGACGAAATCCTCGTCAGCAAAGGAAGGCTCTAGTATAGTTATTGCATTGCGAATAGCATTAAAGTTGCCCAAAGGGCGTTCGTTACGCCTTCGAAACCTTTTGACCTTGACCCGAATCAACTGGTCGAATTCGCGAGACTAATTACTTCCGTCCAGAGATCACAAGCTACCAATTTGTTCCAGACAAAGTTCCTTCTGGGTAACTGAAAGTCAAGAGTTTCTCATATGTAAATGGAGTTTTTCTCCTCCTCCCTCTCTCTCCCCCTTATTCTCAGCTCACTTATTGTTTAATTCCTTATTTACTCCTCATTTTCCGGCATTTATTGCAGTTTTGGTCCTTTGAACAATGACAGAGCTAAGCGCTCAGTTCACTTTCTCTTTTTTTCTTAAGGTATGTTCATTGCATAAATTATTGTCCAATTCTTTGTTAGTATGGATTACCAAATAGTGATCATATACATGTAAATATGAACAATAATTTTGCACCTGAATGCCTAGTATGGAGAATCAGGCTGAGAGTATTAAAGAACATGACGGATTTTGGTGATACCTGGTGGAACTCCTTCATGATCACACACAAAGAAAACTCACTGAGTAGAGTACACAAAACTAATGTGGACAAAAGTTTTGTGGACTCTACATAGTGAGCTTTCTTTGTGTGCAAGAATTTCAACCTTTGTTCTACCAAGAAAAGATACTTTTGTTTCTATACCATCTGAATACTCTCTTTTAAATGTTCAGTAGGAAATCATCCATTATTTACGAAGGAGAAAAATGCGAAGAGGAGAAATCATTTCTGTTCCACTTTTCCCTCTGATATATTGATGCTCATCTCGTTTGAGTAGACTTATTAATATTCTAGTCGTCGTCTCGAGAGACCTTTGTAGGCTAACATACAAAACAAGCTTTTCGAGTGTGAAAATTTGGACGGGTTGCAAACAGGTCCTACCAAATATTTCTTTAAAAAAATATGCCTAAATTTCGCTAGGCCCTAGCACCGTTAAAGGCTCTCCGATGTGTATGAATTTTCTCGAAGAAACTGGATATCTTGTGATCAGAAGTGGACCGTGCCTTCCTCATCTTTTTTTTACTGCCAATTCTTTGCCCTTTTGTATTCTTGGAGCCATGGAGTGGATCATTTAATCGTATCAAATACTTTTTTGTGAACAGATACCAACTAATCTACATATTCTAATGGTATGAAATCTGAAAAGGTACCATAAGAAATGACGTTAATTAATTATAGTATGATTAACCTCTTATCCATATCACCGACGATTCCGACGAATACAGTTACTGAATTCAAGCTTTTGCTTACGAGATTCAGAAGATTCCCTACATATTTTCCCTACAATAGCAATTTCATTACCGACGTTATCGCTAGAAAGATTTCGCTAAATAAAATTAATAAAATTTAGCAGTCTTAGTTTAGATAAAAATTTAGCAGTCCTAAATCTGGGCGTCTTATATATTTCACTTATTAAGACTTCTTTTTATGTAGTACCATTTTCGTGTGCAAGGAGAGATAATTGTGAGAATATATAGTAATTACAGCATATAATCTATGTCCAAGCGAATTAAGACACCTAATTAAAAAGGAGAAATCTAATTAAAAAGGAAAAGGCTACTATTGAAAGATGGGTAAAAGAAATTTTTTGAAAATGTGAAATACTTGATTGTAAATGAATGATGTAACTTGTTGTTGATATTATATCTTTTATATTTTATGATATCTTTTTGTATTTTATTTTTTCTCTAAAAAGTAAAAATTATTTTGTGTTTTAAAAATTATTTACAAATCATATGTTATAATCATTTTATGTTTTTTCTCCGACTTTAATTAATCTCCGACTGTAAATTACATAATAAATATATTATGTAATTTACTTTTTTCAGATATGCGAGGGTGGTCTGAAAAGTTTCCAACCCCAGATTTTTCAGAAATCTTCAGAAAATTTTCAGAAGACATGTCGAGAAATGGCGAAATGTCGGAAACTTTTCAGACCATCCATGTGTATACTAAAGTATTTATTTCATAAGGTCTTCTTAAACCTTATGTAATAATTACTAAACTTCTTAAACCTTATTTGATAATTGCTTTATGTATATATTTCTGAATATTTGAAAATCTTATGCTTAAAATTTTAAAACTACAACTCCGTGAAGTGTAACTGATGTAATACTCACATTCTCTTTAACTCGCTATGTAAGTGAAATTTTAGATAGCCGGGCGAGATTGCATAAAGTTTTGGCTATCACGAGATTTTTCTCAATGTTACTTTGCATAAATTTTATACTTCCTGCTAAAATTTATTTATGGATGTGTCTTATCTAAATTAGAGTGAAACACAAAGTGAAAAATCAGAGCCTCTATTCGCAAGGTTTTGAAATAATGCCAGAGATTGTTTTCTTCTCACTGTATCTTGATGAATCGAATAATTTCATTTTTATTTTGGTACTATTTGGATATATTTTTCATTACTCTCTTGATTTTTTTTCACGGTGGTGATCATATAAAAGCTCATGAGGCTCTCTAATTGAATACTCTGAGAAATGCTACTCATTGGTTCATTGTGATCCACTTACATGTACTTTATGTGCTAATGGCATTCTAACTTGGAAGAATCAAGAAAAACCACCTCACTCCTCATCTTGCCTAGCACTCCTTATTCCCTCTCTATAGCTTATTGGAGGTTATAGCATCTATCAATGCAACCCCTTCTTGCTTGAAAACCTTCCAAATTAGTCCTCCGTATGAAGAATGCAACCTATGGAATAAAATCTTCATACTGAAAGTTGCATTTACCATACAGAGGATTAATTTAGGAGGTATTCAAGAAGAGATCATAGAAAATAATCACTAATTGGGTTATAATTGGAGTGGTACGATATAGGATGTAGGTATAAGATAATCAGTGTAAGATTCGTTCAATAGATAAGAACAAGATATTTGAATCTTGATTTGATGGGAAACTGGTGCAGAGAAGAGGTTAATTGCAGAGAAAGAAAGCAACTTCAAAACACCTGCTCAGTCTATATTCTGGGACATTAAATATGACGGCATTCGTTTGAGTGAAAGTGAAGTAATAGCATACGTAATCGGCAATATGGTATCAACCGCGCCCAGCCTTTGTACCGACCGGGAGCTAACGTTATTTTTGGTCTCTATAAGTGAATACCAAATTATATATTTTTTCAGATTTGCAAATAAGAATCAACTCCTTTGTAAATAAGTGAATTGTGATTTCTCTTTCTCGGCTATTTTATCGATTGTAAAATTTTTTATTACCTCTATTATCTGCATAATCTAAAATCATTTTCTGAATGCACTGTATAATAACATTTCATTGATAGTCATGAATATCATATACAAAGTTATTCTCTATCATTCATTTTTAACTACTCAAAAATCCCTCCTAATCTATAATCTCCTAAAAAAAATCAAAATATGAAATATCCTTCCTCTCGCATATATTTTTTTTTATGCTTCGCTACCTCAAATAGTGGCATAAAATCTAGGTGTTTGTAATTATTATTATTGTTCGTATTTTTCGATAGTAAATCGTCAAGTTCGATCGTATATTCGATGATATATTCTACTTAATTATTGCGGATACCTTTCATCACCTCAAAATTGCTCAAAACATTTATTTTCATGATAAATTATAGTCATAGCTCCATTGACGCATATAATTCACCAATTTATTTCAAGGTTAGATTCTGATCATAATTAGAGATATGAAAAAATTATAGTCATGCTGAAACGATAGGTTCTCACGAAAGCTATTTAAAACGACTCCCTAGCCTCCATTATAACTCTAAATTACTATTATCATCAATAGAATAATTACTTCTGACGAGATTTAAAATTAGGTTTTCCAGGAATCGATTTTATCTTTATGCGACAATCAAGAGAGAAACATTACCCAAATGAGACCTTTCATTATCAGAAATGTAGCTTCACTGTTCTTTCGTGACTTTAACGAAACTCCACATCATTTCCTCTAATTAAGGCCTCTATTACTTTTCCATATTCCTTCGATCACGATATTTTCAACACCTTCCAAGTGTAATTTTCTGAACTTCTATCCTTTCTATTTCTACTATGAAAGATAGCAATAAGTCTGATGGTATTCAGCGTCCTTAAACTCTTGGGCTTCCGGATTTCCAAGTAGATAGCACGTTCTCATCTGAGGAAAGCGGTCCCGGGATCGAATTCCGGTGGGGACCCTAATATATGGAATGACATAAGCTGTCTGAGGCTTAAATTTAAAATTATATTTTAATTTAATTAAAATAATTCTAAAATATCAACCAACGTATTCTCATAATTACATTGTTTTTCAAAACCATTATATTTACATATACATTCCATTAAATTTCTCTTCGTATGTTCTGAAACATCTATTGGTGTGTATTGAACTCGAACCATGGTCAAATTTTCATGGAAAAACTTTCTTGGTAGCTAAAAAGCAAATTCACCAATTTCATCACATGTTAATCATAAAAAATTAGCCATCGATTCTCAAAGTTTTAGAACCTTCGGGGATTGAAAATAAGATAAAGAAATTTTCGAAATCTTTTTTTATTTACTATCGGATTTCGTAACAAATGATATGCAATCGGCTGTTATTAAAAGTGGCGAAGCGATAGGGTCAGGTAGTCGGACGAACCACCTGTGAAGTCTTCCGTAAAACGACGTGAGACTGAAATATAGCTCAATGGCTAGCCAGTCACTCGGAAAGTGGGAGAATTCGGTTGATGAATTACCGATCTCGCAAGGCCTTTCCATATCCGTTTATTCCGAGGGGTTATTCCTTAACAAAGGTCCGAAATCAAGCAACTTTATTGCACCTCCTACTTAGGTTGTTAATATAAAGTATTATGTCGTCTGTTATATTATGTCTGAAATACGTTAGGTATTAATGGATATGCCCTTAGGGTATCCAGAAACTAACAAAGCAAAACTAGTGCATTAACTATTCTGAGGATTAAAAATCAGAGATATAAACGGGTAAAATGCAATAATTTTTTGAGTTTTAAAATATTTTCCGTCATCCGTCGAACGCGGAAATGCATTTCTTTCATTATTATATTTATATTTTTCTCCTCTTTATTTTTTGAGTGATTCCAATGAATTTTTGGGTCACCACTGGTAGCTATTAATATTTGGGACAAACACCGGGAAACTGGTATTTCTAAAAGCCCTTGGTTTACTCATACATAAGCAATGTCGTTTACGCATGAATTAACCAAACCTTAGAAACAAAAAGTTTGGATTTTCTCAGGCTTAGCTGGCGATTCAACTTATAATTGTAGAAAAATTACTAGGGGTCCTATGTGAATAGTTGATGTAATTCTCATTGCTAATTACCCCTAAATCCTTAGTTGTGTGATTTTTTCCAATTGTACGACCGATTTTTCTCGGTATCTGAAAACGAGAAAGCGTAAGAAATAAAGTATAAAAAATTCAAATTTAAAAAGCGTAAAAATTATAGTAGGAGATGAAATCTTGTTCCGTAGAAATAAATAATGAGGCGTTTTAGATTATAATCGTCTAAAATATCAAAATGGGCCGTTTTAGTCCGCCTCTTCCTTTCACAATGAGGCTTCCGTTCTTACGATGAACAACTTCGACGTCATTTAATTCAACCTCTAACGTTCCTCAATCCGATGGCCTTTTCAGCAAGGAGAGAGAGACTTCTCAAGGAGTAGCAATCAACTCGAAACTGTGTTTTGACCTTCCCCGAAGAAGGCCTCGAGATCGCTAATTGGACTGCCAGTTTCAGTTCTCTTCTTGAGCAACGAAAACCAACTCTGGAACAATACTAGTACAATGGTTTGAGGAATATGCGGAAATTCAGTGGTATGGAAAGCCTTCGGCAGTTATAAAATCAAAGATATTGATCTTCCTTTAATTACTGCGTATTTTTGGTCGGTACTATTGTTGATCACATATCTACTGGGTTCTACAACCATTTTCAGCACATCTTCGATAATACTAGGGAAACCCTGATTTATTGAGCTTTGAATTCTATTAATTTGTCCCACGGTATGAAGATATCCTTATCTCTATCCTTCGAGATTTTTCACTACTCTTGGTAATAAATGATAATCAAAGATGTACTCGCATATGTATGATGATGGCTCTTATTTAACATAAAGTAAATCCCGTTTAAAAAGCTATCCCGGGTAATGAGCGATTTTCTCCCGGTCTTTTCGATACGAAATACTATTGTAAAAGTATTGCTTAATTGCTACCAGCTTATAGCGCTGATTTTTCCCTTCCCCAGATGCACTGCAACCCGCTATAGCCAAATCTCCATCTCATTTGTAAGAAGAGACTTTCTACTCTGAATCTCGCCCGAATAAAGACGATATTTATTAGACTGCAAATTGGTTACATTATCTGCGTTGCCTGATTCATAGCTTTTAGTAAGTTTATTTTCCTTATTTGGTAAGAAAAAAATTGACAATATTTTTGGAAAAAATTATTATGAAATGAGTTCAAACTACCAAGATTCATTTTCGTTTTAGTAAGTTAATTCCTCTCTAAAAGTGTAATGCAAGTTTTTTCATGCGGTGTATCTATTTTATTGTCAAAGAAATGGAACCCTCTCTTAAAATAACTAAATATAATATAATTAACTGGGTTTGACTATATTTGGTTCCTTTAAATAAGTGCTTTCAAAATGCTGTTTTTCAAATAATTTTTGATGAAATTATTACTACTATTATATATATTATAGTGAAAAATTGTTAGTTGAAACGTCTTGGATGAAATTTCACTGGGTAAAACGTTGAGACCATATCTTTGTTGAAACTTCAGTTTAATTATTAATAATTATTCTACATGATAACTCCTGACGATTTTGTCCGTTGATGTTTACTTCTTTGGTGAAAATTTAGCAGTCTCATTAAAGTTTCTATAAGGTCTTTATTTTCAGTATCCTTATCATAATTTCTTGACAATGTATTGTTTTCACTCTACTTCTTGATTCATAATGTAAATATGTAATCATGTAAATAAAGAATTGAATTTTTCAGAGTTATATAGCATCCGTCCTGAAAATGGGAAGATTTGGGTTCGAATCCCAGTCATGTATGAATTTTCATTTCTTTGCTTTCTTCTGGCACACAATATTTCGTGGTTACTTAAATCCCTTTTCTAGATGTCATCATTATTTATTTTTTCAAGGTTAAAACTCATTTAAAAAGGATGCTTCTTAAAGATAGTTTTTACGCTATCGATGAGAAATCAAATCAATATCCAAGTAAAGCTACTTGCAGCAATATTCAAACCTATATAACGATTTCAATAAAATCCCTATAATTTATAATTGATCTATTGGCGGTGGAAAATTCCTGTAATTTCACCGGATTTCCAACACAGCTGGAAGTATATAAGTAATATTTTTAGTTCTATTTGCGAATTGGAAGTTTTCATTTAGTTCGATGTGAAGAGTACACATCATAGAGTACACATACATTCAGCTGTGAAATATAAAAGTTTTTAGAAAATGAAACGATGTGAAAATTACCTAGCCGAAGGATAAGATGAGAAAGTGTGATGGAGAGGAGCAACAATTTATATGTCTTATAACGCAATATCTTTTAGAGGAATTTGCAGTCAGTTTTCTCAAGATATATTTTGTAATTGACATGAGAGAAGATTATTTATCATCCTTTATATAGTGAATAGTTTCTTCAACGAGCGAGAATCAGAACGGCTGGTATTTCATGGCGAAAGAACGTGAATAAAGTCAGAAACTGTGCCAAGAAATCTCTCACAAATGCACGATGGTTCTGTACTGTTTTAAAGGACGTGCATTCCTTGTTGATACTGCCGTATTATTATCACCTAATCATTTAGATTATAAATTCCATGTTGAAAAATGATACTTACGTCCTTGGAGAATAAGTGAAAGGAGTTTCGCATGTCAATGACATTTTTTCGTTCCTCTTGCGGAAGTATATCAATTCGACATAGAAATACACGTTTTACACTTCCGTATGGATTAGAACGGTCTTTAAAGCGTTGCAAATCGTTTAAATATGCTACAAAATAGTAAATGTCTCTTTGATGATGAAAATTTTCTTAGGTACGTAAGGCTTCTTTTCATTTAGAAGTCTTACGAATGCATGCAGTAGTTCGTATATGTACTATTTGTATCAATGATGGAAAATTGGAGAATGGTAAAGGAAACCCTGGATCCAGAAGATTTTTTGAATGGAGAGGTCTGCGTATGACTACTCTTGCTTATTTTTATCTCCTCTTACCAGGGCTTCTCTGAATCTGTAGGTGACACTGACTCTCTTCATTTTATTTCTTAAATAAAATTCGCAGATGTATCCTGCAACTGAAAATGACATAGCATTGTCATATCTTGCTAAAAAGATATATTTCCCTCAACAGGTCTTCACACATATATTTACATATCTAACATCGATTATAGAAATAACGTATTTTATGAGTGAAACGCATTCGGCTTTAAAATTTCTTTCCCTGAAACGTAGGGTACAGAAATTTTAATTGAAAAAGTTTGTTTGAAATTAGAGTTTGATTGAAATAGAGGAGTGATAAATAGCCCCTTATTGGAGAAGTTAGGCCTGTACAGACCTCATCTTCACCTAATCTCGCATATCGTTATAACATGTACAAATACAAAATAAAACGAAAAGAATGAGTCGAGTATGGGGAAAAATATTCGCATTTGAGGGTTGACGAAGAGAAAACCCACGTTGAGGGAAAACACCCACAGAGAAAGGGGGTGAAAAAATCCGCAAAAGAACAGTAAAAAATAAAAAGGCAATATAAAGGAAAAAATGAAAATGGACATATAAATTCAAATACAGAAGAATAAATGACAGAAAAAAGCAAGCTTAAAGAACGTATAAATAAAGACAAAATAAAATTGCCAATTTCAATACAACAGCAGTAAAATAAATTGATGTAAAGTGCATTGTTAAACCCCATATATTAATATAATCTAAAAATTGGTGATCAAGATATCAGCCAGAGGTATTCATTGGATAGGTTCACAGGCAAGTTGAATAATCACCTCAGTAATGTTCATTATAGCGTTTAGTCATATTATTTTTTGTCCATCACCCGCAAATTTCAGTGAAAAATGCCTGAAAATAAATTGGTTGGAGGATTTCTAAGAAAATAACGTGTTTGGGTTTGCACGTTGCTATGCCGGATGGAGAATCATGTCAGTGAATTGAATGCAATGGATGAAATAAGAGGAGGAGAAGGAAAGGGAGAGAGAAATAAAGACACATTGAACGAAAGAAAGTCTTCGTGACTAGTCTTAGAGGATTGTTGGAGAGGGGTGGGGATGGATTAAAGTATAACTAAAAAAACGGTGTATTATAGTCAGGTGTGAATTTTTAAAAATGGGAGGGAAATCTTAGAAAAGAGTAGTTGAACGTGACAGAAAGAGATTTTAAATGAAATCCATAAAAAAGACGAATTAATGAAAATATATGAAAAGATATTTGGAGGGCAAAGGTGTAGAGGATGGATAGGAAATTAATCTGAAGATTAATTAAGATTTTTAACTGGATTACAATGTAAAAAAACAAGATCAGACGATTATAAGCTAGTCAAAACGATCAATAATTATTTTATGTCCTTTATCGATTTAGCTCTCAGATATATTGTATATATAAATGTTAAATATACAATTTCTCGTAAGCATGTAACGGTTCTGAATCAGTGCAAATGATTTTTTAAGGGGTCATAAAGACCTGAAAAGTCATTGAACAGTTCTGAGAGGGAGATTTCCACCTACGATTCTTAAAGCATATAATTTATATGCTGAAATGAAACTAAAACAGTAAATGTGAAATCATTCTTATCCGAAATCGAGTTTTGCCCACCAGTGGCCTTCAGTACCCGCCGCCTTAACGCTGTTGTGTCCTCTAAATATCCTTCTTTACTTCCTATTTAATCACTCACATTGGTTGCTTGCAATTTACACAATTAGTTAAGGGATATAGTTTAAATAACATATTATTAAGATACGACTGGAAGATTAAGGTCTCTTTTATCTTTCTTTAAGTTATCCTATTTATGGTTTTGAAATTTAAGAATAAAATTTTTACCATGAATCCAAGAAGAAAAATATGTTTGAACTAAGAAAAGTAAGATTAGACTACCCACAACCCTACCCTTATTTACGCTCCTCTATATCTATTCATCTTCTTTTTTTCTTTCTGCCTTATCTAAAAATTTTCTACTATTTCAATATTCTGGCCATTAACACCCAATTTGCATAATTGTATCAGTTCATTGTATAAAAAGCAATATTATTTGGTAACTTTTATCCTAAGATCCATTGTAGATAACCGGAATCACTCAATCTAGCAACATTTGTGATAAAATCGGCGATTCCCCAATCTGTAAATGATCCAGAGTTCTATGTATGTACCTTAAAAATCAGAACCTGCAAGAGCTTTTTAGGCCAGTTCACTAACTACAGAGTCATCCATTGGATGACTCTGTAGTTAGTGAAAACCGGTTGTGTGATTATTAAATCCTTTATATATTTTATAATGTAAATTTTTGTGGAGTGCGGATTGAAATGAGAGGAATGCTCATCGTGAAAGAAACAGCGTATTTTTCTTTAATTCAGCCTCACCCATAGTGCTGTTGGGCGATTTGGGATCCACACGAGGTGGGATTAGTTCCCGATTTGGAGATGGTTCAACGTAGAGCAGCTAGATTTATTGAGGGAAATTTTAGATTCGACAGCAGTGTTTCGGCTATTATAGAACCTCTCGGGTGGGAATTACTGAAGTATAGAAGCGATTGATTATCGTCGGAAGTTATTCAAACAATTCAACAGCACGAATCTCGTAGACGAAATATTTGATTTTGTTACTCCAGTTAACAACGTTTGTAAGCTCCGAGAAGAAACGGAAACAAGGAAATAATTATCAAAACAGCTACTTTTACTACCACTAAATTGCTACTTTTGGTCGTTTTTCCACAGAGCATTAGAGAATATAATAGCTGTTAGAGTTAGATAGAGATATCGGTGTTTTTACAACAGACATTTTACATATAGACTCTTCAACACGCCTTTGGTGGCTTGCAGGGTCTGAATGTAAATGAAAACGTAAACCTCCGAGACCTGTTTCAGGAAGTTAATGCTGCGTTTGATGACGGTACAGTTAACCGAAACCGGTTGCGTGATTATTAATTAATTTATATATTTTACAATGTAAATTTGTGTGTGGCACGGGTGAGGGGAGAGGAAGCATCAAAAGAAGTGGATTTTGGATCAAGTTTTTTAATTTTATGCTCCTTAAATTTACTCCCATTCTCTATTTCCTCAAATCTTTGTAACTTTCTTCCCGTTTTTTCACCGTTCTGACTTCATTCCTTTCACCGCCATTTCCACTCATTATTTTTTCTCCCCGGAGAAATATTTCGATGCGGAATGAAATCAAATCCGTGAGTGATGAATTCCTTCGCCGTGACTGCAAGAAGAGAGAAAAAACCGAAGTCGTTCGGAACTATTTTCAAGGTACGCCTCAAGAGCTATGCGGGTGCTCAATCATCACTTGGCACATTACAAAATTTCCCTTTTTTATTTTTCTCCGTTGCCTGGCGCCGTGTTCAAGGGCAGGGTGTGGGCGGCGCTGCGTGTGTGACGCACTCGTAATGACCGTGCTCTCCCAACAAAGAACTTTTTACCAGATTTCACCTTCTCTCGTTCTCGAAGGCCCGCTACCGTGGGGATTCTTTTCACTTCGCGCCTATTGTTCTGCGATTACGATATGCTTTTGTTCCCCGTGAGAAAGTTTGGTCAGTCGGATTTTTTTGGGCGATCTGTGGCATGAATGGGTCTCCCCAATGGAAGGATATCTCCAGGGACTCATTTTTCGGACCGGTGAAATAACTCACTTGGTCGGAAACTTGCCTTTACGCATCTATAGGAGTTACTGAGGGTTGCAAATGCGATTGAATTGCATCTTTGATCTACGATAGGGTAAATTATCATTTTTTAATGACCTTCTATGATTTTTAACTATTTATTTTTAATAATTTCTCCCTAATTTTCGTTTGGCTAAAAGGAGTCGGCAATTTACGCTCGTACACTTTCGTATAATTTCATAGCTGTGCCTATTAGATGTATGTAACGTATATAATGTAACGTATAGCTATATCATTCCTTGAATTTTCTATTCTCACAGTCATAAAAACAATTGAAAAGACAACACATTTGGACAGATTTTTTATATTTTAAATTTAATGTGGAGCGTGAATTCAGAAACTTTTCCAGGACTATTTTTGATTTATGTTACCTTACTTATTTGTGCTATGTTACCTTTTTTCTTCTCTATTTATTAAACTGACAGGGAACTTACCGTTGGAGGATAAAGAGAATTTCTTAGGTTCATTAAATTAGTTGGGAATAATTCTATAATGCAGCCATGGATATCTAACAGATTGACGATTACTTTCAAAGGGTATGAAATGAATAATAGTGTAATTTTTGTAAAAGATGATGATTGCATTGCAGTTACATGTCTGCAATCACCCGCATATCAAACAGTACATAATTATATATGAGCGGGATATTACCTTTTCTTTTCTTATCAGATTATCATACCAAATACTTAATAAGATATTTGATATATTCATACATTCTGGAGAAAATACTCATTCACTTATTGCCTTCTAAAAGGGCCACCAATAACTTTCGGGAAACGCTATGTTGATCGTACAGTTAAGAATCGTAGATAAAAGAGGCGTATTTCAAAATTTTAAAACAAAGAAATATAAAATGTTTACCACCCTCAAAAGAAAGCACATATTATCGGCTAATTTAGACTAAGAATTACCATTTTCAAGCTGAGAAAAATTTGAAAGCGTTGGGATCTTTCAGTAAACAATGGGAAAAGGGGAATGGTGTTATGACGGAAGGAGGACATGATTATATACAAATATATGTATTTAGAGACTATTTATTATGGAAATTACACTTAAGTTAAGGTCACCGCCAGAGTAACGCAATTGAATGAGAAAGAAAGATGTTCAGGAGATGAGTTAGGAAACGAAGGTCTAGGTCTCCATACTACTTCAAGGTTTGAAGGGGTTTGGAGAGGTGAGCAGGGTATGTTGAGAATGAATTATTGTTTGTGAACCACGTTACTTAAGATTTTTAAGATGCATTAGGATTTCCATCTTTTCTAGTAGGTTTAATTAGTGAATTTTACTTTCGACGTATTTATATTGACGTATTTATACCGATGTATTGGATTGTTTCTAGTTTTCTGTTTAGTATAGAATCATTGATGATTTGGGGTATCCATTTTTAATTATAAACTAATAACAGACTAAATAACACTTAGCAATCAAATATAAGATGCAGGATTTCTTCATGGTCCTCCAGCGTTTTCCTGCTGAGGAGATGAAGGTGGAACTCAGACATTGGTATGCTGTAAGGTATAACTTGTCCCACTATCTCCACCTGCTTTCTACGGAACTTTCATTCTACCTTCATCGTGAGGATTGGACCATTTTGGACGATACTGTTAGGAGTTTCTCAGGTACCACAGTTTTTAGAAAATTTCAGAATTAACTAAGGAAATTAATTTTCTCCGTCAGAAACTGTATTCTACTTTCTCGGCAATTGTTTCCAACAACAATTAGTAAACAAGTTCCCCTCCCACGCCTTTTTTCATGACAGTTTTTTCAAACTTTTTCATTTACGATGAATCTAACCTTTTGGAATTTGGGCTGAAATACATGTATACTCTGAATACAAGTATACTGAAATATTCGTATTATACCAGAAGCAGTTGGAAGATCTGGAGAATGAGAACTCTCAAGTGCTTGTGTAATTATTAAACATTTATGTGCCAACTTCATTAGGAGACAAACATAGTTTTGAATCACTTAATTAAAAAATAACATCTTTAGCTGAAAATAACATCTACCTACAACTGTGCTGTGTAAGATTATACTATCTAATTGATTGTAATTGTGACTTATCTAGAAGATAAATGAAGCCAAATTATTTCGAATTCATTTCACTGATTATGGAAAAAAAATTATTATCTTGAAAATATACGAAGGAAATAATATAGTAGTTTTACTAGTAGTAGTATAATTCAATGGTTTTAATGGCCCTAAAATTGAATTTTTAAAGAGTAAATGGAAACTTCAACAGTTGTATTGATTGCTGCCAAACACTTTTCAACAATGAAAAATTTTCAACCCATCATAAACCGAAACGCATCGTCATTAATATTCAGGATTATGTAAATTAATGGAATTTATCGTGTTACTCCACATTTCATCATAACTAAAATCGCGTTTAGCATTAATATACTATGCATCAAGGAAAGGTAACGATAAGTATCCCTGAATGATAACGATAATGTGGATATTCACTGCAAATGTTTTAGTTAAATTTTCTAACAGGGCAAAACATCTGTATCGAAGATATGTAAGTGGTGCACTACTGTAATGTAATGTATGCACTATTGGAATTCTCTATTCAAATGAATACCAACAAACAGCAATTTTCGTTCAATGAGGTAATACCTTAGGAATAGTCGTAGTTTTACGGAAAGCTTTTCAACGGATTAATCTGTTTAACGTAGTGAAAAACTTAAAAAGATCGAGTTAAATATTTTAGTGTCCCAAAAAAGGAATTTCTTCATTCCCTTAACTGATACTTATTCCTTTATAAAAGTAAAAAAATATTCGATTTTCGATACAAGAGTGAAGAAAGGATTATCATCTAGAGATATACGTGCTTGCTTGATATTACCTAAGAGTTTTTGAAACACCCAAAGAAATTAAATTCAGGGATAAGAAAATTCATGTGGGACACCTCAATGAAGTTTTAGATTCATTTTTCCTTTAAAAACTCGTGAAAATTTCCGAATATGAAAGCATTGACCGTAACTGTTTGGGTTGGGTTGCCCTCGCACTGGGCAATGGCCGAGTCTTCTTACTGAAATTGCAGAAAAAATCGTAGTAAACACTTACTGTGTAGACTGTGTCCACTTACTGTGGTTAAGTGAAAAGTAGACGTTAACGCATAATGTAATGAAGATTAAAACTATTACATTTTTCTCTGCAAGAGTAACTATATTTACGGCTAAGGGTTATTGCCGCGATAGACTATTTGTAACTGAATGTAATGCATTTGTACCGATTGTGGTGAAGGCTAATTAACCCAGGAGGCTATGTCGTAATTATTGATCTACGATCACAATTGTAAAGATAATTATGTAATCATTGATAAGTAACTTTGCTTAACGGTTACTAGCGGTTTAATCATCACTGCAGTCTTGGCAATGGATTCTTTTCAGATATTTCATAAAAAGCTTCCAATTATGCAAAAGTATACGATTTCATTCATTAATTATGCTGAAAGAAATCAACCGATAAGATTTAAATGGTAATATACTCTTGGAAATTTACTTTTTATTGAGTCATTTTTATTTATTTTTCCAAACTCTAAAACCAACCATTGTTACCAAATTACTATATTATAAGTTGGAATAGACAGCAGCAAATTAATTTAAATATTCATACCTGGCCCGATTCAAGATGGAACTCATTCCGGTCATTTTCTCAGTTTTTCTGTTTCAAACTTTACAAGAATGACTCGATTCAACGGGATTAGAAATTGCATTCTTTTCCGTTTTCACATTTCTATCTATGCTCGAAGCGTAATTCGCTTGAAATGACGAAGAGATTCAATTATACCTCTTGGTTTTAACTGCTTATTTTACTGTTTCCTGGCAGGAGAACGTGCTTCGGTTTACGTAAGACCATTAATTCCCGACGAGTTCCGCACCAGAATACTTGCTGAATAGGTGATTTTTCTTCAACAGTAACTCTCATAGCTGATGTTTAATTAACTCACTTGGAGATTGTACAGATACCAAGATTTTTTATTTTTTAGTAGCGTTTCGTCTTACATGATGAGTAAATTCAGTCGCATACTCAGTATAAAATCTTAGAGAAAATTTACATTCATTCTAAAGAACTGTTGAAGTATACCTACTGTGCGATGGAACATGCTGCACGCACTAAACTGAGAGATTCCTCCACCATAATTTGATGAATTGAAAATAAGAATATTTTATATCAAAAAGGAAAATTTTTCCCGTATTAGTCTGCGCTTCTTTTTCATCACCATATTATTAAAATCATTCTTTCTCTTTTCATGAATATTTATTGTTCACATTAAATATGCACCATCCTGCCTCTTAAAATACATTTTTTTAACTATTAATAGTATTCATTCTTAGTCTTTTCCTCATTTGCTGCTTTTACTTAGAAAAATATTTTCAGAAACTTCTTGCAATAACACGGTAAAAAATAACTAAGTTTCTTCCTTATGATGCTTTCCTAGTGCATTTTCCTTGTTTATAAATGAGATTTTGCTTCGAAGGTCCATTAAAAGGAAAGTCTTTCGAGTATATATGCCCTAGTTTTCTGTAACCTGTGATCAAGTACGGAGGATACTTATTTTTTCGTGTTTCTTTTGTCCTCATCGCCTTTTGCTACCTTGTGCAAGTTTGTTTCCTCACTAATTAACCAGATAACCTTGAGACTAACTCCTCATCTCTTATTTCTATGGAGACTACAACACTGGATCGAAAAAAATGTATTAAATAAATATATCTTATTAATTAACTGGTCGAAATATTCGTATAACTCCTAAAAATATTACGGATTATTTTAAAACAAATATGATATTATAGGAAGTCAAGGAAGTAGATAAGAAGGAAATCTCCAATCCTGTTTTTACCTTTAAGTATGCAATTTTGAAAAAAATTCTTTTCATTCCGTTATTTACGAGAAGTTTCTGCGTTAAGTCTTGAGCATTAAAGTAATTTTACAAGAAAAAATTAATGGTATTTATTGTTCTGTTTAATACCGTAAAGTTTCCTAATTGAAGTGTTGCGCAGGAAACGAATTTAAAAATGAAAATTAAAGCTTGTGTAGTATTTAAGTAAGAAGTACGAATTGCGAATAGAAATGCAGAATCAATACTGAAGAAGAAAATTAAGGAGTGGAATTACTGGTTAAATTGCACGATGCAATTAACAAATGCACTAATCAAATGAATATTTTCCATGTTCAGTAAATTGGGTGCCGTGATTACATCTACGACGTTATTATTTGAATTACCATATCTAGATAGGTTAATTCTATCTTGTACACGGTGTCCGACTTGAATCTTGTTTTCTGATATCAATTCCTTCTTGAGAACTTGATTCTTCGAGTTTATTTTCTCCCATAAGCTTCGGAGACGTAATCAAATTAATAATGTGATCAAGATACACGACTCAGATTAATATTTCCAAAAGCATTTATGGCTGTCGATTAATAAGGCCTGTAACATTGAGAAGAGGCGACGGGAATGTCGTACTTGACTCGTTCCAGGAAGTCGTTCAGTTTTATCAACTCGCCTCATTAGTTCACCTGGGGCAAGTTGCGTATAATCGAGGTCATGTAGAACGATTTCTCGTTCTCCGTATTTGAAATGCTACATCTCGATATTCTTCGTTGAGATGCTTTTCCCCGGTAGCTGATTATATGTCTGAAAGAAGTGATTTTTATAAGGCTCAGGTTATTGCATAGGCATACTTGCTTTATTTAATCTCTGCAATTCATTCTTTTCTCTTGTAAATTATGTGATAGTAAAAGGGAACATGAATAAAAATGACTAAAAATTAATAAAAATAATTTAAATGAAAAAACGAATACAATTGAATAAGAATGAATAATAATCAATAATATATAATAATGAATCATAATAAATAACAATGAATAATAATAAATAATAATGAATTATAAAAATAATAATGAATAATAATAAATAATAATGAATAATAATAAATAATAATGAATAATAAAAATAATAATCAATAAAAATTAATAAAGTTGAATAATTAAAAATTAACAAAAATGAAAGCGCATTTCTGAATGGAGGATTAGAACATCTAAAAGACTTTCAGAATGCACAACGAAATTAATTCACGTCTTATTATATTCACCTAAGAATTTTCACCGTTGCTTTTCTTAGATAACAGTGAAGGAAAAAGATCGTGTTGATAGAATACCAGAATTTGATATCAAAAACTGCAGATATGTGTTCTAAGCGAAAAATAAGGTTGAATCGGTAGGTACTCCAATCACCTCTCCTTTTGTCTTTTCCTTATGCATTCGCTTACCATGCGATTCATTAACTGGAGAGTGCTGAAGTTGAGAGAGGATAACTTTATCACGGCTGACACAGAGGAAAACAAGAGGCCCGCTGGTATTATTGATTCAGTTCCGAGAATAGACACTGAAGAGAAAAGCTCCTTAAATTATATTATTGATAGAGAAGGATTCGAGGAAAACTTCCTGCTCTATATAATGAGAGGTACCCTTAATCTGTCTTTGAATTTTAAACTAATTATTTCAATTGTAGGATTAAAATAGGGAGCTTGAAGGGGGATTGAAGTTGCTGATATTCTCCTAATGGGATTCAAGCGGGACAAGTGGATTAAAATTATACAAACGCATTGGCTATATAAATGAACAGCTCGAAGGAAGGTAGTAGCATATCTTTTCCTCTTATAAAAGCCTACATTCATGATAAAATCTTGTTATTCACAAATTATTCCAGTCGACCCTAGGCCACTTAAAATGCTCTCGATATGGGGCATGAGCATTTGAAAGCATTTCGATGGGATATCTCCATACTCCGGTATATAATGGCTAGAGAACAGAGTTTATTTGAGATTCATTTTATTAATTATAAATTAAAATATGGGTTAAATTTTATTTTACACTAGGATTTTGTTTTTACACGGGTGTCATAGATCTAATGTAAACTCATTTAATCTCTTTAGAGGAATGATTCAACTTTTATCAGAAATCCAGTTATGCACATATCCGTTTGTAAACGACGATAGGAGAGGAAACACACTTTCATTATTGAGTTATTTGTGTAATTAGGTTAGGAAATGAATCATAGAAATTTTTGAAGGCAGTGAGGGTCGTATGGTTTTCAGCCTAACGCTGACCCTGTTGAAATATGTGCTAAGTAAAATAAGCACGCAAACGGATAGTAATATGAGAAAGAGATGATAATGCACTTCTGGATCAGCGGAATTTAATCCTTCTCCGGCAAATATTTCAGGAAGGAAAAAAGAGCAGTTCAGCGCAAATGATGATTCACACAAATGGCATTCATCAGAAGGTTACTATTAGGTTTAGAAAAATACCTTACGCAGTTGCCTCTGCACATGCAAAAGTACGATACCCGTAAGATATTTTACGATAATTTGTACGATATAATCCGCCGTCCGATATTACCTGTCTTCCTCCTATGAAAGACAGCGATAATGTGATTATTAACAGTAGATGTTTTAATTAAATTTTCTAAACTAAAGAACGAAACAACTGTATTGCTAATGCGTAAGTAGTGTACTGTTATTATGTAATCTTCATACTATTGGAATTCTATATTCATGAGAATACCTTACCATTTTTTGATCAATGAGGTAATACATTGGAAATAGTCGTAGATTTATGCAAAATTTTCAATGGGTTAGTTTAGTTTAGCCACCCTCTTCTGCAAACATTCTCCTACTTTATTAGTTACCAACTCCTATGATGAGGACTCAGGGTTAGACTTTACGGAGGATGGAGAAAATCAACTCAAACCGGAATTCAGCCTAAGGAGGATGAACTCGAGATGTAGGATCACAGCATCACTCTCTTCGTTCATAAACACAGTGCGCAAACACCAAATCAGCATTTATGTAGATTTGAAAAGAACATCAGCAGTTGCAATATTTCTAGAATCAAGCATAACACCATCCATTTGAATTTACAGAAAAATACCTTTGTTTTTGAGAATCGAGATTTTGGGAAAGAGTTTTATAAATGATAAGTGACTTATTCTAATAAAATTCACAGTAAGAGGTTTGTTGATGGATAGAGAGGTTGATGACGTGATTGATATATTGTCGGATCATGATGATGATTACTCGTCGAAATCTGGAAAAAGTACTAAGCCTCTCTTCATCCAGCATAACTTATTCCATTCTAATATGCTTATTGAGTGTGGAAGGAGAAGAGAGACATGGCTGTTAATAAATTATCAAAAAATTGAAACTCCTGAATGAATATACGCTGCAAAATTTACGGCTCAGGAGTTTTTTTTATAACCCTTATTGAGGCAAAACTATACAAAGAACTTCCGTGCGATGTATTTTAGCTATTTTGCTATGTATTTGCAATCTGAATATAATTTAAGTATACCGTCTCGGAAAATCATTGCCATTCATTCGATTAAATGTCCCTTTAAACATTTTCATCCTCAAGGTGTTTTCTGAATATATTCCGGTTCCTGCATGCGACGATCCTTTTAAGAATGCCACATTTTCAAAGCAAGCTTACTACTCAATGTACCTGTTGATGGGTGATTTCTCGGAGATCACATAGAATAAAAAGAAAATGTCGAATCTAAAAAGACGCTACAAACGTAGCTGACGATACCGTAACGAAGCAAGGAAATGTACAACATGCTTCAAAATTTACTACTTTAATCAAACGAAGCACATAATTAATATCCAAATTTCATCGAATATAGAGTTAATTTACGCGAAGTCTCTTCGTTTCCAACTTTTCCATCTTTCAAGAAATTTGCTTTTCACTTAGACTTTCCTGGACGTAAAACAGCGGAGACAACACTCGATGTCGTTACGTGAGAAGAATTTCTCTGTTTGCTTTCATCTCCACTCTCTTCCTCCCGATTGCCCTTCCAATTACGCGTTGCCATGGCATTCGCATCGCCACGCCCAGCCGGATTTAAATTAGCAGATTCCATCTCCACGACAACCGATTATTACTCAAGGATGCTCCAGGATCATCTCAGAATGCCTCCAAATCCGTCCTTTGGTGAAAAAGTTTGCTAATTTCTTCGTGGAGGGGGACATGAACGGATCCACGAATTAATTTCGCAGAATGAACTCGTTCTTGGTTGCATACTCTTGTGAGAGTAGGATTAAGCCATCGAAATGGACAGCTGTGGAATTAGGTGAGAAGCAATTTATGAAGTCTGTACTAGTTACTATTGCGATGTTTCCTCTAACTGCTAAGAAGTAAAATGTCCATTCAATGATGTACGCTTCTAAGATAATCTTAAATACAAGGGCGAATGGATGATATCAGCCGTAAGTGAGATCTGAAAATTGGAATCTCAATTTATTTTCATTTATTAAGTGATCGAAATGTTTTCTATTCTGTCGTATAATTATGCGTCCTACTTTGCTATTTGCAGATGTTTTTATTACATAATGATTTGAGTTTCTCCCCTAATTTGATAAATTATTGGTATTAAATCCAATACATTTCAAGTTAACTCTACCGCGTATGGTGGTTTACATTAACTACATCTAAAATTTGGAATCTCAAAGTTTCCGATCTGTAAAATTAAACACTGTAAATCTATTAAGCAATGCCTTTATATCGTGATAAGAAAGCAAGTTTCACACTTGATTGATGACATGCTAATTTCATTTTCCACTCTGATGAACTATTTAAAGACTGAATTTTTGTATCAGTTTAATTTATTTTGGTTTACGAGAGTTATTGGCATTTTTTTATATAAGTAAAAACGAAAATTGATTCTGTTTCAAATACAGTAGAGGCTTAGTGTTTCCTATTCCTCAACTTACTTTATCTCATTAAGCAAGCCAAAGAAGCTATGAGCTTTAAACAATTGTTTATTAGAAAAAATAAATAGATCAGGAAAATTTTTTCTGAGGAAACTATATCCTGTTTAATAAATTTTTAAACTACACGAAGGTATATATAACCTCTGTGGTTCATATAAGCTGTATAGTTTAGGTGCTGTGCCTTTTCGTAATTCTCATGCATTGCATTATATTCAATGAAATTCGAAGTTTATCTCAAGGCATTTCTCTTATATTTCTATATTTATTTCCTGCAGTGGTTGATGTCTGAGAAATGTGATTTATATCTAGAAAAATTTTTAGCATTTATCGGTTCTTCAGTTACTATAAGTTACGTTTTTTACAAAAAGTAATCATTGATATCGAGCTTATTTTCTCACATTATAAGACTACGCGGTGATTTATGCCCGAACGGAATTTAAGAAGATAATGATTTTTATTTCACTTATTTATAGCCAAATAAATAATAAAAAATCCCTAGGCTTATTATTGTAGATTTGAAATTATAATTGAAGCAATACTGTTTATATGAATATCTTAGCAATTGTATTCGAGAATCATTTAGAAGGACTCCCGAATAGTCAAGTGAGCAGTTCGTTTAGCTTTGGGAAAGACGGTCACTTTTAATAGTACTACCACGATTAATTCAGTTCAATCAAACCACCAAGCAGAGCGGTTTCCAACCAATCTGTGATGCCTGAACTCCCAAGAGGTATGGAAGCTTGTCTTAAGATACGATGAGTATTAAATAAATGACTACCTCATGCCATTGAAGCATTCCAAAATGAATTCTGTTAGCAAAATTTTCCGTAATTTTCCAAAAGGGCTCTTGATTGAATAGTCAAACATGTTTACAATGATGGATTACACATTTAACCATTCCCCCTTTCTGTTTACTCATTCTCTTCAGACAATTTTTCGGCGGGATCATTTTCGGGAATCGTCTCCGAGATTTCCGAGAAGATTTAATATTCGTCGGAGAAGGTGGTAATCCAGCGGGGACGTGAATAATTCATAAGGATATTTTCTCAAAGAAAACCACAGCACGTGCTGAAAATCGACCCACGACCTGGATCTGTGGGAAAACGGCATTGGTTAATTTTCTCTTCTTTTCCATTCCGATAAATCGAGTGGAATCGTAACGATCGTGTTCTCGTTCTAAGAAGGATTTATGCGTTCGCTCTCTTTGGCCGACGTGGTGCTCGAACTGGGAACATTCCATCGTCCTTTGCTGCAGATCTCTGCGATGCCCTCGCCTTTTCCCTCTCCGCTTGATCTGCATTTATCAATGTCGCATTTGGAGCCAGAAACAGCCGCTTCCGCAGCACGCAAAACTCAAGCTTAATGTGTTAACACAGGGTTTCTAGATTTCCTGTCCTAAATATTCGGGTCCTAAATAAACCAACGAATTCTTTTCAGTGGGAAAATAACGCACGTTTCTTTGCCACAAACAGAAGGGTTCACCCACACTTGGGTGTAAAATATTTTAATACTATTATTATTTCCCAAATATATATTGTCCCAAAAATTCATTACTATTAATTCCATGGGTTTTCTTTGGTAGTTCTAACAATCAGCACAATTTAAGTGCCCTCTATATCTTTATATATTACTTCTAAACATACGTTTTCGGTGACCAGCGCTTTGCTCCCTTCACACTCGTTCAAAACATAGAAATGACACGTTTGAAATGCAGATGATCAGGTATTACTTTGTGGAAAGCCATTATTCATTAAGGAAGAAGAAGCTTGGTAAATTTTCCACACAAATGTTTTTAATCGACCGGTTTCAGGTAAACCGAAATTTTCGCACAGGGCAACTAATATTTTATTTATAACAATGCAAAAGCTTCTTCTTGTGTCGCCCAATATTGATACATATATGTATATACCTATTTGTCGAAGAACAGTAGGGAGAAATAAGCTGAATTCTTAAAATAACAGAAAAAAATCTCTCTCTTGGTATGACGAATCAGGCCAGCGCTACCCCAGTTGCACAAATAACCGTTGAGTCAACGCGTAATTTATCAATTAATTGCTAATTAACTTTTATGATTTTTGCTCGTTTATCTTTTTTTCCAACTTTCTAGTTTCATTCCAACTATCTAGTTCACTTTAAACTGACGCAATCAATAAAACAGCTCAATTACAGACATTTATATTTTTTGTAATAATGGCTTAAACTTCCAATACTGTGATGATGAATTTTACGCGAACAATCTTACGATGAGTCAAATATGCGTTATTCGTTTTTTATAGATGCTTAGAGAATAATGTCGCAAAATCTTCACGATTCAATTCGTATTCGATGCTTGGTAAACAAAGCAGCGGCGGAAATGCTCAGCTTTTCCTTGGAACACCTTTCTCCAATATAAAGGTAGGCTTTGTTTACGATATCGCAGCCAAGCGACGGCTTTTCCGTTGATCGAAACAAGGCCAACGCGACCATCGTTTTTTTTTCTTCCAACCTATTCATCATTCTAAAAAGATTGTTTGGCACAAGCATTAATGTCCCCGATATAAGGGAAGCATATTTTCTTCCGGCAAAATGTTGACGTCATTGGGGGAGATTAATCGTGCAATTTTTTCATTAAAGAAAATTTTCATATTTCGATGTCGTATATACTCCTGTAAATTCCAGTTCAAGAGATAAAATTCTGAGGTTGAGTTATGAATCGGTAATGCGTCTTAAGATGCAGATCTCGATTGTTCTAACCGTTTAATACATCATACATAGGGTTCGAAAGCGTTGTTTATCAATCTTGAAGTTTTGCGACCGTTTCAATTCGATTTCTAAATTTCTATATATTTGGTATAGTTGAGAATATTTAAAAGACTCCAATCTGTCGATTGATATGTTATCCATTGTTATTCTTTTGCCCTAACCAAATTGTCTGAGGCACAATGCTTGGCTAAATCGCGGCACGGGCGAAACATGGAAAAGAGTCAGGAGCACTGAAAAGTAGGATCAAACTCTGCACAAGACGAGTGGGAAATTTTTCCTGCTAAAACATTTCTGGGTCAAACCTAAATAGTGATCATATTATACGGCTCACACACGTACACGGTTGTGAACTTGCGTCCAAGCGTGAGTATTTAGAGGAATTCGGAAAGAAATTATTTTCGATATAGGATGTTAGGTAAGGAACAAATGTTGATTCCTGTAAATTTCTATTGGGTAACTTAGATGTTAAGTGAAAAAGTACTATTTGTGGGGGTGATATCAGTATTGAAATAGCATATATTGTTGTCTCTAGATGATGCATGTTCAGTAATATTGTAACTAATATCGTACATAATACTATAGCATTGTATTATATAAAATGGTACTGTAAACAATGACGTTTTCACCGGACCAGTCAATCTGTAACGTGTGAATTAATAATAATAATGTCGCGTTATTGAAGAGATTGGTTGCAAAAGGGCATTTGGAACGTGATCTGTTTTATATGAAGGGAAAAAGTACGCAGGAAAGAGAGAGAGACTGTTGGCGACGGAGAAAGTGTTTGTTTACTTCTTTCGAAAGGTGTGGATAATCGGACGATAAAGGAAACCAGCAATTCAAGGAAAGCATTAAAAGAGGGGAAAAAACTGCAATGGGCATTAAAACGTCTTCAATAATGTTGTATATTTAACTGGAAAAATCTTATTAATGGAACCGTATCTGATTTCGCATGTTCATACTTTTTAATGGATTAGATTACGAAAGTAGATTTAATATTTGGCACTCAATAGCTTGGGTGATTTAAGGTTGATATTAATAGTATATATATGCATATACGTGTTCAGGGAAATTGTATTTCTTGAGATGTTAGTTGATGAGATTTAATGAAAGATTTTCAGGGATGTACTCCAATTTTGAATGTAAAGATCAATATGAAAACGGAAAGGAGAGCTATTCTAAAAGTACCTTTTACCTATTTATTTACATAACGGTATTTGAGGCGAATAAGGAAAGCGTAACTCGGAAAGAGACTGGGCTGTGAAACTGACTTTGCAGCCGATTTATTTCTATATAATCACGAAAGCTTGTTCCTCTATTTTACTTATTTCATAAAAAGAGTGACACCTTATATTAGGGTTTCCCACCGTGGAGCAGCCTTATTCTCATGGTTTATGGGAAGGGCATTAAGAAGTATGGTATGTAATGAACAATATTTTGCCACGCTGAAAATGAAATATAGGATTTCTCAGCTTTGTTTCAAAGAATCGGATTGTATATTAAAATCGAGTTTGATTTTAGAGAGAGATTTATAATAAGTAATATAAAAAAACTTTTTCGTGTAATCATTCTATAATACAGAATTAAATACGTGAGGAATAAGTGTTTCGGTTATGACATCAGGAATATTTTTTGCCATATTCAATTTACTGTATATTATATTCAGTATATATTTTTCGAATGGTGTAGTGCACATCTGATGTATCTGACCATATGACTCTATTCATTCCATCCCTAGATAACGTTCTAGAAAAGTAATACTCATGGAGAAAGTCCTCTTTGGGTTCAAATGAAACATATTTTGCCGACTTTTTTATGTCTCAAATAATGAGGGTTTTGAATTTCAATTATTTTAATTCCAATAACGATATGTTGCTTAGTATAGCTGAGACGTATATACAGAATACCGTGTAGGTACCTATAGAGAATAAATATATAGATAACCTATATAGAATACCGAGTGGCTGAATAGTAATAAGAAAAACAATAAACAAAGGCTCCGGAAGTGAAAATGAAGGGAATGTCAGTCGATAGTATCAGCGTAAGGTCGTGTGGTGAATTAAGAGAAATGAATTATTCTGTAAGGTGAAAGTGCAATAAGTAAATAGAATAATACATATTTAAATTTGTAAAATTAGTTAAATATGGCACAGGTGATATTGTTATATGCCTAATCGAAAAGCCAAATCAAATTTACTATATTAAGTACATTACTATAATTTAATATATAAGTAAGTACTATATAATCTCAATAATGACACTTTCCTTAAGATCAATCTTACAGAAAAATGTTAAAAGAATGAATGTTGCTGTTTAATACTTTGATGAGGAGTTGATTTTAATTATACGGAGTAGTTCCTTGTTCTGGTCGAATCTCTCCTTGTCTAGACAACGTCTAAATGGATGCTCTTGAGTCATAGTCCTTGTATTGATCTGGTATATGCTTTATTTATTGAGTATTTCTTCCATATTTTTCATATTACATATTTCAATGTCCATATTCACTCAGCGTTTTAAAGAATACTTTCATTCTTGGTTTGCCTTCATCATTCAGATTTCATAACTCCCCCTGTTCCCTTCCCTGTGATAGTTAGTTTCGCATACTCATCCACCAAAGGGGAATTTCGAACGTCTCCATTACTCCTGCCTTTCAAAGTATCCCGCTTTCTTGCCCACTTTTGTTCTATAAGGAAACAAAATGGCAATGAATTGGATTTCCCTTAGCTCTACTTAGCCCATATGCGTCGCGAACCGCTTTCACCCAGGGACTCACGCCAACCCGTCCGACGCTTTGTAAACAAGAGCTCAAAACGAATGCTGCGCAGCAATTAATGTATATCCTTTATATTTGGGGCGTTTTTTATTTTAGGTTCCACTGAAAATCGTTCTAAAGGCAGCAGTGCAATATAATGAGGAAATGAACAACCGAAGTCCTGGAAGTCATACATGAAGAGAAGGAAAATTCAGAATTATAGCGATGAAAACATCTCTGAAAATGAAAGCTGCCGAATTATGGTGTTTGTGATTACTGCCAAGGTATGTTTCCGCTCTAGAAATATTATTGGCTATAACTCAGTTCTCTGTTAAGTACGTTTCTCCTATTACAAGATTTGATACATAATTTGCTTTAGAGTTATGTGAATCAGGAGCTGATCTAGTATTTTGCAAATAGATTGGTTTGAGGTAACAACATTATTTTTTACTCTTTCCATATAATATTTTATCGAGTTTCAAAAATGATACATACAGATAAATTAATCATATAAATGATGAATTGTTACATAAGTAACCATATAAGCAACCGTATAAAAAACATACAATAAAAAATAAATAACCATTCAGATCCTCTTGAGCCATATTTGGCTCTTCAGGAGGTGCCTTTTTGCTGAAAAATTTAAGCATTTACAAGAATAGGACCATCACAAATGTTATGATGAAATTGCTACATAGATAAAAATACTGAAGATAATTTTAACACAAAAACCTAAAAAACCTACAAAACTTAAAAACATACAAATTAATCTTATGATAATAGAAATATTTATCTCTCAAACATCACTAACTTCAAAAATGGAATGCTGTCTTGAACACTAATATTAAAGTCGTTTGTTAAAAAAGCAATGAAGAATAATTTATTTCTCTGAAAGTATGGCACGTAGAGCTTTGCAGCCCTACATCCTTCAGGTCTACCTACAATTTTCAAAATTGTCTCCCTCCATTTCTTGTGCTTTACACCAGCGTTCTGGAAGAGTTATTTTAAATTTGAACTTCTGAGCTCTTAAATAATTTCAAACGGACATTCTTTAAGACATTTAAGCTCTACACTAATTTTAGCCACCTTTCTTCAGAACTCGGTCCCTCGATTTCTCACGTATGCCCCTAGAGGATTTGCTACTAATAATCTCAAAGAGGGTCGAATTATTATAGCAGTTGACACATGCATGCACGCGTTATCTATATGGAAAATAGAAAAGTGAAAATAATTACAGAGCGAGAAATCTCTCTTGAGAATCCAGTTTAATGGAAATATTAATTAAAGGCATGTCAGCTAGGGTGAAAATAGTGTTTCCATTATTAATTTTTTTAGTTATCATTTATTATTTTATTAAAACACTTTCATTTTCAGGATATATTTTTTTTATTTGCTATGCAATTTCAGTGTCGCACAATGGTCACTTTTGAGAATTGCAAAACAACAAAAGTCAACATTCGTTGCCTGACGACGTATATATCGAGAGAAACAAGTTTCAAAACACATTATTTCGAAAATTCTATCCTAAAATAAAACGTTTAATTTGACTATTTCAAATCAGCACGCTTTTAGCACGCGATGCATCATGGGAATGGTGTGCGTGGGAGTGCGTGAGAAAGAGAAAGGGTACCAAGGACGAAAATGCTATCGCTTTTAAAACGTGCTGAAATTCAGCCTTCGTTCAGCTAATTGCCAAAAATCGTCGAAATTGAGCTTTTGATATTGATTCGTCCTCTAATAGCCTCAAGCTAGCCTTCAAAAAATGTATGGGAATTCCGCAAAGGTCGTGGCGCTGGATGTATCTTGTAGATATTGAAATTACAAAATTGTAAGCACCGGTATTATGTTTACTTAGTGGATAAGTAGGCCAAAAAATTATAACTGAGATCGAAATCTGCCTGGAGATGATTGAAATTTTAGCTCATCCGTCTATTCTGTATTAATTACTCTTGCTTTCCAATGCTTATAAAATTTATTGGCAAAAAAAGCTTTAGACAAATTTTAGCGTTGAGGATGAAAAACTTTACACCAAGATTGGAGAGATAAATTATAATGTTAGTAATGTTGATATTTATACAGAAAAATCCTACCTGAGAGCAATTAATTTTCATTTCGTCAAATTAAAATCCAACAACGATTCTATCCTTAAAATTGTATTACCTCCCTTCCTGTTCGTTCCATTTTTCATGGAATTTTAGATCCTTCAATTTATTTTTAATAACTCTTATGGATCAAAACACATTTTTAAAAAATTTCTCCGATGGTCGTCTTTAAGTAAAGTGAAGGAATTTTCAAAAACTATTGTATGTTTGTATTTTTGAATATCAAAAGTAGAATTTCGTCCTTCGGGAAAATTTGCAAGGGTCCCGTAGTCTTGCATTCAAATTATGATCTTTGTAAGAAAATCTTTCTGCTATCCAAAATAAATAAAATATAAAAAAGATCGTGGAATAACATAATTCGTGAAATCGCATAAATGATATGAGAATATCAGTAACGCCAAGGAGTCGAGGAAAGGGTCACGTCTTCTATGCAGGACAGGCATATTGATACAAGTCATCCCGCAAATGTCTTTTCAAAATTCGATAGGAGTTTCTACATCAATATCAGTTCAGGTATTACGTGAAATTCTTACAATGAAAACCACGACCTCGTAAAGTGTTCCTTTTACTTAAATTAGCAGCTTGACGATGGCTTCATGATAGTCTCTTAAATAATTGAGTTTAACTCTTTAACTAGAGGGTTGGTCTACACGAGTAGGCGCTAAATGAATTTTGATGAACTAAAAGAGAGAGTAAATGATGAAAAAATTTACCGTTAAAGGCTTCTTGGGTAAACTGAAAATATTTAGCAAGTATAGCCATAGCGTATCAACATACGCTCGCTGATTTCGGGGAATCCGCACGTAGGATACTGCACCCCTGGATAATCGAAAGTCTTCTGCAAAAAGTTTGATTATTCAACATTACAAAGGCAAATGAAAGAGCACTGTGATAGCTTTCGGCTCGGATTTAATCTCGGCGGTTGCTCATGCGGAAAATTACATCGGAATAAATTATCTCGGAAAGAAAACAAACGAAGATTTCATTTGATAAGGAGGGAATTCGCAGATGTGATTCAGAAAAGGGAGAATTTTTTGTGGGAAAGCGATGGTTTCTGATTACAGAAACGCGCAAAAGGTAGATTTATTTTGAAACTTCAGGTGGCTGGGGTTAGGTAATCTTGCCTTCTAATTAGGATACGGAATCGCTGGAAATTGATTTTCTTCGAAGATTTAGGACGTTTCTCGATGAAGATAGGGGTGAAAGGAAAATTACATAAAACTCAACCGCACGTGACAGTTTGTTTATTGTTAGATAATCAATGTCAATCTCTTCAGCTATACTGAAGCAAATGAGAATTACGTAACTAATGGGCGCTTTTAGAATTTACTACGTTTTCAAGATGAAGAAAGGGGATTACTTCCAAGGGAAATTATCGCTTTGAAAATTAACCGTATATTAGCGAGAGGCTGAAGCATGAATGAAAGTTCAGAAGATCGCTAACTATAAACGTTTTGTTCCGTCGACACAGGAATTATTTCCGATGGACCTTTAAATGTAATTTTAGAGAGTAGATATAGAGTAATTACATACATACACATATTTTGTCACATGTTGAAATTAAAAAGAATTATCGGAAATATCGGAATAATCGTATTTGGTTATTGGGAAGATATAAAAAATTTCAAGAAAATTATATAGATTCTTGACAGATTTTCACTAATTTCTGTTGTAATCTCTTTGTAAGGGTTCTAGTTTTTCTCCATTTTTATAATAAATCTAACATTAGAGCAATTATTTCAAATTTAGTTTGATTTTTAGCGTTAAAAGAGTAAACTAAATTTGCAGCTGCAATGAAGTAGTTTAGTTTTCTATGCGATTGCTGATTTTCGTTCACCTGAAAGAGACTTGTATTTGATATTTAGGATCAAAAGTTTGCTCCCACAAATCTTTTTGAAGAAACAAAGACTTAAAAGTTTAAAATTAACAACTACTAGTCTACTAAACAAGAAATTACAAAGACACAACACTTCTCAGCTTCACAAGAACTTAAAACTGCAGATTTTAATATCAATTGCAGGTGTTCAAAAGTACAGTCAGTTCAGTAGGGATATGTATTAGTCTTAGTTTGAATGTTTTCTTTGGAATATTTCGGCAATTTTCGGAGAAAACAGTAGCTCTACGTGGTGCTGATATAGTACAGGAGTTACACAGGATTTCCTCAAACAACTTCCCTACTGGGAGCTTGAGACTCAATTAAAAGTTTCGGAACGTGACTCCTCCCGAAAATATCTTTACGACTCTCTCTGGAGGCAGAAATGTTAACTGTCATCCTCAATATTTTCTAGGTATCAATTAACAAAACTGACAGCATCTTCGGATGAGACATTGTATTGGGCCCATGTCGTGGTTAGACCTGATTCTGTCAAAGAATACCTTTGGTGAACGAAACTAGGTTAAGGAACTACATTCTTGAATCCTTCATTTGATATTTGAGATAAAATTCCGTTAATATTTTGCAGCAAGAATAATTTCACCGTTTCTCATTCCCATCTTCACCTTGAATAGACGGTAAGTTTTGTAGCACCTTTTCCACCAACACCATGTTTAATTATCTAGAAAGATTATTCGCGATGATTAGCTCCATAATTCGTTTATCACAATCACAGTCAAATCGACAAAACTCATTTGGATTATTCCGTAGAAAATATTTAATTGGATTTGAGGAGCTGACGACTTGGGAAATGAATCCTCTCATTGCTATTTTTCTCTCTCTCAGATTCTAGCAGAATAAAATGTGATCCGAGGAGAGGAAATGATAATGCCAAAGAATAGAATGATGACAAACTTTCCCTTTTTAATCTAAATTCTACCAATTTCCATTAGGTGGAAATAAATGTCGGGCGGCTAATATTTTTAAGGAAGAGACTGAAAGTTGAGTTTCCATAGACACAAAAGATAAAAAAATGAAGACATTGGTAACAAAATGCTGAAAGATGTCAAATGAATGAAGTTAAATATTAATATAATTTTTAAATCTTCATCTTAATCAATAATTACTGATTTCTTGAATTTATATATATTATTTATTAAGAAAGAGATAAAGAGAAGAGTTTATATATACATCATTATTCCGGCCTTGGTGGCCGAGTGGTTAATATTGCAGCGCTATAACTCCGACCCCAATGTTCGAATCCCGGTTTATCGGATTTTTCTGATCAGGGAATGGTTGTATATGTGTATGTTAGTCCACTGTTACTATTGCCTTGGAGGACTAAACCAATTTCAGCGGTAACAGTAGAAGAACAGGGGGAAAAATATGAAGATTTATGGGTAAGGGAAAAGATTTACGAAAAAGGAGGGCTATATCACATCTGTAACGTGAGGATTAACGGTTAATCAGGAAGTAATCCAGTAAGAAGATAGTTATAATCAGCAATAAAACGGCTTCCCAATCGCATATAATTTTGTAATTTAATTTTTACTTTCCCGGAGAATTATTTAGGATTCGTACACATACAAATAGCTTAGTCAAATACATGAGGATTATGCGTTTGGATTCAGTTCTGTTTTACGGTACTCTTTCCTTTCTTTTTATGAGGCAAATATAACATAATGATTAGCTGAAGCGAAATTAGGTCGCAGAGTTTTTCCTCTGTCCTAAACAAAATGACGAATGAAAAACATTCTAGTCAACAAAATATGGTAGCAAAATCCTAATGTATCTTTAGCTTAGGTATTTGACATCAATTTTTACTTTTCACTTATCCATTTTCTTGTCTCAAAATTTAATTAATTGTCTCTCGACATATTTACATAATTTCCCTGATTGTTCCTGTTCTAATTTTTTTCCCTATTCTTACCTTTGCGAGTTAAGAATGAAGAAGACGAGGTTATGTGCTAAAGAACGCAATTTGCGGTGCCTTTTTGTATTGTTAACTTTCTATTTAATTTTAAAAGACACTCAATTGCCATTTCAATTGCCCTTTAACCTCACATAAAATCTTTAACCGAGGTTGTACACACTACCTATTTATAATTATGACGACTTTTTTTTATTAAGATTGAGTAATCTGGGTCCCGTAAGCATTTAATATGATTATTTTAGCAATTATTCCAGCAAAATTAATCTCGATAATTCGAAAAAAGAATAGTTGTGTCGTGCGCTGCTTTGAAAAAAGATCGAGGAAGATGTCAGAAATACGTGGAAAGATGCTAAAAACAAGTAGAGATAAAGTTTCAAATGAAAGGGATTGAGAGAGTAAAAGAAGATGGACTTGTATTAAATATCAGGAAAAGGAGAGAATTGGATTGGACGACTTAGAGATATATTGGAAGAAGAGGAAGACGGGAGAAAAAATGAGAGATGATATGAGATGATGAGATGAGATCAAGAAAGAAAGAAAAAGGTATAATAAGAAAGGATTAAAAACACAGCTTTTACCCGTTATCACAGAACATTAATTTTCCAAGTTCTAAGTTTCAATGCTCAGGAACATTAAACTCGTGAAAACGTTTTAAAATTTATTATTTTGTTCCTCTTTTATTATGAAAAGCGGCCAAGGAATTGAGGCAGAAGCATTTTGTAAAAGGTATAAAATGAAAGGGATATTGAGAGATAGAATGGTGAGGTTGATAGAACTTTGCTTCATAATCCGCCAAAGCTTGATTTCTGGCAGTAGATTGGATAAATCCAGAGCAAGGATCTATTATAATCGGTAATGGCAATATTCCTTAGCTTACCAATTGCTCATAAATAACATTTCTAAGAAAGGAAAATTAGTACATGCAAAAATTAATTTGAGAAATGGAAGATATAATTGAAAATTTTTTTACAAATAAAATTATACAGTAATGATAGATATTTCATAGAGCTTTCAGCAAGACTGAGACGATGGAATCAAATATGAACGTTTCAAATTTCCATTTGAATGAATCATTGTAAAGTTTCCTTTTCTTAAAGCGTAGTAAAATTCAATTGATCCCAAAAATTAATGGTTGACACTGGTTGTAACGCTCTTAGTTTTACTTCATCTATCAATATAGTGCATATTCATCCTCTTTCCCGGTCGTTTTCATTCGAAATATATTGTAAAATTACTATTCAAGACTCTGCTACCCTCTTATTGGGCATTTTCCCTTACCAGATGCACTGCAACCCGTTGCAGCCAATCCTGCGCCTTAACTTCTAGACCAAAAATTGTTTAAATTGTATAGCTGTCCATTGCTCTCCCTTCTTGTTTCGTTGCTAATTTCTCTTTGATTCTCTTGTTTGTGATGACTAATTCTGCGATAAGAAATCGCGAAGTATGAAATCTCCATTCCGCTGTCGGATCTGATTTTAGCTCTGAGATAAAGTAAGATCTTCCCTATCAGTATTGTCTCAGAGAAGAAAATTAGATTAAAAGTCGCTTGGTTGTGTATTTTTTCGTCGCAGCCTCTAGTTGTATGTATATTGAATAAACTATAAGGCCAGTTCAGTATTTGCTGAGTTTTTAAGCGTAATATTATAATGATAGTGCTATGTGAAGGCCTACTGTCTCTGGTATTAAAAAATTCTTTATTCTTCCTGTATTGTCTATATGGCAAAAGCTGCTAAGTCGTAAATGAAAAATGACCGAAATGATATATCAAAACATAACTCAAAATGGTTGACCATTTTTTTAAAATATGACGAAGAACCCGCATTACAATAGTACGCGTACTCTGTAGATAATCAATAGCTGTGGAAAATAAAGCACTATAAAGGTTTCTTTTCGTTCAAGGAGAAAAATTTAAATTATAGGGCCAAAAACCCATTCTCTTTTATTCTCCAACATTTAAGAATTAAATATCTGTCTACAATTAAAACGGTATTTTCACATGGTCCTTTAAGCGGGTTTAACTCTATATTGTTTGCATCGTTGATAGCAATCAATTCATTGCGCGAAATGTAATCCATGATTTTACTTCTTCAATTTCTCTTTGTTACTCTCTTGAGACTCCGAGGAATGCAGAGCTGACGTGGTTCCCTTAGGAATGGGAAAAGAGAATAAAGAGATAAGAAAAAAATGGACCCTCGTTATCCCGTCGACAGGGAATTGTAGTACACGAATGAACGCGGAATTCGACCTTCACATAAAGAAGTTGTTCGGGAGCCAGATGAATAGTTTTGTTAAGATGAATTTCTCGAGGAAGAAAAAGGAGAAGTGTAAGAATGAATCCTCGAGAGGAGTCATTTCAGCAGCAAGCTATTTTGAAGGGATTATCCCAAACTCGGGATGGCGGAGAAAGAAAATTGAGGCCAACGGATTTGATACAAAAAATGAATAAGAACGAGAAAAGCTAAGTGCACGACGCGACGCCTTTAATTTATCCTCGGAAAAAAGGGCAAAGCTTCGGGGATACACGGTCTCGCCCGAGGTCATTAAAATATCTTCCAAATTCAAGAGACAAATATTATTCTCGGGATACAAAAAGTGCTGAGTTTTCCTCCTGGAAACTGAGATATGTAGGTAATGAAGTCGTTTTATTATTCCAGATATCGATGCAAATTCATGGGTACTCATATTAATTCCATGCTATCATACTTCATTCCCATTCTCACTCTCTTTATAATTCATCCTATACTTCTTTCTCGGGAAAAATTGCGGAATAAGATACATTTTCAAATGCGGATAAAATAAAAGGAAGCAATATGTAAACCGAAAGTAACTACTTCACAACTATTAATTCTTCCTCAATTCGTTCTTCCTTCTCACTTTGTTCCTTTCACCTATTTAGTGGTTTGTATATTTACGGAAGGGAGTTTCAGTTCAACATTTTCCGTCTTTTTTGAATCATCTCATGCATGTAAACGGGTGGTCTGAAGAGTTTCCGACATTTTGCCATTTCTCGACATGTTATCTGAAAATTTTCTGAAGATTTACGAAAAATCTGGGGTCGGAAACTTTTCAGACCACCCTCGTATTTCATAATATAAAGAAATGGATGGAAAATTATATAAATTATGATATTACTATAAATTCGCCGTTTATGTGGATGTAATGTAATATTTGTATCAGTTATTTATCTTAAATTTACTTTATTTTTTAAATTGACTGTAACCAATCGAGCCATTACAGCAGATTGGTTTTTGGAAACTTTCTCACAGATTAAAGTTAACAGAATGGCGAGTAACTTAGTAACACTAGTATACTCTGTGTTTTACTGTGGAAGTGCTAAGGTATTAAACTGGAAATAATTTCCATTGAAAATTGTTTTCTGTTTTCTTTTTCTTTTCCTTCGTTTGTCTCAGCTACTGCAATCATCACAACTCTTTTCTTTTATTCTATGGACGAAAGAAATTTAAATTAGTCGCTCCTATTTCCTCGTATGAAAGTTAATTTACAAAGTAAATGTATTTTGAGCTGGAATCATATATAAGGTCAACATTCCACTACAAACAACGTGTCAACGTATTTGTCTTTCACAACAAACGTTAGAATATAAAGAGAATCAAAAATCGTCGTTTCTATCCTTTCTCTAAATGAAATACAATTAAGACGATAAATGTAGAAAAGACATTCTCAATCGAGATTCCGAGATTAAATGTGTAAAATGATTCGGGGAATATTTCGGTGATTCACTACACTGACTGGGAAAGTTTCTTCTGCCTATTATTACTTTTATCTAAGGTTCCTGATGTTACGTTGTTTTAAATTTTATTTTTTTAAAAGGAATTTTTCGCCGTGTTTTCTACCTCTTCATTTTTCATTTAATCGTTTTTCCATTTTCATTATTATTCTATATATTTGCTACAAAACTACAATATGATGTTTAATTCTTTTTCTCTTTAATCTTTCCCATTCTTTTTAACTCCCTTCAATCAGGGAATTTTTTCGGAAATGAATTTTTTCTCTGAAAACTGAAAGCGTTATAACCATATTCTCAAGCTACCTTTTCCGACCTAAGCCAGAATTCAAAACAAAAACATTCACGTATTTACCCGGGTCACTGAAAAGTTGCCTCTTGTTCAAGTATTAACTTTTAGAATTACGCGATTTTGATTTTTATTTCTATTTTGTTTTCGTAAAAGATTCACGTGTATGCCGCTTGGGGCTCCGAAAATACGTCGCATTCGCGCAAATCACTTCCAAGGTGAACTTGAACCGTGGCTTGTGTCCCCTGCTGAAGAGAGTATGCGTTTTCTGGTTGCTTTCCACGTGTTGCTGAAACGGACTGGTTCGTATGGAAAGCAGGTTTGTTTTCTAATATAATCTTTATTACCATTGACTTTCGCTGACCAAGACTGAGAGCTATTTAAAATATGATTGCCTCGAAGAATCCGAGTCTGATTGTACCACGCGATTTGAGTTAAAGTAACGTTCATTCCCATTCCTTAAATATTCATAATTAAGATAATATTCTTATAATAATTCACAATTATTCTTAATTAAGACAGTCAAATCGATACCACTGATAAAGTTATGCAAAATTTTTCTCTGCCAGTTTCGACCGATGTCCACGAGAACTCCGTCTTGGCTTACTACCTGGGGACGCTGAGCATTTGACTCGCCGCGATAAGTGCTTGATGTGCTTAATACTGAAGAGACTTGTCTTTAGGTGGGCGCGTTTTTCATATTCACTTGTTCCAGTGCTACAGAAATCATTAGGTGTTCAAAATTATTAAGGGAATCCGAAATTCAGGTATGTAAATACTTATTGAGTAGCTAAGCTGATTCGTGTAAAGCAGAGGTTACCCTTGAATCTGACGTTTTCCTTTAACACCACATAGGTTCGCGTTGTGTATCTCTATTGCTTTCCTGATATCTTTCGGCCTGCAGATGTTTCATGGAATCTTCCGCATGTCTAGTAATTCGGGGAATCTCCTGTGCCCCTGCATTCAACGAAGTTTCAACGCACTTCGAAAAGCGGATCGGTTTGTAAAGTTATGGTACGGATAAAAACCTTTCCTACTATCATATCTTTATATTTTTCTTGTGTTTTTGAATTATATAGAAGAATTATAATAAGGGAGAGAATGTTGAACCTTTAACTCACTTTTATCTCTGACTTGTTCATTGCTTTGATTTTACGAAAGTTACCGAGGTATCAGTTACACTGAATAATGGCATGTATTTTGTCCTCCTTTACTAAATGGTATGTCTAGTGTATTTTTTGGGTCATTTTGATGCACTTACTTAACTTAATGGTGGACTTAACCCTCTCATCCGTCACAGTAAGGGAAGCATTGGCAAATTACTACAATCCTCATCTTGCGTAGTTAATTTCCACTGATTATCTTGAGTGGAAGATCTTGAGATTTAAGTTCATTTAACTGGGTAATTGTGGCCATATCAATACTGCTATATAATGTTTCAAAAAGTTACCTCATATTTGAGTGATATAAATGCATTTATTATTTTATCCTAATAAAAAATGCCATCTTTACTGTCATCAACGAAGGGCTCCTGGCTTTCGACAATTTTATTGAATCTTCCGCATCTCAGAATTCAGAGTAATACCTCTATTTTCCCTTAAATAGTTTCATAATATAACGAGAAGAATATTAAATTGTAGATATTTTTCATCAATTCTAGCATTTATTACATTAGAGATTTGATTCCCAAGCTATTGCTCGTTGATTGTCTAACTTCTAGGTGTGTGTAACTGGTGATGGGGTAGAACAAGAGGTCCTCTTGAAACCTCGGATCACCACTTCCTCGAAGATGATGGGACTTCCGTAGATGCCAAACTTCTGGACTTCCCATTTGAGATAGCCCCATATTAAGGGGTATGAATTAATTTTCTATATTAACACATTATGATCTATTTTCAAGTCGAGTTTGACTACTCTCACTCCAACCTTGTTCGTTATTAAATTAGTTTCATATTGAAAAGTTTTCAAATGATAGTGTCATCTGTTTTCTCGTCCAATTTATTTCAGACTCTACTCAGTCTCTACTGATGTTGATACATAGCAGATCACCTGAGGAATAGAGAACCATAAGGTCTATGATAAACCTCACTGGCAGCTGAATATACATACGTTGCTATTTCATTTTAAAAATCGTTCATGACTCGGTCGACTTTATTTTCGTTATATTATTCTTATTCTTTTTTAATGATCCTCTTATTAAAATAATTTTATTTCTGATTCGCTTTTACTCTCTTTTCGCGATTTTTTCATCCCACTTCTTGTGTGTTTCCCCGCAACGTGGGTTTTTAGTCTTTCAACCTTCAGTTGTGGAGATATTTTTCCCCACAAACCAAATCTTTCCTTTTTCAATTTTCCCCTCTTCTTTTATAACTTTCATTTTACGTGTGTTTTTCTTCTATTTTATGTTAATGTAAGACGAGGTGGAAGAGAGGCCCACTCGGGTCTAACCTCGCCTCATAAAGGGTCAAATATTAATTATAAGAATAATGATATTAAAGCCCCAGCTGTACAATAGTAGGCGATGTGGAAGTACGAGCTAGTACGAGAAGGAATATGGCAAGTGGAGATGATCACCGAACTACTTGTAATGGCACCCGACTTTTCCGTTGACACTCCCACGCTCTCGTTCCTCTCATATCCGAGGCCTACTTCTACTCTTTTGAATCTCCTCTATCTCCAAGGAGATACTCGTTGCAAAGGTAAATAAACCATGATTTTTCATTAAACTATAGAGTATTTATTTTTCGAACCTAGACACTAAGGGCCCATTACTACTTGGCGTAGCACCTCTGAAGCGGGCGCGGGACTACATTAAGAAGACAAAAGATTACTTTGCAGCTAGAATAAAATTTATATATTTTAAAATTTTTCATAGATTATTGCTATTTTTATTAATGATTACTTATTTTATAGATAAGGTAAAATGGGGGTGCGGTCCGATTCACACCCCTCCGGGACCTTTTTCGTAGATGGCCGGCCCTGAATGGAAATCTCGTTATTTGCTCTCACAGAACATCTAAATTTCAATAAAAAGATGTGGTACGTTAAATGTAAGTAAATTTTCTTACGCAGGACGGTGTAAACCTTGTTAAATTTTCTAATTCATCGTAAAATGAATATTTTCTCATCAGAGTTAAATGCTATACCATATTCTTAATTTGCAAATAGTATTTAGATATTGTATCGCTTTAAATAAAGACTTTAGCCTAGTAGGACTGAAGATATGAGTAAGTAACTCGGTTTATACTGCGCTCAACATTATTTAATATCTTTACTCAAATATGGAAATTTTAAATTTATTTCCATACTGTGAGATTGTTTTATTTTCGGATAATACAGTAATCCTTCAATTGGTACAGCAGGTGTTTTCCATGCTCCTCCTCGTTTTCCTGCAGTCGGATTTATCTCCTAAGTATTTAAAAGATATTTGAAATACGAAATTTTATTATATTTGAAGTAATAGTTTCTTCCTTTATTTACAAATTTTTCTGTATCTTTCTAATCCGAAGGTATAATAAAGTGTTTGGAATACCAACACACTTCAGTTTCATTGTCAATGCATTAAAGACGTTTCATTACTTATTCCACCCTTTCCTTAGATCAGTAATTTATTAAGATTTCGATAGGCGCGACGCATAAGTTCATTGAGAGAGCTAGGCTAGCTAGATCTAGAGAATCTTAATAATTTTTATTCAAATATGTGTGGAGCTTAAAAAGTAATGACCGAACTGATTGTTAAAAGTGAGAATTCGTACAATTTAAACACATCTTGAATGCTCGAAAATGAGCAAATAAGTATAATAAACGCCGTAATGACTTGACGGTGTACTGAGTATAAAATCCAATTAGCTAGCGGGCCTCATCGAAAACTTTTGTGGGCAGAAGTTTGGAGAACCCTGCTTTAGGTCAAGCAGGTCAGACTGAAACTCACCAGTGAACTCAAAATACTTTTCAACTGTAACCTCTGATGGTGTACGGTGTCTGACGATTAACTAATGGCGTTGTAGTTCTGTAAAACCTATTTTACATACAGTTATGTATCCAGTTTCTAGTTTTATTCTCTTTAAATTTGCTGAAGAAGAAAATTCTACGCCGCTCTGCGTTTATCTACTTTAAAATGTTTTCATTAAGGCGTCTATGATATTTTTGTGTTTGATAAAATATAGTTAATAATTGGTAGTTCATCTATGATTCTATCTCTCGGATACAGATTGTCAATTTCAAGGCTTTTCTTTTGTATTGGAAATACTACGTGGGCAAAAGTAAGGGTCTTATTTATTTAAAATTCGCTGCGTTATATCCAGCACCCCTAATTCTTCCGATGTAATATATCAGTAATATTATTTGGGACCATTTTCGCAATCGTATAAATTCAAGCTTAGCTAATATGAACATTGAAAATTTTGATAACCCTTGTTGATGAATATTCCCATTTTAGTTTATGACCATAGTATGTGTGGGGGATAAATTTTAATTTTCACATAATGAACTCAGCGGTTGTATCTGAACTTTTATGCCAAATCAAAATTTTTGTTTGATTTACTACGTTAATATTTTATTTCGTTCACTTAAGAACAGTCTACCGCACATATTATCTTGGCTCGAATGAGATCTGTGAAGAGACTTTTGTTTCTAACCATATCTACTTTATTTCACTTGTTATATTTCACTAAAAATACGCTTTATATTTGTCATTAACATTGTACTTCATCATTCTCTTATAGTCTATGAAAACTTATAAGGACATAACAGATTAGGTGTAAGAAAGGTCCATCTGCATTTAGCCTTACCAATTAAGGGTCTGCGTATCTGTCATTCTGCCTCAGGCCTATGCTGACCGTGACGAATCTGCAAGTTGAGAGATATTTAGAGCCAGCCTCGGGATAGGACTTTCAACGTCAGCGATGGGGAAAACAATGTGGGAGAGACACCCTAGAGCCGCCTTTGAGGATGAGTGAACACCGAATGGATGACTCCGCACAGAGAATGTCCGTGGAATTCTTAGATGCAATGTTAAGATAGTTTATTTCTGTTATAAATAAAATATTTTTGAAAGAAAAAAGGTAACTTGATTTTCCTTATTTTAAACATCCCCTCAAAACAGTCTCTCCGAATATTTTGTTGGGAAAACCGTTTACCATTAACTACTGAAGGTGAATTGAAATAAATTTAAATTCTCAAAAAGCTACTTCGTAAAAAATAGCTCTATTTATGCCTGCTGTTCTCGAAAGAAGTTTCCTTACTTCTTAATTAAATTGTCTTTAACGTCAATATGAATTCCATTGATTCTCTCTGTGAATTGTATACTGAAATGTATAATAAAAAAATGTAGAGTCAATCATCGCACACACAAATTTGTTAATTTTAAAATAATTGGCAAATTTTGGGCATAAAAATAAAATAAATGGAGGATTCAAACTTAATTTCGATAAGTCTACTAGAAAAATTTCCCGTAATATTTTGACACTTTAATAGCTAATAAATGACTCTGTAAAATGATAAGTATGGGTACCCTTACAAGACTAAATGTGCTCTCCTTTACAGGTGCATGTTGCAGGCGGATGGAGCAATCGCAAGAGCTGATATTTTCACCACTAAAACCAAGGAATATGAGATTTGAATATAGTGGGTATTGAATATAGTTTCATTATTCATTGAAAACTTGAAATGTACACTAAATGTCAATAAAATACAGGAAAGGTTGAACACAATCTTTTCATTTTATGAATTGTAAAAACATGGGATTGAATTTCCTCTGGTAAATGGATGAGGATCATTTCGATGAACGGAATACCTGACAGCTTAATTACTGTGAAAATTCGAGAAAATTAATTCCTTTCTCTTTCTGTAATTTGCTAGAAAAAAAAAATAACTGACAATTATTCGTAATAAATTATTCATAGGGAAACGGAAAAAGAAACAGTTTCTTAAATCATTAAAGGAATATAAATGAAAATTCTACTGAGAAATAACTAAATAGAAGAAATTTATATAAGCTAACTCGAGAAAAAAATTTTACTTTTACTGGTTTTGATCCAAGTTCTCTAGCTTGATTTCCGAACACTCTACCAATCTGCCAATTTTCCACTTGTCCAAAAGGCTATTTGCCCAGTTATGTCCAAATTACTGTATCGGACATGCAGCGCCCTCACGTCTTTGCGGGATTTTCCTGCGTTTTTTGAAGGACGAATTCGAAATTTAGAGGTCATTCAAGGGCAAAATCGCTCATTTTAACCCTTTTTTCGAAATTTGCGAATAAGCTCTGCGAACTTAACCCTTTGAGCCCAATTTAACCCTTTGGTTCCAACTTGACCTTCTCACGAGAGTGAAAGTCTTCGACGTCACTATGACGTAGTATGACGTATAATGACGTACTGTATGGGCGCCCATTCAAAAGATCGAAATTTTATATTTTATTTGTGATATTTAAATTCCAAATTCTAGCCATTTTGAATTGATTTTCTTTCTTTCTCGGACTTAAACTCCACGTTGGAGTGAAAAATGACTGTCGTCCATTTATTTTCATTCCCAATATGCATTTCAGGTTTACTTGGCGCCGATTACAAATTAAAAAACTTACAAATTTTTAATTAATTTTTTATTTAAAAATAAATTCATTTTCGAAATATTTTTTCTACTATGGAACTTTCAAAAATAGACACTAGACGCCCTTATTTAAAGACTTGGGCTCTACAATGTCATTTATTTTATTTTTTATCGGTTTTGAAGACGATTCTTCGTGACACTTCTTATAATACATATTCAAATTTATGCAAATTTTTACTATCTCAATTTCAGATTTTTTCATACTAATACATTTTATATTGTAGAGTGAATTTCAAAAATACAAGCTCATAATTAAATAATTGGATTTTATTTAGAGAAAAGTATCAGTACAATGGTGCAACAAAATGGCAAGGAAAACATACATTGACATCTGGAAATGCAAGACTAGTATGTAACATTAAGGATAAAATACATTTCGATATTTTATACAGAATAAACTAAAGCATGAACCAAAAAATTTTGTAGTGGTAAATTTCTTAAGCTGTCATTCTTTCACAGGACGCTGGCAAACTCCGGCAATGTGGATTCGCAGCATTCAGAATCTCAGCTGCTTTTTCCGGAACCCTGAACCTGTAATATACTGAGACACACAAATAGGTTTAACTTCCCCGATGGATAACATATAGATTGCCGAACAGTCGGTATTCAACCGTGAACTTATGCGGTTGTATATTAGGAAAACATTCTTATGACTATCATCCAAGCCCGTCTTTTAATGTGGTAAGGTTTTAATGTGGTACGTGATCAAAGTGAATGAAATACTCAGTACACAGTCACGGTGAGACGTTTGATGTTCTTTCTTTGTTATTCTGGAGCGTAGTAAAATCAGAAAAGAAAGAGTACAATACAACACAAAACATCTTTTCGAAAAACGAGCTAATTTTCCGCTCTAACACGAATTAATGTTATCCAATTACAGGATATACAAGAATTTGAAATACTCCTTTATCACGATTTTGTTCTGCCGAAATTTTCCAGAATTTATCACTCGATTTATGGGAGAGAAGCCTATATAATACATACATTCAGCATCAGAATTTATGAGTAATTTCGTAACCTTTCGTTAAAATGTTCCGTGAAATCAGTTCTTTGACAGAAATCCAGCTGTGAAATTATTTTAACAGATGAAATTATTAGAATAGAATTAGAATTAGAAATTATTATTATAAACTAATCGGATATAATAGTATATTAATAAGAATTCTTGATAGAGAACATACATAATTAGCAATCAGCGCGCGGAAACGTGGAACATAAATTGCGAAATTTATTTTCAATCAAAACGAGATAAAGGTTAAGATTCAGTTTAATGTAAATACTACTAAACTTTGGATATCGTATATATCCGCTTAGCTTACATTATTATATCACGGGGAATTATTTCAGTCAAAGCTGTTCTTGAATATTTTATGTTCTATTGGGAAATAACATTATACAACAGTTATTGGGAAAATTTTCTAAGGGGAAGTACATTATTTGAGTACAATATTGAACATAGATTAGAATGCGGACCTATTTCGGAAAAAAACAGGACTCATGGTCAAATCTGCTGATTATTGATATCAAACCATGATGACGACGATGATAGGTATTCAGTATAAGGCTCCTTATTTGAGCGTTCTATTTGGTCAATTTGCAAAAAAGTGCAGATCTTCGAATGAAAATCTCCTTTAATGTATTTCTACCAAACATCTAGCTATGCGATTACTCTTTAAGAAAGATAAATTATGTATTTGGTGACACAAAATGGAATATTGTTCAGAACCAGCCCGACAAGCTCTCTCAATGAACTCGCGCGTCACACATATCGAAATCTTAGGAGATTACTGATCTAGAGAAAGGGTATAATAAGTAATGAAACGTCTTTAGTACAATTGCATTGAAACAATGGAAACAATAGATAACAAAACCTCTTGTCCTGCCCTATCTCCAGTTACAAAGCTAGATATTAGAAACCATATATCCATAAACAATTCTGAGATGAAAGTTACTTAAAGGCACTTTCTCTTTCTTATTATTTTTTACTTATCAAATACAGAAATACGCACGAAAATATTGATTAAGAAGTAATAGTATGAAAGGTTTTTACCAATAACAATTTTACAAACCGATCCGCTTTTCGAAATGCGTTGAAACCTCGTTGAAAGCAGGGGCACAGGAGATTCCCCGAATTGCTAGACATACGGAAGATTCCATGAAATATCTGCAGGCCGAAAGACATCAGGAAAGAGGGATGCACAACACGAACCTATGTGGTGTTAAAAGAAAACGTCAGATTAAACGGTTGCCATTGCTTTATACGAATCAGCTTAGCTACTCAATATTTTCCTAATCTGAATTTCAGATTCTCTTAATAATTTTGAACACTTGATGATTTCTGTAGCACCGAAACAAGTGGAGATGAAATACGCACACCCATGTAGAGGAAGCCCTCACGTATCTAAATCAGCACATATCGCGGCGAGTCAAATGCTCAGCGACGACCCAGGTAGTAACAGCCAAGACGGTGCTCACGTTGACAGTAAACTGGCAGAGGAAAAAAAATTGCATTAATTTGTCAATAATATAGATTCAAATGTCTCAATTAAGCATATTAAAGGAACGGGAATGAACGTTTCTTAAATTTAAATCCCGTGGTACAATCTAACTCGGATTCTTCCAGATAATCGTATTTCAAATATTTCTCAATCTTATTGTTAGTCGTTGAAAGTCAATGGTAATAACGATTATATTAGAAAACAAACCTGCTTTCCATATCTGCTACGAACCAGTCCGTTTCAGGAAAACGTGGAAAGCAACCAGAAAACGCATTCTTTCTGCAGCAGGGGACACAGGCCACGGTTCAAGTTCACCTTGGAAGTGATTTGCGGGAATGCGACGTATTTTCGGAGCCCCAAGCGGCATACACGTGAATCTTTTATGAAAACAAAATAGAAATAAAAATCAAAATCGCGTATTTCTAAACATTAATACTTGAACAAGAGGCAAATTTCTTGTGACCCATGTAGATATGTGATGGATTTTATTTTGAAAGCTGGCTTTAAATTAAAATAATCACCAGAATCTATGAATTAAGCTTTATGTTGTCATATAAAATTCCCATTTTCGGAAAAAAAACCTCTGAAGAGGCGGAGTAAAAAACGGGAACAAACAGAAAAAGAGTAAAAGAAATAAGCAATACAAATGGTTATGAGTAAAGATTGAAAAATTAAGATCGAAACAAAGAAATTTTAAATAAATAAGTAGAGACACAGAAAATACATATCTGAAGTAAGGGACGGAAATTTAGAGCAATATAGCATTAGATACTTTAAATTAACAATAGTATTCCCGAGGTATTTCTAGCGATTGCGGTGGATTCTGAGGTATTCACTGATGCATTTTGTTTACGGGATACAGAGATTCCGCGTGAGAATTCCTATTGCAAAACATTTACGGAATAAATTTCAAGGAAAGTAAAGGTGAATTTATTTTGGAAGAGTTGACATGATTTGAGTTAAAACCGACATAATACAAGGAATTTTTTAATGGTAAGAAAGAATAATAACACGAATGAATAGTGTGAAATATATTCATATACCAAATATCGTAATTATATCTTCGCAGTTATTCGCTATACACAATTATGCCGAGGTATCAGCTCTAAATAAAACAATTCTCGGTGATTACTACGCTTTGCATGGTTTGACAACAATATGATTTGGTGTTTCCTGATTTAATTACCGTAAACCTTCGAATAAAATAGAAATTGGCAGCAGCTGCGCAGTCCGATCTCGTGTTTGGATGCCAAAAGTTAAATTAGTAGTGTTCATATCTCGAAGAGTAGGTTTCCAGAACGACTTGTAAGTCAAGGACCTAATGAGACTTAAATTCAAAATACATAGTACGAGTGTAAATAAAAGAGAGGCGTTGGAATCGCGTTACTCGAAAGGATTAGTTGTCAGAATGGACTACTTTTGGGGTATTTAGGTTGATTCGCGGGGAGAGGTTTTTGAACCAAACAACCGACTTTGAGATTCGAACAGGAGACTTCATGGCCAATAGAAAGGCATACGATACCTTAGGTCGGGTGGAAAGGGGACAATGACTTGGGTTGCTTATTTAGCTTAAGCTCATTCGCTTAGCGACCCTCTTATTATATTTTAGTTGAACCCTGACGCTTACTCTGGAGACTCATCAGAAAAAGCCTTATTGCATTATTTAGTATGTTCATCTTTACAAGATGTACACTGCTATAGATACAGACTATAATACAGACCTATAATACATGTCTAACAATAAGATTAGAAAAGGGGAGCAGAAAGCTTCGCATATACTACTTAAATGGAAAGGTTGCTCATTTGCAAACGGAATATTTTCACTAAAATAAAGAAAACTATAGATTTCGTTTCTGTCTAAACGGAAATAGTTTTAGAACATTGTTATATCTCAGTCTTATTATTAAATATCGTCTTCATGAACTTTTAAAACAGTATCTTTCCTTCGAATAAGCGAATTTTATAGCAATCACAAGACAAATTACCTACCAGCAGTTTCGTAATTTTATGGAACACATTTTCAATTACGAAGACAGTCTTTGTGGAATACGACTTGCTGAGTTAGAATTTCAATAACAAGAAAATTAGGGTGTTAGTCTCTTCAATCGTGACTGTAACCGGATTTGTTAACAAGAAAACAAGAATTCGTTATCGTTTTTCTTTATGTGTAGCCTTACCTACTTACTAAGTAAGCCAAATACATTATGGAAATTTTATTTACCGTGCACAAAAAATGAGTTTATTATAAAAAATAATTGTACTACTTACTAATCCATGATAGTACTCTTTCATTTTGACCAAAGTATATATCCTACGCTCATTATTGCGGAGCCCTAAGGAGGTTATATTTCTCGCTTAATGCTGAATCCGACCCAGAATAACATTAAAGCTGCAAGAATCCGTGAGTAATAACATGAGGGAGGAAGAAAAGCTTCCAGAATAAATCTTTTTGTTGCGCAACGGTGAACTCTTCACAAACATGGTATTGTTTCGATCGTTATTTAGGGGAGTAGGAGCGTATTTCTTTTCTCAGAGATAGAGGAACTATGAAATGAGAAAATTCCGTGAACAAAGAAGTTCCTCCTATGAAATACTTTAGGCTAAAGTACGGAAGGCAAGAAGATAGACAATGCCGTGTCATTTCCAACACGCTTTCCAGAGAATGTGCAAATAAGCGTATGACATTGAAAGGTAGCTAGAGTGTGGGAAATTAAGACAGAGGTGGAAAAGAAAATCAAAAAGATAATTTAGGGTTGTGTGCTCATAAAGGAAGGAGGAAATTATTGAGGAGATCCAAAGGAAGGAAAAGAAATAGGTTATTAAATGATAATCTCAGGAATACTTTCGGAATCCTACGATATAATTAAATAAATGGGTTATTTTCAATTATCAAGAATTGGCAATTAAATTGACTGAATTATTGAGAGTTGTTATCATGTCGTCACAAGGATACTGCAGATGATTTAGGAACGCCAGTGAAATGAACAAATGAAGTCTTGTTGTTTAATTATGTATCAAAATCTATTTTCCAAAGCAATGTGAATATACATTTACTTTTGCACTGTGTAAACAAGATATAAGCAAGCTTTACTTTGTGGAAATAAATTCTGATGAAAGAATCCTGCAATTTGTCGAAAGAAATACTTTAATATTGACTAATTAAACTTGATCTCAATAAATTAAGTTGCAACTCATGATATTTAATAACACATTCAGTGTTTAAACTTCAGTTGATTTTTTAAGACAATTTCTGCCTACGTAATGGGTAAACATAAAACAATTCGCGGGTATTTTCCAATATTAAGTAAAGTGTTCCATTAAAGAAGGAAGTAAGCTATATGAAAAATAGAATGAAAAAATTAACTTGATCTATAGGTAATCTTAGATAGGTACAGGCAATCATAGTAAAGCATTCCTAAAATTTTCTGATTCATTCACGATGAATAATTTAATGACCAAGGTATGTGGAATGGTTACATCACATTAGAATTAAGGAATATATAACATAAAATTTTCAACGACCTTCCCTTAAGTCAGCGGACTGGTGTAGAACTGAGGCAATAAAGAGTTCGGTTTTAATTAAGGCCACAATGTTCTTTCTCTTACTTAATTAAATCAGTGCGATATGAATACGCTGAATAATTTGTGGGGTATTCAAGAGGAACTTTAGCATCCTCTCTCCACATCTCAGTTTTTAGGGCGGGCATGATTTCGTTTAATTAATTTTTTAGGAATACTCCTCCTTTTTAGCTTGGTTATAAAGGAATGTAAAATGATAGCTAATACAATTCGAGACCATTAACATCGGAAAAAATTCATTTACGCAACAAAAGTTATAGTCTTCGTAAATAATCCAATAGTTTCCGATAATCGTTGGATTTAATAGTTTAGATTTAAAATGTAGTGCAGTGGTGCCTTGACTTACGAATTGCTTTACATTTCTACGAACTTTTCGTCATGAATTTTTTCCGTAATGAATTCTGATTTTTAGATACAAAATTAATTTAGAGAAACGAACCGAGAAACCAAAAAGCTACGATTGAAAACTGGGTTTCGAGTACACAGTTTTCAAGTCGAGGTATCCTGTACTAGATTTGAGATATTATTTAAAGAAAGTATTTTTTTGCCTACTTCCATCATTTAAAAGTTACCTATAGTGTACAGAATTAGCATCCAACCTGTTCTCTCCCTTTCGGTATATCATCCTCGTTTCATACTTTCTACTCTTACGTACTTCTTTTGCTTCCGATTTCAAACATACGCTTTTATTTACGTCGCTACTCTACAGAATCTCGTATACCAACTAGTATCTCCTTATTCCTTTCAGACCATTAAGATATTAACAATATTCCATCTACGATCTCATCCATCTTCTTCAAATTAAGCCGTATCAGATTGGGCATATAGATTTTCTTTCGAGCGCATTACCCATTTATTACTTTCTGTCTTATATTTTAGCTCCACATATTTACGCTCCACAAGTTTTACGACGGCATTCAGAGTTGCCATATACTTTTCCTGGCGGATCCAAATTTTGCTAGTATGCATCATATTGGGGGCAATTCAGCCTTTTCACTTCTTTTCGCAATTTTCTCTACTTAACAATATATCAGATGTAATCGCATTACGCTTTATACGCATTTACCTTTCCTTAGTCTTTTATCAACTATCATTTCTTTTCCTAGTTAATTTATTTTTATTTAATCACACAAAATCATTCATCTTTTTCAATTTTCCTCACCAAACGTGTCAAACAGTTGTGGGTATTAATCTTCCGATTCGTAATCTATCTCAATCTTTTCGTAATTTTTTCATAAGCTATCTCCTACAATCGTTAAAGGAGAACAGGAGAAGTGTTTTGTTGTGATTTGTTTGCCCCACATCGCTTCTTCTTCACTTCTATTAATTTTTTTAAACACATAAAATAAAGGGTCATTCATAACAATGAAATATAAGAATATTCCAATTTATACATATATTCCTCAGCCTTCGTGCATTCTTTAGCAAAGAATTACCAACCATTCAAAACAGAAGCCTGTGTAGTTTTTTTCCACTTTCCGGCATTGGTACCTAAGGCTTAGACCACATTTAAATGAAAGCTGAATTGTTCTGAAGGGATCACAAGATCTCGCTTTGTGCGCTTGACCCTAAGGATCGCCGTACATCATGATCGGTTTTCTGGATTTGCCAAAGATTAAGTTTACGCTCCACCTCTACACACTACACTCGATGAATAACATAATCGGATTACGGCGGCGATCAACTCCGTGACACAAAGCAACGCGTTTGGGACGAATTCTCTTCTCTTATTGATTACATCCATACTGCGAGCGTACATTGTATATTTATAGGGAATGAAACTTGGTCATGTGTGGTGAAACGCGATTTGAATGTTCTAAATGTTCTTTACCTCAATCAAATGCAATATTTTGAAATCGGTTTGCTCTTTTTGAATATTTCCGTTTATTTAGAGCGCTACGAAGCATATTATTTCAGTCGTTACTTATTCTATTTAAACATTTTGTCTTTCCTTTGCTTTGATTGGCCGCGGTGGCAGAGTGGTTAGCAATTAGATAACTTATGGCGGAATATTTATTTTTCTGGTTAGGGAATGGTTTTGTAAGTGACACAGATTTTCCGGTTAGCGGTTGTGAAGGCTGTAAAAATCAGCGCCAAAACCAGACACAAAGATCCTCAACTTTGAAATAATTTGCATCTCCTGAAGTTCATTGTAGTAAATAGATGGTATTTCACATACCGGCCAGTAGATTACGCATTGGAAGAGTAAATATTTATACATGTGAATGCGTTTCAAAATAATGTATTAAAAATTCCATAATATTCATGGTAAGTAGCTGTGATCTAAACCTTTCTTGTGATAGCCGAAAAGAATAAATGCTATTCATTCAGCGGTTCTTTCTGTCTGCTGCCATTCCAAACTTTTTAAGTGAAAGTAAAATACACATATTTCTGAATTACTTCGTAAGTTATGAGTGTGAATTACATTTATTAGTAGGATGCGTTTTTGAATTACTTTTAGTCAGATTATTTGGGTAAGATAGCCGCAGATGCATGCATCACAAAATATCCTCAGTATTAGCTACATGATAAACTGTACAATTCATCAAAACAACACTTGAAAAGACACTCCCGCACCCAGAGTTTTTTTATTCATTTAAACTCTTTATTCATTGTATACAAATGGTTACAGCCATTCACTGCGGTGAAATCAAAAGAATATACGCTTTGGGAACATAGCACTCCTGTTCATCCTTCAATTTCAGTTAGGTTACGTAAGCCAAGTAAGTTCTGAGAACTTCAACTTCGCTTCTTCTCAGAAGTACTCAGAAATCTCCCTCAAGAATTCGATAATTTTCTTCCAGATAAATCAAACAATCAAGATTGAGAAATCCACATTGGACAGCGCTTTTAGGCTTCTCGAGATTATCTCCTCTCACTTCGTGGAAATTCATTCTTAGTTTAGAAAGTTATTAGAAGGACACGCGCATTAGAACCTACCATGATCTTTTCATAGGGTTTCCTTTCTTAAGAGAGACCAGATTGGAAACTTCGACAACAATACTCGTCCAATCACACATCACAACAGGCACTTGCTTTCCGAAATCAATTCGGAGAAGAGGAAAGAATTTTCATGTTCCTTCTGAAATGACATTGCCCCTTCAGCTTTCTTTTTCCTCTGCAGGACTTCTGTCATTTCTCCGAAATCATTCGGTTACCTTGAATCCTCTCCTCCTTCATAACGAGATCTCAAACAGGAAAGTGGAGAGCCCGGATCTAATTGTAAGTCAACTCCCTCGTATTTACCATCGGAATATTTTCGTGGAAAAAGGTTCAGAATTTCTTTCAACTTTCCAGAGTGGAGAATTAAGTTAACTTTATCATAATGAATGGATTGCTTTTGTATTTTGGTACAGGATAGAGGAAGATGTATGTTTCATCAAATTTTGTCTCGGGGTAGTTAAAGACTGAGAAAGAACATACAAGAACAGTCTGGAAGTTGATGAGGTATTAGCGATGCTGAATTGGTCACTCAGTGAGAAGTGAGGTAATTAAGGGAAATTTCCCTCACTCCTCATCTTATCTAGTGAGTAACTTCCTTCGCAACCGCTGTTGGAAAGTGGTAATTGAGGGACTGAGAACCCTACCAGCCTTCGGGCTGATTGCTTTAAAGAAGGACAGGAAGTGGACGAATTTTTTATTCTTCCTTATATGATTGAGAAATTACCATGTTATTTTTGCTGAGCTCTATATCCTCAAGTCGCAAGAAAGGTGGGAAATTTGATATCGTAATTTAGAAATTAATAACAACCCCGATACGATAATACGATAGTGGTGTTTTTGAGCAGTTGATAATTATAGTAGTAATCTTCGATTACTCTATCCATTGTCATTTATTTAATAGAAGATTTTGTGCAACAGCTATCGTTGCATTAAATAAAATTTAACCATAAATTTATGGGGGGAGAATTGTAAGTATCTTTCTTTCAATTTCCAAATCAAAAAACTCTTAGAATTATTTTTTAATAAAATATTTTAGATGTATGTAAGTTAGCTCTCCGGGGCGGGTTGATGAGTATGACCTTTTAATAAATTGAGGATAACTTTCTCTAAAATAAAAATGGCCCAATGAATCGTATGAAATATAGGATTCAATTAAAACTTTTAATTGAAATAATTGCAAGATCAAATGATAAATTATGATTTCGATAATTGATGCTGTTGCTGACGTAAATAATGAGTTAGAATTGAGTTTTCCAAAATATTCTGGCTGATTTCTCCTTAACGAACGACGAAACGCATGCGGGAGAACTCACAAAAGATACAAAAAATGAAATATGAAATTAAGGCGCTTGATACCGTAGTAACAGTTGAGTTATAGTACCTATAAAAAGATAATTTATCGATCACATTTTATTCACGATAAAAATAGTATATTCCTATAGAGGGTAAGCGCCTTTCGTTACTTGATACAATCTATGGACATGATTTCATCAGAAAGACTAATTAGTGTGTATTTCAGTCTCCATTATTATTAAATTATAATTATATAATTAAATAATCGATAAATTATTAATTTCCGGTTAATAATTGGACTGTTCAAAATTGCAATTAGATTATTGCAATATTAAATTTTCATATTTTTTAATATACAAAAAAACATATTATGTGTGTCTTTCCTAAAATATTCCATTTATATCAATTACTCAAAGGCATAGGTTATAAATAAATTAATTTATAATACTTAACAACAACAATAAATATAATCTATAATAAATTATCATCTATTGTAATATAGAATAATTAATGATACTAATAAATAAAACTTAATGATTATAATTAAGCAAAGATAAGGTGTAATTCACAGAGAATCATGGAAGTCACGCACTCTTAATATGTATTACATCTTGAGTATCTCTCGGCAATGATTTATAGCTCCACCATCCATTTTTCTCCATGGTTTCTGATTCAGATTTTTCAATTAGTTAATTTTCTCTTAATAAATTTGGTAATAAATAAAATATGGTCATTGTGAAGCATTTTTTATTGTAGAAATAAAAAATCGTTGAATTATTTTGAAAATAAAAATCGTTTAGTGTCATTCTTTTCTATGAATCTACATTCTGGAACCTAAAACTATTTTCGTTTTAGCACCGAAAATAGAAAATTCAGCGTCTTTGACATTCACTCTGCGTTGAATTAATCAATCAGCTGATTAACGACTTAGTCTTAATAATGGATGTTATTACTTGAATTTATTTGAACTCTAAATAGGCTTTGGGCTGGATTTACGTTACTAGGAGTTTGTTTATCCTGGAGTGACTGGGCTGAATATATGTTTGTTTAACCTGGAATGATGATACTTTTCTGTTCTTGAATCAGTTCGCCAATGGAGGCACTCACTCAACTTTCTCTCGGGTGAACGGCTGACACATGAAGAAATTCAATCCTTTTCGTGTTCTCCGAGACACACGCGAGTTAATCTCACTGGTCTTTTAGGTAGGGTGAAATCAAAATGAAGTGCGTATTTATAAATTTATATATTTATCCATCGTGTATACGATCTTATTTTATGGATAGAATAATAATTGTCCTAATATGAAATGCAAGAGGACCGTTTCCAATATTAAGGGATGGTCAATAAGAGAGATATCACCAAAAGACATTTCTTGCGAAGCTCCGAATACCTCCCTTTGAAACTCACTAGTAATTTATTTGATTTCGTCAAAATAACGTGAAAATATTTGTGGTGTGTGAGGAACTTTCAGGTAGGCTCATAGAAAAATCTATACCGAGACAGCCTAATACAAAAATTTATGCAGTTTGCAGTAATATTACAGTAAGTAAACAAGGATTTTCAATTACCAAGAAATCGGGAAATAGAGTTATCGTTTTTTGTTATTATTAAGTACAATATTTTTTAATGCTAGTTATTATTATTTGTTTGAAATTCACAACACGTCACAAAATCCAGATTAATACATGTAATTCCAGTATTTTACATAAGAGGAAATGCCTAATCAGCTATTCTCTAAAACTTACATTTAATAGAGGGACTAGATAGTATCACAGTATCTTAAAAAAGAAAATACTCTCAAAATGAGAATTTTACGGGTAAAGTATTTGCATCAGAAGAGTTCCTTCATTTTTTTTCATTCGTAATATTGTATATTATACCTGTAAACATTATCGTTTGATTTCATTTTTATTTTTTCTACAGGAAGACGCATATCATCTATATATTTCTTATACTGATATTGAACATTTTAAGAGCAATTTCTCATTGTACTTTATTGTATTCATTAGTGTGGCCCAGGTGGACTTGTTAAAGGGAGTTTCGCCAGCAGTTGAAACCGCGAGATCCGTTGGAAACCTCGCACCACACAGGCTTGTACTTGGGCCACAACACGGATTTAACCGACCGAGAATTAAAAATATGAGCGGAGGCATTGTTCAAATCCAGCGAGGCGGTGGAACGATAAGCCGTCTCTCACTTGGATTAGAAATCGTTGGGAAGTGCATCGAAGCGGAGGGACCTTGAAGGAAGGAGAAGCTGTTTGCATATCCGTTGGGCGACCAATTGAGCGTATTTGTTAGTATTATGAGTGCCAAAGGATGGAAGGCAAAGTAGCTGAATAATTGATCTTTAAGTTGGAAATCTATGACACTGTTTATGATCACAAACGCGAAAAATAAATATACCCTAACCCGGGGGAATCGTTAACAGACAAAAATTTTATTTAATATATTTCCAAGATAATCTAAAATTATCATACGCTGGATTTTGTATCCTCAAATGTTGCCGCGAATACTGTGAAAGGTATATTTCATGTTGATGATTTGTTGCAAAGGTTAGCTTACGTGAATACCAAAACATCAGCATATTCCTGGTTAAGATTTTTCTTGTATAATGGTGCATCTGATTTTCATTCTTTCACGCTTGTTTCACTGAGGAAAATTTATTAGTATAATAGAGGTCTCCGAGTAATGTTAATCTCATCGCACCGTCTTACTTGACAATTTCCAGCGACTGTTTTACGAAAATTTATGACTTTGCATTATAACTTTGCAAAAATCTATGACTTATTGTTTTATCCTTTGCTACGGAATACGATGATAATGAATGTTTCAGTTAGTTGCATATTCGACAACAGGATATACATAGTAATTAACTTTTTCGCCTTAAACTCAATAAAACATGAGGCTTAAGGAAAAACTTGAACATCATTCTACGGAGTTTTTAATTTAAACTGTTGAATAAATTGTAGCCTAGTGCAAATCCTTACAACATGAGGTGAGTTTTAATGTGTGTATCTATTGTTCAAACCTTCCAGACCGAACTATGCTCTAACTGTAAGATCTATTTGTATTTATGAGGAGATTATGAGTAACATTAAACTAGCGAGGCAAAAACTAGCAGCGCAACCTTTTTAGTAGACGCAAGTTGGGGAATAATGGAGAAGAAAATGAATTAAAATTTTTCTCCTTTCCATCTACTTCATTAATTTTTACTATAGTACTAAAATAATGACCTACCGTTACGTCGCAAGAATAGAGTATTTTTTTAGAGTAAGAATAAAGAGAAGCTTTGCACTTTTTCCTTCCTTGTATTTTTATACACGAAGAAAAAACGAATGAAGAAGCCAACGAAAGCGCGTTTTTGTGTCAAATTTAGTTTCAGAGATATATCAAATTTAAATATAAGTGAGCTCGAATCTTGGAGCATAGTATGCAAGTATTAATTTAATGAAGATTTTCGAAATTTGATTTCTTGATACGAAACTGATAGTGTAATAGTATTGGTGAAGTCTTTATTGCAACTTTTAAGTGACTTGTTCCGAATCATTAATTAAACCTTATGATCTGCGCCTTCAAATATTACATTTCTTTTGAACTTTGATAGTTATGCTTAATTTTGCAAAATTAGTTATAGATATCACAAATGGACTGGACTATAATTATCAGCTCTTAACTATTTTTGAAGAAATAGTAATGAGAGAGATAAAAAATACAATAATCACATCTTTCTCGAGAGAATTCTTGCCTCACAAGACATCCTTTACAATAAATCCTTCATCGACGCACCAAAAATACCATACTGTAACCAGTATTCAAACCCGAGACCTCAGCGTTGGCCGCGAGGTCTGCAATGCAGGGAAGTTGACTCATAAGAGTTTCGTATGCAAGAGAGTTAAGAGCTTCAGATTTGCAGGTGATGTTATGGCGAAGATCCAAAGTACTGATGGAAACGCTAAATCGCTGGAAGGGATGGAATTCCGCTGGGAAACGAACGAGAGGAAGTGATGATGCTTAGAAAGATGCAAGTGATGAAAGTATTTATAGAAATTACGGAATTGAACAGATGGAAGATAAATCTTGAGGGAGTTAACACAGTGTGCAGAGAATCTGTAAAAGAAAGGCGAAGGAGAAGAAAAGCATCTGACAGAGGATTTTCATAAACATGATGCAGCGAGAAAGCACTAGATCTTTGGAGAGGAAATGATACAGGTACTGAGGTACAATATTAATAAGGAAATTAATGGTGAAATTTTTGCCGTTTCCTGTACCTGGTGAAAATAAAAATTTGACTTATTAAATGTAAATGGAGCGGAAAAATTAAGGCATTTGAAATGTGTTGCTAGAGAGTGCTTATAAACATAAAATGGTTGCCAGGAGCGATGAGACTTTTGGGTAGGAAGAGGGTTAAATTAATCGATTAAAGGAAGAGATGTAGGACATGGCACGTTAGGTAGCAACTGTTTGTTTAAATTATCTGTAGAGGGTAGAAAGTGAAGTCAGGAAGCGCAAGGAATTCCGAAATGGATTATGACTTAGAAACAACAAAGGAGAAATGAGAAAGATAAAAGGCAGTAGACGAGGGAATTTACTGATGATTAAGGTGATCTCATATACAATAGATTCACTTAAATTTTCTTCAGCTACATTTTTATTTTACTATTTTATAAAAGTTGTGATGTTAAGTAATCTCTTTTCCAACAGAAATGTAATAAAAAGGAAGGAGTTAAGCTTAAGATAATAATTTTTAAAATATTCTAAGTTTGAAAGACTCTTCTGGGACCACGAGAAAATTACCTTTCAATATTTCTAATATTTTAAGAAGCTTATTCTAGCATTATTTTATAAAAAGATAGTGGGCTACGTTTCTGGAGCCCCTTATGAATTGATGGGTGGGTTCATGTTCGAGTGATTCCCTTTGCGATTATCTAAACGGCAACTGTATGAAACCCAAATAAAGAACTATGTTTGGCGCAAATAGAGTATAGTCCTTCAAAGCTTTCATCACCTGATTAATGGTTGTTGCAAAGAAGTTCCATGTTTGTATAATTTATTGATCCTTTCTCAAACGCTTCATCTCACAATACATCAATTAAAAATTTTAGGAATCCTAGAGATTTAAGAAAACACGACAGAGAGTTTCTGCAGAATGCGTTTTGTATATTTATGGATTCCTCAATAATTACGTTTCAATTTCAAAAGTACTCTGCCAGTTTCCGAAAAGAATCTAAGTCAAGACCTCTGTGGCTATTGAATGATATAAAATGAAGATTTTTTATTGAAGTATCCTTTAATCTCGTAAATGAGTACTTAGAACATGTTGGTAAAAACAAAATATGATTTGTATCACAAAATACATTGTTTCCTCATTCATATTAAATTAAAATGCCTTTTTTCATTCATGCTGTACTGTATTGTTTTGCTGCATTTTTATGTAATGTATTCTAAAATATTGTAATATATAATCCAAAACCTTTGTATGCCTGATATTACTGTAGGTAATTTAAGGTTTTATTCCTTCAATTTTCTGAAAAATTCTTGCAGTATACTTTGCTTATAGAGAATGAAAATTATACTTTACGTGCATTATAGATAAGTTTGCAGTAGGGGGCATATGAGTTAATGGAAATAAAAGTACAGGTAGAATTTTTGAAGCATATAGATTTTAGCAACGCTATAAATCAATGGCGAGAATGAAGGAATGTCAATTTTTTATGTACTTCCACGGCAAATATCTGTAGAAAATAATATTATCGCCATTTCCATTCAATCCGAGCGCAATTTGTTGTCACTATACAGGATACAGGTCGCGTAACAAATGAGGGTGTCCTTTAAAGGGCAAATAAAGAGAAAAAATAGATTCAAGGAAAAACGGACATGAAAAGGGTCTGACAGGAGCCGAACTCGAGCCCGGATCTTCCACTTGCCGGGCGGCAGCTCCAATATTTAACAAGACAAAGATCCGGGTTCTCGTCCTCTCCGTCATTTTAAAGCCCGTTTCTCCTTGGGATTTTTCTTAGGTGCAAACCATGTTGTACTGAGGTAACCTACTCTTTTTCCTTTAGAAAACAGTGGTAAAAATGAAAAAGAGAGATTATATTGTGCATACATTGTTTCCTAATAACAGTATCGAATGGAATAGTGGAAGGAGGGAATTGAAAAAGAAGACCTAGATTTATTTTCGAGAGAATTATGGAAAGTACTTATTAAGGTTAGGAATTATGCGAGAAAGAAGCGGATGAATTGAGATAAGATAGCTTAGAAATAACATGAATCAATCGCCGTGTTACAAATCTATCTCATGATTGATAACCCTAGATGACGATTATTTTCTTGCGCTAAAAATGCATATCAAGCCACTCTTGATTGATGCTTGCTTATATATTTGATCTCCGTAAAACATTTTGCAAATTCATAAATATTTATTCGTCATTTGGTGTTAGACGAGAAGATACATTTGCAACTGTTCGTGATTGTCAAGGGTTATGATAGGGCGTTATATCTATATTTCTATTTCTATATGGAAGGAATAACATAACCGATCTGAATGAGATTCATTTTAGAAAGAAAATAGACCGAATGCAGCCTCCCTTCTCAACTGATCGAAGCGATACTCTTAGAGCGACCTTCGACGTTGCAACATGACAAGACCTCAATTGGAGAGGGTTCGATACCCGAGCGGGACTTTCCTCTTGAGTAAGCGCTGCTGCTTCGACGCCATGAAAGCGGCGCTGGATGTGAAGATAACACATATTTCACACTTCAATTGTCTATAAAGGATTACGCTTGTTAAAAATGTGCTTCCGCAGCAACGATTTCACTTTAACTGGGACGTGAAAAAATTATAAAGTTGACGTTAAACTTAGACAGAATGGCGTTAATAACAAGCGCTTTCTGGATTAACGCAGGATTGTCATTAACGTGGAAGAGGTGAAAGTTGTAATGAGCGAATTATAATGAGTAATAAGAATCCAAAGAAAGATCACGAAGATTCGTTTTAAGGGAGAAAAAAATCGGTTTAAATTGCTTTCTGCACTCGTGTCCCGCCCTTGTTTTAACACAGTTTTCACTCAGACTTAAGATCAATTCTCGGAGTTAAAAAGTAAAAATACCTCTGAAGTATATAAGGTATATCGGTTCGAAATTTTAATTCCTTTATTCGTCATTTCATCATACGTTAGAGGGTAGGTTATGAAAGTGGGTCATATAAATCAAGATAACTCTTAATAAATCAAAGAATGTTTACATTTAAATAATTGCTGTTGATTTTGGTTGTCGTAATTTTTGAACCAATTTTGAATCAACGGATGAATTTTGGATAGATGAGTAGCTATTTATAGAGATTCATGTGGTTCATAGGCCGAGTGATATGCGATGGTTTTAAATTAGCATGAAGCACTCAAAAGCATAGTTTATGAGTAACTTTATAACGAAGAGAGCAGAGTAAAAATGACAAAAAATAGCGCTACTAAGAATAAAAGTTATGGTTAAAACAACGCAATAGGTGATTCGTTACAAAATTTAAAAAATATGTATCGTTATAAATTTTTTCCATAAAACAAACAAGAGATGCAGTAAATATGGCAATCGTTGAAGTAAGATGTTTCGTTGACTCGTTAAGTTGACAATTAAATTTACAATAATTTGACACTGACAAAGTCAGAAAATTTGATTCGTTTCTAATTTAAATAACCTTTGTCGATACGAAACTAAGGCACCGCGCAAATGAAAATGTAGACTTCATTCTGAGCCGTAATAGTCCATAACTCTTCATTTCTAGCAATCACCTAGAAAAAAATTAAACCTTTCTTGGCTGATTAAGTCTTGCTACGCAGTCGTTGACATTCAGTACAACTCTTTCTACCAATAACCTTTTTGTTGCTGAACTTAGAAAGAAATAAAGCAAGGGGTGGAACTTCAAATCATAGCAATAAAACTATCCATTCTGTTATATACTCTGCAAAGTAAAAGGTTATATCCAGAGAAGATTGGAATATATCGGCTCTCTCCTTTAATAATAATGGTCGATCGTCCTCATTTGGACTAAATTGAGGCTAAAAGTCTTACATTCCACGTTAATCATAGTGAACATGAAAAACGCAACAGAATTTAATTTTAAAACTACAAAATATTTGAAAGAGATTGTGGATGTAAAAAGAAGTTTACTTCTAAAATGAAGCACTAAATGCAGGAAACCACCTACGAAGAAAGAGGGTATGGAAAATGTAGATTGTAACATTTAAAACATGTCGTGATGGAAAATTACGCAACGTAATATTCATAGCATATTCTATAGCAATGAACAGCGTATGGAAAGGAGATGATCTTAAAATTTCGTCGCATTTCCCGCTCACTAATATTTATTACTTATTATTTACAACGCATTAAGATGAAGATTGTTGCGAACGGGGACACATGAGTTGATCGAAAGAACAAGAAAACAGAGCGGTTTTACCAGACGGGGGAAAAAAAGAAGGGAAAATTTCTGATCAGACGTCGCAAGGCGACGACACCTTTTATTGAATCTGGTTTTCTTTAAAGAGCCAGTGTGTTTTTGTTTTTTTATATATGTCCCCTCCATTAACCTTTAAGATAATCTCGAATCTTTAGGTGGCAGTACACCCAAGGCCAAATGATCGATGCAGTTTATTTTGCCGGTACCCAAGCCAGCTATTCCGGGACATGGAGGCAAACATGCAAACGTGGAATACCTTTTAAAAATTTGGACAAAATATTTAACAGTATATGAATATCATGAGAATTATAAATAGGTAAGGTTGATAGTCATTAATCTGCCTATTTGTCAACAATTGGGACTTCAACCTTTTGAACACTTTATGATAAAATCATTTTATATTCTATTCTATTAATAAATAGAATAGAATAAATAATATAATAATATAAAATTATTTTATATTCTATTTTATAGTCTATTCTTCGTTAGGAATTTTCCTGAGTGCACGCCCTAACGTGCAAAATCACCCTGTACCCATTCCTTAATTATTTTTATTTTCACAAAGTATAATAGAAAGTAGAAAACTAATGTACAAGATGTGTGTGGAGGTGTATAAATTGTGGAAATTTCCTGGTTTCATAGTCATTATTTTTCATTAGGAAATAAAAATAATTTTATCATGGAAATGAACTTCCACCAAGTCAGGTCTGAAATTATTGAGTGTTTTGAAAACTTGGTTCCAAACAACGCGCATGCATTCGTTCAATTTGTCCCAAATTTTCAAATGGCTTCGAGGAAATGTTAATAAAAAGAGGGCGGAAGAGAGTGGTTTCACGTCGGTGTACCTGAAAACAAGGGTTCATCGTTCTTTACCGGTTTAAGCGAGTGAGATGCGAGAGAGAAAGGCGTTTGCAGTGTGTGGGTGTGGAGCCAATGGAAAGTGGAGGAACAATGGGACGGCGATTGTAAGGGGATTGCTTCGAAGAATCACTTCTCCATTAATCCCGATGAATGGCCTCAAATTTTGCAACTGTCGCCAACCAAAGGGGTCGCAAAGCATATATCAACGTTATCCACAATTTGTGTTGGACAGAATATTCCTCTGGTGATTGTTACGGTGATTTAGTTGGAAACAAAACCGCCCACAGATAAAAATTCTGGTTTTGAAAAAGTCGCATCCCTTATTCATACACTGAAGTAGAGCTGAAGTCTGTTGGAGAAATTTTTAGTGTTGTTTCTGAAACATTCGTTCTATAGAAAATTTCGCCATATGGAAAATTTTTATGTTCACGTTAAATCACATGTTCCTACACCCCTTCCAATTCCAAACTAATCCTCTACAACATATTCTTCATATCTTCGTTTGGATACTCTTTCTCATTTTAAGGAGAAGGATGATGGATATCTGATAAAAGCGACTGTCCTAAAATTTCCATTGAAAGATGAGTAAATTAAATGTAGGAGGCTAGAGGGGTAGTAACGCTTTAAATCTTTCCTGCTTCCTTTCTTGTGATAAAAGGGCAAATTCTTGCGTGGTTTCAGTCCTTGAAAATCATCCTTAGTCTCATGTGTTTAGGGTAATTATCTCTGTTCCACCAAGTTTCAGCCATTCCGCCTACACTCTATCAGACAATCCTGATTTTCCATTCTTCATTTGTTTGATCATAGCACTTTCCTCTTCTCAGGGAAAAAGGAGCATCTCTTTTTTCTTCATTTTTCCTTTAGATTTTCCTCTCGATTTTACTTCTCAACATTTCTTGTCTCCTAGTATTTTTGTTAAGGTACTCAGCAACTGTTTACAGTATTGTGAGTGCGTTGCAAGTTGTCGTGCCATCTTTCTATGGCTAAAATCTATGGTATGGCTAAAATCGACTTCTTTCCCAGGGCAGTTATTCTTGTTATTATTGGTCTCTCTTCAGTTACAATTTCTAACGTCTTTCTTAATTGTCCTTCTGAAAGACTCGTCATATTCGATGTCATTTCTTGACATGTCTGAGTTTTTCAATTCTTTTGGGTGATTCATCACTTCCCGCGTTTAATCCCTGAAATTTCTGTCCTTCGATCTTCTTTTTGTGTTTTCTCCTTGTTCTGACGCTTCCATAACAACATTCATAAGTTTGGCATCCACATTTTCTTCTGCCGGTGATGAGGACTTATTCCAGTTGGAATTATTTTCTTGTTTTCCTCTGGTTTCTTTATACTCATTTCCTGTTTCCTGCACTTAACCAACTTCTCAATTTCCTATTGGAGGTTAATCTTCCTTCTGCATTTTAATTTTGCGATCATTTCCAGTCCTGAAGTGATTCAGTACTTAAAAGTGTGCACTGTGTTGAAATTGCTTGCCAAAATTTATATTTATCTAAATCTATTTCATTGGATCCTCTTTCAACTATTTTCTAATTTCTATTACATCCTAATTTCTACTAGATTTGTATTACAGCGTGTCATTGCGGTATACGTATCAATATAAATATTCTGAAATCTCAACCTGACAGTGACATCGTTCATTTCTCTAGCAATCTTTATTTTCCTGCAGCAGTATAATCAGCTTCTTTCTTACTCAAGAAGGGTAAATTAAATTCCAAAGGGGTTATTAAGGATTTTATGCAATAGTTTTTCTACTGATGAAATATGTTCCAGCAATTAAAAATATTTCCTCCTTGGAAAATTTTTCCCACGTCCAGTACTTTTTTATAAGGACCATCGTGAAATTTTCAAAGTATTTTTCTGAAATAAATTCCTGAATTAACACTGGAAAATAACTTTTTACAATATAACGGAAGTATTTAATTTCTAAGAATTTTTCGGTATTTTTAAATCTTTAAAGTAATAATGTAGAATTATGTCGAGATTATTTTTAAATAAGAGAAAATTTTAATGCTTAATTTTTGAAATACTTTCTGAAAAATTATTTAAGTAATTATTAAAATCGTTTCTTCAAAGAAGAATGAGAAAAATAGTTGGTATTTATCCACCAAATTGTCTTCTTCCCGAATTTTTGTAGCTAATATTTGAAGCAAAATTTCTAATTTTGCTTTAGAAACGATATCTTAACTTTATTTAAAATCAATTATGAAATAATAACTCAAAATTATAAATCACCAGAATCAACAGAAATTTCAAATATTGATCAATATTTGTTATTAATAATATAATTTTAACAAATTTTATGTTGTATTTATAGCAATAATTTTTTATAAAATTATTAAAATAAATTTTTAATTACATCTCTTTAATTGTAAAATAAGAAGTTTCATGAATGTCGGTTAAAATTTTATTCGGTTTTAAGAATTGAATTCGGTTCAATTAATTCAATTATTTGTCTGACAATATCATATTATCGTATTAATTACAATATATTTAATTATTCCATTTTAATTTAATTTAAGTATTTAATTTACAATAAATAGATTAAATTATTTTAAACCTGCAATAAAAGTCTCTTTGGCTTAGAAGGACCAGATGTGTGCAAAAATAGATATAGATTACGGACCTATTTGCGTGCCAACTCTCTGCAATCTTAATCGCTAATTGATGGTGAACTGTTCTACACAGTCTACATTATCCTCCGAGTATGGATTCATTCGGGTCATTCCTTCTAGGTGTTCTAATTTTCACAAAATAGTGTAGACAAATTATTTTCTAATGATATTGCTATTATGCATAATTTATAATATAACAGGCAAGGAATACTGCAGTAAACAAACACGCCAATTAACGTCAATAATAATCAACGTTCCCTGGTAATAAACGTTGGAACTAAATTCAGATTTGAAAAATTTGCCAAATGTTTATCCGCGAATATTAAATCTGAGGATTAGGGTTGATATCCTACCTTACTGGCAATTCATGCTGATATAAATGGGAATTCATAACACAATAAAAAATTAGATAAGCGATAAATGTTCCGTAGGTTTGAGTCTCCTGTTAGAAAACGAAATGACGTAAAAGCGGCTTTCCCTAGAAGTGGTAGAGAGCGTTAGAACCAGAACAGTCCTGACATGGATTCCCAAGAACGGACAGCACTCATAATGAAGTTGACCGAACCGTTTTTTGGACACCGCGTTCACAAAATTTGAAAAAATTAAATCTCGCCGTCGGACGGATATGATATGGACAAAGGAATAACGTAAGCTCGTTTTACTCTCCAAAGATAAGGAGGTGGACACCTTTTATGGAGCCTCCTACCACCACCCTTCCTCAATGAGGTCAAATCGGCCATGTGGGGGGACTTTCACTTCGGCGATGGGAATGTGGGAGTGGGTTGCGGCCGGGGGAGAAATTGAAGACATAAAGAACAACGACGAACGTGGAAGAAACCAGGTAGCTTAATGAACAGGTTGCTATAATTGAGGAAACTTTTCGTGGGCATCTCCCCGTGTCTCCTTATTAATTTAACAGAATCGATGAGGAGGAACACGCCTACAAATGACGGAGAAACACTTCGGAAAACCACGGAGGTACAGTTCTTCAAAAAATGACCCTTGACCACACTGTGTATTTTGTGGGCTAGAAAAGTTTGCATGATCACAATTTTGAGCAAAAACACGAAAATCAAACGTGATTTTTTAAGGAGGCATGAGAGTCATCTTGAAAGCTTTGCTTCTGCAAGTAGCTTGATCGTGATCCAATCGATATGATTACTTCATGCCGTAGAACGCTATTAATAACTGGAATGATCACTTGCTATTTTAAACCCCGCTTTTATTTTGACAAGTTTCAGAATTTACAATCAAATTATAAATGACTTTAAAGGAAAATTCTCATAGTCTTTTTCAGATTATGTGCTTTATTCTGCTGGTCCTTCTCGGTAATTCTTAAAGGGAATATTTGTTTAAGCTAGGTCGAGAGAAGAGTGGAATACGTACACTTTTAAAAAGGACTTTTACAATACGACTTGTAAGTAAATCCTTACAAGCTATATAATGCAATTTTCAGAAGTTGTCTCTTGATGATACAGTAAAAAAGTTTTGCTTCGGGTATGACGAAGAGCTAAAACTAAAAGCTAGATACTGTCAGCATCTCACGTCATGAATTGGCACTAAAACGGTTCATAAATCATTTATTTCATCAAATGTGCACTCTTGCGGCGAAAGGTTCTCCATGCCTGCTCTTAACAACCACGTCAGTTAATTTCTGGGTTCATCTTTCTTTCAGGCAATTCTTTCCATTGATTGCTCCCTTCATCTAAGTTTCCCCACATACATACGTACTTTTTTCGTTCAGTCTTTGAGGAACCTTAAAATATAATGATGATGAATCCTCTTCCTTTAAAAAATTCAGTTATCTTTCAAATTCGGATTCATGACTAACGGAGGCCAAATCAAAGGGGAGATAAGTATAAATCGATATTTTCATTCATTCATTCATTATAAACAAATCTTCCATGTATACAAGAAGCGTAAAATAGATTATGATCATTTCAAAAATCGGCAATTTTGGTTCTATTTTCTTCCTTCGAAATTCGAGGATTCACCTGAAGTCTGAACATTATTCGACAATTTTTTCTTGAAATAATAATGCACAAACATTTTCTCATTTATCTAAACAATTTTGATGAATCAAAAGTTCTAGAAATATATATTATAACCCGGAACAGCTTCGTCATAATGCAAGGGAAATTTAATGAGAGCACGATTTCTTTTACCCGAGGAATTATTTGAAAGAAAGTAATTAATTTAATTATTACTCTACCATTGCCCGGATTTTCAGCTGCGAAATTGACGGATACCTGAGAAAGATATTTAAATATTTGAGTATATATTGTAAGTTTATTTAAATTTCACTGCGACTTTTTTCATCATTATTTTTGCTTTCTAATGAATTCGACAGATTTCAACAATTTGAATATATTCATTGAATGCGTTTCTCCGAATTGAGAAATATCTGAGAATCTGACCTGAGACAGTTAGTGGTTTTCTTAATAAAATGTTATCAATTTTGGAGAAATTAAATGCAAAATAGTCTGGCTTAGAACTTAAGTCTTACCTGTCGAATATTCGATCAAAGGAAAAGGGTCACGTCAAGTTTATAGGTAAAGAACATTGGTGAAGGCTTTCTTGAGGAGGTTCTAAATTAGGAGAAGTTATGAATTTAATATCTGCTTTCCTATTCTGTTTAAATTTACCTTGATTTGTAGTTTTACTTTTTACGCTGTTTCATTTCCAAGAAAGCACGTTATTTACTTATTTTATCGACTACTTTTCGCATTTACCTATCTTTGTTCTCAACCGTATCCTTTTTCATACATTCCATTTGAATTTTGGACTCCTCAAAGTCACTTCATACATCACTTTAATCCGCCTCGGTACGTCTTTTCCCCACGTCCAAACCACCAACGTAAGAATACCGTAATAGCCTTTCTTTTTATACCCATTCATTTAGCTACCAAAATACCGATAATCTTTCTATTTTAGTTATCTGTATAATTCGATTCGATACTCAATCAAGGCAGTCGCATTAGCTCTTGTCAGAACTACCTGAACTATAACACAAGGAATGATTTCATAACAGGAAACGAACCTTCACTAGTCCTTAATGTCATAAAATTAGCGGAATGTGTTAGCGAGTTCTTCGCTTCGTTCTACTCTCTCTTACCACACGTTCTCTCAACCGTGAGGTGGGTTTCGCACAATCACAGTCTTATATATTTCTTTCTTTTTCCTTCACACATTTCGTCTAGCCAGCCGTGCCATTCTCCTGACCTATATAAACGTCTCATTAACGTAAGGAACTAGGGCATCGATTATACTCTCCATAGAGGTATTTTCGAAACATGAATAGGAAATTTCGGTGGCTGCGATGCAGTGGCTTGAGGTCAGTATGACAGTGCACTGATGCAGACGGTATTACATCGATGCTAACGTAGAGAGGGGATATCTTGCTCATGAATTGGATTTCAGCGCATTTTCTTCTTACTACTCTATTTTTTCTGTAATCTTTTGCGAGGAGAAAATTGAGTTGTTGTATTATAATATCTGGATCATTAATAAAATTAATTGAAAAGTCACAGATTGTGGCAAGAGCTTTTCAATCAATAAGTGATTAGGTTAGTTAAAATCAGATGCTTTTTCAACGATAAATTCAGGTATCACACATATTTTTGGCGTGAAATTGCCTATCATAGATGATTCAGCCAAAGGGGATGGTCTACACGGAAAAATTATCTTTTTAATTTATTAGGAACATTCAGTGCAGTATCATTTATGTCAGTATGGGCAGCATGTGTATTTTAGAACTTGTTTTACCATTAATATCTGTAGATTAAGTATAAAAATGAGATGGTGTTCCATGATAACGTTAATTCAAAATGAATCTTCACTGGATAATATTTGCTGTTTTTATAAGATACATGCGAGAAAGCGTTATAATAATAATAGCATCTAATATTATTAGTAATTAATAGCAACTAATAAATAATATTTGCTATTATTATTATAACGTTTAAGTTGGTATCCAACATTGCTTTTATTTCGGAATCACAGTGAACTATGAATACTAAACGTCATTTAATGAAGCTGGATAGAATTCATTAAAGCGCTAGTTGTCATGGTGCGGTCGGAGCAAGATTGATGAATTCTAATATGTTTCTAACCATCACAGAATCGCTGCAGTCCCTGTAGGTCCCTGTAATAAATTTTACCTTGAACGATGCATATAAAAAAAGGTAGCTCTGAAACCTGCGAGAGATACCTCTGACTCATCTTTGAGTCAGAAGTTGACTTGGAACGCTGTTTGTCGATGATGCTAATCGTCGATAAAAGGATCGCGAAAATTCGTGCGAGACTGCGTCAGGAATCTCGGGAAGGGGAAGTCCGCTTTGGGATGTACACTTCCAATTGACACTCGACTGCGGGAAAACACTTTCGATCGGAATCGACTTCGTTTCGCAGCCGAAAAAACCCGCGTCGAAAATCGCGTGTCCTGGACGTCAAACGGTTGCGAAACGTGTCGCACGCTTCGTTTCCCGAACGATGCGCCTTCGACAAATGGCAATCGCAGTTTCACTTTCGCGAAGGCGCTTTTACTTGCGGAAGCGTCATCTCATGAGTCGATAATGTTATGTTGTTATTTCTCCCAGAAGGTTTACCGTCGTGTTAACTTTCTTTAGAGTATAGGAGCAAAGATCAAGAGATAAAGAGTTTATGTGTATACGGGCGTGAATCCTTTCCGCCCATCCTGTGAATTTAAGCTCTTTTCGTTCTCAAATCCCGAGGTAAGTTGGGAAAATCCCTCGCTGATCCAGGATATCCCTTGATGAACATAAAAACCATCTTCTCACGAAGTCTTCCGGAATTCTTTCCTATCAAAAGTTACTTTGTCAGAAGTGCTGCAAATCCTCCATTTAGTTCAAGAAGTTTGCAAGTAAAGCACATTTTTTTACATTCTGGAAAAGCCTTAATTGTAGCAGAAACATTACCAGAATTGACCATTAGAGCAGCGATGATTCTGTTTGGAATCACGTCTCACTATCAGACGAATATAGCCAATCGCCGATGTCATTGTCCTGAGAGTAAGATTTAAAGCTATTTATTATCTGTATATAGTAACATTAATTATCCTTGGTGTATGTATTTTAAATGAGATGACGCTGTTTTTGCCAATTGTATCAGAGAAGCAGATTATTATCAATTATTATGGGCAACATTCGTACTTAAAATTAATCAGGTTTTTGAGTAAAAGAAATGCTAATTCATATCTCTTCGATTTTTGTAACGATACGAAAGGAATGAATAATCACAAATAAATGAAATATGTGCTTTTTCGAGTATGAAAATGTAAGAATAGACCGCTAAGAATACACCAAAATTACTTTAACCTAAGGGCGGCAAACCACTGGTGCGGACCAGGGACGAAATATATGCTACAGTGGTGAACTTTATGGTTTCCTAATGACCAAACTTAAATTGGAAACGTCTGTTTTACTTCGAAATTTAAAGGAAGAGATTCCGTTTCTATACAAGACAGCGCCACGTTATTTATTTTTGCATTTCCATAAAAGGCTATTCTATTGAAAGAAAGCTAATTTCAAGAAATACGATTTCATGTTTTTTAAGGTTCCGAAACGTCGGGATTTTGGAAAATCTAATAATATTCCCAGAAGTACGACGAACGCAAATTTGCCAATTAAGTAAACATATGCGCAGAGGCATTTCAGTAGAAATTCCACCCGAAGTGCTTGATATTCTTTTTTCTTCAATTTTCACCACGTAAGGAGAATTTTATTCACTTCAGCAGAACTGACTGTGCTATAAATTGCGCTTTTATAATCAAGTACTTCTGAACGCTCCTTGAAGTACTCTACGTAAATAACTGTACATAACAGAGCGATCTATATGACTTTGATTTGAGCATTAAAGATGAGATATTTTCCTGCTTTTCGTGTGATTTTTCTACCTTGATTAGTAGTTATAACTTAGCTTACTTTTACGAATCTTCTTATTCCATCGTATCGCTTGACTTACAAAATTACCGGTGAAAAGTTCCCCTCGGGGAGTGTAATGGGCCATTCTTCCTCCCCCTCTCTCTTCAGTTCAATAACTCTAAGTTCATGGTAAATGTTGGCCTTACAGACAGCAAGAAAAATGAGGTAATAGTTGCTAGGGTTACTCGATTCAGAATGTCATTCGTGTTTCAGCCAAAAGCTCGACAGTAACCGAAAAAGACAATAGACTTCATGATGTATGATCCCCGCAGAAACATCGAAAGGCAGCTGACGTGTATTCCTAAATTTAGATGTCATGCACAGTTGTCCAGAAATTACGACGAATTTCCCATTCAGAATACTTCTAAAACGAGGTGAAACTCGGAGTAATGTAATAAATTCCATACTTTAATCCAAAAAAGATTCTGATGAAGCGGAGGACGCCTTTTTTAATATTTTGGCTTATTTCGGAGAAAATTTACTTAATGAAAGAAGGGTGGTCTAGTTTAAGGGGTCACTGCTAGTCCGCACGGTATTTCAAGCGTCATCCCAACCGATGAAGCTAGACAACCATACTTCTATTCTACGAAGTCATGGGAAGCGGACGCTGTCGAAACGTGCCAGCAGGAGATGTAATCGGGGATAATCTAAAGGAGAAAGAAGTTTCCCGTAAAGGTAGCTAAAACGAGGGACACAATCGCTGAATTTGTAACATCGATTTTCAGATTTGGACCGCCCGACTTCACACCGGCATCTACTGTAATTGGCACCGAGAGGAACACTCGCGCCGGGAGATGTTTCTCCAGAGACCTTCATTTCGACGGGGGAGTGTCCGGTCGGGGGTGTCCACTCACACGGGAGAGTGAAGACTGCATGCGCCGTTGGGTGGGCTGAATCGGAAGAGGAGGGGGGTTGCCCGCTTTCCACTCTCCGCTATATATATAAGGGGGAAAGCCTCTTGTCCGCTAGTTCTCACTCGTGTGGTAAGCGGGTTGTGGCTCCAGGATCTTCCCTCGTTTCAGTACCTCTCTTTCAGTCAACGGTAAGTCGGACAGCGTCAATTTGGCTTTTGCCTTTCGGGGAAAAAATATTCCCGCGATTCTAAGTCGCGTTTGTGCGTGGAAATCGAGAGGAGTGTCGGTGATTTTTAGGGAACTCTTTTGAGTGCTGTGGAAATTCGTGGAAGGGAGTCAGTTGGAAAGGATTATCCGTGTAATTCGTGATCGAAGATATTCGTTAAATTCGTGGACTCGAAAAAGAGCCAAAACGATTATAAAGGCATCCTGCGATTCTTCGGCATCTTTTTGGACTCGAGTATGGAATGTTATTCCGAGTTTCACCTCGTTTTCGAAATGCTCGGAATGGGAAATTCGCCGTAATCGCTGGTAAACTCCTAGGTGCATGAAAATGGACGTTATTCGATTTTCAAAAGTATGATTATAAGTAAAGGGAGTTGAATTTGTGAAGGTTTACTCTTTGAGGACTAAACGAGTCCCATATTCTGAAACTTACGCTGAATTAATCGTTTCTTCAAAGAAATTATCGAGCGTTGTTCAAGGAAAGCTTTGAAGCGACGGATCCCGCCGAAATTGAGACCTTTAAGTTTTTCTTTGATCTTTTTATAGCTTCGGAAAGTGTGCTAAATAAGGAATAATATAACTAAGGTGAAACCAGAGGTTACATTGAGTCATCCTCTCTTAGACAAATACTTCATTTTTCAGCAATAAGCTATGCATAAATTATAAGAATTAATTCAAAGAACTCGGGTTTGATATTTCGGATTGAAATCCATCTTTCAAGAAAAACATGAGATTGAAAGCTTAAGCGGATAACTCATGTTAAAGTTCGACATTTTAATGTTAATTTTCTTCCGATCTCTAAATAATTACTTAATCGATATACCGACGGAATCCGAACGAAAGAAAAAGATTCGTGGATCGCGGTGTATTAATTTATTCGGAGAAGCGATTTCCTAGCTTCGATATCACATTCCCAAAAGGACGTTTTCCCTCTCTTACTTTCAAAGGATCGCTTCTTTTCCACCACTTTCCCTTTCCATCCGCTTCTCCCTCCCTTTTCTCTTTCTAAAATGTCTATGTATTAAATGCTTATGGATAAGATTTCGAACCATTTAATGCATATCTGTGGAAGACTGTTCCGTCATGTCTGATTCTTCGAGAAAAATGTCGCGATTGCATTTTTAAGGTTGACTAATAATGATTTTGACTTTAAAGTCTTTTTCCAATTACAAAAATTTATTGCAAAAGTTTTTTTTGAATTCGGGCAAAAATTTTTTATTTGAATTTGACTCAGAAAAATGTTCTTTGCTTAATACTGATTCCGCAAACGTCATCGCTAGTGTCTCAAAATTAGCTCAAGTAAATTTTATCGAGTTACAAACGATCGACCTTTTAGGTCTGAATTTGGATCTCTTTCCTGAATGCATATAAAGCTACTCATTTAGTTCACAAGCGGATACTGAATGGATAAAAAGAATCATTAAAATAAATAAAAAGCTCGTTATAATGAATAAATAGTATCGTTAGAGTGCATTCAAAGCGTTTTTCAAATAAATAAAAAAACATAATCAAAACGAATAATAAGTATCATTAGAATAAATTACAAGCATCGTTCGAATTAATCATAAGTATCTTAATAATGAATAAAAATCAATCGTTTTAATGAACAGAAATCTTCGTTTCACGTTCAATCCGTCCTCATTTCCTTTTCAACGTTAGCCGCGGATTAAAGTCTTCAGAAATTCTCTATCGTGGGTTTCTTTTCTTTCTTCATTTATTCTACCAGAGGCGATTTTAATCCTCTGTGCAACTTCTTTTGAACGAAAATAAGGACACGGTTTCGCATTGTCCGAGTGACATAAGTCAGCCGGAGACAAAGAAGGAAAATGAAAGAGCAGAGTTGGAAATCAGATATTGTTACCTCGATGATGCGGTAAGACAGCATGAAAATGAAGTGTGATACTGGAAAAAATCGATCCTTACCGCTATCACTATCGACCGCTTCTTTGTTTCTCGGCTTCAAATGGTTAGTTACTCAAGTCTCTCAAGTACATCGCCAGCTTGTTAACCGAGCATTACATTACAGAGTAGAGCAGAGAGGTTGAAATTCAGTCTTTTATAAATGAATCAGTCGTGCGCTTGTTTATATTATATTGTTTGTTGATATTGAATTGTTATATTGTTTAATTTAATCCCTCAATTAAAGAACCACAGCTTTTTAGAATATTATTGCTTCAGAAAATATGAAATATAATTTATTTACCATTTTTTTGTTCGTTTATCGGTGCTATATTTCTGTAATAATTATTATTTATATTTAAATTATAATTTTATATATTTTTATAATTTTTCATGATTTTATTTTTGAGGTATCCTAAAATGAAAATTTCCTTCTAAACTTGAATTTCAATCATACGGATGAGATCTGCATTGCAGGTATTAATTTTACTTTAAGGAGGTTAATGGTAATATTTTCGTACCCTACTCTGAGAACCTTACATTTTTCTGATAAAAGCTGAGGGAAAAATTCCCTACAAAGGACTGCCAAGAAATGATTTTCACCAATACAAAGAGAGATTTCTGAAGGAAGTAATAAATACCAATATTGCTCTATTTGAAGGTACATGGATATCATGCTTCAAGAAACATCAAATTATTTTCAGAAAGGAAAATCGATCCCGTATACTCAATTTAGTAACTAGAAAATCCAAAATGTAAAAAAATAAAAACTAGCACTCCCAGTACCGATTGGTATTTGGGTCGTCTTGCCATGATGAAAAGATATCCAAGATCCAGATTATCCCCTCGAGAAAGAAGACTTTTAGTAGAAAGTATTAAGGAGGAGGAATGAAATGAAATCCCTTAAGAGAAGTGCTCGAGGAAGAGCACTCGACCGCATTTATTTCAAAGGAGAACTGGTTCCGCTTTTCCCTTCCAAAATGGTCTTTTTGGAAGTGAGAGGTTGAAAGGGAGCGGTTTACTTTTAAAGAAGGGATTACTTGCATTTACGGACCAATAGAAGCTGTGATTTCGCTGCATTCATCGCAGTGAGAGCGCAGGAAATGTTTATCTTTCGACGTTCGGCAGATCTTTAAGAGAGTTCGCCAACTGATTCCTCAGCAAAATCACCAGAACTTGCTGTTAGGTCGCTTAAGTTTCTTCCTTCTTTCAAGATTTGCGAGATAATTATGGCCTGCTTTCGGCCACTTCCAAAATTCGCCCTGCAAATGATTCTTTGAGTCATTTCGAGGATTCACACTACGTCGGGGAGGAAGATTTAATTGGCGAAACAATTTTTTACAATTTAATTACTCTTTCCTGGCCCTTTTAATGTCGGAATTTTTTCAACTCGGCCAAGAGTATGGTTCGCTGACTCTCTTGATTTCCTGGAAATGCAGAATTAAGCAACTTGCACCGTTCGAAAAGAGGACTGCAAACTTCAGCAGCGGCACTACCGTCTCAGACGACCGGAATCACACTTTTCCTCATTTCATACAACTTCATGACTTTGACCAATTACCATTTATGGAAAATCTTATACGTAAGACAAAAAATGATGGTGAAAGTGGCATCCTTTTAAATTGCGGATACCTAAGGAACTTATGCAACCAACAACCAATAGCACAGGATGTCAATCAACTAAGAAGATTTCTTCTTCTTTAATCGTGGGATATTTCCATAATGAACGACCAGCGAAGTTCATTTAGGTTAAACCTTTTGAATCGAATCTTCTCCTCCGCCGTTATTTCTCTTCCGGAAAGCTTTAGCTGAAGGTGTCCCTTCGTGGGAAATTTCTTTTGATCTGTTCCGTCTGAAATTGATAGGCAATTTCAGCCCTCCTTGACACCGAAGTTTAGAAGGCGGGCTGCGGAAATCAGACTGGGAGAAACACGGGAAGAGGGAGGGGATGTCACACGGAAGATAGACTTTCACTCCGTCCGACACACCCATCTGAGAGGCAAGCTAGATTCTTTCGCTGCACTTCCGCTCTATCGCATCCGCTTCCTTCTCAATGGAAGCAAAATGCTTGGCTTCGCACGTTTCCCGTCCTCTTCCTTTGCAGGCGAAGATCACTCCATCTGAAGGAGACAGAGTCAACTATTTTGGAGAATAAGAGCACCGGATCAGGGTTTCTCAAACTTTGATGTCCGTTCGCTACTTTTAGTCCATCAATCAATTTAATCCATCCGAACCCTATGGAATAATGCTGCAAATATTTGCTGGAATAATTACTGTAAGATTTATCCGAAAAGGTTAGGGCTCCCTTGTGAGTGGCAGTCCCTAAAAGAAGAGACTTTCAATTCTCAAGTCTTTCAAGTCTCAATTGCGCCCTGCTAAAGACGATTTATTATTATTGAAAGTGACAGTCTCTGTCACCAAAGTGACTTTAGTCACTTTACCGTCTCACAGGTTTTAGATTATGTAGAAAAAGCCATTACTTACATTAATTAATCATTTTTTAAAGAAATTTGATGTTTTAAAAAAATTTAGACACTTGAAGGAGTGGAATTTTGGACACTTTGAGTGAAGGAAATCGCAAGTATAATAATACGATTTTCCATAAAAAGGTCCATCTCGTTTTTTTTTTCACAAATTTTTACGAAAAAGGAAGTTTCGAAACATTAATTTCTTGGTCGATATTAAATGGACAGAATTTTCATAAATTATTTCGGAACATCAACATTCTGTTCGATTGATTGGACCAATATTGATTCACTTTCAATGGCATTTCCAACTTGAATGTCTAATGTTTGCGTTCCATTTCAGATTAAAAACAAACATTAGCGGGGTTTGTTGAAGACACTGAGCAACTCAGCTGCATATTTTTGAGGCTTTTCTCTTCGATACCATTACCAACACGACAAGATCTATGCACGAAGACCGATACTATCTCTGCCTGAACCTATCTCTGTATCTTTCCTTTCACCACCCTTTCTTCAAAGTTCGGAAAAGTATGGAGTATAAATTGTAGGTCGCACATCTTTATCTAACAGACCCTTTCATCTTCTTAAATATCTCCCGCTTTCCTTTTCGTGTGTTTTCAAAGCTTATCTCTATCTTCTTCCCATCCTAATTTCTAAATCTCCGATGATTTTCGCTCCTTGTGATCATCACCCCTTTTACTTTCACTTGCCCGCCTTTCTCCACTATACACTTCCCATTCCTCTCCATCTTTCCCATTTCTCTTTTTATTAGACATCTTAGCTCCTGCCAAGCTTAATTACCCCTGATTCTCGTTTCTGGATCTTTTCCCACTTTTTAAATTTACGCTTGATCTGCCAGTATATCCGTGATACTATAGGTATTTCCATTTCCTGACTACTGAATTCTCCATCCAACAACTTGCACAGGTGCAATCAATCTAGGAGAGGTCTTTTTCGATTTTAATTTCTCTGAACCTATTTCTAGAAGCATCTAATATATCATAACTATCGTAACGATCGCGTATGAGACAGCCGACGATCTTTCCAGCCTAGTAAACACTCTTTAACATAGGAAAATATCTAAATGCTATCGTTATTGTCTTCTGGAGAACATATATCTACTTTTTCATGATTCATCAATTTTGTAATGGCTCTAACGGGAGAACCTGTCCAGCGGAAATCTCATACCTCTTGTCCTCGAGATTTTATTAAGGGCGTGTGCTGGGATTGGCCAACTTGTGTCGACTTTGCTTGTCAGTGCGGGGGATGGGAATGGGCGGGGCAGGTACAAGGGGAGAGAATGGTAATTTACTGAAGGTTATAGACAAGGTTTTTTTTCGAGAATAAGTCTCCTTTCTGTTGCCAAGTGAGTCGCTGCGGTCTATTCCCTCTTTTTAGTTTCATCTTATTCTCCGTGCAATTTAACCGATCCCGTTTCCAGGCGAAATGGAGTTCCGTATTTACGTTCGAAAGACATAGAACGGGTTCATCCCGATGGGATTCTACGGGTATTCCGTGAATTCGGATGAATTCGCAGGACACTTTTTAACTCGTGTTATACATGTTAGCCTAAAATTTCGGAGAGCAAATCAAAGAAGATACTACATGGGTGGTCTGAAAAGTGTCCGACTTTTCGCCATTTCTCGACATTTTTTTCTGAAGATTTCCGAAAAATCTGGGGTCGGAAACCTTTCAGACCACCCTCGTATTTATACAATTAACTTTTATTAAAAAATGGATACGAACTGTTGGAGTTTTGGCGTGGTGACCTACCGACATTGAGGCTCTAGGGTTCGCTTTTCAATCAGAAGTGGAAGTTTTGATTCTTTTCATATGCCCTTTATTGAGATTGAGAGAGAACGGAGATTGAGTTGGACCGGTTTCCGTCAGATCTCAACATTTATTGCAACGGAGATTGAGTTCCGTTGGTGGAACGAAGATTGAATCTCCTTTCAGCGCTGCTAAATTGACATTTGTAGCTCTCACCTCCGCGTCGTAGCTATCCCAGAAAACGACCACCAGGAGTAATCAAACGCTATCGTAAACGACTTCATATGATACGTGCTTCACGGTGACGATTACGAAATAAGCACGACCGGTTGCATATCCGCGTCACTTTCCCGCCATCAATTTTCGAATCGCGATTCCACGATTGTCAAAATTCTAACTTATCATATTGCTTCTCGAGTCTTAGACCTTAGTTAAATTCAAGGTTTATTTTTTACATCAGGTACACATTGAAAGATATCGTTAGATAGGAAATCCTTTTCAGCACGAATTAACCAACATACATCCATGCATAAATTTCACTAATTTTTCTTACGGGGCAAAGACGCTAAATTTCTTCATTTACTCACAATTTTTCTCCACATTAATTACAACAATAATGGAATATCTCTTTTTCAATTCGTTTGTCCCCACTTTGTCTATATTTAATATTACATCTGACAATTTTGAGAACGAGGTAAAAAAAGCCGTGTTTGGAAAATAATGGACTATTAAGTAAAACCGAGCATAAGAAAAAGGGCAGAAAATACAAAATCTTAGCTCTGATGCGGAAGGAATCATTAACCCACTCAGAATTCCGCTCAATTTATTTCCGGCGGATAGTTCGCAAATGAGCCCTTCCATGTGCCACGAACGACATTCAAGTGAAGCTTGACTTCCTGTTTAGGAAAAAACCTCGGCATGTGTTGACGGAGGTTAATGAACTGTCAATTGTGCAAAGCAATAGATTCGCTGAATGGTGAACTGAAAGGTGAGCTGAAATTTCGACCACGAAGCGAAAGCGAGACGAAGCGAATCCGAAGCGGGCAATGAAAGTGATGAATGCTATGCATTCCAACGAAATACTTCTCTCTGCCCCTTCCACATTTTACATCGGTCGCAAAACTGCATGTATTTGCTTATTTTTTGCAATTTCAAAGGAGGGTTATCGCACATCACACTTTATGCACGTAGAGAATGAAAAGAAGGCATAAGCGAATTTCAGAAGTATGCGAGGGAGAAAATGAGGCGATAGGAGCAATTTTTCCATAAATACGAGCTACATCTATAGTTTTCCGTAAAGTAGATACTAATTATCACAATTATTTTACACTGCAATTAATCGAATCGGGGGAAATTGCTTCCGCTTTAAGTCCCTAATTGAAGTGTTTTTCGATATCAAAGCTCTGTCGCGGAATCCAATGATTCATCGACAGGAAATATAGGACGTATATGACCTCAGCAGTTTAGGCAATGAAATCATATTTGCTACTGCTACTGATGCACTACAGCTAAGCTCAATTTATGCGAAAGAGCTACCGCATCTTCTCCAGGATGAAAGCAATATTCCTTTACAAGAAATTAAGTAGTTCTTTCTTGCTTAGACTTTCCAGAGAGCGATTTTCTTCCATATTTTGTAACAAATCCAAAATATTCATCCACAAAGATTGATATCAATATCTATCGATGGTATGGCTCTTAGATTCAAGTTAAGACTCAGAGTAAAAGATTTTTTCGGTAATACTTTGCGCCAATTACTTAATGGTGGTTGCACCAGCAAAGTTGTTTACTGCAATTGCCTAAAAAATACATGCAGTTGGTTCTGAAGCGTTTTTATTTGAGAGCCTATACGGTAAATGAGCCACATCTATCTATATCTATATATATTTGAAAGAGACCTCATGTAAATCGATCCGGTTGTCCGGAAACTCTTCTCTCTTCCCAAATGATGATTTCATACCGAGAGCGATTGTTTCCTCCGGTGATTTCTGCTGGAATTAGTATTTCTATTCAATTTATCATTAAGATGTGGTCGCGTTTCGTATGTTGCAGACGCTCAATTACACAAAACAGTGAAATTTAAAAAAATCCAAGACATTGGGAAGTAATCCAATTATCATTAATAGTCTTCAAAGGCCTCGAGAGCAATTTGCAAGCCTGATTTCAGTAAGGTTCGTGAATGACCCATTAATATGAGTTTTATGAGAGTTTTAGCACCGTAAAGGTTAATATTTTTAATTCTCTTAATTTTTTATTGCGGGTGTTCTGCGTTTTCAATTGGTCCACCGTTTCACAACGTCCTGCCCGATTTCGTTTTCATCCGCCGTTTCGACACTTGTTTAAGCAGCCGCAAAAGATGATGTATGCGGTTTCGCTATCGTATGGTTTCCACTTTCTCATTCAAGCGATCGAAGATACCATGCAAGCAAAAGGATATTCTCTGAAAGAAAATAATATGCATCCCCTAACCAGTCTTTGTGTTCTCGCCAAGAAGTGAACTTCATTTCCTTTTGATTGAAATGAGCTTTCCAAATGAGAAAATATAGCGTAATATTCTTTCATCCGGGGTATCCCAATCTAAGTCTCGAAGAACTTTGTGTTGTCATCGCGAAAATTCAACATTGATGAGTGAATTAACTCTTTATTCACGCATGGTTGGGAACAAGTTGGCCTCTCCTCCATCTTATCTCAGTTTTTCTTCATATTTCAACTTAATGTAAAAATTAGAAAGAAAAATATGTAAAAAGCACGAAAATATTAGGGTTTGTTGGGAAAAATCTTCTTAACTGAAGGATGAAGAAGAAGAAACCAACTGTAGTGGGGGTTTTGGGTGATCAAATACAATATGTGACTATAGTAGATTCAGTCAAGTTTTTTGCGAACGATGCAGGATGGCGTAAGGCTAAGAAATTGGGTTAACCGTTGCACTCAACCCCTGACACACCCAGAAAGGCAGTTCGATTTTCTTAGAGTAGATCCATTAATCAATGAATTTTGTATCGATTAAATATATTAAATATTCTCTAAATAGGGACTAAGTTAAGATTCGTGACCGATTATAATCATTTTATCATCTAAAAATTTTCCGAAAATGTTAATAATTTGGTTAACTCGTAAATATGTCTCTTAAATGTAACTCTGGTGGTCATATACGCAAATGCAGAAAATATTTTCTAGGTGAAACCACATCACCGAGAAAGGTGATTGGTACTAATGCGGAATTCAATTCGACGCTCAGCATTTGACTCATTTTGTCTTTTGAAGAATGAATTTGAGGAATCACTCGGTTATATAATTTAAAAGTTTATCACAAACGTTAAAAATTTAGCGAAATCGTGAATATCAAACCTATCCCGTGTCGGAGACAATAGAGAATGAACAACAAAAATAAGTAGATATATAATAGTGTAAATATATTCTCGATTTCTGAAACTAAGACAATTTTTTAAGACAAAAAATAATTTGATGACTTCTTCCAAGATGAAAACCTTTCAGCTAAAATTGAGTTTTGTTTCTAAAGTAGAAGAGAGTCTCTAATAATTCATTTATCGTTGCATCAACTTTATCTAGAAAGCCATAAGAGTAAAGAGACAACCGTGGTTGAGCAATTCTTTCCACTTTCCCATACCTCACCTCCTTATTCACTTTTACTTTCAACTCCCGAGACGGATATGTATTACTTCTTCCAAGAAAGAGGATCGGCAGCCTAAATTCATTCTCTCTTCGAAAAAAACCCTTGCTTTCTTTCTGAGAAATATATTTCGTCACTGAATCTTGCCTCAGTCCCTTCTTCGTTCAGAATACTGAATTATTAGCAACTGATCTTGCTTACTCGAAGTTTTGTCTCTTAATTTCCAATATAACTCGAAGAAACATATTTTGATTATAAATGATACGAATGAAAAATCTTAAAATTTATTTGAAATATAAATATTTTCAGACCAACATGTCGGAAAACATTTAGAGTAAATACTTTTTTACGCATAACCGCTTAGTAGTTATAGTTATCCGCTTCCCCCAGTAACCTTTTAAGTATGTTGCGTCAGAAAATGTAACATTATACAATAACTTCAATACTTCATATCCGTTACATTATCGAAATAACTTACGAGCAAGTTTTAAGATTAGAAACTGTTTCTATTGACGAAAGCGGTCCCAGGTTCGATTCCTGGAGAGAGCCTATGTGCGAAATGAGGAGGGGTGCACTAAGTAGTTGCACTCCTCCTCCCATGTACTATAACGCTTATTGCTATTCTTTCTAAGAATCTGATGCAGTATCTATTACTCTACCAATTTTCTAGTCACCACAACTAATTTCATTCTTTTCCGAGAAAACTTACCGATTAATCAATTCTCGACCGGTCCAGCTGGAACCAATGCCTCTTAATCTGCATTATACCGCGAATGTCCTTGAAGTTGATACCTTTTCCCGTTAAGTGACGGAACGGATAATATATTTTCCAGTGCTTAGTGTGTCTTTTCTGCTCCATCGACCTTGTATGCGAGCCAATTCTCCCTCATTTCAAGGTAACGAATGTGAGGCAGTTACCGGGCTGCACAGCGTCATTCACCCAAGCCATGCCGATATGTCTTAACCTCACCCATTTCTTCACGTCCCTTGAAAAATTAATGACAAATCCCCGATTTTCACCATCCACAATTTCTAATATTTTAATCGAACAAAATCAACAGTGCTGAATCTAATTATCATATAAATCCTGAAATTTAACCTCCAATATCCTTAGTCACTTACAACCAATCAAGTGAAAACATGAAGGCAATGGTTAGATATAGTAGGTGTACGCTTGCGCATTATGATACGCGGGACATCCATTTCTACGCAAATTAATCGCATTTGTGAGATTAAAATTAGTGAACATTAGCCAAATGTGATGAATTCAGGGAGAAATATCCCGGAGGAAATACTTACCGACAGTCACTCGATTTTCAAGAGCATAAAGAAAATTTGATTTTGGTTCATATAGTTTCTCTACCAAGGAATAAACAAATCTCTCTAGAGAATTTTGTATTCTATTGAAATTTAGCTACTTGGATCACAAAGTTACACGAAATAAAAAGGTTAAATCAGTTTAAATATATATCTCATTTCATATAAAAATCATATATATCTTAGATTAGAAACAAAGCGGGTTTTTCCAGAAATCAATGGCACGATACTCCCAATTTCCTACGTTGATGCCGAGACCCTCAAATACATAACAATACATAACGCACTAAATTAATTTATTTCATAAACTTTGCAATTTGGTCAGTGGACCAGGTGGCAACGGTCAAGGGGGACAAAATAATAATTATATCAGTCCGGCATTCACCCAAGGATCTATTTGATCTACTTGCACTTAAAACCAACTCTGATATCAGTTATTCGATTAAAATATTGATTTTTGAAAACTTAAGCGCATGATAACCATAGACTAATAGATTATCCCTTGAATCCACAGCCAAAAGGCAGAATGAAGCTCGTCCTGTGCCTTGCTCTGGTCTGTGCCCTCGCCTTGGCCGCTGAGGAGACGACTGAGAGGCCAAAGACTTTCCGAAGGGTCATTCCAGCTGATGTTCTCAGAGGTAAGAATCATCACTTTTCAGACAAAATGAAGGCACTATTGTACGGAAACATATATGTCACGTGTATGACGAAGTTGTTTCATTTCCAAAGTATGATAATTTGGCAGATACTATCTCAAAGAATCGGGGTTGAACACTTCATTCACACTGAATTTATTACAGAATAAATGACGTAAAAAACAGCTAAATGTTATGAATAGTAGGCAATTGGTGTTATATTGGAAGCCTCCGTTGCTCTCGGGTTACAGCATAATTAAACAGTTGATTATCATCATTTCAAGCCACAATCATCTTCCTCCTGGTAGCCTGATCTGGTAAAGTTAAACGAATAAAAATTCGATGAAGGAAAAGCTTTACGTGATGCATTCCCTATCTTTGATCCCTCATGAATCATCTGCTACATGAATGGTATCTAATAGCTTTTAAAAGATCTTTTCCCTCGCAAAGATTTTATTGTTGAAAATTTGATTCGTAGAATCAATCTGGTATGCTGCAGCATAATGGATATTAATCCCTATGAAGGAAAGTTACATTCAACATACAAATACATTCAGCGACATTCAGAGCTCCAATCAATTATCTTCTATATAGCTTATTTCCATCTAAAAACTTATATTTTAAAATTAAAAATATTCCGAGGCTGGAGATATTCAAGTATCATTTTCTTTAGGCTTGAAATATTTCTACCATTTATCTAACGGGGAAAAGATTCTTATCTAGGGTATTGCTTCTGATTGTGAGGGTGAACCGCAGACAAATGGGTTCGAGCAAATTCCAAGACCCCATCAAATTTAGATTGAGAAGCGTAAAACTGTTCGCGAAACTCTGGTTAATAGTGAATGAAGTTGATTCTGGTACTAGCAGATGAATGTTTATCTCATTGTTAGACTTGTGAAACAGAATCATTATAAACGTCTTGAGAAAATCGTGACGACGTGCTACTAATTAACACGAAGGCATTTATTCAAAGTGAGGGAGATCCAATCATCACCCTGGGGTCTTGGTGATTAAGGATTCAGCTAAAAGTATTTCACACCTTATAATGACATGTTTCTTTTCCTTTCTTAGACTTTCCCGGTCTCTGCTTCGCTTCCACTCGTTGCGCCACCATCGAACCGGGCAAGAGCTGGGAGCTCACTCCATTCTGCGGTCGTTCCACTTGCATCCTCGAAGAAAGCGGAAGGCTCTTGGAGATGGTTGAGGACTGCGGACCTCTTCCCAAACCCAATCCTAAGTGCAAGCTGAGCGAAGCTACCAACAAGACCGCCCCATTCCCTGACTGCTGTCCCATCTTCGACTGCGAAGCCGGCGTGAAACTCGAATACCCAGACCTCACTCAGCCCCCAGCATCGTCCACCGATAAACCTAAGGCTTAAATGGACTAGCACACTTTCTCCCCTTCCCTTCTTTATCTATTCTACCTCCCTTTTGCTTACGTAAAAAGAAGAAAATCTTATAACGTATCGTTTCCTTTCTTGTTATCTGAAATCGAAAGAGGTGTAGTGGAAACTAATTCCATCTTCCTACTGTTTTCACTAATTCAGTTCTTTTCGCCTACCTTATCTCTATCCTTCTATCTCGACCAACTTCCCTTCTGGGAGTGTTTTAAGAATGACTTATGTAAAACGAAAGAAATCTTTCGTTTGTCTGTAATAATATTGGGTCAAGGTCTTTTTCCCCTGAGCAGAAGCGTTCCTAAACGTTTCTTTTTCTTGAAGGGGAAGAGGGCTAATGTGATTAAGAAACAAAATATTGTGTATGTAATTGTGATATGAGGCCGCAGAGCTGAATTAAATAAAGAAAGGGAAATTTCTGAAACTATTTCTCTCTTTGTTAGGTGATCTCAAAAGTATGATGAGTAGTGCTTTCTCCCCTCAAATATTATCAAAAAGAGCTATAGATAGATGAATTATGCTACAGCATGTTTCTGGATCATTCTTCTTCCCTAATTTCTGGAATACACTAAATATTCCTGTTGTCATCTCAACCCACCAGCAATGAAAATAGCTTTGACTTTTGTGAATATTGTTCTTACATTTTTTTTTGGAAACATACATTGGATAATAGTTGTGATTTTTAAGGTAGGCACAAGTGAGTGTCATCAATAAAATAAACATTCCTATCAAATCGTATTCATTATCTCTCATAGTTATTATTTCCAATATTTCCTTTTTGATACAGCAATAATAATAGGTAATACAAATAATTTAGATGTATACAATACATATTTTCATATACATAATCAGATTAATTAAATTTCTAAATCCATTTTGGTGTTCATCCAGGATCATGTAAACAGATTAAATCCCCTTTGTCCTTTTACTGAAAATTAACTGAAAGTATTTCAACAGATAGCTAAAAGTGTTTTTATTTGATTAGTGATCAGCAGTAAAATAAGCAAAAGATAGGTTTATATTTTATACATAAGTCCTAACAAATTGACATTGGAAACTGGAAAACATTGGAAAACTGAAATGAATTTTAATAAAATTTTTGAGATGAAGGAAAGATATTCATAAGTAAAAAGTCGACTGCTCTGTTCTGCCATATTATGCTGAAAATCAAAGAATCAAATTAATACAAAGTCATAAAAAGTTTTATCTTCAGGGAAATGAATGGCTATGTCAATAACATGTCTTAAAAAGCCAGGAAATATAGCAAATCACAACCATCAAATGCTGTGAAAGGGTATGTACATTCTAGAGATAGTTAATATTCATTTATATTGAATGCTTTTCGAGTATAAATAAATTATTGAAGGAATGCCTCTTGATCAGCAATTATGATATTGTTAAAAATTTGAATGAACTGACAAAAATCCACTCATAAAATTTAATTAAAATAACACATCTCAAATTCAAAATAATATAGATTACCTTCTGGTGGAAAATAAACTAATTTTGTTGTTATACAAACATTTATTTTTGAGTAATTTCAACATTTAATCAGCACAAAAACAGAACAGCATTTCATTACATAGTGTGAAATTGATACATAAGTTATTTGGTGAAGAGAGGGTTACATATACTTCATAATTTCACAATTTGTAACAGAAAATATTATAATGATAATTTTAAATTTATTGCCCTCTATGAGAAAACCACTTTTGAAAACAAATGTTTCTTTAGAAGGTGAAAAATATTTGCAGTAATGAGGGCCAAATTTAAGACTGGTGTTAAAATTCATGAAACACTAGTACAATATTTTGCACATACAAAGTTCTTCTGTGAAACATTGACATATGCACATTACATTGAAAGATTAATTAACTTAAAAGAACTATTTTCAGCAGTTAATATACCACAGCAATAAAACAGCATAAAACTTATCATAAAACAAACTATTTTACATTGTACATTGAAGTTAATTATTTACCATGAAAATTACAGAAATGTAAAGTAAAATTTATAATTAAAAGATAGAATATTACAATGGTCACTACAGCAAACATTGAATATCCATGACATCAATGATGTAATTAGACTTCCTCGTATCTGAATAAGTCTGAGATTGAGACCTAAGTAATTCTGTGGATCATGATATCCTTCAGATGATAACAAGTATGATACACATTTAATTAAGGGTTAAGCATCAATGTTTCTTCTGCTTGATACTTCTTAGAAAAATTAAGTCTTAATCACATAAAGTGACAGTAAAATACAGCTTTATGTAATACATGAAGGTGCATCAGTAATCATTTAATCTAGACCCCTGTAAAAACACAAACCATAAGAGAAAAGTACATACACCAATATTCAGTATCTCTAGTCTTTCATTGGCAGTTTTACTGCAATGGTTCTCATAATTTCCAAAATGTCAGAAGTACATAATTCGAAGAAAAATAAGTAAATAAAAAATGTCAAAATTACCCTTAATTCAAAAGCATTTACAATGGCATACAAAAAATAAATTGTACATTTCATTTGTGGTAGCCCACTCATTTGGTCTAATTATTTATATAATATGTTTTCTTTCTTTACAAATACATTTTGTCAAATAATTGACATTTTCTTGTTTCATATACTGTCCTTTTGTTATTTGTACACTTGGACGTCAGTAAATTAGCTTCATGATTATGTTTAAGATAACTCTCATTCACTGGGCAATCATGGCACAAAAGTTCATTGCACAGTAAAACTCCAATTCTCATTCTTTCTTAATATGGTCCTTTCTTTTCATTTTCCATTGTATCTGTCCAATATCCTTTTCATTTCCTACAAATTAAAAGAATTTAAGATGGTCATAATGCTTAGGCAAATACAAATGTAATTTATACAACAACTTGAAACTAATTCTTTATAATTAATAAGTGAAAATGAAAATATTATATAAACTTTTATAATACAACATTCCTCATAGAAAATGATTGATTCCATTAATGAATTAATACGTTAAATCCCAATATTTTTTTTTCATGATGAATTGAGGAGGAAAATTGTATCATGATACATTAGCCCACTTCCATAAATACATTAAAATATACATGATTTTAATCAGATATGAAGCAAGCATAAAGTTTCTTTTTAAAGTTTTTCATGCAAATTTACAATCACCAGCCACCAACAAAATACCACCAAGATCAGAGAATGGTTTCCAGAACTATCACGATAGTATAATTAAATGCCATTAAAGTACTAGATATTCCTCAAAATAAATCATTTTCATTTTCTTTGGTTGGAAAATAAGATCTTCATGTTTCTGCCTTAACTTTAATATGGCAGTAGACAATCTAGAGCAAGGAATATTACTGAATGACATTCAAAGTAATGATAGACAGTGAAAAAATTCTCTATACTCAATAGCTTTTCATGAAGAAATTTTTGAGGAGGATGTGCATGAAGACTTTCCAAAAAGTAGATTTGAAGACTAGTAGAAGGAATTTTGGACTATGAAACCTATAAATTAGATGATACTAGGAAGTGAAAAAGTTGGCTTGACTGGGATAAGAATCCAAGTCTTCCATTTCATGAGGCAGATTTTATGACCACTGAACTACTATTCCAAACATGGCTCTTTCTGTTGTCACGATGCTAAATAACCAATAACCAATCCATTTAATGGCATCAACCACTACCTCTCCCTTATCCCTGCATTTTTATATGATATTTTTTCATTTCTAGTGCTTTGTAAGCTGGTTGCCTCTGAGAGAACCTATGGTGATGGTTGGTGCCACTGGATGGAATTAAATGAGTCTCTTTTACTAAAAATTTTCTTAACTGACAATGAGTGGAAAGGTTTATGCAGAGTATTTCAGTGGTTAGAATAACTTCTAAGAAAATGAAAGACCTGGTATCATCTGGTCTGAATGAAAAATAAAAACTGCTTATCTTTATGCTTTTTAAGTCTATTGTTCTGATTTTCACATATCAAACAGAAATTTTATCTGATATAGATTGTATATAGATATATCAAACTATGCATATACAATAAAAATCAATTGTAGCTTATGAAAATAATGTAATTCCAGGGAAGATTGTCTACAGATAAAACATTCTTTAATGAAATGCTATGATGTAATAGGCAAAACATTAACATATTTTTTTCCAAAATATTATCCTCAACCAATTGATAATTGAGAGACATTGATTTAACAAAGAAATCTACGAGTGATTGCAACAAAATGAAACCCAGAGTTATAATTTTCCTCAACCAAAGAGTTAGCAAACTAAAACTATCCTACCAACAATGAGCAAAGAAAATATTTTCTGTAACTATTTCATGCATTGTTATTATCTAGGTTAACATTTTCACATTATATGAGTGATGAAACTTTGAAAGACATTATAAACACTGAATATATTCTAAACTTTGTTTAATTCATTCAAAATTCTACAATTATGCTAATATTTAAATAATTTTACCAAATATACTGGAGAGGACCCTTATCTAACAGAAGATATGATAGGCAGTCAATCTAAAGATATCGAAATGCAGCCTGAAAATGCAGGTTTAAAAGATAAAAATATAAATGCAGCCAAATCATTAGAAAAAGAATAACATTATTTTAAAACGACAAATGAAAAAAAATCTCCAAAATTATCATAAGCGATCATGCTTCCGTGAATCACAACAAAATTTAGAATGCTAAGAACATAAATTCTTCAGAACACAGGTTAACAAAATTATCTGTTAGTTACCAATGCAACTTTTTACTTAAGAAAATCCACAGAAATAAAATTAATTTCTAATTAAATATAAAAATGGCTTAGGACTGTACCCTTGGTTTATCAACTAACAAAACTGAATCTAACAATCTTTATAATAAGAAAGACAAAATAGTAATGAGTTAACTAAAAAAACATTATTTTTTCAACTAATTTTTGGACTACTATCATTCAATTTTTCTTTGGTGCACACACAGTGTATATTTTTTCAAAATGTTAGTCCATCATTAATCATTATAGTTATTCCTCTGATTAATGACAAAAATATGGATTCAATGATGAAGGCATGCATACTTTAATGGATATAAATTTTAAACCACACCCCAAAGAAGTTAGCAAAAATAATGTAAAGACTATGATTAGTGAATCTTAAAACCAAAAGAAACAAACTAGACCACCATATACCATGTTATCACTGTTACTAATGAAAATGTCCAACTTAAGAAATTAATCCAAACAAAAGAATAAAAATGACTTTGGGACACTTACAGCTTTATGATTATCTGGTGCTAGCTCCAGTGGAACTTTTCCATTATTATTACGAATTGATCTCGCTGCTCCAGCCTTCAGCAAAATTTCAATGACATGATTTGGATTTTGCAATTCCATGAGGCCTAGATAAGCCATAGCAATGTGCATAGGAGTGTCACCTTTTAAGTCCTTAGAATTCACCAATTCTTCTTTAACATTTGTTTGTCTCCCTTGAATGAACTGATCTTTCATAGTATCACTATAGTTACAAAGAGTGTGTATGAGATCTTTGTCTGGAGCAGAGGTAGAAAGAGCTACATGAAGAGCTGTAGATCCTTGTTTTCCATCCTAGAAGAAATAAATACAATTAAGCCCCGATATGACATTACCACAGTCACTAAATAAGGGAACTTTAAGTTTTATAAGTATTACATATTCTTTGCTGTGCTGATCAATTGGAGTTTTGATTTTATTTCTGATTTCCAAGGGGCGTTATAAAACTAGAAAAGCTCACTTGTCCAAGGAAATAACAAAGATACCATTGGTAAGAGCGATCCAAGAACCCTGTAATGTATCTTTGTCATGGAATTGCATTTAATTACCTTTGTGAGGATATCTGCTCCATGTTGCAGTAGCACTTTCACAATCTTGAGACATGGAATTCCTTTGTTATGTGTTTCTACTGCTAGGTGAAGAGGAGACTGACCTATTGAAAAAGAGGAAAAGCAATTAAACAATGTTTAACTAAAACATGTATTAATTTAATTCCTTAAGGTATCAGTAATATACAATGCTCTGAATTAAGAAGGAAAACATCTCAGGCAATTAAATTTATTTCACCTTCATGATTCTTCCTGTTAATATCAAAGCAGCATTTTCCTTTCTTATTCTTCATAGAAAGTAGTTCATCAAGAAGGATAGAGTATTTGTCATCCTGGCAGAGGTAGTGAATCAGAGTATTTCCATTCTCTTCATTTCTCTGAAATAAAAAGAGGCATTCAAATCAAAACATCTTTCATTGACCTATTCATGACTGAAAAATGGCTTCTTTGGAAATGTACATGAAACTGACTGTGAGATGCAGTATGCATACATGATTTCATCAAATTTCTGCAGAATACGAAGTACAAAGAAATATGCAGATTTTGGAAATAATTTTTAAGCCTTCCACAACTTATACATATTATTTAACATAGGCAGTGTGTATAACAGAGTAAATATCTTCATTCATTTCATTCTACTGAAATGATAATTTGTTTTATTTTTACAGGAGTGACTGGATATCTTAACATAAATATGCAAAGAAACTGTCTAGCTAAGGAGTAAAGGTAACCTAGAGATAAGCTTCAACTTACCACATCCAAATCACTATCAATATCCAGAAGGGCCTCAGCAATATATTTAGGAACCAAGGGGTCTTTATATAACAGGATACATGCCATGTAAAGAGCAGACTGGAATAGAAAATGAGATATATCAATACCAATCTAAAAAATATCCATAAAGACAACTTTGAAACATTATTAGAAATCAAGAAGAACATCCACAAAGAAGTCAATATTAAAAATGTCTTCTAATTTTCTCAGATATGGCTAAAAGGATTTCCTTTCCTTTTAAGAAGGATTTAACTCTTACATCTCAAGTAATACTACTATGTTGATTCAGGTATCTTTTCAAAACTGTTCCCATAAATGCATTGGGATTAAGGATAAGAAATATCTTTGGACACATAGCTGTGCAGCTTATGGCACCAAAGGAGAAACAGAAGTGAAATATGTTTTCATTGCTATGATTCGAGCCCAGGTCTTCCAAACCAGAATAATTCACAGAAATAACGCATAAGCAATAAGATGAAAAAATAAACGCTCTATCAACAGGAGAAAAAATATAATTCTTACTGGGCAATTATGAGTTAAAATCAAAAAACTGAAAAATTCTTTTAAAATAATTTGTTTAACTATGCACCATCTTTTAACATGTACAAAAAGGGCTAAAATGATACATAATTGGAAAAGAGATTTACTTATAATTCATATAGGTAAAGATCAAAATTCAATCAATAACTAAATGAAATGCTGCATTTTCTGGTGAATAATTTAAATCAATCAGATGTCTGATAAAATTATTGTCAGTGCATTAATTTTATAAATAACAAGCAGATGAAATTTATTAAGTAAATTTTGTCATAACACAAAATTGTCTACCAGAAAATACAGCAATTAAATTTAATTATTCACATCTGATTAGTAGAAAGAGAAAGATGGAACTAAGTATTTGTCATAGCATAAAAGAATACAACAGAAAACTGACTGGGTTTCGGTAAGTGATGTCAAATTTAATGAAGTATTCATAAGTCAATTAGGCATAGTAAGCAAAATATTAAAAGAAATTCATTCTGATCGCAAAATTTTTCTCAAATGTTACAAAGAAATCTATGTGTAGAGGCACCTTAATGACCATTGATTTAAAATGATATAGAAATACTTTAAATGATAGAAAACGAAGATTCAAAATCAAATTCTTGGAGAGTTAATGCTGAAAAATAAATAACAACTTGACATCTCACAGGGAGAGAGAGGTATAGAAATGGAATTTCCTACCTATTTCTATGTAACATGGATTATTTGAGGAACTCCACTCACCTGCTTATGCTTATTCCTAAGAGCAAGTGCTCCAGGTATTTTTTTGGAGCGCTCTACCAAAGCATGAAGTCGTTCTAGCTTCTGCAAAATCCCATCTGAACATACAAGAATCATTAATGACCTGGAATGGAAAGAGAATGCTGAATTAGTATATCTTACATAGTACTAAAAAATACACATACTCTCCAACAGCATTGATATGGCTAATCTAAAAACAGTGAAAAACAGCTGAAATACGAAGCCATGCCATGATGTAAAATAAAATTTATTCAGCAGTGAAATACTTATACTGATACTTAAACATAAATCCTAAAATTCTCATTCCCTTTAAACAACATCACTTCACTTCAATCAATTTCTTATGTTTAAGCAAATTTTAAACATCCGTTTCAGCATAAAGGTCAACTGCCATGTCATCTAGTCACAAGCTAAAAGTTAGAAATCTATTACTGATAATATTTTGTTTTTTAAGTTCTATTAAAGAGAGGCATGAGATTAGACTACAGAGAAATCTATCTTAAGTAGAAACCTATCTCATCCAGAAAAAAATTTAGTCGCATCCATTACTAACAGCTGAACCTGTGTTAAGTAGAACACTGTCTTATCTGGAAACAACTCTGTTCCCCCCAGATTGCATTAAAGATAGGTTTCACAGTGCTAGAATTTTTCATTGACATCAAAAAGAATTTTTTAAATTGCACTCATCTCGATCTAAAAATTAATTAATAAACTATTGAGTTGTAAAAGAAACACTATAAAAATATACACAATGCATATTTCCTACAAGGAGAGCTTTCATAGCTTAAGGATATATCGTATTGGTAGGTCTTATGGAATATAAGCGACCAATTATCTGCTCAGTGTTGACAACTGATGATGAGCAAACTTTGAAAGAGACAAAATTTCTGGTTCTAGAAACTAGACTCCGAATGAGTGTACACTCATACACATATATTTAATTGAAAGTGTTTTTATATTTTATTGTAAATTCTGTGGCGCAATATCTCTTTTAGCCAGGCAGGATTCACTGTGGGTGATACATGGATCTGTGACTAGACCCGCTATCTCTTAATTTAGACAGCTACTTATATTCATCATGATGCTAGGTAAGCACCAATAAATGTTGGCCCCCACTGGGAATCGAACCAAGGACCGCTTTCACAGAGGTTGAACGCATTGCCCACTTGCTATTGGGAGGCCTTTTATATTTTATTACAGGCACAAAAATAAATAGTTAATATTTAAAGTCAATAGAAACTCCATTTGCAAACATCAATATGCACAATGAAGGTTTTGAAGTGCTCAAGAGGGCTTAAAATTGGTTTTGAACACGTTGAATACTATTTGGGACATTTTAAAATCCATATTTCAGCCAAAGACAATAATTGATTCAATCAATTTAATAATTGCTCAATTAAGTTTGTTAAAATATGAAAAGTAGAGAACGTACGTGTCTCCATCTTGATCCACTTTGGTAATAATCTCATCAGTGTGACTCATCACTTGGGTCCAAGCACTCATTTTCTTAACAGGATCAAGCCTCTGGAGCAGCTGTTCCTTGATTGGCAGATGATTAGAGTTTTGCATTGCAGGTACTCTGTTCGGAGACATCCATCCAGAGTTTTGCCTTGCAGGTACTCTGTTCGGAGACATCCATCCATCCAACTGAATATTCTGTGACTGTGAGAGGATCTCCCTTTGAGAGGGAGTCAGCTTAGGAAGAATTGGACGTGGAGTCCGACTGCCTGAGCTCATAACATCAGTCTTATTCCTTGCAAGCTGAAGATTATCATGGACCACCAAATAAATAAATTTATTTGATGAGTTATTTGCTGGCGACACAGAGCCAAGACAGTTGGTAGGAGACATGTAATAGGCCAAGTTGCTGTCTGAGTTGGATAATGGCAGTTCCTTTTCGAGTTCTTCAACAACTTTCCTCTCCTTTTCTCTGTCGGTAGGACGAATCATTAAATTTAAGTCAAAGTCTAAGTCTGCACTAGAACAGTTTGTAGATGATGATGAACATGAAGATAAGGGGCGCTGTAGAGGGCTCTGATAATTACTGCAATAAGGTGGTGAATACATATGGCTCTCATCATAAGTGCCCACTTGAGGAGATGGAACATTGGGTGAAAAGATTGGAGTTTTTCCATAATAATTTGGTGAAGATGGTCCTGGCGGAGACCCAGAAGAGGTTGAGTATGCAGAGGAAGAGGATGGATGCCTCTGAGGGACGATCTGACAAGATTCCTCGGAATGATGAGGAACACTGCTGGTCTGGAGATCTATGTTCAGAGTAGAAGTCTTAGCAGTAGTAATAAGGTCTTCCACAACATTTTTCATTTTTTGAGGATCGTTCATGACCTCTTTAATGATTTGACTGATGTTTTCATCAGGTATGGAGGCACCCACCGGGGGATATTCCTTGATGTTTGCAGGAAAAGATGTCTCTGAAGTCTCAAGGTAGTCTGAAGTCAACCCTATATCCTATGGAAAGAAATATATTTTCCATAAGGCTCTTTCTGACTTAATCGCTTTCTCATTCATTAAACACATATGCCCTGAATATTTTAGTCTCACTAACTCAATTCACATTAGGCACATTTCTTTTAACTGAAATCCTCAGATAATGACCCAAAAATGCAGTATATACTGTGTCTACAAATAAAAATTGCATATTTGAACTATAAAATGATTGTTATGAAATGGTAGTGGAATATTTTTTTATATTTGACATATACCAAAAAGAATTCTAAGGTATCTGAATTCTTAAATGAGAAATCATTTTTATCTTGAAATTTTAAACAAATCCTTTAAATCCTTGAAAATCCCTGTTTCAGTAGAAATAGCTCATCTTTATCTGGAAAAGGTATTGGAATTAGAATACTTACAGGAAGGACATTGGAGTAAATATCTCTGTTGGTACCACATGATTCAGGGAGATATGAACATGCTGGGGGAGAAGACTGTTCATAGACTGTACATCCTCCATGAGTATGATTAACCTACAAATATGAAAATGAATTGATTTCTCAACATTTGTAAATCTCTTCTGATATAATAAGTGGAATTTAAGCAAAAGAAACTGATCATGAAATATGTAGCAAATAAGTATGAGTAAAAAATGGTCTTTCATCAACTATTTTGATAAATTGATTAATTTTTGTAGCAGCGGTAGTAATTAACTTTATAATTATCCGTGCAACTCAAATTTTTCACAAAAGTATCATCAGTCATGACTTATTCAGAATTATTTTTATTATTTTGAGTCTAACAATCGGCTGGTCATCAATGAGAAAATCACACATATTGGAAAATGATTATCAGCAATGTATGAGTATTATGACTGCATTTAGAGTTACCTAAGATAATAGTCAGATTGTACGAGTAATTAACAAAAATATACACTAGAGTTCAGATGCATCATTTATCAGTGTTACTGTAAATAATAAAAGTGTATTTTTTGGTGAAAAATAATGGTTTTGTTTCTCCAATAATGGAAAATTTTTCTAGAGATTCCCCATTCAGATGTCACCTTGTTGGTCATTAAATTCAACCCATGCAAAGAGTGACTAATACTACGTTTAACACTAGGAAAGAGTCCAGATTCATTTTCTTTTATCTGTATATATGGTGATAACACCATCAAATAATCTTTGACCTAATTAAGAATTTTAAAGATGACATTTGACAAGATAAGGAAAAGATACAAAAACAAATTCTTTACCTTTTAGAATTTTTCTTAGAATTTAAGCAGACTAGTTGCCCTATGTGAAAATTTTGCAGACTGATACACTATTCTTCCACACAAATACATTTCAGCCAACACTGCAAACAAATACACAAACAATAAAACATGCTGAAAAACACAGTCATGTTTTATATCAGTATCCATGAATGTTGATATCTGTCTATCCAGTAACGAAACTCTATGGGGAAATTAAATCTTTAACTCAGTTATTTGACCAAATGATCTATTTTCCATTCGTTGGTCTATGTTTAGTAGGAAGTGGGAAACTTTCTCTTCAAAATTATGTGTCATTTGCTTTGAGTATGAAGGGAGAAAAGCGCTGGTCTATGACAACAGATGTTTAGAAATAATACGTAAGGATTCCTTAAAAGAGGAGAACTGCAAAATGTAAATTTTCTCACCTGGTGAACAGCTTTTGGATATGGCGACTGTGAGGCCACTGCCATCGATCTATACTTGTGCACTGCAGGTTCTGGTCCTCTTGACAACAATACATCTTCTTCTTCAGTTTCCTTCTTCTCTTCCTCCTTAGGCTTGGATGTTTTGGTCTCTCCTTTATCTTCCACTTTTCCTTTCGGTTCCTTTTTCTCCTCATCTCCTTTCTCTTTGCTAACTTGTGAACTGTTTGCCTTAGAGTTGTCCTTACTACAAATGGCAAGCCTGGATAGGCAATCTGAGATATCATCCGTGTTCACTTCGGTTGATGAGCCTGCATCTTCCTCCGTCACCGGTTTGTGACGAGTTGGTCTCTCGGCCTTCATTTTTGAGTTTTCCTGAGGGGTCTTCGTGGTGGTGGGAAAAGCTAGCTAGCGTCCTTACTGGTTAGTCCTATCGGAGAAAGGCCAGCATATCTGAAAAGAGAAATATGTTTTTTTATAGAAACAATTACTAAGGTGCTGGAATTGTTAATAAAAGTATAATCTATCGATTCGGCCGAGATGTGGTGGAAATACATAACTGAACACAGATTTTTACTTTTCCACAATTTTTTTTATTTCGGAACTACCGGTTTCGGTGTACTACCATCGTCAGGTTCGGACAAATTGAATCCTCAAACTGCCGAGACTTACATTGTAATTTGGGTTCACCCAAATGGTAGTACACCGAAACCGGTAGTACCGAAATAAAAATTTTTGTGGAAAAGTAAAAATCTGTGTTCAGTATCAATAAAAGGTTGCATTTTCTGACATAATTAAATTTTATCATCGGTTGGTAGCTCCAATTAGATCGAGCATTGGCGATAATTTCAATGAGAAAATAAAATTCAGATGAGAACTTGGTACAAAGACCTAGTTGAACATCTAATAATAAAGGCATCATTGAAAACTTTGGTTTATCTATCTGTGCTTCACCGATATATTTCTACACACAAAGTATGGAGTCTATCGTGTAATAAGAAGTAAAAAAAAATGTTCTGAAGCCACACTTTCTCTGCAACTCTGGTTAGTGTTGAAGATTAGATAAATATCAAAACATTTATCAGTGTATTTCCTTGGGGGAAAATCGGATGATTAAAGTAATAATTTTCTTATGTTTTGTTAGGAAGACTGGCTGTGGTATGAATGTTATATACTTATACATTTTAAAATAACAGACTAGAAAGGTTAGACACTTTGCGCCTATTTCCCTTTTTGATTTTGCTATTCAAACACAAAATGTACGAAGTAGGGAGTAAAAAAATAAAATCAAAAAAAGGTCAAAAGTGAGAGCCAAAGAGCTCAATCGAGATGAAAGTATGTTCCTGAACAACTTTACAGAGAGCTCTTCGTGAAAACGCTTTTCATTCAACTCTTTCAAATGAGAACTTTTGAGTGATGGACGTAATTGAGAGTGAAACTCCGAAACGCCTTGAAATAACAAAACAACATTTTTATATCTAAGATAAAACTACTGAGAGAACAAATAAAAATGTTCCTCTACTTATCGAAAACGTAATGTAATCGTCAAGATTAATTCAGGAATGCATCCTATGCTTTGAATCTTAGTTATTCTGAGTAAACGATTTTTAAAATCATAAACTGATGATGTAAATTAAATGGTGAAAATTAACCCGGTAGAAAAAGATTCCATCAAAATCTAATTCCTGGATAGAATGCGTGTTTTTCTCCATGAACAGAAATTTCTTCGTGGGGAATTTTCAAAGAGTAATTGTGATGAAAGTAAAAGAATTTTAAATTTGGATGGTGGTAAATTATTTTCGTAAAATCTTATTCAAATCTTCTCTTCGAAATAGAAAGCATTTTTCGACTAAGAAATGAAACATTAAATAACGTCATTCCAGGAACGAGGCGTACCTAGAAAAACAAACGGGATATGGAAATAATCCGGAAAAACGGAGGCCCTGATGAAGGTTTATGAAGTTCCTATTACCTCAAGATATTGGAAGGATAGAAGAAAGAAAAATAAAGTGACGTCAGGATGACCATTTACGGCATGACACATCAATTTTAATCTGATTTTAGCGCAGATGATGCACCTGCATTACCGGAGATTTTATCGAAAGGTAAATCAATAAAAATTCTCCGCTCAATAGACAGCGGTGGGGAGGTCTAAGATAGCGACGTTGGGCTAATTGTCTCGCCATCAGAGAATCAATCCCGCGGTGAAGCACAAATGAGTGTTAAAAATTCCTATATGGCTAAAGCTTCAATACTGACGGTAATTAGCTTGTCTTTAGAGCTTCGCTAACCGTAATTCAACATCAGCAGAGAGTACTACTATATTGTCAAGCTAAATAACAAATAGTTATTTCAAACTAGACATCGGAAGATATTCCCAGAGGAAAACAATTTCCTCTGCGATTCGCCTTCGCGAATAATAACTTTACTCTTCCATTTATATGGTTTCCGTTTGTATATACGTCATATTTTTCGATCGATCAGAGAACCTGAATAACGACTGCATGTTCAACTAATTTGGATTACAGAAGAGATAATTCAGCTCTTCATTAAAACGCAATTAATCTTAATTTGACCACGAAGCAGAGATTTGATAAGCTATATGAAGGAATGATCGGGCGGTAAGCGGGTAACTTTTCATCGAAGCGAAATTTTCCCGTAAGATAAATCCTCTTGAGAGTGAAATCTTATCTAACCGATCGCTCTTCGTTAAAAAAGTTTGGAGATGATGATGGAGCTGAGACATTAGAAACTGTTAAGGAGGAAACTGTATGTCTGCTTTTGGAAACTTCTTCAGCTCGCAAAAGGTCAGTAGTTAAACAGGATATTCCACCTTCAAGAATGGCATTTGAGGTCAACCATGAGCACCTGAGTGTTTTTAAAACGGATCTGACCGGTTCATCCGCTTAGTACCGGTCAAAAGCATTTAAAATTGCTGGGAAAGAGCCTACAAGGAGCATTGTTTGATTTTCGTGATAAAATATCCAATTTAAGGAAAGATCCTTGCGAATGTGATGAGAAACAGTTTAATATTATATTTGAATTACTTTAGAATACCTTGATTTACACCTCAAGTGTACATACTTGATCTACACGTACAATGTGGAGAAAAACAGGCAAGAGACCTTTAAACAAATCGAAAAGAATGCACACTCCGTTGCGTTTTCAAAGAATAAAGCATTTTTTTCATTTAATATGCTTTGGAATTTTCATTTACCTTAGTAAAGTATACGTCTATCTCTTAAATAGCCACGCAAAAATCCCTACCGTTTGCCTACTGTAATAAAACGTTAATTTATGAGGAATTGTAGTAACTATAAATGACCTGTGCGAAAATCTTCAGCTTACATTGGATTTCATGATATATTCACTAGCGATCTAATGTAGACATTGTCCCTCCTTTATCAAAATATATAGACTTCTCATTAATAAACCGTTTCAATAGCATTCACTCAATTGATTCGTCTGGCACTCAATTTTCACTGCCGCACATCGAGGTGTTTTTCTCACCACTAAGCAAACAGCCTTTTTTGGAAGTGCTTATTGTCAGACCCATTCTCTCTACAACTCTAATCGTATTAACTAACATAATTTACAACTCATTCAAGACACCACCGCTACTACGTAACAGCAAACCCACATTTCTCCAAACGTCTTGCGTACGTTTGGCGATCGTGTTCAAATTTTGTCAGAATCTCAAATTCTCCTCTCCAATTCCCATTTCGTACCATTTATCACCTCATCCCTTATTCTCTGTTAGTGTTTCTCCTTTTCTCTTCAGAGCTATTACTTTTATTGTTCCGTAGATGATTATCCATTGTTTTACGCCCATACCATATTTATTGTTTCCTGATACCGTATCACGATGAATTGAATCTCTTTCGTCTTTTGACACAGTAGAGGAAATAAAGCATGAGGGATGTTGATTAGTCGCATTTATTTTGTCCACTCTTTCTCGACTGCAATGAAAAGTATTATTTATAGCGTTACTATGGTGCACTTCAGGAAATTTCCTCACTCATTGCATTCTAGATCAGGGAAATCAAGGGAAAACTACCTCACTCCTCATCCTGCCTGGTAAGCTTCATTGCTTGTTGGTAACGTATGTAGTTAACGATGAAGGATACAACCAACCCTTGTGTTCAATGAATAAGTAGACAGGCAGACAATCTTAATAATCTCATCTGAATTTTTTCCTATGATTTTTCTCTGTCTGCAGTTTTCTCATAATTCGTACCTGTTAGTACCCAAATCTTGTTGCGCAGATTCCGAGAAAATCCATGTCAATAAAACTGTTTTATTAAGCATGAAGAAATTCCATAAAATCTATAAATCAACCATCTTGAAATACATAAACTTTGTAGCTTTATTTCAAGATGGTTATATCACCTTTCCACGAAGTGAATATTGAGCATATTAATTTTATCTATAAATCAAGATCGAGAATATTACTGATAAAAAACTGTCCTCGGATACATTACCAATCAAAAAATTCAACAGAGAAGTGAGCACTTATGAGGTACAAGTTCGGAAATGTTTGCTACGCGCGGTTCATTCATCTCCTATTCACGGTGTTTTCTTCTGGAACAATGAGGAAATGGAATTCTTCCGGAAGTGCGACGTATCTTCAAACAAAACTCAATCCGCTAAGGAAAATGGATTTCGGGAAGGATAGGCGCTTTTAAAAAGGCGCAGGTTGGAAAAGAACGATGAGCTTCCGAGCGAAAACTCAGGCAATCATCTATGTAAATATTTACGAGCATCCGGAAAGGAGATGAAGGGCGTGACTTGCACGGGGTTGGAAAGTTTTTTTTTTTTGGATAGGGAACGTCAAGTCCTCTTCGTACATTAATAGCGGAGGGATTTAAGAAAAAAAAGCCGAACTTCTCGGGATGGAGAACTAAACCATATAGCTCGGACCTTTTCTTCCCACTCCCGAGCTCAAAGTTACAGAAGATAATCATACAAAACCTATGTGAATGTTTTTAATGATCTTATTTTTATACTCGTCTTTAGTAATGAGTGTTGTATTTTTAAAGTTTTTTCGCGGTTTTCTTTTTTCAAACCAATTTTCTATAAGCATTTTCCGCTACCTTGCTTCTTTTATTTACAAGCTGAAGAGGTTTTTGCCAATGCCCAACTCTCTCTATCATTCTTTTCTTTTTCATCCAATTCTGCAGATGCTTTAGTACGCATACAGGAGTATCCAGCCTTGTGAAAGGTTTATATGTCATAATATTAATTTATTAATGAAAACCCTAGATAATATTTTTTTATCTCTTGATAACTTATCCTGCAATTTACACCATCCACAGAATATTTCCTTTGTTTTCTCCTCTTCAAAATATACATCAAAACGACAAATGAGCTGGAAGAGAAACGCACTCGGATCGAGCAAATTCAAAACTAACACCTAATCAATAACAAATGCCTATATAAAGTAATACTTAATTACCTGCACTAAAAACTAACTAATAAATTTGAATTCAATAAGGAACTGTGACATATATAAAAACTGGTTCGTTTGGGAAGAGATTCAGGATAAAACGAGAATGATGATGTAGGACACAAAATGGGTATTCGTAAATGATTATGAGTTTTCCTAGAAAATCTGGCCATTAAATACTTGAATGTATATAATCTTTAAAGAATCGCCATATTTTTCTAAGGGAATATATATATTTACCTACCTCCACCCTTTGTATCAACTCAACGTTTTGCAGCGTATGGCTATGTAGGGGGCAACGATTTCATCCAATTTTCCTATCCCGCTATAGTCAACATCTTATATACAACAGCATCTCTACATTATCAGAAAACCTATTCTGGTTTCCAAAAATTCACTTTAAACTAGAGCCTCATAACAGCACTGATAGCCTCTTAATAGCAGTTGGTTCCAAACGCAACCAACTGTTGATATCAAGCAGTTGAATGCGAATTCCCTACCACTGAAATATTCCCATTGAGACAGATGGATTTCTCTCATTCAATTCCGATAAATAAGTAATCAAATCTCTGATATTAACATATTAAGTCCTTCTACAATAATACATTCGAATTTTAAATTTATCATTTATACTCATTTTAAGTCCAATGTATATATCTGTAGTCGGTCAACAAATTATCTTTTGAACAATGAGATCACGGAAATCAGCTGGGATTTAAAAATATAAGGGAAATCCTGCTGATGGACTAAGTGCCACTTAACCTTTCCACTCATTTTATATATTTATCTCTTTTAAAACCTTTTTCAAGCTTCCGCTTTTAAGCGAACTGCTGGGAAATACACTAATGCATCGCGTTACATCCAAATAATTCATTACATTTTAATTTCAATTAGAAATGTATCGCGCAAACTTATCTTTTCGTCTTTCCTCTTCGTTTATACAATTGTAAAATGCTTTCAATTAATACAAATACCACCGAATAGTTTACTGAGATTAAGATCTTTTGGTATTTCTTTTCAGTTTATTTTTCAGGTCGTTAGAAATTATTCTAAAATTATTCTGATTAATCATTGTAACTCGAAAAGATATAATAAACCATAACGATCATAATCTTCTTCTTAATCTAAATAATTGCAAAGAAGAGGTTTACCATTGGAGTAATAGATATAATGGAATTCTTGTTATATATTTAAACTTTACCGTAACAAAACATTTGCCTTATTTCTACGTGATAATTCGGCCATGAAAAAGACTGCGACACAATTCCCTTCGATAAAAGCATTTGATCGAAATCAACTGATTTCTTAAAAGAACCGAAACGGCAATTTCAATTCCTCTTGTAGTACTGAAGCTTGAAATCAATCAAAGGTTCTGCAGCAACACTATGTGGATAAACACGCCGCCGTTATTATCGTTTCCATCTCCGCATCCACATCGCTTCACAAGACAACGTCCAGAACGTTAACTCATCAATCTGGAAATCGGGTTAGTAAATTAGTAGCTCATAATCCTGTCGGGCATGAAACAGTTTACCGCGTTGTGCGATACATGTCTTTTGACCTCTCGTCGCGCAAAGTTCAAACCGCAAACCGGAGATGAGCACGGGAATAGAGGGCGTTGTGGACTGATTGAAGTCTAAATATTAGGAGACAGTGAGGATGGGAACATCAAGCTTTCCTCTGGACGCGTGGAAAGAGACAGCAGTCGTAAAGAAGGATGATTTTATTATGGTTACGGACGATTTCCTCTAAACAGATTTCCGAAATTCCTTCGGAGTTATTCAAAATTTCTCGAATCACGAGGAAAATGACAAGAGTGAGATTAAAAGAACGATATATGTCCTGATTACTAGGTCACGCCTGCCTTTGAACGATTTCAATGAATAGAGATGGATGGTTTGATCAGAGAATGCTTGTACTGTTTGCATAGTTTATTAGATAAAACCTCAAGTATTAAAGATATCTAGTAAAATTCAGATTCCGGTGCAGGGTTTCTTATGTCCCCAGCTAATTTTATTGAGACTATTTTGGTAAAATAGTTTTTGTTTAAAAAATTAGTAGATTTAGTTGTGAAGTAAGTAATAATTTAGTAGTAAGATTTAGTATTCACAAACATATAGTTAGCGAATACTAAATCGGTTTAACTGCATCAGTTAGGCGCCTTCCATGCAATAGCACCCAGGGCAATCTTGTCGAAGGGTTGTTACCGACCATGGTAGTGCTCCAAATACATGGTTCCGGGTTTCAGTTCTACCTGATGGATATGGATTAGGAATCGGTTGTGTGTATTCGTCATTAATAGTGATTATCAAAAAGGATGTAATTAGGGTTTTCCTGTTTTCATTAAATCAGCCACAATTATTACCAGGGTTTCTCATCTACATCTACATCTACATGAATACCCTGAAAGCCGCCTTTCGGCGTGTGGTAGGGGGTGTAAACACCAATCGATTGAGCTACTTTTTTAGCCTATTACTATCGCGTATTGTTCGCGGAAAGAATGAGTTCTTAAATCGACTAGTTCTAGCGTCTATTTCTCTTATAACGTCTATTTCTCTCATTTCCTGGCATATCCCACGACTCCGGTTTATGTATCTTGGATTATGGCATTAGATGCAGTTTTCAAGCAAGAATACTTGCATGTGTATGTTCATTGTTGTTCATGTATTAAAAGTGTATGCTATGTATCTAAAATAAATAATTTTTTAAATGGGTGCAAAGTAGACCAGTCTCCTCGAGGTGGACTCTGGACATCGCTATTATATTTGGCTATGTTCTGTCTTTAAAAGAAAACACAAAAAATACAATGAAAAAATATTTTCGAATGGTTTAGAAAATTAGGATAAAAATTTTTAAAACTACACTATTATATTGTAAAAAATATCAATAAATTCATCGACAAAATTATTACTGTGAATTTTTATAGGACGGTTTCAGAAACAAAGATCGTTAATGCAGTCATCATTAAATCCTGTTCTCCGTAACTAAGAAAAGTCCCGTGTCTCAGAATGCCCTTTACTAGTACTATTCTATTGATGTTGGTGATCGTCTTTAATGAAATTAAGAGAAGAGAGATGTCCTAAGATTTCTAACTTCTTTTGGTGCTCTGCGGCGTTTGCTTTGCTGACTAAAGCTCTGAAAAGCTTCTTCAAAGTTTAGTAGCATTCAGGGATCTCCCGGGAAGAGAGAATTCCTTCGGAAATGTGAATGAGCTAAAATTCTGAGAACTCACAATCCCGGGGAGGAAACCTGTTGTGCCAGAGGTCGTGCTTAAGTTTGTGTTGCGATGTATCAAATCCGGTCGACCTCTACTTAGAAAAACTTCAAAGGATTTTGAGTCAACCTATAATGATAACATTAACTGCTTTTATAATACCTGGCCACATGATTTGGTATCCATATCTTTCAAACAACTTTACAGCTTATGAAGTCTTTACAACTCTCCTCTAATATTGAAGAATAAAAGATGATTTCGGGAATTCTTGAGAATTATCGGAAAATAATTGGATGGTCCCTTAATTTGACAAGGTTATGCCAAAGTTAGATGTTCTTCCGTATACCCAAGTTTTCTGAAATAATTCCTAAAAATTAGTATTTATATACTACATAATATAAAAAAGTATAGAGTAGGCTTAAGAAGAAAACGCCACCGGAGATCGTTAAAGTAAAAACTAACGTTGCATAAAAACACCCCCAAAGAAGTGGGTTGAAAAAAGCCAAATCACCTTTCAAAAATATAAAACGAATTCCTGCTGTAGATTACCTGTTTCTAAAAGCCGATGATTCGGAAAACTCAACGCAGCTAATTTGCAGAATTCCGCTTGAACCTGTTTTCATTCCAACATTGGGTCGGAAGTTTTTATTTAGACAAAATATTTATTTGCCAAATGTTGCCTAAAAAGAAGGATATAGGTCAGCTGAAACAATGGTCCGAGATATTCTGGGCGAAAACTTTTCCTTATCACTCGTCATTCCGTAAACAGGCAACGAAGCGGTTACCTATGAAATTAAGCAGATTCGTGGGGAGGGATGGACTTCCTTGATGTGTTAATCAGACCCCAAAAGTTGAGGCATAAATTCTGCCATGTTTACCACCTTGTAGCTAAGAGTTTTCGGTGTTGGTCCGAAATTGGTACATGTATCAGGAAACAGTACTTTGATAGTAGAATGTAGATGATGAACTATGTTCACTATCTTCAGGCTAATTTTAAGTTCATTATTGTACGTACATTTGGCGGGATTGTAAACTTTGCGTTAAAAAATGAAGTTTGTCAGCGACAGTCAGGAACGGGGAACCTTTCGCCATCAGTGAAGAAATGGAATTCATTTACCATTCGTTCTCATAAAAAGACCGCACAATTCCATCAATTCAATTTAAACCAAACCAAATGACATGCATTCAAATACTTTGACATCGAAATTGTACATTTGAAAAGTAATTCGTTTGGTGATAAAGAGAATATTTTCCTACTAAAAGAGAATATTTTCCTACTAAAAGAGAATATTTTCCCAATTTCCTGACGCTTGATCTCATTAAAAAGTTCGAATAAAATATTTACATAAGGATATTCGTTTCAGGATTTGATTAAAAGGCCGCATTGAACGCGCATGATGGCCGCAGTTGGCCTAAATGCCGCAGGTTCCCCATCTCTGATTGCTTATTTCATAGTGTTCAAATCACAATAATGTTGCGAGGAATTTTAGGATATGTTGCCACATCATACACACATCCACATACGCTTATTGACGTAATCCATCTAATCAATCTTTTTTTAATTTGCAACGTTTGATTGCGATAACCCTTACGAGAAGTTGGTGAATGAGATAAGATAACTTACAGTGTGTACACTTTAAGCAAACCGCAATGATGAAAACTTTCCTTCTGGTCATAGGCTAGACATGTAAATGACTTCCTAATCGTAATGAATTTGCAAAATTAAACTTTGTTGGTGATGACACAACGGGTGTCGTGGGTGAATAGTGCATTCATTGCGACATTCGGACTCGTTCCAAGATAAATTAACTTTACAATACTTTTGGCATAAATATGATGGAAAAAACATATGTACTACCAAGTAAAAGTAATCATATGAGAGAGAATCAAAAGGTGTATATTAATATGGAAGAAATAAAAGGTGTATATTATTTATAGGTAAATAAGGGTAAATATTTATAGGGAAATAAAGGTGTATATTATTTATAGTCATCAGTATCCGACGTTAATAAGTCTACGAGAAAAGAATACCTCTCCCAAGAGCCTGCCTGAGGTCATTTAGACTAGACGAACGCTCTGAAATATCCAACATTTGATGCTACTAACCAGAAATAATATTTGGCTGCAACTAGGAAAAAAATAAAAATATTAAATTCTCAAAAATCAAAAACTATAAAAATGGATTGAGATTCTAATTAAATTAATAATTAATATCTATCTCGATCAATAGCTGTAAAAGATATTGCATTCGGGATTAATTCGGCAATTTTGCTTACATCTCCTGATACTCATCAATTCAATGATGCTTGACTATTTACGTTAGCACCTTATTATCGCTTATTAAGAAGTTGGTGACAGCAAAGCAATATGTCCCTTGCCAGAATTTCTGCGCGTCGTCAAAGCTTCGACGAATGTCCGACGTAATCCACACTCTAACGCGTCAAAGACTCTCTCTCCACCTCACCTCGCTGAATTATGATAAAAATGTGTAAAAGAATCATTTTATATATGATTAGAATTAACTTTCTGTACCAAGTATCCAAAAGTGGAATCTGAGATCCGTTTAGCGAGGCCCTTCAGATAAATCAAGGTGATGCCAAGCCTCTATCTATTATAGGAACAGGTTTGTTTGAACTGTAATTTCAAGTATATACATTTTCCCTAACCATCCAGATTTGAAACTTCATTAATGAAACCTCAAGATGAATGAAAATGAATTATTTCATAATTCGAAATTGAAACTACATGTAAGGAGAGGACTGTAGTACCTCTGCGTATTTATTTCTACCACTATCGTATCAGATAGTTTAGGAACCGGAGGTCAACTCGGGAAATTTTAATAACCGCTTCTTGCGAACTGGTGCGAACCGCCTGAATCCCACCATTGGCGTCAGATATAAGGTATGGACCAAGGAGGCAACGACTCTTTGGTGGCAAAAAAATAATTTGGAAGCACTGGGTTGGATTGGATCGACAAAACCTCAATCTTTTCAGTCTCAATGTCGACCGAATTAAACGATCCAAATTCACTGATGTAATTTAAGTACACATCAACGACCCCAATATATTTGCCCCCTTACAGAGCATGCCTAGAGTTTTAAGAACCAATCGGATAAGTCGTAAGATATGATACGAAGCAGCGTTTTCTGTATTTTATGTCATCAAAATAGGCTTTGCAGGTCATAAAACAATGTTACATGAGGAAATGATCATTTCAGGTCTATCAAACAACATGATTCTTACAAGATTGTTAGAAAAGATGAGGAACAAGAACTGAAACAAAATATTATAATCTCTCAGTACAAAAATTTATCAGAAAATATCCATTATATAAACATGAGATTTCAGTGTTTCCTTTCCTATCAAGCGAATGTGAGCACTCAAAGTAGAGCTTTAAAATTATTACAGGAAAATTCATCGGTGACATTGCATGATATATCAAGAATGAATATAACAGCGTCACAATAAAGCATTCCAGGCGCCATTAGCGAGAAATCAATCGGTAAATGCAGTCAGAGTAATAAGAATGACGCAGTTACACTACAAGATTCGCTCGAGAATTTTCGCATCTCTTTCGGAAATAATTCACGACAGTTGGGATTCCTGTCGGAGATAACCCAGGATATCATCCAGACCCTTTCAGTATTACGAAGTTAGGGAAGAGAACTATAAGGGAAGCCACAGAAATTTAATATCGCGCGATCTCTTCGCATTGTGACCTTCAACTGTCGAGATGCGTTTTCCCCGAGAATCAGCCTGTTAACACGTGATTGCTCTTTCCATTGCGCTCATGAGTTCACCGAACAAACGCACTCGTTGAGATACTTTGTCACATGCGATCGATCTATCGGGCTTTGATTGCGAATTGAGATGTGCAGGCGCGTATACATAGTCAACAAACAGAAGATTTCGGACAGTAAGTTACAGAAGAATAATACAATCAACCAAGTTTCAATTTAACAAAGGTAAAGTTTAAGAGTTTACAAAAATGTGAGCGCGAAGCATGGGCAAAAGAACAAGCATTCACGAAAATGAAAAAATGATTAGTATAAATGAAAATAGAGACTTGAATGGGACTCGAATCCAGGGGTCTCCCACTTTCCAGTGGTTAGAATACCCGCCCGGAAAGTGGGGGACCTTAATTAGAGTCCCAGTCAAGCCATTATTTTTCACTTCTTGTACAACCTTGGTTAAGTTGAACACCTTCTTGTGCATGTCAAAATTCATTTCCATCATTTGTGAAAATTATTTATTTTTAGACTTGAAAATACTAACTTGTTGTTAAGCAGGTTGAGTATTTTAAGTCATGGATCTATTTGAAAAGCATATAATTGTAAGTTTGAGGTTGAAAAGCACTATTATTAGCAGTTGCGAAATGTTATTTCTTCTATTTTCCAGATTATGCGATAACATCGATTGATTTAAACTTCTTTACCCATATTTTGTTCCAATAATTACACAAATTAAAGTAATAATTTAAAGTTAAATAATTAAAGTTTAATTTTTACAATTTTGATAAATATCAGTAAAACATTCATTATTCTTCAGAAGCATCAAAGTTCGAACCAAAGATGTAAGTCAGCTGCTGAATTCACGTTATCTTAGAAAATTTGAACATCTTTCAGCTGCCACTTGGGGATTTTGTTCGCTATTTCTTTCATGAGAATCATCCATCAAGGGTAGGTTTCTTTGAGCCATGAATGACCTAAATACGACAGAATGTAAAATTAGTATCCTGTCTTATGAATAGCAGTAGTTACTCAGCAAATTAAAATTTATAGCTAGTAACTTACTTGGTAAGCAACTTCACAACCCAAACTTGAACGCTCTATTTTACATAGCGTTAAACTTAAACAAATATTCAGTTACATAACTTTTTCAACGAGCAAAATCATGTAAAAAGCAATATTCCGGAATAATTTCGTTAGAATCGTAATAAGAGATATTTACTGGGTTTTATTTTTAAGATGATCCAAAATCAAAAGATAATATTGCTGAGGTATTTATACTGTTATACCTGGCCTCATAATGATAAATCCAATCTTCTTTAGTGGTAATCGGTGCAATTGCACATTTTAGATGCAAAGACAAACAGAGACACTAGTATGTACAATTCTGCAAAATATATTCTCCAAGTGTCTCCATTTATTTTTGCATCTTCAAACGATAATTACAGAGAAGAAGGAAAAGATATACGAGCAAATGGAAAGTGTTGTTAGAGGAATTCGTATAAGAAGTAAAGAAGCAAAAGAACGCATAATTTAGCAGCAAAATATAGGAAGAGAGCAGACTTCGATAAACACGGAATTACAGAAATTCTTTATGCTTCATCCCTTTCAGTAACTCACTTTGATTATTTTTCCAACATTGTCTGTCAAAATTCTTTCCATATAAACAAAAAAGTCAGCTAATTGAAGATTAATGTTTGTCATTATTCTGATTCATCGTTCGAACCGGTTTCTTCAAGGCAATACAAAATGCGACTGTACGAAAGGGTCCCTCTTCTTCAGGAGACACTCTCCTTTCGTTTGACCTCTACCCGCAGGAAAATCTACTAAGAAAAAGTTGCCGCTCCACAGTGGGCTAGAATCGAAAAAAGCTGGCCAAGAGGCCAAAAATGGTTTTTTTGAGTGCGGGTTTTGAAACTTCGCATATATATTACAAAAAGATTGAATTTTATGTTCCCGTTTGTCGTCGTTTTTCGATATCTTTACGCGTTTAAAAGATACATGGCGTCAAACTTGAACCATTTTCACAGAAATGGGCAGTCGCGAATTTTTCGGATAAACGTTCAAGTTTGCGTTTTTATTGAGAGTTTAAATAGATAGTTTTGGAAAAAACAACGATGCAGTGATCTACAACAATTCTTTATCTTTTGACTGGTTGCTATTACCGCTTACAGAAATGAGTTTTTGCTCATTTAAAGCAACAAAATGGCGGACACCTTTTTCGGACACTTTTCGAGATAAAGGAAGGAATATAAATAGGAAAACGGCCCTAATGCATCGAGTCTCTTATACCACGTCATAGTCAGAAGTGTCTAGATGTGGAATCCGAAGAAAATGTTTCAATCCAGGTGCTACTTTGGGAGTTAAGTCGATTTTTCGTAAGCGCGGCGCGTTCCGACTCACCACCGTGGAATCCCTGAATGCAGTTTCGCTGTCTTTTTGGTGATACGAAGTCTAACGATTGGTCTCTTTCATGTTAAATTCTGGCTAATTATCCTTAAAACATACATAAAGACAGTTTAAGAGAGGAATTAGATACCTCTACTTTACACAACGGACGTGGAATTAAGGAAAGTTTAACATTCAGGTAAAATGCATCTCATTTTAAGTAAAATAATTAAACCAAATGTTAATGCGAATTTAAATTCCACGTATATTACCTCTATACAAATTATCTATTTAAAACAGAATTATTTATGCTAATTAATATATATCGTTACCTTATTGTAGCTTTAGTCTTATTCGTCAGAAGATGAATCGTCCGAATCCTCATCGTCGATAATTTCACCCTCTTGGTCGTCGATGATGAGGAGATTTCTTAATTCCTTCGACATCATCCGTTTTTTCTTGTATCTTAATACCGCAGACATAGAAATTTTAGGATCTGATGTTAGCAGAAGTCTTTTAAAGAGATCCTCGTTTGTGGCAACTCTCGAGTGTTTCCTCGTGAATCTTTCACGAAACCTTCTAATGTCTTTGTTTCTTGCCTCCATAGCCTCTTCCGAGAGTTCTCCTAACGGAAGAACTGCATTTTTTGCAATTTGTGTTCCATGAACAAGTACCTTATGTACTGTCGGAGGCATGTAGTACCATGGATACAAACTTACATATAGAGAGGCAGCATCCCAGCAGTAGTTTCCGAATGCCTCATCATTAAGGGGTAAACAACTCGAAAGTGCCTTAAGTATAATTCCGAATTTTTTTATTAGATCTTCGTCAATTCCTAGGAAATAAATGGTATTGAGTTATTTTGATTATCCAAACAAACTCTGAAACCGGTTGCATGCATAATAAGCGCCAACAGAAATCATTTCCGCGATTTACTTTACGGTGTTCTATTAAATTTACTCTAACATTTTTTCCGAGTTTTACGTAATTTAGATACTAATATCGGATTTATACCTGTTATTTGTGCTGCTAAAGTTGGACTCTCAAAGAACCTCCGAGCAGTATTACCATCATTTGTGGTTCCTGTTCCTGCCTTTGGCGTATCGACTATCAAGCCCATTTTTTGCCGAAATTCATTTTGTAGGTATAATTTTCTTTTTTGCAATTGAACTCTTACCACGGGCCTGTAATGTTGAAGTATTGAATGAGGTTTTCATTGCTTCCTGAATGCATGTAACTATCAATACCTTGATTCACTCACCTGCCACTGCCTAAAATCAAGTCTGTATGACAAATGCAAAAGACATTCAAAAAATCTGATATAGCAATGAAGAGTCGATATTCCGAAAGACAATTTCTCCGGGTCCACTTTCCGTTTCCTCATTACCCCTATATCATTCATTTCAGATATTCTTGCCCCACAGACGTAACATCTCAATGTAGAGTTATCTGTTAGTGCATTGCACACCTGAAGTATTTATGTTGCATTTAAGTCAAATTTTCCACAAAAAAAGCCAAAATGTATATTACTCTCACCTTTCCATCTACCATTGTAAGCAACATACGAAAGTTGATTTCAAAATATCCAATCGTAACCTTCGTCAATTTTAATATCTGTTTTTTCAAATAATTTTGCTCATCCTTCGCAATTGTTTTCGTTTCCTTCTTCCATTGAAGGCGAATTGGCCGACAGAATCTTGTGGAAGATGGCCGAGGATTTGACCAAATTATTTCACCTAAATTTATATAGAAATTAAAAAATAATTGAAATTTCTAGTCAAAATTTTTATATCTTCCAAGTTGGAATGTGAGTAAAATACTTAATTTGTGCTATTTACCTGTGGTGTTGTTGACTAAACGTAGGGGAACAAGACAACTGACGAATAAAAACTCATCCGATTTACCCTCTTGATTCCACTCTTGCTTGTACTGTGAATGGCCTGAGCTTCCATCAAAACCATATTTACAAGTGAGTGTGCATTTCATTTTTCGCGCTGAGACTGGCACAGTTGATACCGATGCTATGATGCGTGAAGCTGTATGTGCCAGTAGAGATTGTAAATTCACTTCGCAAGTCTCTTCCGAAACGAAAATCCCATCTGGATATGCAGCACACTTAGCCTTTCTTATTCTTTCGTAGCTAGGGTAGAGCTTATGCCCACTTCTTTCAGCTGTCACACGTATTATTTTGTATTGATTCTTTGTCAATTCTGTGCTTATTATCATTGATAGAGCCTCTTCCTCAGTGAGCTGACTTTGAATCGTCTCTCTCCTTCTCCATTTCGCAAGTACTCGCCTAGCTCTCGTTGGGGTCGTGGTTGTAATTTCTTTCATCAGCTTGGAGGCTGCTTCATCTCCTTCGTTTCTTAATTGCATTGATGCCGCAAAAGAAAGCTCAGCAGCAGAATGGGAAGTTCTAATGTCTTCCGTCAATCTTCGCTTAGATCTTTCACTAAAACTATGAAAATGCGTTTCGAGACTCCTCGAAGCTTAAATGAGAATTTTTAAATATTCATATTATAAGAAAAGTAAATAATTACAAGATAAATTAATTCAGATTTGTATATTCATACCTGAGCGCGTCGAAGTACTCGGTAAGTATTGGAGAACATTATCAGGAAGCTTCATGTGAACCTTTAACCAATCACGATTCCGATTAAGGAAGTATTTGTTAATTCGCCCGCTTTCTCTCCATTTTCTGAAGTATCGCTTAAAGAAAAATTTACTAAGGTAACATCTAAGAGAATCCCTAACATCGGGATAACCTTCCAAGTTCAAGCTGCGTATCAAAAAATTTAGCAGGTAATCCTTTCGATCTAAAACTGATTTACTTTCTTTTACTTTCCTAATTTCCTGATGCAGCACCAATCGACTAATTTCAGATAAATCCATTATACAAAAGACGAATCTGCGTTTAGACAAACGTTACATAAAGACTTGTTGGAAGGGCTCTGTATAGAAAAAATTAAAATACAATATCGTATGTTACATGATGAATCTAATTCACTAATTCGGTAAAGCAATACGAAATGTGAGCATATAAGATTCCTACCAAATGACTTGAAAATTTTACAGCACTTCTAAAAATATTATTTACACTCTTTTAGAGATATACATTCCTTATTATGATAATATATCATTACCTTAAGAGGTATATCAGCTCAAGATATACAAAACACTTCCCAAACTGGGGTTATATCTCGTTGAACGACGAAAAATACTACTGCAGCTATAGCACACGAGAAAGAGCACAATACGAGAGCACAGAAAAAAAGAAAAACTTTCGGTCTTCATAGATGGACTAAAACTGAAACTACAAAAATATTTTCTCTTTTCCTAACAATCCAAAAGACACGTGCGGAGTAACCCTAGCCAATGAGCGGATACGCAAGAGTGTTTGCGTAGCGCGGGAGTGCCATAAACCGTACTTAACTGCAAACCCGTGACCCAAGGGTCGGTAAAAATTTCCAGATGTGAAGATTTCTCAAAGTATATTCTGCCAACCATTTTTTCCACCAACATCGAGGGTGAAAACTTCTCTATAATTATTTTTACGGTTAAAATTAAAATACAAACGCATTTTACCTGAAAATTAAACTTTCCTTAATTCCACGTCCGTTGTGTAAAGTAGAGGTATCTAATTCCTCTCTTAAACTGTCTTTATGTATGTTTTAAGGATAATTAGCCAGAATTTAACATGAAAGAGACCAATCGTTAGACTTCGTATCACCAAAAAGACAGCGAAACTGCATTCAGGGATTCCACGGTGGTGAGTCGGAACGCGCCGCGCTTACGAAAAATCGACTTAACTCCCAAAGTAGCACCTGGATTGAAACATTTTCTTCGGATTCCACATCTAGACACTTCTGACTATGACGTGGTATAAGAGACTCGATGCATTAGGGCCGTTTTCCTATTTATATTCCTTCCTTTATCTCGAAAAGTGTCCGAAAAAGGTGTCCGCCATTTTGTTGCTTTAAATGAGCAAAAACTCATTTCTGTAAGCGGTAATAGCAACCAGTCAAAAGATAAAGAATTGTTGTAGATCACTGCATCGTTGTTTTTTCCAAAACTATCTATTTAAACTCTCAATAAAAACGCAAACTTGAACGTTTATCCGAAAAATTCGCGACTGCCCATTTCTGTGAAAATGGTTCAAGTTTGACGCCATGTATCTTTTAAACGCGTAAAGATATCGAAAAACGACAAACGGGAACATAAAATTCAATCTTTTTGTAATATATATGCGAAGTTTCAAAACCCGCACTCAAAAAAACCATTTTTGGCCTCTTGGCCAGCTTTTTTCGATTCTAGCCCACTGTGCGCTCTCAGCTTAAGGATGTCCCGAAAATGACGGCTTTGCTGCCCTCTACTTAGTTTCCAAAATATGATGCAGCGAACCTGTTATTCCTGGGGCACCCTGTATGTAAGGCTTAAGTTCTTCCACAGTCCAAAATTATTTTAGATGTCTCTCTTTAGGGAATTACTTGAAATACATCATCCCGCTCTACTGCTTTGGTTGAAGTAGGGATAACTTAGAGATAATAATGCTAAACGTCTTCGTTGGGATGAGGTTGAGTGAGACTATAGATACTTTGAGATGGAGAGAGAGAGGGAGATTGAGACTAATGAGTTCCTTTTGCATCAAACCTTTCGCCGTATGAAATTAAGAAAGATATGGCAAGGAAATAAGGCACGGAGGAAATCTACTCTGCGGTTTTAAACACCTATGTTTGTAATTAAGAAAAAAAAAAACACTGCAGTAGGAAAACGCCCGCAAGTGAGTGAAAATCCTGCGAAGCCTACAGACAGTGAGCTAAATTTTTAGGAAAATGCAGGTTATGGCATCTGAAAGCAGACATAACAATAGAAATACACTTTACATTACGAATACAATTAGAAATACGTTAGTTTTCAAACGTAAAGATTTGAAAATGGAAAGAGACGGAAAAGAGAGAAGAAAAAATGTTATGGCAATGGAGGAAAAAAGGAATGCTGCATGAGAAATTCTGACTGACTACTCCATAGATGGATTTAATGAGCCAGAAATATCAAAAAAGAGGAAATAAGGACCAATTAAAGAGGGAACAAAACAGTTATTAATGTTTTTCCGAATGTTGCTGCCAACTTAAACAGTTTCACTATATTACAAACTTATTCTTTTCTCTTCTTCCTCATTCAATCTGTATATGTTATATATTATATATCTGTATATATTTTGCTTATTTTGCAAATTAATCTCATTTTTTGTCGATGGCTTAAATACAAGACGGTAGTATTAAGTCTCCATTTGTACGAAATTGGGACAGCCTACAAGACTTTCTCATCAACCAGCGACATTCAATCATGAATTTCGAATTCTCATTAATAAAGCCACACAAAATCATTTTTGGTCATCTCCAACATTCTCCTTATTATTAAAAAGCCATCTTGAATGTTCCAGGGTTCTTAATTTTTCTGTCTCAGTATTCGTAAACATCTGTTATCTTTGAAAATTAGTTTTTGTTTCTTAATCCATTGTTATCAACGTTATTCGGCTATCGTTGAATCGTATGACAGATAAATAAATATCAACGAACCAATAGAGATTAAGTTTAAGCATCTTAACAATCGAGTATAACGGAAAATAGCAAACATACAAATAAGGAAAATTGGGGACTCTAGTAGTAGCTTTTACTAACTAAAAGTTCCCTCTCTTGTAACATCAAAGTTCTTCCGACTCTTAAATTATTCTAGGAACGTTCAAGTCCACGTCGCAAGAATAGTTTTTCCTCTTGACTTTATTCACGAGCTATAGGCAATGCCTTGTCGGTGCAACCATTCCTCTCTCACTTCAGCTGCTCTTTTAATCCTGATGTAATCGGAATATTCTATTCTAGTTCCAGTATTTTCGAAATTATTCTCGCTTGGCTTACCCCTTTCTTTCTTTCCCAGGATCCTGCCTTCAAAAAATTTGGTTAAAAAGGCACTCAACCACAGACAGTCCTGTAAACTTAGTTTTCCTTCTCTGTGTTTCATCTAGTAATTTCCTTTTCTCATTCACTGCCTTCAATATCTCTACATTCGTCTTCTTTTCTGTCCATTTTGTTCCGGTTATCTTCCTCCAAATCCACATTTCTGCTGCTTTGATCCATGTTTTTTTTGTTTTTCCCTCAGTGTCCTACATTCACACCTATATAATAAAATGCTCCATACCAATGATTTTGCAAAATCTTTCTTAACATCTAACTCCATGTATTTACTCAAGTTTAGGACCCACATGGCATTTCCTAAGCCCTCCAATACTTTTGGAGAGGGGTCCTCTTGACTATAGCAACTGAAATTGCAGCTCTTTAAAAATTAATTTACACCACAACTTGCATCAGCGACACACACTTGAGGAAAAGCGCTAACAAGTATTTATGACAACGGTCATCCCCGTCATAATTAAAGGCTTCCGTAACAGTAGTATGTTTCCCCATATCCTTAAAAAACAGTTATACTCCACTTTGGCTTTTTTCCCTGAAGATAAGAATTTCATAACACTTGAACTCCTCACCAATGCGGAATTCGGTTCGTCGGAAGTTGACTGTAAAAGGGAACGATAAACACAGATAAATGCTCAGCCAATTACGACTCCGTCAACAGATCGAAGTAAAACCCATTCCATGAGCGGGAGTTGAATAGCGGCTCCAGCGAAACGTGTATCAAAGTCAGTGGGTAAAGTCAGGTAAAGCCAGGTTTCGGAACAGTCTGTAAATTCCGTTCAACAATCCCGTTGTCCCACTATGTTCATCAAAGGGAATGTCTCGATTATCGTTGAATTACACTAGTTAACAGTCATTGAATTTACGTCATAGCAAAGGTTCTTCACTCTATGAAAAGGTAATTGACAGGATGGATTCGATGGATGTGTATCATTGCCATTTTCAGCCCTAAAATTTTCAATCTCTACACACATAAATATATATAAGTAAACGCAGTTTCCATCAAGGATAGAAAAATTACAAATGAAAATTAATGCGAAACAATTTTAAAATAAACACACTTGCAGTTAGATTTAAGTCACGACTTTAAAATTGTCGCGCAGAAATTGTTCGATAATGCAGTCATCCTCCTCCGTTAAAACTCGGCTTCTTGTCAAAGCGATGTTTTCCATTTCTGAAAGAATAAACAGCTTCTTATAACTGCTATCTATTATTCACTAAAATGCAAAATATATGATAAAGCGTTTAAACAGATAAAATCCCTATTTTTTCATATCCAGTCATCCTATTTAGAAAATAATGTTGATATAAAACTCATTCCATAAACAGTACGACTTTAAAACAGTAATTACGTAATAATTCGTCTGCGTTTTCAGGGAAGTCGTCAATGTTTTCGAAGATGCCAATCTTAGCGGGCACATACATATGAAAAAAGGAACTTAGTCTAACGGCAAAAGCACTCTGACATCGTTTTAAGGTTTGAGACGCCGAAACAGAAACGGGAAGCTGAAGCGGAAACAAAGTGGTAAAACTTTCAGTTAGCAAAGAAGAAGAATCCCCGGGAGCGAAAACGAGCATACTACTCGTGGGCAAAGAACGCAATGGCAACATCGCAGATAAGAAGATAAGTGCTTCGCAAATGTTTGCGGACTTTTTGGCGAAATTTCTTGAACTTCTCTGCAAATGTAAGGCGGTTTCAAAGAGGGGAATCTCGTCCCCTGACTTGGATTCCTAGCACACATTTACATTGTTACCTCATGAGCCACTTCATAGCGTAAGGCAGTGGGTGAGAAAACACCGAATTCCCTAATTACCTATCTGATTTGTGTATCTTATTCTGTTCGGAAAGTAATATTTATCTTTATCCCTATAATTTCGCAATATCTCTTTGACTTCTGGTCTCGAAAATTGCATTCGCTGAGTACGAGAATCAAGATGTCCCTTATTATGATACTGTAAATCTCTACTTAAAACTTTCTTGAATAGCTTGTATCCATAACGTGTCTTAAAACTTTCTTGAATAGCTTGTTCTCCTATCCTTAATTGATCCTAGTTCCTAGAGTTTGCTCATCTCTGATACACTGCTACAGAGCCTATACTCTTCCTTAACGAGCTGCTCTACCTTATACGTGCTCTAGCTCCAAAATCAAACCCTTCTCGTGCAGAATCTATACCGCGCAACACTATTCAAGCAACGCGAAAACTACCGAATAAGCCACCTCTTTGATACTCAATCGAATACCCCTGAGAACGCGGTTCCAGAGTCCTATCAGATATAATGGAAGACAGGATGGTATCAAACAGGAGGAGAAAATTGAAAAAATGAATAACTAATTCTATATTAAGAGACAAAGGTTCTCCAAGCGCCGACAGCGGCAACCGTCTAAGAGCGATTCCCGGGAAACGGATAATCGCTCAGCGGTCACCAGTTATTCAGAATCCCAATGCGCATTTCGGAAACAATGCTTCCATCTTCATGGGGGGTCCAATGCTGAATCATTCTTCCTCTCCATGTTTTTACATTTAGATTATCCCTTGCGCAACGTTCCCTATTATACAGACTTCCTAATCTTCTAAATTCCCTTCCTCCCTCCATAGACTTTCGGGCTGTCGCTCGATACATTTTTAAGAGAAAGTTTGAATAAAGACTCTTGTAAATATATTTCTTAGTTCGTATTCTGTATTATGTTCGTATTTGTATTGTTCTGTATATGTTCGGATTTGTATATCTGTCTTATATTTTTGTTGTATTTTCTTATTTAATTTTACTATGTATATTTACTTTAATTAATAATTTTCAATAGGTTTTAATTTGTTGCTGGCATTCACTGTAAATTAGCTTCACCGCTGTACGCGAATCTTTGGATAAATAAATTAATGAATAAATCGGCTTTGGATGGAAATGGTGGAAAGCCATGACAAGGTTTTAAGATAAAGCCTTTCGTATATTCCATCAGGTTAATTACATGCGACCGATTTCGGCAAGAGAACAGCCATCTGCAGGTACAATATAGCACAGAAAAAGCATATTTATTCAAGAAGTTCTGTAGGTAGGGAAAGTTTCGAGGGCAGGTTAAGGATACGGGTAGGGATAGGGAAGTTGAAATTATTCGCCACAGAATTTGTGTAAACAATTTCAATGGTTTCTATTGCGTATATTTTCCAATAGGTGTAGGAACCTTCCTTCCAAAGATCTTAAGTGTCTCTTGGAGCAAGTGGTCAGCAAAAGCAGAACCAGAAGTCCTCAAGAGGTAGGAACGAGCGGTGGTTCGTTCTATACTTAGTGGAAGATACGAAGGACTTTTTGCAACTTGAATCCAATGAATCTTTGAGATCTGAGGGAAAGGACGTTAAGATAAATATGTTTGTTTGCAGGTGCGGATAGGATCGTTGGAAGGAGAGTGATGACTCTGACACACACACTGACTCTGATACAAAAGACATTGCCGGAAAAATCGCGGGAAATGTATTGCATCGCATACGGATACAATTGGTACGAATTAAGTAAGGGCAGGAAAGAATGCACTCGCACTGTAAACAGATATTAAATATTCGTATATTTACTCCGAGAGGGAATAGCGCGACTGTAATGAAAGTATATTCGCAGAAAACAAATATTGCCATTGGCGAATGAACAAACTTCCTTTCAATACTTCCTCGTCGAAAATTACGCGCAATATTGGAACGGAAATGCCGAATATAGGAAAAAAAGACTGTCATATGGGTCGGATTACCACTTCCATTGTCTGAGATTCCAATCATGTGAGATCGTCCTTTATCGTAAAGATAAGAGGCATCGATCAGTTGCAAAATCAGTCGGTAGGGTGTTCCGAAAATACCAAAGCCTTATAACAAAAGTAAACTTGTTTGATAATGCATAGCTTCGATCTATTCGAGCTTATTTGCTGATCGATTATAAGTTATCAATGTAGCAAGTATACCTATTCGTCGATTTACACGATTCTTAGTACGGTATCGGTACAATACAATGGACGAATCACAGCAATTTTTTTTGAACGATGATTAAGTTTTGATTTGTAAGGTTAAATAAAGTACATATACGTAAAAGCTTAAAAAACTCATGTATTGTTGTTGGTTATTAGTAATTGTCAAACCACTCTTCTATCAATTCGCAAAGCCAGCAAAAAAGAACTTCAACAATTTCCTTGTGTATAAAAAGAGCTTACGTCAGTGATGACGATATTCAGATAAAAAACTAAGGAAATTAGTCTACAATAGTAGGTGATGAAGACAGAGTAAACTGCTATAATCGTTTTCGTTCAAATAAATGTTTGTTCAGATGGATAAAATGTTCACTGGTTCGTCGTATTAAATACAAATGTCATTGTTATGGATTGAATATTGCACTTTTTTGGGAACATATCAACTTTTTTTTTAATTAGTCTCGATTTATATAGCGAAATCTATCCTTCGTATGAAACGAGGTATAGTTATATTAAGAATAGTGTTTCCCGTGCTACGTGACGCCCTAAGGTGACATTCCCTTCAAATGTTGAATGTATCGAAATCATTGATCCGACGGGATTACTCCAACTATGTTCACTCCATGTCCTCATCCATAAGTAAAAATCCACGCAAATTCTGGGGTATGGTAAATAGCCGTCGTAAATATACTCGTATTCCAGGTACCCTTTTTTATAATGATGATGAAGTGAGTGAAGGTGAAAGATCTATAGCTCTCCTTAACTTCTTCTCTAGTTCTACTGTGCGGTCGTCGGGTCCAATTCAAAGTGATCCTTCCGATTATTGCGATCTTACTCCTGTTTGCAGTCATTCTCTAACCTCTCTTCAAACAACTCCTGAGGAAGTGCAGAACTTTTTAGAGAAGGTATCACCCCACAGATCACCTGGCCCCGATGGAATCCATCCTATCTTCATTAAACAATGTGCTCTCTCTCTCTCAGTATTCCCTTATCGATAATTTTTAACCGCTGCTTCGCTCTAGGTCAATATCCAATACAATGGAAATCCGCGAACGTCACTCCGATACACAAATCTGGTTCTAGATCTAATGTATCAAACTATCGTCCTATCTCTCTTCTACCAATTTTTTCCCTGATCTGTGAAAAGATAATTCTAAATCGCTTATTTTACTTCACTTCTCCCTACCTGTCTGCTAATCAACATGCATTCTTACCACGTCGATCTTCACTAACCAATCTTGCGATTTTCCAAAGCCACGCCGTAAGTTCTATAATAAATAAATCCCAATTAGACTCCGTTTTCTTAGACTTCTCTAAAGCATTTTATTCTGTAGACCATGCTCTCCTTCTCCGTAAACTTGAACACCGCTTTGGTATGAATGGAAACTTTCTCTCTCTGATAAATAACTATCTATCACTTCGCACTCAATCTGTCGTGATCGATAATATTAAATCCGATTGGTCTGTGATCTCTTCGGGAGTTCCTCAAGGTAGTGTGCTTGGTCCATATCTTTTTACTCTATATGTAGATGATCTATATGCTCTTTTCCACTCTACCAAAATCCATTCTTTACTCTTTGCGGATGACTGCAAACTTTTTACAGAAATGAATAGTATTGAGGACTCTTACCACTTCCAGGATGCAATAAATAAAACAAATTAATGGTGTGTAATATGGAGGCTGCATCTAAACCCGCTTAAATGTTCGGTGAAGACTATATCTCTGCGGAAGTCCCCTTTGAAATTTGAATACTCCCTAAACTCCTCTCCATTGAAGAGTCAGCTCCCATAATGACTTAGGTATACTAATAATCGACTCCAAATTGAATTTCATTGACCACATCCAGCGTGCCAAAAGAAAAGCTCTCTCTTTACTAGGGATCCTCTACCGCTTCACGGAAATGAAGAACCCAAACGCTCTAAAATTATATTTCACATCTATTGTAATACCGGTCTTTTCTTATTGCTCCCCTATCTGGTCTATGGCAACCAACAGTATAGTAATATTTCCTCCCTCAATCAAATCTTCAACTTTTTAGGCTATATTGTAAAATCTCGTGTGTCTTATCTACGCAATGGCTCTACAGAGTCTGTTTTAAAACATCTATCCATAAGATTCCTAAAAGATATGCTAACAAAAGCTGATCTTTCCCTTACTTATATCATAATAAATGCCCACATTGATTCCCCTGAAATAACATCATTATTTAGTTATCATGTTCCACCTAGGGTAATCAGACTAACTCCTCTTTTAATGTACCTAGATTTAGACTATCCATCGCGCAACGTTCCTTATTATACAGACTTCCTAATCTTTTAAATTCCCTCCATAGACCCTTTCAGGCTATATACTTGATGCATTCTTGAAAGAATGCTTGTATAAAGATCCTTTTAAAGAATTTCCTTAGTTTGTATTTGTGTATATATTTTGTCTTATTTTTTGTTTTTATTTGTTGATTTTCTTATTTCATATTGTTATGTATATTTGTTTACGTTTGATTTTTTTGGAATTCAGTTTAAACTGGCGGAACCGCTGTATGTGAATATTTGATAAATAAATAAATAAAAAATAAATATACTAGCTTCATTTTGCCTGGCATATAGCCGTTCAATTTAAGTTCACCATGAAAATGATAAAATATATATTTCAAACATGGTCTCCTATGTAGGGCCCATACTCATACTCCGCTAAATACAACTGCATAGGGATAAATAATACTAGTCTCATAAAATTTATCATCTTGAAAAGCAATCGCTGTGGATGGTTAAGTACGTTAGACTAGATCGTGAGGCTCTGCGTCGAAAACAGTCCTTTCTTGATGAGATTGGAAATTATTAATTAAATATTTTTGATTTTTTGTGAATTTATCTACATTGTGTATTGATGATTCCTACAATTTAAATTTGGAGGGCTACTAACGCACGTGTTGTATATCGTGTCGGGAAGTTTCAAGAAGATATGTGAGCGTGCCGATGAAAAATGTTGGGAAGTACCGATTTCTAGCGACTAAATTGTTGCGAGATGCACAGCATCAATGTCAATCTTCTAGAATAAGTATTGACATGCATTTTCGAAATGATACACGGTGTTTGTCCGTATACACATGTAACTATTGCTATAGTATATATACGTCTATTGTTATCACTCTTTGGGGTGAAGTTGGTGTTTGACTAACATTCGTCGGATACATGGCCAAAAATGAGGAAGCGTGATTTCCCCGCCTCAATCGCACGGCAGTAAAAAAATATCAAACGTGAAGAAGGAAGAACATTACAATGGGCAGAGAGGATGACGGTGGTCAGTGAAGTGCAGCGTGTTTTAGTCATCATCATACGTAAGGTGAATTGCAGGGCAGGCAAACTTTCCTGAAAGCCTTTTTCCTTTTGCATTCCTTTTAAAAATTCATAATTTCTATGCTTGTAGATGTCCTTATGTAGATGTCTTGTAATAGCAAGTGACTGCTGTGGACTGCGACGCGTGCTGAACAAGAGTTAGATTGGGATTTTTACTTGTTTACCCCTTTTACGAGCAAAGATTCAAACGACATATTCAACCAATGAGTTGAAAATATACACCATTTCGGCTTAAAATATTAAAATTTCGACAAAATTCACGGTAATTGGTAAACTATTAACAATAGAAGTAACTAAAAATGACGTCTTTGTTGTTGAGTTAAATATCTATCTTCAGTTAGATGACATTTCCATCATGATGTAAACAATGGATGTTCATGCAGCGAGGTAAACACTTCTAAACAGTTCAAAACATCTCAGGGGTGAGTAAACCTCAGCTTTGCAGACCTCTTCACTAACTACTCAAGCATTATCGCGGAATCCCTAATCTGGTAGCAATTCCTGGAAATATTTATACACATCCTGACTTCTGCATTCGAAGAACAGCTATGGTAAAAAAACAACAAAAACAAAACCCAAAGACTCCAAAAGAACCTCGATTTGAGAGTCAATATCAATGAGTTTCTCAGATCGGCCTTCCCGGCCTTTCGATGAAATTAAAAAGCAGAACAGTCTATGGGCGTGAGGCAAATCTGTGACAGTGATGCAACGATGAGATGTCGTCGTCATTCCATGACCGCAATCACCTGTAGTGTCGCTGAAAGCGTGCATTCGGAAACACAAGTTCACCTGTTGATGCGAATACCAAATGCCACGACAGCACGGCATGAGGCGCGCCTTCGCAAACGCATTGAAATGACTTTGTCGAGTCCCCAAGTGAGAGGAACGCACAATGACTCGATCCTCTTCGTTAGTAAATTACTCCTTACAACTGCATACAGAATAATTTACATTACAACTATGGATTACCGAGATTGAACATAAGTTAAAAATTACGCTGATTACAACAATTTCATAAACGCATCCAGAAAATGTCCTAAAAATTATCATGGTACCGAAGTACGTAATTTGAAACATTCTCTCCAATAATTGCCTGGTAAATAATATTTAGAATTTCGAACGATTTATCCAAAATGTCCACGTTAGTGTATCTTTCCAACGTCTAAGTAATTAATAATTCAATCATCTAACATAAAATTAAAAAATAAAGATGGTAAATGTGACTTTATGAACGTTGACGAGTTTGTTTATTGCCCTTGAGAATGTTTACAATCTCTTCATATTGAGCAAATTTCATAAATGGTTTTTCTTGATCTTTAGTTTGAAAATATACACGAATCTGATTCAAATCACACTCATAAGCGAATGCAACGATGTCTTCTTTGTGCAGGGATATAATCCCCTATAGAAATAGCGAAAGAACCACGCGTATGAGAAATGAGGGACATCAGTTCCTCGGGAAGGGGCCCCGATAGCGGGTTTCCGTACTCGGAAGAGAAAACAGAGGAATTTCCGCTTTGGCCGTGCGTCGGTACACAATGCCATCCATACGTTAAACTGGGAAATAAAATCACTTCGGAAACCAAACATCCATTTCATTTATGAATCCGGGTTATAGCTAAAAAAAATCCAACTCAGGGAGCGGAATTAGGTCGTCCATATCTAACTTCGCGTCGAGATAAAATTTACGGATATGCGCGAGGTAGCTATACTTGATAAAAACGTTTAACCGAGATGTCGAGTCTTTGGTTGTTATTCCCAATAAAATTGAGAATTCGATGGTCATAAATTGTAAGCCAATATCAAACCTACATCTTAAAAAAGGCAATTTATGATTCCCATAACATATTTGTTGTGAAAAATATGTGGTGACTTTTTTAAGGCATGTGGCATTAAATTCCACGAAGCCACGCTTGATAATATCTAATTCAGTATCGAACTGTTTCATTGCGAATCAATCATTGTATACTTTGTCACTAGATTCCGTCCGTGAGTTACATTTGGTATAATAATAACATGGCAGAGCCTAGCGGATTAAACTCCAAGCGTTATCAGGAAAGCAATAAGGCAAAAAAAGAAAACGGAATAGCTCGCATTAGGAAATCCCGCTTCGATGAATCGCAGGAGACGTAAGCCATCCGGTTTTAGCGACACGGCGGCTCAGAAAGGAAATGCGTCAACGCAAAGAACGCATCACAAACAAAAACAGTCCTTCATAAAAGCACGTAATCACTCACGCAACCATACGCACATACACAGGCGGTATAAATCTATCCCTGGGGAATCACAGAATTAGCCGAGGGATGACAGCGCAGTAACATCTTCCACGGTGACGAAATACAATTCCTGGAAGACGCCCGCGCTCGCCAGCTTTCCCGGTTAACGCGAAGGGTTTAATATCGGCGCGATGACGTCCACTTACTGGCAATAGGAAGAAGCACAAGCACCTGCCGACAAATTTTCCACAACCGCCACCGAGCACAACGGAGACTGCTGGATGACCTTCCGGAGAAAAGCGCGCACCACAAGCACCGTCGCAGACACGAGATCACTTCTCCAAGTCCTCAGAGACTCTGGGCTTCGCTTAGTGCGGACCTGAAACTCCTCCGCACCCCTCCACGGATATCTCTCCCACTCCTGCACAATGGAGAGCTCATTGCGTCCCCACCCTTCGAGGCGACGCCCAGAGATAGAGAGAGCGGCGGCGCATGCGCACTCGAGAACCTTTAAGGCTCCGACAACATGCGTCACGCAGTTCCAGGAATCTCGAATGCTTGGAAAAACGAAACTCGCTCTTTTGTACAAATTCTCCACTCGATGAGCGAACGGGGCGAAAGGAGGATAATAGGCGAAGCCGAGGAGGAAATTAGCGGAGGAAAAGATACGATATTAAAGGATGGAGTATTTTCACTCACGGAATCATCTTTTTGGGCGCATGAAAAATGTACGGGGCGATGGAACCTTTCCATATCACCTTTGTTCTCGGCTCGCCCTTCGCGAGATGCAAAATTAAGGCGCTTTTTTCTCCTTTTTCACGATTTCGCGAATGAGAAAAGTTTCCTTTTCGTCGCTTCGTTTATCTGTGGACTGCGCAAGGGAGGCGATCAGAGCGCGCGTTTCAGCGATCATAAAAAGCAATCCAATTGGCGCCGATAACGTTTTCAGTGCGCCCAACTGATTTAGTGTTTTCTCTGGTGCCTACTATTTGCTGATAAGTCTCCTGTTTTCATATTTTTCCTTATGGTATTGGTCATTGTGATTTCTGTTATGGGATAACACACTTAATACTGCAAATTAAATGAAAAAGATCACCATATGAGGTAAAGTGTTGTGGAAATCCATCATGCAGAATACATTTGTACTTTTTCCAAATAAAACTGTTATTGTTTAATAAAAAACGACCATGTTCTGAAGAATTATGATGATAATAATTCTATTTATTTGTAATAAATTTAATAATAATTTTATTTATTGTAATAAATAAACACGACCAGGTTGCGATGAATAACCATCATCATCAGGTTTTGATGACCATTTCTATTCATCGAAACCCGGTGGTTTTTATTTACTATATTATTTAATATTTATAAATTTTCATTAATTTTTATTTATATGTTAAAAGATATTTTTTTGCGAAAAAAGACCCGGAGAGTAATAAATATATAACGTAATAAATAATATAATAATATTAATAATAATAAAATAAGAAAAACCGAATTTTTGTAACATGTATTTTTGGTAATGATGACGCAGTGGCTACGACCAGAGTAACATTCTTTTCGTCCACATTAAGAAAAAGAAGAGTGCTGCACTTTTCTGTGCCGAACTACCTTCAAATTTGGACGGTCCTATTTTCTATATTTTCTTCCTATAAACTTGACGCTAAGTGCACCCTAAGATATTGATATTAAAATTCAAAATCAAAGACATATTGCTATAGCAGTAAAATATTAAAGGTGTTCCATCATTCCAGATAGTAAATGCACTAAATGGGGAAGTAAGGGATACAACCATAGAAATAAATGCCAAAATCTTACTTATCGACTATTTCAGCAATCACTTCGTGAACCTGGCTATACCATTCATCGTAAAAAACTGAATCGAGCTAGAGTTATGGTTTCAACAAATATTAACAAAAAGCTATACAAGAAGTGAAAAATTGTGACTTGGCTGGGACTCGAACCCAGGTCTCCCACTTTCCGGGCAGGTATTCTATCCATTGAACTACCGAGACACGCAGTCTCACTTCTGTAAACGGGTGCTCCCCACAATTTTTCACTTCTTGTATAGCCTTGGGTTAGTCGCACAACTTAATGTGTAAAGTAAAAATTCCATTTCCATCGTTTGTATTAACACAAATATTAGGGATAAATTATTATTAAAGAAAGAATGTTTGAGAAATCCGTAAAAATCTCGGTTCAATTTTCACAATTAATTAATTACGTCAGACGTAAAGAAAGGAAGTAAGGGTAGATGAGAAAACTAGAGCTGATATACCAAATCTCTTTAATAACGTTATTTCTTAGTTGGGAGATGCGGAATAGAAATATCAGAGAGAGATTTCAGAAATAAACACCATTTTAGAAACGAAGGAAAAGGATGACGATGAAAAATTAAATAAAATCCTTGCTCTAGAATGCTTAGCTCCATATATGAGAAACGTGGACCAAAAGGAAAAACATCAAAACATGGAACATTTAAGTCACTGGCGTCGCTTAGAATGGAAAAAGTAGTAAGATGAGTGGAAAGAAAACAAAAAAGAAAAACAGATCAGGAAATGAAGGGAGAAAAAAGGTCGTATGAAGTTAGTGGGCGCAGAGAAAATTGGGGAGTAAAATATTAATAGGAGAAAGAATGCTAAATAAGTTATGGAAGGTAAGAGAGAAGATGGATGGGGAGTTAAAAGTTGTTTGATGATATGTAGGACGGGGTAAGTTAGGATCAACAAAAAGATACGACGTTGAGTAGGGAATTTTAGGAGCCAAGGACCTAGTGACAGGTGGAAAACTCATTTAAACCATTATAAAAGAAAGAGTAATTTGATTCATACATATGTTAAACAGGTAGATGCCACCTAGATTCTATAGTCTACATCATTGTTTAGGAGTATTTAACTACAGTTTACAATCTGCTACATATTATACACGTCTACCGTAAGCTATATATTAAGCATAATATTTTGATAATAGAGTACGTAATTGTACCGCAGTCAATTCACCGCGTTGCTCAATTTTTGTTTTTTGTTTATGATATAATGTTAACGGTCACAATGCATCTAATCTATTTGTAAATAGTGCCATATAAATTGCAACGTCTGAAAGAGGGAGCAACAAAAAGTGAAAATTATTATAATGTATAATTTGTAAATATGTAGTGATTAAATTTTAAAGATTTTAGATTATGGGAGAGGGCTGCCACTTGACTAACGTCATATTGCAGCAATTTTTAAAAAATAAACAAACGTACCTATGTAAATACAATAGAAATAGATACATAGTTTACTTATTTTTGAATTGATGAATATTTCTACATCATAGTATGTTTTACAAAGCAAATAATTCCTCAGGTTTTTAGGTAAAAATGTATCAGTACCATACTTCAAATTACCGAGTAACATGTTATACACTTTCAAAGCTAATTATCTCAGGTATGTGAGATGAGGTCCACCAGACCTCTCATACAGTGATCATGTCTATCTTTATGTTTTTAATATATTTCCATCTTTAAATGTCTTTCAGCTCCCTTTAAATGCAGGACTTAAATACTGTACTCCCAAGAGGATGCTGAGACTAAAGTTACATATTCGATAGGGATAAAATAACCTTTTCCCCTTAGATTAGGAAAAGTATAATTTAAAGCGATTTAAATGCATTCTTATCGCACATATTGCGTCAACTCCTATTGAGGATAAATACAAGTTATCACGATGTTTTTCCTTCATTTGCCTACGTGACTAATCTAAAAAAACTTTTATTTTACGCTTCGTTATGGATCAATGCGAAAACAACTTGAAAAAGCAGGGTTCTGAGTGAGATTAAATTCGCGACAGAGGTATGTCTAACTAACCGAGTCAAGGTTCATATTTTGTCTGTTCTGTGCCGATAAAGCTCGTTCCCTTAAAAGTTCACATTCGGAACATAGCGGATGTGAATTGGTAGATATAAGAAATTAGTTCAGCACGCATGAATAGAAGAAAGATAAAAGGAACTCGGCGGTTAATGAACTAAGAGACAAAGGCATTGGACCCCCTGTGATCATGAAAGCATTGCTTTCGAAATGCGCATTAGGGATTCTGAATAACTGGTGACCGCTAAGCGATTATCCGTTTCCCGGGAATCGCCTTAGACGTTTGCCGCTGTCGGCGCTTGGAGAACGCATGAATAGTCAATATTGTGGTTTACCTGATCCAATTCATATAATGGAACGGTGAACTTTTGATAGGTCGTTACTTCCAAAGATAACTAATTTAATGGGTGAGCTCCTTGATAGCCGAGTGGGCAGCGTGTTCTACTCTGATGAAAGCTATTACGGATTCAATTCCCGGTGAGGGCATCGGTGCGAGATGACCCTAGCTGTCGAAGCTCTTTTAACAATACCTCAGCTACTACCACCACCTCATTTTCCTCATGAGCTTGGAAGTACGAGTATTTTCGGTTGGTCGTAAAGTACACTAAAACCTTTTTTACCGAACGAGTAGAGATACATGTTTCCTTATTTTATAATAAGTTACACTGGATTGTCAATTTTTAGAACAGGAACGAATATTTTAGCGACATCTATATATTCAGATAATCTGTTTCGAAATTAATTTGTTTATTTCATTTATTATAACAAGCATCAACATACATCACGAGGCCAATTACAGCTGACGACAAACAAAAGCGAATAAATAAAATCAACAATAGAACGATTATGTCAAGTTTTATAAAGAACAAACGAAACAAACGAAAATTACAGAAATAACTAAATGGATTTAAGCAGAAACTCCAGAAAGAAATTTCTCTTATTCCCTCTTACTCAGACATTTCAGATCAGAAAATGAATAAATTTCTAGCAATCATTCTTAGAATTGAGTTAAAAGAGGGATAAAAAGGATCAAAGGTGTTTTTGAAAGATGAAGAGTTCAAAATTGAAGGTTTTCTGAAAAAGAGACACCATTTTATTACCGACGGAGTATGCAAAGTGAAGGTATAAGAAAGGCGAATTGTTCTTAAGGGAATTCGAAAATTGAAAAGAGAAAGAAAGGATGGGGAATTGACCTTGTAGATAATATTATATAGGAAAGGAATGAAGAATAAGAAGTTATAATAGAAAGGAGATTTACAATATTCAGAAGAAATGGTTTTGACATACTCCTGTAATTGAGGATAACGAAATCTTAATTCTGTCGGGTACCTCAGATGGAAAGAAATAAATGCAGTAAATAGGGAAGTATTCGGTAGTGAAACAATAAAAACCTTCATGCCGATCCTTTCAGTTAAAATTGCAACTATAAAGGAGATTCTCATGATACTGATACGATTTTTTCACGATATGATTCCATCCTTTTATTCATAACTATGTATTATAACGAGCAAGAACAATTTGTACTTTTTTCACAAATTATTTTTATTATAAACAATAAAAAATAATTTGTGGAAAAAGTACAAATTGTTCTTTCTCATTATGGAATATTTCCATAAGACAACGCCCGAAACTGTGAATTTTATAACTATGTATTATTTGTTTTAAACATAATTTAACTTTAACTGGAAATGAAAAGCGTTATTAGGACAGTAGATTGGATAGATGAGTATCAGAGTGCAAAGAAGAAAATAGAAAACGATCGTGGATCATCATCATTGAACTGCGCGTAGTTGGAATATTGCCAGATCGCAACATTCATTCTCAGCATTTGCTGCCAATCCCTCCTAATTTAAGAGAGAAAACCTCAAATATTCGCGGTTCCCTTTCGACGGAAATGTGACGCATCATTTCACTTAATTGTCATATCGTGTAAAAATCGAAAATAGGTCGCACTATTACCACAAGAATGTCGACAAACCCATAGTATCATGTTATTGTTCTATGTTTGCATTCTTCGTAAGTAGTTGCTACTATTTTTCATAAGTTATATTAATCATAATTATAATCATACATGCACCAAGATTTAACTTACATTAATTTAATTAAAAAATTAAAAAGTCCTAGTTCTGTCCTTTTTTAAAAATTTGGAATTTCCAAGTTTCTCTACAAATATAAATATAGTCACCCTAATTCATGTCTGAATGAAAGATAATAATAATTACAGAGTTTAAAAGAAGGGGGATAAGCAAAATTGTTAGGAAATTATCCGAACCGTGTTTAAACTGAATTAATCCATAGATTTTAAAACAGAAATTTTACCCAATTGTTCAGAACAGGAGTTTGGAAAGGTATGTACATTATCATAATCCGTTTTTGATATCAGCAAGCTTTCATCGACCTCCTTTTAATATTCGATGATTTTAGAGAACCAACGGTTGGTGATTTACTGTCTATTAATTTAAATAAAAAGTCGTTGATATAAAAACAGTACAAATTCTTATTGAATATTTACGCAGAACCTGCTAATGTTACATAAAACATGCTAATACTAGCAAATACAGATCAGCGTATTTTGCGGTAAGTTTTGCTACAATGATCTCTTGCAAGAATATCATTGAAAAATGATTGATGAGAACCACCCTAATTTAAACCGATTATACATTACATTGGGATCTATTCGGTTATTGTTTAGAGTATCAAATGTAATCGTAACCGATTCCGGAACATGCAACTATTCTATTCAATGAAAGCGAACTTTCGCTGGAAATCAGCTTTCCATAGATCTGCGATAGCCGTGCTTGCCGCGGAATGAATGGAATGGAAATAGCACCTGCTTCAACGCATTCATTGGGGATTACGTTTTAAGGCTTACGACCAATAATTCACTGTTTCAGCCATGGGTTATCGCAGCCTAAATCCACAGGTCCATCGAACTCAATTCGAATCCTAGAATACGACATTTATGTATGTACAACATGCGATCTCCTATAGCAATGAACCCCCTATTCAATCCTAACTTCAGAGGAATAGCTGAAGCATTTTTGGTAGTGAACTGCTCTAATTATATTTTTTCCTTATTAATCTTTTCTTCTTTATCTAAAGATAAAACTTATCGGTCAGATAGAATAAATTTTCCTGTAAATATTTACGGCCCTAAAATATATGTATAAAAAATTAATTTGGCGAACGGATATTGAAATCGCGAAGAATTTTCCCCGAAAGACGAGAAGCAGAATAAGTGATGAATTGCTGGCTGTTATAACGACATAACTCATGAAAAAAAACAAAAACTAATTTCACTGTAGATAACATTACACTGCTAGCATGGAAATAGAAAGGTAATTCAACCAGTAGATCGCAATGCCTCAAAATACTCCTCAATTATCTAGTTTTCTCTCAAACAGAAAGAAAAATGATCACCTATCGAATGATAATATTAAGAGAAACTAGAGAACAGGCATTCCTTGATACGCTGATTGTTCATATATTCATTACTCCTAGTTGGACGGATAAATGCGTTAATAATCTGACAGGTGATATCAAAGATCTGGGTTAATTAGCTACTCAATCACATCGGCTTTGAATTCGTAGAATTTCAACTTAAAACACTAGATTGATAGCACTACTTCGTTATTATTTCACCAATAATAATCGACACTATCGATTTCGGCGTATTTACGTCATACTCTACTCCTTCATTTTCATAAACAAAGAAAAACAGAAATTAAATTGGGGTTTCATTGACCAACCTTCTAAGGTCAGACTCTACTGGGTGCATCTTATCACTCCCGATCTTTCAACTATCCGGCTTGATCAATTCAGGTTTCAATACCTGTGTAACACGTGAATATCCAGCAGATGTCACTGCAAAGCTCACGCAGTTTCGGCATTATTTAATTATTTTTTCAACTTTTCAAATCCTTGGCCATATTAGTACGACTACATTAGTTTGAGTTAGCATTGGTTATGAGCAATGCAATATATTTGCAAATTAGGTTGGCCATATGTTCCGTATTCACCGGGGTGACCACCGGGGTATGGTCGACAAATGTACTTTTCTCCATTAAAGTCTCCACCAAAAATGACGCTCTATTAACGATATTCAGTATCAAACAACAAAGAATTAAAAAGATAAAATCTAAAATATGGTTAAACTCGTGGTAAATTTAAGACCGCAAGGATTGTCAGCCCTTAAAATAATGTTGAGGTTTCGGTGAAAAAAGTTAGCTTTCATACGTATGTGAAACTGTGTTAACATTAACATCTATTGACTTTGTGTTCATTAGTGAGCCCAACTAGGGATATTTTACCTCATGATCATGATAAAATTTCCGTCAACGAAATGGCCAAGAATTCTGTCTGTAACATCTGCGTTGAATTAATGAGAACATTCCCCAAAAAAGATAGAGTGAAAGTAATAGTCCCATTTTACAGACGGGAAATGTTCCGTTTTCAACTAGATGGGAAGTCAGCCTACTTACATTCAAGTCATGTAGCACTGCAGGCTATGATCACCTTAATGGAAGACCATTAGTATTAAACTCATGGTTTCTACTGTATGATGACGTCGAATTGATCCATTAACAAGAGTCGTGCATTCGTGCAACGAAGAGTAGCTTCAGCTTCAATTCCAGCTCTACGATGAATGTAAATATCTACTTTCCTAGAAAACAAGGTTTTAAAAACAGAAAGATTTCCGCTTTAAATGGCCTCAAACGAAATGTTGCCGATGAAAAGAAATACGAGAATTAATAATTCTACACATCAAACATGAATATGATGATAGGCTTAGCGCAGCATCTGCTTCAGTTCGCCTGACCCTGATAAAAGGTCAGAGGAAGCTAAAAACATTTGCTAATATTGCGTCGTTCTTTCAACGAATCTCTTTCCTTAATTAGCACAATGTAATCTGAGAATATCTGCTTTAAGAAAACCCAAAGATATTTACGAATTTCTTGAAACTTATCGGAAATATGCCAATAGTGCTGCGTTTATCCTGAGGTTGAATACCGGAAAAACACCTCATGTTATTATTACGAAATATTACACTTTAGGAGATTCAGCTGTTGATCATTTGGTATGAAATTATCCACGAAGGAGAAAGCAACATTTTCAAAAGTCAAGTTTACATTTTCCAGCTAATAAAGAAAGTTACTGCGGAACAGTATGTAAATTCCTTACGATGTGCAGAAAAAACCAACCCGAACAGTTTACACAACCACGAAGTGGGGAAAATGCAATTTGAGTTGTCAATTAGATGCTTTTGAACAAACTTCATGAGAAAGTATTAAGATCGTCTGCTCGGTTAAGGACGAGCATTTCGGGAGAAAATGGGATTTAAAAATGTATTTAAAGGGACCTTTTGTCGAGTAACACTTTCATAAATTACTATACAAGCTGTTCATTACGATACTGGTTATCCGACGGACATTTTTCTGCTGTTTTTTTTCGAGTGGTAAACAATTTACCGATTCCCTCTGAGTTGTCCGCTGCTGAATTGCAAATAGCGCAACATTCATTGTCCTAGATGCATTACGGCGTAAGATTTAGAGTGGATTGCGTGCGACCCTGGACCAACAATGAAGATTAAGAGCATGGAAGTACTTGCGTAAGATAAAAACAGGGAGATAACTAAAGAGGTTTATTTACCCAGAATCAAATAAACTAATCTATACAGATTTTTCTCTGTTTTTGTCTTGGAATGCCACCAAGATAAGCCTCACGCAATTGATAATCTTGCGGAGGATAATTTTCAATTAGAAATTGAAAAAATTCATGCTCATATTTGTATTACGATTAAACGTCATGGATTTGAAATTATACTACCAATAACTTTAAGGAAGATTTAAAAGTATTAATGTAGTAAAGTAGTATACAGTAAGTAAGTAAAGTATCAAATGTAGCTTATAATGGATGTAAAAAGGAAGATTAGCTCAAGAATCGCATCATTGAAGTTATAAGTCAAGCGATGTTTCAAAACTTCATCACCTAATTATAAGAGGCAGGAAAAGCAGGAAACGCAGATATTATTCTGAGAAAGATTTGCTTTCTATATGTTTAGCTTCACAAAATATGTGAGCAGACGATTAGGTGCATTGGAATTTAATCAAATATGGGCGGGAGACTAAAATCTAATCTGAGATTTATCTTCTTGGAAAAATGAAAGGGAATAAAAATACTTTTTCCATTACATAATTCAGGGATTTTATTTCTTGCAAAACACGAAGACGAGGAACTAAAAATAATGCAATAAACGACCTGAATAGTTTAATTTTATAATACATTCACGTAGATATCGATCAGTTTGAAGAGTCATCAGCCTAAATCATTGATTGTATGCTAAAATCTTCCACTATTGGTAACAAAAGCTTTGGAGAAGGAATGCGCTAAGTTACCCTAGCTATTCTCCCCGAGATAGGATGCCATACGCAGAGAAAGTTCGCGTAATAGTAGCTCCACTACCAGATGAATAGCGCTTTTCCAGCATTCAGTAAGAAGTTACCAAAATGAATGGAATTAATCCATTCAATAAATATTGTACAGCGTATATCCACAAACTTGTGGAAAGAAACGAAGTTGGGCGCTCTCTTAGCGTTAATTAACATTATTGATATCTCAGTAGCTTACAAAATAGTAATACAAAATTGACATTTTTTAAGGTGAGTTTTTGGACAAGAAAGTAAATTAGAAACATGTAAATAGTGGAGGTATATGCATGCATGTGTCATAATTTTAACTGGCATACGGAAATTACTGTTGAATATCTTATTATTTTTTAATATAAATAACGCATCGTTTTCCTCGTTCAACAGAAAATTAAGTTGGTTGCTATCAGGTCTTTTAAAAGTCAGTTAGATTCAGAATTCTGTCAGAAATGTCTTTCAGTTTAGTTTTTAAATTTTATGGAACGGAGGCTAAAGAATGAAGACTTCTCACCGTATCGTTAGCACTGCTTCAATTATTTTCGCGATGAAATATTTCTACCCGTAGGAAATGAACCGTTAATTTAAAAGAAATTTCCCAACTGAATTCGTGTCACACGAGGAATGACAATAAATCTCATATTTTCCTCGTCCACGAGAAAAAGAAAGATGCCTACCTTTGTAGGGTTTATTTTTGACTTGTCTATTCCAAGCTCATATCTCCTCATATCGCAAAATTCAGAGGAATTGTGTTTGTGAAATTCTGGAAAAAGAGGTCCCAAACAAAAGATGAATCACAAGGCGTGACTTTCGCCGGTCTTCGACGCCTTTTATGTTCTCTTTTCCAGAATGCATTGCCGAAGGAACTGAAAAGTTCGCCCCCTTTCCATGACTAAATACGTTATTTATGAACGTTTCTCGGAGATCTTCAGGCGTGATTCTGTCCCTCGTTAAGTTCAGTCTCCTGCTGACTCGAAAGGAATTGTGATGTGAGTGAAAAAATGACGTTTTCTTTCGCCAAGAGAGATTTCGGCGACGTTATTATTGAAGTATAAATAGAAGTGAAAATATCGACGTTACTGGGACTCAAGCCCACTTTTCGGGAAGATGTGTCAGTACAAAGGTAGGAAGAAAAAAAAAACACTTTTCCTCCGTCGTGATTACTTGTTAACGAATCACGTTGAAGTTGTTTATTTATTTATTTGCAATGTCAAGTTACAAGTGGAAACCTGTCCGGTGGCAACTCATAAAAAATATATAGAAAATATAAAATCAGATATTTAAACATATTCAGCCAACACAGTCCGATTTACAACCCTTACTACAATATAAAATTATCAGTCACCCATAGTACTACAAACAAAAATATCTATGTTATTATAGAAAATATAAAATCTGATATTTAAACATATTTAGTCAACAGTCCGATTTACAATCCTTACTAGAATATAAAATTATCAGTCACCCATAGCACAAACAAAAATATCTATGTTATCAATTAATGGTGGCAGCGTATACATATGCATTAATTATATAACTTTACAAAAAATGCTGAGAACAATATCCAATTAACCTATTGATAATCTACATCTACAGTATTTTACCACATTTCTTTTTAAATGATTTGAGATTAGCTGGAAAGGGCTTCAAAAGCGATTCAGGCAACTTATTCCACTCTGTTATCCCTCTGTTTAAAAAGGAGTATTTAGCTATGTTAGTTCTCTGCGGTCTAAGTTTTATTTTCTGGCTATGACACCTTCCTAAAAAATCAGGCTCTTTGATTAAATGTTTAAATCCTTCCCATCCCTTCCTGCCTGAAACTATCTGATAAATGCAACCTAGCCTATTTATTTTCCTTCTCTTCTCCAGTGATTCCCAGTTAGATTGTTAGAGAGTTTTAAATTCGGCTTCTAAGTAGACCTGTCTGGATTGAAGTGAAGCAAAGAGGGATTAAGAAATGGTGAAAAATCAATGCAAAGCAGGTTCCTACTTGATATCTTTATTAAGTGTTAGACTCTATTAAGCACTATAAATATTACTCAAATCATCGGCTCTGAAATGACGGCCGGAATGAATTTCATTAACTCAAGGCATTGCACTAGTTAAAAAAATAAAACGGCTGACATTCACTTCTAAGATTAGAAGATCTGTTTAGAAATGATACAAATAATATTGATGGCATAATTATAGTCTTTTATTAACCGAAAGTTATGCTAATTTCAATTTTAAAATAAGTCATACATGTTAGGAGTGCGTGTAGGAGTGTCGAACATGTAATTGAACACGTTCCACAGGGTGGCGAGATGTCACTAAATTAAAACGGGGGCTAGAAGAAGGAAAAAGTCGCTAGATATAGAGAAAATATCACTAACTTGGCAACTATGCAGAAATAGAAGCAACAATAATTCCGGCATCGACCTCCCTCACATACGGAGGAAAATAAAATGGAAAATGTACTGAGTGAAATAAAGTAAAGTAATATTTGTAGTATTTCCGAAGAGTGATGCAAGAAAAGGAACCTATGTGTTGATTTTAAGGGAAGATACACCTCTGGAATAGAAGAACTATATAATGCAGAAGTGAAGCTGAGTCGACATCCACTGTTTATGAGTATGTGCTCCTTAGAGAGCGTTTCTCTCGAAATAGAAATTATGGATCCTTATGCAGTTATTTCGTTGGAAATTAGAAAATTAAAGTTCACATACTAAACGGGTAAGGAATTATCATTATTCCGGTAGTTAGTAACGGGCTCATTCTTTAGAAAAAGGGCCCTTTGTATTCTTTTCCCATTTACCCCGGAAAATTTTTTCGGAACACTAAAAGGTAGGGATTGAGGATTACAGAAACTCAAAGTTTTCGTGGAACAACTTTTGAAGAAAGATTCCATAGAATTTTGAAAATGCGCATATCAATTCTTTATCTACTGTAATCAGCTGGGAACTGTACTCGCGTGTAAGGTATCCATGGTGCGCGCAGCATTCGCCTATGCAATGCTACAAGGGCTTCAGATTCTGTATTCCAGAGCGAACACAAAAGATTACTTTCACAGGTAGAGACATGGATGAGCCCGGCGGTCGAACGGAGGGTCAAGGTTTTGGGGGCGCATGACCTTTGCCGAAGTTTTAGAAGCCAAAATGTCGGTGATTTACAACCGTAAAAGATTTTATGATAAGAATAAACAAACCTATTGAATATTTCTTATGGTTTCTACACCGATTTCGTACAACCATTGATTCTAATTAAATATTACTGTATACGAAGCTTACAGACATAAAATTAAAAAAAGAGCACTGAAACGCAAAATGAACTGAACGTACTATGTTTACATATTTCTTATAGAATTATGTAACATATTTGTTTATATATTTCTTATAGAAACCACTGTTTCTGAATAAGAAATACTGTAAAAGAAACCACTGTAATAACGGTGGTTTCTATATACGGACATTATTATAATAGATTTTTGATATCGTTGCCTGAAAACATTTCCACCAGTTATGATTCTGGTTAAGATCATACACCCTACTTACCTTAATTTGAATTCCCCTTTCGCTTACGGGACCGTATATTTTCCCGAGAATATCCTTGTCTTGATGTTTACCTCTAAGATTTTATTTGCGTATTTTTCTTGATTATTTGTAATTATTATGAAGTGAACAACGCAATTCAAATATGGAATGTTTCTCCGAATCCGAAAGTTGATTAATTGACCGTTATTGACAGAAGTCTTAGAAAATATTTGTAATCACTCACTCTGGAGAAACTCACCTCTGCTCAGCCTCCCGCTGGTTTTTTTAAGTACTCGACCCTCGTTAACGTACTTGTGCCGTATGCTGTAAGCAAGATCCACCGTTTGGCGGGTTTTTCGAGGTGCCTCATCGGCATTGCAAATCGCATGTATTCAAGTGCATGAAACCTTACTCTTATGAGTCCTCAGTCTGCTGGAAAATATCCGGAAATCCACAACGGAAGCAATGGGGAAAAATGGCACGTTAGGAAATCCAGTACCTTACCGCCCAAGCTTAACTGTCAAGACATACTTGAGCGTGAAAATAACTATTATATTATAGCTACAATCGCGGTATGTAACTAGCGTAATGTCCTTTGGGTGAGAAAAGGACAGTTCAATGCTTTTCATTTGTTTCAAATCGTAACTAATATATCTGGTATTCTTTTAATTTCCTTTTTTACATTTCTACAACATTTTTTGTTCTCCTTATGTAAATTTAACTAGCCGCGTGCATGCACCCTCTGGGTGCAGTTGTTTGGTCTTGACCAGACATCTGGACTATGAACATGTACTAACATTCATTTTTAATCATTACTTTCATATGGACATACCAATCATAGTGTATTCTTATGGGAAAACGCAATACCTCGGTTTCAACAATCGTTTCGGCCGTCAAGGGGATTGGTTGTTTACAGCCTCAAATTTTCACGAAATTTCCGTTTATTTTAACCGATTTCTCGCCATTTCGACCCGATAACGATATTTGGCGACCAAAATAAGAATCTCTATTCATTTCTCTTTCTTTTGGTGCTTATCTCGAGTTCGTAAACCTATTGTTTCTAATTTAAATTTCCAAAAGAAATGTAGCTTGCAACCAATAAAAGTGAGGTTTACGTGCATTTCTTATGAGAACGGTTTTTCTTATGGGAAAACGCAATACCTCGGTTTCAACAATTGCATTCGTCGTCAAGGGGATTGGTTGTTTACAGCCTCAAATTTTCACGAAATTTCCGTTTATTTTAACCGAATTCTCGCCATTTCGACCCGATAACGATATTTCACGACCAAAATAAGAATCTCTATTAATTTCTCTTTCTTTTGGTGCTTATCTCGAGTTCGTAAGTTTATGGTTTCTAATTTAATTTTGCAAAAGAAATGTAGCCTGCAACCGATAAAAGTGAGGTTTACGTGCATTTCTTATGAGAACGGTTTTTCTTTTCTGGGTTCGAACTGGGGCCGTTCAGGTAAAAGAAAATTTTGCCACATTGTAGGGTGCAGCAGTCTACATCGAATGCACGTTTTAGCATCGCTCTAGTTCTTGGCGATGGCTAGAAAAACGCTTTTTGTAGACAGACGGACTGACAGACACCGTTACGTTTTTAATATATATAGACTAGCCGCGTGCATGCACCCTCTGGGTGCAGTTGTTTGGTCTGGACCAGACATCTGGACTATGAGCATGTACTATCATTCATTTTTAATCATTACTTTCATATGGAAATATCAATCATAGTGTATTCTTATGGGAAAACGCGATACCTCGGTTTCAACAATCGCATTCGTCGTCAAGGGGACTCGTTCTTTATAGCCTCAAAATTTAACGAAATTTCCGTTTATTTTAACCGAATTCTCGCCATTTCGACCCGATAACGATATTTCACGACCAAAATAAGAATCTCTATTAATTTCTCTTTCTTTTGGTGCTTATCTCGAGTTCGTAAGTTTATGGTTTCTAATTTAATTTTGCAAAAGAAATGTAGCCTGCAACCGATAAAAGTGAGGTTTACGTGCATTTCTTATGAGAACGGTTTTTCTTCTCTGGGTTCGAACTGGGGACGTTCAGGTAAAAGAAAATTTTGCCACATTGTAGGGTGCAGCAGTCTACATCGAATGCACGTTTCAGCATCGCTCTAGCTCTTCGCGTTGGCGAGAAAAACGCTTTTTGTAGACAGACAGACAGACACCGTTACGTTTTTAATATATAAGACTAGCCGCGTGCATGCACCCTCTGGGTGCAGTTTTTTGGTCTGGACCAGACATCTGGTCTATGAACATGTACTATCAGTCATTTTTAATCATTACTTTCATATGGGCATATCAATCATAGTGTATTCTTATGGAAAAAGGCAATACCTCGGTTTCAACAATCCTTTCCGTCGTCAAGGGGACTCGTTGTTTATAGCCTCAAAATTTCACGAAATTTCCGTCTATTTTAACCGAATTCTCACCATTTCGACCCGATAACGATATTTCACGACCAAAATAAGAATCTCTATTAATTTCTCTTTCTTTTGGTGCTTATCGCGATTTCGTAAGCCTATTGTTTCTAATTTAAATTTGCAAAAGAAATGTAGCCTGCAACCGATAAAAGTGAGGTTTACGTGTATTTCTTATGAGGATAGTGTATTCCTATGGAAAAACGCAATACCTCGGTTTCAACAATCCTTTCCGTCGTCAAGGGGACTCGTTGTTTATAGCCTCAAATTTTCACGAAGTTTCCGTTTATTTTAACCGAATTCTCGCCATTTCGGCCCGATAACGATATTTCACGACCAAAATAAGAATCTCTATTCATTTCTCTTTCTTTTGGTGCTTATCTCGATTTCGTAAGACTATGGTTTCTAATTTAATTTTGCAAAAGTAATGAAGCCTGCAACCGATAAAAGTGTGGTTTACGTGCATTTCTTATGAGAACGGTTTTTCTTCTCTGGGTTCGAACTGGGGCCGTTCAGGTAAAAGAAAATTTTGCCACATTGTAGGGTGCAGCATTCTACATCGAATGCACGTTTCAGCATCGCTCTAGCTCTTGGCATTGGCGAGAAAAACGCTTTTTGTAGACAGACGGACCGACAGACAGACAGACAGACACCGTTACGTTTTTAATATATAAGATAGATAGAAGATAGATAGATAGATAGACGCTTAATGTCGAAGACTATTGTTACTTTCCATTGTGTGTGAATGTTGTATATTGTTTTCAGTTTTGCGCATTCTTTGCGTGAATTCGTCAGAATTTTCATTAATAGATCCAGCCCGAGGCACTTTTAAGTCCTCCCAACTCAAAGGCATAGCTGATATTCGGGAAATTAAGCGTATAAGAGCGTGATTTAGAAAAAAACTGAGGTTATAATTAGAACGGTAAAAGAATGGAAGTGGTTACGCGGAAAAACGGGACTTCCCTGTGAAAATAAGTCTGATTGGAATAGCAGAAAGAATCATGGGGAAGGAACTGCGTCTTATCAGTGTCTTTCCGCTTGATAAAACAGCGTTGCCAAAAATCGCAATTACAGTATTCTTTGGCAAAAAGACTCTATCCGGCGTTGCTGTGTGCTCAATTTCGATTTTATCCCTACTAACTAACATTAGTAATTAACTTACGTGATAAGAAAGTCAAAGAATAATTTGGGCCTTATTTCACTAATTCCAAGAATGTTTCCCCCTCTACTGCAATTCTGAGCCATAACATCCCACAATAGGTATCAATAGAAAAATTATTGCTGTTCATATCCGACCTCGAGAATAAGTAGTAAAAGAGTAACAATGATAAGTTAATAATACCTGTAATGTGCATTGAATAGAGATATTCAGAGCGAAACGAGGTCTTTGGATTGTCCTACTTATTTAAGAGTTCATATGTATTAATGATCGAACGTATAATTTCAGACGCATTAATTTAGCAATATTAAATATGCAGAACTAGGGCATAATTTACTGTGCACAAATTTAGATATTAATATATATTTATGAAATTTTTTAATGACAAGGAATGGGTAATGTGTGGTTTTGCACGTAAGGGCGTGCACCCAGGAAAAATCCCAAGGAAGAATAGACTTGAAAAAGGTGGACGGGGCCGGGAATCGAACCCGGGTCTCCTGATTGCCGGTCGGGTGGAACTCGCAACGTCCTTGCTCACAAACTCTCCCGAATGGCTCCGGCGAGATAGCTCAACGGACAGAGCACCCGACCGGCAATCGGGAGACCCGGGTTTGATTCCCGGTCCCGTCGGACTTTTTTCAAGTCTATTCGAAATTTTTTAATTTTAAAGTGAGGAATATATTTCGATTACCAAAGCGTTGACCTTCTCTTCGCCTGTTTTTCACACAGAATTTATAAAACATGGAAAAAACAGAAAAGAATACCGTCAAACAAACTAAATGTATCACAGAATTAACTGCAAATCTGGTATCGTCAACACCGGAATTTGACATATCCTAGACTAAGTATATGATAAGGAATTCACTCATATGCCGAATGGATTAATTTATTCTATGATCTATGTCCATTTACCCTTATATTTATGTCACGTATAACTAATGGTATTTTCAGTGATTAATAATATTCGAAAACAACGAATATAAATATATTTGCAACGGATTTAATATGACAATATTGAATCACGATTAGTGTTATTTCAACCTAAATATGCGAAAAAAATAATCAACGACGACCCTTCCTCTTTTAGTAGGTTAAAGGCCTGAACCCACCGGTGCGGCGACGCAGCCGCATGCGTTTTTATGATGGTACCTGGTCCTTCCTCTGCGTTCGTCACGTACTCAAATTCAATGGTTTCTTATGGGGCCGACCCCACCGACGCGGAAAGCGCCGTCCGGCGGATTAGTTCAAGGGATTAGTGCAGCGTTTTCGCGCCGGCAAATACGCCGCTCGGCTACGAACTCTGCATGCACAATTTTTCGATTTGCCGCAGCCCGTTTGCAATCAAATATTGTCGTTATTTTGATTAATTTCCTCAAAAGGATGCTTGTACACGATACCTTAACAATATCTGTACACCGTGATAAGTTTTCAGAACAATCAAAGCGATAGTACTCCGTAAAATCTCGTCCCCGTAAAGTACTGCAAAAATGATACGTACGATGTGTTTTCGGCATACAAGTGACTGTTTTCGGCCAAGAGTTGTATAGTTTTGATACTTTTTGTCGCAAGACGTTCAAAATTATCAATAAAAATTCTTGCGACAGAATGTTTAATTTATTTATGTCAAGCATATTTACTTTACTTAATTGTATGTTTCCTCAATGTAATATATGCGGCAATTAAAATAAAGTAACAGGTGTGTGTTATATATACTCCCTGCGCATATAATAGGCTACCTTTTATTTACCTAAAGGTCCCCAGTTCGAACCCAGACAATAAAAACCGTTCTCGTAATAAATACACGCAAACCTCACTTTTATCGGTTGCAGATTACATTTCCTTTGCAAAATTAAATTAGAAATAATAGTCGTTCGAAATCGAAACTAGCACCAAAAGAAATAAAATATGTTAATAGGAGTCATTAATATTCTGAAATTTTAACATTTGCAGTTACGAACAATTTGCAGGATCGATTTATTTACAGGGGATGATCATTTGGTTATCAGCTCGGGGTTTGTGTTCATTTTTACTTAAAACTCAAGAACAAGAATTAGTGAAACCTTAAAAAATGCGTATTATGAAAATCCATCCCCTAAGAATGAATAAAAGTTTTTCGTCTGTGATATTGGTTCTCGTTTCGATCCCAGGCGGATCCAAGCGTAATCGACCGTAATAGAAACAGATGGAGTTCATTTTAAGTTTTTCCTAATACTAATGATAGACAAGAACATGTGTTCACGACTGGTGGTCGTTCTTGCCGCAGCCGCGCCGGTGGGGCCTACCATGCGGACAGGGTGCATTTCTACGTCACCTAACGGGACTTTGGCCCCCCTCCCAAGTGTCATAAAAACGCGTTGCGGCTGCGTCGCCGCACCGGTGGGTTCAGGCCTTTACTCTCCTTGCGTCACCCTGCTTGTACGAGTGTTGTCTGAAGGAACGAAAAAGTGTCGGAGATATTGGATGAGAAAATGTTTGTACTAAAAGCAATAGGAAGGAAGGATGCCTGGCATGAGAACGGAGGGAAACAATTTAGAGATGAAAGTGATACATGGATCGTATTAGAGGGTTTGAAGGAAAACTTCAGGTGAATACACACAGGTCTCTTTTCAGGCATAATATTGATTGACGGATGTCTTCTATGCTGGTAGTTGGATGGCACAATTTGTCGTTCCTAATATCCTATCGGGTATCCTATTATAGGGATACTATAGGATTAAGTTCACAGGAATGATATGATAGAATTAGATCTAAGAGAGATGTCTAAGGCTGAAATAATATGTCCTCAAATTCGTCCTTTTTAGGGACCGGGTTGATGTGTGCTTTTTCTACGATTTTGGGAATATTTCCTCATTGGATATGATATCTGATAGGACGAGAAGAACGAGAGCGAGCTCGTTAGCTAAAGTTCATATGATAAGTGAAAGAATATCTGCTGGTCTCGGATTTTTTTTCCCTATTGAGCTATCGCATGAACTTTCCTAGACTATACATCTGACAACCCAATGGGATTCTTTATCTTATTTTATAATTATCTTGATTATCTTTACAGATAACTAATTAGGAAGTTCGGTGTTTTCACATCCCCAGCCATACGCCATATTGAGGCTTGCGGGGCATTAACGTAAATGTTTAAACTCCGAATTAGCGCGCGCAGTAAAAACATGTAGGTGGCAGTAGTCTATGACGAAGCATCTCTGATACTAGTAATGCAGGTTAAGTAAGTTTGCTTTCACTTTCGATTTATTAATGCTAATTCCCTCTTCGCCCTTCCTCATTTCAGTTAGGCAAACACCAGAAAAAAGACGTCGACAGTCTAAGCAAAGGCATTATCTCAGGAAAAGCACATGCTGTTTTGTAGTGATCGGTTGTGATAAAATACGATCACGTTTTTTCGGATTTCCGCTTGTATCTCCTTCGACATTGCAGGAGTGAACAAAGCGATTTTAACGTCCCATCATTGCAATGAGCTTAATATTCACAATCACAACTGCAGAACTCTTCAATTGAAAAATAAATAGAAGTAATGTGTACTTATATATAATATTTAATGGAATCGAAACACTGCGATGAGCTTAATATTAGCAATCAAAACTGCAGAACTCTTCAATTGAAAAATAAATACAGTAATACGCACTCATATATAATATTTAATGTAGTCAAAATACGTAGTACTGATTACCTGGAGTAGATATATCAATCAGAATTGAAGGTTAACCCGTAGAGTTTGAAGTAGTAGTATTGATAATAGTGCTTCGACAGCTGAGGTCATGTCGCATGCGGGCTTCCTCCGGGAATCGAACCCGCTTTCAACAAAGTCGAACAGCCCACTTGGCTATTCAGGAACAGTGGAGTAATCTCCACTTAAACCATCACATATAAGACACGGGGTGATTTTTGAAGACGTTTTGGAAAAAGGCGCGTCTTATACATCATCAAAAACGGTAAATCCCAAGTAAATCTCTTGAAATTTTCCTTAGATCATTATCTCCTACAACGGGATGTTTCCAGCGAAAAAACCTCCGGTTTTGGAATGTGGAAGCCCTAGATATCGCACTTGAGCAATCTATAGCAATTCTTCACGTCAAATTTACTCTAAAAATCGAAATTTGATGATGACTTCTTTAAAGCGCGAAAAGATTTTCGAATTTATCAATCTTGCGAATTTTCTCCCACGTCACTGTTTGTTGTCACTTTAACTCTCATCCGATTCCTTTCTATCGAATCTCCACGTGCAAGGAAATCCAGAGATTCGTTCAAATAGTGGACGGTAATTGAAAGGAAAACAAGAATGGTTTGTGTGCTAGTGAGCGGCGGACGAATGAAAGGCAAACAAAATGAAAACAGTCGACTATGGAAATGTAAAAAATGGATTCAATACAGTTTTGCGGCATCTGTGGTTAATGCTCGAATTAATTAAGACAATATTTGTCTTCCGAAGCACTCCGAGTTGATGTATGCACGGATCAAAATGCACACTGCGAATCGATGCCGATGGCATTAGAGATTATGTCTGTAATGCGAATACATCTCATCTGCTAATAGAATCCGCGGTCGTAGATACTTCGCTAGATAGAGTAATATTTCGTATCTATTTTTACTATCTGTTATCTGTCTACTGTTAATTACTATATACTATCCTAGTTCCAAATTAGACGGAATACAACTGCCATCTTTGAAAGAAATACCTAATTTATTTTAGTCATTCCGGTGTGCACTTCTTGCATTCTTAAACCATAATTAATATAATAAACCATAATCCTCGTGAATTTTCGGTTTTATCGTAATATTCGCTCGCTTTAATAATTTTGGTTGGAAAATATCTCTCCCTAAATTTCGTATCTATTTTAATATTCACTAGCTACAATAAGATCCGTTTGAAAATAACTCTTTCTATAACATTTTCTTTTATATTTGGATTGCGTAATTATTTGCATTGAGTAAGTATTTAGCCCATACGTAGCCATAAAGTTAACAGATGTACTTTCAGACAAAATCGAAATATTACGGAAATTTACGAATTTTACTAATCGAGGGATTGGTTCAGTTTGCACCGGCTGGTAACAAAAAAAACAGCGAGGGAGTTCAAATAAGAGTATAACGTTCCTTCCGAAAACCGCATTACAGGGTGTGAGTGAATGTGAGTTCCGCAAACGAATCCACTAGCAAAACACCTCCTTTATTTTCCTTAATCAATAAAAAAAGGAGTAGACAGTAGGATTTTTGAAAGATAACTTTTTCCATGAGATTCACAGGAAGCCAAAGAGGCTACGTTTGTTCATTTAAGAGGTGATACGAAATTCATCTACATCTGAGAACGGTTAAACCAATTCTTTCTGAAACATTTAACCTCAAAAGTTATCGCAATAAAAATTGCCCCAAAATGACTGGCTTGTAAGTAAACGTTCTTTCTTGCAAATTAATGATGTTACGATTTCATTTAAGTCATGCATTTCCAGTTACGCAAAGTCTATTTTCTACCTTACCGGTTCTTATTTGCATCTCAATTCAATTGAGGGGCGCAAAATTACTTGAAATGGGTTACTTCCATAGTTGTCGCTGAGAAAAATAAGCCGCTCGTGGATTGGAAAGGAACCTCAAAGTATCAACAAAATGTACCTACATCGTCGAATTAATCAATCTTCTATTATCCGTCATAGCAAGTAATTTACGTATGAAATACACAGGGAAAGTTAAATCAGATATATTAGGGAGTAAGAAAATCCATTCCTGCCAACATTTCAGTTACTATGGAGGAATATTTAGAAAAAACGGCTCCATTAGGAAAAACAAAAGCTCTGAAATTAGCTGAAACCTAAATATCATATGAGGCGTGTCCTTTGAGCGAGCGAATTCATTAAATATGTAATTAAGCGTAGAGAGCAAAATTGAATAATTATTTCAATTATAATTTACTATCGAATTTAATAAATAAGTTTGTTAAGAGATAAAGGTTCTCCAAGCGCCGAAATAGCGGCGACCGTCTAAGGGCGATTACCGGGAAACGGATAATCGTATTAGCGGTCCCAGTTCTTTAGAATCCCGATGTACATTTCGGAAACAATGCTTCCATCTTCATAGGGGGTCCAATGCTGAATGTGTCTGAAATTCAGCATTGGACCCCCTATGAAGATGGAAGCATTGTTTCCGAAATGTACATCGGGATTCTAAAGAACTGGGACCGCTAATACGATTATCCGTTTCCCGGTAATCGCCCTTAGACGGTCGCCGCTATTTCGGCGCTTGGAGAACCTTTATCTCTTAGTTCATTGACCGCCGAGTTCCTTTTTTCTCCTTCTAAATAAGTTTGTGTTTGTCTAATTCCGTCTTCAAAACATTTAATAATAATAATAATGCCGTCTTTTTTTTCAACTAGTTGGGCGAATTTTGGCCAAGGCAGGCCACTCTTACAATTAATCCATTTTGCTACTATTTTAATATATTTTTTTTCTCTTTTTTCTTGATAAACGCGACAATCAAATTTAAGTTTACTGATCAATATAACAGAAAAAAATTTTGATCGATTTCTCTCAAGAGATGCTTTGATAACTGAAATGCAGATATTAATTGAGAGAAAGTATCCCCTGTTCCTGCGCGATATGAATCATGAGAAGTTGGAGACAAATAAATTTTACGGACGAAACAGCATCATTTTTAAAAGCTGACGTTTTTCCTCCCAACCTCAATAGTTTTTTCATTACCTGCTTCCCTTTGGAAGATGAAACCGCAGCGGGGAAATGCATTGATTCGATGGAGAAAATTCTGAAAATTTCATTAATGAAACTTTTTCATTCACTTTTATCATTCGAACATGTGATTAGGTAGACCACTGGTCCCTACCGCCCACATGGCGATTTAATTTCCAAGTTGGCGGTGGGTATTTCCTAAATGATGAAAAGGAAAATTGGGGTTATATAAAAATAGTAATGATAATTCGTCTTTATTCTGATGAGATTAGACTTAAAAGTCCTCTCTCACATCTAATGACCTTACATTGACAGTGTAAAAAATTCCGATTGGTAGTAATATATAAATAAACTGTATCAATAAACATTATCATTATGAGTACATTTACTAAAGTTACTTCTGTGAGCGTTAAGTTATTGAGGCAGAAAGGAAATTACATAGTGAATAAGAATGCAACGGTGGGCGGTAGGTAATATAAGATTGTCGCACTTTGTTGTTGACAAATACAGAAATGATATATCTCTTGAAAATGAAAATTAATTTAACCGATGAAGAGAATCAGGAGAAATAAAAATTTATTTACTCACTAGGCACGATACGCGTGGAAAATTACCATTTTAATTAAATAATTTCGTATGAGAAATTTGTCAAATTCTTATCAAACGGAATGCTACTGTTTTGATCCACAATTGATTCGTTTTCCGTTGATTGCCACCAGTCAACTAAATGCCTATAGCATTGAATATTTCAATAACCTTGATCTCAAGATACTCTTAGTGAGTAGATGCTGGGTTCTAGTGCGCACGAGTTAGCACAGCAACTAGATGGAATAAGGCGAGAATAAACATCACTTAGACGGCTTCGAAGTTAATCGTACTGTAATGGAGAAGCCATAAAAGATACAGCATCGTGATAAAAATCTCGTTTTGGAGGACAAAGGAAGCTTTCACAACTCCTCTCTGGATTGCAATCACTTTGGAGCCAACTTGAGAAAGGGTCTTGAGAGTGTCAAAAAAATTTAGCACTTCATTGTGCTCCTTGAAATCCCATTTTAGCTGGTCAGTGAGCTTGATTGGCTCTCTGTTAAGTTCTTAAACATGTCCGATATATTTACGATATGCTTCCTCGAAAGGGACCAGCCTGAATGTTATAAAGAAATGTTATTGTGCTTTTATGAAGTGAAATGTGCTTTTATTGAGGAATTTGATAACGAGGAATGGGTAATGGGTGGTTTTGCACGTAAGGGCGTGCACCCAGGAAAATTCCCAAGGAAGAATAAACTTGAAAAAAGTCCGACGGGACCGGGAATCGAACCCGGGACTCCGGGCGAGATAGCTCAACGGACAGAGCACCCGACCGGCAATCGAGAGACCCGGGTTCGATTCCCGGTCCCGTCGGACTTTTTTTTTCAATTCTATTCTTTCTTGGGAATTTGATAACTATAAGTTAAATTTAAGTGGAAAACTTCTAAGAGGTATGCAAGCCCTTTACAAATTGTTTTAGTGATGCAATAATTGATAACCAATAATTAATAATCTCTCTTGCTCAAATACCAATTTCTCTTGACTTACTTTGTGGATTCTCTTCATCCACTAATTGAAGCCTTTGATTATTCTTTCTGTTTTCAACATAGATGCAATCCAAAGCAACATACTGTCAACGGGATTTCTGCTTTTTCTCCGCATAATTTGAAATTCGTTTGTAAAGTATATTGGTAAATATAATAGGAAATCAAGTTTCCATTCAGATACAGTCAAAGGATGCGAATTCAACTAATTAACGTTTGATTATAGGTGTCTCGATCCTCACTGAAATATTGACTCAGAAAGGAAAGGGAAAAATCGGATATTAATAATGGTCAAATTAGGAAGGGATCCAAAATAATTTCGCGTTTTTCCTGTAAAAGAAAACAATAAACATTGAAATTCCAGGGGAACGGAAAAATACAAACGACTCTGGGCGGCGTAAATGATGGATGAAAATGAATTAGGCATATACACGGGAGACATTTCCATCTGTTTTAAAGCGGCGGCGACAGGATGTTCATCTCTCTGTATTTTTAGGCTATTTACCATTCCATTCTGTTCCCTCTCCATATATGGATAGCAAATATTAAAATATTATTTTAACTTCTAAAATATAACAGTAAAGAGGAATTTGATGCGAATTTTTTTACTCTAGTCACATGAAACATTCTATCTATAGCATAAACAAAACTTTCAAAGCTGCCCTCTCAGCATTCGACGCCATCTGCTGGAGTGTGACAGATAAGATATGATTAGTAGCTCGTTGAGAATCAGAAGGAACTTATCCACAATACTGTGTGAGAGATGATCACAACGATAAATCCAGAATGTTGTTCTTTTCAAGAAAAATCAGGCTTTTTAAAAATCTTTGAATATGCACCTGAAACGGAATTATTTTTTCCCTTATGTTTTAACAGTTATCTATATCCTTTTACTTATTATTTTAACTTGTAAATTTTAATTTTTAATCTTTTGGCATATTATAATCATATGAATATATAACAAACCAATATTTATTTTATGGAAACTGGCTACTGCTCCAAGTTAGACAATATGGTTACAATGATATTATTGAAAATTACCATAGGGGTTAGAATTTAAATAAGTTAATGGGGCGAAATGATCTAATACTCATATGTTAATACTCATTATCAACAATGGTTACTAAAAGCTTTCGAATTTAATGCATAAGCAATCGCGCTTCACTTGTTAATGCATTAATACTACAAAAATTTATAATAAACTACCTGATAGTTTAAAAAATAATACAAACATAAAATTCAACAAAAAATTGAAGGAAATTTTACTAATGAAAGCATATTATAGTGTAAATGAATTTTTAACTGATAAACATTTTCACTAAGAATAATTGTAATTTTAAAGTAAATTTTATTTTAAATGTAATATAATGAGGGTAGTACATAGTTGTAACATTTTTTTATTATAATATATCTAATAAGAAAATTGTGTGTGTAATCTATAAAATATTATATTAAATTGTAAATTTTATGTTAATGTTAACTTAGATATGACATTAATGAGGGTTTTATATACATGTAACTTTTTTATTATAAAATATCTAATAAGGAATAGTATGATATGTGTAATGCATAACAATATTTGTTGTTGATAGTGTTTTTATATGATGATCTGACTTGTCCTATACATGTATTCCATGTCCTCGGAACAATAAAAATATTATTATTATTATTGCAAGAAGATAAAACTGATTCAATCGGTGGCTATGGATCCAGAATGAACATTTTCTTAATCCGCGATCAAATATGAGGCGATATGCCACTTCTTTTATCCCCGGTTTGTTTTGAAGTGCTTCTGCGTCTTTTTATTCTTAAAAGCGAAGGAATCCAAACAATCGATTTTTCTACACCAAAACAATAACAAGGAAGAGGCTCGGGAAGAAACGAAACATCACGTGTGAAGTTTCTCTCAAGAAAGAACTTCAAAACGGAATCCGTTTCCTATTTATCGTTTTGCGAGTGGAGGGAAAAAAAACTTCAAGAAGGTGTGCTATTTCCAGCCGTTGGTTATTTTGCTTTCTCGTAAAAGAGCGAAGGAATTCGCAATGCCTCCCGTCAATATTCGCACCGGTGGGTGGAGATCCCCTTTTGGGTAACTTCTGAGATGGACCAAAGAGCTCTGTAACGTTTACTAATGCTATATCAGGCACACGCGTGTTATCGTTACGTCATGAGCAGTGCTGCTGAAGCTCGATAAGTTTCAAAAGCTCGTACGCGCCGGCTTCTCTTGAAACAAAGCTCCGGAAATCGATTTACCCGAGCCTTTCAAATAGTTTTCAAAGGGCTATATCGAAAATTTTAATTTATGTTTTTAATCATAAAAGATTATAGATTTTAATGAGCAATATTTCCCAAAAATCGCTGTTTTTATTACATGCACTGAGACACTGGTCCATTTATATTATAGTATTTAAGGGACTTTATTTGGCGAAATTGGGACTTTTGAGGGCCACATTCGATTTAACCAAGAAATTTACATTTAATATTAAAAAATAAAATTCTATAAAAAATACAAATATATAAATCTATAAAATTTGATACAAAATGAAAATATATACTAATATAATAAGGTATATACAAAAGAACACCCCTCCTCACACTGCCACAGTTCATTGCCTCAACGGGGCGGAGGGGTGTTAACGGAGGTTGGAGGCGATGCATAGCCCAGGTTCAACCATGCTAAGAAGGCTTCAACAATATCTCCGGCCAAATTGTGAAAGTGGTATTCACCAACCGGCAGTAGGACAGCCTGGTGAATTAATGTCCTTCATCCCCCAAATGCAATTACAATTTTCATGATGAGCTTCTGTAATGGAAATTTATCCGGACGTAAAAGCACCACCCATTCGGATGTCCGGGAGGTGGTGGCATTACAGAGGTCCATCATGAGGAAAAGAGCTACCACCCTCCACTTTGCGACTTACAATTGCCGCAGCTTGAAGAGTGAAGACAGACTACTGGAACTACTGAATGAAGCAGAGAAGATAAACTGGGACGTCATCGGACTCAGCGAAGTTAGAAGAAAATCAGAAGACTTGATTACACTCAAGGAAGGTAATTTATTTTATTACAGGGGTACTAAGGATGGAAGACTAGGAGGTGTCGGGTTCCTGATCAACAAGAGATGGAAAAACAATGTACAGAAGATAGAAAGTATATCTGAGAGAATTTGCAAGCTCATACTAAAGATAAATGAGCGTTACTCTGTTCAGATCATACAAGTCTACGCACCAACAGCAGCAAGCAGCGAAGAAGAAATTGAAAAATTTTACCAAACTCTCGGCACTGAGCACGATAAGGAAGCCCACTACTATAAAATAATAATGGGCGATTTTAACGCTCGTGTAGGTCAACAGGAAGCCGATGACACCGTCGCAGGACAATACGGACTGGGCCAGAGAAACGAACGTGGTCACCGCCTGGTAGAGTTTGCTGAATGCACCAATATGTACATAACAAATACATATTACAAGAAGAACCCAAAAAGGAAGTGGACTTGGAGAGGACCCAACGGAGCAAAAAATGAAATAGATTACATATTGGTTAATAAACTCTACACAGTGACAGACTGTGAAGTCTTGAATAACATTAGCACTGGAAGTGACCACAGGATCGTAAGATGCAGATTGAAGATTAATCTCCAAATGGAACGCAAGAAGTTGATTTCATGCAAGAAACATGAAATAAGCATCAAAAAACTAGAGGAAAACAAGAATAAATATCAGTTTGAGCTAAAAAATAGATTCTCAGCACTTCAAGAAGAAGAACTAGAAACCAAAGTCATGCAAGCTGTTAAGGAAGCAGCAGAAGAAGTAGCAAGCACACCAAGAAGAGCTAAAGATAGAAAGCTAAGTGACAGCACCCGACAAATGATGAAACGACGTAAGGAACTGAAGAATTCAGATACACAAAAGGATAACATCGAATACGCCGAGCTTAGTAAGGCTATCAGGATGGCAATTAAGGAAGACGTGAGAAAATTCAATGAGAGAATTGTGCAAGAGGCTATAGAAAACAGCAAAAGTATGAAGAAGACCAGACAACGCCTAGCAATTGGAAGAAAACAGATTTTAGCCATACAGAAGGAAGATGGTACAAGAACTTGCAACAGACAAGCAATACTAAGGACGGTAGCAGAATACTTTGGCAACCTATACAAGAAGGAAGAAAATGCTGAAGAGGAAAACCAAGAAGAAAGCCAAAACCAACGAGATCCCCTCTCTATTCTCCCAGGAGAAGTAACTGCAGCAATAAAGCAGACGAAGAACGGAAAAGCAGGAGGCATAGATGGAGTGTTATCAGAATATTTAAAACTTGGTGGAACAGAAGTTGCACACGTTTTAGCGCAGTTATTCACAACTTGCCTGAAACAAGGAAGAATCCCCCAGGACTGGAATCATGCAAGAATAGTCCTCTTGCACAAGAAAGGAAGCAAGGAAGAGCTGAAGAATTACCGCCCCATCAGTCTCCTTCCTGTTGTTTACAAAACATTCATGAGGATAATAGCTGAACGGATAAAGATTATTCTATCATCTGCCCAGCCTAGAGAACAAGCAGGATTCCGGAAGGGCTTCAGTACTATGGACCACATCCACACACTACAAGAAATAATCAGCAGGACGAATGAATATGAGATGCCACTAGTACTATGCTTTGTAGACTATGCTCAGGCCTTCGACTCAGTAAGTACCTCCTCTACACTAGAAGCTCTGGAAAAACAAGGAGTAGATGCAGAGTACATCCGACTCCTACGCAGCATTTATAAAAATGCTACAGCCTCAGTAATGCTACACGAAGTTACTGAAGAATTCAAGATTGAGAAGGGAGTTAGACAAGGAGATTGCCTTTCCCCAATTCTTTTCACAGCTGTTCTGGAGGAAGTTTTTAAAACCTTGGACTGGGAGCAGAAAGGTCTGCGGATTAATGGGGAACACATCAGTCATCTGCGCTTTGCAGATGATATAGTACTCTTCGCAACCAACGGAGAAGATCTAGCTTCAAGACTTCATGAACTGAACACAGCAGGACAGAAGATAGGACTCAGGATAAATTTAACAAAAACAAAGGTAATGTATAACTCTTTTGCAGCACAAGAAACAATCAAATTTGAAGGGACGCCTCTGGATGTCTGCTCAGAATACACATACCTAGGACAACTAGTAACCACAGGAGAGAACAACAGGATTAACGAAGTAAACAGAAGAATTAAACTCGGCTGGAGTGCCTTCGGAAGAAATGCACACATTCTAAAGTCACAAATGCCAATGGTCTTGAAGAGAAAGGTCTTCAACCAATGCATTCTACCAGTGTTGACATATGGAAGTGAAACCTGGGTGTTAAACGCAGCAATAACCCAGCGACTTCAGACAACGCAAAGAAGTATGGAAAGGTGTATGCTTGGGATCACAAGAAGAGACAGGAAACGCAACACCTGGGTGAGGATGAAGACCGGAGTGACAGACATCATAGATAAAGTAAGATCACTGAAATGGATGTGGGCAGGCCATGTGGCGAGAAGAAACGACAACCGTTGGACAAAAGCGGTTCTGAACTGGACACCAAGAGATGTGAAGAGACCAAGAAGAAGACCAAAGGACCGATGGAACAGAGACATCATTAAGTACTTAGGTGTGACATGGCAAAGAGAAGCTCAGAATAGAGAGAATTGGAAAGCGCTTGGGGAGGCCTACATCCGACATCGGATTGAAAATGGCTGATGATGATGATGATACAAAAGAACAATCTATCAATCTTTATAATATGATGCAAAATAAAATAAACACTAATATAATACATATTTATTCTCCAATAGTCCGAGCCGACTACAAACATGCACATGCAGAATGGAGTTATCAATATATAAAACAAAAGACAATTTATCCAAGAAATAAAATGTCTCATTTTTAAACAGAAGTAAAAAAAACCTTTTGGATAATAGGGAAAAATTCTCATCAAATTTTAAAGAAAATATTAAAGATTTTGGTATAGATTTCGTAACCCTTCCACACTGAACATACAGAATTGTAATTTGCGTATTGTATGCCTATAATTCTGAGTTTATCTTCGATCCCCGATAACAGATTTCCTGATAAAATGAATATCTATTTTTATCCGATGAACGAATCTCTCTCCCAGAGGAACTTCCTCAAACCCAGAAAGATATTTAATCGGTCACTAATCGAACTGAGAACTTGTTTGGTTTCACCGTTGGCGGGTGAAAAACTCCATGCAGGCGAGATTGGTTATCTATCACTCCTTGTTGTAGTAGATCTAACATACTCTGCAGTCGAGTCACTCTCCCTTATTCACAATACTGACAGCTTTGTTTGACAACATCCACCGCGGCTAAGCCACAAACTTGGGCGAAATGTTTTCAGAAAAATGAGGAAGAGCGCCTTCGTAAAAATAAAGGTTCTGTTATTACCCTTAGAATTTTTTTCGGTCGCGAGCAGAAAATGAGGGGAAACGACGTAGCAATGACGAAAAACTAGAATATTACTGTGCGACAGACGAAATACAGCGCGTGTATGGTTATATACAACGAAGAAAAGCTTTTGTGAAATAATAAGAGTAGAAAGATAGTATTTCTGATGTTCTGGGGATAGATATTTCCAACATGGGATTGGACCATGTTGACGAAATGATTGGTTCACTTCCTGTTACCATTCTTTTTCTTAATTCTTCAGCAAGTACTCTTTTACTAAGAGACAAGGGTTCTCCAAGCGCCGACAGCGGCCACCGTCTAGAGCGATTCTCGGGAAACGGATAATCGCTTAGCGGTCACCAGTTATTCAGAATCCCTAATGCGCATTTCGAAAGCAATGGTTTCATGATCACAGGGGGTCCAATGCTGAATGTCACGGTTGCCGCTGTCGGCGCTTGGAGAACCTTTGTCTCTTAATTCATTGAACGCCGAGTTCCTTTTTCCTTTCTTCTAAGTACTCTTTTACGCCTTGCTTTTATGTCTCCCCCACGCTTTTCCTAGGGTTTTTCAAGGTGGCTTTTTAAATGTACATTATGTTTCCTAATATTAGCATGAAATTCAAGCATTCTCTATGTATACAGATTACAAAATCGATGGGAAAATCGTTTGAGTTTAATATCAGCACAGAAAAGCTTTAATTATTCTATAGGTGTATTATAAAGATTACTTTAAAATATCGCTTGCTTTATTCATGTATCCAAAAGTTGGCAATTAAATTCTTCTTCCATCTGCAACCGACTTTTAATCTTCGCTGAAGAACCTGCGGGATCCGTTGTCTCATTTTTAAAGAAGTTCTTATGACCGATTATCATATTTAGGAACAAATTCTTCTAAACTGTTGCAAGCCTATCGAACGAAATTTTCACAATTATTGCGTTCCACAAATACGAGTAAATAACTTAAATTGGGGCTTAATTAAATTGTGCCTCATTGGAAGTAATTAAATTACGATATCCACTTACATTTGTAGTAAATGATTTGAAATTAATTACCTTCCGTGAAATGGAATTTAACGTCAATAATTAGATCAATTTCTTTGTAAGAGATGTGTTAGGTATTGGTAATTAATTGATAAATTCCTTCATTATTAACGAGGATTACAATAGTGAGAAAGTAATGAAAACTTGTTTGATAACCATAGTTTTATTATTCTCATCATCGACTTAAAATTCCCGTTTCTGGAAGATATATTTGATATAATACATTTCTCTGTCGCAAGAATTTGTTCTAGCTTATTAATTTCTTTTAGGCTTCATCTAGAGGTAGAGCATCTTCTGTAATAGTCCATTCTCATGTATTTCAGTCTTGCTTTGTTTCTTTCATTTATCTCCGCTATATTGGTCCCTCATTCTTCAAAAGAATAGTCGGTAAAAGCGAAGAAAAAGTCCGCGAGCGATGTTACTTTGCGCTAGTTAGGCCTCACCTCGAGTACGCATGCAGTGTATGGGACCCTGCTGAAAAGTGTTGTATTCGCGAGATAGAAAAGGTACAAAGAAAGGCAATACGCTTCGTAAAAAATTGCTATGATAAATCGGTAAGTGTTACTCGGATGCTTCAGGAGGCAGGATGGGAATCTTTAGAAGAAAGAAGGCTCAATCAGAGATTTAAATTACTTGATAAATTCACACAGAGCACGTTCATAGAAGATGTAGCCGATATTATGCGCCCTCCTTGCTATATAGGCCGTTCTGATACAGCGAGAAAGATCAGAGAAATAGATGCTAAAACCAGTCGATTCAAGAATTCTTTTTTTCCGAGAACAATACGCGAAAATAATCGACTGGGCAAATAGAGTCCTGGTGCTTGCACCCCCTGCCACACGCCGAAAGGCGGCTTGCAGGGTACAGATGTAGATGTAGATGTAGATTATTACCTTAATTGGTAGCGCGTCCATCTTCATGTAAGCCCAGGTTCTGTTTTTTGAGATGACCCAACATAAGATTGTTCGCCTTGTCAGAGGTCCGATAGCAGTGCTTCAGTTATGAAGTTCCTCAGGTGGTATTCACTCCAGAATTTACAAGGCAAAATTAATCGTTGCAAATGTCGTCGACGAAGTAGTTGACTTAGTTTCTACAGAGAACATCATTCGAGAGCTAAGAAAACGAAAATACTTACAGGGAAATAAGAGTCAGGACGGATAGAAAATTTGGCTGTTCTTCCATGGAGAAATGGAGAAGCCAACAGATTTTAAACTTGGATACAGATGTAGGTATCTATAGACCTCTATCACTTACTAATAACAGCTTGGAGGGTAAATAATGAGAAAAAGAATGTAAATATAAATCCCGATCAGGGCTAGTCATAGTAAGGACGCCTGTTAGAATTAATATCAAAATAATTTTCATTTAATAGGCATTATCATGATCATCAAATGATTCTATATGTAATGGGAGAAATAAGGCCAAGAAATAATATTTCATTTTTCCCGTTTCTCCTTCCCTTCAAGAATTTTTTGTGCATAACTATCTTTTATTGTACCTTGTTATCCTTGATATCCACACAATGCCATTTAATGCTCAGTTTTATGTTTTTGCTTTTATTATTGTCGAGTTTATTTCTTCATCTCTCCCTCCGTTTAATATTAATTACAGATTTTTTCAAGCACCACGTTGTTGATTTACAGACTTTCAACGTGCGTTCAGTTTTAAGAGTATACACTTTAAGAACAAGTTACAAATTTTCGATATAAATTCTGTATCATTTATTTTACATCTAGTTTATCTTCTAGCATTATTGCCGGATTGCAGGAAAATCTTCATGCCACCGCTAGGAACATTACGTTGCAACATTTTCAACAAGCATTTATTTCTTCTTTTAAATAGAATTAGCACTGAAAATGGAGAAACATTGTATTCTTTCCGCAGGGTTTCATTTTTGCAACTCGTTTCTCTACCGAGAAAGCATCCCTCAGTCTCTCCCCCGATCCTCCTCAGTATTTATTCGCTGGACCCTCTTGTTTTGTGCCTGATGATGCTACCTTGGTAGAGAAACAAGTCGCAAAAATAAAAAAATCCTCTGGAAAGAATACGAAGTATCTCCATATTTACTCACAGTTTTTTTTTTCATGAGGTAACGCCCAACCATTTCGAATTTATTTAGACTCAGGACTACCCGCAGCCTTGATTTAATCTGTAATAAATGTTTCGCATAAGTTAATTTACCCTAACCGAGTACCTTTTACAATTCTTCGCACTTTGGATATTTATAACAGAATCTGATATCTCAGAAGATATCTTGTCCCTACATTAATCAGTTCTTAATTGACTTTTAGTTTAAAAGATAATATAAAATATAAATTACTGATTTCCTTTATCTTGCAAGGATTATGAAAATCCACAAAAAATTCGAGGTCTAACTTGCTATCTCAGTCTTGCTAACAAAAAGTAGGATTCGCTATTTGGATGGAGAATTTCTCTCCAATTGAAGGAATATATTATAAAAAATTCCAAGAGATAATTTTCCTTAAGGTTTAGATAACCTCGTCGAACTGATAAGATTTTGAGACTTTCCTTAAGCTAACATTACGTTGATTGGTTCGTGGATGGATAATTTTTAACTAGTATTACGCGCCTCAGTAAAGAATATGAGGAAAATAAGCGGGCTATGACGTATATATAGATAATGATAAAATGTGAGGAGGAGTATTGTTAAAATTTTAAGATATCTCTAAGTCCAAAATTGATTGTTATCTTATCTCCTCATTATCTCTTTATCACATCCTGCCTTACGTAATGTTGTACTAAAAACATTCCTTTCTATTATCTGTGCACGCCGGTTCTTATGTAAAGAAGTAACGTGCAATTTCCTCTCATTGGGGTGACTTTGTTCTTTGTTTAGACAATATTCTCAATATTTACCTTGAAAATGAAATAACGAGACTATTTTGGAAGAAGGAACATCTACTTTTGCAGATTCCATGGATTGGAGAGAGGGAAAAACCAGCAAAATAGACTACATCACATCAAAGGAAGGATCTGAAACCTCCAGTGAGCAGATAACTATATTTAATAATTGATGGAATAAGCACATTAATGCTATATGTAAGAATTGGTGAACGATATAACAAAATGACCAAGAGAACAAGTATCTCGTTCCACCAAATTTTACTGAATATAATAACATTTGCGTTATTATCGTCTCCATATCAATTTCACCTTCATTCAGTTACCGTGTAATTACTGTGGCAAGTTTTCCCACCAACAGGATAAAAATACTAGTTACAGCCTTTAATGAGGAGATAGCGAATTTTCTTTCATTCATGTTTCCATGAGAATAGGATTTGATTAATTCTAGATAAATTTATTTATTTTGTGCTGATGAAGAAAGAATGCTCAACTTGCGATGTAATCACAGACTCATAATAAGCTCAGGAGAACAAAATGAAAAAGTTATTGATAAGAAACCACGCTATATAACTATAATAGAATTTCCTCAGCTTCCATTTCATCTTATCTTTTATTTACAGATCGCCTACAAAATCATGTAACTCAGCTCAAGGTCATTTTAAGCAGAAAATATTGCGGTAACGTTGTTATGGCTGATATCACATGTAATAGAGGAAAAAGTTAAAGGAAAGCAAAGCGTAATAAAACCGAGATATTATCAGTGTGTAATTAAACCGTAAAAACAGAGGAAAGACCAAATATTTACGATAGGTATTTTTTCGGCGGAGTATATGAGGAGAAATATATCGAATGTGATAATGAAATGCTATCCCGTAAAGGTCATTGGCAAAGTAAATTTAATTTTTTAATCAATAAATAAATTTCATCAGGAGAACTAATGGTAGAACTCTATAAACTATTATAATATTTTTTCTTAGGAAATAAAGCGTTTACCATCCTCGTAAAACCGTTGCTCTTTCTCCTTTAAAAGACATTTTTAACATTAAAATATAATTTAAATTCCGGAGGAAGAGATCGAGCATAACGAATATAACCCTTCATTGGGGCGTGTGGTATACCGCACGGTTCTACTATTTCGAGGAAAAATACCCTTTTTCTTACATTTAGAAATTTTACCCTTTTAGATTCTGGAGATGGATATGTTTTCCAACTTTCCTCAAACTTTCAACTATTTTATGCGAAATCTCGTTGATTTATAAATTGTTTTCGTAAAGCTTACCCTGCCTTCTGCCTCTATTAGTGGGATGGATCCTTCCTATCCGTCTCCATATTGCCTTTTTTGAGCTTTTTAGAACATGCTATAATATTACACTATAATGTATTTGGTAAGGGAATGATTAGGACATGCATGTTAAGAATTTTTCCCTTTACTGATGTATTGGTTTGGGTCTAGGGGCTTCATGTGAGCTCGAGGATAAGATTCAGGAAAATGGTTTATAAATCAACGAAATTTCGGGTAAAATACTTGGAGAAAAGTTGGAAAAAATATCCATCTCCAGATCCTGAAAATGAAAAATTTTCTCAATATAAAGAAAAGAATATTTTCATCAAAATAGCACGTAGGCTGTACCATACACCTCATGCGAGCACTCACGTTACAAAAATTGACGCGAGCACTAGAGGGATAGTTCAATTTTGGATATCATTAAGAAAAGCAGTATTTTTTAATTTCTTACCAAAATTGCTCGAGAAGATTTGCTTTTTTAAAAGTTCTTCTTTGTTTGTGAATTCGATGAGTCTGTCGAATAAACATTTAAATGTATTTAGGATGTTTTTCAGTGAAAATTGTTTCCTAAATACTAATCCACACGAGATTGAATGAAATCAATAAAAATTACAGGAATGAGTTCTAATAACGAATAAAAAATCAATAGGAATACATGCGGGAAACATGCAGAAATTCGTTTAAAACCAAGAGGAATTCATGACACCATTGGCCAAAACTTAAGAGGTTTCCGATAAGATTCATATTGGTAAATTTTATTGGCTTCTAGTACAATTTTTTTTTGAAAACCGATAAAGGCATTCAATAAAGAGAAACGTGATTTTAAATAGAGAAGATATGATAGAATAAAAGAATTCTAAAACCCTTTCCTAAGACATACAAAGAAATGTGAAGAGGATGTGATATTGGTTGTGCCATTAGATGAGAATAAATTTAAGATTTTCCGTTCAAATTCAATGCAATCTTTCCTTTTCACAAATTTCATCCCGTTTGGTCCCTTTATTACGTTCAAGTGCCATCCAATAAGAGAGTTGACCCCGATTATAGAGGGCAAACCTCTACGTGAGGGTGGCCCTCTCATAATATTATTGAGCATTGAGATATTAACTTAAAGCCGGAGATTTTATAATCTGATTTTATAGGGCCATTGCCTTTTAATTGAGCTTAACTAGGGCATTCAAAACAAAGGGAGAAATGTAGGACAGATTACTGAAACAGCTTATGTTCAATCTTTGGCCAAAATCATGCGCCAAAGTCTAAAGGTTCTGGACTACATATTTAGAACACTTTTAAAGAGGTGAGATGAAGCGAATTTCGCGACTTTCAGTTCTAACTTCTTCTTAAAAAGTATAGAGTTGAACTTCCTCAATTTGAGTTTTTTTTCAATTCATGAAATGAAATGAATTGTTCGGGAAACAGCAAAAGTCAAATCGATATATAAAATCAATACTATTTCCAGACTTATAATACCTCGGCTATTAAACTCAACCCCTAAAGGTAGTCTTATTTTCACATAATAGGTAATGTATCGATTTGTTACTGAATTTTTCAATTGAATGACTTGCCTTGGATTCAGACATAACGAACTTCACCTCAAGAAGTCTTCCAGCATTGTGGTTCCTGAAGTTTTTGTTTCACGACATTCATTTTCACATTACGGAAAACACATCGAAGCATGTATTTTCTTATTGAAAGATTCAGCATTTTCATGTAAGGGCTCGATGAGCGTTTGAGATTCTATTTCGTAATAACCCTATCAATAAAATAATTTTTGTAACATGGTTATTTGCTACTTAGGCATAATTTTTCAGTTATAACTAAATTTCCCAAGATATTTTGTTTCTTAATTAAATATTTACAGCATTACAACCATGGTAAGCATAGTCAATGTGGTTTGTTGACTTCTCAAAAGTTCACCACCGAAGAATTTTCAGCACTTAAGATATATTATTCGCTTATTATCCCATGCATACCGAGCTGCCCTTTTTTAGAAAAGTCAAGCTTCCCAACTCCATACATCCCCTATGGACTCCGCGTGGTCATGGCCCGACCTAAAGTTAGCGTGATGAGTGATGCATAACCTATTTGTTTATCTTTCATGCTATAAATACTTCACATGCAAACTTGCAATTCGTCCACCGAAGCTTTTCCTTGAGTGGGAAACTTTGAGAATAACTGTTCACTTAGGTCATAGAGTTACGTACACAAACATAAGGAAAATAGTTTTCTCGTTTTTCAGCGAAGGTTGCGTCGTCGTGGAATTCGCAAGACTTTTTTTATCCCTCCCTACATGGCATGAGGTAAAAAAAAGCATTGACCAAAGGTATGAAAAATTGCCTTTCCTCCGTTGTTGTAATCGGAAACACGGGAATTCCAACTTCATTTTTCCTACATTCGCGCTGAGGGATTCCGATGAAATTGAAAGTAATTCCGGGAAATAGGAAGCTTCCACGTTAAACAGACAATAAAACTCCCTTCGATGTTGTTAAACGTTTCCTGATTGTTACGCGATCGCTTTAAGAAATATGCCGGATCATGCACAGTAATCATGGGATATTTTCTGTGTAGTATCTCCAGCTCTTTTGAAAATATATGCGTGGAAATTAGCGAAAGATTTTTGTAATGTAATATAGGGATGAAAATTGGTGGGTAAACAGTACATTCATTAAGATATATAGATAGAAGAAAGTAAGATATATAGAGTAAAAAAATGTGCACGATAATTTCATTCTCATTAAAAATCCACTTATTAAATTTAAATTTACGGTACTCGTTATACTTTATAAATTTTGTTACAAGTACGTCACATATTGATTTAAATGATCATTCAATCAATATTTTAGCTGACGTATTTAATTCAAGCATTGACCAAATTAAACCTATAAAATTTTAAGTATTACGAATCACTCTTTATAAAATCTCATTAAATTATATTTATAATTTTTATTACATATTTACTGCACGATTTTATACTCTTTATACCGTATGATTTCTGTTTAAACAATTCACTTTTATTTGCAAAGATTTTATTTTAGTGTAATTTTATTATTTTAACTCATTATTAACAAAACATATGATAGCTTACTGCATGGTTTCACGCTTATTTGATAATAATCTTTATATCTTCCTGTAATTGGACTTCTGCCCGTGTTTAACTTTGAATAAATAAAGTAATAATGAAAGCGATTAATAAAAACCAGTAATTACACTAAATGATAAATCAAGTGGGTTTTGGATAAAAAGAATGTCAGAAAAACGAAAGTTATGACGAGGGTTACCGAAGGAAAGAAATCTAAGTGAAAGATCAGGGTTGATGAGGAAATACTAAAGAAGGTGAATCAATTCCCATCGTTGAGTTCTGTTTTTTCTCGGGATAAAAGGTGAGCAGACGAGGATGGAAGAAGAATAACAGTAGTCCAGAAAGCTTTCTGGATTGGAGGACAGTGATGACTAAACGAATTAATAAGGAAATCAGGAAAGTAATGGAAAAAGCCTAAGTGTGGAGTGTTTTGATTTACCTTAAAGGATGTGAAACGTGGACATAAAGAAGAGAGAGTAATCTAACCACTGGAGAGTTTGAAGATGTGGCCTAAAAGTGAGTAGGCTGATAGATATAAACACTTAAGTGCTAGTGAGAGGATATGGGGCTTTGACTGTAGCAATAAAGTAACGATAAAGGAGGAGGGCACACAGCTAACGTACAAACCTTTCTCTCATTCTTATGGGCATGAACCATATTTGATTGACCTTCGGTAGAGAACTTAACAAATCTAAATTAATAATCAAGCTCAGAAAACCAAAATGACGGTATGACCGAGAGGAATGCACAAGCAGAGATAAAACTAGGTGTCTCAACCATAGAGCAATTAAAATAACTCTGCGAGTTGGGCAGTCTGGTAACAAATGAAAATGAAAGTATAAGAGAGGTTAAAAGGTTTTCTAGAGCCAAAAAAGTATTTCAATGGAAGCGTAACCTCTTCATCAACAACCAACTCGTAATTGACTCAATGGAATGATTTGTTTAGACTTTCGCGTGGGGCGTACTCACGGTTGTGAAATACATATCTTGGATAAGTCGGAAAAAGACTCCAGACAGCCGAAATGTAGCTCTGGAGGAGGATGACAAACAGAAGTTGGTTAACGAGCAAAAGAAATGAACGGGTTATGGTAGAAGTGAAAGGAAAATACTTCTACAAACAACTCACAATAAAGAATTCCTTAGAGACATAATGGAGGGAAAGTGTTGGAGAAGAAGACGATATGACCTAGAATGTCTTAAATTCCTTGTGTGACGTATATCACGAAGTGCAACTCCTGTGGGGACATGAGAACAACGGCTTCCATTGGAGAAGAATGGTTGCAACGATAGCGACAAGGTTTTTTGAGAAAAAATAAAAATTCGTTGCAATTGCGGAAAATTTGAGCAACCAGGCAGAGCTCAATCTATGTATGACATTTATGTTTTTATGGCGAAAAGAATGATGGAAAAGTAAGGGTAGGTAGGTAGATAGGTAAATTGAAGGAGAAGAATTCTGCTACTTTGCAAGATCATCAGTGGTCCCGGGTTCGATTCCCGGTGGTGGCCCATGTGCTTAATGACCTGAGATGTAGAAGCACTCTCAAAAATACCCCTACAACTAAGATCTTCTACGACGGAAGAAGCAGGATATAAGTTTTTAGCACAATGGACAGAGTAAATAGTTAAATAGACCAGAAAAAAATCAATGGCTGATAGCAAATAATTAATTTTTGGATACAAGGAAAAGGTTCATGAAATATTAGGCCCGATGGATTTTTAAATATGGACTGAAACATCGAAAGAGAAGAATTGAGATGTTGGGTTACAGAAGTATTATGATGGACTGAAAGAATAACTAATAGGTAAGTTTTGCGGGGAGAGAAATACAAGAGAATCATCAACTTAAAGAAGAGGAAGCTTATTAGGACTTTTAATATAACCATCTATAATACTGAAGACAGTATTTTGGAATGGAGGTATTGTAGAAGAAGGTGACAGGAAAATTACAAATGTGATGGCATGTGAGTGGTAAAGACAAGAATTATGTGGGATTAAGGTAATCGGCTGGGAAAAGAACGATTTATAAAATACGAAAATTACTTATCAAACTGAGCCGATTGTGATGACAGTATCTACTGATAGCCATAAATCACCAAAATATCTCCTGATTTTCCAATTCAAAGTTACATCAGCAGCAGAGATGGACAATGTTTGACTTATTCTAAATCACACTTTTATTAAGAGGTCGTAAAACTCCTCATAAGCCTAACACGTCAATGAAACGTCAAATCTCTTTCCTGAATGGAGAAAAGAACCGGCGGATTATTGGCCTAAGAATCACCCAATACACATTTCGGTAGCTATACCACCATCCTCACTCACAGGGGAGTAATCTAGAAATTAGAGTTTTTCTACCTTTTATGCATTAACAACTGAATTCCTGTTTCTTTTCTTTCCACACTGTTATTATATGAGAAAAAAATCAAATGTAACAGATCCTTATAGGGAGGAATATCGATCATCAGAGACTGTTTAAGTAAGTATTATATACTCGAGAGGGAATCTTTATTAAGAAACTTGTCCTGAATTCTTTACCTACCTGTTTAAGAGCATCTCATCCCCTGGGAACCTGTCCTCGCCCTTACTGTAAGTTAAGCTTAATTACCTCTTACAACCATTATTTCTTTTATAATAATTATAATTGATGGGAAGCAATCGATTCGAGAATTATGAGGATTTTTCTGCTTATAATCGAGTAAGCTTTTGAAATTTGGAGATTTGACGCGATAACTCTTGTATAAAGTATGTATTGTATTGACTCACGAAAAGGCCTTCCGTACAGTAGATAACGTGAATCAAGGAAAACTACGAGATGAATGGAAGCTCAGGAGAGTAAAATACGGAAGTTATAAATCATAAGGGGAGAGATCGATCGAAACTGGGATAGGACGGAAGATATTGAGTAAAAGGATAAAATTAACGTGCAGAAAACAAGAAATCTATTTCGGGCCGAAGACTGTTATCACGTTTATAACCCTATAGATATCCCTTAGTGATGCATTTGTCACACGAGGTGTATTAGGTGATTTCAAGCTGTCGTATTGGCACCTGTTTCCAATCCAGCGATAGCCCTTATCTTTGCTGGACATATGTTTCCCAGCCTGTAACCTTATTACGCAGAATCGTTGCGACAAATACACGGGTTTGAATGCCTCAATGCGTTTACTGGTGCGCAGTGTTCCCTATGCATAAGAGCGGCGCCACCATTCAGGAGACAATACCTCCACTTCCTCGAAATCTATCGGATATACATTTCAGAGATTCGAACTTTATCTATGTCAATTTTCGATACCAGGAAATAATCCTAAACTATGAGTATGAACTCAGGCAACGATACGTTGTTATTGCCAATTCTTTTTTTGCCCTTCGAAATTATTCGGTGGGATGAAATGTCTGTGATAAATGATTTCCATTTGGAAGCAATTTGAAATGAAATGACACATCCAAATTACACAGGAGATTTTGTAATTGCGACCGCTTTCAAATAAAATGTTCCTCATCAGGAGAAAGTACAAAACAATCAATCTCTTATATACAAAAGGGGAATAAAGTGGGTAGCAACCATGTTGTTTGTATGTGAATAATTATTCTCTTTATATAAAATTATTTAATAAGTTATAATCTAATTTACCTGAATGAGACATTCTTAATATAATACTAAAATAATAATAAAACAAATTCATTAAGTCTTTTGTACCAGAAATTTTTCTCATAATTTTCTGTAACTAAAATGAAAACAATTTAATAAAACTTTAAAAATACCTCTTGTTTTCTGGTTATTACGTTAAAAATCACATTGAAAAATTTTCTCCTCTTGCTTCGAAGAAATCGATGCAATATATTTATTTTATCGGCACGGTATACGCCGAAAAAAGCTGGAGGCTCAAATGAACGGATTTTTTTTTTATATTAACGTCGAGTTTTATGCGAATTACCAACGTGGACATTTAACACCTTATATACGACCAAACGTAACTTTACTTTTCATCACTTAACACCAAGCACTGCTTATAGTACTTCTTGATAATAAGGGTGTAACGTTACAAGAATAGGTTCCAGGAGACACAAAATCAACCAGCATTTTTATGAGGAAGTCCTGCTAAAGCTGAAAAAAAGGTCGCAACTGTGAGAAAATAGTCTAATCCTTAATCATTTACAGTGTGCATGTTAAGTCAGCTTTTTCTGTGAGGGCAGTTTTAAACCAACAAGGAACACTTGGACATCCACCATATACGCATGAATTAGTACCATGCGACTTGTATCTTTCTCCATAAATTAAATCAGCGCTTAAAGGGACACTTTTTTGGAGTTAACTGATGCTGCAGGGAAAAAATTGGAGGATATGTTGAAATTGCTGACAGAGATGGATTTCCTCTAATTATTCGGGCTTGGAGCAATTTGTTAGCGCAAATAAGGAATATTTTGAAGAGGACAAGCATTCAATTGGTCAATCATTCAATATATATAAATTAAGGGTATTTTTCATCAGCTGGTATAGAAAATACAGTAGCAGATTCGGTGATTTCTGACAGGAGAACCGATCAAAATCGAGAGGCCAAGGGAAATATTTTAAGTCCGAAAGATAGCTATTAAAAGGGAAATTAAGTATAACGTAAACCTCTAGTAATATCTCAAGTATAAAATTCATAAATATTTTTCATTTATAATCATTGGTGTCTCGTTATCTCTGACGGATTACTTGTTCTCTATCGTTTGCATCTTATTCTTTCATGCTGAAACTTTTTCCTACTCGTCACTTACCTACCCCCTAATTTTCCTTTGATCAGTTCTCTCATCCTTTTTCCTTAGGTGATGATCAAATTAATTTTCTTCTTCTTCCTATAATTCCATTTGAATTCCTAATATCTCCCAGTCTTTGAAACCCTCTTCGACTCAGATCTTGTCGAATCACACAATATTCCGCTTTTCTCCCGCTCATGTTCCAAAACCCACTACGTTCGGTACATCTCTTCTCTGTATTTCTCTCTCTTCTGCTCCAAACAACCCCAGCGCAACTCCGCCCGTAGTATTTCACACAATTTCACCACTACGGTTCCCATATATCACTCTTCTCAACGTAATCATCTCTTCTTTGTGAAGGCCAATGCAGTCTTTGCTTTCCTCGCTTTCCGTTGCTCAGTTCCCACCTACCGTAAGCATAATGCTCAGGCATATGAAGCTTACCACCTGGCCAACCTGTTTTCGGATTCTCCTTAGAATCGATCTATTCTTTGTCGCACTAATCCCCATCAATCGCTTATGTTCATCGCGTGTCTAATCCAATTCGTTCACATTGTCTTTCAGATATTCCCTATTTTCACTTTTCACAATTCGAAGATTATTATATAAACAGAATATAAGCGGTTCAAGTTCAAGTGATGAATTGTGAATGGCCGATAGTCAATTTACGGTCACAGATGGCACAATTCAGCCCAAACATCACTCGAATCCACATATACTCACTGGAAAGCTAATCAAATAGATGTAGCGCGTATGCTAACATTTTTATTGTAAATCGGTCATTAATCACTGTTAAAATAGAAAATTTACATCAAAAACACAAACAATTATCGTGTGATAATAATATGCAAATAAAATTATTTGTGAATATTTTTGCTATTTTCACAAATAAAATTAAATCAATAAGTTCACTAGGGTATCAGTTTTTATTTTCCCATAAACCAAGGTATTCATGAGGTAAGTTAGTAGGTAGGGCGATTTGCACGAAGTGGCGTGCTCCCAGGAAAACCCCAAGGAAGAAAAGACTTGAAAAAAAGTCAGTTCCCGGACCTGTCGGACGTTTTTCAAGTCGATTTTTCCTTGTGGTATTTTTGAATACCCCAAGAAAAAATCAAATAAACCAAGGTATCAATCAGTCTAAACTATTCTCAGTTCACACAGTAATTGGTTGAAGTGTGTTCCACTAATTTTTGAGTGAAGGAACTTAATTTTAAGAATTTTATTGATCCCGTGTTGAAGTCGTGAATAATATAGCTGATTTGGGACGATTGTTATGCAATAGGTATCTGAGAGACGGGGGCGGATTAACAACTATATTTATAAATATAATAACCTTTATAAATATTATATATATATATATATATATATATATATATATATATATATATATACACACACACACACACACTTTATAATTCATATATACGGGACATAAGTGAAAGCTGAGGGTCTCATTCATTCGGAGGCCCACATAAGACAGTGGTTATGAATTCTCTATAATATATTCCAATGTTTCAGAATGAAGGCACGACGTGTTCACGGGTACTTGTTTTTGCTCCAGGAAAGAATTTTATAATGATAATTCTAAATAATATTTTTATAGAATATACTACATAATCACAATATAATATAAATTCTATCCATCGTTCATAATAAATTCATGGAAATACTACTTATAATTCAATAATTTGTTTTGTCTTGCAGTAGTGAAGCAGCAGAGTTATCTATTTATGTTATTTATGTATTTAGTTATGTACTTGATGTAAAAAAAGGAATTTCGATTCTTATAATTCATATAAGGAGCCTCAGTTTAGGTGTTGCGCTTAGGGATTCTGATAACTTTAATCCGCCCTTTCTGGGATAAAGTTCAAGTGAGGGACAAAGAGATTGCGAAATGCTCCCAAATCGGTTTCTATTGGTCGCAATGTGAGAATAACGTACGATTTCCATAATTTGGAGCAAAAAGTTTTACGTATTACAGAGAAGGGTAGCCAGATCAATATTTCAGAGAAAAAGCGATAATCTAAGAAAACAAAAACCCCGAATCTATCTTCACAAAGGAGTGTGTTTTTCTCCGTCTTCCCCTTTGCTCACAGTAGCACTTCCTGGTCCTTCTCCCGCCCCTGCTTTGGGTATTTTTCTGCCAAATGTTTTTCTGCGAATATTCCACTTTCACATTCACGCGACCCTATTGTCCTCTTCCAGTATTTCTTCTTTTGGTTTCAAATATGTAGACACGTTTGCGTCGAAAATAGTAGTGTTTTTTGTTCTCTGGTATTTTTGCTCAGTTACTTTTAAGACAGGATCTGATTTCCTTGAAAACATTGATTCTTCTATTCTCTCTCCTTACGTAGATTACCACAAAGTTGCTGCATGTTTCGCTAAACTTATTACAACACTGGAGTTAACTAGGAGAGATGTTTAGCAAGCGGCATTCAAACCAAGAAGTTTGTAGAGCCAACGCTATCTTTAACATCAACGAAATAAATCACTTTAAAAGAGTGTTGACAAAGTAATAGACATTTTCCTCAAAACTTGCTCTCTTAAAATACTAAATAAATCAACGAACAGAACCCTTTTATGTAAAATATATTATAAGCTATTTAAAACCAAAGATAAATAAAAATATTAAATTATTGTTTACAATTGATTCCTCAAGTCTTCCTCTCCGAAAGGACGAAATAAATCAACGAATAAATGCCTTTTATATAAAATATTTTTATGCTATTTAAAACCACAGATAAATAAAATAATTATACTAACGAGTACAAATGCATATTTTCCGAATTTCCAGAGATATACTATTTTCGAATAACGAAACCCAAAATGGAACGAATTAGGCTCGTAATTCGAGGAAGCTTTGTATTCCACTCAACTCGTTTCCGTTGCTTTTAATTATATTTTTTTGCCCTACCTACAGTTGCACGTATTTAAACTACATCGATCGTTTTCTGCAATTCAATTCCGAACAGCATTTTTAAATAGCTGATTGATTTAAGGGGCAGATTATTTTATAAATTTGCGGGAAATAACCGAGAGAGGCTCGTATTCATGCGGCTAAAGAGGGGGCTGTGTTTTTTGCTGTGTTCCTGGGATTCGGCAATTGCTATTCCTTGTCTTGTCGCTGAGCTCATAATGGCAGGAGGAATTGAAAGCACGATGAATAGAAGGAAACGAACTGAGCCGTGGAAGGCAGAGAAGGACTCAAAGGAATTTTCTTTGATGGGACGTGAGTATGGACGAGAGCAATGCGGAGAGAACACCGTATCTGCGACCATATTACTGAAGAGACACGCTTTCCTCATAAAGGAATGGAATAAGTCGACTTGGCTTCGATAAGCGCAGGATAAAGTCGCCCATATTCCAAACATTACATTGCATTTATGACTTGCTCAAAGCAGGGCTTCCTAAAATAGCGTGCATGACTTTTGGAAATCGCAAAGGGGTAAATTAAGTGTATTGCTTTGCTGAGCGGCGGATGACCTGACGCATACGAGCGGAATATTTTAGAGTAATACATACGTGTATGAAGACATAAAAGGATGAGGACTCAAATAAAGAGATAGAACCTTTATTGGCGAGGTTATACTGATGTGGGCCTCTCCTCCAACTAATCTCGTATGTCATTATAATATGTAAATATATACTACACTCACTAAAGGAAAAAGAAAGGTCTGAGTGTCGGAGAAAATCTTTGCAAATGAAGGTTGACAGAGAAAAAACCCGTTACGGAGAAACACCCGCAGAGATGATAAAAATCCAGCAAAAATATACTAATAAAAAAGAATACAAATTATAATACGAAACAAATAAAGGAAATCCAAAGACAGAATTATAAAACACAGAAGAAAAGGTAAGCTATAAGATAAGGTAAGATATAAGGTACGATACGAATGACTAAAAGAGAAAGGGGTACTGTAAAATCAATTTGGGAAGCGTTTCAAGGGACCAAGTGAAATAAGTAGGAAAGCGTCTTAACTGGGAGCGTCTTAAACGGGTTTACAGTATTATTATCTGTAATATTGCAGTTCTTTATGGAATTATATAAGTGGATAACTAATTACCAAAGGAAGTGAAAATGACCGTATTTAGAATTGTGTTCACTCTCAACCTGCAAGGGAGGTAATTTTAAATGCAAGGGAAAGTTGGTAATGCTAGGAAAATTTCATGGGTGAAATAAATGCACTAAGAATTTATAATACGAGAAGCAAAAACAAGAGAGCAAGCAATGGCTGGATCAGGGGTGGGAAACGTTTTTCCATCAGAAGCTCAGATGCAGCATTTGGGCTCATACGAAACGCAGCATGTGAAACCCACTCTCGCGTCGTGTGTTGCCTACATTCAAATAGCAAAACATTGACATTTTACGCGAGAAAACAAAAACACTCGCTGAGCAAACTGGAAACGAACACTTTCCATTTTATTTTCCACTTGAAATCATTAGCGCGATTGGAAAAAATTATACAGCTATTTGTTCCAGGAAGTGACTAAAATACCGCAATGAACGTCCAAAAAGGCCACTCACGGCGTGAAGGCCGCACCTTTCCCCACCTCTAGGCAAGCTAATGAATGTATGACATCCGAAATCCGTGAGCAGAATTAATATGGTGCTATACGTTGGTTGGGAGGGGGTGGATGAAAGCAGAAAGGAGTGGCAAAACATGAAAATGTTTGATATTCATATTACACATAATACGTATACAAACGGGCTATTTTGATTGCTGTATAAAGAATTTTGCCGAAATTCCATGAATAGCAAGCATTTGTGATCGTTTTGAAATGCTATTTGCTTTTTTAGTATAATAATCGTTAACCTTCCGTTGAAATTGAAAAGTAAACCCGAAATGTACATATTTGCACGTGTTGTGCGATTCAAATAGTTAAACATTGAAATTTATTATGAGGAAATAAATTCATTCGCTGAGTAAACTGTTTGAGAACGTTTCCCGCTTTTTCCTTTTGTATCATTAGCAAAATTATTTAAATAAGGATATTTGTTTCACAGAATAATCAAATGGCGGCAATAAACACCCACAAAGGCCAAATAATCTCACCTGTGGTCCAGCCCTTCAGAATCAAGCACTAAATCATGAATCATACGGCACTTTCGGTACTAAAAATTCCTATACCTTAATGGTGATCCTTTACTTGAGGTGATTCTAATTTTCAAGGAGCTAATTTTTATTTTTTACTGAGTTTTTCGCATTTGAGCGATTATATTCGTTGCACTACTGCATTAAAATGGAATTACGAATATTTTGAATGAAAATTTTTTAATCAAAAAATTTTGGTATTCGTTGGATATATTACTAGAGACGGTAGTTAGTGGAGATAAATATTAAAGCGACTAGGATCAATGATGTTTAGATTTGTTATCAAGTATCTATATCAATAAAATTTCCTTTGGAGCGCACGATATATCATGAATCTAATAATTGTATAATAGATACTATATAATTATACTATAATACTATAATAATTGTATAATATACACTGCAAAGGATATTAACTATCCTTAACTAGCGAAAGCCCTATGTTTATTTTACAATAAACTTCCTATTCAACTAAAACAAATTGTAAATCTCCAAACTTTTAAAACAAAATTAAAGAAATATCTGCTAGAAATTACATATTACACTGTGACTGAATATAATAATAATAATAATAATAATAATAATAATAATAATAATAATAATAATAATAATAATAATAATAATAATAATAATAATAATAATAAACTCTTTATTCGGCGAGGTTAGGCCCATTAGGACCTCTCTTACACCTAACCATTATGGGTACATATGTTAATTACAAACGAGGTTAGAAAGAAAAAAAAATGAAATACAAATATATCTATAAAAAGAAGATAAAAAAAGAGGTAAAAATAAAGATTTGTGATGTGGGGAAAAACTCCTCGGCTGAAGGCTTTCAGAGAAAAACCCACTGTGCGGGAAAACGCTCACACAAGAAGGGGAGCGAAAAAAACCCACGAAAACACAGATGTAAATAAATAAAAGCAGGTAAATCACTAGCTGCATAGTTGTAGTCGTGTAAATTTGTAGGTGGTAGACTATGGATGTCATTTACCTGAAAAGAAAAAAGGAGAAGAGTAGACGGAACATAAAAAGCTTTCGAAAGTGCGATTTAAGCAATGCAGGCCTTGAAGATTAAGATAAATATAATAAAGTAGTTATGCTGGTAAGGATAATTTAAGTTATATTGATAGATATGTATTAAGTATGATTTTCCTGCTGGACAAATATTAATAAATTTAATAATAATAGTATTAATACTAAAAGAATAGAAAAAAATGAATATCTAAGCTAAAATAAACACCTACTTTTCCAAGAAAATGTATCAAATTCGATGTATTGTGAAAATTATTTTATACCATGTATGAGTGTTTATTCTTTTGTACATTTGATTTTTATTTGACTTGTCACGTGTCTATGATTAGACCTAAGTGATCGATGAAATTATAATTATTATGCAACTTCCATCATACTCATAAGGCGGACAATTCGACTGTAAAGAAAAAAAATGTATTCTTAACAAACATTCAGGAAATATTTGGGGGTCAGATGTTCTCCTAAACGTGTTTTAGTTGATTTCATCGTGGCTAAGGTGCTGAATCGTGCTGAAATTCGAGCTTCAGTGTTGCCATTTCAACTTGGGCGCTTTTCTCCTCATGATGCTTAAGAGTATTAATTGCCATTCTACATACAGTCAAGAATATCACACTACCATGAAGATATTGCTTCAAAAGCATAATTATAAGAATCTCTTGCCAGACAAAAGGTCTGGATTTTCGCCTTTCCTTAAAAATAATGTTAGTAAAAATTACTTTTCCAAATTAGGGATGTTGAGTGAAGTTGATACCGAAAATTATAGCGTATAGCTTGAGCTATTACTATCATATTTGCGTAAAAAACAAGAAACTTCCTTTCTACAGAACCTTAGTTTTATTTCCAGTCTTGTTTAACGGATGCTCGAATTCAAGAGAAAAGAGATTTTTACCGCAAAATTATGTTTAGAGTCATTTTCCTTATATTTACGTTAATAATTTCGCAGAAAAATTTATTAATGCAAATGTTTCAGAGAAAAGAAATGGAAAGATTAGTCTTTGGCGAACTGCTTTGGAAAAAGTCGCGTAATTTTTCGCTCAATTTCCTCAGGCTATGACTTCCTCCGGAAAAGTTTCTGAGAAAACAGAGATTTTTCTAAGTTTGTAAATTGAAATCTTTTAAGTTCATTATCAACGTTAGAAAAGCAATTTTTCTTTCTGAGGTAATACAAAACTCGAATGACTCAAGCTGCTAAATAGCAAAGATGCAGACATCCCACCTAATATTATATTTTTCGGATTATTTGTTCATATATTGTTTATAATACAAATGATAAGCATTTTAATAACTAAATATCGTTGAATGATTCCAATAAGGAAAAGTTTTCCATATATTTACCTCCGAAATGACGTCTGATTCTTTGAAAAATCGTTACTTTGCCGCCTACGTCTTGACTAACGCACTTCCTACTCGCAGTAGTTGATTAGGATAAGATTGTTTTATTTGATATTTACCAGAAATTTTTATGAATCTTCACACTTTCTTTCCCCTTTGATGCAATCGTGGTCCCATGTTACGATATGTTACGAAAAATACCGCCCTGAGTCCATTCTCAATATAAACAATGATGCATTTCAAATGATACTTTCATGATGGTGAACTCGATAAAGAAACTTTTATTTGAAATTTTAGCTTACACAAAGACTACTGATTAAATATGAAAGTACGGGTTAGTATAGCAGGTCTTCTATGCCCAAATATAGCTGGGTTCATGTTTTTGAAAATCGAGATAAAAAACAATCCCAGCATGAACTTCCTCCTTATTTTATGATTAAGCCACAAAAATTATTTTTAGCATTAAGCCACAAAAATTTATTTCCGTTCCAAGATCTTTTAAAGCATCAAAAGGTTCTCTCTCGCTTTGAATGTCCACATTAATCAAAGAGGAAACAATAATATTGTTAGGTTTACACAAAATTTACTTACATTGATAACATTATAAAAGTCAAACAATTTCTCTATAATTTCTAAAAGAAACAAGTAAAAGAATCCTCAACATTTTCATAGAACAGATATATTCTTCCAATTCCAAAACTTTTTGGACGATCAACTGCTATAGTAGCAGCTGCTATATTGAAAAATAACCTTTTCTCGTAGTATTACTCTTCTTAATATCATTCAAGTAACATAGGAAATCTATTAAAAGCAACGCGAGTAGATAAAAACGTAATCTAAAGGTCAATTGGTAAAGAAATAAATGTTTACAATAACATTGGCTTGATTTCAAGTAACCTAAAACATGCAAAGGTAACTTAGAGGTATTCAGCCAACTTCAGCAGAAATAAACGCAATTGGCCATAAATAATTAAATCATTAACTATTACCTAATAATTTAATCATGATGAAAGGAGTAGAGGGGACCAAATCACGCAATTGTTTTATTGAAAATCGATTTTGAAATAATAATTAATGAGTTGCGTCTTTTAACACAATTATGTGTTTTGATTATATCATACTATATTGTCATCGGACAGGTGAACTTTGTGCACTGAATATGTAATTAAAATTTTAACTTTTGTAAAATATTGTTCATTGAATTCCATGACTCTTTTTTAATATTAAAAATAAATTAAAATTTTCATCGTTCCTCTAGAATATTTTTTGAAAAGCTCGGGTAGCTCGATACTCTAGCTTTATTTCAAAAAAGCTCGTAGGCTCGAGTTTTCGAAAACTTTCAACAGAATTAGGCGGTGCTCTAATCTCTTTATTTCCTGGAATTTTGAACATACTAAAGTTTATAGGTTCGCCACCGTTGTTCAATGTTATGAACTTTGGGAACATAGGGAATATGAGGTTCGTTTACCAAGAGAAATCTGTCGACGTTTGAAAATATAGGGTAAAACTTGGTCAATGCAGTTTCTTTGAAGCAAGCTTACTTATACTTCTTCGCCAGCTGCCAAATCTCTTCAATTAATAGTGGGCAAATGCCATAGGAGAGTTTTAACTATATTGCACGCATAACTAGCGCTGACATCGATATTCCTTGCTTTATTTATATTCAATATACTTGGGATTACCCTTTATATTCCAGCACCAATAGCTGACATTCATTTTTTCTTTACTTGTAGATTTAATCTAGCTTCCTTGATCACTTCTCTTCAATACTTAATGAGAACTTTTTCCTATGAAAACGCAATGAAATGGAATCCGGGGTGCTACAAATGGGATGGGATGGCAGTCTTCAACGTCATCAGATATAAGGAAATCGCGGATTATTGCTCGGCGTAAAGTGATGGAAAGGTATGAGATAGGCATTACGCTAAAACCAGGAAAACTGCGAGAGAACTTCCGTAGAATTTCCGCTTCTTTCTCAGTATCACTGGCACCTCTTGAAGATTTTCATTACAGGGAAAAAGTGGAAGATATACGTGAATGATGAACCATACCTGATGAAAATAAACTAAAAAGTATAAAGCTAAAATTTTCCTCGGATGAATATTGTCGTATAAATATGGGTGAAGTATAAAGTAGAAGACGGCATTTATGTCGGCGGAGGACACAGTTGCGTTTATCTATCAATTCTCAAGAGAACTATTCAATAAATACTGAGTATGACTTTTTTCTTATCCGAGTACTCGAGATAAGATATAGCCATCATCGAGCTGTATTCACTTGGTCCAAAGTGTCTCCCGATTCTGGAAGGTATAAACTCCTGGTGTTCTGGTCATGGAACTATTAGAACCACCTAAAACAATTCGTTTTTACCACAATATTTATTTGAGGACCGGTTTTGATCTTAATCATCAGGCATACTAAAGTTAGCAATGAGGAAATTTACACCTCGATGGAGTTTCAACTGTAGGGAAAGAAGAGAGGAAAGGATGTACGTCCTGTTATTGGTAAAGGAGTTAGGAAAATTTCAAATTTTTCAGGAGCGTCCAACTTCCTTCCTTTGGGTTGGTTGCGGAGGAGGCTCGGCGTGAATGTGCTGTCGTGTCCCTTCATCTTCAGGCAATTTGCATGTGCGGAGGTGGTATTTCTCAGTCTCTCTGACCCACGCATCCAGGACGATCGCTGCACTCCAAGAGATACACTTCTGATTTGTGTAAAGTATATCCTTTTTCCACCACCTCCGCATTTGCAAGGTGTGCCGGAAAGTGTCTTTCGACTTCGTGTTTAGAACCGTTTTCTTCAAAATAATCACCGAAGACTCAAAACGCTATCGGAATCTTATTGGTGATGGCAAGTCTCATCAACTCTCCCGGATTTTCCTGGAGAATCCACTTATAGGACTGAAATTTTTTAAAGCTTCCGAGTTGAGGCGTTTTTCTCCCGACATCACTCAGTTACACTGATCTTACGGTTTGCACACTAATTTACCAGCATTTAAATTTTTAAATAACATAAGACATAAATTCATTTATACTTTAATGTCAGCAGTCCTCCTTGGGATAATAAAGCAGTCACTAATTTCTATATTTGCAGAAGAAATCGCGTCAAATCAATCAAAATCTCATTTCTGAGAGCAACTTCACTTGTGATCAAATTGCACGTTTCTGTTTTTTGAGGAAGAATACATATTATACGGTGGCTGGAGTTCTGCCTTAAATATTCTTTTGGAGTCCCCGAAATAAACAACTTTTGAAATGTACAATACTATAAATCAACTCTTCGGGAATTGGCAACCCAACTCATTACTCGTGATGATGGAATTCAGATATGAACAGTGAATGCACTATTAGGGAAATCTGTAACGTATGCTGTCTGTTAGTCTGTTCCCTGTTACTCGTCTATTTCTCAGAATGATACTAATTGCGTTTAAGAATTCCCGAAATAACTATTTTAATTAATATTCGATCATCATCTACAACAAGCGCTATAACAGGGGATGTCCAATAAAAACGGTAGAGGTTGAGCTATGACTCATTTCTATAAGTTAAACGTTGAAACCTAACCTATACTTAAATTTCTTCTAATCTGGACACTATTTGACTTCTTAAATGAAGACTAAGTCAACAGGATACAAAAATGCCATGTTATGCTACGGCTCAAAATTATTCGTTTTAGCGAAATAAAAGTGATTAAAAAATAACATTTTCCTTATCATCGTCAAACTTACCCCTCTTCTCAGTACTTCTTTTCATACGTTTCATAATACCTTATCTAAACCCAATATAATGTAATAAAAGACTAATAGGACTCAATCTTGCACTTAATAAAAAGTTTATAATAATGATAGTAACGAAAATTATTATATAAACCATTCGTATATAAACTTAATTGTGGAAGGTTTGATCTCAAGGACAAATGGACTCATTTATAACAAAATATATTGGACGTTGTAGGATGACTGCGAACGTTGAGGATGACCAATTGGTTCAAACGTATGTTTTTCCTAGTGGAAAATTTGTGTTAGTCATTGCATCTAAAATATTATTTTACTCACGTACACGTCGGCTTCTACTTCCTAAGCAGAAAAAGAGACGTTTTATTATATATAGAGTATAAATCGACTCTGTTTTCTTAGGAACTCATACATTTGTTTACGTCGACAATCTCCTTTTCATAAGTTTGTAGAGTCAAAATTCATGAATTCATCTTTACTTTCCTACGCACAATAACGCGAACCAATTAGCTCTTTAAGAGACAATGATATAAATAAAATGATGAAGCAATTACATATTAGGATTTTTAATGTAAATATCGCGAGTTCTATAAAGTAAAAATCATCAAAAAAACTATTGAACTATTGAATCACTAATATACATTCTCGGAAAGAATTATTGATTCAGAACAATTGCAGTACTCTATATTTTCTATATTTTATTCAACACGACACGATTAATTGCTTCCTCATCAATGACTTTTACAACTGCTATGGCGATGTAAATTACTGAAATGCGCATCAAATGTGTTATCAGCTGTGATTTCAATCTGAAAAGCCCTATTAGTAAAGGGCGTATTAAGGATAGGTGAACTGAGAGCTTATGCTCCAAGGGGAATAATCAAATTAGAAATTATAAACACTACTTTATTGAGAAGTGAAATTAAGTTTTCATGTGTTACTTTCCTATAAATGTTTATGCAGGAAAAGGAAGGTATACGTGTTGAAATTTCGCAGGTGAAATAAAACAAGAAAAGCAACTTAGAACATCATTGATCAATAGATCGAGAAGTTGCCACCAGTTCAGAAGGCCAAATTGTAATAGTTATTTACAAAAATAAACAAAGAAAATAAATGTGCCTATAGTATTAGGAGATACCTAATTTTATTAAAATATAATTATTTGCTACGTTTAAATTATGAATGATATTCCATATCCTCAGTCCTGATTTATGCATGGAAAATTTCTAAATATTGTAATATAAAGGAAGATGAAATCAAACTGAAGATGATATTTTATAGAAATATGATAACGCTCAATTACAGAAAATTATATTTAATGTGCCATTCGTGCGATATGTTAGTTAACGTAAGGCTTCATCATATACGATATTGCCCATCTTCTCATTTCTTTAGAAAAAATGATTCGCTGCTACTATCTCCGGAAGGTGCTACTCAGATGTCTGAGTGAAAAGCAAGGAATTAAGACAATCCCGACTACTGATAGCGTTTCTTATTGTATTTTTACACTAAGCAACAATTGGAATTTTAATATTTTAAATTTGAATGCATCTAATAAAGAATGGTTTATGGTTAGACGTCTGATTTAAGGATATTTTCTCGGTATTTTTAAGAGAAAATGAAATTGGAATGTAATCGTACAAGGAACCATTAAGTAAATAGAACATACTTAACGTGTTTTTTTTCATAGCGTGGGATTTTTAAAACGCGTATATTTTGAAAGTCTTACCACAATGTATGCAGAATTTAAGTTGATGCCCTATATTTCGTCTGTTTCCTACTCTTTTCTCCCCACTTCTTCCATATTCTCTTTCAACTGACTGAATTGGTCGACACAGTAGTTTTATCTGTCCTACCAGTTAACAAAAATCACGAAGCCTGAATGAAAATGAAAAAGTGTAGGAAGATAGTACTCGCCAGAAAGGGCGGTTACTTCAGTTTGTTTTTCTGTGTAGAATTAGATAAGCTGATATATGTAATTCATAATGAGATAGAGATGTCGGAGTTTTTACACTTTCCATCGCACGCAACAGGCGGCTTGTGGGGTGAATATGTTGATCAAAATGAAAACCGGTGATTGTAAATAGGTACCTTTCAGTGGGTTCTTAGATACAAAGTTATTCACATCATGAGTAATAAAAATTTCTTCTTATCATCAGGGAGAAAAGCTAACCAGGAATCCTAGTTATGATTCAAGCAGTAGTAGTATTGTGAAAAGTGCTTCGACAGCTGAGGCCACTTCACTTCGCACTTGGGCTCCCACCGGGAATCGAACCCGGGACCGCTTTCATTGAAGTCAAACGAATTGCCTACACGGCTATCTGGGAGCCCCGAATGATTTAATTGTATCATAGAAAATGAATCACTTTACCCCCAATTAGTAGAATACTAAATAATATAACTTTTAGCAAATTTTATAAATAACTTACATCCTAAAAATATTAGAAATAAAATAGAAAATACAATACCTTCTAGCGCTACAAACACTAAATACTTCCATATGAATCGAACAAGTGGAATTTAAAAAAGAAAAGCTTCCTTAGGATTTAATCAATGATTATATGATGTAAACTGAAGATTTATTTTTCGGTAATTTTATGTGAAGTTCATCCTTGAAATGTTTACCATATAAGGTTTCGAATATTTCGTAAAAAAAATAATTTAAACTCTGCTGAATTTTAGTCCCAAATAGAACCTTTGAGATAAAAAAATTATGCCTATGTCCCTTTCTTTCTTCTATTTCCCTCGAAAATTTTTCCTAAGGTCCACGCAAAGAGAACTTCCCTCCAGGAGCAAAACAAAAACGAGAAAAAACAAAGAAAAATGTGAGGTCATTATCTTGAGTGCAAAATTAACTTAGGAAGTGACATTTCCTCATCCATCAGTGAGAGTAGGATAATCACCAGAGGAGGAAAGGAAACAGAATTTGGTGACTATGGTGCTATCGTATCGTTCGTAATCTATTGGATGACGCTTCATCATGATACCAATAAATGAAGCATGTGACGATGGGAAAACTCCATTAATTCGACGGCAGACACGTTTTTCCTCTATCGTTGCTTTTTCAACGACTATTCACCTTCTAGTTATTTCTGCAGTCCTTAATGCACCCGTTAAATACGTTATTTACGACAGCGTAAAACGACACTCGTGAAATGTTTTATTTACGTATCTTGAACAAGAATCTTTGATTCGTTCCGATACAAATTAAATTAAAGGTGGAAAAATTAAAAGTTCTTCCTTGGTAATTCATTTAAAGATAGAAATATTGCAACCAAAACGTGCACGAAAGTATATACAATAGGAGATACATTTTACTTTAAATCAGTACTCCACATCAATATGCAACATTACTTTCTCACTAGGTTGGACTTTCTCCCTCACTGGTTTTTTTTCGCGGAGTATTGGAAAAATTTGAGCAGTTAGAATTAACTGAAGATAGCGGTAATTTTACACCCTCGGGCACACGCTATTGGCGGCTCGCAGGGTTAGTATGTAAGTGTAAAAAACACGAAAGAAACTAGGTAAGATTTTTCCTTTCTATTAATATTAAAGGACTTACAAAAATGACAACCTCTGAATGACAATCGGCAATAACCGGATCAGAACGAATTATTTTACTCTACCATCAACTGGAAAGTAATGATGAATATGAGAAGATAATTTAAGAACAAATTTAGATAATGATAAGTTTTTTTAAAAAAATCACGTATGAGATGAAAAATGAATGGAATGATAAATCTGTTACTTTAAAAATGTACATTTTTAGATGAATATGAAATATGACAATATATTATCAACATAAAATATTCTCTTTATAATATCAAGTGTTCGATTAAAAAGGGTTTAGAGGAGCCTCTGTATCCCGAAAATGATCTGCAAAAAAACTATAAGCTTTTTCCACTTGACTACTTGGATCAGAGTTCTGAACAGAGGCCACTTTAAAGTAGACCAAAACCTAGGGTTCAATAAAAAATCTCGAAATACAACTCAGTAATTACCGGTAGATGTCACCGTAATTCAAACGAGAGGACAGGAGACATTAGGAATATATGGATACAAACACTTTGTTAGAATGCTATGTTAACAACTTCATTAGAAGCGTGAGTAAATGGACGGACTATTAATTTGAAAGCTCGAATAGGAGGAATGTTCCTAATACTCAATTGACAAGTTTAACCAGAAAGGAAGCCTCATGCATCGTGAAATTGTTAGTTCCATTGCTGTAATGTGTACGTAGCTCTGTGTTTTCGGTAGGTATAACAGCGATACGAGAGTCAAAAGCGGAGTGATATGAAGTTAACGTTCCGTTGGTTTGCCTCACTTTTGTTTATTTTATCGTTTCCCTGGATTCGGTTTGGCTAAGCATAGGCGACGTAACTCCCTTACAGTTCGCTTACCTTCTGTTTAGAGAAGCACTTGGGCTAGATAAGCGTAAGCATGCGATTATTTACCCAAGGACTGGATTTGACGCAAACAACTGCTGTTGGTATATGAGAAATGTTCCTAATTTCAATAGAACTCACTTTTCGCAGCACTTAATGATCTATCTACACAAAACCAGGGGCATTTAGAAAGCCTATCTGAAATCTTTCAAAACCACGCAAAAAATACCGTCTGTCAAAAGGAAGATTAGCTGCAATTCACTCAAACTTAGATTAAAATTATCTGAGAGCTGTCTATATCATATAGGAAGAGTAATTATTAAGAAACCATGTACGAAAAAATGAGTAGGAGCAAAATAGTCTTATGAAAATTTGAGATATTTCTGGTAAATAAATATATTCAGCTTAAGGCACTTTTGAAGATATAATTATAAATGTATAAGATAACTTGAAGCTAATTAAAGATAGATACCTGACTTATTATACTGTGTTCACCATTTCGTTATAATTTAGGTGATTTTCGAGAAGCCTATCATACTATTGCGATACCTGCGGAATTTGGCGCGTTTGTTTACATCTTTAATTAGAGACCCGACAAGATCCCAACTTACGCATGGACAATTCCTAAGAATTATGTGGGCAGATTACATCAGAAATACAACGTTATCTTCCTAAGATCAGCATTATCAAAAGTCATTTAATCCAATGATTTATTCCTAATCCGCACTAACTTTTTGATACATGCAGGTTTTGGAATTTTTCTAAATGAAACAAATGGAAATTAAAGTGTTGCTTTCTTTGAAGATTTTTCCGTATTTCAGGCATATTTGATGGAGTTGCATCAGTAGTAGTATTGTTAAAACGCTTCAGCAGCTGAGGTAATATCGCACGTGAACTCTCACCGGGAATCAAATCCGAGACCGTTTTCAATTCAATCGAACGCGCTGTCCACGTCGATATCCCCATAAAAAGGGAGCCCATAAAATACTTCGCTCGAAGATTTGGTGCGAAAGTGGAAAACTTTTTCCTCACCTCATCAGTTAGTATTGGGAAAAAATATAACGAAATACAGTGAAAATAAGCTAAAAATACAAGCAAACAGCTTATTATTCTTTACCCACTGGGATAGCAAGGGACTGTATTGGGATATAGATACAGTTTTTGTTTTCTTTTCTTCGTGGCCTGACATGCCTTTGATGGATAAGGTCTGGTCAGGCAGCAAGCACCATAGGTGACATGATCAGCTTATCCACTCCCACACCGCCGTACTAGATAAAATCCGATTGCAATTTTTATTTGTTTAACTAAATTTTGTCGCAGTATGATTAACGTCAAGTTGCAGCCTTGGCCCCTTCTATTTAGTTAATTATTAGCAGCGAAACCAGGTGTCATTCTTGAAACCCCGGCAGACTTGCATATTGTATCACTTTCTGGTAATAGTATGAAAAGTGCTTCGATATTTGAGGTCATTTCGCACGTCGGCTTTCACCAGGAATCGAACTCGGGACCACTTTCACCGAAGTCGAACGCGCAGCCACCATGGCTATCTGGGAACCCTGTATCACTTTCTGAACAACCACAACCAGAATTTTCATCAAAATCGCGAAACATAATGAAGGAAGCTTTCATGAATCAAAGACTGGTTGATGAAAGGCCTTGTTAAAGGGATCAGAAAAAGACTGATAAATGCCTTAATTTAGATTGTTCTCTTGTATGGATGTAAAACGTGGACCCCAAGTAAGGAGGACATCAAAAGACTGGAAGCCTTCTAGATGTGGGTGTGGCGTAGAATGGATAACGCAAGTTGTATTTACAAATTAACAAATGTAGAAGGGCTGGGAATGGCGGGAGAACATTGTTTTTGATTGAAGTAATTAAGTGACAGCAGAGGAAATGGGTGGGTAAATATTGTACGAACAGCCATTGCTAAAGAAAGTAATTAAAGGTAGAATGAAAAGGGAAAATACAGGGGAGGGACGAAGGTAAATGAAGCTAGATTATACAAAAGGCGGGAAAAGCAATTAAGGAATAAAAGAAAGGGTGATAAGTAAATGTTTGGATCATGAAACTAACTAAAAGGGAACCCTCATAAAAACTAGTTCGCCATTCCCTCTGCTAGAAATTTAAGCATTTTATTTAGGGTCTGTTCATTAAATTTCCCTATTTTCAGTATAAAAACATTACTATTTAATATCAAAAAGTAAATATTCTAGGGGAATTTTACCAAAATTTATAATTAACAAGCAATGGTTTTTTTAAGGAATACCCAGTGTTATACATGTTTGTGTGCGTTTGCATACAACTTTATGCCGGGAAACGATGGAAATGGAATTTTTACTTTGCTGGGTGGCTGCCTCAACGAGGACCTCTGGTGGAGGTTGGTGCCACTAAGTAATGTGGAGCACCACTACCTTGCCCATATAAGCTCCAGTTTACAGAAGTGAGACTGCGTGGCTCGGTAGTTCAATGGATAGAATACCTGCCCGGAAAGTGGGAGACCTGGGTTCGAGTCCCAGCCAAGTCACAATTTTTCACTTCTTGTATAGCATTTATGCCGGGACTCAGCTCTTTCAATGTTAGAAAATTATTAAGTCATAATTATTATGGAGCTCCTCTCTGAGTGCTGTAACGTAACTATTGCTGCTTCTGACTTTGATGCTAATTTTCAATTTGGAGTTGATATTGTATTTACAGTTCGCAATGTGTTTTGGCAGATGAGTTCCATCTCCAAGGAAAGAGAATGGAACTACATTTGAAAAATAGGACTGAAAACCTATTAGGAACTCGTTTTCAATAGACAAAATATAAGAAAGATCAATGGAGAAAACCTATTATATCTTACTGCGTTGTTCTTTCGTATATTTAAACTAAAAGGCTATTCCATTCGCATTAATTTCGTGTAGAAAGATAGTTAATGCGATGGAAATTTCGTGTTTGTATTTCTGGCGATAAGAGATCGTGAGAACAGGGTGATGATCAGCCAAACAATCATCCAGTTGGACTTTCGAATGACAAAAAACACGTAACTTTTATTTGAAAATAAGCTAAAGGAATTATTTTTAAACAAAAATTAAATGGAATTCGAGGTCACGCGCAGCGATCAATATTAAACGTGAAAGGTATTGGGGCAACCGGTTAGCCAAGTGGGTAGCGCGTTCGCCTTTAGCTGTCCCGGGTTTGATTCCCTGCTAGGTCCTGTGTGTGCAAAATGACATTATCTGTCGAAGAATTTTTACAGTACTGAATAAATAAATAGAAAATGTATCGTTACTAGAAAAGAAGATGTTAAACCAGACAAATTTTTTAAGAGAATCAGATCCATCCATCAGTTTCATATTATCATGCTGACCTGGTCTTTTCCGATTTAAGCACTAGAATATTATACTGTTAACGTTGGAGTGCAGAGTAGGTTAGGTATAAGGAGGGTTGTGGCTTAGACAAAAAATAACTTACAAAATCCAGCGATAAAATTTCAAAATTTAATGAAAATACACTATGATAAAAGACAAACTATTGCTGCGGAATTTCCTGACTCCCTTGTGTGAGGCTTATAAATTATAAATACTTATAAATTTGAAAACGTACGTAGCAGATAAGGATGACGAATGAGAGACGAAGATAATCCGGTTACGAACTTAACGAGTAACAAACGGACAAAGCATATCGTATCATTCGTCAATTTGATTCGAATTTTACTAGCAGTGATAACGCTAAAACAATCCGGATTTAATACACGGGACATTTACGTGTAGAAAATCTTCACATTCTTAAATATTGATTTGAGGACTCTAGGCTGAATTTAGGAGTGCTGTAAATAATAAGTGAGCGAAATAAGGTTAAAACACAATGAATAGTTTATGGGCAGACTGGAAGAGAAACTTTAACAATATATATTATATAGGATAACAATATATATAATTTTTTCATTTTCTGTCTACGAAGATGAGAGGAATTTGAGCTTCAGCATATAGTCGAAGGTCAGAAGGTCAGACAAGGCTATTTCAGTTGCTATTATCTTAACAGCAACTGAGAGCCATCTGTCCTAGAGATAGTAACGAAGCCGTTCTGCTAAATTATCTACGTACATTTCACGATCCTTTCATTTTCATTGAATGCAAACAAAAACAGAAAAGAAAGTGCAGGAGACGCCAAAAGCAAAGGAAAGAAAAGAGAGAAAAGTCCAAATGACGCCGAAAAAGTTGTCATATATCAAAAGTACGTGCAAATACCTGACAATGAGAAATAGGAAGTTACCTATCCTAATGATTGCCCTATTTTTATACATTTAAAAATATTAGATTTATATCTGGTATTAAATCCCAAGAATTAATTGACACATTTTATATCGGTGTAGATTTTATTATTTCACATGATTTGGATTACAAATAAAAGTCGTGCGAAATGGGAAGAATCAGTTATAGCGGGAAATTTATCATTTCGCAGTACTTTTGTGTTCAGCGAATAACATAAAATCGCGATTTTTATTTCCTCAGATAGTAATGTATGTAATAGTAAATCAGAAAAGAATGTGTTTAAAGCATTCCTTAATGCAACAATTCACGCTGTTCAGCATATCTATTATTACGAGTACTCATCGTCTTTCGTACGTTGAAAGATTAGAATATTCTATATAATTAATGATGAAACTTCTAACCAATGAAGTGATAAAAGGTCACAATATTCTACCTGTGACGTGAAATAAAAGAATATAAACGCATAACAAAATACGAATTGGTTATTTTAAAATGTAAACTGAATGGAAAGAAGAGAGAGAGACACGGTCGTTAGTATAAACTTTAAAAATTAAATTACTCCTAAACCGTTTAAAGATTAAAAAGTACACTTACTTTTTGTTGTGAATCTTATGCTTTGGTGATGTCCAACGTTGTAGGGAGACACACGTCGATTAAGTGGCTAGATACGTATTTCGAAAGCCAAGCTTTCATCTTCAGTAGTATTAATGCTGCACTGAAAACTTAGTGTATTGGATCCTGTATTTATATTTATATTTATATTTCTATGGAAACCTGTGAGTCTCCTCTGATCCCTCTGCAGGGTCTCTGTCACATGGGGAAAAAGGGTTGTTTGTGTGTGTTTGTAATTTTGTCTGAGTCGAATGGATGGTGGAATTTTCAGATATGAGTGAAAATAATGCTGAGGATGGAATTGGGCCTCTGTTATTTTATTAACATTATATTATTATTAACCTAAAATGTAAACTGAATGGTAGATGTGCTATCCGATATGGCTTTTCGGGAATAATTTTCTGCGGGCCAAAAAACATTTTCATCTCTACCGTTGTTCCGTACTAAGCATTTTGACTAAAACGAATTAATATGAGACGAAATCGCGAAATTTCATCTTAATCGTATTCCTTGATAACGCTACCCGATCGATTTGTGTTCCATTAGGGAGTATTTATCCTCTAATATATTGAAAAGGTAAGAAATTCATATTTATGTAATAGAAGCATATATGACAAATTTGTTGGTTGTAAGACTTGACTACTATAAAGGTTTAAAATAGACAGAGAAAGGTTTGGAAATTTTTAACGCCATCTGAAATACGATGTAATCGTTTTCAACGGTGGGATGAAACCGAACCATAAATACCATTTTTTATTATCGGGAGAATTTAGCGGAAATACATTTCTGGCGGAAAAAATATGTTTCACAATAATGCATGGAGTACCAGCCGAGATTTCGTGTTATACGTTTTAAGTCAGTAAGTATGTAGTACCGTCAGTAAGTTTTATCTGTATTTTTCACCTCCATTAACGATGGAAAGTACAACGAGCTAGTTTCAGCAATAATAATGTCCAATCGAAAGACCAAATACAGAAGAGAAAAAATTAATAACTGCTCACCACTTGCGGTTCTCCACATAGCTTTGGTCCTGCTCATTCCTTTGAAGTACCTTTTCATGATCACAGAGGGGAAATTCCCATGCGATAGAAGACCCGAGAAGGGAAGGAATCTGGAAAAGTAGAAACATCAAATTAATTCTCTGGTAAAATAGCGTATATTATCTGGGGCAATATTGTATTGTGCATATATAAGAGCGAGCACTTGCCAATGATAATGATTCCTAATAGGATTTTTGTTATGACTGAATATTATAATTAATAATATGATATTGAACAATATCCTATTCGACATCGTCAATATTATACTAGAATTATTCTTATAATTTCAATTAAACACGTAAGATATTAAGGAAAACTTGTAATACAAGCTATATCTAGCAAGAACAAAGAAAAACATAGATCCAAACTGAATTAATAGGAACTAATACTAGAAATAGAACAGAAATTACTAAGGAAAATGAACATCTGTCGCAAAAATTGTGAAATTTGATCTTTAATTCGTTTACAATTACCATTGAATATATCTACTGAACAGTGATTACAATTAAATTTTTCACTTTATGTTAAAGTAACGATATTTAGAGAGTGTACTGAAGATCCAAATTCCAAGTATCTGTTACGAAATTAGCCGATTGTATCAATTGAAACCAACGAGATTTTTAATAGCAAATAAATTCCGGACTTCAAAGCCGCTGATTCAGTTCAACTGAAAACAGATATAACCCAAGAAGGCATACCATGGACTTTCACGACGGTACCGAGATCAATGTAGATATTCAACAGAGCAACCGCAAGTAGGAGTTCAGGGTTCAAGACCTTCCTGCGTCAGTCTTTCCTTACATTTCTTTCAAAAGTATGGAAATCATCTACCATACAGTACTCATCGGTGGTAAAAAAAAGAGAAAATCGTAATCTCCTTTGATGTTTAATTCCGATTAAATTACGTATTCAATAAAAATTAATTCCCGATCGAGGTTGAATAAAGAATACGGATTGGGGCCGAATCCGAATAGGATATCTAGGTAGAGGAATATTAAAATCGGTTTAATTGTTCATAACTAAAAATAAATATGAATCTCAAATGAAGATTTCCGTTCCGATAGCGGGCGACAGTATCTTCTACACCATACTAAGAATATTGCCGAAAATAATTCTGTACCTAATATAGCCTATGTCTAAAGAGTAAATCTGAAAATTAAAGATAGTAAGATAATCTCTTAATGAATTAACCATCCAGACTTAGGATTCATACCTATTCATAAAAGTTCAACATAATGGAAAATCCAACGGCAGTCACTTACAAATAAACAACCTATAACATCAATAATTTTCATTTAAGCTCAGAAGTAAATCAAGTAAAATAAAATCTATTCATTTATTATACATACCGTAACTGAAGAAAGAAAACCCAAAGATGCACCACTGATGTCTTAACGCTAAAATTTGACTTACTTTCCGTTAATTTGAATATTAATCCTGTTATGATTATTGAAAGTTGCAAATTGATTTCGTACCGCTCGAAGTTCACTTCATTATCAGTCAGTTTCGAATCTACCGAGCTTCCAGAAATTTAAATTTTAACGGATTTCTCGAAACTTCTTCAACACGCCTACAGCAGTCGAAACTTCTAGATTAACTAAGATTTAGCCTCAAAAATCAACGGATCAACGAAACGGTGAAATCTGATTGGTTGTGATGGCTGTTACTCTATCGATCTACTTCCCTCTTGTCCCCCTACTGGAAAAAGTTTCAATTTCTTTCGTAATTTTTAAATAAAATTGAATTAAAAATTTATAGGTATAAAATATCGTACAATTAAATTTAAAAGGTTTCGGAAATAAATTCTTATACGCTCATTATTTTTTACACAAATATTTCGCGAATTACCAGATACGGTATGATTTTCAGTAAGACTCTTGTTTTATTATCGATTTAACAAAAGCATAGCGATCTACCGTCTACCTTTCCATATTTTATTAAGAAAAGCTAATGAAATATAAAATTTATTTAGTATGTTACGATACGTTCTTCAGCATTAAACTCTTTACGTGTTTTTTAATTACAGAGATTCTTTACTTAACATGTGCAACGTAAATACGGGAATAAGGATTTGGGTATATAAGTTTTTAGTCAACCGGTAACAATGAAATTAAATCAAACATCTAAACAGCATTAAAACCAAGCCATTGCTATTCATTACCATTCTACTTATTATTTCGAGGTAAGCTGCGACTCTTTCATATTGATTTTAAGGATTTTAGGACATCTGCTATCCGAAGCTTTGGAAATTCATGAGACCTCGTGGATGTAGTAAACAAGATAAAGTAAAACAACTTTGCCCCTTGAAATCCCACAAAACGTAAATGTAAATAATTTACTTGATATATTTTAAACTATGGAAAAGAGAATGAATCCCTCATATTTAATAATGTAGACGCCTTATCTGAGGAGTCAAAAGATTACTTTTCTTAATAGAGACTTCAATACGTTATTCATTATCCCTCCCTTACATCTTTGAGTATTCAGAGAAAGGCCCATTTAATAATAGAATCGAGTTTACAAGGAGAAATGAGGAGGTAGATTTTTTATCTTTCTTTTTTCGATGAACAGGAAAGAGTCAACGTTACAACCTTGAGAAATACGTATTCAAAAATGCACTGGAAGCAGCCTTACGGCATTTGGTAGAGAATTAACTCTACCAAATAATTTTATTCACAGACAAAACGCCCATTTAGAATAAAAAGAGAAAAACGTGTAATTTATGAGCGTTACTATTAAATCATAAGTAATAATAAATAAAAATTAATTATTACAGTAACAATATGTCACAGTAGTACACAAAACATGTAGCACAATTAAGCCTTAATATTAATAAGTATAAGTGCTTTATATAAGCACTATATAAGTATATAGTGCTTTGTTGCAGTCTCTGGAAGATATGAAGCTTACCAGGGTACATGAGGAATGAGATACTTTGCCTTTGCATTCCTCACTGAGCTAGAATGTTACAATTGTCAACATAAGACAGAACAATGAAACTATGGAAAACACCATTCTTATCATTCAAGCAGACATGGATACATAATTACTCATGCCTCAGAAGATTCCATCTTATGACCGCCTGCTCAAGACAAGTAATAATCAATAGTATATGGCGATAAATTTCTCTGTGAAATTGTAGAAGACATACAAATGTTATGAAATGAAATGAATAGCATTAATTTCCCTTGAAACAAATCCGGTTGAGTCAAACCAGTTTACTATTTATGTGGGTAAAAACGCAAGCAAACGTACATTGAATATGACATGATTTGTTGAGGAAATATAATAAAATGCTGAATCTAACGATTTGTTATTCATGAAACCATTCACGGAGGAATTAAAGATATCAATTATCTGTTATCACAGAAATATTCTAACTACCTCAGACTTTAAACTTATTAAGTTACAGAGGGGCCTCAATGCTATCGATTAAACAATAATAAAAAATATAAAGATTCATAAATTGCCATTAATACCCCTGTGCTTTTGAAATTTGCTGATAATTATATAAAAAAAGATTTCTAAGCTGAATTTGAGACGTTAAAATAAATCAAGTGGTTCAAAATCAAGTGTCAACATTACATACTATACCCACACATAACCTTACATTATCCAACTCCAGATTAAAAGTGAAATAAATAAAAAATAACCGTATATCTCCCTGTTAAAGCATCATACTAACCTTCTTATCCTATATAACTCCGGCCGAATTTGTGAATATACACGAAGAACCCCGTATCCATTAATATCAAACCAGAAATTTATCCATTTCAGTTGTGATGGCATCTTAACACTGCTGAGTTACAGACTTAGATTTCGCAGAAATAGTGAAGATTCGTGCAACACCTGTATTCATAAGAACTCCAAATCAAGAAATGTGAAACCAAAATATTCACAAATTACCATTCATTCTTCAATCGAAGACTGTTCTCACTGCTACACTTTAAAGCACTCTTTGAATAATCACCAATGGTAAATATGAGTTTCTAATGCATTAACACACCTTTATCATGATATTCCATATTCCATGTCCACACAGCACAAGCTAAATATACAGCGATCGATTTTCAACCAGATAACGCCTCTAACAAAGAAGCATGGCTAAACCCTTCTTGAGAATGTCATGAGGTCTTGACGTGTTTCCGCGTTTTTGAAAAGAATTATGGTCTACGAAATTCTGACGAACGAAACTTAAATCCCTTAAGCAACGTGAACGTCGAATATCTCAGTTCTTTGTCTCGCTATGCGGATTGAGTTCAAGATGGAGCCATTTAAATTTCCTACGGATTTCAAATATGAAGCCCGGCAAGTTCGAAATTGACTAATCATGAAGTGTACTTTGATCGTAACGTTATCAATTTGCAACTTTTAAAAATCATTACAGGATCAATAAGTAAATTAACGGAAAATAAGTCTAACTTTGGTGTCAAGACATTGGTGGTACATCTTTGAGGTTCTTCAGTTTTGGCAAGTAAATAATTAGATTGTGGTTTTTTGTCCTCTGAGTAAATAGTATTTAAATTAATTGGAATGATTTAGCGTTTCAACGCAACAGTTAATATCTTCCGGTATTGTTTCTTATTTATGTTACTATCTTTAGGGCGTAATCTTGGTGAATATTATTCGTGATTTATTCGTGACGTATGATATTCTTCTGAGAAGTTGCGAAGCATACCTCTGGATCACTCATCCTTTGCATGATCATCAATAATCAAGCAACGAGTTCCAGTTACGTAGGTCTACTTTTATCCAGTTTCTGATAGATGACATATAAGATATGAAGCTAGGGATCCCTAGTTCTGAAAGCGCTACCAGAAGGAAGTCGTAAGTAGTCGTAAAAAGCAACTTTTCCGCGTCCGGTTTTAATCTTCAAATATTGGCTGCCTAGATACAAAATTTCCGTTATATTTATCTACTTGTAGTAGCATTGCTACCCAGTATTTTCTCTGGTTAAGGTATAAATTTATTTAATAAATAATTATAATAGTTATAAATAATAAAAGTTAATTGATTACGTTTAGTTTTGCGATTAGTTGTTAATTAAATCGATTTCATTGTTTTATGTGCAATTCTAATTCCAGCTGAACCTGTTTTTTAGATCCAATTTCTATGTGGGCTCATTTTCATAGAATACGCCCTTAGATTCCTAGGTGAACATCGCTATCACATGAACTTATTGATCAGGAAGAGTTCCTCAATTCACAATAAAGAGATTAAGTCGTGCAATTAAATGGAAGAAATCAAACTACTTTCCCATATAACGTATCGCATGTGGTGATACTTCGCAACATCTTTGAGATTATTAGCTGATACTTAAATCGAATATGTAACATAATTAGCATTGATTTGATACTTGAAATTCTGATTAGGTTTTAGCATTTTAATCTCTTTTTAATAATTATTTCACGCATAAGGTGCATCTGAATTTTTATGTTTTAGTTCTCACTTATTCTTATTCTCACTAGAGTGCTTTTACTTTCAACAGAAAGGCAATGAAGTAAGTAGATTCTCATAAGTTATATTTGGAGTAATACCATTAGAAAGTTTCTTTCCTGATAATGATTTCAGGGTAATGTACAACGTCCAATTCAGTAATTAACTATACACTCAACGGAAGTTGGATTTTGTATTCCAAAATTTAATCAAATATTCATTATTAATCAAACAAATCTCTATCTTGATTTACTTATCTATTATATCTTATAATCTCTATCTTGATTTACCCCATCTAATCTCCATATATTTATGGTTCGAGCTTCCATACTAATTACAGTTCGAACTTTCCGGTATCTGTAGCCTATATTATATTTTTGGTCTTGCTCGCTCATTAATCGATAAATTAAAATATGAAAGCTGCACAGTATATTCGCTGTAGTGTATATATTAATACATACAGTAATATTAGCGATGTAGAATAGGATATTTTATAAGAAGATGGTAACGAAAATCCTAATTTGAGTCATGATCATTGGCAACTGCTTGCTCTTATATACGCACAATACACTTAACTCCAGATTATATCCCTATTCACCAATGAATTCATATAGAGTTTCTATTTTTCCAGATTGTGAATCTCTTCCTTTCTCGGATCTCTTTTACCTGCGGGTTTCTTCTGTGTGAGCATGGGAGAATACTAAAGAGATCAAAGAAAACTGGAGAACAAACGGTGGATAGTTCACGAGCAAGTACTAGTAATTCATTTATCAAATATTAATATATATTCTGTGTGATTTATATTAAAATCAGTACAACTGAGTACGGTGGATTAAGGTAGATCTTAAATCAGCTAAAAAGAAGAGTTGCATTTGTCTCTTATTTTTATGAATAATAATTCGTAGAAGGTAAAATGATTAAGCCGGAAGAACGTTAACCTGAAATGGGGAAATTATCCTAAATTATTTATGTGCTGAAATTAATTAATTTTTACTGATTTACTCTCCAGAAGAAAAACGGCATTATTGCTGGGATTTCCATCAAAAAGGAATTTATAACTCCGTATTTGAACTAGTTTAATTTTGAACCGTATCCCAATTATATTACAATCAGTAATAATGAGTTCGGTTTTCAAATGTATTCAATCTACATCAACTTACGATCCTCTTCATCATGATTAAGGTTAATTACTATAATTTATGTAACTAAAATCGCGATTTCGAGTTATTCAATGAATACAAAATTACCGCAATCATTTTAGATTAGTCCACATATTGCGTTGATTTCAAACTTTTATTTGTCATTATCTAATAGAACGTTATTGTGGCTACTGATTATGCAAATTGAGTTAATAAACCCTGAAGCACTCAAACCTTCGGTAGCAATCAAAATTCAAAAGCAATCTATAAATTTACTACGTTTTCGATTTCATGAAACATTGGTATTCCTTATCAATATTTTATTTGTTAGTCTTTTGATCCAAAATAACGTTCGACGATATGAACCAGGATCTGCTTAAATTTTCCACTATTAAAATTATGAAAAAACTAAAGTCTGCACCAATACAAAATTGTGCTCTTTTGAGTTGGTCGACTCTTGGAAATTCAGAAATGAGATGGATAAATCAAGAATATTAAAACGTGTAAATATACACGTGACGGTAATCATTTGGGAGGCGACTTCCTATTTCTCAGGTATTTGCACGTACATTTTTTATACGTGACAAATGTATAGGCGTCAATTGGACTTTCCTTTGATTATTCCGGTTGCATTTGGTATTTCCTGCACTTTCATTTCCATCTTTGTTCACATTCAGTGAAAATGAGAAGATCGTAAAGTACGCATTGATAATTTAGGAAACGACTTCGTTGCCACCCCAAGGACACAAAGCTCTTCGTCGCTTTCAATGTTAAGACATTAGCAACTGAAACAGCCTTGTTTTCACTGACCTTCGACTATATGCTGAAATTCAAATTCCTCTCACTTTTTAAGCAAAGGTTATATTTATTATTATTATTATTATCAGCATTATATTTTTATTATCCTAGTTTTTCTTCCAGTCTGCCCATAAATCATTCATTGGATTTAAACCAAATCGCTCACATGTTATTTGCACCACTCTTAAAAACGCACGCTTAAAAATTTTATTCTTCACGTTCGACAAATTGATTTTCTAGCTTTAAGTTACTATGGTCGCACGTGGAATTTTGAATAACGAAACTAAAAGAGGGGTTACATCAAATGTGAATTTCCGAACGTTAAGTCTACATTCCATTCGAAGGTACAGATTTTGATTTGGTAATTTAATTGTGATATTAGGCAGCTTTGCGATATGTGAAATTCAGACGGACTGAAACGAATTCTGCAACTCACTCACCAATCAAATAAAATCATGTAACACGTGTTTCCTATTTTCCAATTGCTGTTATCATGTGCCTGTACAACTGGATTGCCAATTACAGATTAATTTGGGTTTTATATAGCATTAATGAGGCGGCAAGGCTCCATCGCGGCCCCGTGGGTGTGCCACTGACTACTGTTACACCAGACAAATAAGCGAAACAAAATAAAACTGAAAAATAACAAAGTCCGATTTCGAGTCAGGTTCCATAATTTTAATTTTCTGTCTGGTTTTTTCACTCCGGCGAAAATAACGTTTTCTTCTCGGCATCAGTTGTCGGCTCGTTTCTAGTTCAATGTCATGGTTAAACAAGGAAATATTTGAGATAGCAATATTTTTAGATATGAAAACTTTGATTAAAAATTACGAAGTATGTTTGATCAACATCTACGAAATCCGGAATCAAAACTCCAATTTCTCACTAATTTTATTTTATTATTATTTACCTATAACGTGAATTACCGAAATCGGACGTTTACATAGAGTCGGTGAATGAAATAATAAAATACCACTACCTACGCACATAATATTTTCCACTAATCTAATATGAATAAGTGTATATGCATACGAGGAGTCATTATTATTCTCTTCGTAGATTTTGCTAATTTTCAGAAACTGTAAGCTATCGACTGTGATATCACGGCTTTTCTCTCCTTTCTATATTTTTACAACGTGATTTTCTTCCCTCGATATCATGCAGGGAATATTTTTCAACAGTTTTTGTTCATCATTAGCTATTTGATTTGATTGTCACTATAACGCCGGCCTGTACTTTATCTTTTATTGGTGGTAATAAGAATTGTGGTTTTAGAACCTTGGCATAATTTTATCTTGGTGGGGTTCCCCGGTTTCGAATAAGCTGATAAAATTCGAAAGTTTGCGAATTTGACAGGATGTGAGTCCACGTGAAGCAAAGAACCTGCTTCAAAATTAGTTCATCGTGAAGTAGAATAAGTAGATATCAGTGAATATAATGTTCTCGGGAATCCTGCCAGGAAAAGAGAGTCGCCAGAAACTGAATTCAGCCCACTTCAATAAAAGTTGAACGTTAAAGATTCTAAAGTGAAAGATAGTAAGCGGTAAAATATATATACTATACACTATACAGTAGAATTGCTGAGGTGCTAAGCTAATGATCAGGATGACTGATTGCATGACTACGCACGGAAGAGAGGTTTTACTTTACAATCAGGGTAGAAATGTTCTGAAGGAACAGATTCAAAGTTGCAATTGCTATAATTCTATCGATGATTCTAACTAAAGTTAAATTTTAAAAAACAGTTTAATGTGATTTCTTTAGTATTCTCGATGAAAAACGTCCATTAGCTATGCATTTACTTTATTAATAACCTCCATACAATATCCCCGAATGGAGTAAAAGATTATGTAGCCTTGATTTTACAGAGCGTTACTGAAGACTAGCCAGCTTTTCTTCTTCGTTAGACAAATATTTTCATCCATTATTATTCTTCTAATTGGGTTCCTCAGTTCAGGATATCGATCCTAACGATCAGCCAGATTTTTCAGATTTTTTTCCTTTCTTTTTCGGGCAACACAAACTCTATTCACCATCCGTTCTACCATTCTACTATCATATCTTCTCCTCACACGTATAAAAACACATTCATAGTAGCCTCATAGGTTTCCTTTCGCTCACTTGGGAACCGCTATTTTTCTAATTCCTAGAAGCGTATTTTTAAAGAAATGGTTTCCAAAATATTTAAACTTTTTAAATAAAGTCGTCTATTCTAGTACGAAATACTAGTAATTGTTAATTTTATCTACCAAAGATTTCCAATTCAACATTTTGCAAGAATTCAATCACAGATTTGCTCTTAGTTGATCCCTAGACCTCTGAACACCTACATTAAATTCATAAAACTGATAAAAAATATGAGATGTGAAGGATTCGGTAGATAACTGGAAATTGCCAACATTTTTAATATCGCATCAGGGATGTGCTTCAATTCAGAGTACCGCCATTTTCCTACATATAAAGCCGTTCTTTATTTTAATTTATTATATTCGAATGAGTTCGAATAGGGTTAACGAAGCATCTGCTTACTGAAATTCATATAAGAAAAAACGAAGCATATATAATGTAGCGTCGCCGCATCAATCGCCTGACCTTACAAAAGAGATCTTGACTATAAATCATCGTAAACAAGTTAAAGCTCCTTAACTCCCGGCAGAGAGAGGATGCGATTTTTTAGAAAAATTCACCGGCATTCGCGCTAGAAAATAAGGGGCGAGGAAAGTCATATTCCGAGTGTGTGTAGCACTCAACGAAAACACCCGCAAACAAAATGCGTTTGTTTGTAAACCTTATCTCAAGAGCAATAAAATTTCCTCGCCTAAGTAAACACGTGCACTTTCTATAACGACTATAAATTTGATCCCGACGCCGCCATTAATGTATGAAAAACAAGAGGTAATCGTGGATTAGAAAAATAACGATCTCCGCTAACGAGATTTCCGAGGTGGAGATTATCTCTTGTGAAGTTGATTGGAAGTGAAAACTTCCGCTTCGTCGCAGTATCTAGTAATTTCCCTAGAGTAGAACACTCTACGGAGTACATTAGTGATAATTGAAAATATGATTAAAATATCGTAAAACACTTCCTCAATCATCGGTCGTGCTATGTCCTCTTCGTGTGACAGTCCATATGGTTTAGGTTAATTGTCATAATAATCCATTAAAGAGATTTAATTTCAGTAAGCTGTTACGCCGTTAAGACCTCGAGAAATCTCGAATTCATTTAGACAGAGAGATACGAAGTACGATGTTTATTTGCACGGCTGAAAACAAAGGTTTAAAAGCATTCATCCACACCTGTGCCCTACGATATGCCTTACGGGCTGCGACAGGAGGTGAATAGAACTTAAGTCTATTTCCTTAATCGGTTACTGTCGCTCGCAGAAGAACTGAATGCTTGAAAGGATGAATCCTAACCAGAGCCAGGCACCCCGAGCGAGATCTAATAAGGAAACATCTTAACGGATTCACGCGAACAATGTGTACAGTAAACAAACAAAAAACAACAGGCACACGCTATGAGAAGTATCAGTACATTTGGCGAACGACAATGAGTAACTTTTGGATGCTTTATGAACATGGTTTCTATTCCGTTTAATTATTTAGTCTTCTTATCTCCTCGGTAGACATATTGTAATACATTCAACCGATGCGACTTTGATGTTCTAGAAGTCCATCATAACAGCAAATAATAATAGTACTTCAACAAGTAAAGTTGAGACGCATGGCAATGTCTTAAACAAGATGGCAACTACGTTGTTTAATACTTTCCTTGTATGAGGATAATGAAACAGAACTGAACGAAGGGTTTAAGAATTACTTCAGTTATTTTCTATTATCTCTAAACAGTCTGTTATTGGATCAAAGCCTAGATTACTTAAATTATTTCGTTACCATCGTAAAGTATAACTTTGAATTTCACATTATTTCTTCTTTCCTACATCCGAAACAAGCAAAGTGTAATGTTATTCGTAAAGTTCTTCCAATATTTTTGGCGTTTTGGATAAGACGAATTGAATATCAACTTCGTACGGAGCAACGCTTTGGATTTTATATTTTAATGGGTAATCTTTAAATCGATTATTTATATATTTTATAATTAATCGATTTAATTTCTATTCTTCTCATTCCAAGAGATATTTCAGTCTTAGAATTTAGCAAACACGAAAGCAGCTTTAGCTCGGTGCAGTTCTGAACTCAACTTAGAATATCAAGATAAACGAAAATTTTGTTTAAATTTAAAGTAGTATGAATCATAATATAAATAGTATTTATTACGAATGAAATACATCACAAGTAAGCGCATGGTAAAATTCTATGAAAATTCATCATGAAATATGTTCGATATAAACAATAATTAGTGGCAACGCAAGGTGGAAAAATGGAATGCCATCTTCAACCATCCATTAACAATGGGTCTAATCATTCTGAGATGCACGACTGTAAATATCTGTAGATAATGGATAGATAAGATAAATCGTCGAATGATTAGTTATTCTGGTGTGTTCTGGTACTGTTTCTGATTATGGTGATTGTTTGGAGTGTTGGTACTAAAGGGGCTACTAGCACAAGGTATATTGGAGTGTTTGTGTATTTTATAAGTCTTATTTGACCATGTTTAGGGGCTCCGATCTAACAACAGTATAACTGCAGTACAAAACAAAAATAATAATGATAATAATAGTCTCCAAAAATAACTACAATAAAAGAATTATCCTCAATTCATTTTTCAAATCGATGAGAGGAATTTAAAGCCATCTAAAATAACATGAGCAGATCCAAAACGATCCTCATTTTCATTAACAACAGCTATATCACTAATTTATTCAAAATCCAAATCCAGGAAGCAAAAATCAGACATGCTCCTAAAAGTATATCGCCCAACGCTTTCCAATGTCATCGAGACTGCAACACTTCTGAAACATTCTGCAGCGGCATCAGCGCAGATGAGTGAAACGGACAGCTCCAATTAAATTCCGATGGAAATCACACGACCTCGACGTGCCCAATAAGCCCCTCAAAAAAGGGCGCCCCATCTGCATCCCTATCTCAGCCGCCGCCGCACCATAATTCTGCTCCCCTTTTCTAAGGCGATTCGTCGTTTTTTACCACAACCGCGATAAAAGCTCCACTACGAATTGAAACTGTAAATTGGGTGAATTAAAGTTCGTTGGGAGGATGCGCGTGAAACAAGGGCATGGCGCCGAAAAAAGGAAGCATCGGAGTAGAAACGAAGGGCGTATGAAAAGGGCAGAGGGCGGCACGTGCAGCAACCTCATTCCGCTGCACTCATCTGATGGAAAGACTCACTTTAAAGGGAAATATATGACATTTGTCGAAATTCCGCGCTAAAATTCCTCTCCGAATTTCCGATACAGGAAATGTTTCTTGTTACCTGTGTTTCGACGTTGCTTCATCGACTGCTTCCTTGTTTTTCTCGATTCTGGTTGTTTAAAATATACGAGGGTGGTCTGAAAAGTTTCCGACCCCAGATTTTTCAGAAATCTTCGGAAAATTTCCAGAAAACATGTCGAGAAATGGCGAAATGTCGGAAACTTTTCAGACCACCCATGTATGTCGCTGAGCTACCAGCATCCCAGGGTACCCGGGACGATTCTAAGAGAAAGCTACAATTAAAGTTGATATTTTTGGAAAACAATTAAGAAATTGGTGAAGGAGATTTTGCACGAGATGGCGTGCACCCAGGAATAATCCCAAGGAAGAATAGACTTGAAAAAAGTCCCGGTCCCGTCGGACTTTTTTCAAGTCTATTCTTCCTTGGAAAACAATTCTTTTTGTTATGCATATGCCTAAACCTGTCTTTTATTCCTTCATAAGATTGTATTTTAATGATCAAAGTTGAATATTTGCATACTTTTCACCCCAAAATGGTGGTTCTCCTATTTATTTTAGAGCAAATTTTTACCTAAAGCAAGAAAACAGTAAAATATATCCAACACGAGACAGGATATCGAACCCGGGATTTCCTCTATCCGGGAGCCGCTTTATCCACTAAAGCTATCCGACCGGAATATTTCCTCAAACAGTTTAACCGTGTACTCAGAAGGCAAGGGGATAAAGTTGGATAAAGCAGCCACCCGGATAGAGGAAGTTCCTGGGTTCGTTTTCTGGTCTCGTCAGACTTTTTTCAAGTTCGTTTTTCCTTGGGATTTTTCCTGGATGCTCTCATATGCAAATTTACCCTTGCCCTCTTCCAAATAAAATCGACATTGAGCTACGTGGGCTAAATTATATTAAGATATTTTTCTAATTTTTAGGAAGGGGAATATGATATAAAATGTTGCGATTATTTGTGACGCTGAAAAATAGACTGACTTTTCAACGTTGCTGCGAGGGCTAAATCCGATCAGTCTTCCCTGACAATCTCGGTTTTGGAAGGAATTAGACTCAACCCCTTCTCTTAATGGTATGTGTCGAGGATAATATGGAGGATGAAGTGAATCTCCGAACTAGTTTTACTCGAAGGAACTATAAGTTAAATAATACACGTTCACCCAGTCCCCATAAAGAAAGAGTAAATTTAGCAAAAAAGCATTTCTTCCAACGAAGCATAGGATAGAGATATGACAGATCTAACTTTCGCATTTTTACCTGTTTTAAATGTTTGCAAAGCTATGTGTTGCATTATGGATTCCTAGGATAATAACTTCGAGAGCTCTTCAATCGGAATGCGCGCACCCCTAATGAAACTAGTGCACGCTCTCAATGATATTGAATTCTAATTATTTCGAGGAAATTGGCCGAACACGTGCAATTTATGCATTAGTATACTAATACTGCATGTGCCCCACGATTGACGATACTTGGGTATCGAATGTTTGCTGTAAGGGCTCTCGGTTACGGAGCTGAGTATCGCGTTGACCTTTGATGAAAGCTGTCCGGTTTCGATTCCCGGTGAGGACCCATAAGTGCGAATTGACCTCAGGTGTACAAGCACTTTTAGCAATATTACTAATACTTATGCTATATACTATACATCTATATATACTATACACTACTACACTCTGAGCTCAAAATTCCTCTAATTACGAATTACCTGCCTCTGATTTTCAAAAAGATAAAAAATTGAGGATACTAATTTGGAACCTTTATTTAATGAAAAGATTTTCAGTTATAACTCTCATCCGAATCCGAAAATTATTATTAATCACTATTGCTTATTTCTTGTTCCAATTTAATCTCTCAAATTTAAATAATTAGATGTGTGCCTGTAAAGTCATCGCCCCAAGACTTCTTGTATAAAAGGCTTCCACCATTAGGTAAAAAGAGGTCTGTAGCAAGAATGAGGCTTAATGGATAGGATAATTGCGGTACATTGTCCATACTTTTCTCCCTAAGATCTGACCAAAATATAAAATTATTTCATTCGTCGAGGGTTCACGGATGTCCGGCTAAAAGTTTGCCGAGAGATTCTTTTCCATAATTTTATAGTAAAACTAAATATTAAAAAGAATATTGATTATCGATAAATACTTCAATATTGTATGTACAATATGCAATATGCGTGCTATTCCTAGAAGCTTTAAGAATCGTCTTGTGTTTCAGCTGCACTTCATATAGCTTTCACATGCTGCTGGGACATTTTCCGTAAATAAATTCGTATTAGGTTACCTTTATCGATAATAACCCGGTGCGATTCTCCACCTACTATTGAATATCTTTACACGCGCGAACATTTCGGGGGTGACCTATATTTAAACTCACCTTTTAAAATATCGGAATTCGCAGAATTGATTCAGTTAAATGAATTTACGCCGTTGAAAAAATAAACGCAGAGAAAATTTCATCGAGCAATTTATATTTACAGATAAAAAATGAACTGGAAGATTATGGAGAGAGGTCGATAATTTTAGCCTGTAAATTATTCCATCAGTCCGTCGCCAAATTTAAAACACAATATTTACATTCATCCTATGTAATGGTGTAGAATTTCTTTACTTGCGTTATCCGACTATCCGATATAGTACGGTTTTTTGGCAAATGTTAATGATTTCTATGAAGGATGAGATATCCAATCGAAAACGTTATTATAACTGTAAAAAGTACACTTTGAACTCTACGTATACCTTAAATAACTACGTACAACTTAAATAACTACGTACACCTTAAATAACTACGTACACCTCAAATAACTACGTACACCTTACATAACAAAGTACACCTTAAATAACAAAGTACACCTTAAATAACTGCGTACACCTTAACTCTACGTACCTGGAGACTGTTAGGGTATCTTGCTTGCTAAAATAATAGACACGGGTTGAAAACTTAGCAGTAGTAGTATTGTTAAAAGTGCTTCGACATCTGAGATCATTTTGCACGTGTGCTTCCAGCGGAAATCGAACCCGGGACCGCTTTAACCAAGGTCGAACGCACATGGCTATCCGGTAGCCCTTGAAGATTTAGGCCTTAACTTAATGGTATACCATAATAACATAAGATGGTAGAATTAACATGGGATAGTTAATGTGTGTAGGGAAGGGAAAGAGGTAGATGTTTCAGTTGAATATAGTAAAACCCGGCTGAGACGCTTTTCGGGGGACCAAACGAAAACCGCGCTTCCAGCAGGGTTGTGTAATGCTGGTTGCCTTACAAAATTTTTTCGAAGAATGGTCTGCATTTCGTACAAAGAGAGCATCTCAGTTACTTAATTTTGGTCGTTTTTCACTCTACTGTGAAACAATTTTACCGGACAGGAAAATAGGGAAGAATAACAACTGTTTTAACAGCATCACGATTTTATCGAGACTACGCTCTCTGCCTTTGAAACACTCCTTTTACGGTTTTTGTGATACGTTTACTTCTAAAGATAGTGACGAAAGGAATCATCGAAAAGTGACTTTTTAATCTACGTTCTGGCCCTATGAAAAAAGTGATAAATAGTGACAATAGCACTCTGCCTCAGAGTTCATATTGGCTCCGACGGTGGGAAATAGATTCCTCTACCTCGCGATATCTTTATTATACTATCACAGAATTAGCCATTGAGGAAAACGAAGCCTCTTACAAGGAGAGACTCTCACTTTTGTCCGGGGATTTTGATGAAACTTTTTGCAGTGGTGCAGGAAGTATAGTAATGAAAAAGTGGGACGGCGTTTCTCTGAATGGGCCTTAGTTTCGCTGCAATAAATAATAGAATATTGATAATCTGAGTATAGGCAGCCCCGCAATACACGCCCATGCTAGCCGAGTATGCATGAAATAACGCGATGTTCTCTGGTATATTTGACATTACATTTTTCTTTTCATTCGTAAAATTCTTTTCTTGATACTTGCTATTTGACTTATTAATAATAATAAATAGTATGCTCAGTTAGTTATCCCGTTAAATAACCTTCGTGAGCGATATTTTTCCATTTCAGGTAGTTAACGACTATGCTAAGAACGTAAAAGGAGCTTGCATTCAAGTAATTTAGGATTCCATAATCACAAATAGCGATTGCTTTCTAAAATTTAATATAATAAAAACCATTGTCTATATATTACTTAATTTATTTATCCGATTTAATTGGAGTACAGGTAACTCTGCAATACACCTCCGAGCTAGTCGAGTTTGGAGAAAATAACGCATTGTTCTCTGGTATATCTTGCACCTTTTTACAATTTCATTCGTTAATAATTTCCTTGTTGTCTACTAATTGAATTATTAATAATAATAAATAGTAGACTAAATTATTAATCCCGTAAAGGAGTTATATTACTTTCCAGGCCGGATTTACAGTGATTAGCGATATTTTTTTAAAATTTTTGAGAGAAATACTCTTCTAGTAGGAGAAAACGGTGTTTCTGATATTTTTAGTATGATTATTAAGCATTGTATGGAAATATAAATACCTTTTGAAACTTTAACCTGAAAGTAAATATAATGGCTGAAAAATTATCCTCATAAGAAATACACACCTCGTTGGTTGACACGAATTTAACCATACACTATGTTAAACTATAAAAATTTCTTACAGTATAAATTTATAAATTACTTATTAATTCTCGTATGACAACAACGATTTTTGAAATTCAAATATTTGGTATTCTGAGAGTTGTTTAAACTAAAAAAATGAAGTTATTTGAAAAATCGGTGTAATTTTCGATATTTTCAGGAATTTTAATTATATCGAAAATCACTCTTGTTGGACGGTAGTTAGTTTAATTTTATATATTTTCGACAAGTTTCGCTGCTATCAATAAAGTGAGTGAATAAAATGCTGTGTTAAGATAGAAACTCTTAAAGTTTCAGTAAAATATACAGGTAAAGTATATCAGTATTGAATTATTTTTCACTAACTCCATTTATAGATTCAGCCGTTTCTACGGAACATCTGGATGTCTGTTGGGATAAGTCTCCTGTTTGATGGTGTCATGCAATCTTCCAAGGGCTATGTTGCTCGCTCCTAGTCTTGTCTTTGGCAGTAGTCGATGTTTTCATTCACTTTGACCTTAGTTTACTTCACAACACTTATTAAAATGATGAGGCTGTCATTGGACTAGCATAAAACCATTCATAGCACATCAACTAAAATTCGTTCTATGTTAGACTCAATGAATAGCACCTACGTAGCCATTCTTCATATTACTGAAATTATTATTGAAATTTTCAATACCATGTGTTCACTGCGTTAAGACTTCTTCAATACGATACAGTGCAAAAACAAGAATAGAACAGTTCGCTTCCTGATCCTATGGTAAAATGAAAATGCTGCATTCTTCCATAGATAACGTTAGAGTTATCTATTAAAAAATTAAGCCATCGAAAAAGAGGCAGGTGAATATAATCAAATGACAAAAAAGCTCAGGTACCTCATCTTTTTTTATAATTTATTTTTAGAGTATTTCTTTAACTACCTTGCACAACTTTTCTTTATTTGTCAAAAATAATGGAAAGTTGTGCAGGAAGAATAACATAATAACATGGATTTATTAATTAAGTTTATAATTTTCATAAAACGAGAAAACCATTATTTCAACATGAATATAGGTACCACGATGTTAATTTGAGGAAGAAAGGCTTTAGGAGAAGGTAATACCACCCATGTTCGACTCCTTAAGCTTACGAGTGTCACTAGCGGCTCATCGAGTGCTCTGCTTTGCTAAAGAAAAACTGCTGTAGCTCAGCAAATTTTTATAATAAGAAAATATCATTTTGCCTGAATATTTTTAAGGTTGATTCTTTACATTCATGCAAAGAAACGAATATTTTAATTTTTTGAAGTTGAGAAAGGTATGTAACTCCTTAAATAACTTTAAATATTACTCCATTTTAAGTATTTCACTGCAATCCTAAGAATGAAAAAGGAATTTGCGTTCGAATTACTAAGGATTTTCAGCCATATATAGCGTTGCCTTTCATATTCTTATTTAACAATCACTACGATTCATATATTTATTTATTTATCTGATTTCAGGATATCTGGTAAAAATCCATGACAAGCAACGACAAAATAACTATCTATATTCAATTTCCTTTCTTTTGGTACTAGCATCGATTTCGCAGGACCATTATTCCTGATTTCATTGTACTAAAGATAAATTCTGTAATCGATGAAAGATGATGAAAATGAACTTTCTTTCTTAACATTTATTATAAGGGTATTTTCGAGTCATCTGAAATCGAACGAAGGATACACTGCGCAAAAATTATCGATATTTAATACACAATTATGCATCTAACTATGAGTATTTCTTGAATTTCTATCTCGTCAGGAAGTAGTGAAATTGATTACTGAAAAATGGCTTACATGCATTTCTTTCGAGAAAGGCTGAAATCGGATACATAAATTAATTAATACATAGACAATGGTTTTCATTATATTAAATTTTAGAAAGCAATCGCTATTTGTGATTATGGAATCCTAAATTACTTGAATGCAAGCTCCTTTTACGTTCTTAGCATAGTCGTTAACTACCTGAAATGGAAAAATATCGCTCACGAAGGTTATTTAACGGGATAACTAACTGAGTATACTATTTATTATTATTAATAAGTCAAATAGCAAGTATCAAGAAAAGAATTTTACGAATGAAAAGAAAAATGTAATGTCAAATATACCAGAGAACATCGCGTTATTTCATGCATACTCGGCTAGCATGGGCGTGTATTGCGGGGCTGCCTATACTCAGATTATCAATATTCTATTATTTATTGCAGCGAAACTAAGGCCCATTCAGAGAAACGCCGTCCCACTTTTTCATTACTATACTTCCTGCACCACTGCAAAAAGTTTCATCAAAATCCCCGGACAAAAGTGAGAGTCTCTCCTTGTTAGATACGAGGAGAGTATAGAGGACGGCGACACAGATAATGTAAATTTATTTCGGTCTTTCGAATGAGGCGAGTGACTGACTTAAGTGGATTGCATTTAGGGACAGGGAGTCTGCGTTTTAAGTGGAAACCGGGGCTTCTTATGCGCTATATTTACTATGTGTCTCGCGTAAAAGGGCGGCAATAAAACCGCATGCTAAGCGATATAGAGTCTTAAGCGGAATAGCGTCTTAAACAGGTTTTTCTATAGTTCGCTTCGTCGGGAAACAAGGAATAAGTGGAAGGAAATGAAAAAATAACCACTTTCTAGAGAAGAACTGGTGTATTTATTCAGAAATGACTTAGCAAAAAACTACAGATCTCACACTAAAGCACATGTTTCAACGCGTAAGCGTCATTTTCAACTAGACTTGAGACTCAAGACAACTTGAACTTGTTTTGCTAAGTCATTTCTGAATAAATACACCACTTCTTCTCTAAAAAGTGGTTATTTTTTCATTTCCTTTCAATGGAATACTACAATGTGAATCGCCGCTCCGTAGATTTTAAAAAGGGATGAGTGGTTCAGGAACGTGTGCTCATTAAACAGCAAAGCATCATTCGGTGGGCTATCATAATCTACTTCCTCTTTCTCTAGAGAAAACATCAGGAATTTCCCGAAAGATGGTCTGCTGGATAACAAGCCCACGTTCCCTAGACATGGCCTTTATCTATACCTGAAGATACAAGAACGTTTTTGGAACCGATCACGTATTGAAGCTTCTGTGGAAAATTACTAAGTTATTCTATTTAGTACTTGTTTATGAGATTAATAGCAAATAAAATTATTCCATAATATGCTCTCGGAAGTAATAGAATAGAGTTTGGTCTTCCTCAACTAAACCTAAACCTAAAACCTTCAACCTAAAAATGGCAAATAATTTCTAGGTGAGATTCGATAAAGAAATGTGTGCCTGTGTAACACTGAGTATGATCTGTCACAATTGAAATAAATGTCAATTGAACTTCAATTGAAATATTTAAAATTTGAAATAAATATGTCTTCCAACCAGCTGATAAATAAATAACTAAATGAGATTAATATAGCTTTCATATTTTTAAAAGACTCAGAGATAATAATAAAGGAAAAATACGTATCTTCAACATCCTGCTGAAGGCCCGGAAGCTTTTCATTTCATTCTTCCATCGATCAAAGGGCTCGATGTTCATTTTCTAAAATTATCAAGCATCGGATAGGGGAATACTTTCCCAGAGAACTTTATCAGAGATGATGAACAGCGGGGTGAAGGGAAGTCTTAGATGTAAAGTAAACACGTAAAATTTGCAAGATTTTCTTGCTAAAAGGATGAGCAAACTTTACCGTTGGAAAACTCGTGGATCTAACTATCAAAAGAAACCATTACGATTTTCAAATTCACGTTTTGATAGCTAATAAGATGTATGTACATACTTTCGATATTACTATATTTTCCAGTTAATTATTTCAAGTGGAAAACAAACCAGTTAATCAATGACTGAGAATATTTATCAAACTGCCCCTCATACTTTCTTGTGGAATGTAAAACCTAGGGTTAATTCGCTATATGAATCAGTTGAAATTCTCTCCATAGTAAATGAAAGGAATCGAATCTTAAACATTATATTAATTGCATACTTTCATAAATTGAAGATTTATAAGTCTTATCTACGCGGAATACAGAGTTTATAAGAGGACTGCAATGCCGTAATCTTATTTTCAAAATCATGAGATTATTTCTTGCCTAAGTGATAAGGTTTGATTTCTGTCCGATAAATGTTCGTCTTAGTTCGTCTTCAGCTTCTGAGAAGAACGTATCAATGAATAAAAAGAAGTTTCTCGGATAAAAGACAAGTAATTTTTTAAAATTTTTATTTATTCTTAAATACTACAAGTAGGCACCAGGCCAGGTGGTAGTATCAAAAGGGGAAAAGAAAATTAAAATACCCTGCCTGGTATTCACCCTAGTCGGGAGGAAAAACCCCCAAAACCTCCCGATTTTAAATATAAACTTCCGCGAATACATAGAATAACAAAAATAGCACACTGATTCATAATTTCTTCGGATCGAGAATGAATATAAAATCATAAAACTGCGCAAAACATGGGAGCATCAATCTGTAGAACCACCCGAGATTGAATATATGATTAGAGAATCCAATAGAAACCAAAAATCTTCATATCCGCATTAAAAAATATTTGCTACGTTACGTATATAGATATCTAAAAGATATTTTCCCGAGAAGTGATTGAGGCGAATCAAAGATAGTCTTTGAACTCAAGCAGTCGTTTGGGTTGAGTGTATTAAAAATTGCTATCGGTGAAAGAACGTTTACGTGGTATTCACGCCTTCCTCGTTGTCACGTGATCCGCATGTTTCTGCATCCTTTTTGTATCGATAAAAACTGGAATCGTTTTATTTTATCGTACTTTTATCTTACCAGTTCTCAGAAGCGACTCTGGAGGAGGAGCGACTGTGGGTGATGATATCATTAAACGGGCGCTAGAATGTGTACTTAGCGTTGCCAAGAAGAAATCTTCTGCCTCCGCACACATTATAAATCCATTAAGAACATTACGTAATTTTCATGATTGTGAGATTGATCAAAACGTTTTTCAAGCTTTTCAATCATTTAATATCTTCAACGAATAGATTTTCAATTAGCATACATAAGCTTTATGGCTACGTAAGCGTTTCTTTATCATTAAAAAATATTATGAATATTTGTAATGAAGCGGATAAGTATCAACTGGGAGTGATTCAATTCGCAAATTTATGACGAAAATTTTCATTATTTATAAAAATGATTCAGATTTACGCAAATAATCTAGCATTCCTTACTAGAAGCATCTTACTGCCAATTTTTCTTTATCTTGGAGTAACTCTATTTTCCGCATAGATTGTTATGAGGAATATTTCCATCGACCGGATTTCGATACGGATAAATATGGAATTTTCTCAGACAAGTTCAGAAAATCGATATTAGAAAGTAAGAAATTTTTAAGAAACATCTAAAACACAATTTGGGAACTATATTTAACCCCTTTGTGTTTGTATAAGGCCGTGAAATACATCATGCCAGATATTCATTACACATTAATGAATTCTAGCACATGTAGTTTCAATTGCAAAACTGTATATGCTATTACTGGGAGATCATATCAGTTCATTACAAAAGGTAGATTACTTCTAGTTTAGAGCTCCGATATGATGAATATTCTGTTAAAAGACATGTATTTCCAGCCGTATACTGAGAATGGCAAATCCGGAAAGTTCTATGTCTGAATTCTCAGAATTCACAAAATAACTCAATATCTTTATAATTGTCAAATATTCACAATTTTCGGATGGTCACAGCTCTCCACTAGGAAAGCTCTGCATATCCATTGAGCAAAAACTACTTGTAAGTCATAGCATGGGTTATTGGTTACAAATGTAATGCAAATAAAGTATTTCAAATGGGTCGTTAATATTTTAATGTAAAGGGGAGTCGTGGTTTTAGAGGGAAAACATTCAACTCTCAAATTTTTTTGTCGGATCACACCACTTACTTGCCCTCTCATGACCAGGGCATAAAACTCTTAAAATTACATCAGTACTTTTCATTCTGATTTTCGCTCTTATTCTATCAAAAAATCAAATATCGGTTCAATCTCGGTTATGTTCTTTCTGGTAACGTCTAACCGGTTCGAACCTATCTTTCCGCTTCAACTGTTGTATTATTATATCATGAAAATTTAAAAATTATTTCTAGCTTTTCTTAATTCACAATAAAATTGCACTAAAATATAGAATATAATTTAGTAACAGTTAGATGTAACTGTAGAAACGTTCCTTCAATCACACTTGAGTAAATATTCATTGTTGAGAGCCAAAAATCGGAACAGAATAAATTACAGTGCTTAGTTTAGATTCGGTTTCAAGATGTTTTTCAGTTCGGGTTCGGTTTTCTTTCTGGAATAATTACTGTAATTTACGGTTTAGGTTTTCGGTTTCTATTCGACGCCCTGTCCGTAACCCTTCTCCTTTGACCCCTTACTTTTCGTCCATGCATATATCGGTAGCTTTGCTCTTCCTTTGCCTAAAGATGAGCGAAACATTCGAAACCTAGGTTGCAAACCAAAGATTTTCTGTTGAATTTCACAGTTGTCTCCATTAATTTCTTCATCAAAAAAATATGAAATACCACAAAGTATCGCTCCAGAAGATTGATTGTATTTCTTCTTCGTCCTCTTAGAAATCGTCAGTCAAAATGCTGTAGTATGTACATGGATGGTCTGAAAACTTTTTCCGACATTTCGCCATTTCTCGACATGTTTTCTGAAAATTTTCTGAAGATTTCTGAAAAATCGGGGATCGGAAACTTTTCAGACCACCCTCGTAATACACATTTCCAAAAGCGTCGGAGAAAGGAATTTTCTGAGCCTTTCCAGGACTACCAGACACGGGCTTGCACTCAAATAACCTCATAAGCACATGTGTTTTTAAATATTTAAGAAGCCCCTCACGCAACACAACCCAGCTAATTATATAATCCTGTTTTTCCTCCGGGTGCTTCTTTCGCCGGGTTTTCTTTTCCGGGAGCTTTATTCATGCGGAATACTTTTTCGTCGGGGTTTTATAACTCCGAGGACTTTTTCCGGATTATCATCCTTAACCAATAGATTAAACCTGAACTATTTTATCGCAGCTCTTTCTCTTTTTTTAAAATAATACCTTAAATTTCCTTAAAATAATAGATATTTTTAGATAATTTATGATTTTTAGCTTAACAAGTTAACAAGCCATAAAAAACTAACACGCAAGTTGTGATAGGACATTGTTTTAAAATCCCAATTTAATATGTAACAGTTCTTATAGAACTCTCTCTAACGCCAGTGAAAGCTTTAAAAACCAGCGAGGCGTGAAATCCGCATTGCTTTCCTACCTCGTTAATGCTTGAACTGAATAGCAGTGGGATAAAGATCGCTTTTTATCTCTATAAAGAACCCAAAAAAAGGAGGCAACCTCGTTGGATCTCGTATCCAATATCCACTATCGAATTTGTTTTCTCTCTCCTCCATCAGTAAAATTAAATTTATGGTCGTAATAACCTCTCAGATAAATCCACCAATACATATTCATACACTTATCATTGCGAGTATTTTTCTCGTCTCTTCCATCATAAATTGCGAGATAACCACATTTATGGCGTGCTTAAAGAAGTTGCGTCATGCTTTGGTATTATGTATTAAATAATAGTGAGGCTTGCCATTGCTTCGAGATGCTTGCATTGGAGGCAAATAAAAGAATCCCAAGAAGAAATGAAGTACTCCGGCGGAAGCTGCTTCTAGTTCCTTCAAGGTTATTTCCGAGATGCGAACTGACCAATCAGAACTCGCGTCTTTTTCCTCCGACGGAGAGATAGAAGGGAAGAGAGATAAAATAATAACAGCGTCTCCTCATTCCTAATTCTCTCAAGGACTCATTATTCCCAAAACACTTCCTTGTTTTCTCTCCAAACGGTCAGAGGTATATGAAATTAAAGATAATACCGCGAGCTCGGAAAGGATTAGATAAATAGTGTAGGTGAGTAAATATGTTGGTAAATGTTGAAGAAACAAAGGGAGTAGACGATTAAGTGAAACGTGACTCCTGCACAGGTTTCAGTTAATTTGGAATTTTGGGTGAAAATCAACGTCAGGAAAGTGTCTCGAGAAGAAGTTGTAAAACGATTAGTAGGAAAATGTCATGAGATTTAATAGTGAAGAAAAACTCAGTTAACTGCATTAAAACCCAGTTAAGAAATTTTACGGGAACCGAGCGAAAACTGCGCCTTAAGTAGATTAATTAGATTAATGTTAATTAAATTAATGTTGTAATAGGGCTGTGTAGTAATAGCTGTCTTACATCATACTTTTGAAGAGTGGACTGCTTTTCACACAAACAGAGCGTCTTAGTTACTTAATTTTGGTCATTTTTAACTCTACAATGAGACAATATCCACCAGATAGACGTTTTGGAATGGATGAGGAATTTTTTTAACAACAGTGGTGAGAGGGTATCACAGAGCATGACCTCTCTAAGACTACGCTCACAAAAAACCTGCACTCCCTCTCTGGTTTTTCCGATATTTACACCTTGAGATTATAACGAAAGGAAACCAGCCTCAGCCGTGCTGCCCTGAGAAAAATTTGATAAAGAGGATCTATCTCAGAGTTTGTACCAGCTCCGACAGTGGGATGGAGATCGTGGTTCTTCTCGATATGTTAATTTTATTCTCATAAAATACGTCATTTCAAAGAAAAAAAAGAAATTCACAAGAAGCCATTCTAGAGACAAGGGGAAGCATGAGAGGAAAAAAAATGAGGATGTAAAAAATTTTCGTCCGTCGAATGAGAAGAACGATTGGCTAAAGCAGGGGAAAGTACATCTGGGGAAAAAACCTCGTCTTACGCGGGGAATTTTGAACGGTATTTTATCATATGTGTCCTGCGAAAGTGACCCGGAGAAAACCGTGTATTAAATAAGAGCGTCTGAACGGATTTTACTGGATTTAGGTAATTAGGTTTAACTGATGATTGATTCCTGAGCTCTCCTGTCTCGAGCCAATCGTTTTATCCTTTCATACTACCGAACATTATTGCTTCCCATCACCTACTTATTGTAGTTCAAAGTAGGCCTTTTACTACCATTCCTTCCAATTCTAACTTCAGAAGAATATTGTGCCAATATGTGTGAATTGATTTCCTGCTTCCTTTGATTAAAGTCTTCCATAGAACTTTTCCCATCAATCTGTCTTCGAAGGGCTTCTTCATTAGTAACTCGGCTCATCCATTTTATTTTTATTATTCTTTGAACAGTATGTGAGTAGCACGACAACACCTATGCTCATTGTTTCATCCCATCTTTTCTTCTCTACTGCCTTCACAGTCTCATTTGAATGTTTCTCATCCATACTAAGGTGTATTCTATAAATGTTTTCATGAGCTTTACATCATATCCTACACAGTTTTTATCAAATATTTTTTCTGTTAGAATTTTTATTCTGTTCAGGATGTTATTCTTACCTTTTCTCTAACCAGCTAGTTCTCTGCTGATAATCCAGCACAGTTTGACCCGCAGAAATGAGTTCTTGACTAATTTTACTTCAAAATAATCCCCCCTGTTTATGTTGTAATGTTTTTGCTTATGTGGAGGTCATTCTACCTCTTGCTCTTTTCACTGAAAAAACGGATGATTTTCTAGATCTTTTTTTATTTTTTAGCAAGCATAGTAGCATCGTATATCGCGCAGTGCTTTATAATTCCGCTTATATTCGTACTGCTTTCCACTCTTTGATAAGATCACGCAGAAAGCAATTGATATCAAGCTTCCTCTAACTCACAAAGGAAATTTTCATTATCTTCTCTACTATATATTTTACAGCGCGATAAGCCTATATCTCGACTTTTGTGTATTCAAATTGTTGCGTACGTAAGTACTTTCCAGCTTCAACATCCTTGAAACGAAGTCAAGATGGTTGCCTGAAATCATTCATATTTGTCAATGCTCTTCTTTTTCGGACAATAGTTAAGGAGAGATGGAAGGAGACGGAAAAACATCGGATAATATAGACCTATATAGCTTTCACTGTGATTATATAGTAAAATCGTCAATAAGTGAAGAAAAAGGCTTTAACTACAGAGTATTTCGTTAAACAAACATGCGGAGAGAAAGAAAAGCATCTATAAAATGTCGAAAATTCGCAAAGCAAGCCTATAAAAGAAATAAAGGAAATTAGAGTATTTAAAGATGAATTAAGGATCACTTTGTGACAGATCTTAAATTGTTATACAAATTCCTAGGGACATTATATTTACAATGGGATTGTGATGTAAACTTAATTCTTCTGTAAATCTTCCCATTCTGATTAAAGGAATTTTTCCTAATTCAGTCCCTTAAGATGAAGAATCAAAAAAGTAAAAATCAATTCTCACGTTCTTATCCAAGGGTAGGTCAAAATATTTTTTCCCGAAATGCCTTATGGGAAATTTTTTAAAATTATTAAATGTAGTTTCTCTTGTAAACAATAGATTTTCTAAAGTTATTTTTGAGGAAAAATGGTATTTATTGGAAATTATCAATTAATTATCAATCTCAAAAAGTGTCTTTTTCTAAATGACTGCTCGATCCTTTTCACTCCAATTTAAATTTATGTACTCAAATAAACCTCAATATCAAAATTAAACTGAAAAGAATATTATATATACATAAATTACATAATAAAGTAGATAGCTTTGATGCGTAATTAAAAGGAATTCGTGAAAGCTTTCGTGTTAAGCTATTGGTCGCATAATTTTTCACTTATTTTCGGTAATTATGGAAATTAATTCATGAAATGTGATGTATTTCTAAAGGATATCTCATTTACTGGTATTAAGCATGAAAAGTTTTCGACGGATCTCCAAAAAATATCGGTAATTTTTCTAAAACTTTTTCAAACTCTTCAAATACATGCTTTTCAAATATCTTACAATCAGCTCCAAACACAACTCCAAACCGTAATGATAATACTCAAATGAATTAAATTAATATTCTTTTAAGAAATTAGGGGCCTATTGAGCAGCTCACTAGCCGCGACTCTTCAGAATTTAATTTCAAAAAATATAAATCGTACTTCCACTTTATTTGCTGCCCTCGAACACTACCTTTTGAATATATTCGAATTACATTCGGATTTTCAATGAAAAATCTATCGTTATTTTCTCTGTCATTTGCAGCAAAAGAATAAAAATATCCCAAGAGAAAAGTTTTAAGAAAAGAGGCACGATTGATTTGAACAGAGAGAAAATGATAAGGAGGCGACTTGGAAGTTGACGATATTAAAATTTACTTTCACAATCAGATTAAGAGAATAAATAAGAATTCTCTCCGTACCCTCTGGAGACCTCTCCGTGATTTAAAGTTTCCCTATCAAAGTAAGAGCATTTTCATGATTATGTTGCTGTAGACTGTCATAGGATGAAAGTAAAAGCTTTCGCTTGATTGAAAAATAAAGCATCTATTCTCTAAACTTCTCATCTAGAGTCTCTAAAATATCTCTCGTAAAGGAGCTCTTCAGCTTGATTGAATATTCCTAAGGATGACTCTTAATCACTTTTAGATGACTTTTCCTTTAAGTTGTCTCAGCTATGAAATCCTCATTCTTCATGATGATGTGATGTTCGCATTTATATAAGGAGTTATAAGTAAACTTAACGACGGAGTTCAATATCATTTTTAATTTTAAGTACGGCAACTTGGGTCTTTAGTAAGAGGTTATCAGCAGGAAGATTGCATGACTTATTGACGGATCAATTGCAGCGGCAAAAACGTTGCTGAATAAGGAAGAGATGTAGTAAAACTCGGAAAGATAAACAAATAAATTACTGAGCTAGAAATCAGGTTACAGAAGAGTAACATGGGTCTCATTAGATTAGAAGATTACGTATTTTGCGAAATAATTTTATGAATTACATTAAAAATTTTATGAAAATGTAAATATTCAAAACATACATGCTCCAAAGTACTATATAGTCTGAGGAAATCATTCACGGGTTAGTAGAATATTTATAATCATTTACGTAAGATTAAGGAAATCGTAATTTCCTTAATCGGAGAAACGATCAAGAGTCCACAACTGAAATACATTGTACGAATCAAAAAATTTCGAAATTTATTCGAAAATTCATTTTTTCGCGTTCGATACGCAATAGTTAAAGCTTTAAAAGTTAACTAAAAGTTGACCCGTCTACAAGGACTGTATGGTGTACTTTCTCTAGGAACACGCCCATTCGCTGCTGTATATTTATATTATATTTTAAATTATTCTTTATTACAATTATATTATATTAATTATATGCATTGCAAATATAGTAAACGATATCGCATTTCTGAACTAAGCGCAAAAAAATCATGGTGCACAATAATCTATCTTTAATATTTTAATATGAGCCATTGTGTGAGATTTATTTTGGTATGTAAAGAATTAAGGTTAATAGACTATATTTAATGGGATAGATTCCTGTTAATATATTGTTTGCCTTCGGAAGTACATATTGCAACAAATCACACGTTATATAAAGTGTAAATATTTTAATAACATTTCAGATTGGGATTACACATTTTACCTTCAAATACATGATAAAAATTCAATTAAATTGGATCGTTTGACCATGATTTTAATTGCTAATGATTAATAATAAAATAATTTCAAAAATCAAAGCCAGCATAATCGGTTTTTTCACTAGGAAAAATGCATTGTTCGGAATCGAACAAATGATTGTCTAAAATTTAGAAATAAAGTTGGAGGACGTTCCCCCAACAAGATTACCAAGCATAAATTTCACTAAATACGTGAAAAATTGTACCCTACTAGTACCAGACTGTAATTTAAATGCATATTTCACTTCTCTCATTCTAAGATTTTCAGTTTATTGGATAATATTTATGTTATAATCCTCTGGTTTCATCAAATTATGGCTGTGATTGAAAATAGAATTCATGAAAATACCATTTTGAAATATTTGAATGTTAAAATATGCTTTCCATCCACAAATAATTATAGTTCCAGGAAGGATATAATTTAGGATTATTGGTTCAAGGATATCTGCAATGCAATCGCCCGCTTCAATTAAAAACCTTCGAATGTAAACCGCAATTTCGGGATGGTTCAGCACTGCTCCTTCACAGTTGTCCCAAATTAACCGTTTCATAAATAAACTAATTATGTCGATAGCGCTCGCGATATCTATGTGGTTATTTATGTAATTATTTAATTCTCGAAATAATTAAAATAATAGATATACAGCATTTAATTTAACTCACTAATACGGTATTTTCTCTATGGGACAAACTTTCGCACAAAATGAATTTTATTTGCCACGAGTTTAATTTAACACGCTATTCCGTAGCTTCCCTATAGGAATAATTAAGCACGCTGACATACATGATTATCAGTACAAGAAACTATCCATTATTTCTATTTTAGGAATGTATCCGATATCAGAACAGAATATCCAAAGCTATGCTAAAATTTATAACATCATAATACATATTGAAACGAAAATATTAGCTATAAAACGAATTTCGTGCAAAATAAAAGTGCGATCTTCTTATTAAAAAAATTGCCTTTATGCCATTAAAGAAACACAACTGCAACATTTTCATTTATATTCATTTCATGTTGTTGTGGGGGTCAACACAGAAATATTCAAACAAATTCGACGAACAATAAATCATTCTTATTCCCTAAGTAAATCACACAACAAAAATATTAAATGTAAATAACGTTCCACGAACGATTTCTGTATAGACTATAGTCGAATGATTAATATTTGCCAACTTTTTATTCTGAAAGATGAAATTTGGAACTTTAATTGTATTTACGAATCGCTGACTACGAGTTTAATGAAATTCATTAGCCTGTAAACTTATATATTGCAATGGATTCTATCCTATGGGTTTGATCATACAAAATATAAATCTATATAATCTAAAACGTCCGTTTACAAACAGCGCCGCACCCAATTGTTATCGTCAATCATTTCGCAGATATAATCCATTTTCATTCCTTCATCCGTTGAGAAAATGAATTGAATGGCCGGTTTCACCCAACGGGTTAATCACCCTAGAAGTAAAATGTAGAGAAAATCAACAAAAGAGAGAAAATAGAACGCGCGATTGCTAACATCAGTGAAAGGCAAAAATCTTATACAAACTCCAGTTCGCAGAAATCAGAGATGTTCTCTGTAACCCCCTTTCACCTTCATAAGAAACCCTTCCGAGTGAATTACGTCACAAGAGCAAATTAGAAAGTGGAATTCGACGTTGGTTAGAGCAATGGCCCTCAGAGGGATAGATGGACTGTGAAATTAGTTATCGTGGCCATTTATCTGACGAATCCGTTCGTAAAACTTGATCGAAGACAGGATAACATTCATAATTTTGTGGAAACTATTCTGAGAATCTGAATCGCGTAATTTTATTGCCGAAAATAAGTGTTCAACTACAGAGAGGTAACCTAACATTTGAAATGATACAATTATGAGGAAAAAAATGGAAATTGAATGATTTGAAATACAAGGAAGAATAACCTCACAAATCGGAGGATTACATCTAAAATCACGATGGACGTTACTTAAGATAAAAATAAAATAGGAGTGGTATACTGATTAAAATTTCGTGGTTAAAACTTGAAATTTAAACAATACAAGAGACTGTGAAAATTTTTTTCATTTAGAGATGAATTTGATTAAAGTTTTGGTCTAAGGGTTCAATCAATTAGTAAGTTACGATCGATGGATGCAGCCGTGATGATGTAGAACGTCATACTTATAGTTAGAGATAGATTTGTACTTTTCCACAAAAACAACTATACTTTTCCATAACGTCTTTGTGGAAAAGTAAAAATCTATCTCTAACTAACTATAATTAGTATGTTGTTTATTTTTTTTCTCAGAAATCATACACTTACATTTTTGAACACTTGGGAAATTACAAAAACACGTATAGCTGCGTTTTATGATGTGGGTAACTTTTAATCCGTTTTCTAATCACTGCCGATTTGGGCAATATAAATCTCAATTTAAACAATATATATTTCTTACTTTACGTTAATATTTACGCATATCACTTACTATAAACAATTAAAGCGTTTGCCTAACAGCATAATTATTTAGCGTTAATTATCCAAGACAACTTTTATCGATATCCCAGTTTGTATTTCATGGGAAACATATAAAATCTTTCAACATGTCTCATCATAATGATGATTCCCTAGATAAATTGTGGTCAGCATTTTATAGTTCATACGTTTATTATTTCATGTTTAGTGGAGATGATGAGCTCCTTATAACCATATAAGGTGCTACTTTTGGCGAGCGCGCCACACGGTAGCCATCTCCGCCCTATATCACTTGTCACATAACTTTTCACACAGACATTCATTACCTTTGTAATATACTGATATGATACACTTCCTAATGAGTTATATTTCTGTTGCTATAAAAATGTATTGTTCATCCGATGGCCGTGCGATACACTCTTAGGTAGAACTCTTTTTCTTAATATTTCGATAGGAGATTCTAAAATTATAGCATATGATGAGAATTCCATCGCTATGCACAGTAATTAGTTCTACTTTTTAGGTAATACCTATGCCTGATCTATAATTTTACCGAAAAGAACAGCTTCTCTCGAAAAGAAAATCAATACAAAGGGTTATGCAAACTTTGTTTGTGTGCAGTTATACAACTCTGAGATGTCACTATGAATAAATTTTATTCTAGAAATTGATGCATAAATTTAAATTATCGGTATCATAATTACATAAATTTCAAATAAAACTCTTAGAAAAAATAAGGCCATAAACACTGTTGTATGCAATGCGTCATTGAATTGATTATCAAATACAGATATGGGTCAGTTTCCTCAATTCCTCAAACTTCAGTTGGCGAGACAACGTACGTCATAAGCTTCTTAATTTTTATCTGGAAACCACTCTCAGTTTTTTTTTGCTTTTATAATGGAAATCAGGTAGACGCTAATCCGGTTCTGAGTCCAAGACATGAGTTTCATTTAGGTTGTGGAGATCATTAACCTGCGCCTTCGAGGAAAGGAAGAGGGAGTCGTTGTGCCTTTAAAGTCATGACGCACTTACGGAGGGAAAACCTGTTCACCTCTAATAAATAACAACAAAAGTAAGGCAAGGATTTCCCGAGAAACGCCTTTGGAATGCCAGCGGGGATTCCCAGAACGGTTTCGAGGACATTCGGCGAACATCGGGTCTTTGGCTCGAAAGCAACCGCTGAGTTCGAGGAATGGAACACTTTCTAGCGCGTGTCACAAGTAACTCAGTCTGTTTATAAGCGTGAAGTCTGAACGGTTGGTATCCATTCTATAATGATTCCCTTTCGAACGCCGTTCAAAATGAATTCGGAAAGAAGTAACGGACTAAAACTACTACCTCTTGATTCACTACCCTAGGAAGCGATTCCGAAGACGGTAAGAATTTCCACCTAGCGCGTCTGTTTAGCACAGAATTAGCGTGGAATTCGGATGGAGAAGTTCTTCGCTCGTAGCGTGATGCTCCCGGAAAGATTTATCATGCCGATTCGTCCTTGAAACTTACTGACTATGGTGCTCGCCGTCCTTGAAAATAATGCATTAATATACGTTCGTACTCAAGAATCTGTAAAATACACGTGATATCCAGGGAAAAGAAGGGAAACAATACTTTATCCACACAATTCTTCCTCTTACTCACAATTAATTCATGAAAATACAATGTCCTTGACTTAATCCTTCCATTTTGTTCTTTTATTTTGACTCTATCCACAACAACAGCGGTCAAACTTAGACAATAAGAACACTACTCAGCTGAGATGGACAAAATAAAAGTTCCAAAATTTCAATCTTTTTTAATGCAATAAATCTTATTTTTAAGTTTCAGAGGAATGGTCTTGTGCCTCCTAAAAGAATGAAAACTATTGTGTTTGCAATGTTTAGAATTTGAACAAAACCGAAATGAGATATAAACAAGGAAGTTGAGGTTACGATCTTGACGTACGATATAGAAAAGAGAGAGACAAATCAAAATCAAGCAAATGATAAGAAATTAAGCTAATGATAATAGGTGGGTTTGTCTTCGTCATGAAGTGTTTGTGGCGACAGATGGTAGGAATTATTGAGCTTTATCTGACCATCAATGGCAATTCCAGGAAAAGCACTTAAGCCTATGAGAGATTAATTTCCAATTTCGTTCTTTTCCTAATAGCCGAAAATGTTAGCTTAATTTGAATCGTTTGGTCATTATAGTTAAGAGGAGTAATATTTTGAATCGTTGGAAATAATTTCTTTACAGGAATGTCCTAATCAAACATTGTCTAGATGTGAATCGCGACTTTTCAGCTATCAAGGAGAAGATTTTTAACCAGAAAAGATTATGTCTATCGCATTATTGTTGTGAAAGAGATAGTCACGTTTACATAGATCACATCACTCTAAGTAATGCTAAAGATTTACATAAAAAATAATTACGGTACGATGAATTTAGAGAGAGACAATAAGAAATTAAGTGAAACTAAAAGTAATCACGAAAAAATAATTAGATAGTTTAGTACACAAATGCAAAATGAGGACACAATATCTCGTCACAGCAAGATGGAAAATTTTATGAAAGACGTTACCTAATACCTGGAAAATGATACAACAAAGAAGGAAAATATATAAAATATTTCAGGTAAAATGTTTTGTGAAAATATCCATGTTTGTAAATGAGGGTTCAAATAAAAGAATCAAGAAGAATTCGAGCAAAAAGCGCACAAGAATTTGGCGAAGATAACATGGCTAAGATTAGAACTGAATAAGTGGCCATTCTAGCGAGATACACTCTCCCATTATTTGATCTCATCTGGCGCGAGTTGGAGCGAAAAAAACATTGCCAGCTCATTCGATCTGCATCAACGACCGCGTCAGACAAGACGTGGTACACTCTGAATGAAAATTTTATTTTTCCACCAAAACTTCCTCGAGTTGCAAAAGAAACTTCAACAGTTATGTGCCTCTTAAAGTCTGAGGAACAATGGAACCCCTCAAGGTGAACGCTGATTTTATACGCGAGTTGATAATATTTATCGAAAGTTGAAGTCCCTGAATTCGTGAAAAATGAGATATTTCAATTTTGGCATTCAATTTTCTTCCTCTCTCCCTAATACTATAGCACGTGCCACGTTTAGTTGACATTACTGTACAGCGTTCTTACGGAGAATCGTTTCCCGTGTATTTCCCCGTAAGGAGCAAGGCGCGATGTTGTCAAACGTTGCGAAAAATTGCTTTTATCATTTAAAAATTCTTTACTAATGCAGGAGTAAAGGATGCATCGAGTGGTGGAATTTATTTTTCAATATTTAAAAAAATAAAATTGATACAAATTATTTCTGTACATTTTCGTGCAGAAAGACGAATTTCTTACTTTATCTTTATCACGCTGTTGTGAGGAAAGCGCTCTTTCATTCACCACAAAATTAACACATAAATATCTTCATACCTTACTTTCCGGACCGGTAAACTTATAGTTCTATATTACTTGGTTTGAACGCCTCTTATAAAATGTTTAAGATTCTTTGAACCGAAATTTTCGAATTATGCAAGCCAAAAATCCATCGCCAGCTAACTCTCGTTTTGTAAGAGATTCCCACCAACATTCTGCGTAAGAAATTTGAAGAAAAGTGTAAATATATTTTTAGTGAAGGAATGAGGACTTTATCTTGATGACAAAGGGATTTATGAATTTTTCAATTTGTAGATTTTTTCCGCGCGCCAAAATTTGACAGAACTGCCCGAAAATGCCCGCTTTCAGTTATAGGGGTGATGGAGGAATATGCCATATCATGGAGAATCGAAAAGATAACCTATCATTTTGAGTTTAAAGTGTGAACACTTCAATCAAGCCACCCTTCGGGCAACTATGCAGCCCAGAAACAACTTTCATTTAGTTATTAATACTCCAACTCTCGTAATTTTCGCGAAATACGGCGAACATAGATTATTTTGAAGGGTCATTACTTATGATCATAGTAAGAAATTTGGATCTTTCAGTTATTGATATGGATCGAATTTATCATATCATATGTATTCATTAAAGCTCCGAATATACTTTAATATTCCCAAAAAGTTTCAATTAATTGTTTAATAGAGCAGAAAATTTCGCGTGCTTGGAAGATGTAACACTTCAACTCATATGGTTCGCAGCTTTATAGGATAGTTTGTGAGAGAGGGGCTACAAAACTCTGCTATAGGACCGGAATGGCTCAACTCGCCGCCGCCAGCTCGCCGCCGCCGACTCGCCGCCGCCAGCTCGCCGCCGCCGACTCGCCGCCGCCAACTCGCCGCGGGCCCAACTCGCCGCGCGCCCAACTCGCCGCGCGCCCAACTCGCCGCGGGGACAACTCGCCGCGGGCATATTTGAAATGCGTTTAGAACTATGAAATTACTCGTTCTTCGCTAGGGTTTTAATTATCTAATATCATAGAAAGAAGAAACTAAGAGATCTGCTAAATTTTACGGTAAGACCATAGCACCACTTCATAGAAGCAATTAATCCTTGTTAACCCTTGATTGGTTTCTTGGGGTCGATATAACCCCAGGCGATATACTTCCTTTGATAAAACAAAAGTACTTAAGATATTTATATGCCGATTTCTTACTTATATAAATAATTTTGCACTACATTTATGATCTGATAATTTCGTTAATTTTGAGAAACGAAATGTATGCAATTAATGCGGTGTTAACAAATTACAACATCAATTTAAATAATTATTTAATAAGCATTATATTTATTTTAAGCGATGATTAATGAATTAATTCATAGTCAGTAATGAGTAATTCATAGTAAGTACCAGGCGCAGAATGAAAAATACTATCCGAGAGTTGCTGGACTACTAGAATTTTGCAATATAATGATATGACAAACCAGTTTTGTCAATTCCACTGATAAAAAGCACTTAATTTTAGCAGTTAACAAATTTGCAAATTTAATAAATTAAATCATTATTTAATAAACATATTACTGCTTTTTGCAAGTGCCCATATGTAAAGTAATTCATTAGTAAGTAAAATTTTAAGAATTAATTTAATAATAATAATAATCGTCTTTTTTGGGCGAGATTGAGACTAAAAGTTTCTTCCTCCGTCTAACCGATGAACCCTAAAAATCAAATAATGCTGATCACCAACTAAAAATAATTTCCGAAACAAATATTTTGGTCCATATTTCTATCTCTCCCTAATATTTTTATATTATATAAATATAACTATTCTGCTCATTTTAAACATTCAGAATCACAGTTTTCAAATTAATAAAAATAATTTTTTAAATATTTTCTCAATGTTTAAATCAGGACAAACACAATTACGAAAAAACATTTTTTCTAATACGAGAAATAGATTCTTATCTTATATTTCACATTATAATAAATAAACATTTATATTTCATTATTGACGAGTAAGATTATGGTAAATCTTACTTCTTTATTACATTCGGGATTTGATTATTTTCCGCTTTAATTGTCTCATACAAATGTATCCTTATCTCATTTCTGCTTTCCAACCAAAGGTGCAGTAAGCTGAATAACAATATTGAAAACGGTTGTAAATAATAATAGTTATATATTTATTAAAAATTGTTGTCAACAATTAATATTTTTTAAAATTCAATTACAAAATGGGGTATCAGTTCCCAAAGGCAAGATTATGCCGATAGACCTACCACTGTAGTGCATCGTAGAGCATGTATTAATAGAATAATATATTTTATGGGTTGGTGACAATGATAAGGAGTTATTTTACGATGTTTATATATTAATAATCGATTTCCGTGGTTGAAAACCATTAAATAGAATGTTCGATATATTTCTGTATGAAACTTACAGTTAGGGGGTTTCGACCATGGCAGATCGATCATAGCACGTTTCAAAATTCCAGTCAGTATGGAGAACTTACAGGGGAATAACTCTATGTAATTTGCCGTAAGTGAAGAAGTTAGCCTCGCGCAGGTTCGCCTTTACGTGGAGCTACGGATTCGTACGGGTATAATTAAGATTCGTAGTTTACATTTATCGATTCAAACTTAAATTCCGATGAAATTTGAATAAAAATAACTTTTTCAACACAACAGTGAAAATTTTATGCTTTTATAGAAAAACAACTAAGTTAAAAGCAAAAATTGAATGAATTGCCGATCACCCGTGAACATTTTTGGAACTGCCATTTCTCTCTCACAATCCAACATAAAATGCTGATTTTTTCTTCAATTGCTCACTGTATCATCTGAATGCATAAACATTACATAAGATTAATTTCAGAGTAACCACATCTTAGTAAAACATTATTTAGTTGGAACGGAACTCAAGAAAAATTCGTCGTGCAGTCCAATTTATACGTCGCCTAAAACTTTTTGGTTTCTTACGTGAGGAAGAACTTGTCTCGAGAGAAATCGAGATAAATGTTGTAATTTTCATTTGCAGTTTGTTTTGATGCGATATCTTGAACAGAACTTTAGTTTTTGACTTTTATATCAAAGAGCGTATTCCGCTTCGGGCCTCGAATCGCCGAGGCTTCGGAACCTGTAATTCAAAATACTCGTATATGCAAGATATGGTGTTCATTATTTTTCTGGTGCTTACCAATGAGTTATGTTATGTATAGGCGCTTAAAAAGTATTGAAATACTGTTTGAAAATTATTCAAATTTATTTTTGGAAATCTGGTGAAACTGCCAAAATTGCTTACTTTTGATTGCTTAAAATTAACTAAATTCTCAGATTATCTTAAGAAGGTAAAAATCTTTTCAAAACAAAATTTGGTTAAAATATCTTGATTAGTTTTTGTTTTACCGAGGGAATTACACCACCTGAGGTCACATTCACCCCACGAGACTAATTAAGGGTTAATTACGTTTACTGTATTACGTAAAGATCAGTTAGGAAGGAATCTTTCTGTGTAATCTTTTTATGAAAAGTTGATTTGTATGTAATTATCAGTTGGTATGCATGATCTGATTTTATTCTTTACATGGTACTTACAAATAAATTACTTAATATAAGGGCACTTAAAAACCATGATCTGTTAAGTATATAATTATTTACATTTATTTCGTAGATATGGTAACACTACTAAAATTTAATGCATTTTATGGTTAAATCAACAAAATTGATTCGTCATAGCATTGTATAGCAAAATTCTGGTGATATTTTAACTCCCAAATATTATTTTTCATGTTGCACCTGATATTTACTGCTGAATTACTTTGTAGATCACCGCGAAAAATAAATATAATGCTTATTAAATAATTATTTAAATTGATGTTGTAATTTGTTAACACCGCATTAATTGCATACATTTCGTTTCTCAAAATTAACGAAATTATCAGATCATAAATGTAGTGCAAAATTATTTATATAAGTAAGAAATCGGCATATAAATATCTTAAGTACTTTTGTTTTATCAAAGGAAGTATATCGCCTGGGGTTATATCGACCCCAAGAAACCAATCAAGGGTTAACAAGGATTAATTGCTTCTATGAAGTGGTGCTATGGTCTTACCGTAAAATTTAGCAGATCTCTTAGTTTCTTCTTTCTATGATATTAGATAATTAAAACCCTAGCGAAGAACGAGTAATTTCATAGTTCTAAACGCATTTCAAATATGCCCGCGGCGAGTTGTCCCCGCGGCGAGTTGGGCCCGCGGCGAGTTGGTCTCGCGGCGAGTTGGCCCCGCGGCGAGTTGGGCGCGCGGCGAGTTGGGCGCGCGGCGAGTTGGGCGCGCGGCGAGTTGGGCGCGCGGCGAGATGGGCGCGCGGCGAGTTGGGCGCGCGGCGAGTTGGGCGCGCGGCGAGTTGGGCGCGCGGCGAGTTGGGCCCGCGGCGAGTTGGCGGCGGCGAGTCGGCGGCGGCGAGTCGGCGGCGGCGAGCTGGCGGCGGCGAGTTGTCCTAGACCCCTATAGGACGGCTCTTGAGCCATAAGACATCTGAGCAAACGTAGTGGCTCTTCAATTTTGGGGATTCAGGATTAGAGTTCTTATTTAGTTTGTCTTCGGATTATAGAAGTGGAGTGGCGTCGTAACTTATCGAACGATGTTGTGGAGATTTTTCCCAAGTGGTTTATTTTTAAGTTTGTGCGATCGTCGTGTCCAAAGAGAAGTCTAAAAGAGGCAAGCTGTGAAGTAAACAGTTTACGTTTTTACCTATTTCAGCAAGTCTCTCAGTGCTATCGAATTCTGCGAAGAGGCCGCAAATTGAATTCAAAATAATCAATGGAGAAGGAAAGATGCACACTGAGGCACATTCTTAATTTAATTGCTCAACGAGAAACTAAAAAGGTTACACAGCCGTATAATTATGCTGATATACTTGATTTACTTGTGATGAGCATGGCCTTTTGCCCTGCAAAAAAGGATTTTTAGTTTAATGAGATATTTATTTCCAGCCAAAAATTCACAACTTTGTGTAAATATGATCAGTATGAATGCATTGTAAGGAAATACTAATAAAATCGTTCTTGTCGCCGTTGTAAATGAGAACATTCAAGATATCTCATACTCTCTGTAAAGCAGTTTGCAATTCCAATAATCTCTGATTTTTCAAGCTTTACCTGCTAATAATCCCATCATTTTATTTTCATTTTCCTTTTATAAAGTTTTTTAAGATATGTTTAACTGCTAAACGCCTGCCAGTAATCCATCATTATACTTTGAAATACCGATTTTCGAGATATTCACATGGTATATATAACTTTGGTCTTTTGCAAACCGAAAATATTGCGTATAAATACCGTCCTTTTCTTAAACATTACTTGAGGGAACTTTTTAATGCGCTTTCTCTTAATACATCAAGTAGCCAATTCAAATTTGGCGCGGGAATCGCGAGGCGAGTAGACTGAGAGTACGTTTGGCAACAGCGTTCGCCGTAAGGACAATACTGTCAACTTAATGTGGAACGGCCTATAGAAAGTGATAAAATTAACTGATTGTGAAGTCGTTTTGAAAAATGGACAAATTGGAATAAAAAACTGTTTACGACAGATGAATGAAAATTTTTAAATAAGAATGAAAAATGATACACAACTAGAAAGCCTGCAAACATTCGATTGAAAGGGTAAAACCATTGCTGGGAGTAAACAATTCGGTAGTGGTAAAGCAGATAAAGGCGGATCACAGGCAATTTTGGGCAAGGATGTGTCTGGCCTTTGTAAAGGTAGATAAATTCGACGAATTGAGAAAAAACCAACTCCTTCGTTCTAATTCGCAGTAAAAAAGATTAGCATCACCTGTTTACCGCGAAGGAAAGTATTTTATTACTACAATGATTTCTAAGGTTGCCGTTTCTTTATCCAGCTGAAAATATCACCATGAGGCCGGCAGTTTCCGCTATTCCATCTCCATCCCAGAAACTTAAACGAAGTCATTAAATATTTAAGAGGTTTTTCTCCAATAAGAAATATGAAATTGTGGAGTTTGCAAAACAAAAATTTCTAATTTAAACTCTCCTAGTAATGTCACACTTTTCTTATTACTTTTCCAGTTTATTCCCTTCAATTTTAGTTGATCAAAAATTACTAATTTGAGTTCATCGATGAATGATAGTGTTGTGAAACCAAAATTAAAAATTGAGACATTTAATTTAGCCTGTGACATAAAATTATTTTTGATTTAATTTTAACCTTTTCAAGCAAAGAAATGGCTTTGTAGCAGGCTCTCCTTTATCATCATTGTAAGTAGAGGTATTTCTAATTAAATTAAAGGGAGAATGATTTTCCAGCCTCTATTCTATAAGAGCTGTATTTGAGAAGACATGTGGAGGAGGTGCGCGTAGAAGGGAAGGAGTAAATATGTGTGTATTTTGCCAAAAGTAAGGTGCAGCCAAAGAACATATATTAATATAAAGAAGGAAGCGATTTAAAACGTTTTGGATTTGACAGTCTCCAGTGTGCATGGCAAGTCTCAAAAGGCTTAAATGATGTCACACGATTTTTGGAAAATCTAAAATCCTCCACCCACTGTCACGAAGTGTTCCATGGATATTCATACTCAATGTGACACGGTGTCACAAATTCCCCGATTTCCTCCAGAAGGTGAGATTTTAACGGCCCCCAATTCAAGATCTTTTGGTAAGAAAACTACAAATATGTGGTTATGCCATACTCTTCATACCACATCTCAAAAAAGCACGCAGCATTTCATGCTATGATTCAGATGCCATCTGTTTCCAAGGTTTCTGCTACGAACTGAACCTCGTAAAGAAAATAGCGAAAAATAATGGCTTTAGAATCTTTGATCAGAAATAATGTGATTTACAGCTATGTATTGCTATGCCACTTATAACGATCGATAACGTACATTCGCAGAGAGGAATTTCATAAGAACAAATGAAGATAAGAAATCTCAGAATTCGGGAAATCATAAGATAAAATGGTAAGATAAAATCAAAAAATAAATATTTTCGTTTCAATTCCTTCTATTTCTTCCCAGTGACAGGAAAGTAAGGAGAAGATAAATAATTTCTTTCCTGAAAGCCCTGTCAATCCTCGAATTGGAATGAGAAGTCCAAACACTCAGGGGAGCGAGATTTTGTTATGAAACCGATTCAAACTCTATGGTAGCCGTGAGAGAAAAGTAAGCTTTTACCCTCCTCAGCGGTAATAATAATGTTATTAATTTTGTTTAAGTTGAAAGGAGATTTGTGTATTAAAATTTCACGGAAAATTGTCTAATGCGTACTGTTCTGAACAGTCGGATTTAACAGGGTTCATGAGAAAAGAATCAGGAAAAATTTTGCACGAAAATAAAAAGAAGAAAGCAATTTTTATATTTGCAATTTTCCATTTAAATCCGAATACATCTGCCATCGAATCAATCAGAAGTTTCGGAAGCTATTTTCTCCCTTAACAAATCGTATTGAATTTCTAATAATTTATTTTATTCACAGCGATCGCCCGAACATTCCCTCGTATTCCGCATATTTCTTCCAAAAAGATCGCATATTTGCATTGAGAAATGTTGCACTATCAAATATTTAAGGAGCCGTTTTACTTCATTTTTCAAATCTAAGTTAATGAGGTATGAGAGATGAAGTAACCTTATTTAAATCTTTTTCAATAAAAAATATTTAAATTTAATAATAATGAAAAACCTTTCATCACTTTTGAATGCTTTTTACTTGTAACACAGGTGTGCAATCAATTTTCCTCATTCAAACTCAGTAAATTATTAATCACTTAGCAACATACAAGCAATACATGTAATATTTTGCCATTAAATCACTTCAAAAACATCGAAAAATCATCAGAAAAAATTGCGAATTATTGACATTTTTCCACAAAAATTGAAAATTTTGACTAAATTTCGCAGCCTCAGGACATATTCCGATCGAGTTGAAATTTCTTATGGTTTATAAGGACCACCAACCACAAACTTTAAGCACTAGCCGCATACCGATTTCGAAAAAAAAGTTTTTTCGATCCACCCTACTGTCCAGCCTTGTGTGAGTGACCCGCCCTTCTCACCTCGTCGACTGAGGGAAAGATTTTTCCAGTAACAGCCTCCTTAAGTGGTCCAACTACATGATGATCTCATGGCTCTTAGGAGGCGAGCAAGGAGAAAAAGAGGGACTGCAAATTGACATCTGTAATCTTTCCAACCGTCGCACGGTACGTGGTGGCCATGCATACTTCCTTGTTTTATTCTATCTTATTATGCTGCTTACTTCTTGTGATTCATATTAAATGCTGCTCTTATCTGAATTTTTGTAGGAATGCACATTTATATAGTTCTTTTATGTTGCTAATATATATAATCGTGTTTTTATTGTATATTTTTTCTACGATAACAAATTTTTAGTTGTTTTATCTTTACGATATTGTATCTGTATTGCTTGTTTTATAATCAGATCTGCTTTAACCTGCTTTAAGGAGTATCCTTCGATTTCGAGGGATTTTCACATCCCTCTCCTATCGATTGTTTTCCTGCAGCAGTGTATTTTTCCTATGGGCGAACTTAGGATTTTACACCCACAAAGTAGTTTTCTTCCGAGCAGGTTTTTTTAATTTTCACCTCTCTCTCTCTCTTAAATTTCTTAAGACTAAGGGTTAGATATAAAAAGAGACTCGTTTGTCTCAATCTCGTCTCAAGATAAGTAGTTTTACTACTATGATTAACTCAATTATAGAATTTGTAAGTAAGATAAAAACCAGATTCTATAAGTCGCAAAAATACTTTTGTTCATGCGTTAAAAAGTGTCAATACATAAATAAAAATTAATTAAATTTAAAATTCAAAGTAATGCTGCTATGAAGGGAAACCTTTTAATTTGCAGATATTCCGTGAGACAACACTTGAAGGAATATCTCACCAAATCTGTTCCTTGAATCAAGATTGTTCCGTTTCGCAAAATTTTCATTCCTTTCTCAAAAAATATAAATCCCAAACATAAGAGTCAAAAAAACCTCCTTAGAGAAAAGGCAAGGCAGAAGAGAAGAGAATAGCGATACAGATAATCTGAAAGATTCTCAGCTAATCAACTGAGGTAGAGGACTGGTTATAGAGGACTGCAGTGCATCTGTAGAAGAGAAAAAATCCTCATATGTGGGTTGCAGAGCGTCTTAAGCAGTATTTTTTACCTCGTATTCAGTGTGAATGGAACCAAAACCGAGATAGATCGGCACACTAAGCGGGGACGTCTTAAACGGGTTTTACTGTTGTTTTTTGCCATAAGAAAAAGCTGCGAAAAGGACGAACGAAGGTCAAGGGCGAAGATGGAGGAAAAGGGAAGGTAGAAAGAGGATAATTATTGAATTGACAGGTGACAAACAAAAGATGAAGAGTAAGAAAAGCAGGGAGGTGAAAGGTCGAGGAGGAAGTTGAGATAAATGGATGATAAATAAAGGATTGAGGGATTCAAAATCTCCATCACTCCACTGAAAAGTTGAAATTGATATAATGCGATTCATCCATAGATCTGAAAGGAAATTTTGCGTGAGATGGAGCAACAGAAAAACATCGAAATTCTGTTTGCATTTATCTTATTTGCAGGACTAATTTACTCTTTAAAGTTAAAGTTAAAAACAAAGAAAAAGACCTTGATTCGGTCTTAAATTAAGAGACAAAAAATTTAAGAAAAACAGGTAAATTATTCAGATCTCGCAAAAAGATATCAGTAAGAAAGAACATTTTGATGATTAGAGAAAATATATTTTCCTGAATAAAAACGCCGCTGAATTTAATACGAAAAAGTAAGCGCCAAGAATAACTCTGGAGGGTATTGGATCGAAAATTGGAAGGAAAGAAAAGCAAGAACAAAAATTTCGTTGACAATGAAAAATGAAAAATAAAAAAGAATGAATTTTAACCAAAATTGAGAGAAATAAAAATGACTATTGTAATAATCTACGGAACAGTTCTGAAACATACCTAATTTGACACACTGGGGTGGATCGCAACCAAACGAAGAAAATGTTCTAACAAATAATCTACTGAATATTTTTACTTGAAAATTTTTTATAACTTCTCAAAAGCTTGCTTTTTGAATTTGTGTGGGTCATGTTACCAAACAATAAATACCTTTCAAAATCAATTATCGGAGAAACTTTAAAAAATCTGATAAAAAATCATAACTTTTTTGTTTTTTCATATAGATGGCTAAACATTTAACGAAAAATTGCTTGAAAATTCTGTTATTATCAAAATAGGAAAATTATTTTATTGTTTAAAAACAACATTCGCACGATTTTGATTAGAAAATAGAAGAAACATATTACTAATAAAGAAACGAAATAATTTCAGTCAAATTCACATAACGAGGAGGGCTTGGGGTGTACTTCACCCCAGCGTGTCAAACAAGGGTTAAACATTATCTAATTTAGCAAACTCTAATTTTCGGGTTCGTCTAAAGTTGCACAAACGCTGATCTTTGATTATAATTATAAATCGTTAACATTTGATTACTAGAGAAGGATATAAGTTGAATTTGCACGCTGAAGAAAGTTCTTGGAAAAATCTCAGCTTAAAACAGGCATGATAAAAGTTTGAAGGGACTGTAACTTGAACTCGGATTTTCCATTTGCCTGTCGGCTAATTTAATCATTGACGGTTCGCAGCATATTCAATCATGCCGCTCGGGAGACTTGGTAGGCATGGGCGGATTGCTCACTCCGCTACTCGCCATCGTCCTCAGCCACTAAGTGGCGGAAAGGAGAAATCCTTTAAGGATAAAACGGAAAGAATATGATGTGACTTTCGAGACCTACCCTGGAAAGTCGCATTACATTATTTCCGTTTTTCATATTCAGGTATCAGTATTCCGTTGTTATTTTTCCTACATACGCTTCTTATTGTGCCAACTAACTCTCTATCCTTTACATTACGTTATTCAACATGAAACCTTTCACAGATAGATAGCCCTTCATGAGTTTCCAATCAGCAGTAAAACCAGTATTTTTAACAAATTTTAGAATATCGAATGGTATTTTTCTAAATTACCTTGAGGTTTTCCCTTTGAGAAAGAGAATACCTTTTTAAAACATTCCCTGAACCTGCTTATCCATCTTTGAGCATTTAAAAAAGTTTTTACGCAATGAAGATATGTAATTTTCGTTAAAATATATATTCATTCGTATTATTCTTATCATTTGTAATCCATTATAAAAGGCTCGTGCTGCTTATTTATTTTTATATAATAAATAAACAAATAAATATCCATCGATTATAACCTTTAGCGACAAAGTGGGAATTAATTCAGAAAAAGGTAGAGAAATTATAAGATTAATGCATACACTTACAAAGAGAGCATGAAACAACTAAGTGGGAATTTTATGATCCATCATAAGCTTGTATATTGTAAATAATCATTATTAACATTGATATAGTTCGCAAAATCTTGTAAAAATTCCTACACACAAAATACGTTATCTACACAGAACGGAATATCGGAGTCTTTTACTTCCGGATAAATTTGCCAAGATCTTCTCCCAGATATAAATTCTCCAAAACACGTCCTCAACGCAATACATGTAGAAGACGGGTACGCAGCATAAATACATACACGATACGAACTGTACAAAAATAATCCCCAAGTAATTTCTTCATATTTTCATTCCCAGAAATGACCTTGATAAAATAGGTATCACTTGGATCGGTTCTCTTTAAGAGTTTTAACACCTATCATGAAGAAACCAACGCAAAATTTCCAATATGCATACACCTTTGCATACAGTTTTGTTTAAAAATATTCATTGGGTTCAGCTTTGATTAATGCATTGTCCTTCTTTTCCTGGTGCGAATGAGCAAAGTTGGAGAAGCACTTGGAATTAGATCAATTATTGTCTAACATTTAGCGTTGAAAGGGATGTGTCCACTGCTTTGAGTGCATAAGCACGTATGCATCACCATGATAGGAACCGCCGAACAATTATTTCTGCGTCCATCCAGGATACAGCGAACTTCTCCAAACCCATTCAAGGTCGTGCGTGAGTACGCAGCTGTTTTGATGGGCCCATCGAACCAATAGATTAATTGAACCTATTGGGAATAATGCAGCGTTAACGACCTAGCTGTTTGCCGTTGGTTGAGGGAAGATAAAGTGGAATTATCGAGTGTGTGTGGGCGTGCCTTCGTTCAGAAATAAACCTGCCATCGATTGACTAACGCGAGATTATTAGATCGCAACCTTTGTCGCAACGCTACCGCAGATACTCGCAGCAACACAACGGTGGTTACAAGGGGTAAAGGAAGAAATCATCCCTCATTATTTTTACTATGAACATGTTATTGTTATTATTATTATTATTAAAGAATTATTTATACAGCTTTTGCTGAATCTGTTATTAGGTATGGTCTAACTATTTGGGGAGGAACAGCATCCACAAGGCTACTAAGCATCGAGAGAATTCAGGACAGAATTATTAAATATGTTTATAATGATGAAAGTTATACAAAAATATCTGAATTTAATATACAAAAAACTGAATATTCTCCCAATAAAACTACTGTATAAATACATACTTATTACAGATAACTATTATTCAAACAAGTATAAAGGTTTAAAGACATCAGACCATATAATGTGTAAAAGACAAAATATAAGATACAATATCCCAAATTACTACAACAAACACGGAAAACAAAATTTACAAATAGTGGTTCCGATTCTTTTCAATGATTTGCCGAAAAACTTAAATAATATTGCAAACATTTCTGTGGTAAAGAGGCAAATTAAAGATTGGTTATTAAATTGTTTAGTCTATGGAATTTGATTGTATTTTCTGATATTTTGTAATATTTTTTTCAGAATTCTGTAAAAACCTATATTTGTTATAAAATAATGTCTTGTATATTAATTTCTAAACGTTTGTTTTTCTTGATTGTATGTCTGAATATCTTATGATTTATTTTATGATTAAGAACTTTGTATAAACCTACATTTTGTTAAAAAAACCTTGTATATGTAATTCTAAATGTATATTCTATTCTAAACATATATAACTAAATATATATTTGTGATCATATAATGTTTTTACCTAACTTTTGGCACTTGCAGACGAGTCCACACATGGACTCTGCGAGACCATAATGGTTTATATTATTGTATAAAAATTCATGTAAGATGGAATATTTTCCAAGGAGTACAAATGTATGCTATGAGATATTCCTACAGTATATTAATAAACAATTTATTATTATTAAAAAAAATTATTATTATTATTATTACAACGAAGAACTTAAAATTTGATTGTGACTTTATTTTAATATTATGTAAAATTATTATAATACTACTGTAACATTATTGCATATTGCACTATTATTAATTGTAATTTTATTGCTATTGTAACTGTGATAAGAATTTTGTATTGTAGTATTGAAATAATTGAATGATTTAATTGGTTGTTAGTTATAAATGTCGATGGTTAATTTCTTGTATCTTTTATTGTATGTGTTATTTTCTATGCTAAACGTGGAACCTCCTGACGAACCTTTCTCTGGCTCAGGAGGACCTTAAAGTTTACAATGGAGAAAAAATTATTGTATTTTGTGACAAAGTAGAATAAAGAATTATTACTCTTAAAGAATTATTATTATTATTATTATTATTATTATTAAGTGCATTGTTGCAGATACACTGCTAGTCTGGTGGCAACATCACAAACAACAACACTTATTTTCACAAACATAATTAAACACCTAAGAACAAACTAGTATATAATACCCTCACAAGATTAAACACTAAAATACAACTACTTAACAAGGTACAAAACTCCAATAAAACACAATTCCCAACTCCATTACTAATCCCCTTGCAAAAAAATGTTCTACTACTACTACAACACTTATTCTCTGAAAACACAGACACTCCCACAGAAACATTACACATTCAATCACAAGCAACATTAATTAAACCCTGCCCCCTCCAAAACATTCACCCTCAATCATACAGGTTTTTTTCAGAGTTCAGTTCAGGGTTATTATGAACTATTCAATGTTATTATCATTCAATTTTGTTACTTTGAATAATGTATTTTATGAATTATAAACTTTTTCGTCAGTAATAAGTTAGAAAATCGCCGATGTACCGGTGACCGTCGGGCTAATTCGTCCTTTCTCATATTTTGCGCTCATAATCGGATCGGCCGAAGAAGCAGAGGGGGTCGCACAATACAGATTACGTCCCCTAAAAAGGTACTTTCTCTAAATTTATCAAGCTATCGCAACCTTGCTTCTGATCTTCTTTCTTCCAAGGGTTCTCAACCTGAGTCTGAGAGCATTTTCGTAACGAAATATTCCTCCTTAATGCATTCTTATTCTCTTCTACTTCTGTACCGAATTCTTCCTCGGAATCCTCACGAATAAATCATAAACCTAGACTTTGAAAATGAGTTAGCCTAGAATGGTAGTCACCCAATTCTGATTCAAGGAAAGTATTATTCTGAACCTTTTCTAATGGCATTTCTTTCTACGATTTGGTTAATTTCTCGAGGCAGTTACAAATCCATGCTAAGGTAGAGAATTTCAATTGTGTAAACGACTGTTATGGAATAATTAATAATAATGATATCCCATGGTAGACGAGCTGAAAGCTGAAAGTCAAGGAACTGAGTTGGACCACTCTCTTCGTTATCAGGTTCATTTCTGTACAGATTACGGTAACTATGGAAGCCCATTATTTAAATTATTTAAAGTTTGCATTCTGTTTCAAAATACTGCCGCATAAATTAGTAATTGATTCTCATTGCAATACGTCGATTTATAATTTCGAAATTAGTTAACCAAAATTCGAGCGAAAAGAGCTTTCAACTGTCATATTCAACTGTCAAATAAAAGCTATTCCTCTCTTTTTGACGAACCAAAGAGTAACGAGAAGGGGTTAATTTTCTTTTTCATTCATGTCAAAATTTCCATGACGCTAATATTTTCGATTATGAAAGAGTAAACTTTCATTAAATTTAAATTACAGCCTGTAATTCTCTCTTTGAAGAAGCTTCGAACTATGATTTTATGACTCATGTTTCATTTATCCATTGAATTATATATGGGGATTCCACAAAGTGAAGGGTGAGGTAGTCAATTTTAATTTTATATTTTTGGAATTATTTTCTCTATGCTACGTATGAATTTGTTCATTAATTCAGCTTTAAATCTATAAACTATCATCGAAATCTACTATGGAATATTTCTTTAAGCACAAAATACCATTTATTCTGCAACAATGATGATCTCGTGCAATTGTAGTCATAACTTGTAAACGAAAAATGGATAATTTTTACAGCATGTAGTTGACAGTAAAAATAATTACATTTTCATTTATCCGGCTCTAGTAACTAAAATACGAAATTTCGAGAGCTTCTCGTTGATTTTTTTTGAAATGACAAATTTATGTATATATAACCGCATCCGCAAAATCTGCCATCGAGGGTATCGGATTCCCGTCACACATTAATTTATAAATACATTATTATTAATACAAATGGGAAATTGATTATTACAAAAGGCCAAGTAGCCACGTGGAAGAATCTTAGCAATCATATATAAATACTGTTATTTATTGCCATAGTCAAAAATAATAACTCAGTAAAAATACAAATATTAGGACTTAACTACCAAAAGTGAAGGACTATTGACTGCTATGTAAATTGGAAAGACAGAATGTGCAGTAAAAAATTCTCATATAAGTAAATGCCCGTGCCCACAGAACAGGAAATTGTTGAAATACTGTGAGAAATATTGAAAGTATCATCAACGTGAGAAGTTCCAATCAAAACGTTTGCAAAAGTCCTCAGTACATGGTTTTAATAACTGGTTAAATATAAAATTAAATCGCAGTAATCCTCTGTCTATTTAAACTGAATGACGACACTGGAAGTATATAGAGGAACGACAACTTACCGACAACTTAATAATACATGTACAAAAATTTTGAAAGACATGAACTCAAAACGTAGCGTTGAAAGAAAAACAGGACTGTGATAAAAAGACGAGTTCCGTAACAAGCAATCTGCCTAAAACGTTCTAATAAGGGCGGAAGAAGAAAAATTCTTCGGCCGTTTTTTATTCATAAACTTACTTCTCTATGATGGGTGGAAAAGACCCAATGGTTGGAGATTGGGAACTCTTTCCATTCCAATCTACCGCCAACGAGAAACGAAATATCAGCGCTGCTAAGGTCTCATCTTATACGTTTGATCCCATCTCCAATAACGATAAGGGTTTCGCAGCCTGACTTTCACATTATTATAAGTTCCCTCCGAAACGAGGTTTTGTAATTTTACCCTAGTCTCGCGATTTTTCATCACTTTGCGTCGCTTTTATAACCCAAAAATTATTGATTATTTCCATTTCTATCAGCACCTACTGTGGCTTCTCTTTAATCGTTTGAGTATTCCATTGTCCCTGATGTTTCTTTTCGTTGATCGGTGGCCCAAGAGAATGAGAGCAGGCCAATTATCTGCCCGTTCTCCGAATTAATGGATAAAACGAAACGTCCCCTTTAACAGCTAATGCTGGAAACAAAGGATCGAAGGCTTACGAAAATAAATTCCGAAAACCTTTCGGTCGAATATTCAAAGACTTTTTCTTGCGAAAGGAAAGCCTTGAGGCAAATTACCTTTCATTAAGGCAGGATTAAATAGAGAAATTACTGGAGTAGAATAGTGCTGAGAGATAAGTGAAATAGTTCGTTTATTTGGAAGGCCGAAAGTAATCAAGATTTTAATTATCTCTTAGTTCGTTCATAAATATTCGATATCTGTTTTATGATCCTTTTACAGATAATAAGAAACTTAAAATCATTAAACGATACGTTATGATTCCAAAGTTACCGGCTAATAAAAAATACTGTTTACTTGTTCATCATTTCTCGTTCAGCGATGTTAGATTTTAAGCGAAAATAACCACAGATAAATTTGAATATAAACGAGGAAGAAACACAAGAAAATAACTGTTAAGATGAAAATGTGAAATCAAAAATATGAAAATAATAAAAAACAATCAACGAGGAAGTTATTTCATGCGGGAATGGATTTTATATGTGATCATTCTTTAGTAAATGCGAATATATTTGGGAAGGATTCATTTAATTGAAAAGGTAAAGCGAAAATTTGAGAAAAGTTAAATAAGGAAATTATAAGAGTAGAATGGTGTGATAAGATAAATGAAATGCTTCATCTGTCCGGAATACAAATAGTTTCCGAGACATTAAATCGTTCGAAAAAGGACGATTCATTAATCGTAGCAGCCAGATCTGGAATTCAGAACACTGCGCATAAAGAAGAGAACAGAGCACAGAGATAAAGGTAGGATTGGAGATTTATCAGTATTGGAGATTTATATCGGTGATTTATAGCTATGCTTTGGTGTATGGCGTGATTGATACTTAAATGAAATATTGGACATTGGCGATTAGTGAATAATGATGGGAGGTATCAAGGGAGATATACATTTTACATACAAGGCCAGAGAATCTGTAATATCGATGGATAATTATCTCTTAAAAAGACAAAGAGGGATATTTTTTGAGAGATGGAAGTATGTACATCTATAAATTTTCATTACATTCATTAACAGGAAGAATTCGGATTTGATCCGCTACAGTTGATCCTATGTAAAGAGAATCAAACAATTTAGATAGCTCTCTAAAATAAATTATCTTCTACCCATTAGGGACAAAGTATGACCCAAAGCACCTAATTTATTAGATTGCTCCATAATTTGACATTTCAGCCCTATTTTCCTGCTTTTCTGTGTGCAAATAAAGGGAATTATAATGTAGTGAGCTAGCTAATTATTTCCTATTGAATAGCTATTACTTTCCGTATCCAAAGAAAGGATTAGAGGCATGAGCAATTAAAAGATGAATGTTTAGATTTAGACATGAAAATTTCCTTGTTGGGAGTATATAGATTCGGTCGGATAATCGGAAAGAGCTTTAACAAATGGATGATGCGACTGAGTACGTTTTCAGTACATTTTCATGATTGTAGAATTTTGAGTTGGACAATTCACCATCACTGGTTTCAGAAATTCAGAAAAATGTCTTGTACGCGGCGGAAACGTCCACCAAAGGCAAAATGGAATACTATACTTTTAATAAATAGAAGCAGAAATTTGAAATGACCTTATAAACGATAAGTTTCTACTAAGCTACGATTAACCTACACAAATTCTGTGGAGTAACAGCAGCAATATTTAATTTCTTATGTACGTAAATTCTTCAGGAAACCTCTTGGTAAACAGCTTGAGGTAAATTAACTATTTAATTTTGGTGTTTCCCATTATCCCATGATCGACACGAAAATATAGAAAGACTGTCATAAATTGTTGTCTTTTTTGTTGAATTTATTGTTGTATTATGGTTGTCTTTTTTGTCGAATTTATTGTTGTATTATGGTTGTCTTTTTTGTCGAATTTATTGTTGCATTATGGTTGTCTTTTTTGTCGAATTTATTGTTGTATTATGGTTGTATTTTTTGTCGAATTTATTGTTGTATTATGCTTGTCTTTTTTGTCGAATTTATTGTTGTATTATGGTTGTCTTTTTTGTCGAATTTATTGTTGTATTATGGTTGTCTTTTTTGTCGAATTTATTGTTGTATTATGGTTGTCTTTTTTGTCGAATTTATTGTTGTATTATGGTTGTCTTTTTTGTCGAATTTATTGTTGTATTATGGTTGTCTTTTTTGTCGAATTTATTGTTGTATTATGCTTGTCTTTTTTGTCGAATTTATTGTTGTATTATGGTTGTCTTTTTTGTCGAATTTATTGTTGTATTATGGTTGTCTTTTTGTCGAATTTATTGTTGTATTAAGGTTGTCTTTTTTGTCGAATTTATTGTTGTATTATGGTTGTCTTTTTTGTCGAATTTATTGTTGTATTATGGTTGTCTTTTTTGTCGAATTTATTGTTGTATTATGGTTGTCTTTTTTGTCGAATTTATTGTTGTATTATGGTTGTCTTTTTTGTTGAAAATTTCAAATACTTTATCAAAAAATACATTTACAAGAATTTAATAAGTAGAGAAGAAAGAAATGCTCTAAATTTTCCACGCGGATTTTAATTTTGCAACCTGTTCTTTCAGAGTAGAGCCAAGAATTTTTAATTTGTGGCCGGTATGTAGGATTGGAAAATTTTCTGTTTCTTTTCTTCTACACTATGGCCTTCCGCGAAGTAATACCTGATCATATCGAGTGTATATTATCGTGTACAGTTTGACGTAAATCAAACGTAGGATGCCTCACTCAAATTAGTATTTCAAGTTTCATTTCGATATTATTATCTCTTAATGATTGTCAACGATTGACGATAGGGGTTTGGCTCGGTGATGATGAATTTAAAAGACTGCTGCATGTACATCAATATACACCTCTATTAAAAAAGCACATTAAATGTACAATAATTTTGATTGAAATCAAAAGACAAAATAACCTCGAGGGCTTAAGGGAAACCAAAATATATAGACTATTATTTCTTTTTCAAACCCATCGACATCCGCTCAGCTTTTCCATGTGCACACGATAAAAAGGGAACCAGAGGAAAGCAGAGAAGCGGTCGAAGAAGAGTGGTGAAAATGAAAGAGCAAGAGAGAACTTAGGTTAAGCCTCATCCCTTCCGATTTTTCGGCGAATTAATCTTCACATTTGCTACAGAACACTTCAACCAGGCTGCCTTTCGTCTAAAAGAAAATCGGTTGGCGAAAGAGATTTCTTTAAACCTCCATGCAAACCCATTGGGGAAATAAGCGTGGAATCTGAAACGAAACTTTTTTTGATAAAATTTCCAAAATGTTGGTGAAATTCGATCGTGAAAATTTGAGATTTTCCGTTTTATGCTAAAAAAGCATTGATAATACGATTGCGTAAGTTGCTTTGAATTTTAAAGATCACGGAAAGTGGGGATTTAGTAGCAAGGGGAATGTAGTCAAGCATAGGACCTCTGGATTTACTGCACGAAAATTATCTCAAATACAAGATGATAGCCATTACCGTGTGATGTATATAACGCTTGCAATAAATTTATAAAATCCAGGAGCACAATCCAATTGAATCCAATAGTAGGGTTTTCCGATGCTTGTTGGATCGAAATTTCAGAACGCAGTATCATAGTCGCCCGATATAGACTAGTTTATTGGTTAAACTGTACATAGAGCCAAGTTCAACTAACCTACATCATTGGCCCATAATGGTTGTATTCATCTGTGAGTGGACGCAGACGTATTTTACGCTTGAAGCCGAATTTGTCGAGAGAGGCATAAGGTCGATGAATCACATGAGGGCAAGCGAGAAAAAAGTGGAGACTGCTATTAACAACTGAATAATAAATGAAAATTGGGCGAAAGTCTGCGTGTCGCGGAGAGAGACGAATAATTAAAGCGCATGGAGATGATAAATAGGAACAGAATTATAAAGATTTGATGATGCGTGTGGTTTAAAAGGATTGCAAAGAAAAGTTGATATATTTAGGCGACTGATAAAATGACGCGAAGTAGCGGAAAGAATAAATGGAAAGATGAAAATGAGACGAAAGAGATACGTAAGGACAGGAAAACATGGAAAAGAAAGCAAAGATAGAAGTGATTTTTTGGATTAGTAAGATTAGATATCGGATTTAATCAAATAGTAAGTGGTATCTTTATGGTTAATGTTACAAAACATAGAAAAGATAAGTTTAAAAAGTTTGGTGGAATTTTAGTAGTATGAAATTTAAATAAAACAACGCAGACAGCATCAATAAAAAATTGCTGCAAATTAAAATCCTTCTTGGTAATAAACCGGAGTTAATTCTCCAGAGGTTTCAATTTGTCCTTCGAGGATCGAGTAGCGGTCATTGGGTACATCCAGCGATATTATGTGACGTCACCACCTCCCTTCTTTCCTTATTCGTACGCCTGATTAATTTTTTCTCTCAAACCTGGCGATCTTCCTTCGTTCCCTTTAACCCCAACAACCAACGCTGTAGTATGGTCGATAAACTTGATTTCAAAATAGTCTGGAAAACAAGTCACATAACCACTTAAGTCTGATAAAATTAACGTAATCGAGACATCAAATTTATCTACTTCACCGATACATTAGAATGCTGTAAATATAATTAAATCCTTGGCGGACCAACAACAGTTGACGGTATCTATTACAAAATTACCACTCGAAGTAGAAAATGCATCTGGAAGCTGGGGTTTCATTCTATATTCTTAGCTACATCATAAGTTAGTACCTTAACGTTTTCTATTACAGGTTAGCTAAGTAAGATTACGCTGATAGAAAGGAATCTGATTGAAAAGAAATAATTTGCGTTTATAATAGAAACTGCTAGTAACAAATTTCGGAATTAAACGTTTTAATATAAAAGCTATCAGCTTTGATTAAAGCCGCCTAAATTCTTATTAAAATATTTTCTTTCTTTCCATTTTTTCTACTTCTGGATGGATGGAGGGGGGTTAGTCCTGAAATTTTAAGCCCCTCAATCATATGCACCACCGACTACTCCGATTTTTAAGTGGCTAGCCGTACATGATGTCATTATGAGAATTGAGCGTACGATACCTATGAAATTATTATATTTTGATGGATGTTGGAGTTATTCACTCTGAAAATAGCCATGTATTGTGCTCAGGAAATGCCGTAATAAATGAATCGTGCAACACTGAACGGAAAATGTGGATATTGCACGTGATCAAGTACTAGAGGGCAGTCACGTGAACAAAATGTGTCAGCTTGTTCTCCTCTGCCAACTTCACATACAAAAAATAATAATAATCTACTCATACATTTTCATGAGACTTTCTAAACGCCTTGTGAACTCAGCTTCGAATGATTTCATACAGAGAACTACGATTTATCCTCTCACTGGTGTAAATGAATACATGACAAAAACTATGACATGCAAAAGTGGTTACAATGATGATGATGAGTCGAGACTGCCAACGTGAATATCAACGCATAAATGAGAACACACAATACTTGAAATTTAAAGCATGCACAGCTTTGCAAGTAGTCAAGAATAGCGAACTTTTCCGGGATAGGAAACGAAGAACAGGATAAAATCTCCAAGGTATTTAGGTCAATAAAAAGCATTTCTGAAGTTGATTATTCATTTAATATTTCAACTGATATTCTGTATTACGGGTGAAAAATCGAGAACAAAACAAAATCTTTGTAAGAGGATTTTACATTTAAAGTCTTCGTGGAACAATTGAAAATTCATTTAACCGCTAATTCTGGTCCATATTTGTAAAGCAAGGAGGTATTCAATATTTTTCGCCGGTATAAAATATGCATGTGATCATAAAAGCAGTTATTGTGGTAGTGTCTCAAATAAAGGGAGAAGTATGGGATCAAGTACAACTCTAAAGCGGGGTTTTCCAAGACACCCTCCGGTCCGTAACGAGAAAGTAGTTCGCTGAAAGTTGTAGCCCGCAAATCTTTACAAAGTTTCATTTTTAAATTCAGATCTTGAAAACTTCCGTTCCGATTATTCCCTGAACCAGCCGTTGAATTGGAGTAAAATATCGAACGCTTCATACAATTGACCCTAAAATTATTCATGTTTCGACTATAGCAATTATACTGTATTCATTAGCCTACCCACATATTAGACAGCGTGCATAGAAATATTGTTCTAAGTACTTCAAACTAAGATCATATCACACATATAGACCCTCACCGGGAATAGAAACCGGGACCACTTTCACCAGAGTTCAACGCGTTGCCCACTTAGTTATGTGGGTGACTGCCAAAGTACTCTCTAACGTACACGTTAGTGTGAAAGATCAGCGAAAAAATTAAAATGCAAAAATGCTATATGCTAACACGAAAAAGGGATAATCTTCAAAGGATGCGGCATTGTGATGGTCAAAGAGGTTGAACGTCGTTTAAACACTTTCCGTGATCAATGAACTTTCAGATATTTTTAGCGCCTTTCGGCTAAGGTTACAAGCCTTAAGACCCTATCAATCCGAAGACTTTTGTCTTCCACTAGAAGAACGTGATGGAATACACTTTCACGATAAATTTATACTTTAAATTACATCTATAGACCTTCAAAAACGTCAGAACGTCAGAAACGTAATCTTACATATTTTGTTACGGGCTAATAGGTGATTAATTAATAATTTCGGAATATTTCTAAAACCGAAGGATACACGTACGTTTATTTAAGAATTTTCCTAATAATCTGAGGCCCGAAGAACAAACTAAATCCGAATTCATCGTTTCAAAATGACGCTCTTGGCAACATTATTTCCTTCTGTCTCTTGAGCGCTTTTTACTGTATCTAGAGTTATGTCAGACGTCTGTATTTTTCTTACAATCAATCCTATTTATACCTTTAATTACTATCTCTCAAAATAAAAGTTACGTTATATTATTCATCTGATTAACAGAAGAAAGGTTTAGCAAACGTTTTAGTTTTTTAATTGATATGCTCCGAGTGACTCTGTGCAATGCTGTACATATACCAAAAAAGTATTTGAAAATACGTTAAATTGCTATTCTAACTTCCTCTGTGGAATTCATTTCCACATTTATTTTATAAGAATGTTCGTTTATAAATGCCTCAGAAATACCAAGTACAAAAAGTGGCTCTATACTTATGATAATTTATCATGTCCTTTAAATAATTTAAATACTTGTTGTTAGTAAAGGTATACCGCAAGAGACCAAAGAATCAGAAATAGAATTATCATAACTCTCTACGTATATTCTAGGCGTAAAAGTCGTAAAAGGATTGGGACTCCCGGATAGACTTGTGGGCAGCGCGTACGTCTTTGTCGACAGCGGTTTTGCGATCTATTACCAGGAAGTCCACGTACAAAATGACCTTAGCTGTCGAAATACTCATAAAGGAGTAAGGAACCCTCTCTCTTCAGTGTTCATTAACTTATTTTAACTCTTTAACAACTGTGAAACAGGACATTCTTATATCCGTGTTGTCTCAACGTTCTACGCAAGGAAACGTCAGTAAAATCGCTTTTCTCTCGGTTGGATTTTATCCTCATCTGGGCGTGAAGGCGAAGATCGTTGCTATGCATGTGGAAGTGGAAATACCCGCGGAATGAAGTTTGAGGACACGCTGACCTTGCCCATCGCGGCTCAACGGAGCTTCCATCAGAACCACACCGATTACGTCAACGAGTTCGCGGAAACTCCTTTCGTACGGATTGAAGATAGCTGCACCCTAAATCGCGGTTTTATTGCTGGGAATGAGTGGGCGGTCGCTTTATAATGATGCTGTTTACTTCGTCTAATGAAAAGCGTGGATTTATCAAAGGCAAATTTGCGGTAAACTCAATATGGGAAGGTGTTACCTCGTGGAAGGTCATTACAAAGAAGGAAATGACTTGTCGTACTTTCCCATAGAAATTTTATTCTATTATTATTATTCTATTATTATTATTTTATTATTATTATTCTATTATTATTATTTTATTATTATTATTCTATTATTATTATTTTATTATTATTATTCTATTATTATTATTCTATTATTATTATTATTCTGTTATTTCTTAATAATTAAATTTCTGTGGAAGTGTACGAAAAGGTCTTTCCTTATTTCAAATTTACGGTGATCATGGTTCCTATCTTTTTAAGGACAATTCCTGAAAATTAAGATTAAACTTATTGTTTACGAGTAAAAATTAAAATAGATAAATAAAAAGTTCTACGCTTTCGCAAATTTAAAAACAATCTATTGATTGATTAAAATGAATAAGTTTAGGATTTACTTTTTGGAATCTCATTTAAAAATAGAATTCAGTTTAAAAATTGATTGATGATGTGTTTTTTTTAATTTGAAGAAGTGTAGATATTTTTATTTCCACTTGTGAATAATATTTATTTTAGAATGAGATTCTACATAATAAAGTCTAAACTCACTGAATTCATTTTACAATCCCTTATTTTGCAACCAAGTCAAAGTTGGAAGTCCTGGAACCTTTATTTGCGAGATATTAAGTCCATGAATTCTCCTTTTCCATGAGACTCTTTAATGATTAATGGGACCTCGAATGGCTTCTAAAGAGTAGCTTTTGTCTATAATATTTGTGGTGAAAATTCTTAGTTTCCAATCCCATTTTCAAGCCACCGAACTTATCAACATAGACTCAAATCATAGCTGCCGCCTTAAACTAACAAATGAGATAAATTTTAATTCCGTCACAAATAACTGCAAAATGAGTATTTCAATCCAAATAGCGTGAAGTTACTATTTAAGTTGTATTTTCAATAAAAATACCGTTTTATGCATTAGAGCAAAATCGAACAAAAGATTCTCTTCCATATGGGAAGTGAAAATTTTCCGGAAATACATTTTCCTAAATTTTCAACGACATATTTTACATGTTCATACGATATTTCCATATTCATAATTTTACTTTTACTGATTTTCAACCGTAATCGTTATGCTCAAATAACCGTTATACTTCCTTGAGGTATCGTCATATTTCAATTTAATCGAGTTACAGATAATTACCCGGGTCTTATGTATGTACAAATCCTAGTTCCCTATCAACCTTCCCTAGTTTCCGCATTAGCTTTCAAAAGCACGCGAGGCATATAATCTTTTTCACACAGTTGTTAGTAGCTCACGTAATTGATTCACATTCATGCTTCACATTCGCATTTTTTCACAGCATGTCAATTAATATTCAGCCAAGTAGAAAGTTAGCGGGACAGTAAAAGGTCCATCATCCGATGGAAGGATCACACGTTTAAATGAAAACCGGTTTGGTTTTTAACCGAACGAGTCTACAAATTTACATTACAAGTCATCGAACTTTATCTAACGGAACATGCTGGATTTTGGTTTCCTCCCCTAACTTGAATATATTCATTATTACATGAATTTACAATAAATACGTTTAATAAATAAATTTACCAATAGATACATTTCGTATAGTTATAAATATCCTCTGTCATTTTTTATGCATACTTATTGTTTGTTTTTATTTATATATTTTCTGTAGTATTATGTTGCTAGTTGCATTTCTTTTTTGATCTTCTCAAATAAAATGTGTTTATCTAGAAAATTACTATACTTATTGACTAATAAAATTGGTGATGTACTACATATATGTAATTATCCGCTGGGTATTTATATTTTCTTTTAGAGTTCTTTCGAATCTTAGCTATTTCTATGGGTAGGTTTGCACAGGTATTTCACTCCTCCTACTCATTACGATTTCCTGCATTAGATATTTTTTTACTTAAGAATCTTAGTTTTTCATTTCTAAACTTCTCATTTTTCTCTATCTCTTTAGATTTATCTGTACAAAATGACGATTGGTTGGATGGATGATGAGACTTATAGTCTCAACCTCGTCCAAATAACAGCATTTCATTATTACATTTATCTTAATTCTCGCAAAAGAAACACTTTACTGAGAATCTGGGATAACGTCAGGAAGGAGACAATCTCTCAATCAAATCAGACACTCCATCCTTTCACATTTCTAGGGAAGAAATGCTTAAGCCAGCTGTCCGTTCTCATTATATCTCTGGAGCGAATCGCAGAAAAGTTATCATCATCATTACATAATTTATACGGTTCAGAGAATTTTCATATTTTCATCTTGATCTAGGCCAATGACAGATAAAACTTCAGAGCTGTAAAATGTTGATTTCAAATTCATGCTTCCTAAGCAAAATAGCATCAAAAATGATATAAAAAACTTATTATTTTCATCTAAAGCCTAGCTTTACTTCACAAATTAAATGTATAAAAAGAGGCATAAATGGTGAAGTACGCCTTATTAGAGGAAAATGATCGTACAACTTCCTCTTCGACATGGAGCTTATATTAGATTTCTTAAAAAGGAAACCTAAATTTTATCTGTTCTGAGAAACTTATCTTTATGGTTTTGTTTAAAAAAATCTCATTAAAATTTACGTTGTAAAGCTTATGGCGAAGACATGTGTAAGGCAATATACATTTTCTTTACATGAATAAGTAATTTAGGAATGGATGTAATATTTTATTATATATGTATAATATGATATGATATGTATAATATGATAGGATATGTATAATATGATATGATATGTATAATATGATCATCATGTAAAAAATCCCCTTCTATAATTTTCACATCACTATTTACTTAGCCTAAAGTGAAACTTCTTAAAATGGTCTTGGAGATGGTTGAGACGCTCATAAGCACCTCAGAGTTCAAACACTACTTATGATAGCTTGCATTTTCTGAGGCCACTCAGCCTACAAAAATGAGTAACAGAGTGAAAAATATGGGTAGGAAAAGCGTATTGGCACATTGACTTAATTGTATCGTTCCGATGAAGTCAATTAGAACCTTTAACCCGAAACAGCAATGTGAATAAACTCATTTGGTGTACCACTCTACGTGGACTTAATATTCCAATTATATGACCCAAATAGTGTCTTCCTGCTCCCTCATATTGTAAGCAGTAATCTGTTTTATACTCAAAGAGCATGCGTAATATACTCGAGAGATGTATTCATGAAGACGTAATGCGTACAAGCTTTAAAGGGATGAAACTTATGGAGGAACTTACTATGAAATGTATTTCAAGGAAAAATTTCGACTACCTGATATAATTCGAAAATAATTTTTAGTCGTTTAAAGATATTTTCCATAGAAACATGGCAAGGACGATGAAACGATTCCTTGATGTTCTATCCAGTTCTCTTATCAAATGCTTTCCGAAACTCTAAAAATACCACGCCTTTATTTTCGGAATATTTCAAAACATAGGGAACAAAAGACGTCAGCGAGTCTCGCACGATCACATCTCACAAACACCTTGCTGGTTTCCATTTATGACCTTAGACGTCGCACAAAACTACTATGTTGCATTATTCTTTTTTTGATCAATGACGAAAGTGAAATGGGCTTATAATTCGCTGGATCTTTCTTTAAGCAACCTTTAAATTTGATGAATTTGCATTTTTTTTTATCTAATGAGACCTTCCATCCGAGACTCTCTAACGAATTTAAGTAATTATTTAAAACAACCTCGTAATTTTCCAAGGTTTGTTATTTTATTTAATTTAATTAATTTAAAGAATTTAAGTAATTTTATAATTTTAAGATAAGGAGCGACGGTTTCTGCCGCTATCTGAAATTCCTGAGCTGGTATTTTTTTCAGTGTCCGTCATAATTTTTAATCGGGCTTCTCTAAAAGTGATTTCTGACAGCGACTTAGACCGATCTACTTTTGATAAGGGTGGTAGCAGATTTATTAAGATTACCTCCTGTGCCAAAAGCTAAATACCGAAAAAATTCTGATGAAGAACCCAGACGATACCTCTGAATAATTACTGTATAGATGATTATGAATTTAACTTAATCTCATAAAGATTTAAATTAATTAAATTCAATTAAGCTTGAAATTAAAAACTAACTAGGTGCTCAATTTATCTTTCTATTCTAAGCTGCCATAGCCCAAGTTGGAGAGCTTTACTAACGTGGCCCCGTGAAAAATGAAATCTCGGTTAAAAAATAGTCTCTAAAAACTGAACTTAAATTGAATTCACACACATTAAGATAGCGAAGACGTCAGAAAATAAATATCGGAGGTAAAGAAATTAAGCCTCCAGCCTATTAATGACATGAAACAAAGGGATGAATCCTTACTACATTTCAAGAAGCGAGGAATGCCAATTATGTTACCGACTTTACATGAAATTGAGGAAGACGCAGTACTGTAAAATAAAAGTAAAAAAATGGGAAAATTTGGCTGCGGAGGACGTACTCTTGAACGCAAGAGATGTAAGTTGCTCTGTAATAAAACGGAGTGTACGAAAACATTCATGGAAGTGTCTAAAAGCAAACTGATAGCATAAGAACAGGGAAGCATAAGGAAGAACTGGTAGCTAACGTGAGGTTGTTTACTTCTAATAAGGAATATCGTAAGCAACATTGGTAGCTTTTAAAGAGATAGGATCGGTCAACATATGGCAGAACTATAATCAAAGATTAGACATATATAAATAGCAAATGTTATTAAGAACACAGGAAAAGGCTTAAAAACAGAGAATTGCAAATATTCAAGTAATTTTTTATAGACAATTAATTAAGACAATCGATTATATCGATTGAATTTGATGAGGAAATTAATGACGTTTAATTTCGGAGATTGGTAGTGATGTAGAAACAAGAATGGCAGTATTGAATAGAGAAGAGTTCCTTAATATAGACACTTTAAACCTTAATTGATATACTTGTAATAGGTGAACAATAGTAAATTTACTTAAACATTTCTGAAGTTCCCCTACATTAGCCAAAACAAATGCCACCAAACAAATACCATCGCTGAAGAGTGGATTTTGCCGCTTTCCGGGAACAAATGATGTTGAATGGCAATCATACATAATGTAATAATCATAAAAGAGGCTTCATAGGTTTTGCAAACGAAGTGAAAGGTGGTATACAAATTCAATCACAGAAATTGTTTTTAAAGTTCATAGAAGAACTGGGAATTCTGATTAACTGTTACACATATATGTAAGACATAAAATCTTAAAGTAAAATGTAACTTATAACTCTATGTTTATATATACTAAAAATTGGATATAAAGGGAATGATTTCCCCTTAATATAGTATAGCGAATTTTTCGGAACCTCCATAAATATAATTAACTCTCATCGATAGAAAAACAACACATGGGTTAAAAACAATAATGAACGAATTTAGCGACTTTCTTTCACGAATTCTCCTTGGAGTGGATCACATTAGGTCTTTAAAAAGGAAATACAACCAGAAATAGTTGTTTTTACGAAAGGTAAACACGGAGCGCCATAGAAAATAATGAAATGACCTCATTCTGCATTTCTATTCAAGAAAGTTTCAATTCTAAATTAAACTACTCAAAACAGAAGTAATTTCCTCCTAATGTGTAATATTGCTGCACGTTTCAACTACTTTATAAAATCAAAGAAAAACGGGATCTGAAAGCGTAAGATAAATTTTGCCCTCTATTACGGAAAGAAGAAATAACCTTCCATGGGGTGAAACTGTCCCATAATTTTCAACGACTCCACGTTCCGCAATTTGAAAAATATTAATTTCCTTCTAAAAAGTTCCGAGAAAAAAAATTGAAAAGGTTCCTTTACGTAACCTAAAGTTCTGCAGGCAATAATCCTCCCCTTGCTGTGTAACTTTTGAGTGTACCATTTAATTAACTTTCGGCATTCAACGTAAGCATCTCTCATGAGATTATCAAAAAGCTGTGCTAATGAGTATAAAATACCTGAGAATAAACCTGAAATGACCAAGGATGGAGCATTTCGTTTATTGAAACATAGACGCAAAATATATCTACGGGCAATGATGAAATGTGTTGAAAAATGGTGAATAGCTACAAAATATTTCGCTGCAGAAATGTAGCACTTCAAAAGTTAGCCAAAAATAAAAGAAATCAACTGCATCTATGGAAAATTCTTCCAACGATTGCAGAGCAATAAATTGTTACTCTGAGCAAGTTCAAGAGTTATACATTAAGGTGTTAGAATTTTGTTAAAGACTTAAAAGTTCTATGACGCGAGAGATTTGAATATTACGAGAATCACAGTGTAAGCTGATTCTTACAACGTACCCTTGTATAACAAAATGGACTGTTTAAAAATAATAAGGAATATTTAAATGTATATTTCGTTCTTCGTCATGCTATTCTATAATTTATTGCATAATCAATTGCAGCGTGTTAATAGAGTTTTTATCTCCATTAACTTATAAATCTTCTTACGCTTTTATATATTATCTAAATCAAATATACTCGTAGTTCAAATAGGCGCCTTGATTCATCGCTGTGCAAATAATCCTTACTAGCTTATCTATTTGGAATTAATTTTTTCAAAACCAGCCTTAAGCACTCGCTTAAGATTGTATCGAGGTACACTAAAGCCATAATTAAAAAATGTGCTCTTTATACAGCTTGATACTACGAGTAAAATAATTCTAAATACATATAGCTAAATATATTTGAATTTAATGACAATAGTCTTTTGAGATTGGTATTGACCGATTAAAATAACCGAAATTATCTCAACGGGTAAAATTTACATATAATGTGAATGAGGTTACCTCCAAAGAATCTTAAAATACGAGTATATCTCTTTTGCAAGTCGCATTATATTAGAAGTTTGAAAAACTCGCCCGTAGCTGTTTTTCGGCATACGGACTTGCGTGCAGCCAGGATATGGAACGGAAATTCGGGATTACGGTCAATCTATTATGCTAGAAACAGATGTATCAGTCAAAACCCGTGCGAATATTGGATACTGTCACGTACTTTGAAATAATCCTCCGAAGTTTGTCGTATTTCCCTAAACTAAGCCTAAAAAAATTTTCGATGGGCGGATTCGAAATACTTTTTGGCGAAATGAGCAGTTCTGTTATTAGGAGTAAAACGAGATTTTCGTAATATATGCTTTTTGATCAAGAAATATTTAAGTTACGAAATAAAATATTCTATATTTAAAGTTTTATGTTTTATTTGTAAATTGACTGAAATGAAAGCAAAAATAATCACGCAAAATCGAATTCTCAGTAAAAATTTCTCCGCAGTGTCATCATAATCCATCCGTTGTTGCCACATAACGATACCCGGGTGTGTTTTGACACTGAAAACGGTTATTTCCATTTTATTATGAATACATTGTCGTATATTCTTCTGCTTATTTGATAACGAATACACGCTCTTTTAAAGTCGCATATGCAGATATTATTTGCGGCGACGCTGCGGTGGAGAACAGAAATAGGGCTACAAAAGCGTATATGAAACAAGTTTATATCTTAAGGAATGCCACAGAATCAATAGAAATTAATGGAGAGGGTAATACTAAAGATAATTAAACAGCAGCATATGTGAGGAGATTAATTTAATATCATAAAAATAATGATTGAAAGGGAAACGTAGAGGAAATAGTAGGAGGAGAAGCTGCGGTTAAGAATAATTCCCAAAATCTTTCAAACGTGAAATTCCGTGAATATAACAATGAATATGTACATATTCTATGTATACTGTATATTGTACATATTCTGTTGTAGCTCAGGATAGGCAGCAATCGGGTGGAATTGGCGCGAACAGCTTCAAGGTACACATAGTAATGTATAGATAGGAAACGCGCTGGAGTACAGGGGAAAAAAGAAGTATATCACAAGATTTATCAATAAATACTATGGAAGTTACCTGAAGCACGAAGTGTCAATATCACTAAATCATCATCAAAATATAGTTACACCAGCATCTATGAACAATTCACTCAAAACCCTCATCTGATCACACAACATCATTGCACATGAATATACATACTACGATAAACCTTTAACCATATAAAACTATAATACATTGTCATGAACTAGTAAATTATTTACAGCAAGACATTTCTACAGTCTAAAAATATTAATTTAGCTGATTGTTTAGTTATGATAATAGAAAATGAAGGCATAGAAATAGTTCAGTTTATAGATACTCATAAATAACCACGCAATATGAGCCATAATTTATACATTCTGATTGTGACTCTGAGAGGATGTTCATTTTCTCGTTTGCTCAAGGTTTCCATTGCAGCTGGAGTTTCCATTAAGTTGTCTATTTAGTTTGGATTCCAAATTAATGACTAAAGAAAGTTTGGAGACGGAAACAAATCCGAAACCGGCTCGCCAAAGCTTATAACGTGCAACCTGATATTTTTCGAACTTACAATTCCTAAACTATGAGAAACTTCCCATTGTCTTCATGAAAGAATCACAATCGAGTTTCTCAAGATTTAATTATTCTTTGTATGATGCCTTCAAGAGATGCTTTCTATCCCCGAAGAAATTTGCCAGGTTCTTGTTACGTTACTCAATTAAAACTTTCAGAGATATCGAAGAAAAATTTTCTTTTCCTCAGAACATCAGAAAAACTACCTCTGAGATTCGCTAACTTTTAATCATTCCTTCCCAGTAATAGGTTCATTAAAATTTGTTAAAATTGAAAAGGATCCTGCAACTTTGATGAAATGAAAGTTTTCTTGATGATGAAAATGCTCCCTCTAAAAGATCCAAGGAAACAAGCAGAAAGAAAACATTCCTGATGGCTAGTAGTTCATTTGACTCTTCATTTAAAGCTATCTCTAATTGCAATTAGTTCTTTCCGAAAGCTCTTTTCGTCATCATAGAGGTACTGCACAACTAACTAAACGTAACATCGCTAAAGAACTTTTTCTTCGCTTCTACCGACTAATCTATCACGAAGACCTTTCATAGGTGCTTATTCACATATATTATTATACGGATTCACATATATTAATACCTAAATCAATACCTACCTAAATTAATACCTACCTAAATTAATTGTGGGGGTTACTCCACGATACTATTCATCTGCTACAGTTTTTTTTTTCGACCCTTACATTTAGATTTATTTATTTAATCCGACATGTGGCAAGGGATAGTCTAGTCAAGATCGCGTCTAGTCTTGTCAAGATCGCGTTTGAAGACAAACTATTGCGTATTTCATCCTTCAAATTGCCAGAATTTCTCGCCAAGCTTACGTCAGTGCTTATTTCCTATTTATTCCAGTGGCATCTTCGGATATATCATTTCCCATTTTCTACCATGAAACATTTAGCCATGCCCTGGAAAACATTTCTTGCATTTTCCCGCAATATTGAATCAACACGCATGAACGGAATGCAACAGTAGGTAATGTGCTTATGCTCAGGATTCATTCGGAATTCAACACATGCAATAGCTAACGCCCAACATAAGAAATGGTCTTGAATAAGCAGTCATCGAAGAAATGACTATGTGAAAGTAAATCGAAGCCAAGCATTGGGAAGGAAAATGTTAGAAACGTTAGTAAGTCTAGGTTAATAATTTAATAAGTTTTGGAATTGGAAAAGCCTTCACATTAGTAAATTACTTACTTACCGGCTTTGTTTGGCAAAATTGTGGTGCAAATCCGTGAGCATAGAAACGTATTGAAAACGGTCCAAAACGTTTTAGCTTGGTTTCGTGTTTGTTGAAAATGACTTGCACACCAACACACGTTTTCCTACTATCTTATCATTCTTGATAAATTTAATTCGGTGTGGTCGAGTTATTGTAGCAGGTTGTTGCCTACCCAACATCCGCAACATATCTGTATATTTGGCGTTTTTTGACGAATTTGGTGAAACTAAGAAACCATTTTTCCTTATTCAAACTCAGTATATTGTTAATCATTAAGCGACATACAAGCAATATATGTAATATTTTGCCATTAAATCACTTCGGAAACATCAAAAAACCATCAGAAAAATTGCAAATTTTTGACATTTTTTCACAAAAATTTCAAATTTTGACTAAAAATCGCAGCCTCAGACATAATCTGATCGAGTTGAAATTTCTTATGGTTTATAAGGACCACCAGCCGCAAACTTCAAGCACCAGCCGCATACCGAGTTCGAAAAAAAAGTTTTTTCGATCCACCCTAACGTACATACATACATACATACAAGATATAAGATGATTTTAAGTTTCATAGAAACGAAATTAACTCATTTGAGATTTCATCGCCATAATTGAGTACCTACTGATGATGAAATAGAATATAAAGCGAGAGCATTTCTCATTTTCGTGTATATTTTAATGCGCAACTCGCTTCGCTACGATGTTGCTCTTTTTTATTGATTCCGGGATCGGGGCTAACCGCCTGTTGAGCATGGGCGAATTCATTTAGGGGAGCGCATTGTAATTACCTCGGCTACCAGTTATACCGCGGGCTGGAAATTTCCGGCTGAGTGACATACTAGGGGGTTTGCATCCACGATATTTCATTTCGCTCAAAGTCCTTTTAACTTCGATATTCGGTCTACAATTCCTCGCCTCCAGTTCTGGAAATTCTTCCAGTTTTCTTAAGTTCGATAATAGTAAGCCAGTAATATCCTTTTAACTAGGGTAAGGCGTATTCAAAACAACTTCGTAACGCTTTCGCGGATATCCATAACAACGACGGAAAGAATTATACATACGATTATATATATATATATATATATATATATATATATATATATATATATATATACAATTATCTACAGATAATAAGTTTACAAATGACAATTTTTCCACTGGATATACTGTGATGCTTCAGCTTACCAGTAACTCCGTTAACGAACTTTACGGCCAACGAAGATTTTTCGCAGTTTTTCAGATTCGGATAACAAATATGAATTCGGCTAACCAATGTTTCAGTGGTTGCTAGTAGATGTGAGAACAATTGGATCAAAGCAATGGAAAAATTTGATTTCTTGCTTCCATTGGATAGTTCAATAACAACGTTTCGACCTTCATTCTATCGTTAGCGAGCCGATCAACTGAATGATTCAATTCAGTTTTCCTCTCGCTCCACACCATCAAGTAAAACTATTCGATATTTCACTCGTTTACACTATATTTTAGATACTGAGCATCATCCAGAGCGAATTAGACGTTTATCTATAAAAACCTATGGGAAACCCCGTCTCGGCTAACGAATGTAATTCCGGAACGAATTATCTTCGTTAGCTGAGGTATCAGTATATTTAAAGGACCGGCTGTGGCACACAGATTTGCCATCATCAGGCGAGGAAGTTACATAAAGAAAAATGTAAATAGGGGAAAAAGAGACGGAGAAGAGAGGGGTATGGTTGAGGAAAAAGAGGCAAAATGTAGGAGTAAGGGTTGAGAACAGAAGTGGGTGTTTGAGAAGGTTATGAAATAATCCCTTAAGGGTTGGAGTTTTCCGGGAAGAAATCTCGTATAGGTTATCTAGTAGGTCTCATATCGGAGAGAGCTCTTTGTAAGAGTGCAAAGAAGTAAAGAAGAGAAAGGTGCAGGAATTATATTGTTATCGATGGTCTCTGTAGTAATTTTAGAAACTAAAATTTGTCGTCGTACCAAAACATTAAGCCATTTATGGTGGATGTAAAGAATTTCATGAAAAAAAAGATGGGTAGGTAATGTGTTGGACGAGTGGGAGGCAGGAGAACTGGTATGGGAAGACTGCGTGTTCCGTATTACGCAATCTATACATTTCAATTTATAAATTCCCGAAATAAATCTATGGTTCCATTTATCTTTTTTTTAACAAAGAATGAAAGGATATTACTACCATTATATACAGCAGGCTTGATTAAATTTTTCAGGGATTAAAAATTTCGAGGGATCAATCATGTATAAAATTGATACCGCACCAATTGGGAGGTGTACAGCTTGACAAACAACCCACAGGGAGGCCGAGCCACCGGCTTCCCCTTCTTTCGCCCTTCTCCTGCAATTTTTCCTCTTTAGTATGTACCACAACACACATCTCTCTCTTCACCCGCTCACTTTTTTCGCTATATACCGACCCGCAGACCTCTTCCGAAACCGGTCGTTTAAATATACACCATAGAAAATTTGCTAAATAAACTTTATTTTCCCCACAACGACTTATTTGTTAGGAAGACTACTTGCGGGAAGATTTTAATAGAGATTTTCATTCTCGATATCATACCAAGAAAAATAATCCATTTTTATGGCCGTAATGACTCTAAAAACGGTTTATTCGAGGTAAAAAGAATCTTCTGAAGTGCAAACCTATATATTTTACTGTAAGAAAGTGATGACCAACAGCTCTATCGCGATCAACTATTGATCATCGAGAGACATCCGGTGGATCGTGAATGGTATTCGAAAAATATGTATTCCTTGAAGTATTTTTCTTCATGGCACATCTAGGTTCAATTATACTGTCTCTGAAGCTTCAAAGCTGTGATGTAATACAAAATATGTCTCGGAGACGCGAAAAGACGACTATGAAATAATTTTTGTTTCAATACATGCCGAATTTTGTTCCTTTTAGACGGTCGAGATCGAAGGATTACTAACAAAGTCGATCTCAGCAGGAAATAAGTTGGCCACCCCTGCTGCGAGGATATTAATTGCAAATATCTTTCTCAGGGACGCCTTGTGGCAGTAAATTTGGACTAAAAAGAAAGACTGAGAGTGAAATATAGATAAGTAGATGAATTTTAAGAAAGTTCGATTAAAGGAAATTTTGATGAGTTGAAAGAAATTGAAGAGACTACCAAAAATGTGATGATGATGCCATGAAGTAAATATGGTTGATGCTTTTAATCTAGTCCCAGCTTCCCTTCATAACTCCTCTGCCACAAGGCAAATTGATGCGTCCCGAAATTACATTCTAATATCCTTTCCAAAAATTATTTCGTGCTTTTGAAGTGAACGCATATTTTGATTATTATTACCTTATGAATTATTAATTCTCGAAGGTAGTTCACAAAATATCTCCATGCTTTAGTTGAGGCAAAATTAATCCTCTTGTTAGGCCTTGATGCTCCTTATTTAATGCCATCCATTTTATGGTTGCTTGAATATTTAATTATACCCATCAACAATGAGCGTAAATAAGAAAAATAGACGCAAGGAAAAATCAACTTAGAAACTCAAATTTTCCTCAAACGACCCGCGTTAGTAAGATGCTAAAGAAAATTTTCGGTCACACGGTATTTATAATCATTTCCACAAACCAGAAGACGGTTTTTAGGGTACTATGTAGATGTGATGGAAAAAAGTACATTTAAATTCTTGGAGTTTGTATTAAAACGTCACCGGTTGGAGTAATTTTAGACAAAGGAAAAGTTAGAAATAAAAGAAAGGGTAAGACCAATCCATAATACTTTAATGAAACCTGACAAGGGGTGAATAGGCACTCAACAGAGTAGCAGAGTCAAGGGTTTCTGAGAGGAACGACATTAAAAGTCTAAAAATACCTCCCAATACAAGGCACTTATACGCTGCATATAAAATAAAATAAAACCTTGACTACCGAGGAGAAAAGAAGTTAAAATATCGGCCAACTCCATCGATTTACTGTATGTTCCTCACAGTCTGTAATCATTCCCTAGGTAAATTTGCACTTTTTGAGTTTATTTAAAGTAGAAATGAATGAATTGCATGACGAAACATGAATGAAGTTTTGAAGATGTTTGTAAAGCTGCTGAAAGAAGAACTTATTGAATCTCCTCTCATTAAATTCACTCGCAAAGACACAAACGGAGGTAAACTTTTAGTAAAACTCTGCAAGAATAAAATCTGGTTCTTCCTTTTATTTCTCAAAACCCCCCAAGGCATTGCGATCCGCAGATCTTTTTAAAGAAAAACGCTTTTGAATCCCACGCGAACTCACTTCGGTACGTTTCTTTCTTTCCAGATATATATTTTCCACGACGTCTGAAATCATCCGTGACATTTTGGCCCCGAAAATTCCCAAAAAGCTGTCGACTCCCCTTATTCCATCTCTTCCCATAATGCAGTTACCCATGACGGGCGAATCTAGAAGATTCCCAAGTGTGGTCGATCGTGGTATTGATTCACATGAGTGACATACGTTTAAAAATTTACAAGACTTTCAACATTTCTTAAAACTGTCACGTTTTTATTATTATTCGACCCTTTATTTGGCGAGGTTAGGCCCGAGTGGGCCTCTCTTCCACCCAACCTCGTGTGAAGATCTTACAATGTAATTATTACAGGAAAACATAAAATAAAACTAAGAAAAAAGAAGAGGAAAAAAACGAAAAAGGAAAGATTTGATTTGTGGGAAAAAAATCTACATAACTGAAGGTTGATAGAGAAAAACCCACGGTGAAGGGGAGCGAAAAAAATCCCGCGAAAACATAGCGAGGAAAAAATAAATCAAATAAATAAAATTATTTTTTAAATTAAAAAATGATACAGAGAAAAGTATACATAAAAATAAGAATAAAAACTGACCAACTTACGATCGACTGAGATTTATAAAAAATAAAAAATAATAAAAAATAAAAAAGAATTAAAAAATAGCAGCATCGAATCAATTAGGTGAATATCACATTATTTACAAATTCGTGTTTGACTGGATCCCCTAATCGTTTTGGGAGCTCTTTCATCTCTTATTCATGAAGAAAAATTGAAGATGGTTTCCGTTCATTCGTTTCTCATACGACGGCTTCCGGTTCCATTGGAGCAAATATTCAATAAAGCACTCTCCGTACGATCCGATGAACCTCTTCTCCTCCAGATATTCATCTCGTTGAATCTTCGGTAGGCGACCCATTTGACGTGATTGGCGACCCGATTCGGGGCAGCGAGCTACACTTTGTAAATTTCTGCTCCATTTGATGCGTGCGATCAATGCAATCCGTAACTAGGCAACTGGTGCAACGCTTGACAAAGACCTTCAGTGGTTCGTCCGTTTACACAAATATAATTACGGAGCCGGAAAACGGTCCTTATTTGAAATCCAATCGAAGGCTTTTGCTCTATCGCTCTCCCTCCCGTTAGTGAGTTCCCATGACACATGAAAAGTCACGGTTTGTATTCTACATTTGCCGAGGGACCCAATTTTCCAGGTTTAATTTCTGTTTTCATCAACTGGTCATAACTCAGACTCCCGGAATAACGGCTTGTGGAGCGTTTTAAACCTCTATTTTATGTAGCGAGATCTTCCACGTTTCGTAAAGAAGTAGGCACAGAGAAGTCCCAAAATTTGCTTTTGATGATTTATCAATTGTCTTGTTTACCATTTTCTGTTACTATTTAGTCTTGCTTTAGTCGATAGGCGTTTGCCTTGCTAGATCTTTAACTTAGGAAGAGTTTGATATCACGAGGGAAATTCTTAATGATCAAAACATTTTCTTCATCTCGATCATACTTCTGTCCTTAAACGATGCCTTTAAGTATATATTATAGCTATTACCTTTTTCTTACATATATGTAAATTATTAAACTGCCCCGTCGAAAATTACCAAATTTAATTTACCTTATATTGTATTATGCAATTATTATTGTACACAATTTATCCTGCTAAGACAATTACTTGCATTCTTGGTCTATAAGAATTTAAGACATTTCTCAGTTATGACATTAATATGATATTACGAGTAAAAGTTGCTTGCATACTGCAAGCTATCCGTTGAATACAGTATCATACCAAGTACTGCCTCAGTTCAAATTTAAAACTTCGCGCCAAAGACCGCCTGGCGACGAACTAAGAACCCGATCGTGAGAGAAGACAGCAAAATAATATTAGATAAGTGCCATCCTTACTTGTTCCAAAGTTTCGATTCAATATCTTATCGGGAAGGTCCCACGCCTCTGTCACCATTCCGGGTCTTATCTTTCCAGCTTATCGGGAGGCATTTAAAAAGATTTCCGCAATGCATTTCTTATGGAAGAATTTTGCATCCACCTGGCGTCGAACTCACTGTCATTTGGCTACATTTTTTCCATGAGAAGCATAGAAGACTACCTCAACTTCAACCTCCGAAATTTTGGTTACTCTATCTTAACGATAAGTGCCTCAAAATAATTTTCAAAAATCCGCGCAATGCATTCTTATGGGAAAATTGCGATTTTTGGGAATTTCTGGCATCGAACTCATGATAGCTAGCGTCGATGTCTGCATTATTCTGGCATCTAGAGTGTAGGGCCAGTACGTCGAAAAAATCTGAAGTCGATGGCGCTTGTGGAACATGGTCAGAATTCGTATCCCCTATATCTATATATATATATATATAGGTATATCCGGAGAGTTAGCTATATATAATAGATTCGTCAGTGGGTGTGATACAGCGCTAAACTCTTTGAATAAAAAAAAGATGTATAGATAATATTTTAGTTTTCCAGCCATTCCTACTTTCTGAAAAAGTTGGGAAATAATGCTAGGTACCAGCTTCATAAAATTCTCAGATTATCCCAGAACGGACTATCAGAGGCAAAATACCGACGGATATTACTAAAAGCAACTTAATAACAATTTCAAAAAAGAAGAATATAAGAGATTGCTATACCTCCAGAATAATAGCCTTATTGTTTCATGCATCGGAAATCCTTTTAAATACTTTAAAAATATACTTAGAGGAAAAATGGAACACTGGCGAAGATTAATTTGGTTTTAGAAAGGATATGGGAACTAAAAAGGCAATTAGCTGTTAGAAAAATCCTGTAAGGAAGATTGGAAGTAAATTGATGTACTTATGCAACATTATTAAGCTAGAGAATGCTTTTTGCATAGTAGATTAGAAACTACTCTTTCAGCAGAAGGAAGAAAATACAGCTAGATAGGAGAGAGAGATGGGAGACTTAAATAGATTTTTAAATGCTGAGATGGGCATTAACGGGCAAAAACAAGAATAAGAAAAGTCATCAGACAGGGTCGCCCTCTTTTGCCCTACTTACACAACCAGTTCCTAGAGAAAATAAAGAAAAGGGAATATAAATAAATCGCAAAAGCATCCACAGTACACTATTTACAGATGACATCGTAGTTTTAGCAAAGTCAGAGCAGGAAATGAATTGTATGCTCCATGTACGTACTTCATAAAGAACTCGACATGGTCAAACCTGCCATTAACGCCAAGAAGAGGAAAGCTACGGTGACAGATGAAAGATGCGACGATATAAGCAACATCAATATTGAAAATACAAATATAAAGCAATTAAATTACTTTTGCTATGAGAAGTCAGTTATAATTATACCACTGTGGTTCAAATAAGAATAAAAGAGAAGAAGAATAGCTGAGGCAAAACATAAATTTAAAGGAAACGGTAATTTACCAGCAAACAACCACCTCTCGATGGATACAAGGAGGAGATTTGCAAATACACCAATATGTAGTGTTTTAACTTATGATTGTGAGACGTGGACTTTACAGAAACAATAATAAAAAATACTAGATACTGAAATGTAGATTTGAGAGAAAAATCACTAAAACCGGTTGATCTATTCCTTTAAGAAAGCAAAATATGTCTCTCTTCGAGAATACTGCAAAATACAATATCTTGTACTTAGGGCATAAGTTTGTCCCTGTGTTTTGTTTATCGTAATATTAAACGCTGGAATCTAAAATGATTGCGTCCTTTTCAATAACAATACGTATATTATTCTAGTCATTAATGCTGTATAGGTCAAAATTTCTGTGTATTCTTACATGACTTCGGATGCAAAAATCGAATTGTCATTAGGAAGAACCGCTGTTCACAACCACTTTGTTCCACAGACATTTTCGTATATTTTGTACGACTTCAAGAAATTTCGAATCCAAAACGATATTCCATAACCAAAATGAAACTCTTTAGGAGATTTCATACATTGCGACACTTCTCTCGATTTCGTAGTATCATTATTGCTATTTTAATTCTGTAAAAGAAAAAAAGGCTGCAAACGGTAAAAAGAACTTAAAATATCTTTATTAAGGGAGTATTTTCGAGATCTTTGAGTGACTCTCACTGTATGATTTTCAGTTTTACGGTAGACTGGGGGAGTTTTTAATGTTCTTCTTTATCTTTTGCCTCTTTGCTTTTGTTGCTGTCCCTCTTAAGTGTGTTTTAGCAGCCAACTCCATAAGCATCACCTTTCCACCTACTTTTCCTCCATCCTCATCCTTGACCTTTGTCTATCCTCGCAGCTCGCAGTTTTTCCTTCTAGCAAAGAAGCTATATGTGTGACTTACGTTTACTAAAGACAGTCTTCAGAAGTTGATGTTACAAATCATGGGGCCACATTGGGAACTTAGCGAACTACCTGACGTAAAACATGGACTCTGATGATTCTTCATAAGCTTCTGCAAGCATACCAAGAAACCCGACGGTCAAAAAGTTATTGTACCGAAATAAAATGAAGAATTCCGACATGCTATGGAATAACATCCAGTTCTGCAAGTATATCAGAATGGCAGCAAAAGGAGTCGTCAGGAATTTCAACGGTTGAAGTTGCCCAAGAGGCTATAGAGAACAGCAAGGGTAAGAAGAATTCTCTACAACTCCTAGCTATGGGAAGGAAGCATGCGATTACGTATTTTAGCCTTGAAAACGAATGTGGCACAGTAATTTGCAATAGAGAAAGAATACAGAATGAATTATTAACTACGCCGTACTTTAAAAACCAGTGTCGTACAAGAACATTCGCTGATTTACCAGAAGTTATTTTGCAGAAAATAATTTCAGTTTTAATTTATATACATATTCATTTCATCGAGAAGACTTCATTCTAGGAATTTAGTCTTAAATTGAAATATCTCTACACAGTTCTTGTGAAGAGGAGCATTATTTACAAAATTCCTTTCATCTGATGTACATATACCTAACCGCGATAAAAATAATGGCTTTTCAAACACAAAACGAACCTGAATAACGACTAAACAGAGCTGTTTCCCGCCGACACAGTCGCAAATTAACACGAGCCCCTGGATTGAGAGAGTATCGCGACTACTCGAGAGACGTGCTTTGAGAAGAGGGGAGTTTTTCCAGCAGGCGAAATGGCCGCCTAAATAAAGGAAATGCTGGATATAAGCGTCGCCTAGGAAACGACAAGATTAGGTATGTCGATCCTTCACTGGGGGCAGATTGCGGAGGCGTTGGCAGGTCGGGAATATCGATTGACGTCCCCTTTCCTCTTCGCTATATGCATAACTAAAACAGCGGGCGCTAGAAGGTTTCAAAGCGGGGCTGAATTTTTCGGGAGATGGCACGTGGGAAGAGCGAATGCCAAATCAACGTAATTCATCGTGACCGGCGCTCGCGACTCACTACTCTAGCGTGTCTTCGTCTGAATCAATTTACATGAGTCCTCTACCATTCGCAGATTTACCGGTCCTGAAATTCCCAACGAAACGCCATTTCCTCTACTTCTTGATAATTAACCCTTTAATCAACCTTCGTCTACTTTATTTCAGCGCCGACTCCCAATTGCCTCCATTAGCTGTCCACTGTTGTTTGACTAGACTGGACTTTTAATAAAATACCGGATTTAATTTGGAGAAAATGATTTAGATTCTTTAATGGCGTCATATGTTACATTTGAATTAAACATACGACTTCCTCTGATCAATATCTCGGTACAAGCATAAAGATGAACCGCTCAACTTGGAGAAAGAATGGATCTTTGAATTGCTTTACCTAAAACAGGCTGTTGTCGAACGCTCTATTGTTTTTCGTTCGTACTAATCCACACTCTTTTTCAATCCATTTCTTTTGCTAAAGATTAAAATCTTTGATCAAATCATTTACTCCTCTAACTTTTTCAATATTTTCCCGTTTTTTTTTGTCCATCAACCCGATTATTTATAGTACCAGTCGACATCAAATCCAAACCTGAGAGGCCTTTAGTCTTGATATTTCATAGAACAACAATCCAAATCAATGATTCTATAATATATTTCTTAACGAAAGTTTTAAGCCATTCACGTTCGTTATGACACGAACGATAAAAGCTTTCTCAGATACTATTTGTATTCAACCCACATTCACGCACCTCCAACCCTAGAAACACCTCTCACCGCCCAGGTAGGTAGCTGGTTGATCTGTTAATTTCTACCTTCTATTATTCTTCTATCTATTCTCACTGTTAAATTAGTATTCCTTTCCTTGCAAGGTATTATTACGATAGGGTTTTTGATGTTGATTTCATCCTGCAATGTAATTATATCATTTAGCGTTGTAATTACTAACTCCTATCATATTTTTTTATACTAACTCCATTTAATACTCTACTCCTTTTAATACTCCATCTAATACTTTAATACTAATAAATTACATGTAACTCCATTTTCTACTACTAATTTATATAACTACTAACTCTTATCATATTTGATTTATATTTAGGTATTATCTGTATATATTAATTTCGCACGAGGTTAGGTGGAAGAGGCCCACAGGGGCCTAACCTTTCCTTATAAAGAGTCCATCAATCTATCAATCATATCGACATAAATAACATGAATTCTCCGTATCTTGACAAACTTCCTCAAATCACGCTTCTCTTTCAAAGAACGGTTTCCAAAACTTCAAGTAATATCACAGATCGCCAGCGTTATAAGTTTTTCATTGCCATTGCGACCGAATATTCAACATTAATCGACCTTGACGGACGTCAAGATCAGATCTTCTTTAATCAATGTACCTTTCATTTACATTGAGTTGGATTTTGAATGAGCTTCTTACCGTGCAAATGCGTTCATAAATTTTCAAGGGTATTAATATTTTCAAGGGCAATTTCGAACTTTTCATGGAATAAAATTATTTAGATAAATGAATCTAGCAGAATGAATCTCTTCTGCAAGGTTCATCGAGTCTAAATGTAGAGGAGTGTTATTGAAAACGCTACTTTCGTTAAGAAAGCTTCTCGAATATTTACACAAACGAGTAAATATTCGAGAAGCTTTGTATTTGTATATTGTAAACGAAGTACTATTCGAGAAGTAGAAACTTTTACTAGTAGAAATTAAGAAGTTGTATTATTGTTTGAAGTACTTCGACAGCTGAGGTAATTTTGCAGGTAGGTAACCACTGGGAATCGAACCCGGGACTGCTTTCTCTAAGGTCGAACCAGATGCCCACATCACTATCCGGGAACCCCTATAATTTATGATTTAAGTAAAATCATATTTTAGAATAAAATTTTCTACTTTTAACCTAAATATGACAAAAAGTGATTTTGAAAAATTCATCTACAGAAATAGTCTTAATATGGTTTCATATTTAAAGGGACGAAGGAAGCAAAAATTGTATTTCTGAGCGCTTTTTATGTTTTAATTCACTTCTAATTCAATATTTCTCTCCGCTTACATTTATAATCATTTCCGAGATGAAAGAATAAAGTTAAACATTCACTTTTGGAGCATTCGCCATTGGAGGAGGTTCTTTAGTTTGAGCCATGTAAAATTGAAGGAATGGGAAATGCATGCATCTCAGTGAGAAGGACATAGGAAGCTGAATTAGAGGAAAAGTGATTATAGTAGAGCAGAATTTGGGAGGAATAATAAGAACAGAAGAATGAGAATGGAAGAGATGTTCATTCTCCATCATTACCTCTTCTCTATAATTGAAGTCATTCGAGTTACTTCGTTTCCACCAAAGAGGCACAAAGGAGCACGCTCAGTCACTTCTAACAAGGAGTGACTTTCAAAGCGATTTTGATGAAAATTCTTGTGGTTATGCTGAAGTGAAACATTTCGCAATTCTGCAGGGATTTGAGTGAATGGGCCTTGATTTCTCTGCAATAATTAATTGAAAATCGGTAATCGGAGTATTGGCAAGCCCGCAACAAATGGTAATGATATCCGAATGAGTAGATAGATTGCCAAATAAACCCTGGTTTTTTTCTTATGCCTAAATTCATTCTTTGCAACTAACTGAATTCAAAACAATACAGATATACTTCGGCCAACGATCCAGATCCAGCTATCTGAAATTTTCTCACTTTTACGGCCTCAGATAACGAATATAGATTCGATTCGGAAAGAAATTTTTAGAAGATGAGCCTAGAGGTGGGAACAAACGAACGAAAACAATCGAATAATCCGATTGTTTACTGTGTTGGTTTGATAATTCGAATACACAGTTTCCAATTTTTCATACCATACTTAGCGCGCCGAACAACCGAATGATTCTATTCGCTCCTCCACATAGAGTGAATCATTTGATGGATTCGATTTCTATTCCATTCTCCTTCATCCAATTGGGCAGCTATTCATCTCAGCCTTCAGTGAGTTTTTGCTCGATAAAATTTTTTACATCATTTTATAAAACTTATTTTTAAAACAATGGGTAGCACCCAATACGGATTAAACGATTTTTTATATAGACCTATATGAAACTTATAGGTTATATATAATTTATAGGTTACATATAGAGGTTATATATATATATATAGTATATAACTTTTTTATATAGACCTATATCAAATTTCGTTGAATGAATGTAATTTCGGAACGAATCATCTTCGTTAGCCGAGGTAAATCTATTACCTTACCTTATATCTAATTGAATATGTTAAGGTTGATTTAAAAGTTAAACTTGTACTACACCTAAAACTACCTAGGGAGTCGGTAAGTACCTTTCTACCACAGGAAGCGGTGCGACTACAGATGTAATAAGGTCTCCCCACATATACACAAAACAGTAAACAGCATAACAGACAAGCCATACCGCCTTACCGGTTTCCTCACCAAGCTTCTGACGCCGAATGCTGGGAAGTGCCCGAACCGCACAAAAAAGCTCCCTAGAGTTTGTCCAGACCCTTACACAATTCCGTCTGAGCCCCAGTTACACGTTAGTCAGCTATGATGCGGTCTCTCTATTTACGAAAGCAACTGTTGAGGGCACACTCCAACTCTTGGCACCACGCGATGTTTTGTGGAAGGGATGCTGAAGCTGTTCAACTAACCCTCAAGCCCCTCTATTTCCTAAAACGTAGTAATCATTTGGAGCAGCAAGATCTGCCTCCGATGGGCTCTTTACTTTTCCCGATAAAATATTTATGGAGTTCGAACAAAAGGCACTTCAACAGCCGTCATTATAACCAGGTGTTTCCTAAGATACGTGGACGACACTTTTATTACTTGGCCCAATGCATTGACGGATCCAAGTGGGCGGGGATCGATTCCCTCTTGATGGGTCTCATATACGTGGGATGCTCGACGCACATTTTGCATTACGCAATCCAATTTGGAGTCCAGGTATTACCTCATGATTTAGAAATGGTTGTGGTGAGAATATTAGCATACTTTGAAAACGATGCAGTAAGTGCTGTAAATACTTAGTACCTAGAAAGATTTTTATACTGTTATAAAATATAATAATAATTTTATTTAAGCTGGGCAAAGTGCAATAAAATGTGATCAAACTATTTGGCTCCTGATTTATTTTATAACTTAAAAATACTTATGCAATTAATAAAGGAGCGTAATGATTAATACGATACATTATAATTTATTTTCCTTACATATATTTTGCATTAAGAGATTACCCTTAGCATTATTAGAATTGCATTAGCATTTAGCATTATTCCGATTTGGCAGACGATTATTTTGTAGCATTTGTTTCTTGACATGAGAAATTGAGACTCAAATCATGACAGGAATGGTAAACTCCCAATGATGAATTGCGATCAAATTCGTTGCATGATTCGGCTAAGATTTGGCTCAAAATTTAAACGTCTCAATTTTTCAAATTCATGACGTTACGACGTAATCAAAAAACAAATTTCATGTTAGAAAGGAAATAGTAAACGAATTTAAATCGAGTTGCTCTTCATAATGCAGTTATTTTCGCCAATCTGAAAGTAAAAGTGGGGGGACCATTAACCCCCATCGCGGCCCCTCCCACTACGAACCAGCCCTGCTCCATATACAATATTTGGGATGTAAAGACCAGCCAATAAAATCAGTTTTCTCGCATATGTGCAATTACATCTAACGAGTATCCTTCATTAAATGGATTAAAGGGAGAGATGTCCATTAAATGGAAAACTTGACGTCTAACATGACAATGATAAGGCAAGAAACGAGTTACATGGCCGAAAATGATACACGACAAAGACTGTATAATTTGTACGCAGCATAACATTTCCCTAATGAAAACTAAGTGAAACCTCATTACTGGATGATAGGATATCGTTTAAGGTTATCGCCGCAATAAATTTCAAAGAGCTGTAATGATAAACTGAGATTAAAAGTCGTTTTTTATTTTATCGTTAAAATTTTATGAATTTACGGAAAATGCAACTGAGCTGAGTGGAGTTGGTTTAGAGGTCGCGATACGTCTACGAGAAAACATCATTTCCTTTAATTACAGGCGAAATACGATAGCCAATTTCTACAACATATACCCGAATATAAGCAAGATTTTTTTAAATTTTTTTTGGTCATTGAAAGCCAATAACCGAGATCTATGTTAATTCGTTCTAGCTTTTCCTGATTTCTCTTGATGTAGATAAAGCAAGTGAGAACTGAACAAGATAAACATTAGTTAAGACATCACAATGGAAAAATCATCGTTGCTCAATTATTGCTTAGTTATCATTTATTTGGAATGGAAGGGGGGGAATCTGAGGGGATACTTAACTTCATAATCAATTCTCGCGAAACGAGTACGTTGATGACATCGTCAACAGTTATAGAAACTTAATTAATATGACATCATTTAACTCCTATATTTAGCCTCAGAACTTAACGTATGGTATAGAAGTAAAAGTGCAGAATGGAATTCTTATTTTTAAGAAATCAGCAATGATGATTGCTGGCAAGAAAAGTTTTATTTGATATATATTTCGTAAAACTTAGATATATATCTGGAATGTATATTCTGAGTCTGCATCTATTTTCCATTTTACACTAAGTCAGCGTCATATATAATAATAATAATAGCAACATATAAATTGATATTTTACTTTTATATGCTGAGTTAAAAATGGAATATATATGATTAGATTTATTAAAACATAAGACTTATAGGTTATAGATAGAAAGTAGGGCGATATTGGAAATTTAAAATAATTTAATAAAGAGCTGGAATAAAATTGATAATTTCATACAATAAGCAAAAATTTTCAAGGTGGACTGAGGAGATTAGGGCATGAGAGGATTAAAGGCTCAATCCACCCACTCTAAACAAAAATAAAATGTCAGAAAATATATACCATTAATCTTTAGAACTTCTTTAGAAATAATAAATGTATTTATTCTAAATAAAATAACATTAAATGCAATTAAATTTTTGCAATCAAAAAACATGTTCTTGATATACAAAAACCATGATTATAGTTACCTTTGTTGTTCCTTTTTGTCAAGAAAAAGATTAGACAAAATAAATGAGATAATGGCAACTATTGAGATATTTGAGCCACAAGTGTCAAAATATTATCTACCTTACAAACTCAGTATCTCTCATTATTACTCACTTATGATAGAGGAAATGTTGCTCCGAGCAGGAACTTCTCTTTCGACAATCTTTCAAATTTCAATCAGAATTTCAATTACCTCTGGATACAAAAAAGTGAGGTATATCTCTATCACAATGAAAAGAGCTTTCAAAAACTATGGAAGCATCTTTCAACTATGAAAGCAAATGTCCCAGAAAGCAACGATTACCTTACACAGTATTTCACTGATAAACTGACACCAGATTTCTAAAATAACCTTTCAGATGACTTAGATAAAAATGCAACTAAAATTTGATTGAACTCCTAAGGCACATATGGAATATTTCAGGAAGAAAACAACAAATTAATGTGGATGTCTTGTTTAATGTTTGATATCTTGGTTCTTGGGAAACCCATGGTTCTTGATTATGGTGCTGTATGCTTTTGCAGATTCCTTGGCAGTTCTTGGTCTTTCAGGATCATTGAAATCAACCGAGTACATTCCAAACTTCTGACTGAGGGCATCAAGAGAAATTTCATTAGATATTGAGAAGAAGTGAAAGACCCTAACTAATTCTTTCAGTCAATTACTAATGCATTACATTTAATTTGTTTAAAGTATGAAATGTTATCAATGAAGAGTTCTTTTAGTGAAATGAGCATGACAGTAAGTGTTTGCTGTAAGCAATACAATTCATGCAGACACACCAGCACAAAAGGCAAAGGAACTTTTAACCCCCTTGAAAATGCTAATTTCATTAGATTAAATATCCCAATACCTTTCTCCGACAGTTAAGAAAGAAAGAAGACTACATAAAAAGCAGAAAGAGAAAAGTGCAGAAACAATAATTTTTTTATTCTTTTTACATCAACTACTGAAAACTTTGATTCAAAGATTTCCCTGCAAGCAGGTGGCATAATGAAAAGTTGTTTCTAAGTGATCATGCAGTGAAAGTCACTGCATTATGATCATGTCTTGGTCAAAGTAATCATGTTCCGGTTCCCTCCAAGGATAAGTGACCCATTCCTTCTAGTCCTTCTTGACTTTATCCACTTATATTCCCAGGTGTAATAATTATTAGAAAACCATATGGCTCTTGAAAACAAATTTCCCACGGCCAAATGATTAGCTTTACTAAGCATTATTTAAATTAATAAGAATAAATAAATTTGTCAGAAGATGAATCCAGCATCCTATAGGTTTACCTAAGTATTACATAAAGTTGGTGAAGAGATTATAAGAAGATGAAGATTATACCATAGTGCATAGTTCCTACTTTCACTTGCTACACTCACTTAACTTTTTTTATTTTCATCCTTGCCCACAGAGTCTCCCGAATAGCTTGAGAGAATGTTCTGGTGGGATACCTCAACAGACAGAGTATCAAATCGACAATTAGGAAACCTGGGTTTGATTCCGCGTCCTGTCACACTTTTTTCATAGAGCAATATCAATAGAGAAAAAGTTAACCTACAAATTATTTCTATAGAAAAAGACAGAGCTGGAAAGGCGAGGTGGCATGGCCATTGTCTCAGGTGCTAATCATATTAAAATTAAGGTATTAATTTTAATTTCTCTAATGCTGCATGTTTCACTCAGAAAGAATGAAGAATTTCTGCAAGGAGACACCTAGTAATCTCTACTCCCTTCTAAATAAAATACTTGGGAATGGAATGAAAACTCTGTTTACAGTGCTGTAGATGGTAAAGGGGATTAGAATGATCCTGGTAAAATGTAATCAGTATGTGCCATGTCTTCCTTATACCTTACACTTATGCATTCATGCAAGGAGAATGTGTCAGAAAGCAATATTTGACTGAATGCATCATTAAAAAGGACGACAAAATGATGACAATCATACAATCAGTGAAAATGCAAATGTATTAAGATCTCCTAGGGAAACAATGATGCAAAACAATGAGGACTGATAAGGCTAAAATAGAAAAGAGAAACAAATGATACAGTAGGTAAGTACAAGTCCTGCCCCAGTGGGTGACAGAAATTCAATCCATTATCTCAAAGTAAATTGGATAAAGCAATTCTTCCCTTCAAACACAGATAGTCAAACAAAAATGATGAAGCAAGAAAATGAAGGTTCTGATTATCTCAAATCCCTTATCTTTATGGACTCAGATTTGGGAGACAATTACATTTCAAATTCAACCTAAAGATTTCAATGGTTTTACATAAAAATCCTAAGTTAAAACATGCAGTTTATTGAACAATAAATATTAATACCCAAATCAAGTTTAAATTTCTTTGACTGTTAAAATAAATTAATTTTGTGGAGCAAAAGAATTCAACCAGAAGTATAGAATCTGACTTTGATGGTAAACACAATTTCCTTTTCAATCACTAAATATCATCTTCAACAACAATGTCCATTTGATTCGTTTATTCAAAATAAACGTTTCATTTTCAGGTCACAGAAAATCAGAATGTATGGAAAATTGAGTATTGAAGCATCATAAATGTGAACAAAAAACTACAAGCAAAAGCTTGAATGTGGAATAAAAGGAAAATGACATTATACATGCATATAACTTCCTACAGATTAACAAAGCAAGAAGAAGAAAGAAATTGCTACAGATAAAGCCAAAAAAAGCAAAGTGAGAAGAAATACAATTAAGAACTCAATTTTGAAAAGAGAAATAAAATTAATTTTCACTCACGTATACCCTCCAAGCCATTCAAAATTGTCCATTAAACTCCAACATGTATATGCAGATATTCTGCAACCATCCAGTTTAATTGCTTTTAACATTTCATTCATATATGCCTGAAAATTTGCAATGCATGATAATTAAACACAAATATGTTAACGACAGATATTAATGATCTCATTCAATGAGTAAAGAGAAATTTGTGCCAAATATAAAAACTCAAGTCTTTATTTTTCCAGGCTAACCTAAGTTTGACTAAATTACATCATAGAGTAAGAATATCAATGAATATATCTATAATGAGTTTATATCTCACATTGATGTAGGCCACTCTTTGCTCATCTGCTAATCCTCCTGTATCAGATACACCATTCTCAGTCACTATGACATCGGGATTGTTGTATTCCTTTTTAATCCAGTTCAACAACTTCCTGAATCCCCAGGGCACAACCTGATAAAAGATCAACATGCAAAATCACTTGTGGAAATCCAACTTTAAAAAATAATTCAAAAAGATATGATAAACAATGATGATGCAATTAATTTTAAAATGGGAAGGCTAATGAAACCAGCAACAAATATAATCCTTCAGATTTAAGACTGGATATGATGGATCCAACAAAAAAGCAATGAAAAATTAAAGAATAACACTGTCACAAGAAAGAAAAGACAATGTCTAAAACAATTATTCAGAGTGAAATTCTAAGTGTAAACTTAGGGGTTGACAGAGTGATAGACTTGAGCTCTCTATCATTCACTCACTTGCCCTCAGTCCCTACACCCTGATATTCCTCTCCCACCCCTTTCCCAGTCCTTATACCTTATTTCCCTTCATTAAACTAAATACACATTCCCTGTTTCTGTCAAGCACATGAGGATAGCAGAACCTGCCAATAAAAGTTATGTTGTTCATTTATTATTACTTTGTGAAAATAAAAATAATGTTCATATTAAGTTACCATTGACATGAAAGAAAATAGGAAATGAAGATTGAAAAGACAAAAGGAATTAGAAGTACAAGAAGATATAACAAAGAAAAGCTACATAAACTTGCCAGGAGTGTTTATAAATGCAGCCGACTTCATAAGTATTCACATAATGAGAACCAGAGCCAAGAAAAGAAAGACAATATTTCACCTTGAGCCAAGGAGACCCTGTTGCAGGCCATGATGGATCAGGACTTGTCTTGGAACCAGTATCTCTTCTCCATGATGGCTCTTGTCCATTTTCAACAGCTTCAACAAGATAAGAGGTATAATGATTCAATCCAAAAAAGTCTGAGGAACCTAAAATAAAGAAATATAAACTTTCAACAGGAATGAACAAAATAAGAAAAGCATATGGGTGCCCCTGAATTAGAGGTACCCAGATTATCTATTCTTCCACTTTTTTATAAAGAATGATTGATTAGGGATTACTTTTTTGACCATGCATAAAAGTAACTGTGCCAAGAGCTCTTTTTCTCTTCCAGTACTTCTATTTAGGACTTTGACCATGAATATAAATTTTTAGGCATTGTAATGAAGAATTTTAATACATATAATGTTTTCACCTGAATTACTCAATGGTAAAAGTTATACAATTCTTCCTAAAAATAGAGAAATTATTGTTTGGGACAAAACAGAAACACTTTTTCTAAAATGGAAATAAAATTGAATTAATTGACCAATCATAGAACCTAGAAAAGTAAGGAAGGGATAGACTAGCTTTATTGAAAAATCCCTCTTCAAATAACGGTGCATTTTATACCCCAATAAATAAGTACATAAAATCTAAAATTTTCAGTCAACTCTAAATCTAACATAATATGTTTTCAAAACTAGTTTTTCTATTATTTTACAATCACTTTGGATATAGAATCTTTCTATCTAACCTTGTTACAGGATTGCGAGTCTAAAGTAAGTATACTTAAGATCTATATCCTGAGCATTCACCTTATTAAGAAAACAGTCAACAAATTTCCTAATTTCATCTCAGGTAACTAAGGAGAGAGCACAAAATAGCATATGGAGTATTACAGTTGACTTACACAAATTTATAATCCCAAACTCCATCTGTAAACTGACATAATCATGAGAGAAGCAAACCTTTTAGAAGTTCTATCCATTTAGATGAAAATGAGGGAAGACGTGACCTTCTCAATCCTTCTTTTTTGCTATTTCCATCAATGATCTGCTTCATCAATGGAGGGTAATCACCATTTTTGCTGAAGATGGGATGAGCAAACCAGCCAAGCTATTTTCAAAATAAGTCTATTAGATAAAACATCCAAAAAATATTATCAAATAGAGATATTAAATAATGCTAACAAATCAATGAAGACAGCGATAAAGTTTTCCCTGAATACCTGCGAGATTCTGAGCTCAAGTTACTTCTCATTACAAAAAAATTATCATAAGTGATACATTCATAATGGATGTAATAAAATAAAAGAAAACAGATATTAATTGCTTGTTCAAAAGGATATGTATCTAATCCTACTTTAGACATGAAAACAAATTTCATATTTTAATATATGAAGGAGAAAATCTCATATGTTTGACTACAGATTAACCTAAAACAAAATTCTATTTACTCCTGATTCCTGTAGCAGGCTACATATTAATGCAATCATTCACTTCCAAAAACATCAACAAGAGTAAAAATACTTCCAATCATAAAACCATAGAATGTGGTAATTATGGATGTAACACTGTTTCTTTTAGCTATGATAACTTCTAAGAAAGTGGAATAACAGGGCAAATAGTAATATGTAACATATGTGATCAAGGCTCAGACATATCAGGCCCAAAATAAAAGACTTGGATCCTAGGAACCCAAAGTATATGAAGTCTTTATGTGAAAAGTGCTCCAGTTAACTGAATTAGTTCTCTCTGGCAGTAAATATCTCAGTAAGTAAGTATCTCAGTAGGTTTTCCCTGCTAAATATGAGTGATATATTCTTCAACTCATGAACTTCAAGAGTAAATTAGCAAATAAGCATGCCATACGGCCATTAGATTTATTGTTTCATGGGAAAGGGATACTGCCAAATATGAGGGAGTGCTTTCTTGCAGAAAATAAAAATGCAAGACAGGGCAATTCTGAATGTGAATTTCACAGGTGATTCAATACTATCTAATCAAATTTGAAGTTAGCTTTGAATTGGATCCAAATACCTACTGCCTATTCAAACTAAAATCTCAAAGCTTCATCACCATTCCTAGGTCCTTCATAACATGACCTTTTAGGATGGCTCTGAAGAGGAGTGTGGCAATCTTAAGAGACATCACTCGCTTTTCCCACAAACCAACCCTTAAAATGGAGTGATATAATTCAAAATAGTAGATCAATTGACTTGATGGCATCCTCATGAAAAATGGAAGATATGGATATAAGTGCAGCTTTTTCATCCCTGTTAGTTCCTTACTATTAGCTGACGAAGACCAAAATGGAAGCTCCTGAAGCATTCATAAGCAATTAGCAGAGACATTATTTCTAGATTTTTAGGTGGAAAAGCATGAATCCTTGCATTTACCTAAGCTTGAGAAAATCACATATACCTTAGCAAAAATAATTATTAATAACTGTGATGCTAAAGACCTCTTTACAGTAAATACTTTAATTTCTATCTTGTTAATAGTTTTGACTGCAGTGGATACCATATTTTTATTCATTTAGATTGATTACACAATTTTTAGGATGAAATAATTAATAATCACATATATATCAACTATTTCATTTACCTCAAACTGCATTGATCGTTCTGCTGCCTCAATATCTTTTGGATCGCTCGTCTTGGGTTCCATCCAGAAAGATTCTAATGTTATGCCAATCTTTCCTAAAGAGTAAAGAATATTTTTATTTAAATTTCAGAGGAAAAAAATTTCATGTGAACATACAATGATATGAGACAAAGCAGAGCAAATGTAACAAATCAGAGTAATAATGAGCAAGAATTATAAAAGAGAAAAACTTAAATATTTGTCATAATTATGGCATTCACAAGAATTAAAATTTAGTTTTGACTCATAGAAAAGCTTATTATTTATCAATCTTATATGTAATAAAAAGATTCTTTCAAAAAATTAATTGTAACAATAGATATCACCTTTCTGGGATGGCCTGAAATCCTTGTCATACAGGTGATACGCCATAGCATGTGCCTTAAGCATATTGTGTCCTGAAAGGTAGCCTCCAATGCCATGTAAATTCAAACGTGGAGCATCCCATCCAAAATCATATCCCAACACAGACTGGACCCACGGCTCATTCAAAGTTATCCACCATTTCACCTGTAACACATTGCTTTTTTAAAAAAGAAAGATACAAGAGCAGCAGCAGATAGAATTATACAATTTGAGATTTACTTAACATGACAAAATTGTAAGCAAAAAGTGAAAATATGTTAAAATGTAATATAACAAAAATGTAGAGCTAGATTGAAGCATTGTGTAATTTTTCAACCTTTTATGGTCTAACTGCCCTCTTATGATATCAAGTGTTCACATTCACACATTTTAATCCTTTAACAGAGAATTGGAAAAAGTTTTTATGTGTGAGCCTTAGTTCAAATAATTGATTGAATGTAAATGCCAATCTACCATCTAAGTTGAAGAAGATGGTAAGGTAAAAATCTTTGAGTGATAATGTAAACATCTTTTTTCTGCATTGGACTGGAAAGATTTCAGGATGATTAATATATACCTAAAGTTACAGATCATGAGATCTAAAGGACCCTCATGGCCCATGGTACCCAGGTTGGGAATTTTTAGCACAGATAAAATTATCTGAGGCAATAAATCTCATGAGTGACAAATTTCCTCAACCCTCATAAATTAAATTCTGTGATTGTAAATATACAGCAAAACCTCATCTTGTAGAACCAAAATATTAATGTTACTTTAGCTGTGAAAACATATCAGAAAATTTTTAAGAAGTGAAAAATGAGGGGGATAGTTATTTAAAAACCATGCATACAATCCACTTTTTACATTGATGTATATGAACAGAATATATAAAACACAGCATATTGTTGTAATTTCCTGAGTATTTTATTGATAATATGAAAAGAAGAGCAAAAATAGAGCCAAGGAACAATTTTCTGCTTGTTATTAAAATAGAATGCTGTGAAAGGATTATTAATTCATATTCAAACAGCAGATGTATATTGAAAGCAGATGTATATGTATTCAAATGGTGGTAAATTATCTTTGGTCAATTCTGAACCCTTTCTTATAAAAAGGAATATCTTAGAATTATACAAAAGAAGACTATACATAATAAATGGCAGAGGGTATCCCAAATTTATGAATACTGAAGAACAGACAACCTAAGTGAAATATAGATGAAGAAAACCTTACCAAATTACTTGAATGAATAATTTGAAATTGGACATACTCTATCTCCAAAATTGGAAAATGCGACCCGAGCAAAGTCTTCAAAGTATTCCACAATAATTTCATTGGTCCATCCACCAAGGTCTTGCAATGACTGAGGAAGATCCCAATGATAGATGGTAACCTAGAAAAAAGGAGAAATAATCAAAAATTGATTAAAACTATATCTTAAATTACACTTCTAAATTCTTCAAAAGAATTGCTAAATCTAATTGAAATTTATTTTAAGAAATTATACATTATAAATCCTTGAGGATAACTTGCTTATGTTAAAGCTAAGTTTGAAAATAGGAATCAATCAAATGAAGTTTCATTCTGCATTTTGCTCCTGAGGATAATAGCATAGCTATTGAATGTACACTGGGCAAATCCTAGGTCAGGGCTTAAGTTTCCATGCAGGGAACTATTCCAAAGTTCAGTGAACCTTCGGCTATCAGATTTTTCAAACCTCTTATCCATAAACAGCTGAGTTCCCATTTTATTTTCTTCTACAATCCCTATGTATTAAAATACAATAAAATTTTCTGAAGAGCATTAAATTATGCATTGTGAATAAGATTGGGGATTTACTGTACATTACCTACTTTATAAAAAGAAATAATTAATGTTTCCCAAAAAATCATTGGGAGGCTCATAATTTTATACAATAACTGAGATTAATTAAGCCTGATTTAGAAGAGCATATCACAATAAATAATTTCAGAAATGTTTCATTTCATTCCTGTTGTAATACTTCAATTATGTAGAAGGTATCTCAGTTGATAATTTTTTTGGGTCATTTGAGATGAAAGAGTCAAACTACACAGCCCAGAAATTTGGTTATTTCAGGGTGACACAATTCAAGGTAATATTGTTTGGAATACTTATTCATATCTCACCATAGGTGTGATTCCATTTGCAAGAAGTTCATTAATCAAATCATTGTAGTACTGAATTCCTTTAGTATTTATCACACTGATATCACCTTTGGGAAGAATTCGTGCCCAGGAAAGAGAGAAGCGGTAAAATTCTACCTGAAGATGTAATACCAGACTATGATTAAGAAAACTTTGATTTTACAGATAGTAACACTAATGAAAATATATTCAACTACGCACTTGAGATTAATCTTCATCACAAAGGTCATTTTGAGCCATTAGTAGTAGTTCAAACATTCATGTGATCACTTTATAAATATTTAGGATTTATATTCACAAATATATGAGGCAGAGAATAATACAGACGTTCATTATACATAAATGAAACAACTATCTTTTACTTACACCAAGCTCTTTGAGAATTTTTACGTCTTCCTTATACTTATGGTAAGAATCTGCAGCTATGTCACCATTGCTTCCATCTGCAATAGCTGCAGAATTTTGGTGCACCAATCTGTCCCATATATGTTCCGTTTTCCCTGTTACGAGTCAGATAAAACTTCACAATTTACGGAATTAAGATAATTTTTTGACAGATGAGATGAACTAATGCAAGCGACATACCGTCTTCATTCCAGGCCCCTTCGATTTGATACGCCGATGTGGCTGTTCCGAATTTAAATCCCTCAGGAAAAGTTCCATAGTAAAAATCTTCTCCTACGGCTCTACTTCCTAGAAATAAATTTGTACCATCAAGAATGATAAGGTGAGTAAAATATCTCGCGAGACATGAAAAGGAAAGGATTACTTGATGCCAGACAACAAGGACTGAAGAAAGATAGCAATCTTTTGAAGTAATAAGTTATCGAGCTTACACCTACCACTAGAATGTTCCTTCTTTGCTGAACTGGACTCCATTATTTCCGCTGACAAACTCGTCCTTGAACAGATCTGGGTGCAATTATCAATCTGTCGACGCTAGAGAAAGGACGAAGCTGCTGAGAAAACGTGAACTAATTTGGTCAATATTATATTATATAAGCTTATATCAATATCCCCTGATATGCAGCGAAAGTGATCTTCAACATTTGCGAGGAAATCAATGGTTGTTAGTCTACCACAGTTATCTATAACTTATCTATCACGATATTCTTATCTCTTCTGCAAATAATGAAATTATATCCATCGAAGTGTAAAACTGACCTTCGTAGTAATTACATCAATTCACAGATAATAGTGGTAGAACACCCCCAATCACCTGTCCCGCCCTGAACCCATATTCAAATCGAAAACATTCGCGATTCTTAGAGAAAAGACGATCGGAACATATGAATCATCCACAACAAGTGTCGCCAATGTACACTGTCCGGTTTTTTATTACACAAACGGACTTCGTTAATTTACTGCAATCTATTTACTAAGTGTTTTGGAATAACTCTTACATCAGATTAAACTCAATTTTGTATTATTTCCTTGGCATTTTGGTCTTTGGTACAGATGGATAGCTAATGTTATTGTGGAGAAATATTTAAACAAAAGTACGCCCAAAACGGCATTTTTTGATATTTTTTTCAATTTAATTTCAAAGAAATTGCGAACATTACGACAAAGCAGTACGGTTCTTTGTAGCATATGTACTGCCTCAGTGTAATGAGCTTTTTAAATTTACAGATACGTACTATATCGTTATTAATCGGCGTGAAATTATAAAAGCTATCCAGCTCTAGACTTTTCGAACTAAGCAAAATTTTACAATAATTTGCATAATAAAACATTTTATTATGATTTATCATTAAGATTTTCCTACGATCAGGAAACAAGTATTTTTTGCCAGCGGATGGGCTTAATTTGTCATTACTTAACCGAGTTGGAGAAACCAGCGACAGCGTTGCCGCATTACTTCCTAGCTCCGAGCTAAGTACAAATAGGTTTCTCGTTAGAGCGCATGGAATTAAAAATTTAAACTAGAAAATTTTCTCTGAATATGAGGTCCAGCGAAGTTACACTGAGCTTACCTTAATAAAATCTACTGTCCGTAATAATTTTTTAGCCGTTTTTCCTATAAAATAACACATTGACAATAGTAGTACTTTGCAGCAGCTGATCTCAGTGTATTCATCTAGGACACTTCCCAACAATACACCAAAAATACATTCGATTTTGATACTATTAAACCATTCTTGAAACCCACAGACGCGCAATTTCTTCCATAATCACCTTATCTTTGATTTCCCCACGCTTGTCCTTCGGTATCCGCAAAGGAAAGTTGAGGCGTTTACGTAAGATGAGTTGTCATATCAAAGCGCTATTTCTGAGAAATGCACCCGAAACTGAATGATTTAATAAATTGTTACTCTTTCTATAGCAATCGCTTATATAAGAAAAGAAATGTCTTTCCATAACTAAGTACTAAGAATCCGAAGATAAGGTTTTACTCTTACATATGTGCATACTTTTTTTTGTAATGAAAAGTGACTTCAAAAGAACTCATTTGTTATGCAGTGGAGAATAAACACCCCCGCGGTGTTTTTCTTAAATATTTTTATCGCAGGAATCATTGTGAAAAACTATAAAAAATTACAAAAAATATCTTTTAAACTACTCCCCAAATGCTTTCTAGAATAAAATACTTTTGTGGAATTTCGCATAGTTTTTTTCACTATGCTTCCTAGTCTAGAGTTTCACCAAGTGGAGGCTTCAATGGCTGAACTTTTTTATCATAATCTCCATTGAAAAATCAGCTCATAGGAAAGTTAAATCATACACTTTGCAGAAGTGCAATAAAAATATCATTCTGAGCATTGGAAACTTCTTGCAAGCCATAAATTCAAGCAAAGAAGTATTAAAATTCATAAGCGAGGCTGTAAACAACAAGGTTTTTTGGCCGTTATTGACAAAAGAACGGTGAGGACAAAGTTCAAAAGTACTGTATAAACTTCATAGTATAGTAATAGAAATATATTCTGCAACCATGAGTAAGAGCTTTAGAGTTAGTCTTTGATTCAAACTGGAAGAAAGCATTCTCATAAAAATTGAACTTAGTTCTCAGATCGAGAACTAAGATGGCAACCATGAAGACGAGTAATACCAAAGGGATAAGAAATTATTTATATTTTATTTCCAGTAGAAGAATTGGAAGCGTTTGGCAAAGTAAGGGATTTCCACCATGAGAGAGGTCTGGGAGAGGAAGAGGTCATGGTAGGAGCAAGTGAAGCATCCTTAGGACATTGTATTATTATGCTGAATCTGAGATAAAACTAAGTTCAAAAGTTTTGGATCTAAAAAATATTTCAAATATTATAGCTTGTAAAATATTTTGCCAGTTAACATCATTCATATTGGGAAATTTTAAGTTTCACCACACTGAGACAGATCATTTTCAACATAGAATGAAACTACATAATTATAAGTTGCACATTTTCATTGCAATTGAATTTCATATACTGTGTGAAATATTAGTATGGCATGAAGGATTCGGCATTATATGAAGCTATATTTTTCTTTCCAGATTAAAGAGACCACTTTCGAAAGTTGGAATGGTAACAGATTTAAAAAGCAAAATAAAAATTCTATTTAGGGATTTACTGTGATTTGGTATTGCACATAATTAAAAATGACCATCCACAAAGGTATAACAAATTTAAATTGTTTATTTAAAAATAGATAGACAAGGGTTGTAAAGAAACTACAACAAAATTATCTGAAATATTAACATAATTTACATAAATTCTACAAAGCCATACACTCATACATTTTTAACAGAAGTATTTTGTCAAGATTTTCCTACGAGGAAGAGATTTTTAAATCAGTACATCATTGATTCTCACAGTTCACATGTGAAGAGACTATGACTCTTTTCTTTAACATGAGATCAATGCATCATACATAAATCCACCAGGGAAGAACTTCGCATGTTGGTAGGAAAACTATTTCAAACACACAGAATTAGTCCTTCACAAACAAACTTTGTATCCTAATAAATACTACAATTATGACTTCTCTTTGGGTTTTGGAGGTGGAGGGAGCAATTGCAATAACTCAGCTTCTTCAGGAAACAAAGGCTCTGAAGGCACTGTGCGAAAGTTGGGAAGCCATGGTGAATCTTCACCAGGACTCCAGTGGCGGATTCTGCATCTAACCACAGCATTTTCTAGGTTGTTGATCTGAAATAATAAACAAGACAATACATTTTCTTATTCGGTAAAATTGCAGCCAGTAAATCCGACAATTAAAATTCACTTACAGTCACTTTGATGCAGAATTCCTTGGAATCGAGGTTTAAATCAGGGCCTTTGATGGGGTTTCGAGGCATTGTGATTGCTTCCTCTGGGACATTAATACCTGCCCGTCTAAAAGCCATTCGTATATGCCACGGCTCCAAAGTCCATGGAATTTCTTTGTTCATGCATATACTGAGGATCATTTTGGATAGGAAGTTTGCTGTCTGCCAAGAATCATTATTAGATTAGTTACATATAGATAATTCTTAGATAAACTATCACAAATATTTCCTCCTTAAATATATTTACCTTCTGTGCAAATGGGGAGCTGTGTTTTTCAGCATCTTTCTCACTATCATCTTTTGCATACTTTTCTAAATTTTCTGGTGTTTTATAAACAGCAAATCCAGGTAGTAACAACTTGTTATATGCAAAATTTGGTCTTACAGAAACCACATCACCAGGATTTCCAAGACCTATTAAAATCACAAATGGAGCTTTTGCTTAAGCATACCATTAATTTTTAAAGTATTTCATAGGCTATATATGACACACAACACATTTTCTCAATTTGAGAAGAATCTCCTCAACTTAACATTCTTCCTCTTCAATAAAGCCACACTTACCACTAGCCACTTAACACTAGAAAAGCAAGGATGGTTAACCTAACGCTAAAAGTAGTGAGCAGGAATAAGAGTGAAATGGGATAGGGAAGGTGTAAATTAAAGGAATGGACTACACTCGGAATTCTTTTCTACAATACATCAAGGGATCAAAGATAGTGAAAATTAATTCGAAGAATTTCTCACCGATTCTGAGATAAATGGGAAACACAGACTCTATAGAACTCTACGTCAGATTTTTATTTTTGGCTGAGCGAACATTACTTGATTCAATTGGGTAATATTGTGCAAGGAAGTAATTATAACGATTATCATTCTTTGAAAGGATTGTGAATGACTGGTGAAGTAAAAATTTCACTTTTATTGAAAAATTTCCAAGACTCAGAAGCCAAAGATCACAATTTTCGTCAAGCACTATAAGATACTAATAAAAGTACTAGTAAGATACTAAGGAAACTACTGTAATAACTATATTTAATACGGGGAGAGAAGTATGTATGAAATAAGTAATTAAGTACTGCCTGTGAAATATTCAATAAGATCTGCAAAGGATAGTTTTATCAAATAGGGATAAAGTAATAGTCAAGCGATGACAAGAAATAAAATTATAAACCAAGAAAATCAACTGGTTCCGAGAGGAAACAACGTGTTCGGACGATGATTTTGTAATGAAACAGTTTTGGAAGCAAGACTACAATTCTATTTTAATACTCATTTTATAGATTGTAACAAGAGTTAACGGGAATCGTCGCATGTTAAGGTATTTAAAATATTTTCATTCAACACAAGTCTCTGTAACAACAGGATTTTTAAAAAAGGAACCAATAATATAACGGATAAAGAAATGACTGATTAAATAAGAGAGAACGATTTACTCTAACATGAATTGGAGAGAGATGGAGATTTCATTAAAATAAGGATCATAGCTCTAATCCATCATTCTAATGTATCTGAACATGCCAAAGAAAGGCAAGAGACCCTTGGGAGAAAAAAATCCTTCTGTTTAATAAACATTACAAGTAAATAAATAAGATAAAAACCTTCGACATATTTGGTTAAGATGACTTCGACATCCTCGCGCTTCCTCGACGAAGTATCTTCCACTAATTCATAAACAAAATGCCGTGCTCGTAGAGGTTTGGGAGGTCCATCTTTTCTAGAAAGGGGAGCGGGACTCTTCCTTTTCAGGACAAAGGTTGTCTGTGCAGAAAAAAAGAAATTTACTAGAGACTTACTAGTTAAGAATCAGATGAATAGCATTTTCAAATATGTAGATTGGTCTATTACCCTAATTTGTTGTTGTGCCCTGCTCAATATCTTTTGCTGCGAAAATAATGGATTTAATGTCTTACAACAGGTGATAAATCGACTCATTATTCGAGTTAACTGCGGTTATAATCTCATCACAAAAGTACAAATGCCGAATGCGAATGTGCCTCTGTTGAGCAAAACAATAGAGTCACGAATACATAGCTCACAGGGGTTGGGGGCTATACTTTTTTGTTTCGTATAGTGAGTGAGGGTAATATGAATCAACCTCTCTCTCTTAAATTCTATTAATGTGGAACTATAAGTTTTTGACATGACATTTTGATGATATGAGATATTCAGGGAGCAATACAACATGAGATGCTCTCAGAGTGTGCGAGGTAGTTGTGAAAGAAATAAAGTTCAAATTCTGTTCGCTATCATTTTTGATAAAATGAAGCATCTTGGAAAGATAGCTGGCTGCACTTCCTTAGGTGATCAACCCGATGTCAAATTCTTTACTTTTCATAGTGAAAGCAAAAGTAAGGAATATAATAAACCTAGTTATCTACGATAAGATAGTACAGATAATTATATGTATGTACAGATTCACTATTAGACTAAGAAAGGTAAAAAATAATATCTATTTATTATTTATTAGTAATTATGGCGACACATGTGCCATATTATCATTGTGAGCATCGAAGTAAAACCCCAAGAAGAAATGTAACCCATGTAATGGTCACGTCTGCATTGTGTTTTGCGCGCTGCAACCGAATGTTATGAATCGTGCACATGCCTAACGTCAAGATTTCTAATTATTTTCCACAATTGAGGTTAACTAACCAAATATTTCTGAAAACGGAAGCCCATCGGAATAGTGAATTGAAATAATTTCCATTTTAGTTGATTTAATTTAATTGCAGGGCTGAGCCAGAGCATGCGTTAGGCGATCTGTCACCCACTTGTCCACTTATCGTAAAATTAGTGAAGCAAAAGATTCATGAGGCGCCTCTAACTCCCTAGTTCACCAATGCTTTAGTCAGGAGCTGTCTTTAAAATTATTTGGGATTCTGAACTTACTTCCCCTCTGGTACAAAGTATAGAGCTATATATCCTATTGATGAAGTGTCACATATTCCCAGACCACTTAAATGCGACATCGTTTGAGAATGTTCCTTAAATTAAATTAAATGTATATCTCTTATACCACCAAAAGCTTTCTAAAGCCAGATTGAAAATAATGTGTCACTTTGTACTCCTCTGTTTGTGTACCTCCTCATCTCTAATAGGCAATATGTAGTGATCACATTTACATATAAATTAGATTAAGCTATTTTTATGACGTAGCTTCAATTTAAGAAGTATGAAAACTTGATTTTCTTTTGGGAAATTTTGAATCTTAAATGTTAAATTTAATTAATGGTGGAATGGAACCAACTTGACAATTTTTCAAATTATTATCATTAACAAATATTTTGGAAATGAATGAGGAGAAGATGCATGAAAGAAAAAGAATATTTCTATGAAAAATATAATTTTATTGAGAATAACTTACAAAAACATATACAACATTATAAATTACACAGTAACAGTGTAGGTTCAGCATAAATTTGACATATCTGCTAAAGATGTGCATTTAGGGAAATTAATGACCAATGCTATAATTATCATTTCCTGCAATGATCATTCATGGTTTTGCATTAACTGTTGAGTCATTTTCAGCAAAAGTGGTTTCAATTCAAAATATTAGTTTCAAAACTGTTATAGCTAAAATTCTATATTCTTTTAAAATCCCAAAGCATGCATTTCATAATTATTCATTCAAAGATTCAAATAGCTTTTAAATAATACCTTTTTCTGCCTAAATACTTTAGAATGAATATCATTTCACTCACCGAAAAAACAAAAATACTTTTGAATGCTTTACACACCTAAGTAAGTCAGCACATTGCATTGTGGTAGGATGATTGTAATTCATTATTATAAAACAGAGCAGATTGGCATTATATCAGCCCTAATAATGGACTTAGGTTGAATTTTCTGGCACATCATTGTGTTTTTTTGAATGTCTTTGATTGAATATGTAAGCCAAAAAAATATGTAACTACTTCTCTGAATCAAATATTGTCTGAAGCAAGAGAGTACTGAGGAAGAATTACAGTGATGATAGTTCCATAAGAAATTAAGAGTGCTGGTCAGAAACATATTAAGATGTGTGTACGACTGATCATTATTAGTCATCTCTGTTATAGGTAAGTACAGAAATCAGAAAAGGGTAAATTGATGAAAGTAAAACTCATAAATAAAGAGATGTTACAGGAGAGGCAGAAAAGAAAATTAAGAATAGGGATTGGTTGGAATGCTGTAAATCAAGAAGAATGGATTTCACCAAGAGAAAAAGGAGTTGAATAAAAGGAAGTTATTATAAATGAAACAGCTTTTAAAATATACAGCAAGAAGTAGGGTGTGTTAGAATGGAATAGAATTAAATGATAAAGTAAGCTAGGCATGAGAAGAAGGATATGAATATGTAGATGATTGCTGAAAATTACTAAAAAATATAGGAAAATATATTTGGAGCAAAGTGCAAAGTTAAAATTATTAAGTGAAGGATGGCAAGTTCCCATGATTTTGGTGAAATTAGGAAATTACAGTGAGTAATGGATTGGATGTAAAGTGAGGGCTGGAAGGAGCACAACTTATTTTAGTTACTTAGGAGAAGTCAAGAGAGTGTAATGAGGTTGGAATACAGATTGTATACAGTTGATTTTATATAAATGAGTTAAGAGTAAAAAGGCTGAGACTTATGAAGGGCAAAAATAGAAGTTCAGGGGAAATTATAGTCATAGAAGAATAATATTACGAGTGAGTGAGAAGTTGTTTTAATCTCAGCTACAGAAATTCTATCGTTCCTTACAGTTGAAAGTGTGCAATATCTTTGCCCTGTGCTCAAAAGAACTGACTACTGTAACATAGAATGTAAAAGACAGGACAGTAAGCACAATGAGCAAAGCATGATATGTATAGTGTTCATCATTGAAAACAGATGTTGGCCATTAGAAAAATTTAGGGGTCAAAATGTGTTTTAATGCCATAGAGAACATGTAGATCAAATATTTGCTCCAAACAAAATATAAAAAAGCAAGAAAGACAATGTGCCACGCATTTCTTGATTAAGAAAAAGAAACAAAAGAAATGAGATTAACAGGAGAGAATGGCAGAAAATTCTTGCTGACTAATAATTTGACAAATAATTAATTTACAGCAAAATGAGATTTGAGAGAGAGATTGAAATTGAAGTTAACAAAAATTAATGATAGTTTTATGTTTAATAATCGATTGACATCAAAGGAAAGCTGTTACAGCTGCTTCCATTGTGATGCTTGGATAGCATGATTCATCAAGATTACAATTCAGATCATAATGTAGCAAATAGTTCTTCATGGTGTAGTTTAAATTGAAGAGAGAATGGATCTAGCCATCAGCTGTTATGTTTGATGAATTTAGTGAATCTAGCAATTGTAGGATTTTCATAGAATGCTACACATGAATGGATAGAATAATGTCAGAGAATGAATTAGTTGAAGATTAGAGTGATCATCAGGTCATTACATATATTTTGGTCAGATTTGAGCCATCCACTACCACATGCAAAATGAATTTTTCATGTTCAAGAAGTCACTATATCTTGTTCCAATAAAATCTTGATCTAGGAAAACCAACATTTTTTATCCTTCCTTGGCAATTATTTGATTTTTGTGATATAGAAGAGTAATTTTTCATTTTAAGATGTTAACCCTGCTTCAAACATTAATCCTTTATAAGTTTTACAGGGTTTTAAGAGAAAATATTGATCTTGACAAAGCTTTATGAGGGTCAACCTTGGTTTAATGATATGTCTCTGATAACAGAGTTTACTTAGATTATGAGACCAATAAATTTTTAACCATTAACAATATTTAGCTCTCAATCAATCAGAGCTAAAGATGAGTTTTAGAGATACCATTTCACCCAAAAAGAAAGACAGGTTACTTATTAATGTTTAAAAATATATTTATAATATTTTTTCATTGTTATTCACAGATTTTATATAATTCTTGGGATGTTATATGTAAAACACATAGAGTCATTGCTTTTTTCCCCTCATTTCATGACTGATAGTATTCAAAATTCATCAATGTTATTCCAATTCAGGGCCAGAATAATAAAATTACACCATATTGAAAGAAAAAGTAGCTTAGACTACAAAATAAATTATAAAACAACTCTCATAAATATCTCTCATATTGATACTTTCTTTATATTGGCATTCACATCTTGCTGAAATAATTGACCCTTTGTAAACTATGTCATGATATAAAAGTTTGCTGTAAACAAGGTAATGATTTTAAAATTAGCCTTTTATCTGTATAAATTAGCTAACTTATTGAGAACACTATGGTAACATAATATATGAAATGTATTAAAATTAAAGTGAAGGTATCACATTAAAAATATTCAATACAAGAAGGCCATTTTAATGAAGCTTTCATAATGATGACACAACAGAAGTGATGGCAGCTTTCAAACCGATTCTTATTAAGTTAACTATTTGAATCTGCCGTAATTTAGGTATTCATACGAACACCAGGGCATTTAAATACATCAAGGTATAAACAGTAAATTGTACTGAAGGCACTATTTGCTCCTCATGGTCTGTTACATATGCATTGCATTAAGTATTGAGAATTGAAAGTGACAAACTATGGTAACAAATGGCATTCTATAACAGAGTTCCTATATGATAATATAGAAAACTCCTATGCAATTCTTTGTTTTATTATTTGGTTTGGTGTTTCCCCTCTTTTTGTACCATTTTCAAGCAATTTAAAAATATTTTACTAAAAAATTTGAGGCTTGCCTAAGGTTTATCAAACATATTTGAGAAGCAGAAGAATAATAGAGATCAATGAAAATTCAAGAACTAAAGACAGCCTTCATGTATTAATATGTAACTCTGAAAACAGTAGCCTACTGCTGAACAGTAATATTTCAGTATAAAAATGCTGCTCATCTATCAGCAGTTTGCTATTCTGTTTCCAGGCTACATAGTATGCTGATCCAGAGCAAAATGTTTATACCTTACAGGATGTTATTTACAGTCACATAAACATTACCATAAAATTTAACATTTACTCATTTATTTTAAGAATGTTTATAATATCCAATACAATGCACAGGTTGAATTTCATGAAACTAAGGTGCTATCATTATTGTGGTTAGAAAATATTTTTTATTCCTAGAGGCATCCAAATTATTAAACAACGTTTTATCTTTTCTTAGAATAACCATGATGGAATATTGACCAAATATTGATCTTTAGTAAACAACACCATTAGCAAAAATATAAATCTTAATAAGTCGCTTTTTGGATATTGTGAATAACTTTCCTCTACTAAATTCTGGGAATACATGAAAATATTTCAGTTTACCAAATTCCTGGAGGCTATGTTTAATGTAGAAAAACAAATAAAAAGCATTTGTGTGTTGCTGTTAAGAAAACTTCTTTCTGAAATTTAATTCTCTTGACTGCACCGTGACAAAGTATCTTGTATTTTTAACAAAACAGTAATTTCCTTATTTTATTATTCATAATTCTTATATTAAACTGAAATGTGTATTAAATATGAAGAAATTCCGTTGGTCTCTCATTTTACAAGAAATCAGTTTTAGTTGCACCATACCTTCCAAAATTAGATGGAAAACAAAGATTCAACATTGAACGATAAAGATTTTTAGCATATTTTTACTTATCTATGAATATTGAAGGAGGTGAATGAAAATTTCATATAAATATTGTCTCTTCTTCTGATTCATTGTGTATTAAAACTGAAAATAGAACTTCAATTATCTTTCTAAACATTAGCTTGAATTTCTTCTGGGCTGCAAAGATTGAAAAACTGTAAATTTAATTAGGGAAATAGTCCAATATTTGGGTGTATACATTAATGGTTGTCATAGGATTTAGAGGCTTGAAAATTTTCTCTTAACTTTATTCCATTTTTTCTTTACTATTACTTCAGTTCAAATTACAGTCTTTTCAATGACAATCCATTAATTTCAGATGCTGAAGAGCAATGAAAATATGGAAGATAATAGATTTTTTATTTAAAAATAGGTTTGGTACTTGCAGAACTCTCATAGCAATTTCCAAAGTGGAGGCAATATTGGTCAATTATTCCAAGGTTATCTGCTTTTAGGATCTATGAAATAGATGCACCTTTAGTCCCGCACAGGTCAAATTTTTAGTATTGTTCCCGTTATCATTAAGGCTCTGAAAATAATGCAAAATAAAAAAATCACTCATTTTAAGAAGAAATACAATTTTGAAATATAAATTCTCTTGAATAATCTTTTTGATGATGATGTGAAGCTGGTTTGAGTTTCATTTACTTGATGGTTTACTTCAGAATTATTTCACAGTTTTATATTGTGACACGAGGTTGCTAGTATATTCAACTATAATAGGGTCAAACTTTTTTGAGTTTGCTAATATACATTCTCTTTATAACCACATAAAAACCACTGGTTATTCTGAGATATTAGCGATGATGGAAGGTATCATTAAGCCTCAAGATTTTCCATAATGATTAAATTAAAATATTTATGAAAGAACATGGATTCAAACTTTTTGACATGAATAAATCTGACTGGAATAAAAGATCTCTCTTGAAATATTAGAATTTTTTCTCAACACTTATTATGAAAGATTAAAAATGATATTTAAAAAAAGATGAAAATTAATGTCTCTCACTTTGTTATACTGAAATGTGAATATTTTATTAAAATGATATGATAATGAACATATTTAAATAAACTTTGAATAAACCTGTGATTATGATTCAAGTTTATTTAATTCATTTTATAGGTATGTCTTTGAATCATGCAAGAGTAACAAATATTCAATTTTAATTGATAGACTGTTATAAAATGTTATCCAATATTATCACAATTTTTAAATGAAAGCAATACTGTTGGTATGTGTATTGACCAGATGTAACCATGACAAGCATATCACTACTTCACACAAACAATAAAAAGACTTTTAGGATACTCTTGAATATTATAAAAGATTTAATTTAATGAGGGGGTAAAATAGTTGAAAATATCTCAAGCAAAAAAGATAAATATATAAAATTGCATTGCAAATGACAATTAATGACTCATTGCAGTTTGGAATATTGTGATCTTGGTATATGCTATTAGTGATCTAAAATTTAAAAAAGGCTAATGCCTAATTGTGTAAAATTCAAGCTTTCCTTATGTCTTTTATTACAAATGATGTTATTGTCTCTGGTGAATTAAAAGAGCACTTGTGAGATGAAAAATCTGGGTTGGTTTCCTTCATTGCTAATTTTCTGTGTGCATGATTAGGTTTTTGAATCATATCATCATATTAAAAAATGTTTCAAAGAATGAAAATATACAAATGAAATTTTTAAGTATACCTACTTAAATTGCTCATTTTACCATTATGCAGGAATAGGATCTCAAAAACAGCAAGATCAGGATTTTCATACTTGCTCGTGTGGTAAATCTTTTTCGAGGCAATTCAAAGTTTCTTCAAAGGAGTTATCTTCTAAACGTTCCCTGTTCCCATAATCACCATCGCCCGTTACATGCAAATGGGAAACAGTAGAATCAGTTTCTGGTCTACTAATATCTTGGAATTCGTTTGAAACGTCTTTTTCTAAGAGGGCAGCACTGGTCCCAGCTTCATCATCAATGCCATAGCAACAGTGAGCTGCCCGTCTTCCATCTGCTGCCTGATCACAAGTAGATGCATCTCCACCCATACCTTCAAGGAGAACTATACTTAAATTATTCTCTTTTTCCTTTATTGACAGGATATTATTTACTTTAACAAATACAAATTCATATAATCTTTACTATGAAAGCAGTGTTGGTTTTTGTTGATTTTTTATTATTTTTAGGTTTAGAAAACAAAATCAAAAATTTTAAAGTATGTTATGGTGTTGAAACAATCATATATGATATTTCAACTGATTCTGTAACCTAATTTACTGTAGAATTCCCAAAAATCTCCCATGAGAGTGATTAATTACTGACATCCATTTTATAAATCTTACACATATGTAGATTTTAAGTACTTACATCCAAGTACTTTTCTTTACACATCACCCTTCATCTAGGGTGATGTGTACTATGCAGTCATGAATAGAATTACTTCAGGAAATTAGATAATTACATTTTCTGATATCATGGATACATACATAAAAGAAAATTATCAACTTTATATTCATAAACATAATGGTAAATGAAGCAAAAAATTCAACTGATCCAAACAAAGGGAAGACAAGACTACCTCACCTAATGAATTATCATTTGTAAACATAGCATCATTGGTTTCCACAGTAACAGGAGGTGTGGAGGTTGATTCAATGAGCTGGGTCCCTGTCATTCCACTACTAGGAATCTGCATTTTATAGCTAAGAGAAGGCACAATGATCACAACATCACTGTCATCCTGACTGCTATCATCCAGGAATGAAGGTGTGCATTGAGGTATAGAACTGGAATCAGAAAAAATTGATGAGTACTATAAAATTCGATTTATTGAAATGTTGATCGATACTTTCGATCTATTGAAATACACATTAATTTTGAGAATGCACATAAGATATTCAAAGGCTAGAGGATTTAGTCAACTATTGGTTAATTCAGAAAATGAATTGTCATGGCATTTAAATTGCCAATAACTGTGCCCAAATAATAAGCAAACAACTTCAGTGAAAACCCAAGAAAATTCAAAAGGGGCCTTTCTTTCTTTCATTCAATTTGTATGCATACAACATCTTCAAACTTCAATCTGTGAGATATCAGATTAATTGCTAGACTTTAGTCATTAGTTCTCTCCCTTTTCCTTTCTAGCACACCTGTACAGTTAAAATTCATTAGAAAAGTTTTTAATCTTGGTCCAAGACCCAAATGCCACAACCCTCAGTGTAATTTATTGGTTCAGTCGGAAGTCAAGTTATGTACCTACCAAAGATCATATAATTACATGGTTTTAGTCAGACACCTTTCTTACAAGGAAATCAGTAAACAAAAAGGCCACTATTATTCTATTACTTAATATAATTAAGTTAATTAAGGATGGAGTTAATATGATTTACAGCAATTTACATTTACAGCACTCAGATATTGTAACATTTTAATGTAAATTCATACCTCAGTGTGACTCGCTTCTTCATTTTATGACCCATTTGAGAGGTAGCACACTGCGTAGGCCTATCAAAATTCTTGGCGATAGGTGTGTTAGGCTCTGAAGACTGCTTGTCCACAAGTATTGGCTTAGGCCAAGAAAGAATGGAAGAAGTTCCAACGCAGGGTGACTGCGAGGTTGTTGAGGCAGGAGGAACATCTGATGCTTTTTGGTCAGGTCTAATCCCTGCTGGATTCCATTGATTTAGATTCAAAGGAGGGATGGCTGGATTGGATGGTACATAGTATTGTGGTAGAGCCAGAAGGCGCTTTCGGTCCTCCATGTAAACATCTATCAGCTGATCCAGCTTTGCCTCAATATCATCAACCTAATTACATCAGGTTTTTTTTAATTCAGAGTGAAATATTGAGAGTGACAAATTATGTCCACCAAATTATTAACCCATTCATTAGACAGATTACATATGTATAAATTAAAGACCGTGCTGTGAGGTGGGAAGGCATATACCTCTAAGGTGTCTGTGTGTGAGTGTGTGTGACTACATGTATATTAAAATGCTTTGTGCTTGTAATAGAATGTTTAGTTTAGGAAACGTTACCAACTGTATAAAGAAATTATTCACATTGTCTTTTCTCTCCCTATCTTTTAAGTGGAAGTTAAATGATAAAGATGGCACTTAGGGTAAATGAAAATACATTATATCGATGCTTCTGGTAACAAAGTGCCTGGTACTAAATACCTATTGTGTGAGCAAATCTTACATTACATGATACATGAGGATTCAATAGCTAACACATCAGAGCAACAAATGATATATAACATAAGAAAAGACAAGAAAAAGTTAGGAGAAGAATGAGATGCTCTTGTTATGAGGTTAAGGCAAGAGGAAAATTTCTGCATTTCCTGAATATATTTATTCATATCCTTCCCAATCAGACGGACAAATGTTACTCAAGGTATCCTATGGGTATTTAATTTGATAACAGAAGAAGCCTTTTCCCAGTATGAGCCAGGATTCAAAAGCTTGGCATTTTCAAGATTCTACCCTAATCAAAATCTGAAAACATTTCATGCACTGTATGAATGTAAACATTGATTCTATCATACACTTCATGCAATGATGGAAGAAATATAGAGTTAGTTGTGTATAATATACCCTGAGGAGTTACTCATTTTGGCCACTGAGAAGTTCACCTGTGTTTTTGTTCTTCAAAGATTCATTCTAATATTTAATGTACATACCTGCCTTTCCACTTTGACAACCCGAGAGGCTAGGCTGATTTTTGAGACATATACATCCTTAGCTTTAGAACCTTGTTTTCCCAATATCTGGTCTAATCTGAAATAGTACATATGTATGAACAGAATATTCAATCATGAGCAATTAATCTACTCTACACAAATTACCAAATAAATCTTGAAAAGTAAAACATAATATTTTGAAAGAATGACAAAATTTGAATGAAAACTTTCATTAATTTCTAAATACACATATCTTTCATTAACAGAAGCATAATTCTGCTTTATTCTAGCTCCTAATCAATCACATGGGAAGGCTCCAATTTTTAGCAGCAAAATTACTGGAAGATTTAAGAATCCATTACTTTTTGAGTTTCTTATTTCAAATTACATACATCACTACATCCTAAGTTTTAAATTTAGTTGTTTGTATTTGAAAATCAAAAGTAATTATTCATCTATTATGCCAAAATATTTGTATATAATTCATTACTTGAAAAGAATTATTCATATTCCTATTTTTTTAACACAAAAGGCTTTGGGAAGTGATTAAAGGATGCAATTTTGAGCAAAAAATGTAAATATATAAGCAATGAAAAAGTGATTAGGTAAAAAAAAAAGAAAATAATAGTTGAAGCTTATAAAATGGAAATTTCTTAAGTTACAGAAGATGATGTGAAAAGCTAATGTTGTAGACAGAGTATTTGATGTTAAATATATTGAGAGTACTGTTCACGTATGTAGATTCTGTGTGGGTAAACTTGATACTATCCTTTGAAGCACTCTTTCTTTACCCCTGATAAAAAGAGTTAAATTCAAGAAATATTGAGTACAAAATATGGCTTAGTATTGGAGTTGTCACAAGTCTCTTTTTTTTAGATTTCAAGTTTACACCCAAATAGCAACATTTTTATATACTCTCATGCTCCTTTGTCTCAGAATTTTATTCCTTATAAAATTTTGAAGTTGTCAGCTTTTCTCTATGTAATCCCTTTTTTCCTGAAAGTGTAGGTCTAAGGTTATTTATTCAGATTCTGAAATGAATTTTTCAAAATACATGGATGTATTTAATTTTGATTGACCATTTTCTTCAGGGTAATCTCAGAATCTTTTTTGCCAAAGAAAGGGATACCTAAGGAGGCATGACTCTCTAAATTATATTGATACTATCATAAAGTATAAATTAACACAACAAATACAGCAATAGTAGGTTGAATCTTCTTCATCTTCAGTAGGTTCTTCATCTTCCTTTTATTTAAATTTCAAAGGATTCCACTTCACACAAGATTAGCTACATGTATGTAAATAAAATGCAATTTGATATTTTGAACTTCATGAAAAAGAAAAAATACCAACTCAATTTCTCTTTAGCAAAAATTTTTATAAAAAATGTAGTTGTAATCTTGGTTGTTGCCATTGACTATCTAGTTTGATCATTAGCAGTACCTCACAGCCAGTATAGGAACACAAGGAAAGTACAGTATGTAAGGATTTATAATTTTCAAAGACCACTTGCTTTTTTAACTATGTGAATATAGAGATGAAATAAAACGTTTTCTTTAAAAACAATCTATTTAAAACTTCAATGTAACTGTAGAAAAAATATTATTTTTAGCAGTTAATAAAGCTATTTGAGAGAATCTGATAGAAAATGGGCTATCAATCAAATGATTTTGTGGGTATAATCATGGAAAGCATGATGCTATTTATGTGTGTAGGCAGTGGTGGGATTCAGCCAGTTCACATTGGTTTGCAAGAGCAGGTTCTTGGAATACCTGAGTTCACTGAACCAGTTCCTGAATCTGATATAATAATAGCAGAACCTTATGCATAGAGATTTTACAATCTACTCATTAAAACAAGAATGTAGTTTTATGTGGGATAATGAAATACAATATTCTCGTTTCATTTCAAAGTTTCATTAGAAAATTTTCAAATTAGAATAGTAAAGGAAAATTTACTTAAGACTGCTGTGCTTGGTTGCATACTACTTATGGATAAGAAACTGTCCCTAAAATTTTTGGATCCCACCACTGCATATAGGTTTAAAGCTCAAATTTGAGGATACAATGGACAAAAGCTATTGCTTCTACTAGAGATACTTTGGACCTGATCTTTACTTGCAACATCAATCACATCTTATAGTGCTCCCATATAGCCAAGGGAGCAGTGTATTTGATATTGGTGAAATACCAAATTTGATTCCTAGTGGGAGTTCATATGTGCAAAATGAACTCAGCTGTCGAAGCAATCTTTACAATACTAATACTACCACATCATACACCAGATTCGATGTGCTATACAAATTTTTGGAACTACTGTCGTATGGTTAAAAAGCAACTGAGGGTAAAATAGCATCAATCATCTTTCAATCACTTTTCTTAAGAATACATTGTTTTCAATGATGAAGCATTTTTTATTTTCATCCCATTTTTTTGGGAGTTTTACCAGCCGATTACTGCCAATGTTTCTTGTTGCAACTTAATCATTAGGACTGACTGATTTATTCTCATTCAGCAATAAAACCCCTTTGATGATGGAAGCATAACTTCCAAAAAGTACATCAGGTGATTCTGAAAACTGGTGACTGCCCGAGTTATAATCTTTATCTGAGGAATTGCCCCCAACGGTTGCTGATATTGTGTATTATGTAAGGAGAATTCCCATGACTCTTGTACAATGGCAAAAGCTTCTGCCTGTAGACTGAACATCAGATCTTGTGAGCCATAAGATGAGCTAATGCTTCTGTATAATATTTGATCGCTGTAGAGCAAAAACCAAATTTTCTGAATGGAAGCACCAGTTCCAAAAATTTTAGATAGCACCTTTGATTTTAGAATCATCTGTGGATGTACAGAATACAAAGGAGGATTTCATTAGAGCTTACTATGTTGAGAAAACACAATCCTTTTTAATGGAATCAAGGATGATCTGGAAAAGAGGAAGATAAGAAATATTGGAGTAGACGGTCATGAAGATCATTAATAGAGGAAATGTCAAAGACTAGATACATAACTGTAAATGAGGAACTTTTATCTATAAGCCAAGAGTCTAGGTTTGACAGAACAGAACTGTGGAAATCTGGAGCAAGATGTATATTGTAAATATGTTTAATAACCAAAGTAAAACTTGGACTTGTACACCAGAGTTTAATTCTAAAACTATAAATTAGTGATAATGATTCAAGGGAAAGAATGGGTTGATCACTCATTCAGTTTTTCACAATTTGTTATAGATATAGATATCTCTCTAAATTAATAAATAAATCTTGTTACATTAAAAACTTATCCTAGTAACAACTTAATACACACAAACACAGAAGCACACACCTTCCATATGTTTTCCAACAATATTTTCATTAAAAATATCAGGAGAGAGTCAAACACAAGGATACGTATAACAGGCTTTACTGAACCAGTCTCACATGCAGGTTCAACCTGAAAATGAATTCATAGACGGATCTGATGATGATGATTATATCAGAAGAGTCCATTTAGCACAAGAAGTTTCCCTTTCCCATTATAGCTGTTCAGCTATTGTCTTGATAGACATTTGTTCATTTGTAGAGCTACTCATAATTCATAACTTTACTATTGTAAACAATAAAGTAAACCTAGATTATAAGTAGAAATAAGTTCTACATGTTCTCCATCAAAAATAATTACTTCAATGCCATTTTTAAATATTTCAGGCTACTTATGGCATCACCATGATAGTGAAACTTAATCTTCATAATTATATTTGTAAAAATTATTGTGCATATCTAACACAAGGATATATTGTTCATGCATAAAATGTGTTCTTGCCGTGGGCTGAGATTGATCAGTCACTCTCTCATTTTGTAATTTTTAAAATTCACACATTCTGCTGAAAAGGGTTAGAGTAATTTTTTTTAGAAAAAAAGAGAAATACGAATTGTTTAACATACCTACATATATTCTGGTTGACATTCAAGCCTTATTTTTACACTAGTAAGTCAGTAAATTTTGGTCTAGATTATTTATAGACAGTTTTTCTCTATAATGTATTCCCTTCCCTTACTTTAGCTATCAACATAGCTCCACACTTGGTTGATATGGCCAAGGATTGATCTTGCATTTAATGTTCAGGAGCCTCCAATCTCCAAAATCAATCTTTGCTTCAAACATTAGTTGGAAGTAATTTATATATAGGTTACATTGGTAACTAAATTAAGAATACCCTTTCATTTATCTCTTAAAGTTAAAGCTTACGATATCTGATATAGTAAATTTAAGCTACATTTATTAAGCAAAAATTTTCATGCAAACAGAACATATTTTACTACTGACTTTTTTCAGCAATGATTGGTTAAAATAACTTAAAGTTTGTTTAGCAAACTTTTTGTAGCAAATACTTATTCCTTTTTTGAGAAAATTTCCTATGACAATTGGTAGTATAACTATTGTATGCTGCTGTAGATTTACTGCATAATATAGAGTAAAATCAAATATAAAACATTGAATTCTATTAATAATGACTAACATATTAGTCTACAGGAATTTTTCTTTGGTAGCTATTTTATGAGTGATTTTATTACTAGTATATTTTAATAAAATTAATGGACTCTAATACATCAAACAATAAAATAATGAATTTGTTTTAGTAAGTATTATTCATAGAAAGCTTGAAATATAACTTAACAAACTCACAATCAGTTTAAATTAAAAAATTACCCAAGAGAGTATTCAATATATATGGTTATGCAATTCCTTCTGGTGAATGACACTTCTTTTTGATATCTCAAATCATAATCTTATGTTGACCTTGTTCCCAATACTATTGGGGAAAGACCTCTGTAAAAATAAAAATTGACTGCTGTGTTTGATATATTTTTATACTCCATTAAACTCAATTTTCAAATTCATGATTATTGTCAAATACCTTTTAAAATTATAGTCCCTTATTTTTAGGTTTCAAACTTCAGCACTTCTTACCAACAAAGCATGATATCCATTTTCTCAATTTGACCCACTAAATTCCAACAAATTCCTAAATTGGAATTTGGAATTCCATTACATATCTGTTGGGGTCTTATGCCCAAAGAATTTACTCCTAGTAATATTGACTTCATTGAAGAATTCCTCATTATAATACCAAAGAGATTCAAGAACAGTATCTTTTTTTCAAAATTTATGGTTGTAAAGCTTAGAGATATTGAGTTAAGCAAACCTATAATTGCTATCAATAGATTTGAATAAAATTCTACTCAAACTCTTTGCTTTTCCCCAAACAACATTTAACTTTTCTCAAAGTTATCATCTCTATGATCTTGAAAATAGTAACCTAGGATTGATGTTTAAATCTCTACACTATATGATCAAAATTACTTAAGTCTCTCTTGATCTAATTAGAAATGTCGCCATGTATTACTTTCAGCAAAACTTCTTCTGCAACATTTAATATATAGGAATAAGAATAGTAATTTGATAGCATTTATTGATTGATTGCTCTGCCTTAACATAAAATATTGACTTAAATATTTTTCATTAGTGCAATGGGTGTAGCATAAGTTATTAAAAATCATGTTCTGAATAATGAGATTTAGCCAAGAATTGCCTAATTTTTCAAACTTTTTGTCATTTCTCATTTTTATCCATCTATTATAGTATATTTTTATTATTAAATTATCATCAGGAGCATAAATTTTCAGTGTCATAAAATAACTGATTTATGTTTATAGTATTACCAATTGCTATTTTCTACTTGTTATTTAGAGAAGATTTAATACATATAGCTATCCTGTGTCATCTCTCTGACTTAAACACATATTACTTCCAGAATTCAACAACATGTGGTCATCATCTTGACTTAATTCAATATATACATGAATGCATTTGATTACATTATACTACTCTTCTTCAATCAAAATTTATTATTATTGAAAGAGAAATTCCAAAGAATTTTTATTTGTGTATTTTCCTGAGAACTTATTGGCTCAGTTTTATTTTTGTTTTTGATGAAAGAGACAGAGCAGTTGAGGCAATACTTTAAAAGTAAGTAAAATTACAATTCAATGAAAGATTTACATTCTGGGAGACTGTTACTGACCATCATAACCTTCCATTAACTCCCCAGCTGACTATCTTGTAACCATGGACATAATTCAGACCTAAAGTCTGAATAACATTTTAGAGCCTTAATTTCAGCTCCAGCACCTGCTTAATCCACTTTCTGCTCTTGTAATACAACAACACATTAATAAAATCTTTCTTGTGTACAATTAATAGAGGGGCACTCACAAGTATAGAAATAATACATGTAGAAGAGTGAAATCCAGTATGCTCTTCTATTCATTAAAATTTGAATATTTAACCTTTTCCAGAAAATTTAAAAATCAAAATTAAGTTATGGAAGTGGCACCAAGATATCTTATTATAAATGAAATGCCTTTTGCATAAATTATTCTTACCAAAGTGTTTTTAACTACATAAGAGCTTCAATGTAAAATATTCAAGTGCTGTTGCAGGCAATGTTGTTGAAGGGAATATAAATTGATTTGAGCAGGAATTCAAGCAACAAGCAAAGAATAAAGAAAAACTATGAATTAGTGTGCTACTTCTCAGATAAGCAGAATAACTGCTAAAGTGTCATGCATCAAAATAAGCCGCAAAAGGAGACAAAGTATTGAAAACATGCTACGTGGGATCTCTAGGAATATGAAGCTTTAGATAGATTTTAGAAAAAGATGAACGATATTTGCAAGTAATTCAGAAAATTTGCATCCCTTTCAAAAATAAGCTTTTAGGCTACAGCTAGCTAAATCTGAAGCCAAAAGTTATCTGTTTCTCATTTTCAATCATAAGAATTAGAAAGATAATGATGAAGACACAGAAAACAATAATGTTACAATTAAGTAATAATTTTAATAATTTATATTTATTAAAACAATGACAAAGATGTCAATATTATAGATAAGTAAACAGCAAAGCCCAACCACAAAAAGTAATGGGGATCAAAAAGTATAAGCAATTAAGCTTATTTTTCTCTCATGATAATTCAATAAAAAGACAGCTGGCTATTTTACAGGTAGCTGGAAAAATGAGTTTGTAGACTAAATGAAGTGAAAAAGAAATCATCAATATATGGTATAGGAGCATAAGTTCTTTGATAAAATGTTCTGAATGACATCTGCTCTTCTGAGAGTTTCTGGTTAATCATCCATCTTATTAGCAGATAAACTGTTTGGAATAAGGCTTGCAGATAGCGAATAATATGTTTGCCTTTGGTGTAAGCAGTCCCTGATTTGGTTTCCTCTGCCAGCCTATATATTCAAAATGACCTAAGCTTTCAAAGTTTTTTTTTTTAACAATACTACATTTTTCTACATCTTTGAACCTAGGTTTACTTTTCATCACTAAGTAAAACCTGTATTACAGATTTCTGAAAAAACTACAGGTATGTAAGATTTCAAATCATAATCATATTTAACTATAATCCACAACTTCAGCAAAAGAACAATTACCACTACCCAAATGTGGTTTAATAAACTGTTTTAGAGTAAATCTAATTTATATGTTGATAGTTAAACCATATAGATAACACGAAAGAATGCATGGTACATGTATACTGTGTCTTCATCAAATTCTATTCTAATTTTTATTCATAAATAAAGCAGCTAAATATAGCAGAATTTTTGAAATGTAAGCTTAAATACAAGTTACTTAATCAATCCTTACAATTGTAGAAATATAAAGTTTTAATTAGTTCATTAAGTAAATCCTAATGTATTTGACCATTATCTGAAATAATCATATTTTATTTTAATTAATTCTCAGTAAGGAATGAAATATTTAGGAGATGAGGGTATATATCCAATTTTGTCCAATTTGAAGTTTTCAGTTTGACCCTCAAAAGATTTCCCTTAAAAAATTAAACATGTAATTGAAACTGAGCATTATTAAGTGCTCTTTTAAGGATGAAATAGCAAAAGCAACACCCACCTGAAGTGCATGTTTTTCACTCGGTTAAGGAGGTCTGCATGTCCAGATGAGTATTGTTCAATCACATCCTTAACATCATATGGCTTAAGGGCCTCCCTAAACTTTTTCCTAGCCACAAAATATTTGAGCTGAAGAACAGAAGGAAGGATATGGAAATGGAGGAGAAACCAAAATGAACAAGTTCCAAATTCTTTTGAATTATGGTGCTGTGATATTACAGTAGACACTATTGGTAAGTACATCAAGAGTACAGTCTACAATATTCACTATTGAATTAATGCTTTATGGGCATTAAATTTTCTATTCAATAGAGGTTGATGGAAAAGTGGGAAGAGGTGAGAACAGTAGCTTGCAAACACATATAACGCTGAATAGAAGTTAATGCTGCAGAAAGAGGTGAAAACTCACAGATACATGTAGTAGAACACTGATGTGCAAATACATTCCCCTCTATTTGTCATTGTAATGAAGGAAAACATCCTATAGAGCATCCAAGAAAGAAATTTCCCAAATTAACTACTTTGATTAGAGTGTTTGCATACATAGTAGTCATAATAAATTTCCAGGGATGAAAAATGCTTATTTTCAACAAAAGTACAGCATAAAGTTCCAGATAAATTCTCAGCTCTTTGAAAAGAGCCAGCAAAGATAAAATTTAGGAAAATAAATGAATTATTTTAATCCAAAATATTGAAATAGATAGCATTAAATATTAAAACTTACTTAATTCCATATTTAATCAATAAACTCTGCTCTAAAAAAGAGATGTTTTGAAAAGAATTAAACATATTTGAGGGGACTTCATTTCTAAAATGAAGGAATTTGCTCTTAATAATTAAACTTAGGAATTTCTCACAGTTGCACTACCCCTTTTTAAAGTTTTCAAGATGGCAGGAAATTCAATAGAGAAGAAAGGAGGTAAAAATTAATATACAATAACTTATTTCAACTTCTTAAATTTATATATTAGGAATTTATCACCAAAAGACAAAAATCATAACTCAAATTCTAAATGTTTGCACAAAACTACCTGCATTACAATAAAAGTTCATGAGCTCCTATGCAACAGGGGATGAATGTAATGTAAATTTTATGTGTTAATAATATGAAAATTAAATAATCATTCCAAATCAAGCTAAGAGAGATGTAACTAATATTATTATTTAAATGATCTGATAACTTAGAAATCAGGATGATAGAGTTATAATGAAAACTAACTAATAATGTTCAATTTCTTATAATTAAGAGAAATTAATATGGCCATAAAAAATGTATTATATTTAGTAAAGCATTTAACCTTTAATTTTACAGAGAATATTTCATTAGGATTGCTAAAAGATTGGAAACTTGCCCAGCAGGTAAAGTGAAGAGTTGCACATAAATCTAGTTTTTTAAGCCTGACAAAACTTTTTGGAATGGAAAGTTGAATTTTTATTCAAATAGTTGTTATGATAGAAGTATACAAAAGGTTATTCTTACTTCATAAAATTGCTAGCTAAGAATTCTTAATGGCCACAATAAAGATGTTGAAATCTAATCAGGTGAATTAATAAGAAGAATACTCCCCTTTTTGGTTTTTTTTAACATATGCAAGAAGAAGAAAAATTAATAGAAATCTGAGTACCACTATAATTCACTAAACACTGTCTACTAAGGAAAGATGAAATGCAGACTGACAAAGCCAATATCACCAAAGCAGTTACTACTTAAGGGTTCCTAATTTAGCCCAGACTTCCACATCTATGCAATGCATGAAGTCAAAGGAAATAATAAAACATGAAGAAGCAAACAGTAAAATTAAAGAATAAGTTAAATATTAAGCATTATACTTGAAGGAACTTCATTTCTTCATGCTGTCAAGTCATCAAGCATGCTTGAGATAGCTATATAATATACTCTCAAGTGATAGGATTTGGAAGTCTATAAGTATATTCTAAAGGTAAGGGCCATTTAAAAGCACTCCTATCTAAATCCTAATAAAGGATGATATATAAAGTACCAAAATCATAAAAAACAACCTATTTTGTCCACCTGAATTTATTTTTCATTAATGTTACAATTATATGAAGTCAAATTCTGTCTAAGATTTGCCCAATGCTAGTAATCTGCTCCTATTTGGTGCATATTTTAATGAATAAGAATGTTCTCAATTGTGAATAATCTCATGAAATTCAATTCTTTTACTTACTTCCATTATTATACTTTTGATTCTTAAGTAAATAAAAGTTAATGAACATAAGTTTTACTAGTCAGATAAAATTGAGGATCTAAACTGTACTGAATCATTGGTGGAAAGTTATCACTATGCTTCATTGATAAATATTGTCATTTATCAAGTGAATATATACTAGCCCCAACTAACATATACTATGAAATTTAAGGGCTGATACCTAAGAATGATAATTCATGGTTTCTATTAAGCTGATCATGATATGATGATGTATATCTATTATACGTGAATATTTATATATTTATATTTTATGATAATTTAACTTTTACATTTTAATTGCAAAGTAAAAGGATCTTATTATGCATGATGAAACGAAATCCATAAGTACTAAGGAATCCAAAATGGCTTTCAATGCTTGAATGTTAAAACCTCTGTTGGCATAAATAAGACCTGAAGAAGTGATCACAAAAGATTTTTGATTTGGTTCTTTAAAATACTTGGTTACAAAATGATTATTGGTTAATTTTAATATAAAAATGTGCTCAATTTAGCCTTAGAATGGACTTAACTTTGTTTTGCATACTCCTTTCCCTAATTATATAATTTGATTTGTGTTGCCTAGAATTTGAATTATGGCATTGTAGAGATACTCAAATACACAATTATTTAAAGACTCCTAAATTTCTTTCTCATGCATTAAATACAAGCACGCTTAAGAATCTATGGTTGCATAGTCAATGTGCATTCATTCACTGACCCTTTCATTACAGCTATATTTCTTATGTATGTAAGTACATCCACAAGAAGATTTCACTGACATTTGCAAATGGTAAGTATACTTTATTGCTATACCAACTACAAAGAACACTTCATGAATACTTGATAAATTGTAATGCTTAATGAGGATAAAGTTAAGTAATTTATGGAATTTTTTACCACAATATACAAATACAACTCAGTATTCAGAAAATGGAATTTGGATGAAATACAAACTTAAAAATTAAGAGATTTTCAAATTAAATTGTTTAACAAAAATCCAATCAGATAACTTTTATTTAATGAGGAACTACTTGTCCTTGCAACTTCAATATAATTTATCACAATGGCTGAGATTTTTTATGGGAATTTTATAGGCTTTTACCTTGGTGGGGAAAAGCAAGGAAATTGAAATTTTAGAAGTGTATTTTTGCAATTTAACTAGCAAAATGAGTAGTATTCATGACCTAAAGATGCATAAGGCCAATTAGAAACACAAAATTTAAGGGAGAAAGATTTCAGATTGGATAAAAATACCTGGCCTGTAAGCTCTTAACGCGAGTTAGCAGGTCGATGTGGCCAGCAGAGTATTGTTCAATGACGTCTTTCACATCGTAAGGCTTCAAGGCCTCTTTAAATTTTCGCCTTGCCACAAAGTACTTCATCTAGGAGAGAGATGTAGAAGATGAGAAAGATTTTGGAATTTTATCTGCTATGGTACATGTAACTCATAAAGTGATAATATATAATTCTAAGTTTCAACATGGTCATAATTTTCAATAATTTAATGTGATATGAGTCATCTTTATTTTAATGAAAGTATTTGAAGAAATATGTTGTTGCTAGAGATAGAATGAGAAACATTCTAAGCTATATTTAATAACATGAAACATATAATCAAGTGAAGCATTTTAATTCTTAATTTCAGATCTACATATTACAACACATTTAAAATTCTAAGTCAGCTAAAGCAAAACATCCAAGCTTTCAGTTTGTTGCTACATCATGCTCTAAGGAGAATCCACACATGCTCATAGTATTTGTAGAAGATTGAATTTTATGTTCATAATTTGGTAGATCCTAATTTATTACAAACATCACCTGATATTAATTACAAATATAATCATTATGTACTGAAATGAAGTTATTTCAATTAAGATGATTGTCTTCAATGATGAATCAATAATCAATTATTAAAGAAAAATATGTTGAAAGGTAGATAGATATGTTTCAGTTGAGAAATAGCTGATTAAGATAATAATCTTCGTCTTTCCTTTGAAAGAATCTTTTCTCATCCTCCTCATATCTCCTGAACGAAAACTTCTGCTTTTGTCACTTTTGTATTTATTTCCTGAGGGAGGATTGCTCTTATGCATCTCTTATGTGATTATTAGAAATAGACTAGGTCAGACTATCTCTCTGATAATGGTACGGTGTCATTGATATTTGTGCTGCATTTTATTGTGTGAATGCATTTTGGCATGCCCCAGAGGTATTTTGCAAGGCTTTGTAACTTTTCAAACCTCATTATCTTCTTATGCTGTAATGTAGAAGATGTGGAATTTTATCAATGAAATATCCTTTATTTTAAAAAAATCCAAGGAATGGATGCCTGACAATTATAAGGCATTGTGTGATCTTTAGATACCTATATAGTGATTAACTAAAGTCTATTCACATAATTTTTATATAAGTTAATAACCAATAAGGATGCCATCAAGAAATACCAGGCTGAGAATGGGGTTTCAACAGCTGCCTTGTCTTCTACCTCTTGTGCTATGCTGTAGCTGCTGGTCTTAGAACAGATTAAACATAGAATAATATCAGTTGGATGGACTGTGGAAGAATTGATAGAAGGGTACTATACAAAATTTCATAAGTCTTTTCCAAGGAAAAATTGAAGTACTACACCTTTAATTACAGTCAGATGTTAATTCATTGAATCTGAAGTCAAGGTAGGGACTATTTGAGACAACAATGGTTTCATTCTAATGAGCAATGAAGTCATGAATTTTTTGAGAATATTCTGAGAACTTGTATTGAGAAGAAGATATGAACATTAAGACAATCGAAGGACAAAAATGGATGATGATAGGAGAGGAAATATTATAATGAATAGCATTGGTTTAAATGAGGATTTATGGAATACAATGGGAATCAATAGAAACTGTGTAAGAATTAGTTTTAGAGGAGGATATAAATTTCTCTGTGAAATTCATGAAGAGTAGGAAAGAGATGTAGACTTTCAAAATGATGACATGAACTGAATTCTAACAGAAGTGAGTTGAGAAATGTGAATATTTACATTTTAAAAATATTCTTGTCATCATTTTCAACTTTAAAACATTGAAGATTCTCGTAAGATTATATTAATAATATAGGAGTTGAGGAATAAAACATTCTATGCTTTCATGTACTATGAATAATATAGAGATAAGGCAGAAATGCCGATAATGCAGAAAAATAGTTAGTTTGATCAATATCAATAACCTATGTGAATACTGAGAGTCTCTAAGATTGTGGAGAAGAATGTATTAAGTATAATGAGATAAGGAAAAAGAAAATACCAAGAAAGAAAGATTTTAAACAAATTTCAAGAAGAACACCCAGTAGAGAATAGGTTTGTAGAAATGACAATGTGATGTAGTATGGAAAAAATAAGGATGTGCTTAAATTTTAAATGTAAGGTGGATGAAAACAGAGAAGTGTTATTGAGAATAACCAATTCATGGAGAAAAATTAGTTTTTAATGCATTCAGGTGTATAGATTAACATTACTTCTGATGGATCATTCCATTTCACTGTGATACAAACTATCTTGGAAGAGAAAGATACAGAATCTATGGTGGGGAGAATCTTAGAAAGAGAAAAAAGATGGGTCCAGAGTTGAATTAGAATATGAAAGGGACTGATTCAATTTAACCCCCAATGTATTAGATACAGCTCTCTTAATCAGTCACTCCTCTGCTAAAAAGATTCAACAACAGAGAAACATGTTGAATGTAAAAAGAGAATATAGACTTTTTATTTATACTTTAATAAGACTTTCCAAAATTGTTATAAAGGGAGATATTGTTGGGAAAAACTCAGTATAGATAGTCTTATCAGAATTAGAAGAAACAGCTACTTAACTCAAGTGACTAAAGACTGGAAATGTTTCCTGAGAACCTTTTATTAGCAATAATTTATAGTACTAATAAGAGGGTAGAATAAAATTGGTTAGGCAAAAGTTTACTCAAGATGATCCTCTGAAGAGAAGTTTTGAAAGGGTAAACTATGGAGGAAGCCAAAGGGGAGTAAGTTCACATAAAAAGATAATTGAGACGGATGTATTAAAATAATGGCACTGAAGACATTAACATAGCAGAGGATGGCTGAGACGATTGGAACAATCCAATCCTTACGTTGATGACAAGTCTTTGATTTTTTTATGATTTTTTTCGTCACCTAATGAGGCTGCTTAATTTTACTGTGCTAAATTGTATTGGGACCATATTACTGTCCATCGGAAGCATCTTGAGTGGTATGTGCATTTTTTTGAAATATCAGTTATCATATATGAAAAAAATTGGCACCCAGTTGAGTTCATTGATCAGAAAAACATATATAGTCTTGCATCATCTTGTATTTAAGAATAATAGAATTACGATCTATCTGGCATATTTTCATTTGGCTGCAAAACTGTAAATGGAGCAACAAGGCTATAATAATAAAGAAAAAAAATAGAATTACTTCTCAATTCTCTCCCCAGAAAAAAATTAATTTCGTCAGCGTGCTAGCAATAATTGATTAAATTATTCCACTCTCGATGTTTTCATCTTCATCACTTTGACTTTGGACTGAAACCATCAAATTGAGTGTTATAATGAGTCGCGAAGTTAATACGCAAGACTACGGTGGAGGGGATTCATTGCGACGGAGGCAGGGAAAGATAGCTTTGTCAATCTTTAATTCACCATAAACATACATGGAGTTAGCAAATGCTAAAAATTGAATAGAGGAGGTTGGTTCGATATTTTTATGCATTGGTATTTAACAAGAGGAAAACCGTAAGAGCAAAACTGACACTGTCGATCGATCACATCTAAGTTGAGAATTGCTAGTGAAAGTGGAAGAATTCTGACATAATACTCAGAACGATAAGACCAGATGGGTTATTATTTCATATTAATAAGGTCTACGGATAGTGGTAATGGGGTGGATACAGAAACTTGCTAAGAGGGAAGATCATAAAAATTACCTGTTACATTACACCTGTTAAAGTGAGAATAATTTAAGTGCTTCGATTTTCTCCAATTAACTGTTTTATTGCGCATTTTGTTGCAAAAAACTAAAGATAATCATAAGGGCAATGCTGTTAGATTTTAGTTTGAGATCTTTGTCATGACCTATTCAAACTGCTTTTTTCTTCTTGCTTTCTTGTTAGTAAAATTGCCAAGGGAGGGAAGTGGCGTGCGTATTATAGGTGTGCGCATGTTATTGTAAAAAGAGAAGATTCTGCAATTAGAAGCAATGCTGCTTGTGTCAAGCGTAGAAGCGTTTCTTTATTAGAAATACTTCATATTTGTTTATCAATGGTTCTACCAAATTGTATCATCACATTCGACAACGAGTTATAAGCTAAGTCTTCCTACAGGCATGGCTACGGTTCCTCGCAGTAAATTTCAATACATTTTGGAAAAAAGTCTATTTAGTGCAATATTTGCTTATCTCTACAACTCTTCCCGTATTGGTATAATTTTGGGGGCTATTGGTATAATTTTGGGGGACCTATAGCTTTTTTAATCGTTCCTCCTTTGGTACGGGATCAATAGCCTAACAGTTCCCTGCTCTCTCAGTTTTCCGCAAAAAGTTAATCACCAGCACAATACGAACCAAGTGGAAGGGGTTTTCTTTAATGCTGGGCTAAGTAAAATTAAATTCTACCGAAAGAAAAACGAAATGAGTGCAGGATTAACTCACCTTCCTAATGGCTCTGATAGCTCCTTTGTGCTGATTTGTGAGTTGCACGCAGCGCGGTTCATCATCCTCCTCTGTAAAATCAAGGAAAAATAATTACCTATTGCAATGCAGAATAACCATGTGTCTTTCCAAATGCGCAGTGATTCAAGATGCGGTGAAGGTGTTTCATAGTATAATAAGGAATAATAAAAATATGAATTTTCGTATGCGAATACTTAAAGCAAGTGAGTTACAAAGACTAAATTTCCTGAAATTGTAGCTCCAAAACTATATACAGGAATCCACGATCTGCTACAGAAGATGGTGCGGAATATTGACTCGTCCCGTGGAGGCTCAATAAATAATGTTAAGTTATGGAGAGATATATTCGATGTATTCATGCTTTATATTTCGATGCAAAGATGAAGCAGAAAATATAAAATTTAAGGCGAATTTATATTTCTAGCGATTGAGAAGAGCCTTCAGTTGGAGGGCATTACATACCATTAAATGGCTTTGAATTTATCTCCGTTTTGTATTATTAAAGAGAGAAATATTAAGTGATTTATTGATAGATATTTTGAAAGAAATATAAATGAGATTGGGGTGAAGCAATTTCAAGAAAGCGGTGTTTGAAAAGCACTTTCGATTGGCTAACAAGTACTTACCTCAACGTTGCGCCAACTTGTTCGTGATCCTAAGAAGGATAGTTTCCTTTCTTGAAAAAATTCACGTAAATTGTAAAGGCAAAGGTTGGTAAAGTAAATTTGAGTAAATATGAGATTATCGCTACTTTTTGTAGTTTTTCTTACCTATCTTGACGGAAAAACAATGATTGGGACTAAACTGACATTCCCTGAATTGATTTTATCTCTCTTTTCGTAATAATCTGCTTTTACAATGAAATTTTGATAAACGGATCTCGTGAAAATGTCTGCATTTATTTCATGTTCTCATAAAGTTAAGTAAACATCATTCCATCTGCGCACGATTAGTGGTCCCTCGATTCCCGAACACGCTTTTACAATTGTTTTACTTTGCTAACTATAAAGACTCCTATAAAATAACCGCTTCTTATTCTCAACTATTATGTCTCAAAAGGAGTTAAGAGAAGCAGATCTTTTCAATGAATTTCTCATAAATTAATTTGGTTTTAGAAATAAGAGAAGCGCCTCCTCAGATACTTGGAACCCGTGTACCGTGCTTAATTTCATTTAAGTCATTAGCCCTTTGTTTAAAACCAAACATACTCCCAAAAAGTCGGAAATGATTCCTTACACAGGTCTTACATTTCTTCACTCTATCATTTACGTAGCAACTGAAAAAATAAATACTTGAGCAACGTCTTCTTTTCGGGTTTCGGTTTCTGTATTTCGGTGGAAATAGTGGAATCCCACTTTTGCCGGCGAGTTGCAGGGCTAAGAAAATCCTGCAGATTAAATGGGCTTTCCAAATTTCAAACTTTCAAGATTTTCGATGGCTTCTTTAACAAATTTATCCGAGTACAGGTGGAACAACCTGTAGAGAACCGTCACACATCCTTTTCGCACATCTAATAAGATCGTAATCATTACACTTCCCTGAAGTAACTTCTATACAAACTTCACTTCTATCGTTAACTGTCCTCACGCTAATCAAGCATTCATTCACCCCATACTCTCCGAAACCACCCACAATTCGTACCTGTTTACGTTATTCTTCGCTTTTCCACCTAAAAAACGCACTATAGACTTGCTTTTTCACTCCAACTTTTCAATTACCTGTTAAAGAGCAAATATTTGATCGGGTTGAATGAAATAGACGACCGATTGAGTTTTGTTTAGCCTTCATTTGGTCAAATTATCAACAAAATTAATATAAAATATGATCGGTTGTATGCTCGACTGCAGCGGTAATGTAAAAAGAAATGTAGTTTAAGATCATCGAGATTTGGATAAATACAAACGAGGAATTATCAAATCTAAGATTCTACAAAACTACGCGAGGAACCACTACTTGTTCAAATTAAATAAGAAGAGACCAATTTTTCTGGTTATAAATCCAACTTCAGGCAGGGAAATATTATAAAGAATAAGAAAGTCTTATCTAATATAATTATGTAACACTATAAAAACTATTCAAATTTCTCTTACCTATGATATCACTCACATTACGAAAATGTATACATTCTACATCTTCATTGAAGAATTCATACATAGAAACTGAGACGCCTCTTTGATACATATAAAAAGCATTGCACCTATCGCGCCAAACGAGAGGTATATATGTAGACCACGTTTAGTTTTAGTACATATATTAAATTTAATTATTAGCATAGAGATTTTATTGAAAGGCTGAGCAAGCCGGACATTCTAGCTATTCCGATGAAACTTCGCAAAAACGAGTCAAAGAAATAAGAGACATTCCCGGTTTGACATCTGGAAACCTTATTTATAATTCCTCAAGCGGAAGGAATCAACTGTCAGTTTATGGGTAAAGGAAATCACTCAAAAATAAAAAAATCAATATGATCGTAAGAATTCCCTATGACTAGAAAATTCTTTTTTCCATCAAAACATGATAACTTCGAAGTATAATGACGTGGCCGAGATGTATACACAAATTCATGAGATTAATGTTAATAACGACTGCCAATAGCGTACCGGAATAAAAAGCTTTGTAGAAAGGTGAGTATATGTAATGTTTCGTTATAATTTTTTGCCATTATTGCTACACGCAGCGATATTGAGTTTGCACATGCCTCTAACCATGATTTCGGTTGATGAAGAAGTGGAGTGTAAGCCACTCTTACTTTCCAAAGATGCTTAAAAGTGAGTAAGTAAAAGGTGCTTTAGTGCAGGTGATTGAGTGAATTTTAAAGCCAAGCTCCGCAAGATCCTTCATAGAATGATTCTGTAGTTAGGATCCATTACCAAGGGGCTAAAAAGATTAAAAATATCTTACTTGTATTTACATACACTATATATTACATAAGTTTCTATGAAGACCTCAATGACACGATATGAAGAAATAGTGACGTTAATCGTGGAAACACTTCATGTTTAATGAAAGACTTCCCACATCCCTCTTCTTGCCACCGCATTACATGGGAAAGATGTTTTCTTTCAGTTTCATTATTTTTTATGATGCAATTTAAAGGTAAATTCAACTTGGCAAGAGATTAGCTGGATCAAGACTTTCAGAGGATTTAAATAAAATCCTGCTCAATCAGCTTTCTCTCGCTAGCTAACATAAGATGTATAGGCCATACAATCACCGTAGGTTGATAAAAATCTGTTGTGGAATTCCATTATGCTTAACATATTAATGGACCTGTTAATTGGCGACAAAAACAACTCAAGTCTTCCAATCTGAAGTAATTTTGATGATCCTTGCTGTACAAAATACCTCTGTCATTATTTCAGTAATCAGGGAGGAATCAGAAATGAAATTGAGGTTCGAAATATATAGTAGTGCCCCTAAAATCGGATGTACCGATACCTGTCGCTGATAAAGACCTCGCACCGGGATTTGTTGCTTTTTATGCTAATGTTTATGCATTAGTGATTTACTGATTCTAGAATCCACTTGTATTGTTGACCTAAATAATTTTGTATGTCCTTTAAGATTTCATTTATTTATCCACATGTCAATTACTGGGACCACACTCCGTGTATGGCCCCAATATACAAGGGACGGCCTTGCCAATATAAGTATTAATATCAACCGGAACTGAAGAGAAAATAGAAAACTGCTAAAAATCTATTCTATTAAGCTTACGTTTTAGATGTTGGATGGTCTTTACTTGCTAATAATTGTGTGCCTCGTAGTTGAAGTCTACAGTCAGAAAATGACGCGCCTAATCTAAAACTATTACAGTAACCAAATCGATTTAAATATAAGCCTAATAATCTTTTAAATTAGTAGAAATACACCTAATATTATATAGGACAATAATTCAAAATAATTAAGACAAAGCTCAGTAAGATGCTCGTTGGACAACAGTACAGGGCAAATACGATATACGGGACGTCTACAAACCGTGTCTGCAAATGCAAAGCATTCTACATCTACATGTGCATGCAAATACTAGCCGGCCTGCGGCGTGTGTCTGGGGGTAGATATGTATTACAACCTACTTTTCATGGCTGTTACTATGGAGTATAGTTTGCGAAAAAACTAAGATATGATATTCCCAGTTCTAGCATCTTTTCCCTGAATTTCTCGCAGTATATGATCGGCCCATGTAACAAGGAAGGGGCTTAATATCTAACATGTATTCCAAAAAACGTATCATCTCCGAATTTATTAAGTAAACGTAGCCATTAAGTTCTCATCTTCTTTCTGAGGTTTCCCATTCTGAGTCAAGAAGAATATTATCATTACTTACGGAATTGTCATATTAATTATTAGCTAAATGTTCCGCTTTTCGCTTTATCTTTTCTAATTAACGAAATAAAGAAGAAATTTGGAAAAAAACGGAGATGTATGATAACCCATCATATTAAGGTCTAAGTTACAAGCGCAAACTATAAACTGCGACACGCGCTACAATAGCGGTACTCAGGAATAATGTTCCGTCTAAAGAAGTCCATGTAATGAAAAGAGATCCTAAAAGTCGTACAGGTGTACAAATTTAATCAGTGAAAAAGAATACATTCAATTAATATATGCTGATCTTCTTTTCTATACCATCGCGTCATTTATTGTAACTTGACTTATAAGGGGACAGGTTTCGATCTCACTACACGATCGCGTCTATGGAAAATGGATGAGTTTTTTAAAGGCTATGAATGGACACGAGAGAAAGAAGCGATAGATCTCAAGGAACTCAATTGTCATTATTCCCTGACATACAGATCCATGAAGGTACGGGGTTGGATTTTTATAGTGTAACTTGAAATTAAATTCTTCCGAATTATTTCCAAAAAATATCATTACTTACTTACATTTGCTATAATTTAAAAATTTGGCCGAAGAGGATCTCTTTTTATCTTTCGTATTCGAGTAATTAATCTGAATTAGCAGTGTCAATAATCAGTAACAATTTTTGTAATAGAAATCTATTTTGACCTTTTAAATTTAAATTACAGAATAATTATAAAGAAAAATATGAATATTAGGATATCTTAGTTTAAAGGTCCTTGAGCATTGGTTTGAAAAATCTCGATAGAAAATAAAAACTCAGTATATTTATGAAGTCCAAAATTTAGCTTTGATTGAGTCGATACACGTCGTAGAAGATATGTCTAACTCCAAAATATTGATTTCTGTCTATGTTTTTGTAAATATTACCTCACACTTCGATTATTTCAACTGGATACTGTTATAATAGATCTCGGAAGGAAGGAGGATTATTGTCAGCTGCGGATTTGGATTTTGGGTGAGTTTCGAGGTGAATACTTTCGAGAACTATCAAGAAAACATCTTTGGCATACGAAAGGAACCGTACGAAAATCTCCTCAGAACTCGCACTCTCTAAGTCTTCTTTCAGAAACCTTTCCACATCGATAAATCCATGTACGAATGGGCAGATATCACATGTATTTCTCAAAAAAATATTCCGGTAGAGAAAGATTCACTCGGCTTTCCGCTTATCCTTATAAAACATTGAATCTCCTCACAAAGATTCCTTCTTCTCAAAAACTAATCCTTTTGTCATGACATTCGACATTCCCCGTGTTTTTCGATTCTATTTCATGTACTTTTAAATTGACCAATACAGATCTAATATTTCTGCCTTCTCTTTATGGAATTCATCAGCAAAAGAACACAATATGAGGGTAAAAGTAAATTTAAATTACATATTTAAATTATATTTATATTAACACATACTCATATGAATTATATATTTGTGAAATAAATGAGTACTTACTAGTCAAATAATAATATATTATTGTACTTAATCATGTGGTTCATTTTCGTCAATTTCTGATTGAATTTATATATGACTGAATTTTGTGGCTAAAATATTGCGAAATTCACCGAATTAGACATGGCTTAATCATGTGCGAGATAACGATACTCTTTTAGCTTTCAGAGGATGAATTCCTTCCAATCCGTATCCGGTAATTATTTCCTCCTTTTCGAATCCAGACTAATGCTGAACGGAAATCGGGAAAATGGATCTTTGAAACTAGGAGCGTACTCGGGGCAGGAAATGAATTAATTACTTAGAATGAACTTGTTGAAAGTAGCGTTGATGGTTTCGGTCTTTACTTGGTAAGTCATAAGAACAAAAGATGATAGGATTAACACTTTAATTTATACTATTATTATTGTATAAATTAAAGTGTTGATTCTACTATCTTGAATTGTTTAAAATGCTTCCAGACGATCGCGATTAAAAGTTCTTTCGTCAGCCTTGAGGGAATATCATTTATCTTTTATGGGAATATCGTCTACTTTTTATCAGATTGACCTCATTTTATAAGACTCAAATGCAATAGAAACCTTCGGAAAGAGAATTGCTCAATAGAATCTTCCCTTCATCTCCTTGAGTTATTGATGTATCAAATTAAGGGACTTCAGATTCGATTTTTTGTCAACCTTTCTTCAGAAACATTGTAGCTCTTCTTCCAAAATAGGCACTTTCTCCGGTTCATATACCCTAACTATATCATTGCTGTAAATAAATACACGTGTTTTGATCTTTTTCATTAAGGATTTAAGAAATTTTCATTAAAAAAACAGGCGATTTTGGGTTTTCCTACAAAGTGTGATATTCCGCTCTCGATTCCCGATTGATTCAAAATGTCGGCAATCCGTAAACACCAATGGCGCATCTATCGTCAACCCTTGAATGAGGCTTAAGAATTCATTTGGCTATTGTATGCAGCTACTTCGTTAAAAAACTGCATATTCTCCTAATTCTGCATTCCTCAAATGACCTCGGTCACTAAACATTAATAATAAAACTCTAAAAAAATACGTTACTTCTGCAAATGAAGCGACTGTCTTTCTACGAGGATGGATGATGGTCTTTTGGTCAAAATACGGATCCATGGAAAAAACGGTTCGCTCTTCAGTCATGCGATTTTTTTGGTGGACATATGCTACGGCAGTGCAATGAATCCTTACTACGAAATCGTGTCGTGCAAATGACGTAAAATACCTCCGAAGGAATGTTGCGCCCTTCTCCGAGAGAATCGTGGCCTCTGCAGGAGAGGAATGAACGAGGGACTGTCCTCTTCGTCTGCATTCGGGTAGAACTCGTGTCTCAGCAGTCCGCAGAGGACGGCGGGCAGGGCGGCCGCCGCCTCTTCCATCGCCAGCACCGTGCCACCAGTCACCAGAGGTCGTGCTAAGGATTAAGGACCCCCTCTTGCGTTTCGAATGGACATTTCTATCGTAATAGTTAACTCTACGACACAATAAACCACCGAAAGATGTCGAACTGCGCTGAATTTCATGGTTGCGCTAGAAAAGTTCCCGCAGCGCCGAGAGTGCCCTTGGACCACTTTTGAACAACTCTTTTACTCACTTTGTGTAGATAATATATTGTTCACCAGTATAAAATAGTGTATTCTACTTGACCACAGAACAATAATCGAGACAATATAATTTTGGTGCGAAATGTTTTCATTCGATTCATCAACAAAAATGGCCACATATTAAGTGTGTTAAGTTATTTCGTGTGACAAACTTCATTAAAGATGAGTTAACTATGGAAATTTATGATGGAAACCAAATTTTAATGAAAACTGTAACAGACTTAATGACTTAGCGAAACCCTTAAAACGCATTTTACACCTTTACTTATTACGTCAATGATGATTCTAATGCACCTATGATGGAAGTTGTTTTGAATATTTCGTTTGAAGATTTCGTTAAGATAATAAATGTCGGAGCTTAGCTTCAACAAAAATTAGTTTGCTATACTTTTTTCATTAAGGAGCATCGGACTAAGGTATATCACAGTTCAGAAGCTATGTCAATAAAAAATAACTCGGTGAAACAGCGCTATCTTAATGCTGTCTATGTATCAACGAATCTTTTAGGGAGACTCTATTATATTCTATAAATATTTAGAAAGATGACGATTTATGTAGTAGTACGTTAGAGGAGGAAACACTGAGGTTATCTAGCTAATGTATCTAGCATAGTAAAATTTATCAGCCTCCCGGATAGCAGAATGGTTTGGGCGTTCATCTTTGGTAAAGGCGGTCTCGAGTTCGATTCCTAGTGGGAGCCAATATGTGCGTAATGACCTTGGCTGTCGAGGCACTTTCAAAGCTACTATTACTAAGTATTCATCCCTTATAAAATAAGTAGGAACTTCGACTAAAGGAAAAATTTGTATTCGTTTTATTTTAACGAGTAATACGGAAGTTAAACTCGTGTTTATTTTGCATAACTGTTGGGACGGAGTGGAAAAGTCGACTGCGGAATTAAACATTCCGAAGTCTCACACTTATTCTCACAGCCTTGACCGGGTCGATGACGTCCCTTCATTGCGGAATATAATTGGAGTTTAGCATTGCGGTACGTACAAATTTCTTAAGGGGACTTCAGTTACATGATTGTGTAGCAGAGAAATTTTAATTATGCGGTTTAAAGGCCAAATTATCCAACTTTTTTAAGGAAGGAAATATTATGCAAAAAAGAGATATCAGACATAACGAAACTGCACTTTGAGGAGAGGCGCACCAATGTTTTTTATCGATCTTTAATAAATATCTACGCTTTATAAAAGATAGCTAAAGGGAATAAACTGCACGAACTCTTCTCAAGCTCTCAGCTAGATTAGCTTCTCGGTTGCTATCAGTCCTTCCTATAAAGTCCTTCCCATACCAAAGTACCGATAATAAAGAGATAAAAATAAAGCTATTTTGGTAACAGAAAATTATCGCAAACAAAAATTATCAAAATTTTTATCAATGAATAAATATAAAATAGTTCCATAAATTTAAGTTGCATAATATTTATAGTACTCTCAGTTAAATAATTGTTTAATTGTTTGTTGACCGAATCCATGGAAATTCACAAAAAAAATATCAACTATATTTTTATTTTTCCGCTTTTTTGGGATTCAGAAAGAAACATTTAGAAAATCTGTAGAGTATCATAAAAACCAACTATATTCTCTAGGAGAGGCAATATTCCTGCTTTTTCATTTCTGACAAGGACCCCCAAATTTATGACACTGTCCTAATTAATGCGCAATACTTTTTTCATTACCTCTTGAAGCAAGATGGAGAGAAAATATTAATTGAAATTAATGTTGAAATGAATACCCGAGAAGGGTTCCCGCGTGGGACGACCGCAACTTTCCCTTGATTTTAAATTTCGTTACTGCACGACAGACAGTTTTGACCTCTTCTTTCAAAGCCTTCGTGGAACGATGTAAAAGGGGCGAAACGAAAAACTAGAGACGAAATAAGAGGATTCTCTAATCACCAATCCGCAATGACGAATGTCCTGATACATGCTCTGCTCAGCCTTAGATTTTTGGATTTTTATACGCGGCATTGCGATGGAGGTATAGAATTTAAAACCGAAAATATACATTTAGTTAACATACATTAAGTTTACAAGGCTCTAAAAGCGATTAAAATTTTATTACCTTTTTACGATGTAATCCTGTTTAAAATTTTCATTGGAAAAAGGTAACCAAAGTTGAACTAAATGTAAAATATGATGTGAATGACAACTGTTTCTATTCGTACAGAATGTAGTTTTAGGCTTGAAAATCCTAATATTTTTCTCAAAGCTTTAATTTATGCTTAAAGAGAAATTCGTCATTGATTTTACTTTGTTAACAACCTTCTAAGTTGCCTAAACTAATTAAAGAGGAGAAAAGATCCGTTATATTATCACTGATTGTTTAACATAATAAAAAACCATCCACAAGAGCAAGAAAAATTACCATTAAATAAGAAATCTCCGTGACATCATATGAAGAGTTGAAAAAGAAACATAAAGTGTAAATCAAAGACTGCTAACAAAGGAAAATAAACGAAACTCATTGGTAGAAATGCCGTCTATGATAGGTATTTGATTGTATAATCGTTGCAAAAGTTTATGATTCACTCTTGTGAATTATTTCGCGAAATACTTGATAGGTTGTTTTAGTGGTAGTTAGATTGTTGGCGATTACAAATTTTCGATGTTTGCTACCGACTGTCCGGCATTGTTTTCACTCTGAGAAATGTAATTCAAAATCGAAATGAATGTTATCAACACATCTCCTCCATTTGGAGCTCCACTGTGTCTACACTTATCGAGGATTCGCCCAACACTTACCATCAGAATTCCTCTTGGAAAGAGAGGTTTCGGATGTCTCCTTGGCGACGGAATCTTCACTGTACGATGAGTTGATTGGCGGAGGAGGCTCCAGAGCGCCGACGTTTTCCGATGAAGTGTTCATTTCCGAATATCTGCTTTTTGCGAGTGACGGAGAGTGCAGAGATTTGTGTCTTCTGATGGTCGGCAGGCGGGACACGAACGAGGCGTTGTGCTTAAACCTAGATTAAGGAATTCATTTGTTTTATCTCAAATTTTCACTTGAGAAAAGCAACATTTTGCAGATTAATTTAGCTCAAAGTATTGTGATACAGCGCTTAGGGGAAGGAAATTGGATTTCAAAGCTGATCATTTAAAATCATATCGATTTGCAGAATTTAAATAGCGGCGATAAACTGCCTTTATGGTAATTTTTTTAATGTTCGGTATCGGCATTATTTTTCTTCGCATATCATTGAGAATGAATCAATGAATTTTTCCAATGTTATGAGCACCTCTAAGAGACGAAATCATGCGGGTATTTGATTCAACGAAGTAAAACAAGGTCTAGATGATATTTCAATAGAAACAGGGCATAAGTTATTCAAGATTGATTGTAAATCATGCTTGAATCGTAGAAATAATTCAAATGCAAATTACGGAAATTTTGCCTATGGAAAAATCAACAGTCGTTAGACTTCCAAACTAATATAACGGTGGATGAACTTAAATCAAATTAAGCCTAACAATAGTAAAAATACATTACTTCTGATGCAGTTGGTGCTTATATCGAAGTCGCATCGTCACAAACAAGTGCGCAATAGCGTAAAAAATATACATAAGCTTGTTATTTATACGAGAAACTTAAGGACAAAAATAAAGCTTTGAAAATCAGCGCACCCTTTCGTGAAAGCAGTACTCTAAAGGAGGATATTAATTGGTATCCAAGGAGGAACAGAAGTGAAAAATATCTAGATGTCTGGAACTAAAACCCAGGTCTCACACTTTCCAGGCAGGTGCTCCAACACTAAAGTACAATCCGATTTAATCCCACTTTTTCAAGGGGATGCTTTCATCTTTGCTTATTTATTTAAGTAACCGTTGCAATTTGGCCTTCTGACCAGGTGACAACGCTGGGGGGAGGGGCATATCAGTTTAATTTTAAAATTTCCTGGCATTCTCCCAAAGTTGGAGGGTAAAACCCTTCATCCGTAGACAATACATACAATACATATCCGATATCAATTGATATAAATCACCAAAAGCTAAAAAAAGGAGCAGAAAAATGAGCAAACTTACGATTGTGGACTGGGAACAGGTGGCACCATGTGTATCTTCCATGTGGCTACGGACATTGAATTCTCGTCGGCAGCATAACATCTCCAAAGCGCTTGTATAAGAGATGCTGCTGGCTGTCGTCTGCGGATCATGTGTTTCTGTCTCTGCTGCTGTTGGACTTTGAGGGCGAAACCTGAACCTAGAATCCCCTTTAACGACAGAAAAGTTCATGTGTTGAAACTCACGGTTATAATTTGAACCCTTCTCAAAGTTAGAGACGGACTATTTTTATATTTGGAAAAACAGATGCTTTACAATCTTCTCGTTTACTCCTAGTAAATGATATACACCTCTGTTTTTATCTTTAAAAAATTTAATCGAAAGATATATTCAAATTCTCAAGGTTTTAACTATACTTAAATTTATTTATTTATTAAAACTCACGCTGCAATTTGGCCTTCTGGCCAGGTGGCGGCACTAAATGAACATCGGAGTAAATTAAAATCAACGGATTTGCGTTCTTGCGTGCATTGTACAAGGTTAATAAAATAGGAATTAGTTTCCTCTAGAAAAGTTCTTCCTGTTATTTGTCCTTTTTCATTGCAGTACAATAATGACAGGTATCCTAAAGGTAATTTTCAATTATTCCTCAAACATTATCTACATACGAGTATAATATACAGCTACATAATACTTTATCCATAGTTTCTGACCACTTGTGAATATTGGAAGTGAGATTCACCATATTCATACATGCAAGTTTCCGCTGAAACCTCCAACGCAATTTTAGTGTGTATATGGTGATACAACGAATGTACAGCAATTTATTGGCCTACCGCTGGCAAGGCGAAGAAAGATATTCCGAGAAGAGCACAGAAGGAAGCGATGAGTTTCCCCTGCCACGTGACTGGAACAGCGTCTCCATAACCCACGGTGCACAGCGTGATCTGTGGAAAAACAGACAATATAACGCATTGCATAACTCTTAAGCTACCAATAGTATTGTCTTTGGAGAGAAGAACCCGAATTTCGTTGTTATGTACAGTAATGCGATGAATCTCGAAAAATCATCCGTATTGGAACTAATTCTTCAAAAATCATCGCCCATTTGGAAAGTGATAAAAATTTAGCGAAGTATATGTTGAAAGAAAATTGTAATTTCCAGGTTATACGGTTTTATTAGTTTCGTCAAAAGGTTGACATCTTCATGTGATTGTCTACATGCTTGCATTTCCTGTATAATTTTGCTTATATATTTTTTATTTTTGTATAGCCGTACTCGCTTTTATAACAAAATTAATAATACTAGTTGAATTGCCCATTGATTCTCAACGGGGAAAATAGATTTAGGATTAAATTAGTAATGCTATTTGTGTAGAAGTGAAATTATCCTCTCCAAAGATTTTAGAAGCAAATGTAAGGGTTCAAGACCCTCCGAGCCTTTTGGTTGATCACTTATTCGTTTGTATATAGGTATGCATTTAAGCTTTCATTTTATGAAAATGGACCAGGAACGATACTTATAATGTTTGGATAGTAAATACTTATAAATATAACTCTAGGATTTAATTTGTATGCATTTCATGTTATTGATAATATGACTTAAGTTGCTTTTACACGAATGCAGAAGATAAAGGAGCTTTAAAGACCCAAATAGGTCCCAAGCAAACCTTTACTGATAGATTACAAAGCAACTGTTTCCTAATACTCCTATTCCACAAGTACTGTACATTACATATTAGACATTATTTAAATCCAGTGGGGTTTACTGTGGTATGGCATAATATAATAGTATATGGTAGTATAATATGGTTGTATACGCAAGTATAAACAAGTCGTACAATAACATATCGTGGAAATTACAAGGCATTCTTTCTGTCAATATGAGTACTGAGTTCTACAAAGCTAATTTTGCGAAGTAGTGTAAGAGCTCTTATTCCAAGTCTCCTCTACAATAAATCATGAGTTATTTTACTCTTGATATCACCACACGGGATGATAACCTTAAATTTACGATAATGGATCACAAATTTCGCTGAAGCTTACTGCAGAAAATTACGTAAAGAAGCTGATATGTGGGAAAAAATTTGAATAAGCGTATGAAGAAAGATTGAGAGCAGGGATGCCATCTCTCTGAATATATCGAAGGGCTTTTTTCGTCGGAAAGGATAACGAAATCAGAGGAAAACTCATACTTAAAGTACTTTTTCATTTACTTAATGGACTTTATATTCAAAGAACCCGGAAGTAAGTGGATTTTGAAGCGGTAAACCCAAAACTCCAAGACTTATAACAAAGTTAGACTTTGTCTCCTTAGCTCGTTTGTAACCATGGAAACCAAGTGACGTCGCCGAAGTGATCGAAACAACTCCTACGAATTTCTTAAAGGCGACGGAAATTTATTATGCCTATTTTATCGAAAATATTAGCTTCGGGATTTTTATACCTGAGGAGAAAGGTTTACTTTCTTTTGTGAAATTAAAGGTCTTAAAAGAAGCTCATGAGACGTTGACTACACGTCTTCTTCAACTGCGGTACATGTAAACATAGATGGGAAAACGCACCCCATTTCGGGTTATAATAAGAATGACCAGAAATTTCGATTTAGGCAATAAATTCCCGCTTTTGAAATGTCTTTCACACTTGTCACCTTAGTCTAATATTGCCCCGCTCTTCTGCACTCGCGAAGAAACGTAGAAAAATCGTTAAATTTCCATTGATGATGGTTTTGTTTCCCTGTCATCGTTGGTTCCACACTTACGTGTACTTACATACGCTTATAAAATACTGACTTGTTCATGAAAGCAAACTCTTGTATTCGGGCTGAATACTTTACAGATGATATGGCGCTTTCTATCCATGCTGCGTCGTACGTAACGTAGACCCAAGGAAAAACGGACAGGAGATGAAAAAAGGCTGACAGGGAAGGGACTCGAACCCGGATCTTCCACTTTCCGGGAGAATGTTTGAGCAGTACCTATTTGAGGACATGACTGTGAACGATGCTGCTTAGTCGTACGAAATCACTCGCCCTTGCCAACAACGTCTCCCAAAACGGCATGTTAACCGTGCTGACTCGATAGCTGAATTGGATAAGACATCTTCCCTTAAATTGGAAGATCCGAGTTCAAGTCCCGGTTCAGACTTTTTGGTGGCCGTTTTACCTTGGGATTTTTCCTAGGCGTACACCTTTACCAGCAATTTACTCGCATCCCCTTTTACTTAGACTAACAACTTAACACGAATGTACGGCAAGTTGCATATACTTCAGGAAACATCACACACTCCCACCTTGAATGTTCTGAAATGTCGCTCGCTATCTAGCTGTAATATCACGTACTTAAAAAGTAATACAAGAATAGAAGGTATAATATTCAATGAGACATGAAAGATATCTAATTTCGGTGATTATGAAATGTACTTTTTAATTTTCTATTCTAAATGAACGTATATTATACGTCGCCATCGTTTGTTACGACTACCAGCTTTGCTTTTTATACTATCAAAAACATATATCATTTCACTCTGGAAGTTACCATTGGCGCATGAAGGGTGGTATATTAATACTTAAATCCAAATTCCGTTTGCTTTTATTGTATACTGAGGAAATAAACGACAAAAAGCAGCAATCAGTCATATTTTCCTTATTACGATTACGAACGCACGAAAGTACTGCTACACAACAGCAAAAGAATAAAATATAATATTACGGATTCGAAGTATCATATTTGTATGAAAGTCATCACAACTACCAGGTTCGTACATTAAGGAGCAGAGCTATGTTTATGGATACATGGTTTAGTATAATAGATCTGAAATTATCTGATTTAAAACAACAGAGAAATACGACATTCATCGATATAGTGGTTCAAACAGACATTAAAAATTATACAAGAAAAGTTACCAAAATTGAGCGAAAATATCTCGAACTAAAGAGCACTTAATCTTATTTAATATTCAGTCGCCACATTCTCCATGCATGACGTATATGTATGGAAACCGAGTAGATTGAAGGATAATGTTTAATGAATAATCAAAACTTACCACGCCCCACCAGAGAGCATCGGCAAAATTGGAAAAGGCTGCCGAATTGGCGTCCTTTTCAGCCAAATACACGAGGAACGATGCGAAAACGAGCCCGAGGAAACCGATGTAAAGTGTGGTGATGAGTTCCTGTGGAAAAAAACAACCAACTTTAAACAAAGATATATAAAATTTAAGTTCGAAATTAAAGGATTTTTGGAAAACCTTTCCCTACGGAATTAATTCTTGCCTAAGGTGATTATTTAAGCATTTTTTCTGTTTTCAATAACCCAAGAATGGATAGAATGATGCCAAAATATTTCTAGGAAAAGGAAAATTTTCTGCTTCATATTGAGCTCAGTTTGTGGATAGTAACATAACGACAGATGCTTATTTCAAATTCAACATCTTCATGAAAATACAAAATGATATTTTCCTTGGCAAAAAGCATGAGAAAATAATATTCATAAATGGAGATTTAAGTAGAGCTTAACTCTGTATGCAGTGAAACATTACATTTGAGGCCTATTGTTGTAAGAATTAAAAATTTATATTCTTCTCCGTCTTCCTTCAGAAATACACACTGAATGACATATTTAAAAGGCCTATATATGAAAAATTAAAGGATGATTACACAAAAGAACATCCGAATCAAATAATTGAATTAAGCATCTTTGAGAGGGCCCCCTGAATGTCACTAAGAATACCAAAAATAACTGCGTAAGGGGACTTTTGATGACCCACAAGTTAAAAAAATGACATCGATTTTCTATCGCCAGAGGGATGGAGTTTTTAAACTTAGGAGTCTAAGTAATGAATGAGTCTCACCTGCCGATGTGCGTAGACGACGGACCCAAGAAGCTTCCAAGTGCCCCCTCTGCGGTCCATACGCACCATCCGAAGTATTTGGAAGAAGCGGAGGCCACGGAGGGCAGAGGCGGCGAATACTTGTCCATTGGCACCCAAACCAAGCACCACCAGCGATGCCAGGATGGTTGTCACGTCTGAGGGTAGCCGAATCAACGTTAAAATCCACATTCGCTTAATGGCCGTTGGTTGACGGAGAGGATTGAACAACGTGCCATTTTGACAATCTAAACACTAAGAGATAAGAGAACCAGGAATTCTCCAACCGCCGAATGCGGGCAACCGTCGGGCGCAATTCCTAAGAAAAGATTATCGTCAAATGAGGCTACCGATTTACAGGAACTCCTTAAGTTTTTCTTCAATCTAAATACTGCTATTGATTTCGATAGGCAATAATGTTTTTGTCAAAATTAATATATCTGTACGAAATAAACTAAAATTCGCTAGAGCGAAGAGATTAACGCATAGAGGTAATGATAATTGTTTCATATTTAACTAAATCTGCCAATATTTGCTCCAACCTGCTGTAACGGTTAAGTCGTTCTTTGAGATGCATACATAGTTCCCCCCTGGGGCGTAAATTTTCTCTATGTAAAAGTATAATGAAAAAATAGTTCAATCTTCTTCCTAATTTCTCATTAAAACTTTTTAAGAATATAATATTAGGTATCTGAATTGCTGATCTGAGTTGAAAATTATTATATGCAAGTCTAACATTACATGTTTGAGAATACTTTACATGTTACTGGGATATTTATCTAAACTAAAGATACCAGTCAAAGAATGAAATATTGAGTCATAGTAAATGATAGTTGATTAATATTTAATCTGCACGCAAGCAAAATATATCTCAGAGAGAATTCAAGGAGAATTTATTTATTTCATAAATTCACTTACGAGACAAAATTCCACTAAATATTGGTAAATATTTCCATGACTTCGTGCACTAGGTTGTTTACTGATAAAAGGCGCGAAATTTGTCAATCATCACACCGAAATTCATTTGGGAAAATTGATTATTTATTCTTATCGTAAGTTAATTTCGACGAAATAGAGAGGAGGGATGAAGTTCTCCGTTTTAGCGACGGTCGTTGACCACTTCCAAAGTCTGTTTCTGTTTCATTAACGGTCCCTTAAGGGGACAATCATGCGGTGAAAATGATATTCTAGTTAAGAAAACAAGTAGAGTTGGTGGAATTTGAAGGTTCAACAAAGTGAAGAGGAAAGTGACCAAGTAAAATAAGTCATCTCTTGAAAATCATAACTTTCGAACTGAAATACGCCAAAGCGGTCACCTTCAAGAAAAAGAGAGGAAAACCGGGCAAACAGAAGGAATAAAAATAAAAGAAAATATATCTTTCGATATATTTAAATCAATATCACGAATTTAGTCACGTTGAATATGATGAAGTAACTAACCTACTCGGTATTTTGATCAATCCTTATTCAATGCTATGGAAGTGTCATTCGTAGAGCGATTGAGCTGTACTTAAGGCATTCTGACTCGGTGAGGAAAGCCAGGGCAAACTACTTCACAACTCATGTTGCCTTTTACTTTCCAATCCTTCTCCGTAGCTGTTAATAGATATTGGGAAGAGGTTGAGGATCCAACAGCCATTCGTCTGATGGCTTTGTAGTCAGTGAGTAAGAATCAAGAGAGAATATAGACGTACCGATGATACAGAATGGTCTTCGTAGAAACTTGAGCCTTCCCATAGCGCCTTGATACCTCGACCGACATCCTGAAGACCAGAGCCTGCAAGGAAGATAGAAATTCAAATCTTTTGATTGATATTCTTACAATTAATTAAAAGTAAGTCGTCTCTCAAGTCAGGAAAAGCCATAGTTAAGGGTACCCTATGTTAAAAGAGTTTTTTAAGTGAATACAGAAGAAAATATAGTACGAGTAGTCATCATACGAGCATCATTTTTTCTCCATTTTGGGATAATTAAGATTTATCTTTCTTCCACTTGCCCCAAATATAGAGAATATACAAAGAGGAAGATTCGGATATTAAAAGGGGACAATACTAAGATGAACTTCTGATGAGTCCTTACAGATGATTACTAATAATATTTAGCACAAAAATTTTTATGCGCACGTTTTATGGAATACGATCTATATATGTAAATAAATACGTGCATATTTATTGCTTATTAAATATGGAGAAATAATTCTTTTCATGAGCATGAGGAATCACAGTATGAGAAAATTAAGTTGGAAGGGAATTTAGAATTCAGAATTAAAGATAGGAAGAAAACAGCAGGCTGTATGTAGAAAAATCAGGTATCGTTAAAAGTGCGTTATTGAAACTTGCTGAAAAGTACAGAACAATCTTTCATGTCGTACAACGATTTCTACATAGTTAAATAAAATATTAATTTAACTATTTCGTTTATTATTGCATGATGATGAACTATTACTTTCACTAGTAAGAGAATATGAATTATCAGTTTCATATTATGGTTGACATAAAAAAGTTATCAAAATTCCATTAAAGATTTTTTTGAGCTAGCTCTTTACATATCGAGCCAAGAGGAATAAAAAAATGAGTGTATTTTATATATTTATACTATGAAAGTGATAAATATCTGTTATGAAATGAGTTCCTACTGCAATTTCCTTTATTTTTCTTAAATATGAGGCTAATTTGCTGAAATACAGGCTTTTGACCTAGTCTTAAATCACGTATCTAAAAATAACATTTTTTGATGCGGGGTTAGAAGAAGTTCTACTATTTTCTAAAGACCCCAAATCTCTGGTGCATACATCTGGTTTAGACTACAGTCTCACACACAGTCTCAGACAAAAACAAACAATCCATCTCTTTCATATATATAGATTTGCGTAGCGTCTGTCTGTCCGCCCTCTATTTCTGTCCTTCCTCTATTTCACAAATGGTTTGTTCTAAAGCAGGAATAGGAATTCGTTTCTCATCGGAAGGCTTCAGGTATGTACTACCATTCCACCACATAAGAAATCATTAGCTCATAGATGAAACCAACATGCCGTACAAGCTGTATTTGGGAGTAGCATGCTGCTTAAATTACAATATTTCAACATCGTAATTGCAACAACGAAAAGGAATAGAATCGAAAAATAGATATTGGTGAAATTTTCTCTATGTTGCTTTTGTTTATGTGATAGATTTGTGCAACTTAAGAGTATAAAGCTACTCAAAGAAGAGAAGATATTATTCTTCCCTTATAATATATATAATAAATATAAATTTTGGCTTTGCAAGAGCCAATTTCCTGCCCAAGCTCAGCGCGCTTATATGTAAACCAAACCCCGATGATTGGGGTCACGTACCTGAGACTGAATTCGATGGTAAACCAAATGACAACAACCGTCTCCATGTAGAAAAGGACGATCCCAGCTTCTTTCTCGTACTCTTTTATGGTTGAGAACACACTTAGCGCTAAACACATAAACACCATACAAAAACTGTAAAAAAAGAAGAAAATGACTTTAATGTAAAACTTTCAACTTGAATTCCAAAGCATAACAATCATAAAGATATAATATCGAAAACACTTAACAATTCTTCAGGCATTCGGCTTGCCAAAGAATGAATACAGTTACAATCGTTGGAAAGTAGGTGACCTGGGTTCGAGTCTCAGTCATATCGCTAATTATCATTTCCGTTATCCTTCAATTACATAAATGTCGATGAATACATCGATGTATTACTAACGGAATACCAACAAGAAGGATAAAGCACGATAATATGCAAAATTTCAGTCATTTAATTTTATGATTGCAGTATTAAGTTCTTCTACGGAGTATTCTTCGAACAGTCTAAAAGCAATTTTAATCATAATTAGCAATTAAACTTCAGTGTGAAAGCGATCGACGTGGTAGCAAACAGTCATTTCAGTACAGGTAATCCTCGATTAACGCGGGCTCAGTTAACACAGTTCGCACTAATGTTAGTAGTCATTTGTGAACGTATTTGCAGAACACTTAAAAAATTCCCAATTTCACAAGAATTCATTTATTATCCAATAACAGGATATATAAGGATTTTCAATATTCGTTCATCACGAATTCGTTTTGCACGACAGTTGCTCAGAACATATATGTCGTGCTAAGCGGGAAACCTGTACTGGAATTCCGAATATTTGGATGTTCAGAGGCGAATTTATAATTGGGCGCATTAGGCGCCAGCTGAGGGCCTCATGCGTTTGGGAACACTCAATTTGACCGAGTTTATGAACTCTCAATAACGCCCTAAAAATTATTTCAAGATTTTTAGAGGAGAGACTTGTTCACGGGTACCTGTTTTTCGCATCGGAAAAAAATTACACCCTGAGCAAATAAGCATAACATGTTTATCGGATATCATACATAACTTATGTCACTATATAATGTAAAGCTTGATTCAATTCATAATAATGCATGGAAACACTACTTATAATTCTATATGTTGTTTATTCTTGCCGTAGTGAACCAACTGTTTTCTATGGCTTGTACTTTCATGTTTGACGAAAAAGATCGATTTTTTATTCATAGTGGGGCGTCTCAGTTTGATCTTAGCTCATCATTAATTTATTTTTCTATTTGTTATTTCTATTCAAACACATTCATTAGCTCTACCTTTGCGGTAGTGTATCTGTATTGTTTGTTTGCCTTTCAGATCTGCCTATAACCTGATTTTTCCTTAAAATTTATTTAACTATTTGTATGTTTCACAGGTTTATCACTATTTTCACTCTCACGGGTGTTTTGCTGCTATGCTTTATTTTTTCCCAAGGATGAACTTTCCCAAGGATGTTTTAAACCAATCAAGTATTTCTTTTCATGTGCACTTTTTTCAAGCAATCTTCCTCTATTAAATTTCATATGACGAAGGTTTAAATGCATGAAGGGACTCATAAGTCTCAATCTTGCCCTAATAAAAGTCATTTTATTACTATCATACCTCGTAGGTTAATGGAAATGACGAAAGGAGAATAACCATAGCGAAGGTAAACCATGCGTGAAATTATATGTCTATAAAGTGACAGCAATAAGCAAGGTTATGTAAGGTTAACGTTCTAGGTAAAAGATATCGTTGCTGCAGGTTCAAATTCCTCATCAGGACGAGGATAATTGCCATTAATGGCTCTAAGTAGGGAAGAGGAAAATTAATAAGTTTGTTTGCTGAATGTTAAGCGAATAACCAGAGGTATAGTTACATGGTTAATATTTTCTTACTCTAAATACTAAATTTAAATAATAAAAATATTTAACTTTCACTCACTATCCTCAGGTGAATAATTCAAGATAACAATGTGAAATTAACTTTCGCTTTTCGCTCGTTTATTTTTAATTTTATGATTGTCACTGGCAGGATTCGTAGGTCATGCATTGAATTAAATTTAGTTTTTATATTTCCTCTTTCTTCAGTTTAAGCTTAAAAAATATTTTGTAATACAAAGAGAAAAAACAGGAGCTGAAGTTTACAATTTCCGAGTCGTTGACCACTGGACTCTATTAAAAGCTTGACTAAAATCAACATATTCATCAATCATACATATTCATTCGTCTTACATTCAGAGTTTCGTTCTCTGACTGCCCTTATTACTCTAGTTGCGCTCTTACTTCCATTCTCTCAGTGAAAACTAAATTGTTCTTCCCCAATATGCGCCTTCATTCTATTTCAGGCCATTAGAATAAGTTTTGCATAATAAGCTTTTAAATTGCCCTTGCTGTAATTCTCGATATTTTGCCCTTTTTCTATAATGGAATCGAAATTGCCTTAGTAAAAGTCTCCGTCCATTTCCCTCCGTCATAAATTTCCCCGTGGAGAGCGTAGATATATTTCTCGCCGTCTTCCCTATGTTCTTAAGAAACTCAACTGGAATTTCGTCCACACCCACCCAATTTATTCCCTTCCATATCACGCAGTGCCCTTTCAACTTCCCTATCTAATACCCCTGGCCCAATATCGTATAATTCTACTCTTTGCTCTCCTTCCATCATCAGTTGTCAGACAGAAAGTATTTCCCACATAGTCCCTCTACGTATGATTTACCCCTTCCCCATGGTTGGATTAAGTTAATATCCTTCCTGCTATTTTTATGGTGGCCATTCCACAATTCCCCATTCCGCTGTCCCTTCCACCACATTTCTCTCATTCTATTCGTTTCCCTTCTCAGATCATTGTCCAGCCGAACATTCTTCTCCCATACACACAGTCAACCCTTTCCCATTTCCTTCTCTCTCTATTTTATTGATGATTTCCGAGCTGCTACCCATGGGCCCCTAATTTTATTTTTCCTGCTCCTTCAATAACTATTTGAGCAGTATCCCTGTAACCGCTTTTAATCTTTCCCATCTGTCTTCCATGACGAATTCTCTCAATAAATGTGCTGCAACCTCCAACACAACTACAACTATAAATAGCTTGGAATCTGTCTTCATTTTTGCTTTGGCCTTTAAGAAGTTATGCCTGATCGCACCGATTATATTCAGTAAATTATAGCTTTCTCATAAATTTTTTATTCCGCTATAAAATTTCATAAAAAATTTAAGTTCCAGAAGATATTTCAGAAACTTCTCTTTATCTAATATTTGAGAATTCAAGGTTTTATATTCAAAGGAATTAGATTGGTCGAATATCTTCGGCCAAAGTTTCCCTTACTGATCGAAAATTTAGATTCTTGCGAAAATTCCTTGGTTCATTGCTATACATTTGAATACACAATATAATTAACAGCAAGGAAGCATATAGATCTTTCTTTCGCTCTTATGTGGAAAGGAATACCTCGTTGGTTTTTCTTATCGCCACCACAAGTTTTTCTGAAAATCCTGAGGATCTTTAAGTATCCTTCAGCCCTGACCAGGCCATAATTACCGATAATGTTTGAACTTAAAAAATTTATTATTTTTATTAAATCTCCGTCCATTGCGGAAACAACAGTTACTTAGAAGCTTCATAATATCTGGTAAAGATTTCAGATTTTTTCAATACAACCATGTTTTAATTCCATCTGACGGAGAATCCAGAAAAATTATTCATTTCTCGATAAGATAAACCTTTTTGACTGGAACCGAAGTAAATGAATGACGTGCTCGAAGCTAATGCTAATTTCTATGAGCTAAATGATCATTAGTTTACGTAAGTGACGTAACCAGTGATGGAGAGAAATAATAGGCAGAATAGCCACTGTATTAGCAGCAGAGAGGAGAAGATAAGCAGCAGGATTGAGATGTGGCGCAGCACGATAGTGATGAAAACGAAACTTATAGGTCGAGTAACTAATGGAGAAGTCCTTCGAAGAACGAACTGAGAGAGTAATCTGGCGAAAACTTTGGAGAGAAGACGTGGGAAATGGATATCAAGGGCCGTTGAAGACAATTTTAGAAGAAACCTTGGAAGGGAGAAATTGCAGACCTTGGTTGAGTTACGAGAGGTAGGTAATCGTAAGGGTTAAAGTTAGGAATTATGAGGGAATGAAGCGACTGGTAGCTAATAGAATGGGTTGGGTGATAAACTAATCCCCATCGATGAAGATGATGAACTCCCGAACTGGATTCTGAGGTACTAAAAGTTGAAGTGTTTGCGAGTAAGTTATGTTATCGGGAACGGAGAAACATTAATTTAGCGCATTAAAGGAGACGCTCTGGATCGGATAGACGTACGTACGTTAAAATTTTTCTGATTGCGACCCAACACGATTTCTCTCACGTGATCCTACTGGGGACTCAAGGAAATATACATGCAATGGAAAAGTTAAAGCTGTTGTTACTCTGATTCAGAGAGTTTTACTATCACGCTACAACGGAATTTGGGTTATCTCTTTATCGACCGAGCTCAAACAACCACATAAACTTGGTTTCCTTCAAGTAATATCTCTCACATAACTGTGAAACTTGACTCCCCGAGTTATGGATTAAGTCTGCTATACTTTATCCATGAAATAGTCTTTCGGGATCTCAAGGGGGTCGTCATCATCTTGCATTATTCAAGAATCTCAAAATAATTCAAATACGTGTTTAATACTACTGTAAATTTCCTTTCTTTTTCCGAACCTCAAAGCCCGGATATATTTCTTTAACTTGAGTCAAAGGTGATGATCTTCTTCCAATTGAACTGACATCTCAAAGACCACCCAACTACGATTTTCTATCACCACTGTTTACGGTTTTACGGATGTCATTTATGTTATGCAGTGTATGGGACCCTGCTGAAAAGTGTTATATTCGCGAGATAGAAAAGATACAACGAAAGGCAATATGCTTTGTAAAAAATTGCTATGATAAATCGGTAAGTGTTACTCAGATGGTTCAGGAGGCAGGATGGGAATCTTTAGAAGAAAGAAGGCTCAATCAGACATTTAAATTACTAGATAAATTCAGACAGAGCACGTTCATAGAAGATGTAGCCGATATTATATAGAGCCCTCTTTGCTATATAGGCCATTCTGATACCGAGAGAAAGATCAGAGAAATAGACGCTAGAACCAGTCGATTCAAGAATTCATTTTTTCCGAGAACAATACGCGAAAATAATTGACTAGGAAAATAGAGTCCTGATGATTGCACCCATTGCCACACGCAGAAAGGCGGCTTGCAGGGTATATAGATGTAGATGTTGCAGGTCAGTCCTTTCCGTTCCTACAAAATTGCTATCGATGTGCACTTCGACCACTCTATGCTACTCTCTGAAGAACTGAGTTCTTTCAGCACGAGGAATGACTCACTCGATTCGCGAGAAGAAAATGGAACCGAAACCGGAAAAAAAGCTTTCCTTCTTCCGGAGTGAAAATTCGAAATAAAGATTCTTAAACCCGATCCGCAACCGAAAACCGTTATTAATCTCCTCCAAAAAAGCTGCATATATTAAATTGCCTTTCAGACGGATATTGCATTTCATTGGTTGGAGATAAAAAAGTTAGAACCGGTTCGACTAAAGAAGACGGAGCAAAAGCTGAATTGAACCGATTTTAAAAATTTTATTGAACCTGAAAGAAAAAAATGGAAAACACAGTTCACACATCACAGTTCGACGCATTGAACATGGCTCATGACATGAGTCACCCGTTCTACACATTGGATCATCATCTACGTCTGTAAATATCTTAAGTGTAAATCGTCTGTAAATATCTTAATATCTAGAATAATTGAGCTCCTACAGTACCGCATCAACAGCAATGTCGATGTTACGATTAGAAATAACACGACCAAAGATAGCAGGTGATAAAGATTCAAAGTAACTTTTCATTATATTAGTTGTAAAAGAAGTAGAAAATTGTGCCTTGAGTGGGATTCGAACCAAGGTCTCCCTCTTTCCGGGCAGGTATTCTAACCAACTGAACTACCAAGCCACTCCTCTTCACTTCTGTTAGAATACCTACCCGGAAAGTCGGAGACCTGAGTTTGAGTCCCAGTCAAGTAACAATCTTTCACTTCTTGAACAACTTGGGGTTTCTTCGCACAACTCAATGTGCTAATTCAAATTTCATTTCCATTATTTGATTTTTTATTATAGTTTAATATTATTTCCACATCGCTTCTCTCGTCCACTAATTCATGCCGTGTTATTTAAGAATGTCAATAAAAATTAATTAACGTATTGGAAACGTTTTTGGGAACCTTTTCCCTCATTCTGTACCAAAACATCGATATGTGTGTACGATAGCGATTCGTACGGAATTTTCGCGGAATCCATCCACCGCATAAATCTAGGATTAGGTGTGAAGATTAGCAGAAGACAGCATCGTCTCTCTCGGAAGTTGTATCTGAGAGCACCCTAAAAATGCAAGCGGAGCCAAACCCGAGTTTCACATGACATCGAAAAATTCGCCGAGTAACAGAATATCGAGCTCTTAGTTCGAAAATAGTTTTTATTTTTTTATATTAATAAAAATTTTTCTCTATTTTCGTTAGCCTCGAACAAGAACGTCAGAGATGCCTTGATGGATTCTTTTCCAATCTCAAAATGAAACTCCGGTTCGATTGAATAGCGTGTCAACATCCAGTAAAATACCCGAATTTCCTCCTTCTTCATCCGTATTATTATTCTACTTCCTCGGAAAGAGTGCAGAAAGAGTGACCTTACGAGGTCACCTATGAGGCAGTCACGCCACCGACAGCGTCGAGAAAGGCGCATTATAATGAAGATAAGAACAACACCCTTTTTATAATCGATAACCCCTCCCTTCCCTCATTTTCGATTCTCCCGCTCTAATCCAAGCAATCAAACATTGCTCCTCGGGGCTATTACTTAAGATAATTCTTTAAGCGCCTAAAGAACACCCCCATTTAATAAAATCTTCTTTAATTCAAAAGGATTATAATCTCGAGACCCCGTCTTTCTTTGAACCAAATTTCTCAATTTAAAATGCACGTCGTGCGAAATTTATGGGGGATTAAACGAAAAGCTCTCATAATCAAAGCCAGAAAGTTCATTTTCAGGAAAATAATACGAAAATTAATAAAAAGAATAGGGGGAAAAGAGACTGTTAAATAGAAATGAGAACTAAAATAGGAATGCTTCAGAAATAGATAAATGGTAATTGTAATTCATCTTTATTCGGGCGAGATTGAGACTAAAAAGTCTCTTCTCACATCTAACCCTTCGTGAATTAAAACTTGAATGAATGAGATGGCATAAAAAATGCACAGAAGAAAACTATTTTGCGGGTTAATAAGCCTAAGCTTGTGCTTAGGAAAAATACCCCACAAAGGAAAATCATCCACACGAAGGGGTGTTTAAAAAACCTGCAAAACCTTTAGATAGAAAGAAACTATAAATTTTACGGAAAAGGCAGGCGTCTGAAAGCGGGGACATTATATGTACGCCTCGAAATACAAAAAGAAATACGTTTATGTACAAATGAATGAAAATGGTAGAAGGCCATAAAAAAAGATATACAAAATTTCCAATAATGCCTAAGGAATTTCTTGCAAATAATAGATAAATTAACTAAGGCCGAAGTTATATATTTATTTTTTATCCGGTGGCCGCAATGAAATATCAATTTAGTGGACAATTACAGGAGATTCGTGAATGTAAACAATAGATCTACACATATAACTATTGCTTAATGCAGAAACCTCGTTAAGTCGGGATTCGAACACCGGACCTTGGTGTTGGAGCGCTAACACGTTAACCACTGGGCCGAATTAAAAAAAAATAATTTTACGATTATTCGCCCTATTTTAACGACTGCCCAATTTAGAGTTAATTTTATAGAAATTTATTTTATATTAGCTTAACAAGATTTTTGCGATTATGATACGTTTAACTAATCCTTGTTTAACTCCTTCTCAATTAAAAATACAATGTTACATGTCGACTTCCTTTATGTCAGACCTATTTTATAAAATCTGTGGTACATTTAACATAAAATGGAGGCAATCACTCAAAGTAATCATTGCAGAAAGATAAGCAAGCCAAAAAAAAAAACAAAAAATCAGAGAAATGAAACTCTATAATAATAAAACGGATAACGATTGCCAATCTTCCAATGAATGAAAAAATTGTAAAACGAACCCAAAGGATGGAAAGGCAATCATCTATTTATAAAAGCCATCATCTATTTCTAAAAGGCTATAATCTATTTCAAAAACCTACGTCTTGTCGCTGCAGTCATGATTTCCTATCCTCTGTTTCCCTTTTCCTTTCCAAATAATTTCGAAGAGCCATTTGGCTCTTCATATCTTCTATATTTATCCTCTTGTCTCCAACACCCCTTCTATTCTAAACTCTCCCTACTATAATGCCTGTCAAATAGGGATTATTTCGTACCACATGACCTACAAATAAAATCTTCTCTCCGTTGTTTTCAGTATCTCTCTTAATCGACCTGTGATATTTCGTTGTTGGTTTACTTGTCTGTCCATCTGGTGTCATTCTTCTCAATATCCATATCTCTGTCCCTTCTACTTGCTTTCTTTCTCCTTCATCAGAGGTACAACGCACATCCATGCAGTAACGGATCGATTTTTCACTCATAAAGATGGGATTGATCTTTAAATAAGATATTGGAAAATGAATATCGGGTATAATTTGATGATTTAAGCGTTAGACGGATGATATTTTCGTGAGAAAAGGATAATAGAATCCATAAAACTTTTGAAAACAAGCAGTATATATTTATTATCGGAGTACTCGTTGTGTTTTCATAAAGCGCTTCGACAGCTAAGGTCATTTTCACCTATAGGCTACCACCGGGAATCGAACCCGGGACAGCTTTCACGAAATTATGGCTATCCGGGAGCCCTATTCTTATGTATTATTTCTAAAATCCGTTTTTGGTAACCAGCGCTTTTCTCCCTTCACACTAAATAAAAACATACAAATGACGCACCATTTAAAGAAAAAATACCCGCTTCCTGCTAAAAATAGACCAGCATAAGTAAAATGCACCATTTGGTCAAACAATCGAGTTAACTTGAATTTACCCTAAGATTCTGAATATGTAGATATTGATATATATCGATAAAAACGGGGTATATCGAAACGAGTACTGATACAAAACATGAAGGTTTACATTTTAGGAATGTTTTAGTGTTTGTATATTCCTTTGTAGCGATTGGAGTGTTTTTTTGAAACGTATTTTGGTGGGAAATGGGAGTAACAGAGTTCGCCTGCGAAATTTTCGCACGGGGCAACTAGTGTTTATTATTCCTCAAAATCATTGACTATTACAATTTACAATTTTTCCTTTAACTGACGTTAATTGGAATGATAATGAACGTAACGCATGAAAAAATACCTTCCACATTAAGATGTGGATGAAACAGAGGTCTCTTTTAATGAAAAAGGATATCAAGCGTGATTATTTACTTTAGCTCCGAGGGAGATCTCGCCTGAAGGAAAATGCCGATTGAAAGGAAGTGGAAAAAGAGAAAGTAATGGAAGGAACAAAACAGAAACAACTCTCGCAGAAAACAGCAACGCACGCTCAGGCTTGATGTTTTAATAGCTTTCTATCTATACATTTCGAATCATAAAAACTATGAAGGGCGAATCATCAAACTTGTAAATATGCTACCTAGAGTCTTATCCTCTTCAATATATAATTAATTTCATTTAATATCGTACTTGTGAGAGGAATCAGACTCTTAATGATGATTATCAGGTCTGATGAGTGATGAACTGTCAAAGTGAAAACAATGATATATTTCTAGGTCAGGTATACTAGAAGAGGACACCATACATAGTACGGTATCTAGTTTTCGTTGACCAGCGCTTTTCTCCCTTAACACTCCATCAAACATATATATGACACACCATTTCAAAGAGATATTTTCCTGCTTCCTGTCATAAAAGCACCATGGAATGATGAATGCCTAAATGGGGCATTTTCCAACAAATGGAAAATGCCCCATTTAGGTCAAAAATCGAGTTAAAATTTGAATTTGCTCTTGGAGTTTCGTACCTCAATGAGTAGATATCGATGTATATCGATAGAAACGAGGTTTATAAAGACGAAGTCTGATACAGAATATGAAGTATTACTTTAGTGTTTGCCTGTTTGTTTGTAGTGATGGTAGTGTTTGTTGAAATGTATTGGAGAGGGGAGATATCAGTTTTCATCTGCGAAATTTTCGCACTGGGCAACTAGTATACTGTTGAGTGGAAAAATGAGGTGTTTAGTTTCATAATATTTTGGTTTCACTGAAGAAAGGGTCTGAATAGAATCTATTGATAGAATTATCCCGAGGAAGGACACTTTGAAGTTATAACAAAAAGAGATTGTTAATGGAATATGTGGGAAAATTTAAATAATTCTCCTTTCAAGATCCACGATCAATGCTCAACGGGAATTCTTGAAAAAAAAAAATCTTCAGGAAACAATTCTAGTAGAGATCCATTAAGTGGCGGGAGAATTCCGGAAGATGGGGACTCATATTTCGATCAATTCAACTAGGATAAAAAGTTATTTCCCTCGCTTGAGGGCGTTTCATTGAAATATTTACTGAGGCTCACTTACTTCCTATATATACGCCTAAACTTGTGATGACGAGAGTTTAGCGCACTGTAAAACGTTTTACAATTCGCATAATTGGTGGCAGTCATAGTGAGTACCGCGATTATATCCACTGTATTCAATGGTTTGTTGAAATGGTCATTTGATGGAAAAGCTGTTGGGGAATCTAGGTCGTGAATTCCCTCAAATTTTGAGTTATTATGCCATTGCGTTCCTTTAACGATTTCCAGTTAGCGATGAGCGTGAAATCCGCGAGAAATCGAACAAAGAATCACGAGGAAATAATGACTTGGACAATTTATTCCTCCTGGTCGTTTTATCTCCAGAGCATCAGGAAAACCTACAGACATAATGGATAGATAGGGGCGTCGGTGTTAATACAACCTCTGCCTTACGTCACCGGTTGTTTATAGATTGAGTATCTAAATGCAAAGAAATGTAAATTCCTATCTCCGAAGCCCACACATCTGTTCCCTCTACTCTTGGTTTTAGAGGTTCGCGGTTGTAGTGTTTGACCGGCAAAGACTTCAGACAACAAAATCTCGAATTTTGAGGTTTTGCTTACTTTCTGGTGATAAACTTCCCCAATAAGCAGAGTGTGATTTAGCGAGCAAAATAAGTCCCAAGAGATCGATCCGCCAGCGAGGGGCTTTGCTTGCTCGCCCAGGGTTATGATCCCAGGGAACACTCCAATGTTTATCCACCCGATCCAGGATGTAAAACGGAAATTCGACTTGGAAAGAGAATGAAGATCGAGAAAAGGAAAGGAAAAATACACAGCCGCCATTAGAAAATTCGCAGATATGTTATGACGGTATAAAATGATACTGAACTGAGGTAAATAAATAAAATCGAAAGTATAGGATCTATCGAAAAGAATGAAATGATTTATGATCTCAATGAAATGTAGCTTCATCAAATTAAAATATATAGTTTTCTGAGAGTCCTTAAAATTTAAATTCGTGAAATCGGTTTGAAATAACAGCGATGTATGCCAAAGTAATGATTTTTTAATGAAATTATTGCTTTCAAAACTAATAATGAGTAATATGCTTCCTATACCAATCGTAAATTTTAAAAAAGTTAAGACATGTCCATTTGAGTTTATTTCTATCAATACCTATGCGTACTTAAACAGAATTTATTTCCGTTTCGTTAAAATAAAGACTCATTTACATCTACATGAATACCCTGCCGTCTTTCGGCGTGTGGCAGGGGGTGTGAATACTGAAAAAAGTCGAATCTCGGAATCCAAAGTCCTCGTTCGGGGTAGGTTACTTGAATTTAGCATTAGTATTTTTAACATTATATATAATATTAAAAAATACTAATACTATATTACTAATGCGACATAATATAATATTTTCAGTGTTTCAACAGATGAGGTCATTTCGTATATACGGGCCCCAACCGAGATTCGAACCCAAGACAATTTTTACCAGAGGCGAAAGCGCGAAAGGCCCACTTGTCTATACGAGGGAGTCTTTCATTGAAATTTCGATGATCACTTGACCTATTGAATGAAAGGCGTCGTTCGGTCCTAAAAGTAATACGGTCTCAGAGATCGGATTAGTTAAGAAGGCAGCGAAGTAGTATAATTAAGGTAGAGATGGAGAGGAAAGTGGGAGTGGTAATGAAATTAGAGATGGTAATTAAAACGAAGCACTGGTCAACGACTGTTACGCCCGGAGAACAATGAAATTGAAATGAAAAGAATTTGTCCGCCGTTGGCTTAAGTATCGGAGCGATAGGGAATGCGGTGCCGCAGACGAGTACTGCAAAGAACAAAGGAGTGAGGAAGAGAAAGAGAGAGACCTGGACATAGCCGTCACGTTTTCCCCTTCAGAGAGTGGTTTTATTGAAAGAAAGCAGGTGGCGCCTTCACTCGATCGATTGTCGCGTGTTCTCCGAGTATTTTTAGTCTAAACAGTTCGTTTGACCGCTGAGTTTTCGGATTTCTTCAGCTCCATTAACTCGATACCAAAAACGCTTATTCACGCTATTTTCCTTGCCGCCCTTATTTCTGATTTTCTGACTTCACGATGATTGGGCGATGGGTTTGTGAATCCATGCACGAGTACAATTTATGGATAAAAACAGAACCGGAATATTGAGTTCTGATTCCTGAAGGCTCTAAATTTCTGGCTCCGAAACCTTTCACTGTCTCCATTAATCTCCGCAATTTATGCTGTTCGAATTCATTGATATTCAAGCCCTTAGCTAAATCAATCAAATATTTTAAACTTAGATATTTTAAAATATTATAAAAATGTATTGAAAGGGGATTTGAGATATCGTTGTTTATGATATTGTTAATGTATAATATGTTTGTTGCAAAAACGTGACCTTATCCTGTTAGAGAATATAATGATGAAATTTAGGAATTTTAAATGTAATAATATAAGTTTAAAGGGTTTGTAATTTAAAAACGTTTGTGGCTGCCACCTGAATACTGTAAAACTGTAGCAATATATTAATAATTATAAATTTCCGTAATCGTTTCAACCATTTTCTTATTGTATTAAAAAGGACACAAGATAAAGCGTATTAGTAAAGTTGACTTTCAATATTATCCCCATTTCCGTCTCTCTATCTCCCAAAGATTCATTTTATTCCGCTTACCTCACACTTTTAACAAACTTTCGTAAAAAATCTTCCATTGACCTTTTTTCGCATAAGTCAATTTTATTTTTATTATAATCAACACCCACAGCTCGATTCTTTAAATTATATTTTACTATACCCCCTTTCATTGTTATCTAGTTATGTTTATTTTTTGCTTTCTTTATATTTTAAGTTTTGCACCACATGCAATCGTTTCCAATGTAAGTTGCCAGTCATGGCTATTATTGGATCTTTTGATAAAAAGAAATAAATTTTCGACTTAAAATTCAAATGCTGAAGTTGCGAGGGGTTTAGATCGTTCCGTAGGATGCTTAAAAATTCAAAGGGACTGCAATCGATGTCTGCTGCAAATTAATCGACTTACGTGAGCTTAGCGTGAGGGCAATCGAATATATCAAGAACATAGCGTCGCAAGGAGAATGTTGAAAAGATGGACTGACGTTTTCGTAGCTAGGTGTTACATAAGACGATAATCAAACATTACTTTCAGCTGTCACGAATTGCTCGATATTCTTAGGAAATAGGATAAATGGCGATGGCCGGAAAGGGTTTGTCGTAATTCTTACATTCTTCTTTATCAAAATTTACGAGGTTCCTCGACGGAGACGTTATGAGACGAATAAATTTGGGGCTCGAATCTCATCTCTCATTGTATTTCGGGTTTATGAGGCCGTATTTTCCGAACTGATGGCACGAACGAAGACTGCAATCGAGAATAGAAAATCTTTACATGCATTCTTTACGTCAGTCATTCGGAGCCGACTCGAATCGAACGCAACTGCTCTATGACGGATAAAAGTAGTGATATTCTTCGCGAATCGACGAAATTTATGTACTTCGGATACTTGATTTTATAGTACGTTTAAGTGTAGTAAAATGGATCGGAACGTTCTGCATTTTGATAAGTATGAATAATTCAATGCGAAGACAAGATAATATTGGTATAAATCATTTTTTCGATGAAATCGAGTTTTCGATCGTAGTACGTTGGCCATACTTTTGCCATTGCCTCCATGGCAGAGGTATCCAACTAGGGTTACCTTCACCCACTAAGGGGCATTGAAAGCTTTTTCTGAAGCAAAGGTTAAGATAAATATAAATAATACATTACGGTAGTATTCCCGAATAAAGACGGCTTTTTGTTATACTAAAAGTATAATAGTATTTCTAGTCAACACACAACACCTACCTGATGGATGAATTACATTACATAATAAGTTGACAAAAATAATGCAAAAATATCAAATATGCACTTCAATAAATAATTGATCATGATTTAATTATAAATATTATCGCGCTTGTTTTCCTCGAAAATTTTTCCTTTCCTTCCTTCGTAATGCGTTCGAGAGTTTCAAATCGATTTTGAAACATTCCATTTATGACTGCAAGAGATACCAAGAAAGTGTGCTAATCGTTCATTCTGTTTTCCTTTACTATTATTATCGCAAATCATCTATAGACAAGTTTTAATCCGATCCTCCAAATAATATTCCACTTTCTCGCTTTAGCTGATCGGTTTATATACTTAGGTGGACGCATTACATTATTTATTTCTTTCGAGGACATAATTTCTCCACTGAAATTAGACACTGTATTTTTCCTATTTCTTTATGGTGACCTGTTTCGCAATAAAGAAACGGTGTGAAAAATACGACGAGTCAATTTTAAATTATGGCTTTCCACTGAGTCAATCCTGGGGATATCGATTTCATAATTTCCCCAGATTTATAGAGAGTTAGAATCTAACTCAAGTTTTTACCACTTTTCTTTCAACGATTCCCACCGCACGTCAAAAAGCATTCCATAAATCCTTTCGGATGTGTCGTAGAAATTCTAAATCAAAGGTACTCGATCAGCGAGCGAAAGAAGCTTTGTCTTTTCATAAGACCAACTCACACAATCATATGATAGAGGATTGCCTGAGCTCCACGCGGCCTCTCGAGGAAGTTATAGATGCGAGTCTGCAGGCGACGGTATCTGGCGTCCCTGGAGCGGTAGTGCAGAGGCTTTCCCAGAAGACTCATCCGGGGTTGATGGAGACGGGTCCGGCCGAGCGAGGTCACGCTGAAATGCAATTAAACTTGTTGAGAAATCACAATCAAACTATATCGTCACCTCCTTCGAAAATACTCAGGGGAAGATGCTACAAGTAAATATGAGGAAAAAAATACATCATCACAAACAAAATTCACAAGCCAGGAACCTTATCAACGAATATCCCTTCCACAACCCCTCCCCTCTCATCTCCTTACCCTCAGCCCTGTGACGAATTTTTCTGTGACAATTCCCGGTTTTTCCCACCGCCCCTCACTCCTCCCACACCTCCTTGTTCCCCTCTGCTTTTCTCAAATTTCGATATTTCAATGCCTGATGATGTCTTTTAGACGAAACTAGGTGCCTTTAATACATTTCTGTGGAATTTATAGTCTTTATTTCTTTGAATGATGGCATCACTCCATAAAGTTAGGCTGGAACATATCAATTTTACTAAAATAAATTATGTAAATTCCAAAATCATCAACCTTACGGCTGTTTTATTATAATGGTATACAGATTATCAAACATAATCCGTGAAAAGGCGATGTTGGCTACCCATTTCGTTCATTGACCGATCATCGATTTATCTTAAATTTTTATAGGCATTTTATCCTGTACAGGAAACCCAAAAAGAATAAATAAATGTTTACATTTTATTTATATGTAACAATACAACACGTATGTAAACGCCTTGTATTTTCGTCAGTCTTGTTTTATTTCTTTAGCAGGGCGTCAAAGATGTCCGCCGTCGGTTTTTTCTCTCTAATTCAGTATTTTTAAGAAGAAACGAATAGCACCGTCCTTGTAGAGATTCCCGAGCCTTTTGACCTCAACCTACTTTGGGTGCCCCTATAACTCCATTGTTCTCAGATCCTCCGACTTCTTCAAAAGATCCGTATCAGTAGGAGGTGTCATTTGTACTCTTTCGTCTTTCTTGTATAAAAAAACCCAGCGTCGCTTCTCCTTTTATTCTTTCGGTGAGGTTACTCGGTGTCTGGATGTTTCTTGGGTTCGACGGTTCACACACGAAAAGTTTCACCTGGAGAAATAAGACTTTTCATCCAGGGATTTATCGTCTAAGATTCGGTTCATCAAAGAGATGTTTCATCCGAAGGATACTTCATCCAAAGGATATCCAAGCGAAATTTCACTAAATGGTACTTGAAAGTAAGTAAAATAAATAATTGAGTATGAATATAAATATACATGTACAATAATTCGGAAAAAATAATTATAATAAATTCCGTAAAAAACCATTATTACGCTTATTATTAAGTAATAATATATTTTGTTTGCATCCATAACCACCAAGACAACTAATTTAGCGTTTGTAATTTTTTTGTTTATGTACACATCGGTGGGAGTCGATGGATTGTTTATTTCAAAATATGCGTGCGTTATCTTTTTTATACTATACTCGCTCTTCAAACAGCATTTGGTTAAATATCCCTTGGATAAAATATCCTTTGGCTAAACCAACTCTTGAATGGGAAGTATTGGGTGTTATGTCTCTTGGTGAAATTTCTTCTATGGGTGAAATATTCTCGAATAAGGCTGCTCGAAATCTGAACCTGTGTTCTTACTTTGGCTGTAAATATTTTGCCCTAAAATGTTCTTTGTCCAATATTTTCGCAGTGGAAACTGTATCTAGTAGTGTATTAGTATCTCTATGTAGTATCTAGAAGTAATATCTATAGTATTATAGTATCTAGATAGTATCTATCTGTACTATACATCTACGGTAGGTATATGATTTGGAATTACATATTCTTTCTTTCTTTTATAGAGATAAAATAAAATCACAACTAACGCACAAGATCACAAACTATCTGATACGACATAAAAATGTGTAGGAAAGCTAAAATACATAATCTGCATTCCAATACATCCATATCATGCTTCTCGCTCAGAGCGAAGATGTTCTACAGAAGATTGGATTCGAATTATAATGTTGTATGTTATCATTTGGTAGAACCCTGGATAAGATTTTTATCAATTTAATATAATCCTCACAATTCGCAGCTAAACCAGATATTCTCTCGCAGAGACAACAGAGATAAGTTGGTGCGAATATTATGTGCCTTCTCGGTAATATCATTCTCTATGAAAAGCTGAAGCAGTTCATCCACTTTGTTTTTGCCACTACTTTGGGTAAACGTTATTCTGAAATAATGAAAGGGATTCGGTCGAAAGATGCGCACGGAATCGTGAAGAGAAAGGTGTGAAGTGTTTGAAGATTGAAATGCAAACATGAAAAGATGGGTAGTTGAAGTGAAAGAGGTAATGAGGTAAGGAGAGGGTTGTATGGAGTGTATTGCGCGGCGAAAGGGAATGCTTTCAATGATACTTATGTATGAATCCTTGCTCAAAGTAAAAGGGAGGCATAATTGCTGCAGGAAAGCATGTGGCGCGCTATATTTAGAAATGCACAATCTCTTTAGAGTTTTATGTGAGGCTATTTTGAGGAGTGTTACAGCAAACGGAGGAAGTCTGCGTCGGATGAGCGGAAGGGTGTCTCCACAACATTCAGACTTTCCCTTGGTTAAAGAAAGTCGAAATCTTATTAAATATTTCGCCCCCATGAAAGATGAGACTAATGACGGGTTTGTTTGAATATCACAACGTGACCTGAACCGTGATCAAGAAACACTATATTTTTCCTTTGTTTAAACGCAAATACAAAAGGTCAGCAATAGAATATATACTAAAATTTCAAAGCTAAAGGGTAAGAAAGAGAAGATTTTTCCGTTAGCTTATGAATTACTTACTATTACTATCTTTCAGCCTTAGTGGTGTAATTTTCAGTGTGCTAGCTTTAATACTCAATACGGAGGTCCCGGGTTCGAATCCTAGTTGGAACATGTTTGTCCTTAAGCTTAATTGTATGAGTGATCTAATTAGGCTAAAGTATGGCTAATAAAGAGGTGATTATTGTTAATATTTTCTACATACCTCATAAATTTAAAGTTAAAAATAGAATCAAATATCTTTGGCGAAGTCCACCACTTTTAACTGAAAGTGGTCTTTATTAAAAATCTGGTGGAATTTACGAAGACCTTTGGGTTAATTTCAATCTTTGTTTAGATTTTCAACCATGTACAGTTAAAATAATAATTAACCAAAAGTTTACATTTTAACATAAAAATAAAGATAATCTGTCCAAAAATCACTAAGAATTAGGTGGTAAATGCAACGGATGCTGTCGTTGGTGTAGATCCTTGAATTGAAAATCATACAAAAAGATCTACAAAACTTTTACAACTTGGTTTATGGTTAGCAGGAGCCAATATGATTAAATGGAAGAGAAACATTCTTCTGCGCTACGAAAGAAATAATCAGCGGCCCAAAGTGGTCCATAGAAACTTCCGAATTCTTCCGAACTGTCAATACTCATTCGAGGAGCAGTAAAAATCTCGAAGTGAAAGCGGCCTATTAACCACTTTGGTATCAAAAATCATCTCCCCCATCGTTAACTGGAAATAAGATGTTTCTAGTGGGACTTTAATGGCAGGGGAACTTAATTTATGTGGGGAAGAGTGGTAGAAACTGAAAATGGCAAGGATGAGAAGTCATTAAGGGACATTCAATTAGTCAAGGGAGGGTTCACGCAAGTAATGAGAAAAATTGGATGAATGCTTCTCGGGTTCCCAACCGGGCTGATTCTTCGATTAAGGTCGACGTTTCGACTCCTCTATCTGGAGTCATCTTCAGGATTGACTTCAGAATGAAGATGACTCTGGAGGCAGGAGTCGAAACGACCACTTTAGTCGAAGAATGAGCTCGGCTGGAAATCTAAGAAGCTTTCATCCATGAAATTCACCGGGGAAGTACCAGATCATTTCTGATGAGAAAAATACTTAGGTATATTTATAATTGGGTATTTTACGTTGTGGTTGAAGGGTAGATAGCTTAATAGCGTTAGCAATCAAAAGGCTATATTAAACTAATCAGAGCGGGAAGATATGAAAGTAGAAGTGGATATATAAAAGAAGCCCAACTTACTTAACCAGAAAAGACCATAGATATAAAATTAATCCCCGCCATACTAACGCTAAGGCTAAATTACTACCGCAGCAAAGTTTTCATTTCTTAGAGAAAATTAGACCACAGAACTCTCATCTTGAAGTTATTTTCGAGCCATTTCCTCCCCGAGTGCGTACCTTCAAGGCAAAGCTAAGAAAATGGTATCAACTGGGTAAAATTAGGGTAGGGTCGGGTGAGCTTTGTATTATACATTTCATTGATGGATCTCATTGATATGTTGATGTATTTTGTTCACGAGGTTGGATATTCGATAAATTATGTATGTGCTGTCTTCTGTCAGATGGAGATTTTCCGAGGGGTTTCCCTCCTTCCTTGGGCAAATTTGACACTCATTGTGTTTCCCCTCAACTGATAATCTTTATAATGTAAATTTCATATCTTTTCAACGACTATATTCACAAGAAAGTATATGTTATCAGAACTGGTTGATGTTGTACGAATGTACGTATGAATACTTTGCCCACTGCCGCCAGATTATGAATCAACTTGCAGTGATCATCTTATATACGTAACAATATAATATCTTCATCCAGTGGCACCCATTGTCGGGGAACGCGGGACTTCGGCCCAGTAACTGGCTCTTGAGATCCGATTATCGAATTACAGTGATAATCGTATGAAGAAAAGATATCACAGTATAAATCATGGAATCTGCACAGCACTTACTCATCACTACTGTTAAATCTGCTCATTATTAGGTAGAGAAGCAACACAAGAAATAATTGGAATTTTAAAAACTAAGGAATGTAAAATATCACAAAAATTTATACATTAGCCTGAAGATGACGTACGGAATCAATTGCTCGTTTTACTTTTGTAATATTACACCTATCTTTGTTTATTTTATTTCTTATGGATTACCATCGGATATTATTGATAAGATTTATTTTAATTGGAATTTTAATGTTGTAGCCCTATATATTAATTTTTATATCTGAAAGTTGGACTATTTTCAGCTGGATTTAAAACCGCTGAATCTACAAGTATCATCCTTCGAGATCACGTTTCTTAAATTGCTATGATAATTTTAATTTTTTTGTTATAACTATTCTTAATATTTATCCATAATAACCATGTTGATAATGGTTACTGATTTATGGTAGCAATCGATCACAAAATATATTACCCCTTTTTAGATCATTTATTTCCATGGTTTCAAAATTTATTATGCTTTTCTACGTTTAGCTATTATCGAATCAAAATTGCCTATTGGCGTCTAAAGTAAATTGGAATTCGGATAACGATCATATTTCTAAACAGTCTATACGCTAGAGCGAATGAGAATATCATGAAGACATCTCATGAAATGAAGACTTCATGCCTCATGGATTAAGGAAGTGTAAATAAACGATCCTTTCATCGAATGTTTACCACTTGTATCACGGAAGTCTTGAGATGGCGCTCGACATGAAAGCGGGAGCTGCGATTGTTTGAAAGGAAATTGAACTGAGTTGTTTCTATTCATTGGAGTGTGGTCAATAGAGGACTTGGAAAGCGTTTCCAGTAAAAAATTGTTTCCTAAAAAAATTGAGTCGGAGGAATTTGGGTAAGATCATTGGAGGCGTACTGCTTGCTCAACAAAGAGGAGGGGAACTGAGGCTGCGAAATGGAGAAGTTTGACAGAGGATATAGAGAAAGTTGAAGCCATTAAGCAATCCCAAACAAAAGGGGGAAAATTTCAGAGAAGAAGAATGGCGAGGGAGGTACAGAATGAGGACTGTGCTCAACACTCGGGGTTGCCTCCTCGGGCTCAGGGTTTCATTGTTATTTGAAAGGTTGGAAAAAATGATCTGGTGACAACAGTGAAAACCAGCAAATCGGATGTAGTTAGCGTTATATTTTTCTTTTCTACTGAAACTTTGTATTCACAAAATCTTGAGTTATTAATAGATAAACAAAAGACTAAGCAGCGCAAGAGAGAAACAGGGATTCAGCTATCGTATATTGGTGAATGGAATAACCTTCGTCTGCCTTTTGATATACTATGGAGGAAAATATATCTTTTACTAACTATCATCCCAGTCTTGAACATTGCTGTAATGATAAACATACATACATTATACCTAAATTACTAATGTATGAGCATTTCTGAGTAATGGTATTTATCTTTCTCTATTCCTTACAGGTTCTAGAGTAATTTTGTAGTATTCCATGACAGAAAAATAAATAAATCAGGAAAATTAAAATAACAAACACACTTTGTAAATTCCACAGAAATATACTGCAATTAGTTCCGTTCAATATATTTCTGTGGAATTTACAAAGTGTGGTTTTTATTTTACTGACGGCACCGCTCCACAAAGCTAGGCTTGACCATGTCAGTTAGAATCAGGAAAATTATTTACGAGTAACTATCCTCCTTAAGTTATTAAACGGGATATTTTCTAATAAAAAAGTTTTCCTGATTTATTTCTTTTTGGTCTATTCTAATAATATGCTATGAAAAGGAGGATTCACCGGATTCTTGTGTTGTATTTACGTAGAATTTTCTCACTTATACCTTCAGTGAGGACAGCAAGGGCATATTACTCTGCTCCTCATTTCATACTGTATCATATGGTAGAATCCCACTCGCTTTTCTTAGCTCTTCTAAAACTTAAATTCAGGCGACTCACCAATATCGTCGCGAGGCGGGGATAATATCATGACCCTACCAGTGGTTGAACCCGGAACCACTTTCACCGAAGGCGAAGGAGTTATCCACTATCGAGTTCATGAAACGCTCCAGTAACGCGCGGTTGTGGTGGTATGGCTATTTCATAAGACGGGACAATGAGGGGGAAAAGAGTAATAAAGAGCCGGATTTCGAGGGATAAAAGAACGGGAAGAGAGCCTCGGGAAAATATGGTGTGAGGAAGGCTTTCATTAAATGTCGGTGTCAGAGAGGTCATGGCTTCGGACTGAGCGTGTTCAACGTTGAAGATGAAGAAATTGACCTCAAGTAATTGGAAATGAAGATAGAAAAAATGCCCTGCTGTTTCCCTCAAGATATAATTGATTTTTTTTTGAAAGAACGCTAGTTGCCTGAGGGAAAAATTATCTCCGGCTGCTATTAGCCCCAGTATCTCCTTCATTCCGTTTGACAAGATGCTGTAGTTAAAAATTTTATGAGCAAGAAGTGTGCTTCGCCTTAATTAGAGCGGCGGATTTTTTTACAAGAGAATTTCTGATGGGAAAACAGCTAGAGAAATAAAATGATAGAGTTTTCCACTTCTATTTAGCTGAAGTGGAGTGACTAAAGAAGTCTTTTGACGAGTGAAGAGAAGAGGTCTTCGGGAAACTTTGAAGATAAGACGTAGAATTCAGATCGGGTACGCTTTATAAGATGATATTCAGGCATGAGTTAACTCATCGAAAACCAAAATTAAACTCTTAATACATTTCCGCAGTAATTTTTAACACAGATTCACAAACCAGTTTTGTGCTTTCACTTGGAGTTTTAAACACGCCTTGGATACCGGTTGTGAATCAAAAATTACACCGGAAAATTACTTTGGATTAATTTTGGTCACGGCTTTCCACGAAGTAGCGCGTTCCAATATCGATCTCATGAGGTAACTCAATCGACGGAGGTGGTGGTTAGTTGTGGGAATTATGAAGGAATGAAGCGATTGGCTGTGGACAGGATGGTTTAGTGAGCTGCAACGAACCAATCCGCGGATTATAAACCCATAATGTCAGATGACCATGATTGGGTCTTTCAATCTTTATGCATAATAATTTTTCGCTGAATCAATAGTTTAATCACCATTCAAGAGCTCCCACCTTTAATTTCCAATTCTAAAATCTAATTTTCGAACGCGAATTACACAGACAAGGTGCACTGTGGTTTTGAAACCATTCACAGAATCGCTGAGAAACATTTGAAAGCTGGAAAACTATCTTACAATTGATAATCCGATAATTAAATATAGTTTCTAAAAAAAAGCAGTTATATTACGAGAGATGGAGGCAACCAAGGTTGCAAAGGCAGTAAATTAATAAAATCTGAAAAATTAATAGTCAGATGAAGATAATTACAAGGGAACCTCCGTTCTTAGGCACGAATGAAACTATTTTTATTCTTTAGTATCTTAGACGACGCGTTCATATCCGAAGGGAATGGGAGGGAAATTTTCATGAAAGTGAATATCCAGATTAAAGCTATTCCAAATAGCAGAGTTAAGACGATGTGTGAGCGGGAATTCAATATAAGCCAGTGGACGTAGGGAGGCCATGAGGAGGTGAATAAAGTTGGAGGGGTGGCACTGGCCCCCTTTAACTTACATCCTTATTGAAGACAAAGAGAATTTAATATCCTATTCGTGTGTAAAAGATTTATAGACCTATACATTTGCTATTATATTCACCAATCCGGTGCCTACGTTTAAATTGACGCGTGACACGAAATTTAATTCGGAGAAAATCCCAGCAGAATATAATCTGACATCCATTCAAAGACGATCTAAACCAAAAACTACAAAGATGGAAATAGTATAATATATTTAATATAACCAGCTTAAATATTAATTGGTAATGGGACAATTTTAATTAAAGAAGGATCTGCAGCTATAGCAGCTTAATGAAAATTTTTTACAATGCCAGTTCATGGATTTTTCATTCCAGTTGAGTCCTTTATTGGACCATAGGTAAAGTGATCAAATATATCGATTTAACCAGTATAGGTATGGCTTTTATTGTGTACTAAATTTGGTACTGAGCGTTAACCTTATAAAATGTGACCTTTTTAACCGCAGGGTTGAGATAAATGAAAACTGAACGACAGTAAATAAGTAGCGTGATTATTGCTGATGGACACTTGAAAACTTAATGGGAAGAATGTAGATTCTTTAAAAGACATATAAGTTGTAAGATATAATATCAACCTCATTTGTGCCATGTTCTATACATATTAAATTATGGAAGAATTGATCAAGATAGCTTCTTCTGCAAAATACTTATACAAAATACCGCCAACAGATTATCATAATTTCCCTAAAATTTCCTTTTCTAAGATATAAATCAGTGCAAATAATTTTTTTATATACCTATTCGGATTATTTACTCAGTTAATTAAGAATTGCATTTTGCAAATAATGACATTTTCTAAAATAATTAAATCATGCGAAGGATGAGTGCCTATTACAGAAAGGAACAATTATTCCTTGACAGTGATTGGCATGGCCCATCTTAGCTTCTGAGAAAAACTTGAGGGATCAATAAATAAACATTCTCCTGATGTAAGAGTTTACATTCTCAACATATACTATTTTTCTTTCATTTTATAATATCTCAATCAGTATCTATAAAGAAGCCAATAAACAGTCGAATTTTGTAGCTTATCCTGCACTATGTGTATTTCCAGGGGAGTTAAAATCAGACCTCGAGCGCAAAGATCAAACCGAGAAAAATACTTGGTGAGTTAAAAAAACTTAAGTCGCGCTTAGGAATAATATGCCGCAACAGAAAAAAACCCGCATGTGTGGGAGGTGTGAATAAACCTGCTAAGCATACAGATAAGTAACTAATTTTTAAGAAAATTCAGCTTAAAGCCAGATCTGAAAGCTAAACAAACGATATAGATACACTACCGCAAAGATAAAGCAAATGAATGTGTTTAAATAGAAAAAAATAAACAGGAAGAAAGAAAACATAGTGATAAGCAAACATCAAACCGAGGCCTCCCTCTATGAAATCGAAAAATTCAATTTTATCATCAAATATAAAAATACATTACATAGAAAGCTCATTTGCTTCACAACGGCAAGAATAAACATATCGAATTTTAAGTAGAATTTCCATAAAGTATAGTTTATGATGGAAGGACTCTACATTATATATTGATATTAAATATGTAGTATATTTTCCAAAAGTTTTATGCAGACTTGCTCTATATAGAATCTTTTACTAAAGCAAAAAAAAGTACATCTGAACACTTCGCCCATCTAGAAATTGCAATAAATTGTAGGAAGTTATTGAGAGTTAATAAACTCAGTCTTATTAAGGCTCTTTAAAGGTATGAGGCCCTCACCTATCGCCTATTGCGACTGATTATGAGCCCGCCTCTGTTTATATCCATTTCCTTGTCGTATAATCTATACTCTCATTTCTAGGGCAGGTCTCTAAATTTCCCCCAACAACGCAAATAATTCAGCAAACTAGAGATTTCATAGGTGGTTAATTTATTAATTAGGATCCTAACCCTCGTCGAAATATTCAGGGGAAAGGGACTTTAAAATAAAAGGGAATGGCAGGAAGGGATGGAGAGGGTGTGGCCATCCTCACGCGATCCATTTACTTAATTGCTTCGCTCCCCTTTTAGGATTCCAAGTGAACTGAATACATATTGAAACATTCTATTCTGACATTGAGAGACTTTAAATCATAATAGAGAAATTTCGCCAGTCGGTTATGTTGATAGTCGTAAGCTATATTTATCATAATTATTGAATTGAGTTGTCGAAATGTATTCCGGATTTTGTTCGCTCCCGTTATAGGATGCAACTATCGGAAAGATGCCTAATGAGTAGAAAATATTGTTAAATAGTACGAATGCCGTTTTGTAGATTCGATCATAATTGGTGACAAGAGTAAAGCTGTTGCTTTCCACAGAAAAAAAACAATAGAGTGTTTTCAGCTTCAGTATCAGTGGTGTAAATACTGAAATCGTACTGAGGTAGGCGAATTCGTGAATTTTTCTGGTCATGGAGGAATAGACGGTGAGATAGAACGGGGTGCGAAACTCAATTACATCGGTATAGGACCACGATTAAACGCGAATAACTTTCTGAAAGGGCGAAAATGACTGTACATAGAAGTCTACTTGCGCTCATGTTGTACGGTTCGAAAAGTTGGATGTTTCGAGAGAAGCATACGAGTAAACTGAATTCAGTTTGAAATTGATTAAATGAGGAGCGTGTTTAGGACAGGGGCGTAGCCAAAGGGAGGGTTTATGGGATCCCCCCTTCCCCGGGAGAACCAAAAAGTTCGGCGATACAAGGGGGAGTACGACATCCTCGCAGAGGTGCTCCTGAAAAATTAAACAAAACTTGACTCCCATAAAACTGGGGCTACCGCAAGGCCAAAAATGTTAACCTCTCAAAAAAAAAAAAATAAAATGTAATTAACGTTACAAGAGGTCAAAAATTAAGTTTAAACAGTATGTACGACCATGCTCGTTTCAAATTTTTTTAAAGTTGCTTAAATCAACCCTACCCCTAAATAGCAGCGAATTATGTAAAAATGTTAATCTCTCCAAAGAAATAAAATGTAATTAACGTTACAAGATGTCAAAAATTAAGTTTAAACAGTATGTACGACCATGCTCGTTTCAATTTTTTTTAAAGTTGCTCAAATTAACCCTACCCCTGAATAGCAGCGAATTATGTATTCCCTAAATTGTCCCGAACCCTTCCTATTGACGAATCCTAGGCACGACCATGGTGTAGGGTAAAACAGGGACAGTCTGCATTGCATGTTAATGAACCTCGTGAATTATAAATGTGATCAGGAGGAGAAGCTATATCATCAGCATGAATACGGTGTTTTAAGTAGCTTTGGACGTATGAGAAAAGAGTGGAATGGAGGAAAATCCCATGAGAAAACCTGCCAATTATGGCAGAAAAACATGATGATGATGTCGACGTATGGAAATGATAGGCGGAGGCAGAATGACAAATAGTTGATGATGAAAATGTGAGCGATCTGAAAGGCGGAGGAAATCCGAGGAAAACTGGTTGAATATGACGAATGAGATCCCAAAGAAAAGAGACGTGAAAGAAAAGAATAAAAGGAATGTATGGAAAGGTGTGCAGAGAACCTGAAGCGATGACGTTGCGAAAGGTAAAGGAATGAATAGGAGAAGTTATTAAGAGGAAAGGAATCTGAGGGAGTATGTTTTTATTTACGTGTGTGTTGACGGCGCACCGTTTCTGGTGGGGTGCTATGAAGAAGATAGAAGTTTATGAAAACAACGATGCAATTTCGAGGCTATCATTTATGCATGTAAATTTCCCTAATTAACACGTGTACAGCTGAGATGACCATCCCATATAGTTCAAAATGGGACATTACCCGTGAGGAAAGTGGGACATTATTTTTCGCCCAAGTTTTTTCTAGGGATGTTTTCTGGTTTCATTGCAAGTAATTGTTAAAATACTTGGCCATTCTTTTTATGGAAATTTTATCTGAATCCGAGTACCGTATTAGGTCGAATATAATTCGAACCCGAATATGGTGCGACCGCAAGTAATTTGGAGAGAAGTTGGAAAGAAGAGAAAAACCCATTTAACTCCCTCGTTTTGAATAATAATAATGTTCTCTAAACTCGTAAATAAAAATTAAACACAGAAGCTTTGGGTGAGAGCTACCGAGACCAAAAACACGGGGGTAAAAGCTATTGAAACCGCAATACAATGCGTGTGCGACGTGCGTAAAATACGATTCCGCTGAGACGAAATGTGAAGCCGTAACAATTTAGCCTATATTTATTTTCAATTTTCTCCCCAGAACGCTTTTCCAGATCAGTTTTCAATTCATTTACCGTGTGGCGAGGTAGCGATTCATAATAGCTGCGCTAAAATCCGTGTGAAGGACTGCACACTTATGCTTTAAAGCTGGAGTGCTCGAATATAATGCGAATGCAACTCTCAAAGGTACATACATACATGTTGGAGAAGAAAACATCGGGCTAAAATAAAAATAAGTACCGCTAGTTCCTCCGTTGAAGCTAACCATGAAGTGTACGGATGTCCAAATTTTTAAAGGTGAAAAACGTAATTTTTGGAAGCCAACATTTTCAATGCAAACTAAGTATTAAGTTTAGGAAAAGTTAATAATTTTACATACTAGGTACTAGATAATAATAATAATATTTTAATAAAATATCATATCAATATAATTATATATATACATATCGTATATCATATAATGAACTATGAACAAAATTAAATATGTATAATTTTGTTAGCAGTTTATATATTTATTATTTTGTAGCCGAAATTTCCATTCCCAACATTTTTATTGAATATAATAAAAATATAGCAATTTTTCGAAGGCTCTGAAGAGATAAAAGAAATTTTTTGACGATATGGACAGTAGAGAAGGCCTGGAAAAGGGATAGTTCCAGCAGAAACGGGATGTAAGGTCAGTCTATGCTTAATAAAACTCCCAAATTTCAACGCTCAAATTCATTGATTATAACCTAATTGAAGCTTTCTACCTAATTTTATGCGTAATGAAATGAGTTCCAATTACTTGCACGTGAGAGCAAAAAAAATTAAATTAAAATCGCGCAGGTCAAATAGCTTTCAGCAGAAGCCAAATGAATCACGCCGTTAATTACTCGTTCGGGTATTATTTACCATTTTTTTTTGCTTTAAAGTACCTCGTTCCTTGCAGCTCTTGCAAAATTGAGCATGGCATAAAAAAGACCAATATCTTAGGAAAGTTTTTCAGGAATAGAATGGTTTGAAAACTTTATAAGAGTATTAAAAATCCACGGGTTTTATCAAGGAGTATTGTCATTCGAAATTCTAGAGAGTGCATTTTTAAAACTTCCACTGATTGGAATTCGTATCTCTGGTATGTCTGGAACGTATGAATTTCGTCTGGCATAACCCGTAAAATCCTTTGGAAAAAGCTTTTAGAATAATTTGAAAGAATCCTCTTGTTGGTTGGAAAGGCGATTTTTCAATTCCCAATTGTCAGACATCAAATCAAAATTTACAATCTACAGTAATTAATTAAAGGTTAACATTTACTTTAGAAATCATTCACTCTTCCAAAGATCTCCTTCAAAAGGCTTCGGATTATTTAATTGTCAAAATCGAAAGTGGTTTTTTTATAAAACATCATCGAGGACTGCACATGGAGCCACATAACACAGATAATGAGGTCATAGAAGTATTAAAATACATTCTATTATAAACATAATACATGCATAGTGTGTGTATATATGTATATATTTTTTCTACAAATATTCAATGTTAACACGTAAAATAAACAAACAAGTCACGAGACCGGCTTCAGATCGATAAAGTCAGAGACACCTTGGCTGTTATTGCAGGACTTCGCAAAAATTTATTATTGACATCAATTTATTATTACATCGAATCCGATCATATTTGAAGAATTAAATGGAATTTCGTAAATTAAGCGATCGTAAAATACTTCACTTTGTACTCTGAACGAGTATTAGTGAGGCCAAGACAAAGTTCGCGGGAGAGCTGAAGCTATTTAGAAATAGTTGCTTTGACTTTAAAATTGTTTTCTAAAATTCAGTTAAATAAGTCGTCATTTTAATCTCCGAGGACCATTTAATTTAAATCGGTACTCCCAAATTAGAAACCAAAATCGTCTTCGTTTTGTTGATCGAGTATTCGTAACTATTTTGCTGGATAACCATAATCCTATAATACTTTCATATTTATAAACTGTATTAAACATTTAGGGAATATGTAAAAATTAATAAATAAAAAGATGGAAAAAAGTGAGCAATAAAAGCCCAAAAAACTTTCAGAAAGAGGACAGTAACAAGAGAGAAAGATTTCAAGAAAGTCTTTAAAAAGTATTATTAGATAATTATTAGTATTTTGCTGATGGATTTCTATCGGATAGTGATATATCCTAATGGATATAGTGATGTATCACACTAGATCGTAGAGACACATTTGAAATGTTTTCCGACGTCAAATTCCTTAATAAATTGCATGTAATAATTCCCTATGTGAATCGTATGACTCTGAGATGTGTACTGGAAAGTAATTATATAGTTAATGAAATTATATAGTTAATGTAATTAGATAGTTAATGTAATTATTTAGTTAATGTAATTAGATAGTTATATGTATGTGTAAAGTACTTTGTGTTTTTATTTGTTAATTTTTGTATTTATTGTATATATTTGTATATATTTTTGTCTTTATTTAACCTATTTATATATGCTGACATTTATGATGCTCTTGATTTGGGCATATCACTAACGGTGATATAGATACAGACAATACAGACCTTTTCCGTGCAACTGAACTATCTTTATAATAAAAATGTTTCAAGCTCATGGCTCTGGTCGCTACAGAGTGTCGGTTGAGTTGCCATCTCTTAAAGGTTTGACTCCTATAGCTGTGCATTCCAAGAGTGTGGCGATTCCCGGAGTTGAAACCACTTTGCCATCTTACTACAGTGAAAGAAGATCATACTATCAAGCATCAGCTATCGAAGAGATATATAAATACACCAATTTGTTATAGTAAGACAAAATTGGCTTAAATAAAAATAATTCTTAAATGAGTCATTATCCTTAATATCTCCAATATATATTCCGTTCCTTGGAAACTAAAGATTGTTTACTCATTTATGACTATGATATATAATAAAATGAGCCTATTTTATTTAATTACAAGTCAGTTTCGATATGAACAAGAAACCTGTTGCACCAAAAGTCGCGGATGACAAGGCATTTCGCAAATGAAACAGGACTATGTCTCAAGAAGGAGAAATAAATGGAATTGGAGGGCATTCACTCAAACATGCATATATATACACATACGTACTCGAAAGACATGAACATTGTAAACCCAAACTCGAAAAAGCCCAAACAAACGGAGAATTTTAAGAAGATGGACAATATCTTTCATTCGGTACATTCGGAAGAATATGCAAATTCTTTGTAATCGTCTAGTAACTCTTTGGCGATGGTCCTTACGCTTAAAAGCGGCCGTGTTCGCAGTAATAATTTTCCCAAGAAACGGCAAAGAGTGACTAATTGACGGCAATGTAATGGGTTCATTTCCGCAAAGTAAACAAAACAGGATCCTAGGAGAAGCTCAAGGCTTCCCGTTGTTTCATGGACGTCATTTACCACTCAGACCAAAGGATGTTCCAAGGATTCATGAAAATTCAATTCTTTGCTTCCTGTTTCTGTGAAGCCGAAAAGACAACTCCCGCAGAGTTAAAGGAGACCTCGTCTACTGCGGAAAGAAAGACTTCGCATTAAATGAAACTTATTCTTTTCGGCCATCTCCTTTAAGTTCGCCTTTTCTTGATGCCTAAAAATATCAATAGATTCTCTCGTAAAAACGATGAATGCATATAATGTCGGCACATGTTTGCGATGCCTAAAACGGCCTCAGCCTCTTCCGCCCCCTTTCCTCTCCCTTCTGTATGTTACAACGCTTTCCTCCTCTCGGAAGATTCCCAGGGAAGTCAGTTTCCTCAATTCGCTCACTTTTTCGATTAATTTCCGCCCGTAACGACTCGAGCACACTGTTTAAATACCGCTGCTAAGATTAGCGCAAAGCAAACGATACGAGTTGATGTTAAAGAGGAATAGCAAAAGAGCCTTAAAAGAGGTGTTTAAAGCGGAAATAGCTTTAGCGGAAAACATCTGTGAAATATCTGATTTACGAAAAAGGTGGACTGTTTTAAGATGAGGATGTGTATCCAAAGTAAACGTGAATCATGGAATGATTCAGTACTTGGCAAATACATTTATAAATAGGGACTTTTAGTTAAAAATTCTGAAAATCTTAGGCGATGCACTATTCTTTGTTGGTTAAGAATTAAACATTTTTATCTCTGTTAAGAAATTGTTAATAACATAGACCAGGAGATACCGAATCCAATCCACCCGATTTTGCTAACCTCTCTTTAACTCTCAAATAATACGAAACCTTTTGAAACTCTTACGTGAGCGAACCGTCATTTATTGTATTCGTTTATCAAATCAACCAAGATAAAATAATCTATGTTCGGAAATTGTAATTAATATTTCATAAAAATTTTGGACGTTTTACTGAATAATTAACTTTTTTAGCTGTATCTTCCACAATGACTGAATTTCCAATTAAAGTGAGCATGTAATTATGAGTATTTTGGTAACTCGCTTGAAATTTATTAATGATGGAATTGAATAGTCGAAACTGAAAAGGCTTAAAATTGTATACAAACGATTGCTAAAAATTAATCTGTGTGTGAGGATAATTATTTTGGACCGCTGCGATAAAAATGTCTTCATATCCTACTAACTGCCTTATGGACTCGCGAGTTAAGCTATTCAAGCTTTATTTAAGGGAATTAAGCTGTTTTTTAAGGGAATTTATTCGATAATTTACAATAGAAATAGTCTCATATACGATTTCCTTCCGACACATGGGAACTCCACTTCGAAATCGAACATTCAAGAACCAGAATTCTTCCGAGAACCGAGAATTCTTTCCGCAGTAATCCATTCACCGGAAAGCCTCAGATCCTTTCTGAAAGCCTTTCTTCCTGAACAGAGCACCCTCTAAGCTAGTTGGCTGGGCGACCTCACAGTTCTTTTTTAAATGCCACCAAAGGGAATTGCTGGGTGTCTAATATTTCTTAGGACACAGGAAATGATTCAGCTCTGGTTCCAAACCTTAGGATACATTTACGACGTTACTGATTATGAATTCCATAAGGAGATTTTATGGGTCAATTCGCCAAATGATGCGAATTATTATTATATTAATATAGTTATTCATGTACTTCCTCAGTACCTTCCTGTGTAACTCAGCAATCTAAACGTTCACAGATGAAGAAAATTAAAGGAAACGCTACTTTCAATTTCTCTATCACTACTTTGTCAGAAGGAGCACACCCAGGGGAGTGAGAAGGGTATAGTGAAGACTCAAAAACAAATACTCGATGCATTAAAACTGTTGAAAGTTCAGTTGCAGTCAAGAATTAACTAGTTGCAACAATATGACCTGTAAAAGAAATCTACGCAATTTCGATCTCATTTCAGGTGTTAAATGGTTCTATATACAGATCTGTATATAACCGAGATATAACTCAATATATCCTAGAAGGTATATTCCCTGGAATTGTTACAGTTCTAAATGGAGCTCGGGACGTCCAAAAAAGAGTCAATATCTATCACCGGTGTCAGAAGTAACGAATAATGCCATAGTCGATCTTGCTGTAACTTTTGGTTCCCCGCCAGTGGTAGAATATTATCTAATCTAAATATCATTACCTATTCTCAACTATTCTTCCTAGATAATACTTTATCCCATTTAATTTTGATGTAGAAAGTTCTAACGATCTTCAGTTCGGTCAGTCATCGTCAAGGGTAAGATGGAAGAAGAGACAACCTTGTCTCAATCTCACCCCACAATAAAAATGATTTATTAATATTATTACAATTGTGCTTCGATAGCAGTAGCAGTTCAGTCGGCCATTGGCTCACGCCTAGATGACATTTTGCTGGATGACGGAGTATTGTGAACAATACGGTATGCCGATCCATAACTTATTCGTAGTATTAAAGCCACTTCTAACGCTGCAACGCCGAGAACATCTTCAACTGGCAGCAATGGACTCAAGTGTCCCCACACGTGCGCATGGCTAGTTCATGGCGTGTCTGTCACAGATGTCAAGCGTATTTTTCATCCACTCGTAAACTTCTTGGAGTGACAGAGTAACATCCTCATTTTGAGCTTTCCTTCTCCTTCACATCTCAATATTTTTCACGCTTTCCCCACAGAAAACGTCTAATACTCCGTGGCTCCTCTTCGTTGCACATGGAGATAGCGGTAGCCATCTATATAACAATGTCATGCCATCTATTTACAATACAAAACTCCCAAACCGCCTGTGGCATATGGTAGGAGGTTCACTACCAATATCCTCATCCAACTCTGATCTATCTTCTTCAACGATAATATACAACCAGAAGTATGTAGATGTATAGTTACTATCTATTTTTAAACTTATGTTTATTGGGTGCTATTGCGTTATGTAACCCATCAACCATTCCTTCAAACATTCGCAACCTTCATGTCAACTTCCGAAGAAACAGATCAGTACCACGTTTTTCAACTCATTCTCAAGGTTTTCATTTGTTTCCCTCTTGCATTTGTGAAAGACTGGCCGATTTGCGCGTCGAACAGTCTATACCATAAATCTTCATCACGGTGGGAGAGAAACTGCTTTCCAAACAATCGTCCGATACTATTTGCCAGAATCCTTGCAGCCCACCTCAAATCATGCCCCACTGGTGCTAGTCTCTACGTTTATTAAACGTAATTTGATTGTGGTCATAGGAAAAGAGTACCCCCAGGAAACTGCCGTTTAAATGGTAGATATACCCTAGCTCTTTTGTTTATCCAAAAAATCATTTGTTTATCATTAGTGATGTCTTTTTTATACAAAATTCTTAAGTCAATGGTACGCTGGAAAAGTGCCTTCATCGGGAACTTATCGGCGGGCAATAGAAGTCGATTTAACGCAGTAAATATGCAATTTCTGTCACTTTTAAATACATAACATAAAGTCGTTTAATTGCAATTGATCGTAGGAAATAGTGCTGCATGATTTTTTTGCCATCGATCTGATCAACGAATTACGAATTTTTAAATTTTATTCGGATAATTAAATTTTTACTATAACAATACAGTACATATATTAATCGCGCCTTCCAAGACTGTCAAAACCCATGAAACAATACTGAGCAAACGTTTTTTTTTACTCTTCTTTTCACCCCACACAAAGGCTGCATACTTTATTACGTTGGTCTCACTCTTTGGATGAACTCGTTAAAAACTCATCATTCCCATAGGTGGAATAGAAGAGACCCTGCGTCGATGAAAGACCGAGAGTTTATAAAGCTTCATAAAGAATTCCTTGAGCATATTTCCGCTAAGAATCCTCAGCTGATACCTATCATGAACTTAAAAATTAGTTTTGAGCTTAACGGGACTATCGAGTAACAATTATTAATCTACTGATATACTATTAATCTACTAATCTTCTTCTGATAGCTTCTTATAACGAGGTTAACCATCTGAATATAAATTTCAATTTAAAAATACATATCAAAATTAAAACCCATTTAGGAATTTGATGAGAATGGAAATATTGTTAATATTAATATATACTGCTCAGATTTTCATAAAGTAACCGAAAAAGTAAAATTCTACCAAATTTGAATTTGACATATTTATTATCAAGGATCACATTAATTAAAAAATGACTTGTGATTCTCGCATATACCATGTAATAAGAGGCTGGCACCAAAATGAAAGATAAAGCACAGATAAATACGCATTAGTTAGCCTTATTGGTGACAGAAAGCGAGGTATTTTCATACCTGAGCATTAATCCCGAGACAAAATATGGACATTTTTATATTATATCAAGTACTCAATAATTTTCTTTACTTCGTAAGCAATAAAATCTAATTAAACTATCGTAAATTAATTGGTTAATGAGAAAGTGTATTGAGTACACTAAACCTAGATGTAACCATTGAGATAAAGTATTTGATACAAAATTAATAGCAATATTATCATTTTTATTTAAACTAACTATCATGGTGGAGGGACTAAAGCTTTCATAATTTACACCGCTTTGATTTAAGAGTGTTTTTGTAATGAATTAAAATTACCTCATGTTCTTCATGAGCCTCTTCGTCTCTGTATTTTAGTTGTGTAATTTTTCCGATAAAAGAAAGATCTTATTCTGCAGAAATAAAACAAACATAGGGTCCCGACTATTGCGTTAAGACGCCATCAGGAAAGGAATGGTTCTCTTCTAAAGTGGAAAAGGTTCCCCAATTTCGCAGGGTTCTCAATGTGCTATAATTGAATCTTAAAATGAGAGAGTATCTCTTCGCTAATCCTCCCGCCTTCCCCTCCCTTTCCAACATGCATTTTCCCGACATTTACAACCTTTTCTCTCACTGTTGGGAGTGAAATGAATTTTTACCATAAGCGAGGTTCTTGTTTTGGGAATTTCTTTCCAGCGGCCCGACGTACAAATGACCCACCCACTGGATGTCTGCTACGCATCTGCCTACTTAGGATAATTTTAGTTCAGCAGAGCCTTAATTCGTTTCGCCCGTATCTCGATACCCGATTTCTCATTCGTGAGCGAGGGAATTTTTTTTCCTTTGTTCACATCTCACAAAATAATGTATTTATAAGTTTACATTCAAAAATAGGCCGAAATAAATTCGAGTTAATTAACTTGAGGGATGCAGTCGTAAGTTTACAATAAGTTATTCGTTAATTTTCAATACAGCGTTTTCTATTGTTTTCCAACCCACCTAAAATAATACAAATTACGAAAAAAGAAACAGGATTAAAAAAGTATCTTGGCCAGGGTTGGGATACCTTTTTGAAAATACGTGCTGAAATCGTTCGAATCTTTGACTCAAACAGTTTTCACGCCAACCTAAATATTGGATATCATATTACTTGTTATCCGGATGCTTGATATGTGAGTAATTATGTATATCTTGTAAAACCGACTGAATGAAAAAAAATCGACAGGATTTTACGACAAAAGTTTAAAATAAATATGCGTGGAACCTGTCTCACGTGCCAGAAACAAGTCATCAGCGTGCCACGTTTGGCACGAGTGCCAAGGGTTGTCAACCTCTCATCTATAGACTATAGTAAACTACGGATAATACGACTATCATTGATTTCGACGAGGAAAATACTTGAGAAAAACAAGGGGCGAATTTTTCAAGTAGATTTTAATTTATTTAGAAAAAATTAAGAATTTCAACGAGACAAATCAAAATATAGCTCAAAATTAACCTTTAAAAGCCTAGCGTGTCCGTATGGACGAAAAAAAGCACCATTTTGCGCTTAATGTTTCCGTACGGGAATGCTGAGCTTAATTTTCTAAATTTAATGCGGTTTCCGTCACAGGGTCGTTAAATGTCCAAGAGTGCGTTGTGTTGAAATTAAGAAAAATAGGACAGAAAAATTTAAAACCTCAAAATAAATTCCGGCAAATGGGCCCCGTTTCTAACCATTTCAATCTGAAGTTCAAAGGTTAAATTTCTAATTAGAAGCCTAAAAAACTCTAATTCATTATATTCTATTAAAAGAAAAGTCGAACAGAGTTTATATTCTATCTTATATACTTCAATTAAAAACCATCTTTTTGTATTATTTCTTGTTTCATTCTCAATCAACATTCTGTTGTAATTAAATACCTGAAACCTATGATTTTAACCCCCTGATCTGTATTATTTTTCTGCTAGAATATAGCTCATAAATGGCTCTATGAGGAACGGAGAAAAAAATACTGAAAAAATATAGTCGATTTTCTTGCTAAATTTACTAACCGACAACAAGAAACACATTTTATGAAAATAACGCGGGACTCAAATTTTCCTTCAACAAAGACAATAATATGCCATAAGAATGATATTCCTCAATACTGTATAGTATAAATATATGTTTAAGCTCTGGTTTACAGAACAAAATAATTTTTTGGCCATCGTTCCCTCTTTCTTAATGACATCAATTGCCATCAAGGGTCGCCAATACTTTTGCTTTTTAAACTCTTAATTTATTTAACCATAATATTCAATAAAATCGAAGGAAACGTACGCAACCAAACTTTAAATCCTCATTTTCTCTCTGTATTTTAACAAATAATAATTGTCAATAGATCATTATATTAATATTAAAATCAATAGGTCAAGTTTGGGAACCTTCATTTCGACATCACTTTTGTAAGTTGAACTCGTGTACGTTAAGACTAACGTACACGAGTTTCTTTTAATATTGCTGGTGATTCCTTGGTAAATTTATGCCAAAAATATCAAGTTCGTGCATTAGATTGTGCGAGAGCTTTGTGTAAAAAATATCTTAAAATAACTCTTCAACGAGAATAATAGCATTCGTACAAATATCTTGTCACTTACTGAATAAATTGTCATTTATTATTAGTAGATCAGAAATATTTAGTGGATATCTAATACAATGAGGTACTTGAATTTTAATATAGCACCCTGAATTAAATTGAGTAAGAAAAGTAGAGCATTCCCTCGACGGCAGGATGAAAGAATGCAGCTCATTTAACCCTCAGACCGTAGCTTGTGCACCATTGATGTAAAACATGAAATGAATTATTTAAAAATTGGATGAAAAATTCGTATTTTCAATCTCAAAGAGAATACACAAGCATAGTCTACTACCTCAGAATTATTTATTTCGGATCATATCATAGACGCAAGGACTACTATCCTTACGAATAATCACTTTTTGCGGTCATAACGGCTGTAGAAGAACGTATAAATCGATTTATAGCTTTGAAAAATTGTTCGCAGAATAACAAGAATACGAACCATAAATTCTTAGCAGAATTTCATCTACCTTCTGAAGTTAATATCGAATAGATCCTTTACTCAAATGTAAACATTGGTTGAAAATAAATTAAACCACATAATATAATGGAGTAAGTGTGTAATACCAGAACTATCCTTATATAGAAAATCTGAGGGTATCCAATTTATGCATAGCAATACTTATAATTCAATTTTCATAAATCCGATTTTCGACTTCATGAACACATTCAACGTCTTCACATTGGGAAATTTGGTTATATTTTTGATTTCTATCCAGAATCACCACGGAGGTTACTTCAATTGAGAACATGTTTATATTAGCCACTAATGCGTGTGTCTACGTAACCTGCATCAGGGTAGGTTCAATAGACAGAGATCTGGATTTATCAACAGGAGACCTGAGTAATCATACTGGGCCTCTGGGACTTTGGAGTGCAAGATATCGGTCAAACAGTGACATTCGCACGCTAGGACGATCGATATGGATTACTTACTGGATAGCGTTGGCAAACATTCTTAATGTAGTAAATGAAATAAAAAAGATGACTGGATTGCGCAAAAATAAGAAGCGACGACAAGTTTCAAAGATTAAGCGTCATCATTAGGAAGATACGTGAACGCGCCAGTTAAAATTAAATTTAATGTCAACCGAAACAAATTTTATCTATTCTAGTTACTTATTATTTATTCTAGCTACGTTTTATCTATTCATTTTACTTATCTCCTTATCGATTCAGTTAAAAGTTACCATGCGGCAATGGCTGAAATAGTTGATTATAAACCAAAGTAAGATCCGAAGAATTAGTATTGCATTATATTGAGGTATATTTAATAATTTTTAACCCTCCATGATTCACGTTTATCTTATATAGTCGGTTAAACTGTAATATTAAGGGTATTTTTAATGTTTATAACAATTATTAATTATTAGATTACTTATAAGTTATTGTGTTACTCATTGTATTTAATATTGATACTTAACACTTTCTTAATTAAGGCATATTGTTCATCGTTAAATATTATTATTAATTTTAAAAGAGTTTTGTTAATCTTTGATATGAAAAAGTACATACCATGTGTGGTTTTGTTAAACGTGATGAAAGTTGTGGTTTCTTGTGTATAGAATGGATTTATACGAATATTTGTGTTCATTTCCACAACCACCGAAATTACCACCGAACAGATGTCCTTGTGACGAATTTTTGATAACAAACAATTATATATTTTGAGAATATATAGATTTATCAATGCGGGTAAAATTAAGTGACAGTTACGATATACTCAAAGGAATGGTGCACAGTATATGGTAATGCTTTTTTACTCATAATGTTCTTATTTTCGAACTAAATATCCACTTAAGTAGGAGTACGCCGTTACGTTTGGCAAAAGAGCGGTGCCTAATTTTCCTTTACTGCAAGTCGGCCCTTATACTCTCCACACTCTCGAAAGTTGTCACCAATTTACGTGAAACTTATACATATGTATATCAACACTGAATCCGCCGAAAATCAGAATTTAGATTGACAGTTTAGCAGACTATGAACTTTTCCAGAACAAATCGAGAAATTTTCGAAGAAGGAAGAGATTCCTCTTTCCCTTGGTAATATTTTGCGTTTCCGGAAGCCACTTTTGGCGTTGATTGAAACCGATAAAGTTCATCTGAAAGTGCATAAGCTTCCCAACGCGAAAAAAAATAAATATTTGACGAAACTTATAAGAGCAAAGGGACGTAAAACGCTAGCACATGAAGGTGGACGCGGTGTTGGCGGAAAGGTCATTTAAAGGTCATCTGCTCTTCATTTCCATTGACATACACAAGAAACCATTGAAAGCAATGGGAGTTTTGCGTCTCACAAAACTGAATATTTAAGAAACTTTGCGCGCTAACCTGCGCGGATAAGCAGTTTGATCGCTGCCAGAGCTCTTCTAACGATTAATCTTTTACGTTTACAGACAAAATTTCTAAACTCCTATATTCACCTTAATAGGAATGGAGCGATTAAAAGATAAAAATTAAGAGGTATTGAAATGCGTTTCTAAAGAAATCGCGAAAACAAAATTTTACTGTCATTTACAATCCCACGCAGAATATTTTATTCCGGGAACTGCTATCTAAATTGAGCAGTCATTTGGATTTGTTTCCCCAAGCAACTCTCGTGAATACGCGGCAGTATGAGAAAATATTGGAAGCCATAAGTTGAACCCGATGGCTTTCGAAAAACGCAGATATTCGGTCAGATTTATATCAGTTTTTGAGTGGCCGCTTGGGGGAGAGAGATGATTTACGTCGAAACCCCAGAGAACAGATAATTTTCCCTATTCTCATCCCTTTTGATTAGCTACTTTAAAGAGGGCGAGGGATCCCACGGGAAGTATCCCAAAGGAATGATAAACACCATTTGGTGATGAGCCCTGATCGAAAGCCCTTAATCTCTGAGGAAAATCAGGGAAGATTCTCATAAAAACGCCATCGACGATATTTTGCTACGGAGGAAATCCTAAAGTAGGTTACGGAGAACGGAATTCATAACAGCGACTCTTGAGCCTCGTAGATTGAAACGAAGAGCGTAGCAGAATCCAATCAAATTATTCAGAGGGCAATCAACGAGTCGTTTTCTTTTCCTCAAATGTTGAGCATCTAAAGTATCCTGAAGGTGGAAGAGTCTCATAAGGCCATTCTAACCTTTGCAATTCGATAGGAAGGGATTGATCTTCAGAAATTGCTTTTCTAATGCAGGTGAAACAATGAAGTATTACTAAATTTTTAGGTTTATTCTCGGTAAGTTGGGAAATTCTCTTGCGGAAGCCCTTCATAACGCATTGTTTATACCAACTGAATGACTTTAACTGCTAGATTTCCTCGGAAGCTAAAAACTATTGATAATTAATAATGCAATCAAGAACTGTACTGTGTTTTTAGCCCCCTAGACAGTTGATGCATGTATCATTCGACGTAGTTTTCGCTTTTTCATGAATACGATCTTAAAATTACAATTATTCTAAATAATGACCTGAGATCACTCATCTCTAGTTTTTGAATCAGAGTTTTCATCGATTCTTCTTTTAATAATTTTCTTTATCTATTTCGATTACTTGCTTCCCTTATTATTTTATTGATATATTTCAGTGTAAATAAAATTACAATAGATAAATTTTCCTGCTTTTACCATTATTTATAAGATTTAAGAAGAATATCGTTTGAGAATGTCAGAAAACGTAGATGGAAAGAGGCTCACTTTAGAAATTGAAATTATTCATGCAGGGGTTGCCGGATAGGCATGCGGGCAACGCGCCCGGATCTAGTGAAAGCAGTCCTGGGTTCGATTACCGGTGGAAGCACTCCTGGGAAATGATCTCAGCTGTCGGAGGTTTGTTTTTTTATTACTACTTTCTTTTTCGTTGAATTCTCCTTAAAATTTAGCTAATTAACATCGGTTCTGTGCATGGTCCGGGCTTAGTGCGCACCATTTTCGTCTTATACAAAAATTGTTAATAATTGTAATATAGTCGTGGAAATAGGTTTTAGGGCACATCGTTTAAAGAGTTCATTGTTTTTCACAAACTAATTGCATCCATACGAGGAATATAGCATTTAGAACGGTGAATGAATCACTTGTCGCATGTCGAAAGGTAATTTTCAGGTGATTTATGTAGACGAAGAGCATAGAGTAAAACGGAATATATTTCGAAAAACGAAAGTTGTATTCTTACGTTGAAAAAAATGAAAATTGAGAAAAATTAGAGGTAAAAAAAGTACGAGTGCAACGAAGATGTTTTACTTTCGTCTTTTTTTAGAGAACCACATAATAACTCTTTCAATTAGTTGTCGTGTTGTCAAAAGTGCTTCGACATCCGAGATAATTTCGTAAATATGAGCTCACAGCGATACTCGAACACGCTGCTCACTGCGCTATTTGCTATATATCTACCCTTTCAATGAAACTAATTTCAGCGATTGGGATATTCTCCTCTATAAATCTCCTTAAACTCCCTCCTCTTAAAATTTTAGTTTCGTTTGGAGTTTTTTCCATAAACTTCCCATTTTAACTATCTGAAAAAATTGTAAACTTTAATTTCTTGAGTTTTAACCTAAGTTTTCTATGTGACAAATGTGCAAGCTACTATTACGGGAAATTAAATGGAAAATAGATGCCGAATAGCTGAGGACTACTACTAATTCAACCGATATAATTGAATTAAATTTAACTTAGGTAATGAACATAGCGTATGAAGAAGCAAAAGTACTTACTCCTGCTCCTTGTGCCTTCTTCTCACATATTGTGCGCCTTATGAAGAACTATTCCATTATTCCTTTCATTCGAAGGCGAAGATATAAGAAAATGAGCCATGCGGTGTTACGCCTAGTCATTGGCCTCGGAGGGGTTACTAGCGCTAAGAGCATTGGTGACACCCTCCACTGTTATGGCCCCATTAACTGAGCCGGACCAACCAAGGCGCAATTTCTCCCGTATTCGAGTGGGCCTAACTGATGGAACTGAGGAAAAAGTGAGACCCCCTGCCGCGCCAAGACCCGCTTAAACCGACATTGACTATTAAGGCTCAATAAATTGATGAAAGAATTTCCAGAAGGGCGTGAGAATACTTAGGGCATGAATTCAAGACGTAAGGACCTACATTATGACGCCGGGGTGGACTAGATATCTTAGTTATGTTTGTATGAGTCCATTTCGAGTAGAAGCGTAACTAGGTTTCTCGCGCCCTTTTCCGTATCTAAGAGATTACTTTCAAACAGTTTCGTTGAGTGGTAAAATGGTAGCACATGATAATGTTTCGTAATTATCATATTTTATTTCTATTGGACTAGCAATTGAGGTGTTATTTCAAATAGATTTATCAAGATTCATTTTATTCGGATTCATCATCCTTCAAATAGATTTATCGTATCGAGTTAAAATCACCCAGTCTGTGGCGCGTTTGGCAATGCCCCAATACAAAGGGTACGCCTCTGATTGTAATCTAATTGATCTTAAAGTCCGTTATTAGTCTAAATTATATCCAATAAAGACCTATTCGTTAATTTAACTTTCAGGAAAGAAATTCCAACTAAATAATATTTCCGTTTTCGTGTAAAAAGATTACAATTCAGAATACAAAGAAAATCGAAAGCTGATGTAATTAAAAAGTCGATTAGCATTCGCTCAAGCGGTTATAAGTAGATTTGGCAATTAATAGGTCTTAAGAGCTAATGATATTAGTTCTTTAATGGATTATAGATGGTAGACAATTGTTATAATTATTTTATCTCCGAACATCCAAAATCTTTGAGAGGAATTCTGAAGAGGAATTAACTTCCTTGTATTGGAAATTCCCCGAATAGAGAGGGTGCAAATGAGCGTTCCCTGAAGAGAAGAAAAAAATTATCCGGAATAAGAGGAAAATTAGAAGAAATTTACATCCCGTGCAGATAAAATCAAAAATTTTTCGACGGCTTTAGGATTTCATCCGCGGAATAGACGGGGTTGAAAATTTCGCAATAAAAACTTTTAAAAACTGTGAATGAGCTATTTTCTCCTGTGAGCTATTCATTATAATCATTTTTCAGTCACAACAACAATTACTCACGATGTTTAGTGTATCAGGGTTCCATGACGCGAAGACCGTGGTAACGGATTACAACCTGTAAACAGTCCCGATGCAGGACCCTCGCAGGGAAAACAAAGGAAAGAAGCGATACCCCTTGGAATATTAATAGACACCGGAAGCGAACCCGTGGGGAAGGTGCAAAAAAATAGTTGGGAAAGTGCGATGATAATTGGGAGGAAAAGTGCTTACCCAAAAGCGAGGACATTCCGAAGAGGCGTCGCCGGAAGGGAATTCGTCTGGCGGCGGACTGAGAGCAGTTCTGACGGAAGGCGCATGCCCGATTGGCATGAGGGGAGGAAAAGAAGAAGAAGGGGGAGTAGGGGGAGGGGTGGAAGGGGGAGGAAAAGAAAGAAAGACGGGGGTTGGAATGGGGATGGAGTTAAAGAGCAGCAGACAGATTAATGGGCGACATTTAAATTCCCTTGTTGCGTTTATTATCTCCGAATGAAAAGGAGTTTACGGGCCGAAAAACGCGCGAGGATTAGCGAGAGAGGGTCCGAAGGCAGTAACATTCAAAAAAGTCTAATGAGTCGAGGAATCGCTCGTGTGTCGATGAATCGAAAGCGCTGATGGAAAAATCGATTGGGAGATCGAAGCAAATGCGATGTTTCGTCATGTGGCCCCGTTGCCATGGGAGACGAGAGACATCATCATCCTTTGTCCACCGTGCCGTGGACCGTGCCATTTCATGACGAGTTTATCGGTCGCGAAAAGCACATCGATCGAGGTGTTAAACTTTTAATGCCGTCCAGCGATTGCGATAGCTCGAGAAGCATTCTTCCATTACCTCGCTCTATCGCATGCGACTAGCGAGATCCCCGTCCAAAATGACGAACTTTAATCTATTGCATATCATGGCATGCACGTGATCTTTCTAAGCCAGAATGCATGAAATTTGAGTCCATAACACTTTGATGTATTTCTGATATGGGCGATAATCCCCGTGTATTATTTTGGGAAAATCCATGAGATCGGATTCAACATTCGACTTGATCGTCAGGGGGACGGGTTGTTTAAAACAACAGACTTTCGCAAAATTTTCCTCTATTTTGTTATAATTCTCGTGACTTCGAATACAAAACGATATTCCTTGGCGACGAAAAGAATCTTAATTCAGTTTCACTTCCTTTGAAACTTCTCTAAAGTTCGCAGGTCTAATATCTCTTTAATTTTGTAAAAAGACTGAAGTCTGTCCAAAATGAAAACTTTACGTGCATTCCTTAGTATGAATTAATTACATGCCGTCTAGAGTCGAACCCAGGATATTTTTCTGAAAGTAACGTGGATTATAGCATAGCCAATCAGACCTTATGAATTCCGTTTTCAATACTTCTCTCTTACAAGAAAGGTAGGCTATTATTTTTGAATTTGTCTCTTAATGCATTTCTTATGGGTGGTTCCTCTTGTTTACCCTCCTAAATATGTGCATAGATTCCGCGATTCCAAGTCGAAGTAGTTATTTTTCCAGGCCAAAGGGGAAGGAACTTCAGCGCGAAGGTAAGGATCCCTTCCGGAGAAAGTCCCTCCTATGTGGCATTTGCGTTACATAGGTAGTCACATTCTAAGGTTACGTTCTGAGCATATTTTCATATCTTGAACTGGTCATAAGTCGGATGTATGTTGCGAGTATTCCGTGTTGTGAGGTCTTTAATCAACCCATCCGCAGATGGAGGTTGATTTTGGACATTAACTGGGAGAACTGGAGACGTCATTTTTTATTAAAACGCTTGATTCCTATTACATTTTAAGATGATATTATAACACCTGATGTACGAGGGTGGCCTGAAAAGTTTCCGACCCCAGATTTTTCAGAAATCTTAAGAAAATTTTCAGAAAACATGTCGAGAAATGGCGAAATGTCGGTAACTTTTCAGACCACCCATGTAAGTATCCTTGAAGGTTTTTACGTATATATCGGACAGTCTTACTTTAAAAAATTACAGTTGGGTCGTAAGACCCAAGTCTTAGAATTTTGAACTTAAAATTTCAACAACTAGTAGTCTTTCAGTGACTGCAAATTAGTCTTTGGATTCCGGGTTGTAGGGCATGTGTGAATATTTACCAAAAATTGGTATTTGATATAAATTTATACACTTAGTTTTGATCATATTCCTCAAGAATATTTATGCTCGTCGATAATTAAATTCATCGCCGACTTGAAACGGATAAATCAAAGCAAAAAATTAATCAGATTCATGGAATCGAAATTTCTAGCTAAAAAAATAAATAAATATAATAAAACATACATTCTATCTTAGTTTGAAACTTCAGCTCTTCATAATTTCTCCATAACTTATAATTATTCAATTACGTAATGATATTACTATACTGTCACCACCAAATTAATATTATTAAACCGCTACAGATTGTATGTTAAATGGTCACTGAAAAAATTAGTTTTCGTAACTAAAGATAGAGAGGCTGTGATAGCGGTATTCTTTGTAGTCTAGTCGAGTGTCCGGCTTTCTCTGTAGGAACATGATTTTATTAAAACGAACGAACAGTAACTATTCTCACTGAGAGAGAAATGTTCAGTCTCTTCCTAAAATATTAGAGAAAAGGTCCAACCCAACATCTTTAAAATATTCCTTTTACCAGACGACCTTTCAATAGGAAAGAGACCGCTCGTTACCAGCGCTTATCCCTGAAAATCCCACTTTAGCCTCCTTTTCAACGAACAAAAGCAGGCCTCTTGCTTTGAAAATGTCTCGAACACACGTATTTCATATGTATTCAGTGAATTAAATTGTCAAAGAAACGGATTCAAATACATAAATATTTAAAAACAAGAGAAAATGGATGTGGATACTTGGGCGCGTAACAACGTAAATACAGTTGGTTGCATACACAAGGGTTAAAAAATTACGTCGTAACTTTGGATGGCTGTCGCACAGACTTTAGACGGAGATTTTCTGTAATTATCTGCATAGATGAAAAGGAAAAAGCTTCTCGTTTTACTCTTCATGTAAACGCCGTCCTTCTTACTGTTCAAGGGTTTTATAATCAACATAAACATGTTGTATGAAACCATGGAAATGATACATGGGATTACGGATCCTCGGAATTTTATGTTAATTGGAGAATCAGAAAGTCTTTCGTGATTCCGCGCAAGTAGTAAGGTAAAATGAGAGTTGAAAAATTAGTCAGAAAGGATTTGTTTGCTGATTTGGCCAAGGCTCTTAGGATAATACAATATTTTTATTGAGATCACTAGAGATATAGGGACTGGAAACACATCGACATAAGAATCGAAAAATATAATAGACGGGCTTATAGCTGGCTTACACAATAGAACATACCCGTAAGGAGATTCATGCCAGGTAAAAAATCTCAAAACTTATAAGTAATAATAACCATTGTAAAATGTATGTTTAACTGCCTAAAAGGGGTATTGGAAAGTATTCTTACGTTTACAGAACAGAATAAACACGGAATAAATTACATGAAAAATATTCTAAACCTCTTAACATATTAGACTTTAGCATAACGGAATGATGAATCCAGTTTGTTTACATCTACTTCTTTAAAATTTCCAAATTTTTGAAGTTCTTCTTCTATCTTTTATATTACGATTCAGCGTCGTAAATACTTTTCCAAAATTAGTGTATCTGTGTGGTTTAAATGATACTGTTATCTGATTACTATATCTTTTTCTCGGTGTCCTGAAAGAAGATCACGTACATTTCGCTACAGTAGAAATATGTGGAACTGTCGTCACATTTTTGGAGGTGGCTATCTGAATTCGGTCTGATAAAGACATCTAAATATTTTCCTTACAGTCCAAGACATCTAAATATTTTTTTGCTCGTACTAATTATCGCTTTTTTCTATAATTTTAAGAGAGAGGTTTTGGAAGCTATCATAGAGATGAATATTGCATCTGATTGTCATGTTTCCAGAAAACGTTTTCATGAATGTAGATATTGCAAAAGTAGTATCAGCATAAATGGAGTTTTTTCATTACATTTTATCCAGGCTTAGGACCGGCAAAATTATTAAAAATATATCATCTTGGCGTATTTAAAGACAGCTTTTTTCGGCTTTCTGAGTTTCTTTTTAGTATTTTGTGTTTCTTTCTTCAATCACGCTTTATCCAGGCTTTGGAAAATAATTTATGATGCATGATTTGGCCTGATCAAAAGTCAGTTTTTGTTCGGCCTAGTCAGGTTTTTTATTTTCATTTCTCGTTGTTTTGGTGCCATATATTTTTAAGTAGAATTAAGTTCAATATTTTTTTTGACTTGACGTGTCTATCAACAATTTATTCCATGATCCGGGAGAATTTCCATATGAATTTCGAAGCCATTGTGTGATCTGAATGACAGATAGCTTCATATCCATTTAGTTAAGGAAGGAATTTAACGTGAGCTGAATTGTTGTAGGTCATTATTATCCGTGCCTGTATCAATGGCGTTGACGTTGACACCGAACTTTTTCCACTATTAATGCAAATGAAGTAATTAATCAAATTACTATCATAGAGTGCGCAATGTAATTAGACGATGGGTGTGGAGTCGAGGCAATGGAAAAAATGACGTTTGAGGACTCCATTCAGGTAAAAGGTAATCCATTTATGGTAAAAAATACGATGTTTATAACATCATGCTTCTCTTCATGTTTCATGTACATAGGAAACAACGCCTTAGTCGCAATATTAAAAAAACGAAGACGTAGGAATAATTATAAATATGCCATCTGTAAACTGTCGATTCTCAACTGGATTCGTTCGAATTATTTTCGGACTTAGTTGCAGTCAAGATCGAAATATTATCAATCACATCTAATTCCAAATCAACTTTCCATTTGTCAACTACAAATCGGACTTGATTGATAACCAGGAGAATTAATAATAACATTAATAACTAAAAGAGTTTCAAATTTTTGATATATCAAAAAGATGCTAACATCAATATAGCAAAAATACAGCAGAGTTTTTCGTACCTCTTACAGAAATACAGCTAATAATTCTTAATTCATCTAAATACATTCTCGTAATGATATGTATTCATAATATTTTAGGAAAATTCGTCTTATATTTGTGTTTTTTTGAGAAATTTTCATCGGAGTCCGAGCCTTATCTCAAAAATTTTCGCTGTCGAAAATTCTTCCGTCGGAATCAGAGCCTCAGATCTACATTTAGTACTACAGAGTATCATTATTGTGTCTCATCCCACTAAAATTCTTTTTATTATTATTGTTGTTGTTTAGTGTGATTATTTGTATATCAAGTTACTTTCTAAGGGGTTCTTTCAAACTTGCTACGCAATTTTTCGCGGACGCTTTATCTCTCAACTTTTTAATATAATAGAGAAATACATAAAACTGAAAAGTTCGTCAAAATTTTTATTATTATGGTTCTTGGAGAATAGCAATAGTAGGCTATAATAAATTATTTACAAATTCTTATAAATGCCTTTATTAATTAACTGGATGCCTCTGCAAAGTAGGTTTTATATTTAGATCTTCATACAGAGAATAAGGTGCCTACAATTTGTAAGGCCTTCCCTTGATTGAAAGATTAAGAGGCATATTTAGATTTCTTTGCATACTTGTATATCCTGCTGAATTTACCGAAAGGAATGTACTGATTAGGAAATCTTTATAACTATTTGGAGAATAAAGAGAGACATTATTTGAAACACAACACATTCATTTCAATAATTTATTTCTATAATCCAATGGTGATGGTATGAAATAGATCCATGGAACAGGGTTTAAGCAATCACTCAATGGTGGATGTATTAATGTAATCCTCAAATGTCATCCCTCCCATTGCCTCGACTATACATCCATCATCTAATTACATCACGTACTCTAAGGTAGTACTTATATTAATTACTTAATTTACTTTAAAAGTGTGTAAAAAGTTCGATGGTAACGCTAACCTCACTGATAAAGGTACGGGTAATAATATAAAGTTATCTGACTTTCAGATCATAAAATGTCTTCGGAATTCCAATGAAAATGCTCCCATAACATGGAATAAAATGTTGCTAGACCAAGAGATTAACTCAATATAATTTAAAAATATATGGCAAACTATAATTTTAAGTGATAGTAAAACAAAACAGTAAAATAGAATGTCTAAAACCAACAAAATCTGGCTTTAAACACGACATCAAAGATGCCACGATTCGACGTATTTTCAGATCCCTCTGATGTTTCCACCTGAACTAATCGTTTTTTAGTGGTAGTATTTTTCAAGGATTTGGCTTCATAATGAACGAACTATTTGAGGAGGGAACTGTTTGCATGATAATCTTAATACGACATTATCATGAATTTTTCCCCCTTAAGCATCTCTAAAACCATCTTGTGATATTTTATTCTTATTATTCAAAATTTCTTATGGAGAGTAATTTAAAAGGCCATTTAATTTTTCTTAACAGGAATTTAAAGAAAATAGCATCCATGTAACTTAATTTAAAAGCACGGAAGAATGTAAGAGAAACTGAGTAAGACTAAGAAATTGCTCTAAAGTAATGATATGACATAAAGCAAAATGAAAAATAATATAGCTTCAGAACGTATGAAAGACCTGAATTCATATATAAAAATTTAGTTCAAGCTTTCTTTGTAGGAATGCACTGTTAATAAGGCATACGAGCATTACTTCTTCCCAAAGCTTATTTCTTAATTCTCTTTAACGCGGGAATCATTCTTCGATTTCTCAATTTAATAGAAATTGATGATTTATTCAGGGGATGTCATTTGATTTTATCATCATATTATATACATTTACAGCAGCAGTCCCGCTGCGTAAGTTAACCTCCGTCTTCTTCTGCATGTGCTGATGCATGCTGAAAGTGTTTCAGTTTTTCTTGGTGTAAATCTGCGATGAAGCAACGCCTTGAAAATAGACCTTCCGATTTGGTAAGAACCGTCACAGGTTAGCCAAATTTTTCACCGAATCTTCGCTTGCAAGTGACCGGAATACCTGCTTCGGTTAACCTGTTGAGTTCCAATTTACATCAGAGTGTAAAACATAGCATTAAATTATAAAAATCCTTTATTTAAAACATTTATTGAGCAAAAAAGTAGGAAAAACCTCCTTATTTTTGTAGAGTAAGACTCGCGTTCAGCGGTTGAATATTTTAGCATGAAATTTGAATATTCTGTTCTCAATTTAAAATTCTTTAATAGTTCTTATTCATACTTTTTTTACGGTGGAAATTCTTGTATTCATCTTTCATAAAGGCATCACTGTAAACGTTTCACTTCAGTTGCGTAGTTTTTGCCCGTAAGGATTTTAGTAATGACCGTGATACTCCTAGATAAAATAAATCCCACCATAAACTTTCTAGGTTTCTAGGTGTTGGTTACCTTCTTGTCTGCTGTAGCTTTTATACAATATATCAACTGTAAGTCATCATACTATTGTGCATGGCTCGTAATAATGTTTCCAGTTCTCTGATTCATACGCCTTCTTCTTTCCGTTAGCCCCATGTGCCTGAAAACTCACCACATAGTGCCATTTCCACTACCTGATACCCTCTATCTAATAGCTTACCCCAAACCCTAAATCATCTAACAAGTATATCCTTTATCTTCCCCTCTGCTTTATCCATAGAATCTTCAGTCCACTCTCTTTAACAATCTTGCTCCTGTCAATATGTGTCCACCCATTTCCTCTGCTTCCGTTTTATGGCTTCAATCAAAATCCTATCTTGAAGGAATTCTTCTCGGGTTAGCGCGCAGGTCAACTGTGGAAACATCACCGCTACCGAAGTTTTGATGACGGGTATTGTCACCGAAATGTCGGTAGCAGTGATGTCTCCAGAGTTGACCTGCGCGGTAACCCGAGAAGATTTCCTTCGAGTCATCCATCAGGAAAGTTGCAGAAAGTCCGTTCTTCTCCCACACCTCTTCTTCGTTCGTTTTTCTATTCACACAAATTCGTTGGAAATCCTTCGCCACACCAATGCTTCCATTACTCCGATTCCCACGTTTCTTCAGATTCGTATTTCTCACCCATGCAAACAAACAGTAAGGAAATATGAAATTAATGGAAAAGAAATTGTACTTTTCCATTCATTTCACATGATGGATTCCCATCATACATCGCCTGACTCTGTGAATTTTATTTTAAAGAGTAAGGATTTTACTTATCCTTTCACTCATGTAAAAGACATCAGAGTAAGAATTTTATTTATCTTTTCTGGGTCTAATTTTAAGACAATTCGCCGCGGTCGTTTCGCCGCGAGCATCATCGAATAATTATTCAATACTTAAAGTTAAAGCTATGTACTGAAATCTGCTGGAAATTCATTTTAAGTCAAATGAGAAATAAAAAGTTTTACTTTCCACAATTTTACAAATATAGGCGACCATGGTTTCGGTGTGACCTGAAGATTGTGGAAAGTAAAACTTTTTATTTCTCATTTGATTTAATTAACAGTTAATACATGTAAATTACAATGGAACAATTTATTGATTTGCTAAACAAGATTTTCCTTCATTTAAGGAATCCCCCGCCCCCAACCAACCACCCTATGCAACTAATTACGAGGTCGTAAATAGAGTTAACTGATGAAAATTACTACATACTATACTGCAACCACAACAAAAGTTAATTATGGTATGAGCCGTTGTGATGACGAAGTATGCTTATTTATACCCTTTGCTGACATTTGCTAACCAAAATGACTTCCTTTTTAGACAGCCGTATCTATATTTAATTTCTAAAATTTACTCTACATATGTATTAGAAATGCTAAAAATGAATTTAAATTTGTTAGGGAAATAAAAGATTGGCTGCAAAATCATGCAGAAGTAGAATTTTGGTTAAGAAAGATTATATAAACATGTTTAATGTATTTCCTTTTAAATATGTTCAATGTATTTAAGTTTTATTTTTGTATATTTTGTATTCTTGTACTGACACATAGGTCATAGTTAAATTTTACTTTTGGTATCAATACAGAATACATATATTGATACAAATCACGGAAAGGATTTTTATCAATATATGTATTCTATTATTGACAAGGAATAATACTATTATTATTATGTACACCAAACAAAATTCAGCTTCCACGGCATCATCAAGCAATAATTTTCTTCTAAACTGAAAGGAAAATTCCAAAATATATTACACAAGTAATATATTGTACAAGTAACATTTTAATTCTTGAAAAATCGTTGCGGCGAAAAGTCTCGCAGCGAATCGTCCCAGTCCCTCCTTTTCTAATGTCTTTTTCATGACCCGTCGTCAGGTTTTCTTAATTCTTTTTCCACCATAAATTAAGGAACCTCCCTTCAGCGTGAGTATTCTAAAAGGACTGAGTTTTCGGATGACAGCAACTAAAGAGACTTCGCGCACCTCGAGGACGAGAAGATTGGTCGTTCTCTACTCAAGCATTCCTTCACTCCCCTCAAGTCTCTTTTTAAAGGTATTCTCCAACAAAAAAAGACTTTCTCGCGACGAATTTTGTCAATGGTTTACTTGTTAGTAAACGTCGATTCTCTGGCTTTACAGGGATAATGTTTCAATATACATCGGCATAGATTGTCACAAATGCTAATTCATGCGAGATGCGGAAAATTCATTGCTGTGGAGAACTAAACAGAGAATTACGGGATGTACAGCACCCCTGATTCCGTAAAGGGGTGTTTGGCTCAAGTGACTTCCAAAGCTACTGATTACCATTGCAAAGAGGAATGCTTGGACTTTCGAGGCGTCAGCGCAAGCACAATTTGTAGATGTGGTAATGTAGATATATCCTAGGGATATGACACAGGAACCAAAAAAAAATTCGAAAAAGAAAAGAATTAAAACTACGAAGACACAAGTCGTAAACAAAAATTATGAAGAGCTGATAAACCTAAGGTGATAAATTTTCAAGACAATTATTAATCAAACAACGAAATCAAGTAAAATGAAAAGACATATTTTCTTTGTAGGAAAGCGACCCACCTGGTGTCCTCGTGGAAACGGAGGCGCTTGGCATGGCCTCGCTGTGTCGACGTCATCCTCAGCTGCCTTTCATTTCTGCAGGGAAAACATTTAAAAAAGATCAATATGGTGACAGAATATTCACGCACTCTTATAAATACGCTACTAGCCGAGGTGCCCGGCGTTGCTCGAGAGTGGAATTGAAACTTTTTTCGAGAAAGACTTTTCCGAAAGCGAAATGTACGACCATTGGTGTAAAGATTTTGAATGATAGGGCAGACTAAATCTACAACATGAAATCACCTCATATTTGGAACTGATGTTCGTATTCTATGTGTCTACTATCAGGTAGATGCTGCGGAAGTTGTCTTCATACGTTATGAGAAAGAGAGAGGACGAAAGCAAAATTGTTTACTGTTTCTCACGAAGATATTCTTGTTCAAGCTATAGAAAGTCTTCACGGGAGACTGATCGTGCCGTTTCTTGGTGTAAAACCGACTCAAATTTTTAGACATCCTGATAAGACGCAAACCTGACGGCACTCTAGGCCACAGCGTGTACCGGAAACCAACGCACACGGACCGGAAGTAGCCACCACCATCCGGCCCAATTAATGTCCGTGCTCACGACGCTCACCCTATATAAGGAGAGCGTTTTGAGATATCGGCATTCGCCCTGAAGATGGCCGCGGTGACAGCGGCCGATAAGTCGGTTTTACACTAAGAAACGACCCGGTTAGTCTCCCGTGAGGACTTTCTACAGCAGACCATCCACCCGGAAAGCACCAAATCCTACATTATTCTCGTTCAAGTTTGCGCGGGAATATTGCAACAGCAACATGTAGAGAGCACGTGTTATGAGATTCATTGCTATTGAAAGGTCCGACTGACGGGAGATCGTCACATATTTTTGGCAGAGTGGTTGAAGAGATGACACTGACCGAAAACAGACAGTAAATCGTAAACCCATAGTTGTGGAGGTGATTTCGGACAGTTATTTAGATGTTACTTTTATATCATTACGCATGATTCAGTATGACGCTCAGCATTTCTAATGAGAATTATTCCTGTAAATTAATTGTTTTAAGTCGTTCTACATATTACCTAAATCAAGAAAAAATTTCAATTGTTTATCTCCGATGACTCCTTAGAGGTCTGTAAAATATGAAATTTTACGAGAACTGCAAATAAATAAACATGAACTCAATTTTAAAATTGTAATCATTCGTAAGGCGACGGATTAGGAAAACAAAGGGAAGAATAATTAATAATACATCGTCATGTTTTGTCAAACTTGAGGTGATTTCAAGCTTATCCATAATGATAAGTACTCGGATTTTTCACAATATTTTTTAGTATTACTAATCTCGAAATCGGAATTTTTCCTATTTATTTTATCAAAATTCATCACACCTTACTCCCTACTCGTTTTATAGAAACGTTCTTTACTTGACAACTTTGCGGAAAACTTTACGGAGATATCTATTCCAAACAAGATGACAAAAATCCCACAAAGATTAGTTAGAAGTGAAAAAAGGAGAAAAGGCTGGTATAATGTCCTATTATACGGTATAAGATTCATTACCTGAGGGAATCCCGCAATACATTATTCGCGAAGATTAAGGCTTTTCGATCTCTAATTTTCATGTTTTAAGCGAACAAACACTGATTACAATGTGATTACCAAGTCACATTTATTAAGATTGAGACTAGCAAATAAACCCATTAACTTTATCACTATTAGCATGCTTTTATCGTTAAATTTGTGGTTGAAATATACCACAAAGCGCTCCAAAGAAAAAATAAATATTGTATTTTTCAGCTAAGTGCTTGGAGAAATGTGAGGTGTAAGATTTGTTGTGATAGCATTTCTCGTGCTCTCATATCCGCTTCTCAGCCCTCTCCTCTACCCTTAATCCACGTCATAAGTGTCATAACTGAATTTTTAATTTCCATTTGGTTGGCTGTTGCTCTTGTTTTATAAAGCTAAATACCCTTTAATTATGAGTATAGGAGGATGTAATTTAATGATTAATGTTGCGTGTTGGCCACTTTGTTGGTAGACGGGTTTTGTGTAAATTAAATTTATCTCTGTAGGAGATCGTCAAGCGTTTTGTTTTTCATTCCGTGATTTCCGGATAGGACATATGTTTTTTTTTTGTTTCGGTCCCAAGATTGTCAAAAAAAATAGCCATTGATTTAAGATATTTGTTTAATAATTTTTATAATTCAGGAAAATTTATCTCAGAAAAGAAAAAGAAATATCCTTTAGATAAAACTGACATGAGTGCGCTTAGAGTCTGTACGTGAAAGAACTTTCTGGTGAGGACTACTCGTGCTGGTTTATGAATATAATAGAATAGCTACTAGTAGAGGTACTTTAGGAAATTGAAAGTCCAAGGTACTGATTTTTTTAATGATTTTCTTTTACATTTTTTCCTTTTATTCTTCTAGTCTTCTTCTGCTTCAGTTTTATCGATTTTTCACTCAGTATTCTCCTGGTAAACGTGCAGAAAATTTCTTCTCTGTAAAATGCTTCCCCTCTCTCATTTCTCTACGGAACTGTCTTCCGATGCAATTTCGAGATTCCGGTGAGGAAGTAAAAACAAAGCGACTTCTTCCATTCTATTAGTCGCCAGGAATTTCGTAGGTTAAGGAGGTAACATTATCTAAAATCTTCGTGCTGGCAACTAATTACAACTTCGAATGGAAAACGACGCCCTTGGATAAAAATAACAACATTTGAGAATGTTTTTCTAGTATTAAATACCGTGATTTATAGGATTATTCTTATATGTATTCTTCAAAAAAAATAATGCTTACGAGACTTCGAGAAATAAATGAAAATATAGGACGATTGTTAATTGATTAAAGATTTGAAAACTCTTTTATTGCAAAAAGATATTCGTAATAGCGTCGCTCAAGGGCTGGAAGCAACGTTAAGTCCAGCATTACCAGCTCTCTAGAAATTACTGAGAGTGCGTTTTGATAGATATGTTTTTATACACAGGGTTTCAAAGCAGTTGAGCACCTTAGGATGATAGCATGCTTCAACTTTCACATTTTCATTTGGTATGACTGATACAAAGCCTCTAGTTCTCTTCTGTTACTTATGACGAATTTTTATGAATATGTATCTTTTTACCGCAGTCTTTCTTTCTACATTTTCAGGATTCCCTCACAGATATGGAATAATGTAACGAAACGAAATCACGAAGACTTCTAAAATGAATACTGATAATTAAGTGAAAGCCTCTGATTCGAATTATTTTTATTATTAATAATCTAATAGTGATAGTAATTGAATTTTTTCGATAATTAATTTAAAAATGAATTTTGTAATAACTGTTTTTATAATAATCGATTTAATAACGATTAATTTAATAGTTAATATTAATCTGGTATTCTTAATACTTATGTATTTATAATGACTGGTGGATCATTTTATATTACCATTGTCATCTCAGAAGGTGTAATCTCATAATACTTGTAATTCTTACCCTTTTAAAGCACGTATTTTTTCTAATATTCTATAGTTCTCCTTATATATTTTGAATTTTATCTTCTTTCATTTTATTCGATTTTTTATCTTTTTAGAAGAATTTTTATAATTTGTACTGCCTTAATATTTTTTCTGCTTTCTCGCGTTTTTTTTCATCCTCCTTTGTGGGTTTTTTTTCCCGCAATGTGAGTTTTTTCTTTCTAAGCCTTCTGTTGCAAAGATTTTTTCCCACTGTGTAATCTTCCTCTCCTATTTTTAATTAATCTTCATAAATATTATAACAACATACGAGGTCAGATGGAATAGAGTCCCATATGGGACTAACCTTGCCAATAAAGGGTCTATCTATCTATCATTTACTCGGTTTTTGCTGGCTCATTGTTCCCTCATCCAGCTGTCTTCGTAGATACGTATCTCCTTTCGGCCGAGCACTTCATTCGAATCGTTTATTCACGATACGCCTCCATACTTTATTATCCTTCTTTATATATCTAGCTCTGACGTATCCACACATCTTTCCGCACAGCCCCTTTCATTCTTTAAGTAACTCATACCTCTTCTTTAGAAAATCACCACATTCTAGAAGCTTTGTCTCGGGTTGAAACCATTCACATTCTTCCCACAAACAATATTACTCATTCTGCTCCCATCCTTTAATAAGTCCATCTACGTGAAGCATTCGCCATACAGCCGTATTTTAGCCCATTTTCATCACTCATTACTGACACTATCTTTCCTGTTTTGTGCCGCACAGAATAATGGAAGAAGAGATTGGCTAATCACTATCTCACCTCATGAAGATATAAACTAGCCTACATACTCTTCCAACTGCTTTTGTTTACTCATATGCTTCCCCTTCCCAACTTTTGCTACTACGTAACACGGCTCCAAGTACACTTCTATAACAGCTATTTTAACTATTCATAACGTTATCTCAGACATGTCCTTCTGTTCCTTAATATCTTTTACTCTTCATTACATTGCCCTGGATTCCAAGAGATGCATAAATCGTATCTCCTGTTTTTATTTATTATTATTATATAATATTTATTTAGAACAAGTTTATCCTTGAAGTAATTCGCCAATTTCATAGTAAACCCTAAATTAGAAAAAAATGTTCCCTCCAACGGGTTGTATAGGTCTTTTGCTGAATCTTACAATAAGTACTAAATTAATTGAACCAAAAAACAATCAAAAATGTGAAATTAGTAGGAAAGTATAGAGGACCATAGCAACTTTGGTATATTCTTCCCACTTCCACTCTTTCGTATACACTGTGATTTGCTATCACTCTTCCTTTGCGATCAAATTGACATAGCATCTCTCCGGTAAGGATGTATCGTATGTCTTTATATACTTTTAAAATTGCAATGGCTTTTCGAATGGTTTCTTCATGGTCCCTCTACCAAGTGCTGCTCTCTACAACTTACTTGCCATTCTTTATCAGAATTTTCCCAGCCGTCACTCCAGAAGTTTCGAAGGTACTAAGTGTCGCATGTAATCAAATTCAAGATATAGTCATTAAAGAAATAAACTTTGTTCAATAACCCCATCAGCTTTATCGTGAATCCATGCTTTTATTAGTTTGTCTCGTTGGACCGTGCAATCAATTAATGTTCGAGCGGTATCGCGACGTCTCTCTTATTTGATATTTACGGAAATCTTTCGAACAAACGGAAAGAGGAGTTCCCAATCTATACACACAATATGAGAGGCAGTAACATACGCTGAAAAGAGCAATGAAGAAACCTGAAAAGTTACGTTGGTCACAGAAGACCTGAAGCCAGGAGCTGTGCATGTATTTATAAATGTTGGGAATATCCAAGAGAACACGAAAGCGGGCGGAAAACAAACGGAAACGCATTAAAATTGAGTTAATGGATTCACTGAAATGTATGACAGTGAAAACGCTTGGGGAAGACTACGTCCGACGTCGGATTGAAAATGGCGTATGATGAACACCCACGCCGGTAATAATCTGATAATAGCCATGAACTGTTGCATAGACTCCATCAACCTATGCTCTCTATACTACATTCCAGTCTTTCTGGTTAGTTTGATAGCTGAAAACTGTACTTAAAGTCTTTCTTTATTTCTTTGTTGTGTTTAAAGTTCACCTAACATGTAATATAATCACAGAGTGAACTTCAAATAAAAAAAATAATTACTCGTTCATCAAAATGAAGGTATAAAAATAAATACAATAATAAATATAGTAAATGTTTACATAACATGAATAAATAATTACTTCCTCTGATGTTTAAAGTCCTATTTTTAATAAGAAAATTTTTTCATTACAAAAATAACCGCAGTCTTGCGAAATGCGTAAACGTTATACTTAAACTATAAATATTTAATCAAAGTAAAAGATAAAAATAGCTACAGTTTTCTTTAATTATCTCACCCGGTTAGTTGATTGGTCAAATAAATTAAAGTATGTACCTCCTGAATTGATCGAAAATTTTTAATGGGGTCATACTGACCCTAAGCGACTACTCAAGTGCTTTTATGCCTTGGAAAACTGATTATTTCGTCTAAATGCATATATTTCACAGTTATGAAAAAGAAGTAGGTCAATGAAGGAAAAGTTTAACTTATTCCGTCTCTTTCTCCTTAAAAATCTATCCGATTTTCGTTTAGGAGTTTACAGTAGAGATAGCCAGAGAAACATCTTCTTCAGCGGAAATTTCTTTAGCTATCCTAATTAAATAATTGAAGTATTTAAAATGCTCCCTGATATGACCAGTTCTCAAAAATAGGCCATATTCAAATCTTCGTGTTTCTATTTCTATTATACGATTATGTTTCTTTATTTTTCCGAATATCATCTGCTTCTTCTGAAATTTCTTTCATATACGTGATTTCTGATAAATTTTCATCACGAAATACAGTAAAACCTGATTAAAACATTATTCGGAGAACCATGCAAAGACCGCGTCTTAAGTGGGTTAGCATCATAATCGGGTTTTGTAATGCTGGTTGCATTACGTCATATTTTGAGGAATAGTTAGCTTTTCACATAAAGAAAGAATCATATTTACTTAATTTTGCTCATTTTTCACTCTGCAATGAAGCAGTTTTTACCAATTTGACATTTAGGGAAGAATAACGATTTTTTAAAAGCAGTGGTGCACCACGTTCTCTCCGAATCTATGCTCAACAGAAGAGCGACAACTTAATCTACGTTCTGCATTGAGAAAAAATTGATGGAGAAAATCTCGCACTATCTCAGAGTTCGTATCGGTTCCGACGGTGAGATACAGATAGCTATGCTTTTAGTTCACAAAATTCGTCACTCAAAAGAAAAAAAAATCACAAGAAACCATTCCAGAGATAAGGCGAAGAGGACGACGGGGATGATGTAAAAAAAATTGCTCTATCGAATGAGGCTAAATTGGTCCGCAGAGGACGGGAAAAATCCGCGTCTTAAGAGGGATATAGGGCGTTTAAAGCGGTAATTTTTCCATATGTTTCGTGTGAAAGGGACCGGTTCCGTGAAGAAATCGCATTTTAAGCGAGGTAGTGTCTTAAGCGTAAGAGTAATATACGGGTTTCACTGTAGGTCAAATGAAACCAAATGTCAAAGGTCTTAAAATTGCCTCACCCAGAACCGATAGGTCTTATCATCATTTTTTTCCGGGCTAGAACTTATGTTCACTTCGAAGCAGTAAACAAACTATTACTGGCGTCATCGTATTTATATTTATTATTTTCGTGCCTTATAAAAAAATATCACCGAGAAAGATATACTTTTAGCGAAAATATTCAATGCGGCAATACAAAACTTATTACAAAACTTTTAGTATTATAAGTTATAGCTATAGTTTATGAAACAAGTGAGTGCAACGCACCCGCAAACACAAAAACAATTTCATATAAACTTCATTGCCCATACTTGCGTTTCCATAAGGAATATAAACAGGATGATATTTTTGTATTGTCCATATTTTATCTATGGCGTTCGATTAAGTACGACTAAAACATTTCAATAATTTCATTCATAGTTTTGAATTATTTATCTTTTTTTGTCTCATTATTTTCAAGAATTTTTCCTAACTCATACTGGTAGTCAAAATCTATACTCAGACTCCCATACTTATCTTTGTGATTCATTCTTATTTTCTTGGGGCTCTTAATCATTCTAATTACTGGCTCTAATTTACTGGCTTCTTATTAAGGAGGTTTAATTATAGACTTTATAGGAAGGTATCTTTGTATTTTTCACGGATAAATGATGTTATGATAGGAAAAATAAATGGAGAGATAAAATGATCCGAACTCATTAAGAGACCTAAGGCAGACCAGGATCTTCGAATATAGGTTGATTTTGAAAAATTTCGGGCCGAAAAATGTTACTCGAGCAGGGATAAGAATAAAATTATCGGGCTTAGTTTAGCAGACCTAAAGTGAAAGCTATACATTATTTTTCCTAATCTTCTGTCCTTAATGCTTCAAATTATACTTTTATATACACTCTCTTTTGAAATGGAAAGACATACATTATCAGACCCCTTGTTGGGTCTCATTTCTTGGAATTTTTTAATTAATTTAATTTCATACAGCTGTAAAATTCATCATATCTTATAGGTTTTGGTTTATGTTTTACATAAAGTTATATTAGAAGCAAAAAGTTCATTAAATTCAGAAGGGTAAAAAATTCTTTGAATAGGTATGAATATCATATATTTAACATTTAATACTGATAACAACACCCCTTACTTTAGCATTCCTTAAATCTTTGGAAAAATGTGTTTTTAATTTGCAGACCGCATGCTTACTCAGTTGTAACACTTTTTATCATGTTATTATCAGTTTTAATCAACTATTATTTCTTGATTTTCGATTCTTTGATACTAGTTTAAATTCATGATCTAAAAAAACTGTTAGACCTCTTATACGTTGCGACGTTAGCTATTATAAGACGTATAAATACCGCCCATACTTGCTATATATATCGATGCTTCAATATATATAGCGATTTTTATGCTCCGTATTCATGGTTAAAATCCATCTTTTAAGTTTGATTCACCGATTTTTTTCCTAAAGCTGTAGAAGACTCTCGTATTGCAACGACTTTTATTCAAATGACTTTCCAAAATATGGTTTTATCACGAAGTTTATTTGAATATCCCTGTAACTATCTTATAACTTTCATACAATCCGCAGCAGTCGTCGTGGAAATGGTAAATCCAATGAGTATCAAAACACAGCTCTTCATGCTATATTTCAGGTTAACAAGGAAGATATATTAAAGGTTACGAATTTTTAGATCGAAATAATGAACGAATGGAATGAAAAACTAAGCCATTGAAGAATAAGACACTCGAATCGAATGAATGTCAACTAAATTTACGAAGAAGTACCGATGAAGAAGTGAGCGTCATGAAAGCTGTAAGCTGTAAAGAGGACATCTCTCATGTATTTGGGTGGAATCTGCAACGGAATAAGCTGACTGGTAAACGACTTAAGTAACCAGAAAAGCCGTTTGTCCCAAAATATTTGGAACAAGCAAAGCGCCCTTAATTTTTTTTCATCCCTCCATTTCCATTTTAATTTCCTTTGATATTCTCGATAACAAACCACCGGCAAAATAAACGGCTTACTACTTCCATAATATTGAAAAACAGCGTGTGTGAATGTAGGCCGGTTGGACATCAATAGAAAATTCATCTAATAAAGTTCCCTGTGCTTAATTTAATTTGAAATCTTAAATAATTTATTCAAATGAAAATTATTAAATATATTTCTGGAGATGTGCGTAATGGTGAATAAGGAAAATTAAATGTGCTTTAAAGGGAGCGGAAGACTGAAACCTAGTAAAATGTTGTTAATGAGATGCCGAAGGGATGCATATATAGTGGCTTAAGATGGAGCTTAAAGAATGTAAGGGATTCTATCAAAAGATGTTATCAAGATAAGGAATGAAAGATGTACGCTTAAATAGGAAAGTATAGAGGAGCTATTTGAATATATGAGACAAAAAACAGGCAAAACCAGGGAGGGAATATCTATAAAGTATGAATTATTTTCTCTAATTTTATGTCCATAAAGTTTCAAATAATCATACATGTCCGTCTTTCTTTTGTAATTGGAAGACATATAGTACATTATCAAATTCCTCATTGGGTCTCATTTTTAATAACATTATTTAATTTCATACGGCTGTAACATCCATAATATTTTACAGCTTTTGGTATATGTATTACATAAAGTGATAGTAGAGGCAAAATCTTTAAAATCAAATCTCAAAATCAAAAGAATGGCTTCCGGATAGCCATGTGGGTGGCGCGTTCGACTTCGATGGAAGCGGTCCCGGGTTCGATTCCCGATGGAAGCTTACGTTCGAACACTTGTAACGATACTATTACTACAAATTATAAGGCTAAACAATTCTTTTATATTATAATTCTATGAGATAAAATCTCTAACGCCTTATAGGGAAATGAGGTTATATAAATGTATTTACTTCTGTAGATCTAAATATCCACAAAAGCGTGCTTTTATTTCTTCATTTCGTCTTTTAAAGAGGCATTATTTCCTCAGAGTTTCTTACCTTCCCTCGGACACCAAACCGTTCCTCAAACTCACTTTCTACCTGTCAGCCCATTCGTCTGCAAATTAACCTCGCCGGAATTTCACAATCACGGGATGTTACTCCAAGGATTTGTTAGTATCCGCACAATTCACACCTATCCGGGCTTGCTCTTTTAGGATCCCAGGGTCCTTTATTAAGTCAGAGGGCACATCATCTGTCTCACGGATTAAATGGAAAAGTCTCGCTGCGGTTACATTTCCCAACGCAGCTAATAATTCCGAAGGAATCTCATTAAGAGGCCTTGCTTCTACGTAATGCCCTATCAAATCCAGATCTCAATATTGAGTCGCCTCTCTCATTCTCATTAATTTCCCCTCCCACTCGCTGGCTTTCAAGCTCCCTTCGTCAGCGAAGTCTTTCAGCCTTTTCCTTCCACCATTCTGTCTTTTCTTCGTCTCAGAGCGGTTTCACTTCCGAACTCTAAACGAATGAATTGCTTTTCTTTCACTCCGAAAATTTCTCCAACGTTATTAACTACAAATTCCATGTAACCCACTGCTATGCACACTTTTTCTGATTTTACCTTGCGATAATCCATCTTTTTAACGATAAGGGTGGATGGGGAAAAACTAGAGCAAGTTGAACGATTTCCATACTTGGGCAGCCTTAAACTATAAAGCAAAGGAGTTTGGGATGAAATCAATGTGAGAAAACTAAAAAAATGAGGTTTTGCAAGGGAAAGAAACATAAATTAACGATAAAGGTGGATTGGGATAAACAAGTAGATCAATTCCCATACTTGGGCAGCCTTTTCTCTATGTATGGAAGATGGTCAACTGAAGTTAGAAATAAGTTAACATTAGCGAAAGAAGCATTTATGAAGCGATGGGAAGTGATGACGAAGGTTCTTCATAAGAGAATCCGGAAAAGATTAGTAAAATCTTTGGTGTAGAGTGTAATTTTGTATGGGTGTGAAACGTGTACCTTAAGAAAAGAGGATATTAAAAGATTAGAGGCTTTTGAGATGTGGGTATGGCGTAGAATGGAGAAAGTAAGCTAGGTTGATAGAAAAACAAGGAGGTGCTAGAGATGGTTAGGGAGAAAAGGGTGATAATTGAAGTAATTAGAAATCGACAAAGGAAATGGGTGGGTCAAATATTGGGAGGAGAAGGATTTCTGAAGAAAGTGATAAAGAGCAGATTAATAGGGAAAGGACCGAGGGGAAGACAAAGCAAAAGACCTTAGATGACTTAAGGGGTGGGATGAGTTACCAAGAAGTGAAAGAAAGATAATCTATACGAAATGCGAGGGCACATGAACCTACAGAAAGGTAGAACAGTCACATATCTTTTACTAACACCGTACAAATCCTACAAGTTTATTATGATCTTCAACCTCTTTGGTAGAGAACTAACTTCGCAAATTCTCCTATTATCTCCCATGGACATCACTGATTATTTCACAATACTTCGCCTACAACTTATGCTTACCAAACTTCGCTTTACTAAACTACAATAACTTCGCTTACAAAATTATTGATAGAGTTATAAAAGAAAATAGTATGAATTCGTTAGACATATTTCTGATAAAAAAATAAGTTGTCAAAATATTGCCATAGGGCCTGTATCAGAGGTGTTGACCCTCCGGACTTTTCCAACGCAATTTCCTCAAGCAAAATCGGGCATCAATTTTCGAAAGTTCTGGGTTACTCAGCAATAAAATTCGTCTTTTCTCTTTCAAGTACGACGTCGGACTGTTTCAATACATGCCAGGGTATCAAACCATAATATCATTTCGGTTTTCGCTAGAGTTAAATGAAAAAGTCGATTTCCGGTTCGGTTTCGCTCCGGCAGACACCGTCGAAACGGTTCGATCCGGATTCTTTGCTCAAGGATGATGTATTTTCTTAGAAAGTTTATCATAATTTGTAATATTTTGTGACATTTAATTACCTCTGAGAATGAATCTCGTGATACTGAAGAAATAACTTTAGTATTATGTCAGCTATTAGAGTGTAAATCTCAGTAAAAGAGTTTTTAATTTCCGTTTCGTAAGTTTGATAAACGAAACACGCTTCACTGGAATGCTAACTGGAAATAGGAACTGAAAAAAATAATGGTCTCCAGTTTCATTTCAAGTTAAAAAATTTTAATTTTTCAGTTCCGCCTCGGTTATGGTTATGCAGTTTATCGTTTTCATTTCCGGTTTGATTCCCTGACATTTCAAGAGCGTCATGTTGACTTTTCAACGCACCATTCGGATGGAAAAGTTTCCCCTCCTCCGGTTCCCAGTCTTTCAGTTTCTGTTCATGAGTAAAGCGAGAAACTTTTCTGTCATTTCTTTTTCGTTTTATCAAACCGCTAATAGAAGAGGAAATATTAAGTTAGCAAAAATAACTCGAAATTAGAAATAATATTTACTATGATCGGCATTTTCCATCATCAAGCGGAAAGATTAATAATTTTTTTTCGAAATATTCGGCATTTTACATCATTAAGAGGAAAGGATAGCTTTTACTTTTCCAGTTTAACAAGGTTTCATTTTTTTATTATTTTCTAGTATTCTTTTATTTATTTGAAGCTCTGACATTATCTTTGAACAGATTCATCCACTCCTTCCAACCAATTAACAACTATTATAAGCACTTTCGCCCACTCATCGATATTCACTCATCCCCTCTCCATCATTTTGAATTTCAAAGCACTACCTTTCCCATTCCAACAGAGACCCATCTTCATCGATTCTCTTAACAGCCTATCCTTGTACGATAAACGTCCTTCTTTGTCAGAAGTGGAAACCTTACCTGTTTCGCCTCTTCTCCATTCATCCGTCAGTTTACCTTTTCTTCCACAAATCCAGTATATCTCGAAATTTCAGTCCCTAAATCGGGCCGAACTCACTTGCACGAACTAGTAACAAGCGACTGAAATAGCGTTGAAGATGTTCGCCACAAACCGCTGAGAGACAAATATATCACGAAAATATTCGAATTTTCGAACGGATCGAAGAAAGAAAATCCTTCCATCACTAGTATTATATTTATTCATAAATTTTAATTTATAGTAGTAATATTGTTAAAAAAGCTTCGACAACCAAGATCGTGTCGCACGTGGGTTCCCACCGGGAATCGAACCCGTTCACCATAGTCGAAATCCGGGCCCCAGGCCATCCAGGGGGCCCAGTTTTAATTAATTTAATTTAATTTTTGTTATTTATTATTATTTATCTCTGCTCGTTTCGTTATCCATTTATTCAGGTCTACTTGTTTATTTTCATACACAGTGGATTTGAAAACTGCAAGTAAAAATTTCACGATTTTAAAATTTTAAAATGTATCTAAAAATAAAGAGAAATGTTATTCAGGCTTGTAATATTTTAACGCATGTATAAGCAGAATAAGAGAGGAAAAACTTTCGAATCTTTCAGAGAGACAGTCCCGAACAAATAATTTTCCCTTTAAAATTGGATTAACAAGGGGTGGTGGGCAATATTTCGAGGGAAAAGAATAAAAAGGAAAGTTTAATGAAAGAAAGTCCGGGAATTGAAGAGAGAAAGAGAAAGGACAAACGAAGCCGTCAAAAACACGAAAGTTAAAAATGTAATGCAGAAAGGACTGCCAAAAAAGTAATTTATGGTGAGCGTAAAAGGCATAAGTTCATTCGGATATATACTTGAACAGTGTTCGAGGAATGAAAGAGTGTATAGTTTTGTTGGCACGCGGAGGAACTCTATATTTATCATTCTTGAGGAAGAGATATTAACTTCGAAAGGTTAGATTCCAATGTAAATCGATTGTCAACACTAAGATATTCACGCGCATGATTGGGACTGAAACTTTTCTTCTACTATTTTCAGAGGGAATCTCGTATTTTCTCTGTTCCGCGTGGATTGACGACGGTGATGAGTGGCAGCGGTTTACGCATGCGCACTGGGCTTCTTGAATGGATTTCCCATTCGCTGCTTGTTATTTTCATGCATTCACCACGAGTTCCTCTTTCCTAGTTTCCTTTTGAAACGGTCGAGTGCATAACTCTTGACTTACATTTTCAACGACACTCGTGATTCTATTCTAATGATCATCTCATCCACGAAATTCATTTTGCAGGTCTCACGAGCCGCGAGTACCACCTCTGATTTTTTTTTCTTCGGGTACATTTGGAGTTGGGAATGACTCTGAGGAACATGTCTTCAGAATTTAACTTTTGATTCTCCGGAGGAATTCATAAAAATTTTGTATCTTTCTCGAGTAATCAGAGGCTTTTAAACGAGAGAAAGGAGCTCTTGAGTGAGATTAATGACGAAATCCCAATATTCGACAATATTGGGATATATATCGGGTCTGATAATATTTCCATAAGTGTGAAACGGATCGTTCAGCTGTAGCATACAATGAAACGGACGTCAAGCGCCAATTTAGACTGAAAAATGCGAATTTTCATTCAGAAAAGGAAGAAAAACTTCATCAATCATTCACTCCATCGCAATTCTAACATGTTTGATAGAATACTTTTGTAACTCCGTAATTCAGGTAAAAATTTAAGATATGATTAATCGGATACGTTTGGAAGATGGTATATATGATAAGGTTCAACTTTTTATCGATTCCAATAGCCTATTTATCTTCGTTTTGTCCATAGTAGTCGATCGTATTCCTAGCTCTGCGAGATTTGCTTCAATCAGCGCAAAGCATTGCTTCTCTCACGATTCTGTCGATACTCCATTTCACTTCTGCAAACTAAGAGATTAATGGTTCTTTGGGGTTCATTTGTGAATTCTTTCACTCGCATGTGATGTCTCTCGAAAAGATAGGGAGGTACTCATCAGTTACATCAACACTTCCTCTTTAAGAGCTCTTCGGAATCGACCATTCCATTTCGATTGTAATTGCGAGGAAATGTAATTATGTAAATTAAATGATGCAAAAAGCGCAATTCCATCGATGTGTGTGAAAGTGTTCGGTCACGGAGATCGAAACTGACTGTTTCGCTTCCCTTTAAACTCCTCCTCCGTGTGAAAACGGCGAATTATTAATTCCTGGTACCATCCCAACAAAGCGTTCCTAATACAATCTGATATCATCCAAAAGAACAAATAGCAATCAGAGGGATAACATCTGTAGCTTAGATCTTCAAATAACTTTCTAGTATCAATGTAAAGTAATCTATTTCTCTTTAGTAATTAATATAAAATAATTTCATACCCATTTTTTTAACTTTAAATAATTATACAAACTTTTCAATCGTTTTCTGCCAAAAACTATGCAAAAAATAATTATTTAATTAAAATATACTTTTAAATGTAATGTTATTCTAGGATTTTTAAAGGAATAAAAAGAATTCACCACCATGGCATATTTTAAATTCGCCTTTTGCTTACAGATTAAATCACTTCCCGAATAGTGGTGAAATACACCATAATATAAATATTTATTTAAATAACTCTTATAACTTAATAAAAAACATAACGACAAATTTCTAATATAATACTAATAATTCGAAATGTTTTACCAGCTAAAGTTGTCTTTTCTTGTTAATTTGTTCCGACATATTTTTCGATGATTTAATGACATAAAGCCTAAACATTTTAATTTAAAACAATTGATAGATATTGAAATTCTCGGGCAATCGAAAGCAAAAACGATAAATGTGCCCTTTCTCGTTAGGCAACGAATGAATGATAGATTAAAGGGGAGTAAATACTATTCCTTTGGGCGATTAATTAAAATCTGCCGTTCATTCCTTCTACGCTACCTAAACTACCTGTTAAGCGTGTGCGTGAAAGTTTCACTATCCAACGTGTATTTACCGAGACACGAGGACCTGGAGAGCAGCACTGCAATCTAAAACGAGAATGCGCTCTGTTAGAATAATAGCGTTTTCAAGCATGAACTTGAGGGAGTAATTAAGACTAGGCTTTGTAAAATTTATTCGAAAGCAAAACACGACAATTATGACGTGAACGGGGACGTTTGACAGAGTTTTCTTCTCGTAAAAATCAGGAAACCGCTTAAAGGACAATTCTCATTTTTATCGAGTCGCGATGAAAGTAAGATCTCAATCATTTATGAAGTGTATGAGGAAGCGTGAGGGCTGAAGCCGGGAGAGTTATGAAAGCGGGGGCACACCGCTTCTCCCCCCCACCCCGTTCACCGAGCACGAGCGTGTGTTTTACAAAAGCGATAACTTACCTTTTTAAAGCTTTAAGAGGCTTATTTTCCGAAAGACTTGAGTCGATTGAAAGAAGAGAGCCAATGGAATACGCCAATTAGATGTGGAAAGGAGAGAGAATTTCAATGGAACTCACCGATGGCTGAATCCGGGAGCAGGTCCATGGCAGGCGTATGGATCGTTGAGAGAAGAGAGAGCTACTGCGAGCGAACGCTGGGGAGAGGGAGAGAGGGAAGCGGGGTCCCGCCCAAGAACGAATTACGTTCCAGGATTTCGGCGTTTAAACTTCCACCTCAATCAACCGGAAATTTAGCCCACCTGCCTTCGCCCCAAAATGTACATCCCGGGCCCGTAACCATCACGGTAATTCTCTTCACAACAGTGGTTAATTTAGCAACTACGAAAGGGATTAGATTGCTCGATATCAAACTTGTGTGCGTAACGATTGAATTTAATAAGTTCAAGCTTCCGGTCCTTTATCTGCTCTTAAAGAAAAAGTATTGGAATACTAAAGTAATTGTTGGAGATCTTTAAGTGATGTTTTCGCTAATTAATGAATGATTGGAACGAAAAAGTTATTTATTTTCGGAAAATTCCTCCGGCAGAGGGCGATATGTTCCCATCAAAATTTTTTGTATCAAAATTATGCTCCTTATTTTTTATGCTCTCACCTCGTAGAAAACGCAAAATTGACAAATTTTGAACCTAAGAGAATCTCGAAAAAATCAAGAGAATTAGAGTTGTACAAGTATATCATACTTGTATATCATTATTCTTAGATATTGATTTCAAAATGCCAATATTATGAGAAAATGTATTCATTACATTTTCTCTAAATTTAATAACTATAATTCAATAGTTAAGTTATTGGTAATAATGAATTTAATAATAATAAAATTCATTAACAATAGTTAATAGATAAAAAAATCGTGCGCATTATATTCGGAAAAAATTGGTTACGTTGAGCAAACTTTGTGTGTATGTACAATGAATGTAAGATCGCATTAATTTAAATCAAAAGCATCCCTCGCTATGGCATTCTAAACTATCGAAAGAAATTAACCGAAAAATGTGCTCATCGGAGGTGAATTTTCTGGCGGTTTCTTTTACAAAGCGCTATTCATTTTCTCCGAAATTCTTAAATTGCCTCACAAGCTGCTCAATCAAAATTTTTATACGTTTGAGAATTTAATTCCAAATATTGTTCCTTAGAGAACCGATAACTTAACTGACTCCAATAGATGTGACCTCTGAGAAAGATACACTAGCGAGCTATTGTGAAATCTACACATTTATTTTTATACTCAAGATCCATAGAATATTTATAATCAGCATCGGGGTATACCGGACGATTTAAGCAATGTTAATTCTGTGGAGAAAAGGATATAATAATAAAACTTATTTCTGCAACCTTTTTACTTTTTAAAATTATAACAGACTAAACTAAAAAAGCAATAAATCTAAATAATTCATTCGAATATATCAATTACCAAAAATAACTAACATTCATCAACTGATTATTTCCGTTCATGGTTAATTTTTAATAAAATAATTTAATATCATCTAAATGATTATCGTGACCCCATTGTGCTAGTTACACAAAATCTATAAGTTGATTCGTAAAAGTTTCGAAGAAACTTACTCAAATTTCAACTGAGATAAGTGAATTGCAGGTATTATCGCACATTGTAGTATTTTAGAAGATATATATCCATCACAGCTTTCAGTATAATTTTCTAAATTATGACAGAAGTATCGTGGAACAATTCGATCAATGAGAATTACTGGTTTTTGTATTAAGTCTTCAGCCTGTGGACTGTTTAGTTTCCCGATCCCTCCACCATTTTCTACTAAAAGCTCTATATGGGGAATTAGGCGTACTGAGCAAATGAGATAGTTTGCCATTCCCTCCCTTACTTAGCAAAAATGCTATAAAGGGAAGAAGTTCACGTAAGTCCATATGTGTAACACTTTTTATGACATTCAATAAGGAGTAACCAGGATGAAAGCCGTTTATCGGCATCACTCATACTTCGGTAGCTTTCATAACATTACGGGCATGAATAGGAATGAGACAAGTAACAAACGAAAGATACACATTTCTCTATTCATTGAGCATTATAACCACCAGTTGAGGTTATTTAGAGACGTCCTGACTAATGCACATTAGTATATGGTAATATTGGGGGGTGCAGCGATAAATGGGACAAACAAAATGGGGGTCGTTAAACAGATGAGCCGTTACGAGGGAAGAGATGCTGTAAAGAAGGGTTATCGCCGAGCGATATATTCTCCAACACTTTCCCTTCCAAGATCAAATTCGTTTCAGTGAACGCTATGCTGTATTAAATGCTGAAAATGACCCTCTTTGTTTACAACCCGCAATCATTTCAAACAAGTCCCAAGATTTAGATATGGAAGTAAATAGTAAAGTAGTAATTATAATATTTTAACTGAAATGGTAATTTTAAAAATGTGAATTAAGAGGGTTAGTATTCATAAACTACTGCAACAACTCTACATTGTTGGGTTGTTGTTGTTTGGTTGGGTTAAATTACCGGCGAAAGTCTGCTTTTCCTTTGGCATTATGATGATAAAATAGCCCTCAATATTTATCAAATTTAAAATATATAACAATGTATAACAATGTATAACAAATATATAACAAAATATTAATAACAACTGTAGTTAAAAATTTGAAAATTCTTTCACCGACGCATAAGAAGTTGACTTAATTTACGTTCTCATGAAATATAAATGATATTCATTAGAACCTGAGTTTTCAAGAGAAAACTCAATTATGTGTTGAGTAATTTCTGTTTCGAAGGGAATGTTTCTCTGAGATCAAATTTAAATTTTAAATTGCATCAGAAAAGCTTATCTGATGTTATTTCAAAAAGAACATTCCAGATTTAAATAAATAAGATAAGGATAGCATTTCGTTTGGTTTCTTCCGAGAAAAATTACTTCGTATTCCTTCGTGAAATTCATTCAAAGAGTAATTAAAACAAGTTTTTCAAAATGAATAAAACTCACTCCGTTCCAACGATCGATTTGGGGTATACGACAACACTTATGTAACAAGACAAATTCGGAATGAATTGAAAAGTCTGACGACTTTTATTTTATCTGGCATCTCGAGAGCGGCTTGATAACTTTTTAACACACAACTTGAATGGAAATGTTTCCTCACTGCAAGTCTTTCAGTTTCTTTTTTTTTAGTATGGTAAGAAACGTTTCGATCCCCTCTCATTCGTTTCACCATGCCACTTATGGATCGGAAGATATCTAGCAAACAAAATTATTTCTTTTTAATTATTTTAGCAATGATCGACATTTGTAATGATTAAGCGAAAATGATAATTTTTAATTTTCCAGTAAAACGAGGTTTTAAGTTTTATTCCTCTGAAAACTATGATATTTTCTCTGCATAGATTGATTCACTCTTTCCAAATAAACAACATTTATTATAAGTAATTTCTACCCATCCATTGATACTACTCGAATAAGTTATGACGAAAACAATGATTTGTCCGTCCACGACGGTCGCTATCTCTCTTTACTATTTATTCAAATTACGATGAATGCCAGCCTTTCTCCTTTTTTTCTCATGTCCATTCTAATACTTTACCCTCCGAGTCCTTTCTAGATTTCTTATCCAGTAACGGAACGAGGAAAGGTTTTATGGGTTTAACCCTTCCCCCAGAAGGGAAAAAATTAAAGCCCGGAAAGCTGGGGACCTGGGTTTCCAGTCGTGTCGATAATTTTTTCACTTCTGTATCTCCTTGTTTTTTTCCAGCAGTATTCATATCGTGCTAGGTTAAATACCTTTGTTTCATCCTTGATATAATCTACAACTGAGCCGGTACGAAAGGCTCTAATCAGATTCTAAAAGAATGTTTGCTTAAATATTTCACTATCTAAAGATATCTATAAACTGTGAAAAAAAACTCCTCTACGTCGGATACGTAAATACCGCATCATAATCCATGGAGAAGGAGGCCTTAATCCAAGCAAGAGCAGAGGTGATTAATTTTTAATGTATGCAAGAATGACTTGGAGGGAATAGATGAGATGCTTGGGAACTCAATCTGGTCATACGCACACGTTCCCTTGCCTTGCTTTTATACTCGTCTCACTTAATGAGGCCGAGGATGTCATCCAGGAACATAAAGCCATTGATTCATTCGATGCAACCATCACGCCTTACATCGAATTTTAATTCATAGCAGCCGGTGGCGGTAATGAAACGAGTAGAACGTTGTCCTTACAAAGTTGACGTGTACATTCGAAATTTTTTACCCATGATATTGCTGAGAATGATACGTTTCACAGTAACAGCGTATAATCCCCGTAAGCTCATGAACATTGTTAAACCTTTTGAAAAGTTCAGGAATTTGATGTATTCAAAACAATTTCGTTTACTTAATAGGAATGATTATAGTAATTTTAATCCGCTTCTAATCGACACAAAATAAAAATTAAGATACAAATTTCTTTTAAAGGAATATAGGCATTCCTTATGTGAATAATCATCTGATTCGAGGTTAACGACTCCAAAAAAATTTAATAAGAAATAATATAATATTATATATAATAAATAAAATAAATTTTAAAAAGCAATGCAATGAAATAAGGCCACGTGTGCAACATAAAAAATATGAAAAATTAACAAAAATATTAACATATAACGGAAATAATTGTACAACTTTTATCCCATCTTGTTAAAGTAATAAATTCAACATCTTTGTATTTTAAATGCCATTCTTTAACTTCTGTGATAAATTTCAATTTCCTGGAATCAGTGGCAATACATGCCTACTAGAAGGAAAAAAATAACGCTTATAAAACAGCAAGTCTGTCAAAAGAGTCCACTATTTGGCTTCGGAATTAAAATTTCATTTGATTTTTAATTGTAACCTGACGATTTTTCCCTATCTCTTCCACGATCATAGTATGTATATTCTTAAAACCTAATACACAAATAGTCTCTGCCCTTCAAGCATCCTCTTATTCTTATTTCAGACGCCTTCCTATTCTTCCTCCTCATCAAGCGAACCCGTTGTGCTATTTGTATCCCTTTCTTTTCCATTCCATTGTGGACAGCAGTTTAATTTTATTCAGTTCCTTCAACGGTGTTATCTCGTATAATTATAAGCTGAGCCTTACTTAAAGTCGCAGAAGAAGTCTTCGGTCAAGCCAAGTTGCTGTCAGGACAGTGGGAATCAAGCATAACTTATTCACGATCTTAAAAGAGGAACTGAATGGTCAATTATGGATCATCGCACTCTTTGTAGATAGATGATTTATATAAAGTTCTGTGACGTTTTTTAGAAAAAATGTGTATGAAACTTTCTTAAAGGAATAAAGACAAGTGGTTTTTTACAATAAACATTTAACTACTCCAATTGTAAGACTTTTAGGGCTCCCATTTCTTTTTTTAATGTTCTTGAATGTATTTTATGAATATATCGCAAGTATTAAATAAGAGTATGAAACTAAATAAAATGATATTTCTTTTCATTTAGGTATAAAATGGAACAGCTGTATCAAAATCACAAAACTGCTAAGAAAATTTTCTTCTTAAATGATCGATAAATTTGAAAAGATAAGCGTGGTTAAAGGGTTAAAAGTACATTTTCTATGAACGATGACTGATGAATGATATTGAAAATAATTAAAAGAAATAATTTTACTTGAATTTTTCATTGTAGTACCTTTCAGTTTTAATCGTGAAAATCATTCACGTGGATTTTTGATGGAATGATCAATCAACGATGAGAATAGTGAGTATGAAATGGGTATCGAACGACATCCTCTCTAGCAGTGTTTTCACAGTAATAAACTAAAGTTGATTCCCACAATATCACAGTTTGAACTAAACTGACAAAGGTAAATACGTGTTTTTTAACATTACCTGATTCAAACTCTATGAACTAGTAGAAATTCCTATTTAAACAGGCAGCATTAGTAAAGTAAATAAATAAAGTAAATAATCAAATTAAATTCATATCTTTATATGTTTAATGAAAACAGCGTATGTAATTATGTAAACCAAAGTTTTTTTCAATTCTGAAAAAAATATTTAAAAGTTTATTTTGAAAAATGCATACGTAAACGCCATCCTGCCCATTAAGAAACCCTTTGTCTTAGTCGGAACTTTGTCCCTGCGATTTTTTCATCGTAATTGTAAATGCTAAGCAATCGTCTCCGTCGTCAAAGCTAGTTTTTACAACCCCTAAATGTTTGTCTTCTTTATCAAAACTCTCAAAATTTCGAACCAAAAACAACTTTTCACGACCAAATTGAGAATATTTATTCAGTTTTCCTTCTTTCGGTCTCAATCTCAACTCTGTGCGACTATTCTTTCTACTGTAATTTTTCAAAAAAATAAATAATACTGGCGATAAAAATTAATTTTGAATGAATTTCATATGAGAACACTTTGACTAGCCAGGAATCGAACAGATAACAGGCAAGAAATGACAGCGTAGTAGGTAGCGCAGGTAGGATATTTGATATTCTCTAAAGTAAGAAAGTTGTGCAACTTCTGGTTTCAGGCGAACGTATGTACATACATCGTTTACATGTACCCACATCGTAAATTGTTGTACAAATTAAAACTTGCGGGCATCAACGAACAAGTAATAAGTTGGATAAAAGATTTCCTGTCCGATAGAGAACAACGAGTAGTATTAGATGGTATTAGCTCCAACCTAGTCAAGGTGACCTCAGGCGTCCCACAAGGAAGCGTAATCGGGCCATTATTATTCTTAATATACATTAACGATCTTAATGAACACATCGACAGTAACGTTAGAATATTTGCGGTTATTTACAGAGAAATAAAAAGTAATGACGATAGATTAAGCCTGTCGAATGACTTAGATAAAATAGTAAAATGGTGCGACGACTGGCAATTGGAGCTCAACGTAGATAAATGTTCAGTAGTTAATTTTTTCGAAAGAAAATCCTTTGCCAATCATAATTCATATAGCCTTCGAGGGAAAACATTATCAACTGTCGATTCGGTAAAATATCTCGGAATAACCCTCACGAATAACTTAACTTGGGGTACCCACATCCATAACATATGTGAGCGAGCTCTTAAGAAACTAGGCTTCGTCAAAAGAATAGTCGGTAAAAGCGAAGAAAAAGTCCGCGAGCGATGTTACTTTGCGCTAGTTAGGCCTCACCTCGAGTACGCATGCAGTGTATGGGACCCTGCTGAAAAGTGTTGTATTCGCGAGATAGAAAAGGTACAAAGAAAGGCAATACGCTTCGTAAAAAATTGCTATGATAAATCGGTAAGTGTTACTCGGATGCTTCAGGAGGCAGGATGGGAATCTTTAGAAGAAAGAAGGCTCAATCAGAGATTTAAATTACTTGATAAATTCAGACAGAGCACGTTCATAGAAGATGTAGCCGAGATTATGCGCCCTCCTTGCTATATAGGCCGTTCTGATCCAGCGAGAAAGATCAGAGAAATAGATGCTAAAACCAGTCGATTCAAGAATTCTTTTTTTCCCAGAACAATACGCGAAAATAATCGACTGGGCAAATAGAGTCCTGGTGCTTGCACCCCCTGCCACACGCCGAAAGGCGGCTTGCAGGGTACAGATGTAGATGTAGATGTAGATGTACATGCGTACCCAAAATTGCATTGTATTAGGATTCCCAAAGGATGAGAGTTTCGATAACTACCAATAGATAAATAAAGAATGCAACTTAATAGTTTACTGTGAAAAATATTCCACTTTTACCCATCATGTACAGTAGAAAAGAATTTTGTTTCTCCAACGGACAATAATAGTAGCGTGGGGTACACAAGCGAAAAGAAAGTGTATTTTAAAATGCTTCAGCTGTTTAACTAGGTTTTAGAATGTTTTTGAATATTACTAGTATGAAAATTCTTTGAATTCTTTCACTTCTTTGAATTTAAAGGTCAAACCCTAGGAAAAAGGTGCTTGAAAAGTCTGACAGGGCTCGGAGTCAAACCCAGGATCTTAGTACTTAGCTTAGTTGGTTATCGCAGCCTCCCGGATAGAGAAGTATATTACACACACTATTCATTTTCTGCTTCTTGTAACAAAAGAAATTGTGGTGCTTTATTATTCAACGATAGTTGGATTATTTAACGGTTCTTTTCTACATTTCATACTAGTGAATCCCGTTCGTCAACAATTACGGAACTAAATTTAACTTATAAAAAATATACAGCTACTATTGCATACATCTGATCCTCCTGAATAATTAAAAATAAAAATAATCCCTTTCCAACTATTAATTTCCATTATGATAGAGCCTACAACTGAAATACAAAAATAAACGTGAAAAATAACTCTATGAAATATATATTGAACCTAAATTAAATTGATAATTAAATTAATGGAATTAAATTTTATATTGAACCTAATGCAATACATGGGCATCACTTGAACTCACACCGCAGAATCTTCTTTGTACATTTAACAATAAGTGAATTACATTTTTGCAAAATATCTTACAAAATTTTTCCCTTTTCTCCCTCTGAAATAAACAACACGATATAGATGAAAGACGATCGAATCGTTACGTTCTGAAAACTTCCGCTATTATATCTCTTTTAAGCTCTGACATAGATTCCACACAAAACACAGCCCAGGATAGTATTTGTTTATTTGGTTTATTAAGCAATATCGCGTTTGTTTACAGCCTTACTTTAGTAATGATTTCGTAGGCAAATATCTCCAATTTTATGAGAACGAATAAATTTATTATTTGAACTTTTATTCACAAATTTTAAGTCATTTACAGAGTAACGTTAACTTCAAATTGAGAGTAACATAACAGTAATTGTAAAAATATATTGTTGAATTTCGATTTTCTAAGTTCTCTAATGCTTTCTATACCATAAAATGTCAGCTCTTCTTTCCCATTCAGTTCATATTGGCCTTTCTTTTCTATATATTTGTTGAATCGAGTTGAGAAATCACATTACTCTACGAAGAAACTGGTTGTTAATAACCACAAAATTGTATACATTTTTCATTTTTTATGTTCGAAGTCTCTTAAGTTCGAATCCAAAGCGATAAACACGACAAAAATAAAATTAATATTAATTTTTTTTCCATTGCTACTGGTCTCCATTTCGTAGGACCGCGTTTCTAAAGTCTTACATATAAGATAAGATCTTACACTATTGCTAGTGAAAAACATCGCTGGTAATGTCTTGATCGATAGTTTCGGTTTAATTTAACGAAAGAGTTTAAACGTTGCATGTAAACGTAAGCACTGGTTATCAGAACTTTTAAAAGACTTTAAACCTTTTGTTTTACTCAAAAGATGGAGGTCAGATGACTTTTTCGACAGTGTAAGATGACGTCCAACCGTTGGTAAATTTTATGCATGAAATTCTAATCCAATGTCCATATTTTATGAAGTAGGACGCAGCAGGGCTGATTCTTTTTGTGGATATCAGCGAGGAAGATACGCTTGAAACGTCAAACTTTTTTTAGATTTTCAAATCAGAAAAAATATCTCCGCAAAATTCAAATTTTATAATTCTGCTAATACGGAGTGGGTCAAAGATTCGCCATGCAAATTTTTTAGCTCGTTATCTTTGTAGATTGAGCTATGTCAGCTTAGCCATTCAATACATTACGGACAAAGTTACTTTGTGTGCCATCTCATCAATGACTTAAGCTCTAAAGAGGATTTGCATTGGCAGATCCATGGAGGGGGGCAAAAGGGCGTTTTCCCATCCTACCTTAATTACTTTGTCGTACTAGCCATTTGCCTAGCATTTGACCGGGAGCTTTCATTAAATCAGATTGTGAAGTTTTTCCGAGATCGCTAACAACATTATCTCTACAAAATGGCACTTAAAAAGCTAATTGGATGCGATTTCAAAAGCAAATTGTCTTCAATCCCCCCCTTGCCATGTTTCTAGATCCGCCAGTAACTCTTTGTTAACCTTAACAAGTTATTTTGATTCTGTATTTATTTTTTCCATCAATAATCTTTGCTTTTTTCCATGGAGTATGCTATCAGTTTTTTTAATGTAACAGATGGAATAATAAGTACTGTAAGCAATACAAATTTTTTATACTAATACTAGAAGAATAATTTTTCGGTAAATTGACCATCCTCATCCAATGCTGCACTAACAGAAAATCGGGTTCTTTTAAATTAGCTGTTTTTTGGATTCCCCTGCGGCGGCGAAACGTTCCTTTCCGAGAAAAGCACCGTTTCAACAAGAGTTCACAGATGCCGAAGGCTGTATTCCCCGAGGGCAACCTACTGGTCCACTTGTTCATGTATTTCTGAGATAAGATACCATGCCCTCAAATATGAGTTAAGCAGAAGATGTAAACTTGAATCAAGGATACGACGATGATAACTCTGCTACAATATCGGTCAAGAATAAAATTCGTTGGGTCACCACTGGAGGTCAAAAATTGAAAAATACATTATAATATACCAAAAGAAAATATACCGTGACCCTTTTACTAATAAACTATGATCGGTATCTTCCAATATTTTAATTTTTAAAATATATCTGATTATTTGCGTACGTTATTTTGAATGCGCATTCACTACAACATTAGCTTAATCTAGATTTGACAAACGAGTCTAAAAGCAGTGAAAACATCTTTGTTACACAACCAGAAGTATGTGAACTTTCTTTATCATCAGTTCAATTTTGTAATATGTCATTAGGTCATCCATAAGGATATTTAGTCCGTGTAACAGAGACATGCTTGTAATATCTCCTATGCTCAAAAAAAGCTCTAAGAAGACAGTGCCATGTCAGAGGAAACGAAAGGCCATGTATAAATTACATGCATTTACGAGCAAAATAAGTATTCAGAAAAGAAAACTACGTAAATTGCATGAGCAGCATCATCAGCTGTATTCAATCCGAGGTCGGATCTAAATCCATCCAAACGTTCTCAAATTCTCTCTGTGACGAGCCTCTCTTTACCAAATTACTCCAGAGAGGTAGCTGGGGGGAAGGAGGGGGCAAGTGGGGACATTTATCCTCGGGCGCGGAATCAGAGGGGCGCAAATGTAATGTTACATAATTACGAATAAATTTCAGAATTTTTTATTCCTCAGAATTTTCTTGCCAACAAAACTACTTACCGTCGTCTTGCTTTTTCAAGTTGGTTTGCTATCGCAAAAGGATGAACAAGCGATCGACTCGAAAATAAATTCTCCGAAGAAAAACCCTTTAGATGTTGGTGAGGGATGGGATTCCCACGAGCTCTGTATCCTGAGTATTTGGAGAATTTACTATCCGTGCTTCTCAAAAACAGAGCCTTTTCATTCTCTTACCAGTGGAGGACGACCTTGCTCACCGGAACTTTGCTTTTGAAGACAAAATGAACCGTACCTCCGACTAGATGTTTTTTAATTGTCAGCACGTATCTTTTACGTGCCATCTTATAAAAATCACAGTTATTTTTCCATGTATGTTAGATGGAAGAAGGTCTGAATTTCACGGCAAATTTTGCATAAAATTTACAATACTTTTTAATTTAATGTTGAGAAAAGTTAAAAATTGGAATTTGAGGCTTGTATAGATTTCCGAATGCATTATTCTGAAAACATCACTCGATATATATGACGCATTGCACGCTAACGATCCATATGAGCTCAACTCGCCTCTCCAGCGTTCAATCTGCAGAATTAGCGCTTTCGCCTAATTATAAACATCAAATCTCCCGAGCTTATGCATGGTCATCAACGTTTTCGTATCTGGTCAAGGGCTTTCATTAAACTTTCAACACTAGAGGATCTGCTTCGTCAGTTGAGCAGTATGGGGATGATTTCTTTCTGAATCCGAGGCCCTGATCTTTTGGTGAGCTATCCGTTAGTACCTGAAAAACATCCATTGGACAGAAAAGACTGTCAGAGTATAATCCACACTGAGTGTGGAACAAGAGGCAGCCGACAGCAAAAGTTTTGAGGAGATCATAAGTTAAATAATTACATCAAAAGCATTACATCATACTATTTCTTTTAGTTTATGCTAACTTTTAAGATTATTTTATCCAAAATGATATTTTAAGTTTTTGTAATATTATTTATGACTAATGTTAGCACAAAATAACTCTGAATTAATTTTACCATTATTATGTTAATCATTGTACTTGTTGTTCTCTTCATACACTAAAAATATGAAAAGAAATACAGTTTTTCATATTTTAAAATAGGAATCGTGAATGACTTTCTTTATGAATACCCTTGTCGTGAGGGGCCGCAAAAAGCCAATTCACTTGAACTGTATCTTAGAATTTTACTAGTTCATCAAATAGTAAAATGCAACCAAAATACTAATACTCTCTTGTTATGACAAGAGCATAATTAAAATATGTTCATGAAATATTTTATTTTCTTTCACATTATTTTTTTCACGAACAAGATTAAATTAGAATAATAAGGAAATGTATGCAAGTATAGACTTCAGTGCATAGTTGCATATTCTATAGAGAAGGTAAAGAATCAGTTTCTAAAATTTTTTAATCCCTCCATTAGAAAAAAACTGATTCTAGATACAGTAAACTACTTCTTAGCCTCAAATTGTGGAGTGTATAACAGTATTTATTTATAGTATTTAACATTTCACCATAAGTTACATGATACCAGCATTACAATGAATCTGTGGAAAAAGTAGGAAATTGGTCTTTCACTTTAAAATGGCTTATCTTAAAGATCTGTCAACTCTGAATAGAAGTGAAGAAAAACTCATTCTAATTGGAAACTTCCTCCTTGTGAAAATTTGTAGCAGTATTGTTAACATTACTTCGACAACTACAATTGTTTCATTCATAGAGCCTCCTCAACAAGGAGTTAGGGCCTCTTTCACTAAAGAAAATGCACTGCCCACTTGGGTATCTCGAAACCCTGGATAAAAATATCTTACCATCACCAGCTTTTCTTTATTTTTTAAGATTTGCCACTATATATCGTAAAAAAGATTGAATGAATTATTGCCATTCTTACTTATAATAAATATTTTATTTCAAAAACAAATATGCATCAAAAAAACCTTAAATTTGTGTCAGACACATTTCAGTCCAAAATAATAGAGTATATCTCACATTCCTATTCATCTTATCTCTTATATTTTCGATAGAGTCCTCATGAAAGCTTGCAGCTTATAGTATAACAGAATTGAAAAGCACTTTTTGAAGAAATGCAGAAAAAAGCAAAGCTTTTCGTAAATTTAACTATTCAAAAATTAGTATTCATCCACAACCCAAGTGCTGTAAGCTTATTTGAGGACTCTATATATGAAAGACACTGCCATCCATCTCCTTTATCATTCTTCACCATCTCATTCCAAGCATTTTTATTTCACCTAAACCATTGTTGCATGCAAAGTTTAATTAGTAGAAACTAAACCATAGGTGATTCATTTCATAAATTCATTAGTAAATAATAATCATTGCCGTTATAAAAATACACATTGACATGGTAAAAAAATAAATAAAAAATATATGTATATAAAAAAGATTGTATAGGTGTAATTATAAAAAAATACAGAGTTTAAAGTCTGTGAATTGTATGATGATCTTGAAACTTTTCCAACTGATGAAGATTATCCCACCATAAAGGGAGCCAAGTTTTTACTATCAAATGGAACCATGGGGTAATTTTAATGCCTTTCTGTGATAGATTTTCCAAAAATGGTACCAGGCCACTTCTTGTTATAAGCCTTACTTCCATCACCTACAAAATGATAAAAATTTATTACATTCACCAAACTATTTTAAAGAATAACAATATAATATAACATGCAATAAGCTCCAACAGTAACTACATATGTGCAAATCAACTCAAGCTTAGCAGCCTCAAAGATCAACCTCAGAAAAACGTACATCTCAAGTAGTTTCCAAAGTGGTGAATATTCAACCAAGCCATTTTAAATAAGCATACCTTGAGTGAAAAACACTCCCACCAATCACTTTAACAATCTGCACCTCAATCACAGGCATCAAAAACAAATTAAATTATTTATTTAGTTCTCATTTCCTAACTTGGGTTTGTGAAACATATAAGGAGAGAGGAAATGTTTTTTAGGGTTTCTATTCATTCTGAATTTAACAAAGGAAATTGTGATCTCTAGCTCTGCAGAAGGCTTCTTGATCAGAAAAATGCAAACACTTTCCAGAATTAGGATCATGTAAATATCATTAGCACATTCTAGTTTCCAAGTCATGCCTAGCAATTTGAACTCAGTCAATCTCAAAATATATAGAGAAAAAACAATGTATAATATGAGCTCCAATTATTCATCATCAGTAATCTGACCAATAAAACCTTGAAATTTTGGCTAATTTAATTTTCTAATTTTAGCTTAACTTTAATTTTCTCATTGATTACTGTTCAGTTATTTAAGTGAGCTGTTTAATTTGGGAAATAATAAAAACAATTGCAATTGACATACCATTGATATTTGAATCAACTACAAAATCTCATTTAAAATATGTATCTCTCCTTTTAAATTTTCCAACAAAAGTTATTTTCAGGATAAATTTCTTTATGTAGCACATGAAAAACAAGCAATATTACTAAAAGTGCAGTTACACAGCCATCACAAGTAGCTTTAAAATATGCATTATCTTCCAGGTCTACTTTGTATCATAGGTGTGATCAGGGTTTGATTTACAAAGTTGCTAGAGTATTTGCCTAGGGGGAAAGGGGCAATTTAAGACAATTTCCTCATTAACTCATCTCCAATAAACTCCTAAAATCCAATTTTATCACGATAAATTTAGTAGATGAATAGTGATTTTGAAGAAACTTCACAATCTCATTTTATTCCAAGCACCCTGCCAGTGGTTTCCAAAGTGGGAAAGGTGACCCTGACCAAAGGTGAAGATTTGGGCCACTAAGGTTGGGGGATCGCTGTTTATGGAACCAAGGGGGTAGGTAGCTTCAAAGTGTTTAGAAACTGCTGTTCTAGACCAAATGCTAGTGATACAAAATCTTTGAGAGGGGGATGATTGCCTCCTTTGCATCCCTGGTTCCAGCAATGGGCATAAGGAAATACTGAGGAAACACTGAGTAATGATTATACAAACTTACACATATATACACATATAAATAATTGAGTGCTAAATAGAACATTTCTATATAACCTCTAAACTTAAAGCTGTTACAAGTAATAAAAAGTTCATTAAAGGAAATTATCCTTGTCCTTCTCACTTCACCCTAAATGCACCAGCATAAATATGTAAACTCTAAATATACAAAAATTTCTATTTCACATCACCAAATACTGAAATAGCTACCTTACGATGATAATGCTCCATCAAAAAATTTTTGGTTGTGTTTTTACCATGAAGATAAGTAAGGGTACATACTACATGAGTAGATAAGCATGAATATTAAGGATAAGTAAGGAAAATAAGCAAGGATAATGCAATATTAACCACTCCTCTGCCTCTACTCAAAAGGAACAGCAATCATAAATAAATTTTCAATCAGCCCTTAATCTGAAGATGCTTAGAAAGCAAATGATAAATGCTTCTATTGATAAGCAGATATAAATAGAAAACAGTCTGCAAATTACACAAGTCATAAAAAAAGTTTGAGAAGACCTAGGGATTCTGCCTAACTAAACAGGAGCTTACTTTCCAAGTTAATATAATAATAAAGGTAATAATAAATCTCCACTTTCGACAAATAATGAGAATTATGTAGAATACTTGAATTTATTGGCACATATAAGGGGGAACTAAAGGTACTAAGGCTCTCCATTCTCAAATCAATGAGATGGCTTACGTCTGCTTGATGGATTGATATCTCCTTATTATTCTAAATATTACATAAAAAATACTTTATTATTGTTCCAGCATATATATCCCATAAGCCTCCATGATCCCTCCCTTTAGAAGACTACTATTTGAATGAGTACAATCCTCTTTTAGGAATTCATTCAAATGCAACTGCAATATTTGGAGGTACTTCTTAAGATGCATATAATGGTCATATTCCATCCATAGCAAACTTTTAAAAAATAAAATACAACAATTAATGAAATTGAATCAGCAGCATTTGTGGCTATTATTCTGGTTTTTGCATCTAAATTGAAGCACTATACTGTATCAAGAATGAAATTCAGGTTATAACTTTTTGTGAACACTAATGATGAACAGGTAATGAATGGAAAAATAAATCAGCAAAATTATCAATGTTTAGGAAGAGCCTCTCAAAACTGTAGGTACATCTCCAAGTGATGATTAATTTTGCAGCAAGTTTTTCAAAATAAGAATTTTAATGTTAACCAAATACAAAAGAAAAGTTTTAAATTCTCGAATATATTCTTCGGAAAGGTTTACTGCCAAGTATTGCTTTGGAAGATATTTCCATACCATGGCTATTTGAAAATTACTTATGAAAGCTGAGCAATATATATGCAATTTTGTTTGGTCTACTGGTCATTTGCAGTATAAATAATACATTAAACCTAATGAAATATTTTATTGATCTAAAGATAATATATACCTGAACTAAAACTTAGATGATCATATTCCATGAAACAGTAAAGTTATTATTGAAAGGCCATGTATATGATTACAGAATAATAATACACAATATCTCTTCTTTATAAGAAAATATTTCATAGTAGATGAAAGATGAATCACAATTATACCTCTAAACTATGTCAATGATTATGAAAATATTTTTATATAACATTAATGCATTAAATAGCATTGTCCTTATTTGTTATTTAAACACAATTTACAAAAAAGATGTACAAAATGGGCACAATTAGTTAATTTATGTACATTCATAGTACAAAATTTAATAACTACTACCCATCCAAGGCACATCTGAAAATGCAGATGTTTATTTGAGAAGCAGGTAATTCATAAATTCTAGATGGGAACTAGTACGTGCAATTTACTTCAATAGAAAAATTAATAAGAAGGGCTGACACTGAAAAACCAGTGCAACTTCATTTAAAATTAGAATGGGATGAAATCAAGTCAACTAAAAATGGAATGAATAGATGATGAAGGACTGAATAAACATTTCTGAAAGATGTGTATAGTAAAACCATGCACAGCAAGGATGTTTAAAAATAAACTTTATTTTAAGCTACCTACCTCATTTGGATTGGGTTTGATTTCCATATCTCCTTTCAACACCAAAATGTAATCTATTTCATGCTCTCCCCACACAGGATTTCCATTTCTCAGCAATGCGTCTGTCCTTACATTCTCATCCACTCCACTCAAGGAATGGTAATGAAAACGAGTGAGGTATAGAAAATTCTCAGGTTTAGTCTGATCAGTTGGAATCCCAAGTTCGAAATTCAATCTGCGCGAAGCAGCTCTTTTAACTCCGATGGCTGCTACTTTATTTTCCTCCTGATTACCACTACCAATTTCTTGCATCTCTTCCTTAACATAGAGTGGATGGCTGCAACAGGCATTAGCAAACTCGCCGGGAAAAGTGACTTTATAATTTGAACGCCTCTGGACCAACATTTCTCCTTTGGAATTAAAGATGAAAACACTAAATGCTCGGTGAAGTAGAAGCCCTTCGTTGTTCTTGTTGCCGCCTACCATATGGCAATCCCTTTTACTTGCTTTACCGATTATTTCGTCGTTTTCATTCACGAGTATGCATGGTTCGTCAAATGACGTGGCTTGATCTGGATGGATATCCATTCCATTCACAGCTACTGAATAATTCCTTCTCAAAATCTTTAATGAATGTTGTAGGCATTGCGTTAAAAACTTCATTTTATAAGCTTTGGTTTGAATCGACGTAAGCATGATCGACTTAATAAAGCATGAATTGAATTTCAACTTAAGAGGGTCAAGATATGCAAATATTTATGACCGACCAAAATAGTTCATGAGGAAGACATAGTCCTGTAGACAGCTAAAAAAAGAAAATGAATTACTACCATATTATACGGAAAAGTTTCTCTGCAACATACGACAGAGAGTAGATCAACAAGTAAACAGTTCACCTACGTTTTATGCCTTCAAAACAATTTATTTAAGTAGCTCCCCGCGTCTCCTTTGTCGACACGTCAAATCGCAGTGCACCTCCTACCCACCTCAGAAAAGAAACTACTTCTCCTTCTGAGTAACAGATGTCCTTCCGGACGGTTAAATCAGCTGAGCCGGCGAGCCGGTCTTTTCACCTGGCTTGGATTAGCGTATCCAAAAAGAGTACGCTATTCTTGCAGTACTCGTAACAAAATTTACAGATTAATTCTAACAGTTCCCATGAAACTAATTCGTATTAACTTGCTATTAAGGAACTCTCGTTAATCTTGAAAAGAAAATCATCCATTAAAGTAATGTAACTGAAAAGACACAAGAACTTGAAAGAGACGGAAATTGGAGGAATGTTGAAATCCCTATATTAGAGATATAATTACTTCAATACTACTTATGATGAACTGTTTGTTTAGGATTCTCTTTTAATTTCATTTTTGGAATGATAAAATATTTAGAAATTAACATTAACAGAAGGAAGGAATAATCTCTTACATCAACTAATTAGCATTTCACATTGTGTTTCCATGATTAAGTAAAATTAATTTGAAAGGATAGAATGATTTACGGCCAATATTAGTTTACTCTCGATAAAAAGCATCCTTGATAATTAAGGATAAAAATAGCAATTGATATACAACATCACTTAATTTTGAACACTTTCATAAATAGAAGAACAAATTGTTACATAATAATGCTTCTTTGGTTTCACATATCACATAAAGAATTCAAAAGAAAATAACTTACAATTAGTAAATACAATAAAAATGGAAATTTATAAATAAAATGAGATCAAATTGTACTGTATCCATTAAACAATGTTTTCCTATGGGGGATAGCTTAAGAAACAAAGACATACTTTCATACAAATATCTAACAAATTTCCATTTGAGAACTGCCAGGCAGAATTATCACTTTTCTTAAACAACAAAAAGTACGGAATCACTCAGATGTCATGCTTAAGAAAACCAATGCACATAAATTATTCACTGATAGTTAACACAAAAATGTTATTATACCATTTACTGAAACATAAAACAAAATCTGTTGAATTAGAATATGTAAATGGTGTTTAAATTCACGAATTGGGGTGACAAAAATCCTCATGAAGGTAAAGTAACCTTCATGGAAATTTATGAGGGCCAATGATATTTGCTCTTCACAATGCATAGAACACATAAAATACTCATGCATATCATCTTGCACATAATTTCAAAATTTTCCATACAGTTGGTACAAAAATTGAAGACCATCTGTTTTACACTCACATCAGAGAAAAAATCCCTTTCACACAACTTCAAATGTCATCACCACATTTTAGTATCCATCCTCAGTCAAATACACGAACCCCTTTTTACTTACACTTTCTACTATTGCCACTTTTCCTCAATGATGTTTAATATAATTTACTATCTGATGTCTCAAAAATGAATAATTAAGAACAAAGTATTCATTTTAGTGCAAAAACTTGAAAGAAGCAATATGAATTAAGAGATAAGGCAGAACAGAGACAAGGATATAGCATGTTCCCTCATCTATTTGATCTGTACAAAAAGCATACAAAAATATGTACAGGCCTTTGGTGTACAGGACTGTGACCAGAACCATAGGCCACATGCAGACCTTTGGCTAATTGCATAAGACACAAACACTAAGTCATTCCCTTAAGTTTCACGAAACTTTTCCTTCCTAAGCTAAATAACAGAAAGGAAAAAGCAAACTTTAGTCATATTCTACCCTTATATGTGAAAAACTATGTTCACTACATCATTACAGATGAACAATGCAACTAGTGATTTCCTAAGAGAGGTTAATATTCTTAAAATAGAGCAAAGTACACTATCTGTGGCCCACAGTCTTTAAAAGAGCTAATGCAGTCCCCTGGAGGTTGCAGCTTTGATAACCTTGATATAAAATATGAAAGGAAATCACAGGAATTAAAAGCATTCATAAAAAGGCAAGCACATGAATTAGTTACTTTACCTGAGCAGATTTGGACAACATACTAAATCGAATCATAAAGTAAGTACTTTACTCTATGATTGAATGTATAACATCCTAGCATTTGTGCATCTGTATAAGTAAAACAAAAACTTAATAGTGTAAAATCACTACTGGATATATTTACCATTTGAATGCAAGCGAATTCTTTATAAGATTCTTCTTCAATTGATACTGTATTGGAAAAGTGTTTTATCTGTTATTGTTTAACCCACTGGTCCCACTGCCTATAATGATGATTTTATCCTATTATAAGGAATTCATCAACAGTTGGGGCATGTGAAAACTTTCCTGATGAATTCTCCATGTAATATATAATCATGAAATAGAGTAGAAAATTTAACAGAGTTGATAAAGATTTTGAAATAGAACAATTAAAGAGTGTATCAGTTTGCCCTTGGGCATTTTCTTTGCCAATATTCGAAAAAATAATTTCAGATATAAGTAAGTTTACAAAAATAATATTTAATGATTTGGTAATAAAAGTAATTCCTTCAATTAATGATAAAAATATTAGACCTTTTCATTATCACTCAAAGTGATAACTAAGGTTTGTATTTTATTGCTCTTGTGGACTGTAATCAGACAATCTTTCTATGACTGTTGCAACGTTAATACATTGACACACATACACATCAAGGAGTTTTACCAGTTGTAGAGCAAGTCTTTTCTAATCATTGTGAATAAGATTAAAGTAATTAATTAACCAATGGTATCCATCAGGCTAGTATGGCCTAATTTAAACTTTTCGATAAGCGATAAGATAAGGCGACCATAAAATATGTCCTACTTCTACTAATAAAATGTTATAGACCCAGACATTTTTAACAGCAACTTAATTTTCACACCCCTACTATAGCTACTCATTCTTTGTTTTTTTCCCATTATCTTATTATTATAATTTATCTTGATAAATGTTTTATTTGGCCTCCCAACTATAATAAAATCTGTCCCTTCACTCATGGTTTTAGTTTCATTACAAAAATCCACCAATAATTATTAAATGCCTCATTTATTTTATGATTTGTTTGTACTCATATTGTTTAGCATTATGCTTTTCCTGTCTTCTAATTTCAATTTGTTTTCTTCTTTGATTTCTGTATTTTTCCTCACACCATCATTTAAGATTTACTTTTCACCAGGACCACTATTCCTCAGTGTGGAAAGATAAATATATTTATTTACAAAGTATATATATGAATGCATGCAGTGAAACAAAGTCAGGTGAAGATGAGGTACAGGATTAAAGCTGGAAAGTTGGGAGAAGGACAAGTGTTTTGCTTTTTAGTTCGTAAAATAATTAAAAACTATAGAAATGGTGCAATCATTAAATATAAGTTAGGCTTAGGGAGAAAAGCATTGGACATTGGCTGCTGCAGTTGAGCACAGATACAAAGTTTAGAAGAGTATATGATAGCTTGAACAGTAAAATTGAAATCTTATGGCCCCTCTCTGTGCAGAACATCCATGGACGGAGGGGAAAGTTCTTTTTGGAGGCAAATGAAGAGGGTAAGCTATGTGATCTGAATATCTCACTGCCATATGTACATCGTAACTATTATATAGGCAAATACAAGTGCATAATGTGCATTTATTGAATGTTAACTCTCCCAGATTAAAAAATCACAACTGCATAGAGGCCTTAATATTTCAATTTCTCTCAACTTTATCAAAACAGCATATCACCTGATGACACCTACATGCATTCATTATGAGTATGAATGTATGATTTTAAGATATTTCATATTATAAAAGTCACAAAAAATGAAGAAAAATGAGGAAGATATAACAAAATGCATTCCCACATAATGCAAAATTTGGCAAACAATTTTCCTGCAACAAAATTATAATAATATGCTTTCTTCTAAGATAGTTTTAAGTTTAAATAGCACAAAGATATGTTTTACAACATTATTATGACATCTACTTTTCTGCAATAAACATACTATCCTTACACTGAATGAATAAAACTTTTGTAAGTAAATTGAAACCACTAACTGGTTCTGAAAGCTTCTTCGCTTGTCTTCTTGTGGCATAATGATATTTATGTTATTGTCTGCAAGTGTATTATAAGGTAATGAGAAGGCAGGCAAGTATTAAAAGCAGATGAATCTATGAGGCCACACAAGATAAGATTAGTCATTGAATATACAAAGAACTATGTGCTGTATTCACTCTATATCTGTTGAATATTGAGCAACTGTGGATAAAAAACTGATGAAGAAAAAAGTTCCCCATGCAAGAAAAGATCAGAAGCCAATCATTGAAAACTTAAAATAAATATATTAAGCCACAGCGCTATATTTTTCTTCAAATCTTCAAAAAAAGCAAAAACCTTAAGTATCAGTTTTCAGACTCTATGTCAAAACCTGATATACACAAATACACTGATCACCAAAGCTTCAGATGGACTCATTCCTAACCCCCTAGCATTTACTTGTCGCACAGTTAGTTTAAGTAATATACTTTACAACACATTGCAGCACTGAGGCCTGCAAAGCACACTTAAGGACAAGAATAGCTTCATGATAGAGCATAATGTAGATTGACTAGGATTAGATACATAATTTTCCAAATAACAAATTCATCAGCAGCAATAAAAAGGTGAACTAGAAAAAATTCTTACAAAGAAGTGTGGTGAGAAGCAAATAGTTAAGAGATGAGAAATTTAGAGAAGTTCAACACCATGGCTAATCTGATTAGAATAGTTTCATGCAGTAGAATAAGAAAACAGAACTTGAAACTGAATAAATTATATACAAATCTTAGTCTCCTGAGGAAATTTTCTCAAAAGAACACTCTTCAATATCTCACCAATGACAATAGCATTGTTCTTGGCATAGCATGCTCTTGCTATAATGATTATTCACCAACTATTGCATTCTCTATTGAGGCACCATCAAAGATTATTCCTTAGGAAGTGACTTCATGAGTTTGCTTGATGCCTACATATAAAGTGTTTGGCAAGAGATCATTCAAATAATACAATGGTGCAGGTTTTTAAAAGAATTTGCTGATATACTGCAATTAGACAATTGCATTCATGAATTAAGAGGCTTGGAAAAGTATAGAAATCTACATAATTGTGGCAGAAAATAGATAAAAATGGCTATTCCTTAAAATAGTCATACTTGAAAATGCAAAAATTTTAACAAATTTCCTAGAGTTCATGGGAAACACGAGGAAATTTCAGAAAAAGCATTGACACATTTCCAAAGAAATTCAAGATGTGAAATTAAATATAAAAGGCTTTTTACTTTACACCCAATAAAAGAAGAGTATTTACCTCTCAGAACTCACATGGCTCTTTTAGAGAGACAGACCTCATTCTTTTTGCAGGTAGAAAACACCCTGAACATGAGCAAACTGCTCATACGAACAAACCTATCCTTAAAAGAGGAATCACTGTGGGTGGCTGAACAGGGGTTTCCTGCACCATCTGTCCCCTTAGATGAAATTCCTTTAGTTTTCCACTTAAAGGGAGCTTCAAGAGATAGATGAGGCCAATGGCTCCATTGCAACTCAGTTTCCAATGAAGAATGGAGCACCTCTTCACAAAGAGTCTCCTCCAGCACACCAGGCAATATAAGGTATGAAAGTGTTCCCCCTCGCAACTTAGATCTCCTCTTGAAAACAGACTCAATCTCACCAACCACTGAACTCATGTTCATGCTCCCCAACTCGTGAAACTTCACCTTTCTTCTGATCCTCCCTGGATGCAGTTGCAGTATGTGCTGCGGAATAGGATAACTATGACTCGTAAAGACGTGTACTTCCGATATATCCCACGGAATCAAACGAAAGTCTGTCACTCGATGTGCAAGCTCGGCACTCACAGGCATTATTCCTCCCTAAAACAAAGAATAAACCAGTGCAAGAGGAAATTATATCAAATCTAATTTCAATACAAGTTCGACCAAACTATGAAGTAAAAGTTCACAGAATAAACAGAAATCCATGATTGACCAACCTCTTAATTTGAGAGCATGTATTAATCCTTACCTGATGGAAAAAACCATAGAAAAGCCCAAGAACGATGTTGAAGAGGCACCAAATGTGTGGGATCTTTTTACGCACACGGGCCCAAGTGGTGTTGGATCGTATCTCCTGGGCATAAAGGAAAACTATGGGGAAGGTTAAGGGAAGGAGGAAACGAGGCTCCTGGTGAGGAATAAGAGAGAGGATGAGGAGAGGCACAACTAAAGATGACAGCATGAGAGCTGTGGCAGAGTCAGAACGTGGGAGTCGAGCCCATCGGCAACACACTATATTCCAGATGAAACGACCGAGTCCCAGCAATGCAAAGATACCAAGGGGTCCATACAGAAGAGGGATGTTGACCAGTATGTGCAGCTGAAGAAAGATGGAATTTTAAAATAAGAATGTTTCTTTTAATTAATACAAAACCCTGAAATATCTTGTAAGGAATTGACATATTCTATAAATCTGCATTCAGAAAAGACACAAGACATGAGCCTAATTTTATGCCATTCTGTTAGTCAAATTGACGTTGCCAAATACGCATACAAATAATTACCAAACGTCCATGAGGTTGAAGTTTATTTATCAAAGCATAATTATAGAAAGAAAAATGTGCTTAATTGAACTTGTGCTTTAATGCAGAAATATCCTCATTAAATACTTCAAAGAAAGAAAACCTAAATAATTCAATAAAAGATAAAAGAAATTCATTTAAAATATTAAAAATTACATGAAGTTAACCCTCAAATTCACATTGCAAGAAAAACCACCGAAGAGATGTTATCCCATCCCTTGTAATCCAAGAAAAATGGATATTTGGTATGCCTTATCATATAGGGCCTCCTTTATACCATACTTTGATCAACCTACATAAAAACTTCTTAATGATGACACATCTATTTTAAGCTTGTCTGGCAGTGGATTTAACAGCTTAATGAAAACAACTGAATAGTTTCCATTGTTCTTGTTTATCAGGTATACCAGATTTCAATACCATTGTGATGAGTGACTTCATATGTCATTATTCAGCATACAGTAAATTTACAAATATCATTTTATACTCATGTAACTAACTATATAACAGTTTTTATTTTCATAATAATTAATATATACAATGGTACAATTCATAAAAAATTATGAGTTATTTTCAATTGTAATTAAATGTATTTATAGTAATTTCTACTCTCTGACTATGAGCCATAAAGGAATTTTTAGATAATAAAATAAAAGAAATAAAAAAACATAACCGTAAGTAAAAATAAATAGCATTAAATTGTTAAGGTATTTTCCATCATGTGGTTACATTTTCAATCATTGTAACATTCTAAAAATGTATATATAAACCTGTTGAAACAAAAATTGATAAAGCAAAATATCAGTTAATATATTTTGCATCACAAGTTGGTTCCATCTCCTTTTACTTTCAATGTATTTAACTTGTTCAACTTGAAACGGTTAACACAAAAGCATTTTAGGGTAATAGTGAAGATAACTCTAAATGAAAAAACTTGATCAATGCAATGTTTGATCTTTAGGCAGTTAAGGTAAGCAGTTATCCACTAGCCACTGGAAGCTAAGTTTGTAATTAAAATTAGGTTGAATAGAAAGGCTGAAGCTGAACTTTAGTGCATCTTAAGTAAAATATATAGGTTGGTCCCCTAAATTTTCTTTTAACAAACTTCTACTGCATAACAGCTTAAATTCAATAGCTATGATGCTTCAATAAAGTTTCACGTAAACGCAAATGTATTTAGTAGCTTCCTATTAGAGCTACAAATTTTCTTACCCATCGAGGATGCAGTCCATGGTTTTCAAGATTGGATGATTTGGAATTGTAAATGATGAAATTGAAAGGTGTGGCGACTACAGGCAGCAGCTCATCCAAATGGGTGAGGAAACTGTTGTAGTAACGAGTGTCCAAAACCAAAAGAGGAACAGACATGAGAATGGCACAACCAGCAAGAGCAGCAGCTCGTATGTGGAAGTGTGCTTGAGGAATGAAACTAAAGATGGAAGAGGAGACGGCAGCCTTGGTATGAGGCCCACGACGCAACCAGAAAAACACAGCAGGAGCAGCAAATACAAGTAATGTTGGGCGCACAAATATTCCAAGAGCGAGCACTGCACCAAGTAGAGGACATTGCCTCAGAGTGTGATTTGGTAGTTTTGACCGCAGACGAGCAAGTCTCACACGTTCAGCTATATTCCTTGCCTCTTTCAACTTATCTTGCAAGTAATCATCTTGATATAAAACCTGGAATGTGAAAAATTAAAAATTTCAAACAAGTTTCATTGCATTCAGCTCACAATTTTTCCCATGAATTAAGAATAAGAAAGTAAGAGTAAAGATTTCATATATAATATCATTATTATGCCCGCTTATTGAAGAATTTAAGATAACTACATTAACACACAGCAAAACTGCAACTCTAAAATTATTTGCTTTCCTGAATTTTCTCACTATAATATAAATTTATCAGCAAATAACCGATTTTCTACAATACCAATTGAGCTTAGGCCCCTGGATAGACAAGTGGGTAGTGCACTCAACTGCAGTAAAAGTAGGGTTTGTTTCCTAGTGGGAGTCCATATGCAGGAAATGACCTAAGACAGTGGTCAGCAAACTGTGGCTCGGGAGCCACATGCAGCTCTTCCACAAAATACCACACAAGTGGGCACACTAGGGTCAGGTGATGGGTAAAGCTGGCCGGATGTAATAATAATGAAAAGGTAGATACCTATACAGTTCAAGTTTGAAAAGATTTGGCTCTCAAAAGAAATTTCAATCATTGCACTGTTAATATTTAGCTCTTTTGACTCATGAGTTTGCCGATCACTGGCTTAAGATGTTGAAGCACTTTTAAGAATACTACTACTGATGTAGCTTTCCTAATATGGCAAATTCTTTTTTCTCTACACTTAGGATAATAGCTAAAATAGAGTTATGGGGGCACAGTTCCTCGGCCTGCAATCACTTCGCAGAAATGCAACAGGTGTACCAGATAAAGAAATTTTGTCTCCCTTTCTTCAATATATGCCTGTCCCATCTAACATTTATAGAAAAACATACTAAGATTTTCACCCATAAGCCAAATAATAAATTCCCCCATTTTCCTTGGCCCTCTATATCATCCCCTACACAAGGCATAATGCTATCAGTGGATAAGAAGAAGAATGATACAATATCTTCACTTATGCAAAAATAAAAATTTCTACAAACATTTTAATTTATAGAAAGTTATTCTTTACTTTCCAGACAAATCTCAAAATTCCATGCTTACTGAACATGCTTAGTGCTCATCTCACAGAAATTATTTCACAATTTATTAAATAGAAACAGAATGTGTGGACAATACATAATTAAAATAAATATTCCTTTTTGAAAATTTAATTGTAGTTCAATTTTCTGGTTGTGTGCATTAAAAATATGTGAATTAAACCTTATATTTGCATAAATTGCATGCTCCTCCATGACTTTCTAATAATGTGTTGTCTTTCTGATTTCATTATCACTGTACCCTCTACTAAAGGACAGAAAAGTCAATGATTACAATCCATATCAAATACAGAGAAAAATAAATCAGAAAAGTAATTCTGATAAAGCAACAAACTATTTTTGGACAAATCACCTACTGGAGGCAAGATATTTATTTGTATCCCAAGCTCTTATTCATTGCCTTCTTTGTGGTCTGATCTAGTATTATATTATCTTAATAATTCACCCTCCTAGCTTAAGTTGTGAAAAACCAAGGGTTGATATTTTAGGGACAAAAATAAGGAGTGAAAATTAACATGTCAGCTGAACTTAAAAAAAAACCTTCATATGAACAGGGAGAAATATATTTACTTGCTACACATAGAAGTAAACTATTGTAATGTTACTAATGTAATGCTGAATAAATGAATGGAATTCGAACAAACATGTGATTTAAATGATTCTCTTCATATGTTTCCATATATTGAAAAATCTTTCAGCTTCCCACAATAAAAGTATTACTTCCATTCCTGCATTGATGGAGAGGAGGAAGGAAGGGTGGGAATAAAATTAAACCCTCCAGGAAGCAGCAAAAATCGATGGATTTAAAAGCCTATGTTTGGAATTAATAGCTTTGGCCAGAACAGAATGTGTTCACCATGAATTAATCATTTACATAAGTAATACAGAATTATACAAGCATTCAATGATTTTATTCTAGCATTTTGTTTTCCATCATAGTCCACTGGCGGCTTGCGGGGTACTCATCTAAATCTAAATCTAAATTCTTTTCTGTATAGATGAGAAAAGAAATTAGGGAAAAGGACCAGAGGGAAAACATTTTTACAAGACATTTACTTGGTACTTTCCTTAAAGTCAGTATTTACATTCAGTAAAATCTGTGATTATTTATGAATCAGACCAAAACATTATTTCTTGTGTTTGAAAATTAATAACATGATATGATGACTTAATATAAGACATGAAATATGCTAGTCTCTTGAGGTAGTAAACTGACACAATGTCTTCATACATAAAACACCAAGGAATCCATTTCTTATAAACATAAGTTTAATTTTAGCTTATAAGATTCATTTTAGTTACAGCTAACGATTTCAAAGTGAATATTAACGGATAGAGGCATTAAGTTTATTTAACTTACCTGGTCAGTATGACACATTGCCTCTGCTACGAAGTAGAGCACTAGTGAAGTCAGAGTCATTTCAAAAGTATTCGATAAAGTTCGCGAACCGTATATAAAGGCCACGTATGAACTTGCAAATACCATGAGTCTTGCCTTGTAGTTTTGGCCATAAATGTAACACGTTGAGTACAAACAATAATCATTGATTAAAGATAAAAAGAAAACGACAAGACGTGGTCCAATGAAAAGAAAATAAGGCGGAATAAATCCATTTCCTTCATTTTGTAAAAAATTACGTTCCATGTAAAAAGGTAACCAAGAAACTAGATAGGGAAATACAATGCTCCGAATCGGAAGACTCGTATTGAATTCCCATGAATGGACAACATCCACACCAAGAACATCACCTACAAAGAAAATAAAACACCGATAAAAAAAGATGAACATTAAATTCTGACATATCTGCTATAAAATATCTTACCTGCTACAACCTCTACAGATTGAAAATATTCATCAGGATGTATGTAACCAGTTTGAGGGAAAACAGTCAACAAGAAACGAAGGATGACCAAGCCCCAGTAGGAAAAAAGGCTTAAATTTTTTAATGAACAATGAGAGGAATCGATTCCCACTCCAAAATCTTCGCTGAGGTAGCCTTTATTTTTCTTCATTTTGCCACAGTTTTATTCTTCGTATAATTACGCAAATTCGTTCAAAAAACGGTCGCCTTTATTTTAAATATATTAAAGTAATATGTATCAGAAAAACAAAGATAATTACATATAATTTCGTAGAACAAGTCGTCAATGTTAAATAACAATAACTGAAAAGTCTAAAAAGATATTAATTAACGCAAACTTAAACAAATGAAAGAAACGGCGACTAACAAACATATTTCCAAAAGCGAGCGGGCTATTCCCTCCGCTTTTGCGGCTTCGTCTCGCACCAAACCCCCCAATTCTTTGGGCATCCCGGGTAATTTTCCGCACTCTTCTGTTAACATACTACCAGACTATTTATGCCATCTATTGCACGATTCTGTAATCTCTAATGCGGCAAAATTATGTTCACGAGGTCGTGAATGGATCATCTTTTGAGACTAAAGAAGTAAAAAGCTAGATAACTATTGTACTACCGCAGAGAGTAAGGTTCGCAGCAATGTAAAGGAATAGTACTCGAGAGGGTTTGGACTTATTCATCTATATTTTTTTTAGCGCTCGGAGTTTCTATTCCGATCTCTTTCTCCGTCTTTGAAATCGCATTACAAACATCATCTTCACCTACCTTCTTACTTGAGGTTGTTAGTTTACTCTTTTCCATATTTATTTTCTTCATTCCTGTAAAAAGTGATTAAGCAAGGAACATTCCCTTATTCTGAATGTCCCATTAATCTTCTTTCCAATCGCAACCGGCTCTTAGTTTCACATAGAGAAGTGACCAGACAATGGCCATTTAAGAAAAAAATTATACATGATAGCAGAAGCAAGTAATAGAAAAGATAATGTGTTGTGGACTTCCCCCTTAATCAAGAGAAGCTTCTGATAATGCAAGATAAATGTTTTATTTAAAACCATTTAAGAATATTCTGGTAACTTCAGCAGATAAAATATCAATGAAACTCATAAGTTAGGAAGCAGTGGTAAAAATGAATTATGTAATTATTTAAAAGCACCTAGAAGAGATTATGAGAGGCCTACCTATGGTCAACTTTACTTTCCTTACTTGGAATTAAAAAATATTAATGACTTCTAGGATAAGACGGATAAAAAGTACATGCCTTGGGAACCAGTCGATACTTTTGATATCTAGTTGATTGAATAACTTCTAAAGAGAGTGAAGTGAAATTCTGCATTTATGTAGTAACGGATTATGTTCAGTTTTGAGGGAAAGGAAAACTCAGAGTTATGACAGGTATTAATCGCTATAAATTAAATGAGAGTATAAATTCATCGATAGTAATATTCTGGGAGTGACAGTTGAACTTGAATGAATACTGATCAGGAAAAGAAATCTATAGGTGTTATTTAAAATCAGGGAAGGGTAGTTATACTGTATGATAGCTGAAATAGATTGAGCTATGGCCAAGGATTACAGAGGGAAAAAAAACCTCTTCGACTTAGTGGAGTTAGCTTTGTGAAATGTAAATCCTAACAACCTAAACTTAATTATCAAATCATCCTTTCCCCTTTCTTCCTGACTATCAGGGCAGAATTTTTGTGGATAAGCGACCACCATTTTGTTCTATCTACCCACCACATCTCATCCCAAACTCTCTATTACTTCCACTCTTGCACTGATGTCTTTTTTAATCAAATCTTTCCACCTTCCTCTTGATCTCCCTCTTGGTCTTTTTCCTCTTTCTATATCTTCAAAGGTTTATTGAAATTCACCATTCATTCATCCTCTTCGTTAGTCCAAACAATCTTAATCTTGTTTTCTCAGCTTGTAATCGGGGGTAATTTTATACCCAAACTCTCTCTTATTCTTTTGTCCCTGGTCTTATCTCTTCTTATTTTTCCCACAATGCACCTTAAGAACTTCTTTTTCATCTCTTGGATTCCACTATCTTCTTGGCCTGTTCACATGTGAAGAATATGTCAGGATGGGCATCAAATGTGCACAAAAGATTACCATCTTGAATTTGATTGGGACTTCTTTTCTCCAAAGTATGCTTCATGTGCTCTGATGGAAACCATTGGCTTACTGTGTCTACTATTTATTTTTCCATTTACCATATTTTTCCATTCACTGAAAACTCACTTTCCAAGTAATTCAAATTCCTGATATCTTCCAGCGGAACTCATAGTAAAATGCGAGTGAAAAAAGACAATCTGTATTTTCCATTTCCATAGTCCACTTGAGTGAGGTAGTTTATTTGCTAGGTAGCCTAAAGTGGTCTATCTTAAAGAGTTACAATACAAACAAACCATGCAACTAATGCCAGAGAATTAAAACTGTTCATAAGAAACTTTGTTTGTGTAATAAATGTGTCTTTAAAAGAGGGAATAACTGTTTTCATTTTACGAACCTTATAACTTAAACAATTTATCAAGTATTTTCGGATTTCAATCCATAAAAATGGGGAAATGATGATTATATTCTATTCGAAGATTCAATGAATACTTACGTAAGCTGCATTTCGAAGGATGTTTATTTACAGTCGTGATGGCATAGTGAACCTATTCCTATTGCAAGACCGCATAAAGCATTCGGTCGCATAAGAGGGACCGCATGTAAAACCATCAGGCCATTCTTGTGTTGTGGGTTGCCTAAATTCAAATAGTTTAACATAAAAAGTTTTATATGATCATATTTTTCTACATAGATTTCTCGAGAAAAGGTATTCATTCTATGAGTAATCTGAATGATTATATTTTTCGTTTTATTTTTCACTCTGTGTCATCAGTAAGATAAGAAAAATAATATATATTTAAGTAAGAGTGTTTGTCAGTTGAAAGTGACAAAAAAGTCGTAATGAAAGGCCTCATGGCCTAAAGGCCGCGGGTTCCCCAACACTGGCATAGTATACGTACAAACTTTTCTCCGCGGCTCATAATCAAAGTGAATACTTCGGAATGTAATTATCTTTACTAAGAATTGCAATCTTTCATTAACTTTTTAAGTTAACGAAGAGACTTCTATAATCTTTACAGGTTTGACACCGGTGGAATGCTCGCAACTTGGATCAACAATTAGATGAAGGATAATTTTCAACAAAAGAATTCTTTTATCAAAGAAACTACGGACGGTGATTGCGAAAAATTAATTGTCATCGTTCAGTTGTTAAATTTTCAGAAGAGTTTTTTTTATCTACCGCATCTTCCCACTTCAAATACAGCAATTTTAAATGATGCGCTAATTTTTGGAGAAACCGATTCCTCGATTTATGAAAAGGTTCGATGTAATTTACAAGAGCATTTCCGTCCTATCTCAACATATTATACAAATGAGGAAATTGTGACTCTTGAGAAAATCTACAAATCGATTGAAACATGCCAATGAGCTATCTGTAACATATCAATATTACGTCTGAGGCATGAAGTACTCTAGAATAATTAAACTTGCATTTATCTACAATGTTCAGAACTTTAGGTTACCTGTGTGATATTTCGCCATCACTATAAAGCTGATCGGAGAAGTTTTCATACTAGCTTAGCAGTTCTGATCTCGTTATATCACGCTATTCACGGGAGTTGTAGCTCCATATGCCGTAACTTATTGGAATGAATTGTATCTTAGTTTAAATGTTTATTTATTTTTAAAGTGTAGTTGTCTGTAGGCTGAGGCCTTGTCATGCTCTCCTATGTCAAGCCTCGTTTGTTCTCAGTACCCTGAAATCAAGGACTTAGCCAAACATCGTAATACAAAACGAAATTCATATCCTAATATCGAGGAAAACATTCTTAAGAAGAAATTAAGGGAAGAAACAATGACTGATACCAGCCAAAAAAGACCCAATTTCTCAGCGCTATCAAATCCCAATGGTATGAGCAAAAACTCTACCTTAGTGAATGCAAAGCCTGGAGCTGCCAAGAAGTTGGTGATAAAAAACTTCAAAGGTAAAGTCTACGGCTTAATTTGTATTGTCTGCCCTTGATATCTTTGTTGTGTGACAAAATCATATGCAAGGTCGAAGGTCTAGTAAATTTTAATTCTCAGTTTATATCTTGTAAATGTAATGCGAATTGCATCAATTATCTCTCTCCAACGACAGTCCACTTCATTTTTTGTGCAAATGATTTATTGAATCTCTCTCGGGACTATTTTAGAGAAGCCAAAACTGCCAGAGAATTATCAAGAACAAACTTGGGACAAGTTAAAAGAAGCAGTCGTAGCAATCCAAACATCCAAATCTATTGGCTATAGCTTGGAAGAATTGTATCAAGCTGTGGAAAATATGTGTAACCATAAAATGGCCTCTCAACTTTACACAAAGCTGAATGGTAAGTAACATTTAAGTGTTTAATATAATCTTTGATGAAGTTATTAGTTACTCATAACTTTTTCTGATCTTTCAGAGCTCACAGAAATGCACGTGAAAGCCAACATAGAACAATTCTTAACGGAATCCATGGATAGGATAATTTTTCTGAAGAAAATGAATGAATGCTGGTTAGCTCATTGTCGTCAGATGATAATGATACGCAGTATTTTTCTGTACTTAGACCGAACATATGTTCTTCAGAATCCAACTATTCATTCTATTTGGTAGGTAGTGAACAAGCAATTTCACCTGTTTTATTCAGGGTTTTAATATTTTTCATGTTTTTCACTCCTGTGTAGTTTTTCTTTGAAAGTTTTGCATCAGTCTCCTCATTTTTGCAGTAATCTAACGATAATTTTTCTAATTCTTCGCTAGGGATATGGGTCTAGATTTATTTGGCCGGCATATAATTCTGAATCACTTGGTGCAGACGAGAACAGTTGAGGGGCTTCTGTTGTTAATTGAGAGGGAAAGAAGAGGTGATACCGTAGATCGCACTTTGCTCAAGTCTCTGTTGCGAATGCTTTCTGATCTCCAAATCTACAGAGAGGCGTTTGAAACAAAGTGAGTAATTTTATTAGCTATTTTTAGACATGAGTCAATATTTTTGGTGGATTTTTTTTGCATTCCTTGTTATTTTTTTGTCTCCAAGGACTGATTACGCAAATGCAAATGTGAAAAATTTTTAATTCTGAAATTTCGGACAGTGATTTCGTTGTGATGTTGAGTTCCGATGAAATCTCCCAATTTGTGTTTGAGTGCTTCATTGCAGATCTGATGTTTGGATGAAATTTTTCCATCTCAGCATCGACTTTGCAGCCTTTTCCAACGTCTTATTTATGTTAGCATTACCTATTTCAAAAGTCGTGTTAAAGTACAAATCTTCATGATGGGAAGCTATTATATAGTTCCTTAGGAATCACAATTCCTCTTATTGAGTGTTATTGTGGGTGTAATAATTACTTAGTGTCTACATTGGTTTGTATCTGCTGGCCTAGGTTTTTTCCATACTGTGATACAGGAATGTTTTATCAATAAAAGTATTGGATGAATGTTCAATTTTACAGACTTAGTGAAATTGAACATTGTAAAAAAATCCATGGAAACCTGTATAATGGTAATAACTGAATCATGTTTTAACATGAACATTACATGGAATGAGAAGAGGAACTTTGTGGTGTTTCTGTCTATAGAGATAATTTTGAGTTATATTCTCAGTAAATATGCTGGCACTAAAGGGATTAGGTAAAAAACTAAGTTATATAATTGCAATCCCTATCCATCCTTGGAGACATGGACATGGCAAGAAGCAGCTTTCCTTCAGAGCAATTTTGCTGATGTGCAATTTGGTTGTGTGTATTTATTTTGTAGTATGTTGAATCCATAACCTGTAAATATCTGTTAGGTGTGCTTGGTGCTGCAGGAACATTTTATCATATTCAGCTGAAAGAAGTATTTTAAATTAACTTATTTTCATGTACAGATAAGATCTGATTTCCTTTTTTCAGTACTTGAGTGTGAGTCATCTACATCTATTATCATAATCATTTGTAATTGTAAGGTTTGATGAAGTGTTCCATAGTGGTGTTGTTAAAAGTGCTCTGACTGTGACTATTTCTAACATTAATAGTTGAACCCAGGACCACTTTCACCAAAGTTGAATATGTTATCCTCTAATCCATCTATCCAGTTTAGCATAGTTCCAAAGAAGTAATGGTATGTTATCCAAGGTAACTAATTTACAAAGTTGGTTATTGACTGGTCCATTCAGAGCAAATAAGCATTATTAGATTATTAGATATCAATTTTCATACTCAAAAAAGGTATCTCATAGCCTTATTCCTTATCTCCCTTATGCCTTAGCCTTATTTCCTGCAATGGATACTCTTGTAGTCTTGGTACTCTTGATAATCTCTTTGATAGTTCTTCAAAAACTTAATCCACTGGTGCTACCTCATACCTACCTCAAGGAAGTTTTTACCTTCTTTCTGGTATCTGCAATCCCTATACTACTGCATTTTGATACCTTTGATGGATGTTGCAGAGCATGGTATGACAAGCATAAAATTAAAATTAAATCCAAGAATATTATGCACTATTTTTTGGTACTAGTTATGTTCATTGTGCATTGACAGCTAAATTCATTAGGTATGTGCGGTTGATTGATTTTTTGATGAGGTTTCTCTGATCAGGGGCAACCATGAAGTATCCTTCCTTTACAAAACTTTCTCCCATTGTAACATCATAATCATACCATTTACATTGCAGTGCTGTATCTATGGATGCTTATCATAACCTCTGAAGTGTGGTACACTCTAGCACTTTTTCTTATATGTTATGACGGCGTACGACTACAATTTTGATTCATTCGTCAATCCAGTCTCTCTTGTTACTGTCTTGCAGCATTATTTCCATGTCTTTTCTTCCTCTGCTTGTACCCATAGAAAGCTAAGGTTTGATAAAGTTTATTGTTTCCTTTCTTTGTAAGTTCTAACAATACTCATTGGTTCCATTTTATGAAGGTAAATTTTAAAAATATTCCACAATTATCATTGAAAGTTAAGTTTGTAGTATTCACATACATTATGATTGTATATTTTATGTTCAAGGTACATGCAATGTCACTACTACTGGTGAACGCATCTTAAAATGAAGGGTGTTTGCTGAGTGGAAATGAAATTTATTTATTGATCTAAGAATTTTGTTCAGAATCCAAAATTTTGACCCATAGAAGCCATAATTTTTAGCTGACAAAGAAGTTGAATTTGTTTCAACAGATAAACAAAGTGTATTTTTAATATCATCTGTTAATTGATGGCATAATAGAATCAGAGGAGTTTAAATGTTGCGATTTTGTATCATATTATAGAAAAATAGATTTGAAATATGATCCATAGCTTAAAGTCAATAATTAAAAGGCAACCATCTGTCACTGTTGAGTATTTTCAAGCTCATTTCATTGTTATTTTATGATAAAAATAATGCTTGTTAAAATATTAAGATATAGTTCTAATTGGTAAAGAAAATTAATGGCATGACTCCTAATGATGAAATTGGAAAGCATAGCTTTCATCACTAGGAGAAACAGATTTCCTTCTTAAAATTATGGTGAGTGTTATATAATAATAGATTATATGGTATGTTAAAGTGAATATAAATTGGAGAAAATAATATTTGTAAATGAAAATAAAAAAAGTGGTGTATCATTGGTTGCAAATACTTTGAAATAAACTGTTGTTACTGATTGTAAACTGATTTTTTATTTAGGTTTCTAGCTGCAACAGAAAGGTTATATGCTGCGGAGGGACAAACAATGATGCAGGAAACCGATGTTCCTGAATATTTAGCTCATGTGGATGCACGTCTTGCTGAAGAGAATGAGCGTTTGCTGCATTACCTTGATCCTACAACCAAGTGAGTTGTATATATATATTACTAATCATCCTAGAAAACTTTATTATTTTATGCTACATGAATTATTAAAATATTATTGAGATCTTCTTGCTTCATTCAATGCATTCATTAGCATTCATTCAATATGTCAAGAGTGTAGCCTAGATAAATATGAATAAATATCTGGAGTGAAGAAAATTTTTATCAAGTTTTTTGCTTCAGATCCAATTGATTCAATACAAAATTGTCTTAAGAAGTTATTATTGTAATTTAAAGTGGAAATGTATTTCTTCCTTTTAGATAGATATTTCCATAAATTCTTAGTTATTCTATCTGCAGGTTTCGCAGATTTTTCACACCCCCTTCTTGCGGGTGTTTTCTTGCTGTGGGCTATTTTCCTAAGCATCATCTTAGGTTTTTAAACCCACAATATAATTTTATTCCATGCACTATTTATGCTATCTCTTTCCTACCAATCGACAAAGGGTTACTTGTAAGAAGATCAATCTTGCCCAAATAAAGACAATTATTATTATTATAAGACAATTAATTATTAAGAAATTTTTGGTGTTCTCCTCTTGAGATCAGCATGAAACACATAGTTGGAGTGTTGAGTCAACATTTGATGGATATATGAGTTTTTAATGGCCACATAATATGGAAATAACATTGAAAGCATATCTATTATAATATCAAGTAGTTGAAATTTCATGTGGTTTGTAAACTTGTAACTGGCTTAAATGATCAGTTTTGATATACTTATTTCTGGTTTGAAGATTTATAATAATCATTATATGAATTTACTGCTTATTATATGTTTGGAAGTATATGTTGCACAGTCTAATATTAATTTGAGGTAGAAATGCATGTATGGGGATTAATGCTAATGAATGTTATCATAATGATTGATTTCTACAGATGGCCTCTGGTACATACAGTGGAAAGACAGCTACTGAGTGAGCATTTGAGCAGTATCCTGCAGAAAGGATTGGATTCTCTTTTGGAAGGGAATCGCATCCATGATCTCTCTCTCATGTACTCCCTTTTTGCTAGAGTGAAAAATGGCTTATCTGAGCTTTGTCTCAATTTTAATGCATATATAAAGGTATGTCTAAAAATATAGTTATTTATCCCTCTCAGCTTTCATGTTTCTGAAACAGTAAGGGAATTATTTAGGTGCTTTTTGTATGTTAAGTTTTTAGATAAACTGATAAAATATCATTGGTTTTGATGAGTTTAGTATGTTTGAATTCGTTTGGAAATTTATATGTTTACTTAAAGTCAAAGCAGTTCTTTCTTTTGTACTTTTTCATTTCTGTATATATACTTTTGCTGCATATTTATTAAATGGTGTATTTAGTTTTTGTTCCTCTGATCATTGGAAAACTAAACATTTTCACTTATATTTATCAATATTTCCATCTGATAGTATATTATTTTATTTAATTTTTTCCATTACTCAAAAGAGTGTAATGATTGAAGCTACCCTGCAAACCTGAGTTTCTCTTCTCAACTAACCGATAAAAATCTTATTTATATTGAAAATTTAACTATATTATAATTATTAATAATATATTTAACTGTCACCTCCATAATACTTTTAACTGTCAGCCTCCTATAAAAATAATCATACAGCTCCAGTATGGTGTAATTCTAAGTTTTACTAGAAGAGAATTGTAATTTTGTTGTAATGGGTCTGCTTTGTAAAATCCAGAAATTCTGTAAAGTTTTCATTGACAGCTTTCATTGATTATTTACTTTAGCTTAGAACTGTTAATGATTTTTACATAAAATATGTCAGACATTCATGAGACACTATGTGCCCTAATTTCTAAACCAAACAAGGTGGAATTTGTTTGTATTTTGATCTCTTGTATATAACAATCTTTATGCCTTACAGTGATACCTTTCTATGAGAGTTCCTCTAATTCAACAAACATGACAAATTAACTCAGGTTTTTGAAATTTTTTCCTTGTTAAATTAGCAACGTTTTCTGATTGTTCAAATCTGATATTTCTCTCAAGTGTTCTATATGAGAAATCTCAAGGTACAACTCAATGTCCATAACCATTTTGTGTCACAGCATGAGCATGTCATTCCAAGTGAGGGAAGCTTCTTGTTTATTGGAGTTCTCTTGTGAGATGGCTTTAGTTTCTATGATGCAGCATACCTCTGAGCATCTTCAGTTGGATATAGTGTTCTCCAAGTGATAGTGTTTGCTTTTGTGTTTATGCATGTCCCACATTCTATCGTGAATGACAATGTATTAAAAGGGGTTACTTTGCCGGGAAAATCTTAAATGTGTGGGTTATGGAGTCTGAAATCTTGAGTTTTTTTCATTACTTCCAATGGGAAAATTCATTTCGATATTTGAGAATTTTAAATAGTGATTTAAGGAATGTATTAAACTCTTATAGATAGGTATTACTGTTTTTTTTATGCTAAAGATAATAATAGGTCTTTCTATTTAAAGAACATCTGATGGTAAAATAGGGTTTTGTTATCAAGTATACGATGTATAATTTCATATTAAAATATAATTTCTTGGAAATACTGTGTATGTATATTTTTAATAATAATATAAGTTTATTATTTGGTAAATTTTGATTACATGTAAGGGATAATGAGTTAATTTTTTCTAATTTCTTTAGAAGAAAGGAAGAACTATAGTGATTGACCCAGAGAAAGACAAAACTATGGTTCAAGAGTTACTAGACTTCAAGGACAAAATGGACAATGTAGTAACAACTTGCTTCCGTAAAAATGAAAAGTTCACAAATAGTTTGAAGGAGGCCTTTGAACACTTTATTAATCAACGAGCAAATAAACCTGCTGAATTAATAGGTATACTTCTTTCAGTAACTTGAAATTTTTAAGACTTTCATAAGGCTTTTCATTAAATAAATGTTTTTCTTTATAGCAAAATTTGTCGATTCTAAACTCCGAGCTGGAAATAAAGAAGCTACAGAAGAAGAACTGGAGAAACTTCTAGATAAGATTATGGTTCTTTTCAGATTCATCCATGGGAAGGATGTTTTTGAAGCTTTTTACAAGAAGGTATGTTTTGGTGAAACTTTTATTTACATTGTATTCAGTGAGTAGACCTCTAAGTTTAGTTCTTTAAATAATGAAGTGACTATATAAGAGTAAGGAAAGTAATGATAAAGGAAAGCTGCTAAAAAGTTATGAACTTATTGGCTGGTATAATTTCCTCTTCAGTTCTTTTGTGGAGCTTCTTTAATGAGGGACATTAGACCCAAATAGTCTCAGAGAATACTGTTTATTTATGAGTGGGTTAGTTCTCTTTGCCATTCTGGATCTCATCAGCTTTTATTCTGTTGATCTTATCAGTATTGTTAGCTATGTGGATGGAAGCCATGTTTTGCTTATGAGATTGTTTATTGCTGAATGATGTTTTCTTCTTCAGGATTTAGCAAAACGCCTACTTGTTGGGAAGTCAGCCAGTGTGGATGCTGAAAAGAGCATGCTGTCTAAGTTGAAACAAGAGTGTGGTGGTGGATTTACATCAAAGTTGGAAGGAATGTTCAAGGATATGGAACTAAGTAAGGATATCAACATAGCCTTCAGACAGGTGAGTTAAGATACTATAAATCAATCTCTTTTTGAATTGATATTAATGAATTTCATCTTAGCCATCTTCAACTAGAAAATTACTGCTGGCATTAATTAGTTTACTGAGCAGAAGCATAGTTGAATTTGATATTATTTTGATTTTCTTTATTTAAATGATGACATGAATCACGTAATTCCATTATACAATTTGTACTAAACAAAGTCAGTAATGCATTTGTTCAAAATAAATCCTTAAGCTTAAGTTTCAACAAATACATTACTGATTTTGATAAAAATTGGGCACTTTACAAATTAGTATGGTGGCACTTTGCAAAACATTGTGCAGCAGCTCATGTGCTAAATTTCAATAACATATTTAAGTAAAATGTGTTTCTGGGAACTGAGGAAACGGAAATTTTATTCCACCCATTGTATTTACTGGATATTGCTTCTTCAGAGTTCTATTTTTTCATCTCCATGTAGTTGGTCCTTCATGGAGAGCAATCTACTTCTTTTGAAAGTACCCAAAATTTAATTATTACTAGATTAAATTAAAATTATCCTCACAAATGTCTTTTTCCCCTTAAAAATTACAATTTACTGGTCATAGTGGCATCATACTGGCATAGTGGATTGGTTATCATGCTGCTATGCTATTGTTTGAACACCAAGTTCCCTGGCTAACCGAATTTTTCTAGATTGGGAATGATAGTATGTCTTCCTCTATTGTTAATGCCCCTCCTGTAATTGTCCATAAAGGGATATTTATAAGGACATCAACTAGATAAATGTTTTTGATACAGTGATTTTGAGAAAATGGTTTTATTGTTCTGGATAAGAGATGTTATTTTATTTTTAATGGGAAGAAACATTTTATTCTTTGGTTTATGAAAAGAGCTCAGTTTTTTGCCTGTTATTCTAATAAGCATGTATTGTAATACATATGCACATGGGAAAGAATATTTGTTATTATTCTTATTACCTGTCATTTCGATGGAATTTAATTCGCTTTGGTCTCTATTTTCAATTAGTATGTTGCAAATCTTCGTGACCCTCCAGCTCCAAGCACTGACCTGACAGTGAATATCCTTACTATGGGTTATTGGCCAACTTATCCTGTTGTTGAAATCACACCTCCAGCAGAGATGGTGCATCATCAGGACATTTTTAATAAGTTTTATCTAGGAAAACATGGAGGACGGAAGCTTCAATGGCAACCTACTTTAGGCCATTGTGTTCTCAGGGCTGTGTTTCCTATGGTAAGTAGAAATGCCTTTTCATTTAAAGTTATTGCAATTTCCCTGTTCATATTAAATGAACAGCATTCACATTCAGAAGATACTTAAAATTGATTTTCTTCCAGGGTAAGAAGGAGCTCCAAGTATCTTTATTCCAAGCACTTGTTTTGCTACTGTTCAATGATACAGATGAGCTTTCTCTAGAAGAAATTGGGACTGCCACTGGAATAGAGGTAATAAATATTTTCTGGTTCCTTATTATATTAGCGCATATAAAGAAATTTTTCAGTAGAGTAAGCAGCTACAAGTACCAGAAAGTAGTAAAATCTGGAACATTTTCTAAAAATCAATTATGTAACTTAACACATTATTCCAAAAATTGTGACGAAAGCTACTACTTATTAGCATTTCCTTCAGCATTACCACATATTCTTCTTTTTAAGGATTCAATATTCTCATTAATGGAAATTTTTTTCCATTGCCATAGTATATTACAATACTTTGCATCTTATCATCTAGTTAGCCCATTTATTCTTATCATCGGGTTAACAGTATTATTCATGCTTCTGTGGTTAATTGGTATTGATGTGTATATGTTTGAATTTAATTTGTATTAATGTGTCTATGTTTTTTGATGTTTAGGATGGTGAGCTGAGGCGTACTCTTCAATCACTTGCCTGCGGAAAGGCAAGAGTCTTACAGAAGGTTCCAAGAGGCAGAGATGTAGAAGACAATGACAGATTTATTTTCAATAAAGAATTTACCAACAAACTTTTCAGGATAAAAATAAATCAGATACAGATGAAGGAAACTGTGAGTAGCTCACTTTGATAATTATCTGCATAGTTTGTTGTGCCAATACCTCAATAACTGCATGTTCATCTCTCACAAAGTCCATTGCTTGTATTGTTAAAAGGTTTGGAAATCAAAAGTATTTCATATATATTTATGTGAAATATTATTAATGAAATGTTGCAAATTCAAAATTCAACTCAAATTCACTTTGAATTTTTGAATTTTCTGTAGCTGAAGTGCATATCAATAAGTTAATTGATCACATTGTTTTACTCTCATGAATACCTCAATATCCTAATTAATTCTTAAACAACTTCCTGATAGAATGAACCAGTGTAACATAATTTGTTGCTTGGAAATGATAATCCTCAATAAACTAGATTATGAAAGAATTACCAAGTGATAAAAAAGTATTATAAATATTTAAAAATGTTATATTCTACTACTCTTAAATTAAATGTTGGATGAAAAGTATTTTGCCTAAAATTTCTGTAGCTATGTTTGATTTAAAATCATTGAGTTATTAAACAGGTTTTTTGAACAAGATGAAATATTTGATGACATTTCAATTCAAATCTTTCTTCTAATCATCAAAATATCAACTACTGATAGAGGGATCTATTGAGTTATCTCAAAATGAATTAGAGTCAGTAATATGTGAGGTGGTATTGGACATTTTTGGTTACCTATTCTGTAGGATCCATTAATCCTTTGATAGGTTCCATTGTGTTTAAATACTTTCTGTTGGATTAATAATACTGATTAAATAATACTGTCAAATGGATTGATTTGGTATATTTTTTATACTTTTCAGACGGAAGAGCAGAAGGCAACCGAAGAGAGAGTATTTCAAGATCGGCAGTATCAAATAGATGCAGCTATTGTACGGATCATGAAGATGAGGAAGGCCTTAGGACATAACCTGCTTATTAGTGAACTGTACAATCAGCTTAAATTCCCAGTGAAGGTGTGTATCATTCCCTAAAAATGCAGATTCTTTCATCTTAAGCACCTAGTCATGAAATCATGATTCCCTTCCACAGATTTTTTTAGTCTTACCAATTACCTATATTATGCCTAATTCCTCTTAACTACACTAATGATTAGATATTCAACCTCTTTAGCATGCTCAAAATATGTGCTACTCCTGAAATTTAAAAAAGTGAAGAGCAATATGCGTTATTTTCCATAATTTATGGAAAATTAGAGTTAATGAATAAATAATAAAAGAATGGTAATAATTTTCAAGCATCTTCAATGCATTTGAATTTTTAGAGTTGAAATTGAAAATTTTTATTCTTTATTCAAAATTTATTATCTTTTAATGCTGTATGGTACACTTTTAGAAGTGGGGCCTATTACAAAAGGGATTTCCCGGGCAGCTTTTATACTATCACTTTACACTTTTACCTCTATTTTGTCTCTCACTCCATTCTTAGCACAAAAATGCATTCCTTAGTCCCAGTAACATCTTCTCCACTGAGCATTCTCTTTTGGGAAAAATCTTTAAATCAGTCATATTAGATTATTAGTTGCATTGATATGTGTTGATCTTCCTTTCTTCTTTACTAATTTTCCTAACAAAACTTTGTAAAATCAGTATTCATGAGGTTTTACAGAATATGAATTGGCTCTTTCCCTTTCACAATAAACAATGTTATGTACTCATTACAGAAACATCAATACTTTTATGAAACCTTATTTGAGTGAAAATTAATTGAATAATTAGTTCTTTAGGTCCATCTCTCCAATACATTCGTAATAATCTATAATACAATCCAGCTTGTGCACTTTTGTTACTAGAGGCAGTTACAGCTATGTTGTGTTACAGTGTTTTTTTTCCCTTTGAATTGTAACATCTCTTGTCTCCCCATTTCATAGCAAACATTTTTCCTAACTAACTTTATATCTTTCCTTTAGCTTTGCCTGCATCATTTTTTTATTTTCACCATACCTACAGTGTTGGTCTGTTTGTCTGCAATCTGTCGAAACAATTCAAGACTGAAGTAGAAATTATTCATTTATATTGACCACTGTCCAAAAGATTTTTGCTAAATGAAAGGATAATCTTGTTAGATAGCAAATCATTTTCTTTGCTGCATTGGAAATTGGTTTTGAACTTTTTCCCATTATGATAATAAAACTCGGTAAATAACCTGAATAATCTCACAGTTCATTGAGAGCTTAGAAAGTTTCAATCACAAATATATACACCAAGAAATTTTCCATAACTTTCTATAGCAGAAGTTTTATGGAAGGGAAGTATAAAAAAAGACATCCATTATATTTTAAATTAGTTGCATTATATGATTCTGTTGTATATTTCTATTTATACTGCATGAAATAACAATAGTTGGGGAAGGAATCTTGTGATATTTGGTATGGCATGCTTCAATTTTTGTGTGTTTCTGAAATATTTCAAGCTTATGAATTTAAATAGAAAAAAATATAGAGATGATTCAGCTTAATATTTCTGTTATATCAGTTTTTATAATTATAACTTACTTATTAAGTGCTCCTTATTTATCGAATAGTATTTTATCTTCTCATTTTCATTTTATTTTATACCTTCCCAATGAAAAAAATAGTAAATAGTTTAATATGAAAATAACACATCACAATGAATTATGTAGTTTGATGGATATTGATAATTTTATTGGAAAGGAAATTATACAATCACTTGGTAAAGTTCTACTAAATGTAGAACTTTACCAAGTGATTGTTTTATTTCCTGTAATGGAGTTCTACCAAGTAGTGGCTACCTCAATTGATCATTTATTGGAAAGGTTATGGTATATGTTATAGTATAGATCTTTGCTTCCAATGGACTAAAATCTATATTTTGCTTCAGCCGGCAGATTTGAAGAAAAGGATAGAATCTCTTATAGATAGAGATTATATGGAAAGAGATAAGGACAATCCCAACCAATATAACTATGTTGCATAAGCAGTGTGATGCTACCCTCAAATACTGCAGTGGGGTTTGTTGAGAAGAACCTTGGGAAAGGCAAGAGACATTGTCTCCAGTTGGTGTTGCAGCTAATCTTGGTGAAATAACTTGTCAATTGATATGAGAGGAAGTGCACTCACAGCCTCTATGGGTTTTCTTCGGAGAAGAGGAGAGTTCTTGAGAATTGTCCTGACAGAGAGAACAAACTGTGAGACAGGGTTTTGCTTATAGTGAGTTCATTCTAAATATTATGGCAGAAATGCTTTTTCAGTTTCAAGAAACCCTACTGTGTTGTACAATGTAAAAAATCTCATAGCCTTAAATTTTAATCATATTTGCACCAGGCTTTGGTGTTTGGTGGAAAATTGTATTGTTAATAAATCTTTGAATTTCATCAGCCCTCTTAACTTTGTGGCATTCCTTCACAACTTTTAATATTGTTTATATGTTGAATCCTTTTTGCCATCTGTAGATTATTTAAAGGTTTTATAGCAACTTCTATGATGTAAATGGTAACTACTTTGTAGTCACTTTATGAAGAACTATGAGAAAGAAAATATTTTCATTAAACATTGTCGCATTTCTGGATCAGTGCTGAATTTTTCATGAACACAGGGTTTGGTACTTGCTGTTGGGTGAATGACGCTAATTACAGCAGTGGTTCACTTGAATTCACAGAAAGTTGTGGGATTTCATATAGGAGTATTGATCAAGATACATCTTCCACTCCTTGATGTTGATACTTTTTAGTCTAAACTTATTATTAGAGATATTGATATACTATATTTACTCAGAAATAAAGCGCACCCTTTTCGATCCTCTTTTGGCTCAAAAATTGGGGTGTGCATTAGAATGGATGGTGCACAAGATTTGGAGACCAATCTATTTGAGTACAGAGCGCATGACCTGTTCCCCTCTGCTCACCCTGCTTCCATGTAACTTGGTAAACATTTCACCCATGCACTTTTTATGTTTTGTCGGTGAGAGACCCTGCACACTCCAGACTAAACAATCGGCAGATAATTTTTGACTGAATAGAATCAGCAGGCCCAAAATTATTTTTAATTGGCTGAATTTAAATAGGTGAATGTGTGCATGTAAGTAATATTTATAATATATCATATTGTGAAATATAAATATTAAGTGAAATGAATGGAAAAGAAATTGTACTTTTTCCACAGGTTTATTTAAACATGACCGGTTTCAACTAGTGATTGTCATCTTCTGGTGAAGATGACAATCTGGTGAAGATGACTAAGATGATGATGATTATGATTATGAAGATGGCAATAACTCGTTGAAACCGGTCATGTTCAAACAAACCTTTGGAAAAAGTATGATTTTTTTTCCATTGATTTCACTTGATGGATTTCCATCATATATCACCTGACTCTGTGAATTTTATAATGAATATTAATGTAATGTGCATACAACAACATTGGTTGATCAGTAATGTGCAAACTTAAGTGAACATTTTTATGTTATTATTCTCTATTATAAATTCCCTCCATAAGATAGAAGCTTTTGCATTGATGACTACCAGTGTTTTGTATACACATATACAAGTATACTGCAAATGATGTGATTGCATGTCTTGAGATGCATATTTGATTCATGGACAAATGATTTTTAAATTTCCAATGCTTAAACAATGGGGTGTGCATTACATTTGATAGGGCGTTATTTTCAAGCTAATATGGTATTGCATTAAGATATGAATGAACAGTGAAAGTTTTCAGAGAACCATGACACCTTTATATTGATGAAAATTATATTTCTATTTCTAATACCTTTTTCCCCCTTCTCTTTCCTACACCTATTTGGGTCTATTGCAATTTCACAGGATGATAGAGACACCTCTATTGTCATTTAAGCTGACCACAGTATGTTTCTCCCCCAGTATGAAAATGATTTAATAACTCTTAAGAATTGCAGCTTTTCTTGTTGATTTTTGGCTGCAAAGGAATAGTTGATTCCTTTTGCATCAAAGGTAAAGTTTAAGTAAGAAGAAACAGCATTGCACTACAGTATCTAATCCAGCCGTGGATCTGAGATTTAAATTTTACCTGAATATTTCACAAGGACTTTTCTGTACTGCCTTAAGATAGGATTAAAACTGTAACTAATGCTTTGCACTGAGCTCCAGGACTGATTAATATAGGTTTATTTTGAATTAACAGAGTAGTATTACAATTCAAGAAAACGTACCTTGGTTTTCGCTGATATTTTACAATTATTGTCAGACCAGCATAAATTTCAGTGTTCAGGAAATATCTCCAATCTCTCTTTTAAAATTATAATCACTGACAAGGGTAATAATCACTATTTTTTAAAGTTTTTATTAAATAGCGTACAAGAGTAAATCATATATTTGCAAAGATTCCTATGGTTGGCATTTGTGATAAGGCATCTTAACTCTAACCTTTTATTAAAATTTATCATGTTGAAGCTCTTAGCAATACATTAAGAAAAATATTCTAATAAATTGATAGTGAAATTGATAATATATCAACTGTTCACCAGATTTTTTTATTGAAATGTAGATGAAACAAATTCAGCCAGATAATGAATGAAATACATCAATTCATTTACATCAGTGTGCTTCAAACTTCTGTGCCTTAGATTCATTATCAGGATCATAAGTACACATAGGAATATACTGTATTGCACCGTTTATATAATTTTTTGGGCTATTTATGGAGTGTTTTTTTCATTGGCTTAATTACTAACTCAATCAAAAACAAAAGTCAAGATTGATATTACTGAATTTTCTAGCTTATAACATGCATTTTTACATGAAAAAATATTTGAATAATCCGAGTAATAAATGTCAATTTTAGATTTCACCTATGGACTGTCAGAAATGAGTTTATTCTTTGGTTTTAAGCTGAGATCTGATAATTTCCCTTCAAAATATTTACTGATAACTACATCTACATCTGTGTATTGAAATATCTTGGCTATCATTGGTGGTGGAACCATCTGTGGAAAGCCATTGTAATAGCATCTCTTGTGGTTTCCTTAGATATTATGGGAGATTTAGAATAGCTAATGGTAACAGACAGCAATCTTGGTTCCATTCAAGAGAATGGTTGAGGAAGTAGATGAATTGGTTGCAAAACATCTTGGTAACCAGATGAGCCTATTTCCCCCCTATTTTTCACTGCTGGTGCGTAAGAGTCATTATGCTGCTGGAACTTAAGAGTCATTTACTATTTATTAGATAGAGGTAACCATAATGAGGATTAGCATTCAGCTCAAAGAAGTAATTTTGACCTTTTAGCTGTTCTGTGAGTATACATCCCAAACTCTTCACATAATTGATCATATTATATTTCAGACCCTTAACAATTCTGGCACTTGTAAAATCTCTAATGGATTTTAGAGTACACCCTACAAATCTGGAACAAAATAATTTACCTTATGGGAAAAGAAATAGAAGGGGACCAGCAATGAAAAGCTTGAAGGTTCTATATATAAGATTGAGGGAAAATGAAATGTTCAGCATTGAAACTATAACATTTTTTTACAAAAAATGTAATAATTTCAACTATTCATCATCTTATAAGGAACTAAAAAAAAGATGTGAAAGGTTTTCTTATTTTTATGGGCAATTGTTTTATTTCTATACAGATTTTAAAGAATGAGCATGTCATATTCATCCTTCTTCTATGTGTTTGATTAAAAAGCATTATTTACCATCACCAAGATTCATGTAAACAAAATCTCCAAGAAACAGGAACTGCATTGAAGTGCCTTTATCGTCTTCCTTTAGAGGTCAGTTACTATTTCAGATCTTCTATTTGATAAAACTTCTTATACACTTGCAATTGAAATCAATTAAGTATCTGACTGGAGCGATGTACTTAGTAGAAAACCATCAGAGAGTGTGGAAGAAACTTCTTCAAGGTCTTTAAATATTGAAGCTATTATCCTAAGAGGAGTTATCGTTGAGGTTTATCATCTCAGGAGTTGGTACTTGAGGTCTACAGATTCCCTTTGACCTCAGTTTGGCTAAATGATCAATATAATCTTCACCCAAAGCATCAACTAAGTTTCTTTGCCTATTTGACACTTCTCCAATAATGAATATTTCCTCTGGGCTGAGATCTATTGAAGAAAAGACCCCAATGTCTTTGCTGTTACTGTATGCAGCACGGACCACCACCTCATGTTTCTATAAAATATAATTGCTTTGCATTACATCCATTAAAAATAAATTATAAAATATAATAAAATAAGTTATAAAATATAATTGATTTGCATTACATCCATTGAAAATGAATTATATAACCCTTTCCTTTGTACGAATTAATATAAGCCGACTAAAGCAGTCCTTGTGATTAGCATCAGTGAGGAATTTTGCATTCTTTTGAGCATAAAGAAAGGATGTTTTATCCATAAGTAAGAGGACAGATATGAAAAGTGTGCAGCATGTTAAAAGAAAACTAAGAAAAAGTTAATTGATTTTAGTCAGGGACATCCTTAAAGTAAGAGAATCAAAATTGCTAAAGAATGTAATGTCTGTGGATGTGTCAGATAAGAAAGTATGTAGGAGTACTGTAGATTCTTGGTTAATTACTGTGTTTACTGAAAGGAAGAGTATTTATGATGTATGTTAGTTGCATTATTAAGTTATCAATGTTTATGCCGAAGTATGGCTGACACGCTTTGTTTCTGTTAGAATGCCATAAATTATATAATTTGGAACTCTTTGTTTTAAAAAAAATTCAGCTGGCAGCATAATTAATATACACATACATACATAATTTATGAAAGGAACACAGTTGTGACAACTTACACTTGTATTGTTTTGCAAGTTACATTTTTACTTTAAACAACTTTTTCCATAAAGAAGAATAAAATTTTATAGAATATCTTCATATAAAAAATTGTTATGATGACATTTATATAAAATTTTCATGGTCCCTTTTACATTAAATATGACGTAAAAATACAGCTTAAGACGCTCTGTTTCCTGCATGAGACATGGAGTTTTCTTGTCCCCAGATATACTGAAAATGCCCAATCGTTCACTTTTACTCTAGAATGGTATATTGTGAAAATCTTTGAAATGACTCATTTTGTGAGAATAAAATTAAGATATCAAAAAGCAGAACTTTCTCCGTTTCGCTTTTAGAGTGGATATGAATTGTGGGATGGAATGAGATCTTCTTTATCACTTTATCTCAGGACAGCATGTTTGATTCCAAATTCACATCTTTTAAAACTGGGTTTTACTGTATTTGTAAATTCAAGAAAGCTATGCAAAATAAGTGTTTACTGAAGGTTTCAAGCTATCTTAAAATATATTGAATGATAATGGGATCAAAGTGTATGGCTGGATTAATGACATTCTGGAATTCTTGCTGTAATAGTGCCATGGAACCTCAACTAGATGGATAATATAAGTATGTATGCTGCAAAGAATTTTGGTTATCAATATTTGTACCACAAAGATTGACAGTTAATCATATGTTGGACACTGAAACTGAATTGGTTTGTTTATAAGTATCGAAAGGATCTCAGTCTATGCTGTAGATGGTGTTTATTTTGCAGGAAAAATAGACCTTGCTCTATTAAATACTCACTTCTAGTGCCAAATATAATATAAGACTAATGTATGGCATTCTTTCAAAGGAAAATTTTAACCAATCCTTAGCTTACGTTGGAATCAATTTCAATTAATAATGTGACTGATTTAAAATATTTCTCTTACCGTGATAAGATTTCTCAAAAAATAAGCTTTATGACCCAAAGGATCAGTAGCATATGTATCTGCAGAGGACACCATCCCTCTTGGGATATTATGCTGAAAAAGCCAGGATTTAACTTTCTGCAACTGCATGTCTGGCCTACCAGTTATGTAGACTATTAAGTACCCCATCTCCTGCCAGAATCTAAATTTTAGGAAATAATAGATATGATATCAATGATTGTATATATTAAATTTTTGGTATTCATTACTTCAGTCATTTGGTTTGTCATTTTTTGCCTTCATTATTTTCATTAAATTGAAGCTTATGATCAAACTGCTCTGAAATATTGAATTGAGTAGTTATTGGCTATCTCAATTAGTGATATTTTCACCTTTCATGGAGTGCTCCTTTGCTCAGCCCTGAGTTATACTTGGTGATATAGGTTGATGGTAAGAAGGGCTTCTAGCAGTAAAGCTGTCAAATCATTATAACATTAGTTACTATCATGGCATCATGAGCCAACCCCACAAGCAATAATCAAAAGAGGCCAATGAAAGGAAAAGTGAAATTTTTTATAGAATATTTAAAAATAATCACAAATGCTCTGATTGTCACCAATAGCTGCTGAAACATATGATTTCTCATTTCTCATTATTGAAAGATTCTAGTTCCTTGTGTATTTTCAATAATATTTAAAGTAAATATATAGAAAAATATAAAATCGCAGGAAGGAAAAGTATATTTCCAATGAAGGTATAAATAGTCACACTATTTAATTCTATAATAAAAAATTTATTTAAGTTAACATAAATTATTCCAAATAGTTTTTATGAAGTTCTCTATTTATGAAGTGCTCTATTTAGCATGTGTTTTTATATTGTTAGCATAGGTGCAAGGAACAGCAGTCCTCATAGGGCAAAGTGGAGAAAATAGGCAAGAATTATTACATTTTTACATAATTATTACAGGAAAACTACTTGTAATCTGAGTTGTACCTTCTCAATGGATTCTCTAATTAAATTATTCATTGTTCACTCGTATTTCATCAAATATGGCATTCCCTTAACAGAAGTTTACTAAGTATTGAAAAGTATATTGCTTAACTACACTTAACTGCGCATTGGGCAAGTTGTTTGCATTTACCTGACAACATCATCTGATGCACACCTAATGTGAGGAGCTAGGCCAGTGCTTGACATACTGCCTGCAAAAGATCCATCAATACTGAATACCACCACTTCAGTTTTGGGATGTACCACAGCCAAGAAAAATTCTAATGATGAATCATTTTTCCTGCAAAACAATGAAATTGCTCACTTAAATTCCAGCTGTCTTAAACTGAGGAACAGTTTTATTATCCCTATCTGATATCTTTCACCCATATTAGAGGCACTGTTTATCTTTCATAATAAAAGTTAAAGTTAAACCTAATTTCTTTGTAAGTACACCAAGTTAATTTTGATACAGGAAGCATGCATAATTATTAATGCATTTATTATTAACTGGTAAATGCATGGTAGCAAAAATGATTCTCTAAATGTAACTTGAGAGATCTACCAAAATAGAATAAAACACATGTAATGCATAAGAATAATATTCCTCTTATATTTATAAGTGAAATTATAATTTCCATAATTTTTGGATCGTCTCATTATTTTTCTGTGTAATTTCCTGGATAGCTATTCCTCTTTTAGACAATATTTGTTAAAAAGAGAGCAACACCATTTTTGGTGATCAGGGGGGGGGGGGGAAATTTTCAATGTTTCACTTATAAATTATAATAGAGAATGACATCAATATTTTTAGCAGCATAGCTGTGATACTTACTTGACAGTCATTTTGATTCGATGCATTCCAAAAGGTAAGACTTTCTCTTGAGGAATTACATAAGTTACTGTTCCTGTCTTGTCAATATTTTCTGTTCCAATTAACTTCCACTCTCCTTCTTGCATCACTCTAATATCTACTTCACCTAAAATTAATTGATTAAAAAAGATTATTTCAGGAATAAGTTAAGATATATGATCATTCTGAGAAATGTTTGTACTGTTTATTAAATGTCCCTCCAAGCGTTCATTATCTATTGTCTCATGTATTTATATGATTCATAATAGGTCATAAGCATATGGCCTAAAATTTAAGATAATGGACTAATTTCTCCATGTCTGAAGAGATAAGCAAATTGATTATTCACATTTACACAAAAATTTGTGTGTGTGTCTCCTCAATTTTGCATTTGTTTTTACAATCATTATCCACTGAGATTTAAAAAATTAAGGCATTTTCAGGTTTTAGGCATAAAATTGGAACTTGATAATCTAAGTGATCTTCATATACCTCATAAAGACAGGAAAATAAATTTTGCCCTCTTTTTCAATGAGACTTATCATGTATTTAATATAAACATAAGTCTTTCCATGAATACAAAGTATCCTATAATGAAGATGTGACAGATATTGATTTTGTCTGTGTTTGTGTATTATTTTCTTTTGAGAACATTGTGCTATCAATATTCCTTACATTCTTACTTAAATCTGTACAAGATTAATACATAATTAATATCATTATTATTTTTTCTATTATTATGACTCTTGACATGATCTTTATGAAAAATTATATTCTATAATACTATATCCTTGATCAAATAAATTATTCTATTACTACACTAAAGTGATGATGAAGAGAAATTTTAGGCTTACTCTAAATTTCCTTACATTCTCAATAGTTCTGTAATATGGAGTAGTCATAAGTATGAGTACAATAACATCAGTACAAGTAGTTGAAGTTCTTCCCATGTAACAGAATACACTATTTCGGCATCTGCTTTATAGTAGTTGGTTCAGTTCCAAGACCTCAGTTTTCACGCTTAGCATCAGTAGCAGACACATTATTCTTGCTAACAGAAGACAGATGGTAGGAGGAAGCTAGCAAAGAATGGGAGAGAAGGGGGAAGAGATCAGGTTTGGTGAATGAGGGATCACGATGTTTGAATTTGGGTGAAGGGATAGAGGTTCTTGTTTTTAATCGTTGACTTCAAGTAGTAGAGGGTTTTAAGTATTTCCAGTTGCTAGCGGCATTATTTAGGTGAGCATTTCATTTATGAAGTAGAGGAATTTAAAGGACTTATTTACTGTTTCTTCGGAAACAGTAGCCACTTGAGAATTCCAAGAGCTGCTTAGGCGAAAGGCGTTAGTGACTTTCTTCCTGTGGATGAGTCTCCTTCCTGTCAGACCCGGATATTCATTGTATCAATTGAAGCAAACGCCGCTCCTCACTGCGGGGCCCATATTCCTCTTTTCTCCACAGGAGGTATAATTTCTGTATATCCTTGTGCAATCTTTTCATGAAATTTCCTCAACCTCAAGACCTTGACTTGCATTTTCGTGAAGCGTTTTCGAGAGTTTATTTCTCTTTTTGCTCTGCGGTTATTTTCGTCAGTCACGTTTGAAATCAACTTTAAAAGTAGTTTTACTAGGCGGCCATGTCAAATGCTCAGCTAAAATCTAGAAATATTTTATCCTTTCTAATATCCCGATCTTCATTAATTATGTCGTCGATAAAGAGGGTAAACTGGGTATCGCATAATATACCTTTATGTATCAAATAAATACTTATATAATAATACCTTTATGGAAACTGTGCTGATATTTACTAATTACTTCATTTTCAGCACGAAAAAGCATTAAAGAACTCGGTAGAATATGCTCCATTATTTTACAAAGAATCTAAGTAATAGAAATCGGCCTTAATTCGTCCGGTGATGATTATCTGATTGTTCTAATTAAGTAAGTTCACATTAATTTACAGCAATTCCCTCCCTAATTATAAGCGCGTGTACGGAAAAGGGATCTCCACGAGGTCAACGCACATATGACCAAATCTTTTTATGATTTCCTCTTAATGACTCTAACAAAGTTTAGGATATCATATACGTATAAATTATGCTAAAATTCTCTTTGAGTTTCTTCCGTAAATTATTTTCGCACACCTCGATATTTTCCTCATTCAAAAGAGAAGAATTCTCTGCTTCCCATACAATTCTCACTTCTGCCTCGTCTAACATGTCTCCTTACGATCACACACGGTAATCCTTCTTTAACTATACGCAAGAACTGTATAGTCACCAAGATTAATATTTTCACCCAAAAAGGAGCAGAAAATATTTCTCTCCTTAATGTAAACCTTGATTTCTGATAATATTGCTTCACGAAAAGCATATGCCTGGTGCGGAGTTTTAAGTAGTGAAAGTAATATTTTTAAAAGTCTTTTGACAACTGAGGTAATTTCGTACGTATGGAATCCCAATAGGAATCGATCTCGGGACCGTTTTCACCGAAGAAGAAAGCGCTGAAATCACTTGGTTAGCCGGGAATCCGCGTGGGTTGAAAGAGTTTGTCAATTGCTCCCGTTATCTCTGATACTATAGCTTTAGGCCCTTTTCACACACAACGGTTTTTGCCGTACGGTCGGTAATCCCCACAGCTTATCAACCCTATCACGGCGCAATTACTGAAGAAGTATATGGAGCCTTTCACACTAGCGACCGTACGGTTTTTTGCCGTCCATCGCCGTGTAGCAGCCGTGTCATCCACTGCCATTATTTTCTTACAATCCAACTTATAATGCTGATTTTTCAGCCAGATTACTACTTCACTAGCTTCGTAAATGTTCGACGGATCATTTGAATTGAGTTCATTCAATTTTCGCTTTAAACTTTGTTGTTCCTGCTATTGCTAAGTGTTTCACCGTCCAACATTTTTGAAACTGCCATTACATTCTTATGTAGTTTCCTGGTTTCTTTTGACTTTTTCAACACATCTTTTGCCTATATTAACTATGTTTTTATCATTCGCTGTTGAAAGTAACCAGTCATCTCTCTCATCATTCCATTCAATCATTCCATTCCTAAAACTTTTTGATTTTTCACGTGAGGAAGAACTTGTCGCGAGACAAATCGAGATAAAAGTTTGTTTCGTGATGATATCTTGAAGAGAACTTTACTTCTTGCCTTTTAAAGAGACAGTACACGGTCGCCGTGTAGCAGCCGTATCATAGACTGCAAAGAACGGTGCCGTGACAGATAACGATCGAAGAGATAGGAAGTATCACTTTTCAATGAGAAAGAGATTCATCGATCATCCCATGCAGGAAAGCGACTTACAATCACGTGGTTAGTATCAATATTAACCATAAGAAAGGCAGTTGAGTGCATCTTGTGTACTATACCGCTAAAACAGTGGAAAGTATGAATCGTGCTGCAGTTAATAAAAAAGGTGGAAAAAGTATTGTAGGACGTGCCTGCAGATCGAAAAAGAGAAAAATATCCTTGAAAAGGCAGGATATGGGAAAAGAAGATGAAATAACCTGCACCTCAACGCGAATTTAAAAGAAAATTCATCCATTGATATAATTGTTGACCCGTGACAAGGATATAGAATATTGAATTTTATTGCAGTCTTCTCTGCTATCAGTGAATTTGTTGTTTTCTCGAAATAAAAGGAGGAATGAGAGTCAGGAGGATTCAGTGATTGATTTCAAACTTACCATTATTTAATATTTGATGAATCATTGTTTTTAGTAAAAAGGCGTCTGACATTTAGTCAATATACCATCGAAATGAAAAATTGGGAATAAAAATATTTGTTTTCATTACCAGAAAAGTAGGGAACTTGTCAAACAAAGAACATTGTGGCGATAAAATGGAATGATGAGAGAGATGACTGGTTACTTTCAACAGCGAATGATAAAAACATAGTTAATATAGGCAAAAGATGTGCTGAAAAAGTCAAAAGAAACCAGGAAACTACATGAGAGGGAACAATACAGAAAAGTAAAGTTCACTTCAAGATATCATCACGAAACAAACTGTAAATGAAAATTACAACATTTATCTCCATTTGTCTCGCGACAAGTTCTTCCTCACGTGAAAAATCAAAAAGTTTTAGGCGACGTGTAAATTATACTGCACGACGAAATTTTTAAAATTACGTTAAAATTAAATAATATTTTACTAAGATGTGGTTACTCGAAAATTAATCTCATGTGACTTTTATGCATCCAGATGATACAATGAGCAATTGAAGAAAAATTAGCCTTTTGTGTTGGATTTTAAGAATGTAATGGCAATTTCAAAAATGTTGGACGGTGAAACACTTAGCAATAGCAGGAACAACAAAGTTTAAAGCGAAAATTGAATGAACTCAATTCAAATGATCCGTCGAACATTTACGAAGCTAGTGAAGTAGTAATCTGGCTGAAAAATCAGCATTATAAGTTGGATTGTAAGAAAATAATGGCAGTGGATGACACGGCTGCTACACGGCGATGGACGGCAAAAAACCGTACGGTCGCTAGTGTGAAAGGCTCCATATACTTCTTCAGGAATTGCGCCGTGATACGGTTGATAAGCTGTAGGGATTATCGACCGTACGGCAAAAACCGTTGTGTGTGAAAAGGGCCTTAGGGTCTAAAATACCGTCAACTACATCTATTAATAGGCTGATTATCAACTGTGGACATGAAGTAGATAGTAAATCAAGCATTTATCGTCCGCCCACAAGCTTGAATTATCTTCAGATTCACCTGCTCTAAAGCAACCAGGAATCGACTGGAGAGCCACGTTGAAAATTTAACCAGACATGAAGGCCGATGATTGCCCCCGAAATTAGACAATCAATCATGCTTTCGTAAAAGTATTTAGGATTACCAAAAACATTTTTTTGCAGATTTAAGGTTAGGAGACGTCCGCGGTTTCAGGATGCTGTCCTCTGTAAAACCGGGTCCCCAAATATGTCTGCGTTTTCCTTAATCTGTTTCCGATGATCTGATTATTACCATCCGCAATTTCTCCTAAGATAGCATTTAACACTTCGCCATAGGCGTGTGCACAGTGGGTGCCGCGGCACCCCCAAAAGATTTGTGGGGGCGCCTAGATTTGGATGGAACACAAATTTATTCATTACAAACAACAACTTATTTATTATTTATCTTTCAAGTTATTATATTTCTAAATAGTTTATGTTCTGTAAATAGAATGTATAAAATTCAGAGTTTAAAATAATACTGTAATAAAAAAATTATTCTGATAAAGCTGATTGCGAAAAAATTTTCGTATTTTTTATCGAATTTTCATCCCTGTAGTTACTCTTCTTTTGTTTGATAAAAAACAAATAACTGACAATTTAAGCTATTTTATGTAAATATTGCCAAAGTTTACTTAATTGCAGATTTTTAAAAGTATTTATAAAGAAATATCTTATTATAGCATCGAAAATTAAAACAGAAATATAATATATATAGATTACGCGAATATTGGGGCCTTCTAATTTTGTGGTGGTAGTTGCTTTATGGAACTGGCTTTCACTCGAGCAATTGGGGTTATGACAACGGTCATGGGGAAGGACAAAAGACGGCATTTTTATCATTTGCACCCCCAATAGCAAAATCCTGCGCACGCCTATGCACTCCGCCTATTTTTTCTTATGTCAGGATGGTAATAAGAGTTACGAAGAATTAATTGACTTTATCTTTGCTTTCCTCCGAAAAAAAGAAAAAAGAAGCATCTCCTTCAAAAAGCGCGTTATTCGCTCAATTAAATGAGAATTTCGGGGTGTCGTTTAAAAACCCGTAAAATACATGACATAATGCAGGTTACTTTTAAAATTTTTAATTTCGATGATCTGATATCGCTATGTCCTTGCCTGGTTTGCAAAGTTATAAAGGGGCTGGGGGTTCGATCTGCTCCTGGATCCGCTGTTGATTCCTAGTGAATAGGTATACTAACCGATGTATGATTGTGAAATAAAATCGAATGATACAGTTATGCTTTTGTGATAACTTATGAAAACCTTAGAATTGGATGTTAAAGATGGCCTCAAAATTCGTTATATTTTTGATAAACAATTTGTGAGAACAAACTATTTATATTACAGTCCATTTTCTAGAATGTTTAGATCAGTGGCTAGTCTTCGTAAAGATACAGATTTATTTTCTGTCAGCCTAAATTATTTTAAAATATCAAATAAATCAGTACCATTTTAATTTGCTCACACTGTTTTTCTCTCTTAGTGTATGATTCGATCACCCTACAGTTTGATTGTATTTCCTTTCATTTTACTTTAATTTCCAAGTATGTATAATTCTTGTGCTTTTACTGCATATTCTATTTAATGTATTTGTCTGCCCGTAAATTGTAATAAATAAATTAAAAGAGTTAGCGGTAAAATAAACGCGAGTCGATGTGCAGATTTTTTCGTTTCTCTTCTCATTGTGAAGAGAGTAATGTGGGTATTGTCCGAGGAAGTGGTATGCACGAGGTGAGTTAGTACTTCGTGTTTGCCGTGAATTCGGGTAAAGGATTCACAGCAGACAAATTATGGAAAATTCTTACGTAAGTATTTACATTGTGATCTTATAACCTGTTTTTATTATGGAAAGATAAGTGCCCCAACATACTGAGGTCGAAGTTGTTGCTACGTCTTTAAAATTTATCATCAGGCCGAACAGAGAGCATCCGATGTTTGGACGGAGTGTGGCGAAACCCAAAAAAATCAACTTTTTCCTTGAACCGCAACGGTAAGAGTAAGCAGATGGGATAAATTATGATGCATTCCAAGCATTGGTGATCGACCGAAAAGTAAGAAAATCATATTGTTGAAATCAAATAACCTCTAAGCTTATGAAATTAATTTTTCTAACTATTAGAATCTTGTTCTTTATCTCATCATAAGATAAATCCTCTAGTGAAACTGTTAATCTTTTCCAGGCAATACCAGTGTGAGGCTGGCGCCATTTGACCATGGTCTGTCGTATACTTTTTCTTATCATTTAAAAATCGTATTCCATAAATGAATACCAGGTAGATGAAATAATTTATCGATTTTGTTTTGTAGGCAGAATTGAGTGCCTACTCTTGCTACAACTGCGAGAATGCGGTTTCTTGATTCAGGTCTAATAGAGAGCCGGAAACAAAGGTCTGCGGTGAGTCTTCCCGGAAAATCACCCCGAAGAGCGGAGAAGGCTGAGTTGGCGATGGAAAAGATATAGTCAACAGACACACCGAAAGTACTGGGAAAAGGATTTCCTATCTTACGCTGAAAGACATCGAGGTATTTGACATGTTTTAATTACATCTGAAATTAGGTTCGCTTTTAATTTAACATCTGTAATGAAAGTTTTGATGTCCTTGATCATTTCAATATACGTTTGTTAAATATCCCACTCTGATTTAAAGAATAGCATTGGTGGATGGTATTCAAGGAAGAGAAAGGACATAAATCAGTTGCTTTACTTTACTTGCTGATTCAAATGTGCTGGGCCGTATCAGTGTATGCCGATTATATATTACAAATTAGATGTACACATGAATTCATGAGTAGTTAGAAATAAGTGAATAAGTTACCGACTGGGTAGTCGGAAAATTTTCTTCTCTATAAATTTATAACTTTCTCTGTAAGTCTTTGCTATTTTACTTCAGGATCATGACTGCAGAAGACCACAGAAGACCGTGAAGAGAAAATGATAGAGCCTGCTTGCTGCATCACGACATCGCTGGAGTTGTATAGGATCCTCCGGCAGGATAAAGAAGTCAATTCTAAAGCTTCGAAATTACATTTCATCGATATTATTCTTTTATACTGTTGAAATGTGAACTCTTTCTCTTTGTTAAAAAATGATTCAAGTCATGAATATTGCAGAATGTTCACAAAATTGCTGTGTTAGTGTATCATTGTATTGATTACAGAATATTCTAAATAAAAATGAAAATGATAATCCTGGGTCCTTATTTTATGAGGGTGAATGTTCATCTTGGTACACTCGAATGTAAATTTGTGGAAAATTTGAGATCCGTGCATTGCTGAAAGCAATCTCTCCGAAATTCTGTAAAATTAAACTTTTACAACTACTACTAAAAATGAGAAATTTATGGATAAATGCGTTCGAAGCTTGTTATTTTAAATTGCAGTAATAATATCACTTGATATAAAAGCATCAAAGATTCCCTTGAATTAAATTAAAAATCAAATATAATTTAACGCTCAACTGCGATTTTGAATCTCCGCGTTGTCGTCACGAAATGCATTTGGGGTATGAAAATTACGATAGTCATTATTATAGCAGAAAATGGCGGTCGAGCAGAACAACGAGGAAAAAGAAATACAAAATGGCCTGATATTGAATAATACAGTTACAAAATAAAATATAAAAACTGAGAGAATTCGAATTGGCGCGCAATCCTTACGTCATACTACGTCACAATGACGTCAACCACTCAATGACGTCAATGACTTTCGCTTTCAGTAAAGGGTTGAGTTGGGATCAAAGGGTTAAGTTCGCAGCACATATTCGTGAATTTTCGAAAAAAGGCTTGAAATAGGCGATTTTGCCCTTGAATGACCTCTAAATTTCGAATTCGGCCTTCAAAAAACGCAGGAAAATCCCGCAAGGACGTGAGGGCGCTGCATGTGCCAGAAATAAAATAAAACTAAACCACCAAAAACTTCGAAGATTCAATAGAAACTGTATGGCTGTACAGATTAAGTCACCATTCCACTACGAGGAATTTTCCCCTCTGAAAAAAAACTAGGGTTCAAACCCACCGAGGGTCAAATTTTTTTCTCTTATATTTTTTTCTTACTAGTCGTCCTCCAGTTTACTTTGCTATATTCTTATCTCTACTTTGTGATTATTTAATTATAAATAGCTAAATAAATCAGGACAATAATATCACATTTTTATATTTCTAAGTTTAATGAAGAAGAACTTGTCTGTTTAAACTAAACATAAAATAGCTGACTGCTTGTGTTCATTATATAGATTTTCGCTAGCACTCTCACACACATTATTCCTCCACTGCTGCTCCGAACTTTCCCGCTCCGTGTCTAATAGGGATTCTCTCAATTTTTTTCCCTCAGATTTTCAAAGGTCAGTTTTCTAATACTGTTGAATATCGCTCACCAGGGTATGTGATCCAATCTAGCGGTCCATATTTAAAACGACCAACGAGCACTTGGGGCTCGCCCTCTTTGACTATGACGTCACTCGCTCGATGATTTGGATAGTTCTCCAAGTGCTGCAAATGTCAGAAAATATATTAGTTATCTACAGAAAGTCAATAAGATGTGGAGAAGGTATGCCGAACGCCATAATAGTCGTTGTTAATGGAACACCATCGGCGTTACGAAGATATGATATAGGGGAAAGAGCAGTAATTTACATTCATGGCAAATTTCCGGGAATTTTAGTCGATATAGGTAACATTGCAAGTGAAGCATCGTTCGTGAGACGAGTATTTGAGGTTCTACAGAAGGAAAAACTTAATAGCACTTTCAAAAACCAATTAGAATCCCAACCCCTAGATATTTATCCAAAATTCTGCTGTATTATTAGTAATATTTTTCTTAATATGTCTTAGCTTTATTTTTCAACCTTCACGTTGAGGTATGCAACCTTGCGAAGATACCCAGTTTCTATATTTTGAAATATATTAAATAAGGAGTATTATTCATTTTCCGATGTTTGCAAAGGAGGCCGTCATTATTGTTATAGCTTAAATTGCGGTCAAAGAAATGGAGAACTGGTTCGATGGTGGCTGAGGCCGACACTGAACTGTAATTTAGCGTATTCTTTGAATTGCAACGAAAATCGGAACAAAAATTATTTCGGTTCCATCCACTGTAAAGGGCTGATCACACATCAGACTGAATCGGATAAAATGATAGCAGTAAAAAAAAATTGAAGAAGGCGCGCACCAAGGGAGGAAGCTGAAGGCCTCCTCCCTGGGTGCGCGCCCTGTTAATTTAGACGCCTTTAGACCCCGTAAGATTCAACAAATATTTCCTTATGTACATGATTCTTAAATGTTTTTTAAACGAATTGTTAGAAACTGAAGAAAATTTCCACATTGGTCATTCGACTATGTATGACGAAAATTAGCAAATTAATTTTACACTATGCTGAAATGTAAAAATACGTTCAAGATATTATCATTTATAATTCTGAATATGAGCGCACCCCAAGCAAAAATTATAGATGCGCCCCTGATTTGAAAATTAAACTTGGAAAGATATAATGAGCGACAAAAAGTTCTGGAAAGTCATCCGCGAGATAAGAATGTATAGTAGTATTAAAATAACATGATTACCTCGGTGTCCATTGATTAGTTCAGCGAATGAAACACTATACAGAGTAATTAAGCGACCAGCGATGACTGATATTTTCAAGACCTCTACCAAAAAAAGTCGGGATTTATCTAATCACTCGAGTAGCATTCAGATAAGATGAAACGGGCTTTTCTTAGGTACGGCAAAGTGTGATTCAATTAATCTTGCTGATTGATATCAAGATCTGTACCACTCCCATCGACGTCACTTAATTTTCCATAAAAATAGGTTCATATCACTCGAAAAAAAACAGATAAAACAGATAAAGGTGGGCTTTATTAGAATAGTTATTTTTATCTTTGGGGAGAAACTTACGTATTTTTTTTATAAAGATACTAAAGAAAGGTAACCGCAGCCAAAATTTTTTTCTGCGGAAATAAAGTAGGAATGGCAATTCCTTGTACCCCTAATCTGGAAAGTGAATTCCGGTAAATTTGTAGTCGGAAACTGGACTCAAGCCATTATTAGATGATGATTTGTAAGTTAGTAGCTTTGGTCTTATTTCATCTACCTTGCCAAAGCCCAGATGTTCATTTTAAGGATTTGTTATTATGATAGCCTTTAACCTGTTAACGTAGAAAATTGAACCCGAAGACACCTTACTATCGGTTTTTAAAACATGTTTCTAGACCTTGTGAATTTCTTCCAAGCTCAATAACGCATTGGAATGGTTCGTACACCAAATTAGACTTAATTCCATCTTTTTTTCGTGGTAAATTTTTCTGCAGCACAGATTGAGAGCTTAACGTACTGAGAAGAAGTATTTAAATTAATGAACCTAAAAATGGCATTATTGGTAAGTCTCAGGTTATCCGCGATATGCGAAATTCATTTGCAAAGGCTCCATTTACGACAGCGCAGTTTCATCCTCATTTGCATGTGAACTATCTCAGGGTCATGGACTTTCCGATATTTCCGAATATGTATTACGTTGATAATTGGTGTAAAAGTTGAAAAGCTAGAGTTTTCACCAAGAGAAAATTTTACAATACCATCGTATTATAAATGCTGCTAATTTGTTTACTATCTGAAATGTTTAAAATTAACCTAAACTCAGATTTATATAAATTAAAGAATGCTATGTTGCTAATGTTACCATCCATTCTTTACTTACCCCTGCCACAACCTGCATCTCTCCTACACCTCTCCCATTATTCTGCCAAATTCTTCCAAATGTTGTGCTGGAAGTAAATTATAAATAATGAAGCAGTTACTCACCCCTTAAATATTATCCATCCTCATTGTCACCACCAGTGATACTTAAATCGTCCAAGTTTATTAGTACGCATTCAATAAAATGTTCTACCATAAGATCCAATAACTATGCTCCATTTTAATAACGTGTTGGACTATTTCCAGTATGATTCTAAGACTTTCTCTAAATACATATATAACAAAAAGTGCAGCTTATCCTTCCATTTATCATTATTTTTCACCCAGCTTTTAACTTTTGCCCTTATCAGTTCTATGGTATTAATCAGCAAGAAAAATTTTCCACTTTGCGGAAAAAGTACAAAGAAAAAAAAATTTTCTTGCTGATTATGGAATATTTCCACAAGACAACGCCTGAATCTGTGAATTTTATTCTATGGTATTAAGTTCACAATGCACTGCAGGAATCCACAAAAGCACTTCTTCTTTATTAATTTCTTCATCATTTTATCAAGAAGACGCTAAAGCATCTCAATATTGTTCTTCCAGGTACAATTAAGTCAGGTTAAGGTGGCGAGTTGTAGCTGTCTTAATACTATCTTCTAGCATCAGAGACTTTGATGTACACCTATAAAAATCAGTCAAGAATCTGAGATTTCTTCCAATTCATGGTAGGGTTACAGCGCTTGGATCTTGCATTGTGTGATATGGAGCCTGTCAAAAATCAAGACAGATTTTGCTGGATTTCTAAATAATATTGGCATGAAATATTTTTCATTATGGTGGGTATTTCTGAAATTCTATTAATTCTGAGTCATAGTCTCATTGACCAAACCATTTCCTCTGGTCACCTCACTCCTAAAGAATTAGTTGAAAAAACTACATACTAATTTTACTCATTATGAGTGTGGATTATTGAGTAATAGGAGGAATAAGTGACTGAAGTTATTACTTAAAACTAGATTGAAAGAATGGGGGAAAACACGAGAGATAAAATAAATTATGAGTATTTTAATCAATACACACAGGCTTAGATAGCTTGGACATATGATATAGCCGAGGATGGGCCCTCATTAAGGAAGTGGGCCAAATAGATGAAACAGAGCTTGAGGAAATAATTAGCATATATCACACATTAACATAAGAAGGATTATTGACAGCTGTATCGATTTAGAGTAAACAGCAGAGAAAAAAGATTAGAGGAAGTAAGTGATTGAGTGAATAATTCACTGAGAGTTATAAAAATAATCTCTTTATTTTTCATTTAAATTTTAAAGTTATCCATAGTATAATAAATACAACAAAAGAAAACAATATTAAATATAATATATAGTAATTGTGTTTCCCCCTTGAAAGCTTTAAAACATGGTTCATCGTTCTTCCTAAAACACCTTGGCTCCTGTCAAAGTCATCATCCTGAAAAATAAATAGTGTATTTAAGTATATATCTAAACTAATACTTATTTGTATTTCTTTAAGACTATCAACTCCAATTTGAAATATGACACAACTTGGATGGTCAAACATAAAACTATAGCTGCAGAAAAATATTGCTATGCAAGTCATACAAGCTATAACATTTTCTATTATACAAATGTCACAGAAGGACAGCCTTCATAAGAATCGAGGGTTTAGTTTTTATTATCATCTGTCCTAAGTACTAAGTATCCTAATTCTGAACATTTTCAAAATTCACATCATCAAACAATAAAACTTGCTGCACTATTAGAAAATACTTGCTCTACATAAATAATTTATGGATCATCCCATGGGAAATATCACTGAAAATTATTTCTATTTTAGAAATTGGAATATTTTTATACTTGCACACTTTTACCAGAAATTCTTTGTTGCAATGTTTCAGTAATTTTTGCTAAGAACTTATTTTTAAAATTTTGGTAAAAATTTGTGCAGATGGGTCACTTAAGAGGGACCATATCTTTTCAATGAAACATATTACAGACTCTTTCATTTATTAGCGAGGATTAAATGTTGTATTTGTAAACATTTAAAAATTTATTTGTGAAAGCTACACATAATTATTTATAATATTGTTTAAATTTGCAATAAATTGATAAATACAACATTTGAGTGATATGGAATTACATAGTTTCAATTCATTAAATTTAAAAATTTTTAAGAATAGATAATTAAGTTTAGCCCATTTTCTTAGTTCAGATGCTACTGTCTACAAGAGTTCATTGAATTTTGAACTTCACAATTTATCTCTGTCGGTAATATGTGTATCGGTATATGGTCTTTGACTTTCTTCAGAGGGTTAATTTTTCTGTAAAAGACATTGTTTCTGATTGAGATAAACCCTGGATCTCGAAACTTTAATTCTTCTACAGCTAACTTTTGTGAGGTAAGAATACTGATTTTTGTAAGTCGTCTTGGGTTACAATGCTTTGAGCAAACATTTCCAAAGATTCTGGACAGGGAAGCTCCTGACGATTCTCAAAACGAAATTCCTATAAATGACATTGTTTTTAGGCATAAAATTTTCACCAATACTTGGGAAGGTTGGCATTACCTCCAACATAGATTATCTTGCACACATAGCATAAGTAAAAATGTGAAAATTTAAAGTTAAATATATTTTGAACACACTTCATGTACTACAAATGTTCACTAATCTTGAGTTTTAAAAGTCCTCAAGTACCGTAAGTAGCCAAACATATACTACACCCACATAGGAGATGCAATAAGGTTTTTAGGACTGAATTCTCAATCTAATCAAAATCAATGGAAATCTATACCCTCCAGTAAGAATCACCCTAATCTTTCATTTAAATTTCTGGTGAAAAAATGCATCTAATACAGGGGTATATATGTTAAAAAGTAAATTATTTTCTTAAGTTATTACAGCATGTTTTTATGCTTAAGTAATTAAATTCAGATTCCAAAAACATCATTGAAAACAAAAGAAAAACTATTTAATGTTTTAATAAAAATGTTAGTACTACTATAATATTACCAGAAGTATAATATTACTCTATCACATATATCTATTACTCTCTGCTGTTTAGAGCATGCATTTAAGTCAAGTATGGTTTTATAAGAACATAATAACATATTTCACTCACCATGTCCCTCAGTAATTTATCCTGCTCTTTAAATTCAGTTCTCATGTCAAGGGTAATCTGAAATGATATAATAATATGAAAGGAAGAGATTGACATGTAATACAAGGCATGATGAAAATGTTATAGTGCAACTGAGAGCTTAACTTACCGATTTCAGGACACCAATTTTCTCTTTAAGTTCAACTGTCATTTTTTCATTTTCATCCTCCAGATACTCGGTGGCCACTCCAGAAGGAAATGGAGAGTTGTAATGAGCTAAGTAAACAAAAGTAATATTTAAGAATGAGATGGACAAATGAAACGGCAATTCGATGAATTAAGTAAAAGTAATTTCTATTTCTATGGTTATGCATTTCCATAAGAAGAGATTCAGGCTTCAGCACAAAGCTTGAATGAAATTATAATCAATTATATCAAATGAATCATTATAGAATAAAAATCAATAAATCTTCTTCAAAAATTACTGAAGCTACAGTGATTAAGCACAAGGAATGCACACAAATGAGAAGAAGTAAGGGTAAGAGGAAAGTAGAAGAGGTAGGTGATGGGAAATTTCCTACATTCTACCCACCCAACCTAATTCTGCAGGATAGACTTGAGTCAACTGAAAACTGATAACCAGTCGGTTTCATTCTCAAAGGGAAACCATTGCACACATCAATATTGAGAAGTAATTTTTCAGCATAGTTAAAGTGAATTTGCTCACAAAAAATCTTGACAAAAATTTATTGAAGAAGCTGAAAATTTTCCAAGACTATAGGAATAATCATTTTATTAGAAAAACATGATAGGTGGCTTACTAATCTGATTTTTTAAAAACATTTCCTTCATACCAAAGCTCAAATAAAAATGAGTTTATTCATAACATATTACCATACAAGAGGCTGCAAGCTCAAATAAAAAAGCTTTGTAATATAACTTATTTCCCACTAATGTAAGACATGATTAGGAATAGGAACATTTTAAACTTCAGATAGTGAATGAATCATTCAATTACGGCCTGCAGGTGGAAATAATTATAATATGTAATACCATACCTGCATGACTTCTCCTCATGGTGATTGTAGTGATATGTTCTTCAAAATTTCACAAACAGGGTCAATGCATACTGGAAGATAAATATCATCGCAAGATTAAATATAACAGAACAAAATGAAATAAAGATAATATCAGGAATTTCATTTTTCAAAGATTTTTACATATCAGAGATATCTATTACTAGCAAAACCTGAACTCATTGATATAAAAAATACCGAACACTAAAACAAACTGATTAAAGGGGTAAATTAACCATCTTGTGAGGAAATGTAAAGGAGCTTTTCCTAAAAATCTTCTCAATAGCAGCAATTAAGAAGCGTTAAATATTTAAGCTTTTTCTGCTTCACATTTTATTATTTTTCTTTGTCAGCAGCTCTTTTGGTTCATTGAATTCGTATTTATTTTCCATTTGGCCTCTATAAGGAGGCAGTATACCTATACCTAAAATAAACCCTACGCCTGATTGCAGTACGATTTAAAATGCATGTTGGAATTCATAGGAAAATTTCGACAGAATGTACTGCGACGATAACAAAATGTATACTTCAGTTCAGCTTATGAGTTCCTACATATGCTATGCTATCTTGATTTCACTAACACGGAAAGTCGGCAGTTTTGATTACCGATTTCCGCATGGTACAGTTGGCAAAAATGCTTAGGTTATAATTGAATCAAGCACAGGTGCCAATGAAAATAATATGTCAATGAAATAAAAAATCCTGACTTTTCTTTTACTCTGGGACGAACATTAACTTTAATTAACTCTCAAGAATTTTTAAACTGAATGAATGGCACTGATTCAAATCCACAGAAAGGTTAAAAATTATTTAATTTTCATAAGTTTCTTTTGTCACTGATGATCATACATTGTGAATACTAAAAACTAATTTAGAGGATAAAGTTAACGAATTAAATAGGCATTCTCTTAATGATCCGAATGATGCAATAATAATGATTATAATTTCAGGTAAGAATTGAAGTTTTGCACTTAAGATATTAATCAGCAAACTATTCAATGCTAATGAGACATGCAGACATTCACAATTCCTGAGGTTAAAATGAAGCTATAATTCAAAACACCCTAAATACGTACACGGTACGGCGTAACATATTTAGATGTTAATCAGCAAAATATTCACTGCTGATGAGACATGTACACATACACTTTTTTGTGATTCTAATGAAGCTATAAGTTGAAACACACTCAGCCATATGATCCTTCAAGTAATTGACAAACCTGCAACTGTTGCATGATGTTGGCAGAAAATAAAGCAGGAATTAAGATAAAACGATCAATGATTACCTTAAAGTTCTCGAAAAGGAAAATTAATAACTTTTTGCCGCTACCATTCTTCAAATTTCTTTCATTGCGTCAGCTAGTATTGCAAACGCAACAACTTTAGGAAAGATAACCTCACCACGTCAGAGACAAACAATTACTGGTTGTCATTTGCAGGTATCGGCAGTACCAACCCAAGAAATATGATGTTTGAATCCGATGGCGGGTATCTTTGATTGTGACTCCCCGCCAGGATTTCTAGATCTGTCTCGTGATAAATTTTCTCATTGAGTTCTAAAAACCATAAAGATGCATATCGACACCTTCTTCTAAAAAAGATTGAAATACTGAAGTCATGTATTAAAATTTCAGTGTTATACTTACAACTTGTTCGGATTTTGGAATGTTTTTAAACTTCTGCCATACGCTTCCACATGAATATGAAGGAATCATTCCGTGTTATCGGAATAATTTTAAGACATTTAGGCATATTGAAGCTTATAAAGAATTTCTAAGAATTTCAATGACATTGATCTCTGAGTATTGCAAAATTGGACTCTCAGGAAGATAATCTCTTTGTGAACGCTGCAAGTAAATAAGTTTTAAATGACATATATTCAGAATCAAATAAAAAACTATAAAATTTCAAAGCATACTCAGTATGAGACAAAATAAACATCCAAATTTGGAAAGGGTAAATAAAAAATTTAAGTTTTATTGTGCAGATTTTTGCTTAAAAGAAGGAAGGAATTCCTCAAGGAAAATCAGTCCGAGACAAATTTAGCTAAGATATATTTAGAGATGCTAAGATGATAAATGTGTCAACTAAATCTAACTTTGTTCATGTATGAACTTTTAAACAGTTTTCTTGAAGACATTTATTGAAAGGGCAAGAGAGGATTATAACTAATCAAATAATAGATTTAATTTACAACTTTTAAGAATACAGAAGTTTCATCAAACCAAATAATTATTCCAGTTGAGGTTAGAAATAATAATCTTGCTCAAAATACTAATGGGTGTGGAAGGATTCTGTGATTGGATGCTTGAAGAGATGATGAATGTGCAAAAAATTTCAAGGAAAGGAAAAGATTTGCACCAGCAACTACTGATGAATAACACATGTTCCTATTTTGCTTTAAGTTTCTTGTTATTGAATTTGCTTAGTTTTCTTTTGAAAAATAAAAGAACTCTTGCAATGAGCCAAACATTCCATCTGTTGCACTAATCTTGAGGCATTAAAAAACAGTAACTTATTCAAATGCTATCTTAAGAGTGGGCTCAAGGTCCCTGTTTTTCAGGATACACATCCTAAGAATACTATCAAATACTATAAAAAAACAGAAAATAGCCATGAAATGTGAATATAACAACTGTTTGCATAAAAATATTCAAGTAAATATGTGTGATTGATTTTTATGTACACAATTTTCAGGAAATTGTCTTGAGAAGAATTGTTATGTTTATCAGGACAGAATTAAAATGGCTAATCACTGAAAACTTGAAGAATAAAAAAGTATCTCTTGATGTAAAATAAGTTAAACATGTACACCTTGCACATTCGGAATATGCCACTATATTTAAATACAAACACAACTTTCTACAAACAACAGAAAGACCTGGATGAACAGGGTTGATGAATGCATCTTCTGCTCATTTTTTTCTGTTTCTTACATGAAAAGCTCCAGATTTTTTCATGCACAAGGTTCTTGGTTTGTCTTTGCATACATTGCTCTTGCTGTAGTGTTACTGGATGGCCATATAGTGGGTAGTGCATTCAATTTTGATGAAAGCAAGGTTTGATTATTGGTGGGAGCCTACTTGCAGATGACCCAAACTGTTGAACCACATTTAACAGTACTAGTACTGCTGTTATTACTGATGGAAATTATTCCTTAAGCCAGTGCATACTATAATATCCTCTCCTTCTGGGTTAATCTTGCATGAGTCAGAGTAAGCAGATTACTTACTAGTGGTTTGGTAAATATAACATCAACTGTTTTTAAAAATTTTCTATAAAAGGAATCCAAATTATGGCAAAATTTTATTCTTGTCTTCATCATCTTTCAAGAAGGAGGTACCCCCTTCTTATAATACATATAGGATATCATGTGGATTCTACCCTAGAAAATTGACCACTGATGGATACAAGACCCTTTTAACTCTCATATTTTTTAATACCTATATGCATGTAGATATGGCCCATTATGAGGATTAATGAAATGAAATTTATATAAGAATATGCATTGTAAATGAGCAACACATTTGAAGATATTACCATCATAAAAAAATCAAAAGAAGCACCTCACACTTATAAATTAATTTCCTGCTATTTCCAGCTTCCTTGAGATTTTTTTCCAAATGTGATCCTAATCAGGCTTATAATTTCATGTATTTGTGATTCACCATAAAAACTATTATTATCAAATAGATTTCTTTTTATCTGAAAAACTGTCTCTTCAAAATCACTCACAACATTTTTGTGGATACATTTTCAAATTTTTGGTACATACATAATAACAGTGGGCAAACTGTAAATGATTTACTTAATTGTTACCATAATTAAGGTTTGGTTATGATAATTTAATTAATTTTTAAGTAAGTAGTTTATTAGACTCATGATCAATCAAAAATGGATAAATAAAGGTCCTTTTGGTTAAAGAACTTCGTTACTTCAAGTAAGATTCATTGAAAAAACAAGGAATTGACTTTGCCCAGAAGTAAAATAAATTAACTAAAAATTTGTCATAAATCATGAATGTACTTACTTCCACAGAAGTAAATGTATAAAAGATATGGAATAAATAATTGATAAGACAATATATAATAATTTAGAATATGTGCCTATGTCTTTTCAAGAGGACTCTCTCTGAAAGTTTTCATTTAAGCACAGCACACAGCAAGCTTTCCATTCCTATGTATTCTTGTTTCAAATGATGTGGTATATGATTTTCCCTTCCTTTCCCATACAAAATGAAGCTTTACTTCTATTTCCATAATTAAATACAATCAAAAACAGAGGGGTTTTCATGCTTTTACCTAATATTGATTAGCCATTAATATGCCAAGAATATCAATTTGACCTCCTCAACAGTGCCTGCGCTACCTTTTAGAGAACTAGTGGATCGTGGAAGTATCCCGGCTTTGAGGGAAGTAGGACTGAATAAGGCAGAGTTCACTGTCTCTGGAGATGGAAGCTGGAAGAAATATGGGCTTCCTACCATCACGGGATTTGCTTTTTTGATTGCATGGTGCACAGGAAAAGTGTTAAATACATTGGTTAAGAGCTCTTCCTGAAAATCCTGCAAACACTGGAAGGACAAGGTAAGAACTACAGAGCATGAGGAATGGAAGGCATGGCAAGGTTCTTAGTATACCCCAAATCATACAGGGATAGCAGGAAAAATGAAGGAAGATGCCAGTGTGGAGATGTTCACTAAGTGTGAGGAGCTCTATGGAATCAAGTATATTAACTATGCAAGTGACAGCAATTAAAAGATGTATAAGAGTCTGCTTAGTGGAAAATCATGTGGTAATAGATTTGAAACAAATAAAAAAGGAGTACATTGGGCATAAATAGATGAAGATCAAAATGCAATTTTGCCAATATGTAAAATAAATAATGGAAGTAGTAGAAGGAATATACTCTCTGGAAAAATTATACATAAACTAATCAACTATTATGTCTGGTTAAGAGTAAATATTCTTTAAAAGCAGTACAGTAGTACTGTACTGTACTATACAGTACAACTAGACTAAGAAGATGGTCTTTCAAAATGCCGAGGGTTTCTGAGATAGGAATACATATTAAAAGACAACATGCCAAATGTTACCAGCAATTCTGAATCCTTGATGTAAAGTCGCAGTGAAATCAAAGGAATTGACATCAGAATGCTTGTTAGGAAAAGACATGTTCTTAAATCGATTTTTTTTACCATTTTGTTACTAATTTTGACTGCCAATTGCAGATGCAACTGGATTGTGTTTGATTGTTTTTATGCATTTTGGACAGAAATTAAAGTTTTGGATTAGTATGGTATAACCAATAATTTGGATTTCAAGGAAGGAGTATTTAAAAAGGAACAAATCTTTAAAGTTAATTTTACTTGGAAAAAGAACTTTCTGCGAGGAGTTTTAGACATAATTGAGTAAAGACCTTAATAAGTAAAATAACAAGTAAAATTTAAAGTATATCGTTTGTTGTTTAAAATCACCCTAGTATTCAATTTTTCCACTTCTAAAAATATATAACCTTTTGCCTTAATACATTTTAACTATTCATAAAAATAAGGAATGTAATCTGTACAATTAGATTTTAAATTATCAGTGAGTTTTGAGGCATGGAACACCAGTATGGATGTCTTGTTGTTTTCAGCCAATCATTCTATACCAGATTTGATATCAATAATTATTGATTTTGGTGGAATATCAAATTTAAGACCTTAGTTCAATGAAGATTCAACTCTTCATTGGTTAAAAGAGACAGAGGAGAGATTTCTCATGAAGTCAATGTTGAGGATACCATCACCAACTTTATTACAGCTATTTTTAGAAATCTGATAAATTCTTAAGAACCTCTAAATTATTTGTTCATATTCGAAGTATTGTTATGAAATTTACAGGTACTGCTATAAAACATAGTTTTAGTTAAATCTATCCACAGTGCAATTCCAAAAGTATATGCATGTCTGAAAGGTACAAGGCCAAAGGTCGGCAGTAAGTAAAAATAAGAAATTACAAATTAAAAAAGTAAGAAAAATAATATCTGATGTGTACTAAAATAAAAGAGAAAAATCCATAGTGATACACAAGGCCAGAGGTAAACAGTAAATCGAATCTAGACTTGAAATTTGCAATAAAGCATATAATCCTAGGTGGGGTATGACAAAAATTTCACCTGGAATGTTTAGCGAAACATAAAGCAAATAATAATAGTGAGAGATATAAGCTTCCACTTTTGAAGTTCTTGAATCAACTGCATTAAAATTACATATATTCACTAAGCACAGCATATTATGGCCGAAGATGGATATTCTTCGTTTCTTCCGCGTTCTTCTTATGAAAAATAAGCAGCGCGGAACTCGAAATTGCTTTTCAACTAGTAAGTTTCTTCCAATCTAATCCATCTGGAGAATACTTGAGTAGAAATTCCTTCATTTTCTGAATCACCAAACTAACTAGCAATAATGCAATTTCAGCATGAATAGATTTATTTATTGTTCAGATGATAATAATAAAAGGATTAATGAGAAACTCTTTTTTTTAATTGGAGGAAAAGCTAGTTGACGACGAAAGTTGCGTTGGGTGATAGCATGAATACGATTCTTATCGGATTGACTCTATGATTGAAGTTAAATTCACTTTAAATCTACAATTTATTAAAAAGAAGTACATAATTCTTTGATTATGGAAAAGGTTAAAAGCAATTGCAAATTTGAGGGAAGAAGACAATAATTCCACAAATACTTTTTACGATATTACATGAAATTTCCAGTAGAAAAGTTTATCTGCTAAATGCGGCTGCTAAACTTCATCTCACTCAATTAATTTTTCAAGTTCTTCATTAACTTCCGTAGTTCAATAGCAGTCAAAGGAATTTAATTAATATTTTTATCGTATTATTAACTTAAAAAAGTACCGAAATTGTAAAATTAATGGTCAAATTGTTAGCATAATTTATCCGAGAGAGATGGATTAATTTAAGCACGAGCGATTTGAGCGAAAATTAAAATTTCAGTATATATGACCACTAACAAAGCCTCCACTATCACAAATTTCGGCCTTTGCTTTGATATTTTTCCAAATATAGTTTTATCTTCAATAAGTCGACATCATTATTAACGCATAAGGAGCATTAAAAAGTATTGAAATATGACTAATTGTTACTTAAGTCTTTAAGAATATTCAAATTTGACAATTAAAGTATTTTTTCTCGGTCTTTCTTCGGGATAGACTCTGAGGAGTATCTAGTAAATAGCAAGACCGATTAGATAACTGATTTGAGCAATAAATTAACTTTTAAGGAAAGATAAAAGTCAAGCATGGATGATGTTCAGTTGCAGTAATGTGATTAAAGAGACACATTTTGAGTTGGTTGATGCATACATCCGCTCCATGCCTTAGAGCAGTGAAAACGAGACGGCAGCGATGTATTAGTACAAACAGGAAATATTTTGAAAAAGCTTTAATTTTGTGACACCTACAAATCAGGGTGAGTTGATTAATTAGTCTGGTTATTTTATAGACACATATCATATATCTCTAACCAAGGCCTAATAGTTAACTGAGCTACTCTCTAATATAACAACAAAATAATTTCCTGATTTATAGGAAAAAAATCGTATACTTTTTCTTTGGCTCAATAAATATTGTGGGTTTAGGTACGGAAAGCTTTAGAATCGAAACAGAATAATAAAAATTCTTCCTTAATCAAATGTAACTATTTCAATAATTACTAAAGCTTAATTCAATGCATCGATCAATAAGAAGCTGGTGAACTGGTAATTTTATAGCTGTCTAACATCTACCGAACTAAATCTAATAATATGGCTTCAGGAACAGGAAAGACCCTGTCTCTTTCTCCAATGAAGAGTTGCCTTTGTTGAATCAAAGGTCTTAAGTTTGGTATTCCGCCAAAACACAAACCGATTGAGCAAATAATTATTAAGAATAAGAAATAGGAAAGTAAATAAAAACTTATTAGCTAATCTTTTTCAAAATTCGGAAGGGTAGAGAACGTAATATTATCGTAAATTACTAAATTTCTGCATTGATTTATTTTGAGATTTCAAATTGAAAGAGAGACACCGTCTTAAATATTTTCCGATCTGCAATATTTAGTCTCTGCATTTATCGGCTTATTAGGTCACAGATTATATCATGCGTTCAAGGGTATTTCATGGAAAGGTCGGAGAAAAGCTACTTATATAAACCCATACATTCAAAGAGTGTGAAACATTCTTGTCTCCTTTAAATTTTTACCGATAAATGAGAAATTGTTTATATACTCGTCAAACCGAATACACATTTGAATTCTAGTAAAACATCTTTGATATATCAACGCTGTGAATTCCGAGAAAACACGCAAGCATCAACCAATTGAGTACCATTTCCACAAATAGCGATCTTGAAAGCTCTGAAATGTATATTAATATATACGTAGTACGTACTTTCGCACTCTTTATTCGAGGTCTTTTTCCTTAACTAGAAAATTTGAAAATTCTCTCAACATAGAAATAGATACAACTGAATTTATTGAAATTAGATAGTTATTTTAGTTACTGAGGAGTTCCTGTAACATTTGTTTTACCTCAACAGATGAACCTTTGAGTTCTGAGTAGTGAATCAATCATGACATTGAAATTTAAACAAGCATTCTGATTACGAAATTCAGTGAGAGTACCAATTGCAGGTTCAGTAAGAGTACCGATTTGAAATTTAATCAAATAATCAAATGGACTTCTGAGTTCTGGAGCGTACCGTATCCTAAAAAATGTAAAGGAATTCTTGAAAAACTAATACTTCTAAGATGCATTCATTAAGCCTTTATGGTAATAAGAAAATTAATTTTACTCTGAAGAGGGAAATTCTGACTCCACATGTAATAAGGAATAAAAGTGAAGTCATATTATTTCGCTGAAGAATAAATAAGATTTGAAGTAAGATTTTTTTTCAGAAGAAACTCCCCAAGGAAAACAACCTTAGACTATAATTACATCTATAGAGAGACATTGGATATTCGTCTGATTGTACCAACTTGAATTTGCAGTCGAACCATCCGATATACATCTCGCGAAAGGAAGAAAAAGGAAATGAGGAAAAATATTCTTGGATAGAAACTTAGTAAGTTATAGCGAGGCAATATTTACCTAAAATTGTTACCAACATTTAAGGAGAATTTTCGGCTCAAGGAAAAAGAAGTTTTAAATAAGATTTTTTATTGCAATAATTATTCTTTTTATACAAAAACTATAGTAAGGTGAAAAGCTGAGGCACCGAGAATAGCAGGACGATGCGTGAAGGGTTCGTGAGGGTTTAGGAAGGTGGACTAGAGGGGAATCGAACGGTGGGAAACTCATACAATAAGGCGGGCCTTTGCCTCCTCGTGGGCAGCGAGATGCTGAGCTTTCGCGGCGGCAACTTCAACGGTGTCCAGGACCGGTGTTTCTACGTCCACAGGTGCTACCGGGAGGTTGGTGGCAGAGACACGGAATCCGTTGATGGGGTCTGCTACGTAGTTCACGTTCTGCACCTTTCCTTCGGCATCCACGTAAGAATATCCTCCCCGGGTGACTCCGTCAATGGTTTTCACCTCATTCTTGGAAGATGGACCGCCGGAATATCCGTAAGAGTACTGGCCGAGCTCATCCTGAGAGTGATACTGGGTGGAAACTACGTGGGGAGTGACATGAGGGTGCATGTAGGGAATGACCTGGGGATAAGTAACTGGTGCTACAGCTGGCGCTACGGCAGAATAGGCAAAGCGAGAAATTGGTGCGACGGAAGCCCGATGGGTGACATGCCCGGGGGCTACGGAGGAGTAGGTGTAAATGACTGGCTCTACGGCAGCGGGGATGATCTTGGAAGGGCCCTCGAAAATTCCCACATCTGGTGCGGCCTCGGCAGCGGCTTTAGCTTCATTGTAGGCAATCTCGTGAGCAACCTTGGCTGCAGCAACCTCTGGTGTGTCCTGGACGGGCTCTGGTGCTTCAAGAGGCTCTGCAGGAATCGGTTCTGGGGCGACCGGGAGGTTGGTGGCAGCTACACGGAAGCCATGGACAGGATCAGCGGCATAGTTCACGCTCTGGACCTTACCCTCGGAATCAACGTAAGAATATCCTCCTCGGGTGACGCCATCTACGCTCTTAACTTCGTTTTTGGCTGAGAGACCATCGGAATAGCCGTATGAATATTGTCCGAGTTCATCCTGAGAATGGAACTGGCTGGAGATGGTGCGGGCGACGGGAGCTACTGGTGCGGAATATGCGAAAGGAGCTGCAACTGAAGAGTAACCCCATGGTGAGTGCACGAGGCTTCTGGCAGCTAGGGGCCATCCCAACAGTCCGGGCCTCGCGAATGCGACTGCCACCACGGAAAGAAATACCTGCAGAAGAAGGAAACAAAGATAAGTATCACGGGAGCACACTGGAAAATTTCTGGGGCGCTTGCGGCGTCACTTACCAAGAGACTCTTCATGGCTCTGTGTGTCGTCTTCCCGATGCGCTTATGCTCCTCTTCACGCACTCACTGATGCTCTCCTCACTTGCAGCTTCCCTTTTTATCCCCGAACCGGTAGCGGTCCGCCCAAGATGTCGAGGCCACTCGGATGCTGCGATGGGATGAGTTTCCGTGGACGTTATTATTGGACCATGTGAGGGAAGGCCCGGTTTTCAGAGGTTTCCCGTTTTGCCATCCTGAGACATCGCTAATATTGGGTCTTCTCGTTCTTTTGTGAGAGGGAAGGACGACCTGTATAAGTGATGAAGAGGGAATTCGGTCCGTGGTTACTGATGCACTTGTTATTCCATCCCCAACTGCCTTTTTGTTTGTTTTCCCCCATCACCGTGGAATGTGGGTCATTTTTATTTCAATCCTCTTTCTTCTCTCGATTTGGCTTTCCTTTATGATGCGAACGTTGGAGGAATTTTAACAATGGACATCTCCATTTATCGCATTCAATAAAATATCTGGAGCTATTCTCATTCTATTTCCATTCTTATGCTCGAATTTTAATCGACTTTGAAGTCAAAACATCCTATACATATTTACATTATTGTAAATTAATTGTATGATTCCAATATATTTGGTGTGATAAGCAGTAGTGAGTCACAAGTGTCATTTGAATATCAGATTCATCCAGAAAACTTATGGATTATTAAATAAATACAAGATTAATTATGTACAGTTAATTTATCTGAAGATATTAAGCTAAAAGCCCTGTTATGATTATGTTTTGAACGTATATTACAATTTAACCCGTAACTATTTGTTAATAATTGATATTGGTGTAATAAGTGATACATTTACTAGTAACTTATAAAAGGGATGTACATAATGGTAACTAGAGGATCTTGGAAGAATATTTACTGCATGGAATGAAATCCTTAGATAGTGAATAGGAGGTCGTTAGAGGATTTATCAAGGAATTGATCAGCACGACGCCTTAACACAGGTAAAGGAGGTAAAAGAGTTTTTAGCATAGCATTCATCCGAGCTCTGTTTTTATATTTTGTAGTATACGAAGAAAATTTAGCGTATAATTTAATTTGGTAATATTTTCTTGAAATCTGTAGTGATATTGTGGTATCTTCTTAATTTAAAATACGTTCAATAAGTTATTTTTGGTGCATAGTATTTTTATTATAAATTTGGTATATGACATGCAAACGATTTTTATTTTTCTAAGTCAGATTAGTTAAAAAAATTATAGCAAAAAAATTTTCAATAATAAAAATCATAATATTATGGTAAAGGATTCTCTAATTTCATTAAATAAATAACTTCTTCCAGTCTTCTTTGAAAATCCAAACATTCAATATTATATGGGACATCGGAGTTGTACTTAGAGTCTTCTTTTACCATCAAGATCCAAATTTTAAATAGTTCAAATGTCACGAGTATGTCAAGGGAGAAATTTGAAAATTGAGTGAAAAAATTTGGAATTAAATATCTTATCATCACCTAAATTATATTTTTACTAGTGCAAAGAGCAAGTTCTCACATCTCATGAATAAGATGGAGTATAACATACCACTGTGTGAAAAATTTTATGTTTGAGTGATTACTCCATTATTATGTTACCCTTTGTTAGGCGAGGTTAAGCTCAATTGGGCCTCTCTTCTATCTAACCTCGTATGACGTTCTTACATGAAGATGAAAGAGAAAAAATGCATAAAATAAGGCTCACAAAAGAGGAGAAAAAGAAAAATGAAAGATTTGGTTTGTGGGAAAAAAGATCACCGCAATTGAAGGTTGATAGAGAAAAAATGGCCACAACCATTAGTTGAGTTAAAGACTGAAGCGCTGTCTTAGGTTAAGGTGAAAATTCAGAGGCCCATATTATAATCGGATTTACAACGCAAGTTGAGTTCTAGTTTCAGAAAATTTCCTCTGGCACCTTTATTGATATACGCACTTGACATAAGTATAAACAAGTAATTGTATAGATTCAAATTCAAATATTAAAAATCGGGTTGTTTTCGGGTTGAAATGTGACAAATATTAGAAACTTATGTGCTGCTTTCAGCTTCCTCGACAATTTATCGCGTTTTCATTTCCAATTCATGCCAAATCACACAAGTTGAAAGGAAATAAATCATTTTTCCGATTATGATAGTTATTCTCTGTATTTTCGTTCTTCATGAATAGAAATTTCTTCAAAGTTCGTTCACTACCATATCACAGTAGAACCTTGTTCTATAGTTTTTGAAGGGAGCTTTCAAAAAGCGATTGAGATGAGCAAACGATGAAAGAGGGAAATATGGACTCAGATTATACTATTGACAAACATTTCGACAGCTTCAAGTTGCAAAATAGTTAACAAGTTGTAATATTGATTAATAAAATAAAAAATCTTTATCTCCGATAGAAGGGTGTATAACAGGTGTATAAATTTATTCCGGAATATGTTGCGATTATGAAATTTGAACAGTAGATGCGGGAATACGACAGCTTAATTAACGTTGAATGCAGTATAATTTCAGATTGATCCTTATAAATTGCAGTCAATTCTAGAGAAAACGAACGATTGGTCCGAGAAAATTACAAATGTGAGAAGATAGGTGTTCTACTGTACATGAAAAGATCTTGATGGCATGCAATTCAAAATAAATTAATTCTGTGTCTTATTTTGAGGAGATAGATTCCTTAGAACTACCGAGTATGGTAAACGATCTGATTTCTTATCTTATGTAATAAATAAATCTTTAATTCTACCATACAGTTTTAATTATTTTCGCAACGTATATCTCTGAACCAACCTTAAAATTCTCAGGAGTCTAATCCTTCGTGCTGTGATAATGATGAAAAAACTGTTAATAAAGATTTCAATTTAATTAAAGTATTACTGATGGAAATAAAAATTGGTACCTGCACTTCCACAGATAACTACTCTAAGAGTACTATTTTTTAAATATACCAATATTTTCAATGAGGAAATAACTCGGAAGAATGAAATAGAAATATCCCTAAATTCTTAAAAGTTTATCGGTTACCAATTCAGTTTAACTATGGAATATATTATTTTATCTTTTATTTCCTCTCGAGATAACATTTTCAACGTTTTTATAAATTATAATTCAAAGGTTTTAGTCGAATTTTAGAATCATTAAATATAATTCAATATAAATATAATAACAAAATCATCTAGTAATCAATAAAAATGTGATTTAAAGAGCGCCCACAATTAATAGATGCAAATAGATCCAATATTATTCGGTTGGGATGTGAAACGGAAAGAATAAAATTACATTGAATTAAATTTATTTATTATTTATAACGTGCGTCGCAATATCTGCATGATATCAAGAGATTCCTTCTCGAAAGGGTATTTTCTAGATGTATGTCGTTTTTTTCTAACGCTTTTTCCTGTCATGAAGGCTGCATTCCTTGGCAATAAACTCATATCCATGATAATGCTAAGAATCAAGGTGATATAACACTCGCAAAAAATGTCCTGTGGTCAAGAAAATTTCCAAATATTCATAATCGTGCGTAGGTTTCACAGTGAACACACTGACTTTCGTAGTAAACATTCAGCCGTTCAGACACTCATTAAAAAAATCACAGAAGATGCTATTACCTTGGGAGGTCCATAATTGTAATCCGGTTAGTTTTAAAAACTTAAGCTCAAATAAACAATCCAATTTATTACTTTTTATGCATTGGCAAAAAGTATCGTTCTCTCAACTTGCGCTTGTGTATTCTTTATCCATAGGTAAACCTTTAAGTTTCAGTTTAACTCAGACTTTTTTGGAAGTAAATTAAAATCAAAAAAGTCATCACGTTTTTAATTCCAATTGACACGACTTTGCGAGTATACGGTATGTATAACTACAACAATTAATAAAGATTTCGAAGAAAGTATAGAATCTATGAATGATTTCTTGTTTATGCTTTAATTATAAATGGTGATATATCTGAGATTCCCTTTTTTATAAATTTGGCATTGCTGTATCATTTTTATGCTTCCTCTGGAATCTTAACGAGAGAGGGAGAGCGCAAGAAATTACAGTAAACTGTGAAAGTACGATCGATTGAAAAGATTACTCAAGTATAAGAACTACTAGGATACTATAAACTACCGTACACTAATTAGAAAATAAGGAGATTTAACAGATGCTTAAATGAATGTCTTCGTTATGGATAAAGAGAAACCTTTTATAATACGTGAGACTTAAAAGTTTAATTGTTTGTAAAGTACCCCAGCTTCTCTCTAACGTTTTCTTATTCTTATTTTAACCTAATTTCTTCATAAATGAATAAAAACACTGGTACACTTCCACAGATTTACTTCTTGGGCGACATGTTTCGCTAGCGAGCTAGCATCTTGCCAGAAGATGCTAGCTCGCTAGCAAAACATGTCGCCCAAGAAGTAAATCTGTGGAAGTGTACCAGTGTTTTTATTCATTTATAATGGCCTTCCACGAAGTAACGCCTTCACACATCGAATTTAATTTCTTCATCTTCATAATGTAAAAATCGATACAGATATCGGAGATAAGCATTAATACATTATAATTCAGTAAATCAGATATAATAATTTATTATTATTTACCTTAAACAATCGGTCGAGATGTTGTGGATATTAAATTTCATTACTCCATTTTGAGATAAAAATTAGAGATATATAAATTTCCCTCTTTTTATGAATTCGAATATTTACGAAAGTCAATCAGTATTTATTGGGCTTTTATTTTCTTCTCTACGAGAATCTTCTGGTATAATATACCTTACTATTATACTATGGTATATCATTGAGGACATAAAGATCGAAATATAGCGTATCATATAAAAGCTTAACGTATTCCACGGATATGTTTCTACATTCTTTTCCATCCGTTGGGATAGGCGGGGTTAGGGGTGGAGTGTTGCAGATAAGGCAAACTGGATTCAGAAAATTCAGTAGACTGTTTTCCACGTATAACTAAAGTGAAAAATACTCAGCAAATAAGATGTGTGATTTTGAAAGCAGGAAATTAAATTTGTTGTCCTTATAAGTAAGTAATTTCTATCATATTAAGAGAGTTTGTTTCTCTTATATTATATCTATTTTATTACCACCATTAGTGCTCTTATATCATATCTGTAATATTTATTTATTATATATAACTATAATTATACATGTTATAATATAGAAAAAGTAAATGGGCGGAAAATCACCAGGCTTGTGATTAATAAATAATAGGATTGGATAAAAGTGAATTTGATAATAACCTGGTCAAATTCAATAATACTTCAGAGATTCATCTCCATATTATTTCTTAGAGCAATATCATGACGATCTCCAATTCGCTAATGGAATAAACAGCAACGGGTATGCCTATAAAAATCCCTTGCATTCCCTCAATTCTTGCTCGAAATCTCGTGACGTGCTTACCCCATACAGAGTCAACGGCTGTTTTTTGTTGAGACTTTAATCTTCCGCGCAACGGGAAATGTTAATGAGATGGCATCTCGGATCTTTGGGAGGACAATAGCAGGTGGGCGCCTTGAGAATGCTAAGTAGAAGGTCGCCTGCAATTTAATGAGGAAGGATGATAGAGTTCGTCCTAAAACAGTTCAGCGAGGGTAGTAATTTAGTCGACAGTTTGGAGTTAGAGATGCTAACTAGTATCATGCACTTCCGGTTCTATCACAGTTTTTGTGATCCTCTTTGAAGATGAACGTTACGGAATATTTAAGTTGTTAACTGAGAATCATGCGCGTCTTATTACATTCATGCAAGATTTGGGAGAGTTCGATTCTTTACATTCTTTCTTCTCCCAAAATGCTTAATTTCTTCCTCTTTTTATAAAGGGATGTTTATTTAATTTCGGTTTCTCCGTTAACTAAAAGCCCAACCCTTTAACATGACTTTGAGAATATTCTTTGTGAACGAATTTTTTAGCATTCGTATACTCTCGTGTAACGGGAATCGTAGCAGAAGGCCTTACAATTTTTGGGAGTGTAAAAGTAATTTTATGAGCCGCACACACTTTTTGTTATTCTCAATACTTAAATTACGGTCGTAAGAAAATTTTATTTCAAAACGAAAGTAATCAAAGCCTTATGATGAAAAATTTATAAACCTGTAAAATAAAATTCATACTAGTGGAGAAGGTGAATGGCATTCGAGAGAAAAAAAGATCAGGTTAAATACGAAAGGAAATGCAGAAAATAAGAAGAAGCGATGTAGCTCAAAGAATGAAAGATAATGTATCTATAGGGTACATTTTAAGTGTGGAGGAGTAAAGCAAGGTAGAGATACAAATAAAGTACTTACTGAGATACAAGAGAGATATGCATATAATATAGATAAAAGTAAATGGACGGAAACTTTCAAACGCGTTTACTTTCAGTCGAAACGAATGGAAGATTTGATTCCCGTTAGGGGCCAACATTCATCGATGTTTATCCAGTATCGTGATGAATAAGGGTAGTTATTGAATAATGAGGCAGCGGTAGCTCGATCTCGGAAAGCCAAATACGGTGACATGGGAGTCGATGCGCTGACCATATGTCACCAACGGTGAATGTCATCTAGCTAGGTCTTATTCCCCAAAGGGATATAGCACTCTGGACTTTCCTTTTATGTATAAATTCAGTGCAGAGGTTCCATGAAGTTTCACCTAGAGCTATTTTGCCTTAGGGAGGTTTCAAACCGAGGTATATCACCCAGGGATTTTTCTTGCCAGAGTCTTCGCCCAAACGACATTTTACTCTAGGAATATTTTATATGTAATGGTGTTTTCAAATCATGAGGAAAAAACATGATAATTCCGTAAGAGCTGGTAGTAACACTTGATTTAAAAGTAGCAGTCAATTGACTCCCACGGATGCGCATTATGATTACAACACAACGCAACAAATTACAGTGCAAAAAGTTATTCCTTTAGTGTTTGTGGGGGCAGATAGGTCATTTATGCTTGTTATTCGCTATTTCCAAAATTCGGACCCGAAATTTCATGAATAAACAAGTTTACATCTTTTGTTATAATATACACTAGTGGGAGTGTTACTGCTGTTCTTATTTTTTGGAATCATCATTTTTATACCTCACTCGCTTTTGAAACCTCCAACATGTAAGCTATCCTGCGGATGAAATACCTCGTGTGAAAAATCCTTGGGTGATAAACCCCGGGTTAAATATGTGTGGGTGAAAGGTCACCTTGGTGAACTGCACCAGGGTGAATCGTCTTATTTGCGAAATATCTCAGAATGAAAAGTTTATTGGGCGAAACATCCGAACACCCAGTGCAGATCTTCATCAAATTGAAATAATTCCATACACCGTTGTGTCTTCATATTGAAATTAATTCATTTTTTCAGCATTGATTTCTCTTCAATATAGTAGATCCCAGAAAAACAATCCATAAAATTCATTGTCTTGAGTTTGATTAGGCGCTTGGAGAATTCGTGTCTCTTATTCATTGCAAACCAAGTTCCTTTTCTTTCTTTCTTTCTTCTTCATATACATCAACATCAAAAGGTAAGATTCATGATTGTATGGTTCATTCATTCATTCTTTATTTCTACCCAGAAGTGGCAATAAGGAAAGTCAAGAATCCCCTGTCTGCGCATTGTAATAAAAATTTGAATGAAAATTGTAATTTTGGCGCGGGTATGGTATTTGTCTTGACAGAGAACTTCTCAAGGCCCAGTTTTTTGGACGAATGCTTTCTCTTAATACCTGAATGAGTAAGTGCCAACATACCTTAGGCGTATTGTGATAGAGTGTTTACATTCACAAGTAAATATAATGCGGAAACCGCCCTTCCATCTATCCAAGGGCATTATCTAGTGCGTCGAGTAAACTTGCCGTGCACGTTCCTCACATTCTTTTCGAGTTTCGCTGGAGATTTATGAATCTCTCCTCCCCATGAGGTTGCTCCGTGCAGAATGCTCGGCTTTATCTGTACATACAATCAATCCAACTTCACACTTTCATCTTCCGTGACCTAGGAAACTAATTTTTCGACAGATCCAATGGATAAATTGACCAAACTATAATCTATATCCGAAATTCTCTGAATAATTTGAGGGATAAATTAAGATGCGAAACATTCGTACATTTCTTCCCTTGAAATTTGGTTCGATAACTGGATCCAGAGAGACGAAACGTTGAGCGATTTTATTTTAAATTTATGGAACGAAGAAAGGTTATTCTTCGTGTCTGGTTTTCCTCATAGAGAATACTTTTATCATCCCGGAATTAAGATTTTTGGAGCATTTAGGAATTAAGTTATGCAATATTAAGGAGTATTCTATTAATTGGCATTTTTTCATTACGAAAACAAGTCGTTAATTTTGAATACTTTTTAACAACCAATAGAGTTGACATTAAAGAATGTAAATCTGATTAATTAAAAGTAAAATTTCCTGATAAAAAGTTTTAAGTTTTTTTAAAGGTTTCAGAAGAAAGGATGAATTTTGAATGGCAACATACTAAGAAGAGATCTACTCCTGCGATCGAATTATCCTTTCTCTTTTGATATCACATTTTAGAAGCCTTTGGACCAATAACGACCGTTAACAACAAAAAGCATTGCTCCGGCCTAGTGGGAGTGATATGAAGCTAGTAATTACGTAATTCCGTAAATAATATGACAAAATAAATAGCATAGTGTACGATTTAGTAATCGCTTACGAGTTTAGAATTTAGAGATACGAATAGATATATATCAAAAACTTCCTCTACGAGGATGAAAATTGAACATTTCTGACCTTCAATACTGTGCTTGGTACAGTATGAGCGGACCGTATTGTTTCTTATGTTAATTTCAAACCGTAAATTCCGTCAGGGGCATGATTTGCACCGTCGTAATCTCGATCCGGTTTTCCTTTCGATCTGGTGGACTGATAGCTTTCATGCGGTAGGTCCAGTTTCACCATCGCCATAAAACAAATTTAAAACAGGTATTGGGTGCCACAATGATACATTATTGGCTTTGAATGATGGATAAGAGATTGAGGATATTTAAAATGACCCTTCGAATTTTAAAATTAGCCTCGGCCTTAATCACCGTCAGTAGTTCCTGACTTCAGAAGTTGGTGAATAAGCTTAAAAAGAGCGAATACCAAGTTAATAATAATATTATAATTGAAAATGATTTCCGAAGCTCTCGATTTATGATACGGATTGTAGTTCTATCCTTTCAAACGGAAGTAAATTGGTGCGGAATTTTAAGATGCTCTTGAATCTAACTTGCGAACTATAAAAAGGCATGTCAATAATCAACAATTTAGCGGTTAACGTGAAGACATCTAAGAGATAAAACTATACTTTGGTATACGAATGACAGGCAACTATTATTCTTTGATGAATAAAAACACTCGTATAAACATTTTAGAAACAAGAGAGAATCGAAAACTCCCTGGATATCACCATCTTTTATATGGAAGCCCTCCGGTTAATTAGGAAAATTTATTAAATTTATAAATTTAAATTAAAAATTAGGAATATCTAAGAGTGAATGTGATAATTATAATGCCACGAAATATATAAAATTTTAATCACTTAATAGCATATCCTAACTTGAAATTTTATCTAGAAAGGAATGTAGAGAAAATGAACGAATGAAGATTTATTTTATGAAAGTCTTGGTTAAAACTTTCGCTAAAGGTTACGCTAAATTATTCAAAAAAGTCTATTTCGAAGCGATGGTGACCCTTGCCTTTCAATCTAAGGAATTAAGATGAGAAAAGTATGAATTGAAAAGACACATATTAAGAGTAAAACCTCTTTAATGAATAATTAATACGATGATACATAAGGTAATGGACTTTTTAAATTAATCAACCACGAACTGTTATATTCTCATAGAGTGTACCGAAGTGCGGAGCGAATTAGCTGCTTAAGGAAATTTCGGCAGAATGTAAGATGTTATTCTGTCCCAAGCGCTATTTCAATGGACATAATTAGCCCTTAAGAGTGAAGGCGTGCCTTGGCTTCCTCAACGGCTTTGAGGTGATCGGCCTTAGCGGCAGCGACCTCAGGGGTGTCAGCAATGGTCTGGAGAAGAGGAGCGGCATCTGCCACAGGAGCCACTGGAAGGTTGGTGGCAGCGACGCGGAATCCGTTGATGGGATCAGCGATGTAGTTGACGGTCTGGATCTTGCCGTTGGCGTCGATGTAAGAGTATCCTCCACGGGTAACGCCGTCGAAAGTCTTCAGCTCACTCTTGGCAGAAGGGCCGCCGGCGTATCCATAAGAGTACTGGCCGAGCTCATCCTGAGCGTGGTACTGACTGGAGATACCGTGAAGACCGGCGTAGGCAACTGGTGCGTGAGCAACTACGGGAGCGGCAGCAGCGTAGGTAACGGCAGGAGCGACGGCTGAATAAGCGTATCTAGTTACTGGAGCCACAGCTGCTTGGTAGGTAAAGTGGGCGGGGGCCACTGCTGGTGCTACGTGGATGGCTGCAGGGGCAATAGCACCATATGCGAGGGCGGGGGCATAGGAGTGGGCGAAAACGGTTTTGGTCACGCTGGCGGGGGCAACGGCCACTGCTGCGGGGGCAACGGCCACAGCGGCGGGTGCGACAGCCACTGGAGTGGACTCATCAATGATATCCACATCGGGTGCGGCATCGGCGGCGGCCTTAGCGGCAGCGTAGGCAATCTTGTGTTCTTCCTTAGCGGCGGCAACTTCTGGGGTGTCCTGAACTGGTACGGGTGCTTCGAGGGGCTCGGCGGCGATGGGTGCGGGTCCAACTGGAAGGTTGGTGGCAGCCACGCGGAATCCGTTGACGGGATCAGCGATATAGTTGACGGTCTGCACCTTGCCTTCGGCATCGACGTAGGAGTATCCACCACGAGTGACGCCGTCGAAGGTCTTCACTTCGCTCTTGGCGGATGGACCACCAGCATATCCATAAGAGTACTGGCCGAGCTCATCCTGAGCGTGGTACTGGCTGGAAACGGCATGTCCGTAAGCGATGGGTGCGGCGGCATAGGTCGAGTATGTCACCGGGGCTGCTACGGTAGAGTAAGCCAATGGGGCGTGGAGGAGGGTTCTGGCACCGAGGCCCAAGCCCAACAATCCTGGCCGCGCGAAGGCTACTCCCACCACTGAGAGTACGATCTGCGCAAATCGCGAAGGTTAGACGTCATTGCATCACTAGGAAAGCATGAATTAAAAACAACGTGAAGAATTTCGAATTGCGCGTTACTTACCAAGAGACTCCTCATGGCTCTCTGTTCTGTCTTCTGCAGTGGAAGATGTTAATTCGCTCCTCTTCACCCACCGACTGATGCCCGCTTCTTCTGAGCTTCGCCTTTTATGCCGCAACCCACACGACTAGGCGAGGCCGCCGGAATGGGATGAGTTGCCACGATTTACATTATTGGTCCCCCTGAAGGATGTTCCGCCTTTTTTTAGAGGTAAGCGACGCGGAATTTTTTTCGTCCTGCCGTCTTAGAGTTTGTTTGTCTCCCCTGGTAATGAAGTGGAAGGACATCGAGTTATGCTTTAGAGGAAGCAATTCAATCTCGTCTAATTTTTTTCCTCGCGAATTCCTCCGGTTCTATTTCTCGTTTGGGGACATGGGTGTGTTTCGTCTACGTCTCTTTTAGTGCCGCCTTTTCTCTGCGGCTGTCATCGGCGAATTTAATGCTGTCCCCTAACAAGTTTTCGGTCAGTAGAAATCTATGAGAATGTTAACCTTGATCGTATATAAAGTCGGAATACATTATTCTAGTATACCATAACTTATCGATGAATAGCAAAGCAATAAAACTACGCAATTCCTTCACTTGAGGTAGTGAATATAAATTTACCTCAATAATTTTCTCAAAGTCTTCCTTGATTAATTACGACTCTGTATAATATGACAATTTTCAGAAAGGGTGATAATAAAATGTGAGAATATTCATAAAAAGGTTGAAAGAATGCAGAAAGTAATGTAAAATATAATATAAAATAGTTTCACGTTTTTATATATTCATGAAAAACTCGTCTTTTTGTATTCATTTCTCAAGATAAAGTTATATTTATCGATTTTATCGTAAAACAACGTGTTATCAGTCTACACTCTTTTACCTTTCAATGAATGTTATTTCATCATATTAAAATAAATACGCTGTTCATTATTCCTTCAGTAATGTATGATGGGTAATATTCAAGTTGATTTCTCAATCACATTATGTCCGTTATAAAATCCTTTTGCTCTCTGAAGGTTTTCAGAGTCTTTGCTAATAAATTCACAGCTTCTATGAGCACACAGAAAATAAATTAAAGTTCGAGAGAAATAAAAATTATTAGAAAAAACTCTGGAATTAATGTTAGAGGAATTTTAAATAGGTGGAATTGCAAATGACAGTAACTGGTTGGAAACTAACACAAACATCATTTAAAATATAAAGGATTCATATGAAAGGTTTTCACTAGAGTTTAAGTCACATGTAAACATATAAAGTAGTTCTAAGTAAGTAGCTCCAGCGAAGGCTGGAAGATCTCAAACTCATTTAGCGTTATTCATTACGATTTTAAACTCATCACACCGAAATTTATTTATTAATACTAATTCCATTTAGCGGTTTGCGTATTTTACTCCGTTTTTCATTATATATCATATGCATAAAAAATCATTGTAGAGCGATAATAAAACTCCGGTGGTTTACCTGAAACACGTAAAAATGATTAACCTAGGAAAAAGCAATATAATTCGTGTTGAGACGGTAATACAGAAAATTCGTTCATACTGAAATCTTGGTTGAAAACTGTTATACTTCTCGATAACATGTTCCAACCTATCTTTCCTTGATTTGCGACGAAGAGGTCACATTGAACAAAATTACACAGGTCAAAATAACGTTGACTTGGTTGAGAAAATGCGGATCTTGAAACTTAATTAAGATATTTAACATCTCGCAAGAAATGAAAGAAAATTAAAAAGTTTGAAAATAGGTCTTTGTAAGAGAAAATGTATTTTTAGCCCTACATCGTATTATTTTTATTTTATATTTTGGAACTTTTTATTCATTCTCTAAGAAGAGAGAAATGATTTCCAAGACACAGCTCGAAAATTTTTCCACCCTAGTTTCCGGGATTTGTTTCTGAAAGTGAGAGTAGTTTTAGGTTTATTCCGTCAGGTGGCGTAGCAAGCGTAATAAAATGTAACTAACTTTGGTCAATATTTTGCCACTTATTCAGGAAGAACATTGGTCAGTGTTTTGTTTAATGAATAAAGATTTCAAATATCTTAATGGTAAGAAATCTCATAACTGATTGTTTTAAGATCTGTTCGTGATTTTAGATAGGTTATATCAAAGTTGTTCCCATTTTAGAGGGACGAAAAATTTAAATAAATTTGGGGTAAAATCGACTCCACGCATCTAATTAAGAAACTTCTTCTACTACAACGCTGATAGTATCCATTTTGTCAACTAGTTAAGTTATAAATATCTTTTTCCACACTCTACTTTTTCTTTTTGTTTCGATCAATTATTGAAAATATTATAGCGATGTACGACTTCAAGGGAAAGACAGGCCCTAAGTCACATGTACCTAAACTCGTCAATAAAGGAGTTATTCATCTATCCTTGCACGTATTAACTCTATGGATTGATTTTAACAGAATTTTACCTTCACAAAAGTGTAAACACGCCTAATAATTATTCATAAGAAATATTCTCCTTAATTTCTGAACTTTTCTGAAACCAGCTGGAATATGGGTTAGAAATACATCACATGTGAGTAAATTTTGATGTATTCTACTAGCAGACATAAACCAGGTAAATGTATCAGAAGAGAGAATTAATATTCATTACACAATCGTAGACATTTCTAATTTACTTCTATCGTATGTGGAAATGTCACTATCTATAATCTCTCTTCGTCGTTTAAAAATTAATTGTATTAAAGCGAAAAACAGAAGATATGCACGGAAAATAATGACAGCAGTTTTAGTGTAGATAATCTTCTAAGTCATATTAGTGTCCATTGAATGAGTATGCATCAGCCTTTGCAGATAACCTCTCAGGATTGTAAGGATGGAGTTTTTTGAACTATTCAATGCTACGAATAATTACTGGGTGAGGTATCATCGAGCATTTTTTCATGGCAAGGAGAAATCCGTAAATCGATCCAGCCTTGCGTCTGCTCTTGAAATATTCCGGTCTGAGTTCATCTGGTCAAGGTGGCACAGCCTATGCGTAATCATCTATAAGACTGACGAAATTATTTTCTTTGGCTTCTCAGGTCTTAATATTCTTTCATATTCCTTATATTGACACAGACTTGCTTTTTCATAACGCGGTATCTTAGTAGGTTTTATTTTTAAATATTTTTTTTTCATTCCATCTTTTTGGAGAAAAATGATGCTGTTATACAGCCAATAAGCCAATAGGCCCCAAAAGCCTGGGTACATTTCTTACTTGGTACTGGGAGTCATTCGAAAAAATAAAACACATATTCCCACTCAGAGTTAAAACCAACTAGATTAGTAAGTACGTATATACAATGAACCGGCCAAATAACTAAGTTAATAATATAATTTCAAATTGAAAGGAGATTTAAGCTAAGCAAATGTGTAAAATTGGTATTTATTCTTATGATTAAAAAAAGGTACGCTATCAAAATTTGCGAATTAATGGAATACAAAATAAATTAAATTTTAAATAAAATAAAATTTTAGCTTAAGTTGAGTGTAAACGTTTTGGCGTATTTTTTATGAATGAACTAAATAGAAATATGGAGGAAGTGGTATATAATGGGCTACACTTTTTATTCTTGACGTAATAGCTGATTCAACCTAGCCGAAAAATGTTTCCTCTTGCTAATTAAGGGAATGAATTTCCATCAACTGTTAAGAAAATAAATCAAATGAGGGAGTCTTTACGCGTAAACATCTGATAGATTAAAGAACATTAAATTGGTAGCTCTTTTGCAGGCTGAGGGTATTAAGTGATCATAAATTAATTAAAGTCTGGAATATATATTAATTTTATTAAAAATTTCGTATAAAATTTTCCTTTCCTTTCGGTGGCACAAAATTCCAACTTTTAGATGCTAATAAGAGAAATTTCAATATCACGAATTTATTCGCGGAAACTTTTCAGTCCAACCATACCTATATGTCTTTCATCTGAAGGTAAATTCAAATCGAATATATTATAAATGATTTTCTATCGAAATATAACAAAAAATAGTAATTATCTGAACACACTGATTCCGATTTTGGAGATGTGCTCGAATATGTGCATGATCAACACCGAAAAGGAGATATCTCTTGGGCGAGGCGTTCGACCATTCGGTGTGAGTCATCCGAAAAAAACAGAAGATATTCCCACGCAGAGCCAAATCCTAAGTTGCGTATCGATATCTTCTATTGAATAAATGTATTCAACTATTGACGGAGGTGAATGAGCCATGAGCTCAATGTTTATCGATTACCGTTATCTCTCAAGATTTACTCTATGCGTTAGCCCAATATTTAAAATTCTTAGAATTTTTACAAGCTTTGTGAGAAAGTTTCTGATTTTTATTAAACATTGCTTTCTGTCATAAATCTAATATTTCATTTAATGATCAAACTTCCCAAGGTAGTAACCCATTAGAACTTTCATTAACTCTAATTTTACTTTTGTTCATAATTTACTATAGTAGATTTTAGACTTTCTAATTAAAGATATACTGAAGATATTATAGGTATAGGATATATTGAATCCTGATGAATACCAAAAGAGAACAATAAACAGACTAAAGATATAGTATATATGAGCGCATTATCTCAAGGAATATAAATAAAAAGAAAAAGTTTAGAGGAGTCTCCTTTATTCAACTGATAACAATGTGTGAAGTGATCAATGCAGAATGAAGGTAAAACACCTGGATTACGTTGCATCAACGCCGAATTATACAGAAGTGATGGGAGCGAAGGAGTGCAGCTATACCACTATATCCCACAAGCATAAATACATCAAGATATCACACGCACAAGAAACAGAATCCAGAATGATGATGACTAATTGCTGACTGTCATGATGACGAACCATGGCTTCCTCAACGGTGGCAAATCCTTAATAATCGGCAACGGTGTCCTCAATGATTTCGCGAGTAATTCAGCGAACGGTCGGTGGGTGCCTCAGAGTCTTCGAAGGCTACTAGGAATCCATCGATGGCATTAAGGATACGGAAGGCACTCTGCATTTACCACTGGTTGCGGGCCTTGGCTTCAGCGACAGCAGCGAAGTGCTCAGCCTTGGCGGCAGCGACTTCTGGGGTGTCAACAACGGTCTGCACAAGAGGAGCGGCATCGGCCACTGGACCAACTGGAAGGTTGGTGGCGGCGACACGGAAGCCGAGACCATCGGCGACATAGTTGACGGTCTGGATCTTGCCGTTGGCGTCGACGTAAGAGTATCCTCCGCGGGTGACTCCATCGAAGGTCTTCACTTCGCTCTTGGCAGAGGGACCACCAGCATATCCATAGGAGTACTGGCCGAGCTCATCCTGAGCGTGGTACTGGCTGGAGACGGCGTGGTGTCCAGCGTAGGCAAGTGGTGCAGCAGCAACAACGGACCTGTGGACAACGGGTGCGGGGGCAGCAACAACATGGCTACGGACGATGGGAGCGGCAGCAATAGAGTGGGCAATGGGGGCCCTGTAGGAAGCATAGGTCACTGCAGGTTCGACGGTGGAGTAGGAGAACTGAGACACGGGAGCCACAGCGGCCTGGTAGGAAATGTGGGCGGGGGCAACTGCGGGAGCGATGGCATGGACGGCAGCAGGGGCAACGGCACCGTAAGCGAGAGCAGGAGCGTAGGTGTGGGCGACGAAGCTCTTAGACACGCTAGCGGGGGCGATGGCTACTGCTGCGGGGGCAACGGCCACAGCGGCGGGTGCGACAGCCACTGGAGTGGACTCATCAATGATGTTCACATCGGGTGCGGCATCGGCAGCGGCCTTAGCGGCGGCGTAGGCAATCCTGTGTTCTTCCTTAGCGGCGGCAACTTCTGGGGTGTCCTGAACGGGGAGAGGGGCGTTGAGGGGTTCGGCGGAGATGGGTGCGGGTCCAACTGGAAGGTTGGTGGCGGCAACGCGGAAACCGAGACCATCGGCGACGTAGTTGACGGTCTGCACCTTACCGGCAGCATCAACGTAAGAGTATCCTCCACGGGTGACGCCGTCGAAAGTCTTAACTTCGCTCTTGGCGGAGTGACCACCAGCGTATCCATAAGAGTACTGGCCGAGCTCATCCTGAGCGTGGTATTGGCTAGAGACGGCGTGGTGTCCGGCGTAAGCAATGGGTGCAGCGGCAACGGTGGAATATGCCACTGGAGCAGCTACATGGGAATGTACCAATGGGGCATGGAGAAGGCCTCGGTAACCTAGGCCCAAATGTCCTGGCTTTCCAAAGGCTATTCCCACCACGGAAAGAACAATCTGCAAAAAATCAAACCATTAGTTATACATTCGAATTCCCCGAATTCGTGTTGAATATTTTAAACGAGCAGTCATCGCATTCCGACCGCAGAATCTGATATTTTTGGGACTCACCAAGAGACTCCTCATGGCTCTCTGGTGTGTTTGCTCTTCAATGGTTGTTGTATCTGCTCCTTTACCTCCACTGACTGATGATTTCCTCTCGTCCGAGAGCCCTTTTATTCTCCGATCCGAGGTCGTCCGAAACCTGTCAAAGGTCGCGACGTGGGAATTTTCTCCAACGAGAGCGGCCCACTTTTCGGCACCGATTTCTCGGTCATCCTTGGACTTCGATAATTTTACTGCCCATTTTTTATGTACGTTATTCCTCCTTAAATTCGTGTCACCTGTTTTCCTTTATAGTATTCATATGCCCCCAAAAACAATGTAATTTTGTTACCAAGCTATTTACGGGTGCTCGAAAAATCGTTATGGTAACTTATAAATTAATATGAATTATTTACTGTAGGAAATTAATATATACATCATGGTAATCATTATTGCATGTTTTATTCGGGGATTTGAGTAGTGAGGTCAATTCAATATATGTTAAAATCTCTAAGTATTTAATGGGTTAAAACTAATGGATGATATTTCGTAACTTAATCGTTTCGGCTCTTCTTATTTTCAAACAATATTTAACAATTTCAAGAAGTGGTTCACATTCAGATCATATTTTATCTTACAATATTATGATTATGAACAAGATGTCAAGCATATATTTACACGTAAAATGATAAGAACAAGATTGACTGATAGTAATTAGAATGTTAATATTTTGAATAAAATATATCACTGGCAAAGTATTGTAATTACCTCGATACGGCAATTAATCGAAATATGATAATAAGAGCATAGCATACAAATTAGTTTAAGTTTCTTATAATAAAGACTAGCTTTGGTTAAACCATGTTAACAAAAATTTTTGTTTCGAATGTTTTAGCTCCTCAGTTTTTACAGAATATTCGAGTAATTTAACACGTAATTCTTTGAAACGTTTGATTCCTTTTCTCTCAGAGAGCTCTCAAATATGAGGATGGTAAATTAAAGCAGAATTGTGTTGAAGGTATTCATTGTATATAACCATTCTATATTGTAGGATCAATCACTTATAATTTTGAAAATTTCATTTATTAATTCACGAGCTTTAAAACTTTAGATGCTAAATATTAGTATCAATTCCATCTTTATTGGATACTGCCATTAGGAAATAAAGTGAAAATGATTTTTAAAATGGTTATATTGGTTTCAAAGCAAACAACGAATAGGATTCAACACAAAACATACAGATATAAAGAATCGAAATAATTGCTTCTATCGATTTATCTTATTAATCGGTAACTTTTAATGACAAGTTATACTGTAAGTCAAATTTTATTGTTAATATAAATGTAATTAATATTTTTGATATGCGATATTGTGTGATTTATTTAGATTTTATGTTTTAATATGTTTCATCGCTCGTTGTCTAGTAACCCAATACTTCATCGTTAGTAAAATATTTATATCTATCAATGTGGATGAAATATAACATAAACATCTTTGTTAACGGCATCCTATAACGCATGGTTACATCCGCATTTTCCTAACAATTTTAGGATCGAACCGTTTCTCGAAGATTGCCATTCTGACGTCAATTAATTTGAAGGTGATCTGGGAGATTCTTGCTTCTTCGAATAGCTCTTCCGGAAATGCCTCGATCACTTTTTTTGTCTTCCTCTTTTCCCTCCCTCCGTAGATTCCTGTTATCTGTTTCGATCCTTCCTCATCCCACTCTGCAACCTCAGAAGACATCGCTCACGCCCATTGCGTCCGTTATAGTTGGTGTAAAGGACCGTCCTTAATACGTATGCGGGAGGACGGAGGCCAATCTACAGGGCGTTTCCGCACTTCTTAGATTTGCTTCTTAAGCCGTTTTTCGCAATATCAAGTAGTGAAGTGTTTCTCAGAATGGTAAGATCTAGATTCGGATGGAAAGTACGCGGATAGGTCAAGACTTTGGCTTGGCGTTTGGCATTCTATCAATCCGGACATGAAGGGAGTGAATAGATATAGTGAGTTTGCTTCCTTTGGCATATTTAAAAAAAAATTTCCAGTAATTATGCCGTATAAATGTTGATTTTTAGTTTAGTAAAAAGCGTGCTACGAAGCGGCTAGAATTGCCGAAGTCTAATTCAGTTTCTCGCTACCATACCTTGAAGAAAGGAATATTTTTCGTTCGTACTTGAATACAGGGTGAATTTTATTTTTCATTCATTTGTGTCGGTCGTGTTCATGGCTTCGAATGTATGAAAGTTATTGTGGTATGAATGATTCTGAATTATGATATTCATCTTGGCCACCCCTTACCGAATGTCACGAAAAGAGTAATTCGTTGGCTTATTTTACTGCATTTACGTGGAAATTTCTCGTATACAGCATTATAGCTCGGCAAGTAAATCGAGGGAAAACCACTTCTAATCATGCTTAATTGCTTTATTCCCTTCCCAAAGTTTTCGTGTCTCATGGTGGAGGGGATAAGAATCCAATCAGCCTCCGGGCTGATGACTTTACAGAAAGGGGCAAACAATTACCGGCTATTACTAATTGGTTTTTGGCTTCGGCGGAGTTGGAAAACCAGCTGACTTTTCGCCACTTCTCCAAATAAATAACGAATTATACAATTTCACGAATATTATTTATTAATGTACTTTCTGTGAAACAATAAAATATTTTCTGCCTCAGACTTTATTATTATTAATTATTATTTATTGTATTATTTCGTATAATGTCGAACATTTTGTATGTAGGCAATGCTCCATGTAAATGCATCCTGATGGTTTCATGAGGAGCCTTCCGATAAACATAAATTTTCCACCTTTGGACTATACTGATTGCCTAGCTATACTCCATGTGCGACATAGGTAGATTGTGTTTTACATTTATTTCCACTATTTCATTCCTGTATTCAAACGAAGACTAAACTCGAAAAAATCTTGCTCCAAGGTGACAATGAGTTTTAAATACTAAGGCAATTTAAAATTCTGGAAGTATGAATACTTATGTAATATAAATAAGTATTTTGCTTTAATTAACCAATCAAAAAATACTTTCACCAGGGTACTTCTAGACAAGCCTTTTGGATTTGGAGGGTTTGACCCTCTAATTCATCGATTTCTAAGAAGTATGATTTGCTAATCTCTTTTCTTTATCTTATATTTCTGTGATTTAATGTTTTACACTACTCTGATTCAATCTATTCTGATTGTTAGCTCAACTTAATACTTTTATTTAAATGCTGAGATATAAATAAACCAACGTTACTCATTTAAACGGAAGAAAGGTTAAAAAATACATGCGTTGGGAAGAAGTTAGGAGTCATTAGGATGGGAATTCTTACCGAGACGTTCCTTTGCTTCTTTTGGTGAATTTTAAGAACGCCGACAGTTTAATTGATGACTGCTCAGCATATAGAAAATCATGGAACTCAATACAACTGTGCAAATGTATGGGAATATGCTCACCAAATTATTCATTCTAAGCCAACTCGTAGAATGTAAGATGAATTAAATTGAAGCAACAGAACCAAATTAATACGCATGGCCATATAAAATCTGCTGGACTTGGTCGTGAAACATGGTATTTAATATTTAAATAAAAAAGAATTTTAGACTTAATAAAAGATATTACTGGAATAAACACGCCATACAAATAAAAATCAATAGAAATCGTCTCCTTTTTGGCGACTTAATTATAATAATTCAACAAAAAAGGATTTTCAGCCGAATTGAGGCAGTGCAGAAATCCAGTCTTAAATTACAATATTATATTATTATATAATTTAATGACATAATTTAAGAAAATTACATGTCTTAAAAAATTTTTGGAAAGGTTTTGATGATATAACAAAGTATTTCTCAAACGGTGTTCCATGGAGCCCTATTAGCTATAAGAAAAATTAGCCTTTTGTGTTGGATTTTAAGAATGTAATGGCAGTTTCAAAAATGTTGGACGGTGAAACACTTAGCAATAGCAGGAACAACAAAGTTTAAAGCGAAAATTGAATGAACTCAATTCAAATGATCAGTCAAACATTTACGAAGCTAGTGAAGTAGTAATCTGGCTGAAAAAATCAGCATTATAAGTTGGATTGTAAGAAAATAATGGCAGTGGATGACACGGCGATGGACGGCAAAAAACCGTACGGTAGCTAGTGTGAAATAATTAACTAATTATCTAATTAATTACTAATTAACTAATTAAATAATTACTTCTTCAGTAATTGCGCCGTGATACGGTTGATAAGCTGTGGGGATTATCGACCGTACGGCAAAAACCGTTGTGTGTGAAAGGGGCCTAATACGTAATCGTCCATTAGGTTGCAAAAATTGCAATACATTCATTAGATAGTCTACTTCTCCTAGGCGAATGTATGCGGAAAAATGAGAAAAAAGGGTATTCCCGTAAAGTAGGTTTAGTTAGAGTCGTTCCTTTTAGTTAAAGAGTTCATTTTAGTTACAGTAGTTCCTTATATTGCTCCGCGGTTTCGCAAAGGTTGAGAAACAGTTGTATAAAAACTGATGAGTGGCTACTTTTGGAAAAGAAGCAATTTATTATAGAAGAAAGTCTTGACTTTTGCCTAAAAGAGAGGACATGTATGTTTATTGAAAGTCTTTGATAAAATTCAAATCCAAAAATCATAATAAGTATATAATAATTGGTTAACAAAGTATCATCATTGTTTAAATGTATGTCATGATTTTTTTAAAACTTATTAGTTTCCTTTGGAATATTATTTTATTCGTTATTATTCTTAACACACAGTTAATTCATCATCACCACATTCTTGTTAATCGAGATATCAAGATGAGCGTTTGCGATCATTGATGGATTGTTGAAACTTTAATTGAAGGTGTTTTTAATGGCAGGAAAATCATCTTTTTTACGAAAGAAGGTTGAAATCTATTTGCAGAAACACCACGAATTAAAATTTATACACCAGGAAGTATGAATATATATTACCAACTTAAGAGGCTGTTTATAATGGTGAATTATTCCATCCTCTATGAAATTCGGCTTGAATATGGTAAAAGATACCATTTACGGCAGTGGTGTGGATTTATTCCCGCGGGGAATTTCTCAACTCCGAAATCTCGTCGGTTCTCCTTGAGATGTGAAACGCAGGTGCACGAGGGCGATGCGAAGGTCGCCAAATCGTTTTTGATGGGTTATGATCTGAATTAATGCACATGGGCGTGGATTGCAGCATGGAACCTGTTGTTAGCGGCACATAAGTGATTTTGTTCAATTTTAACGTCCGTCACTTCATTTAACAATCTTTATACGTTACGTTGATTACTTGCGATTGCACGCGGAATGGGATGAGGGAAGAAATTTCGATGAGAAAAGTCCGTAGAGGAGTTTATGTTTATATATGAATATAAGTATATTTGTTATTATTACTATTATAGCCATTCTTTATATGTTTTCACTCAAATGAAACGGCACCCTTTCATACCATACCTTTCCATATATTACATGCATTAATTCTCGTCGCTCCCGATTTTATTTCTATCGTCTATTACAGACCTGCTCCATAAATAAGACTAGTGTACATCCGAGTCAAAGATTTGCTCAAGATTTAATTTTATTTTAGACATAAGAGAGAAAAAAAACCTAAGAAACGTGTGACCGTTCCTGTAGCATTGTTTTAAAACTAAGCCTGGGCATTCATATGCTGACTACTTCTAACACAACATATTTCAAGTTTTACATAATCTCACAGCATTACATTACGATAATACGGAAAATAAATTAATGACAACATTATTAATAAAGGCAAATCAAAGAATAAGCAAGGACTATTAAGAGACGGAATATATTTAAAAAATCTTACACATCACATATTTAACAGACTACCGAGTGTTTAATATAGTATAATATATAATATCGAACATCAAATTTTCAGATAAAAGAAGACTTCTGCCATAAACAAACTTGAATATCTAAGTAAATTCAAATGGTTTTCAGAGAATTAACGCGATTGAAATATTCATTTTACGTTATAAATCTCAGTCTATATTAGTCTTACTGAAGAAAAACCTACGTTAATTCCATATTTCTCTTGTAATTCACCTGCATGACTTTTTCCGCATTTCTTAAAAATGACCCATATGATGATGAAATAATAAACGACTTCTTCCAAACTTAATTTAATAGCTACATTAGAAGCTTTGATGATATCTCAATAAACGCCACGAATCATTAGATTCCATCATAGTATATGCGGAAAAGGTATCTTTTGAAATCAAAAATTCAATTCATGTCCTCTTCGTTCATACTTTTCCGTTTGAATATTCGGACCGAATTCTTGATGGCAATCGTTGAAATCTCTTTCTCGTTTTCTTCTTCTTTACTTTCACTAACAAAGAAACATTCTTGAAATTTATCATATTAAGGAAGGAAAAGCAGAAATCTAACAAAAGGAGGCGAAAATATTTTACTTGACATTAATATTGACATCTAAAAAAGCAAAATTTGGTACAAAATTTCCTCATATCTATCGAATGATCTCCTTGAATATTTGATGATACATGGTAATGATTTATTTCGTGAGTCTGATATTAAAGCACAATTGTAATCAATTGAAGTAGCCGTAACTTGGTAGAACTCCATTACAGGAAATAATGCAATAGCTTGGTAAAGTCCTACAAAAATTAAAATAATTTTGTAGAAATTTATCTAGTTATTTCATTATTTCCTAAAGCTCAGTTGATAATACTTTTATTGGAATTTTACAGATAATTGAGGGCCAAGATAATATTTATGATTGTATTCATTTCGTATGATGAATTGTACGAAATAGTGGTGATAGCAGACGATTAAAGATGAGTAAGGATGTAGTTTGTCGGCTGGAAAACGGAACGACGCGCGACGTTTTGCATTCACATGCTTTATTTACAAGAAAACAAAGATGTACAAAAGAGTTTTAACAGTTATTGGAAGAGTTATGAACAGAAAAATATTAGACTAGGAGTCAGGTCTCCACTTAAACGAAAAGATTTAAAAGAAGAAGCGGGTTCTCTGAAGTAAATCATATCTACTGCCACGCACGGGCCTTAGCCTCTTCGTGGGCAGCGAAGTGTTGAGCCTTAGCAATAGCCACTTCTGGAGTATCAGGAATGGTCTGCAGGACAGGAGCTTCTGAGGCCACGGGACCGACTGGAAGGTTGGTTGCGGCCACGCGGAAGCCCAGTCCATCAGCGATGTAATTGACACTCTGAATTTTTCCCTCAGCATCGACGTAAGAGTATCCTCCTCGGGTGACTCCGTCCCAGGTCTTCACTTCGCTCTTGGAAGAGGGACCGCCGGAGTAGCCGTAAGAGTACTGACCGAGTCCATCCTGAGCGTGGTACTGGCTGGAGCCGCCGATCCAGGGATTGGTCCAGATGTAAGGAGAAGGAACGGGAGCAACGGCTGAGTAGGCGAATCTAGAGGCAGGGACGATTCCAACTGCTGGAGATACAAGTGGAAGGACATTGGGAGTGATAGCGCTCCACTGGTTGATTGCCACTGGTATTTCGGGGGATGCTTCGGCGAGAGCCTTGGCCTTCACTACGGCAGCAAAATGAGCTTGTTTGGCGGCTGCAACCTCGGGAGTGTCTTGCACTGGTGCAGGGCCCACGAGGGGTGCAGCAGGGACGGGTGCTGGACCAACTGGAAGGTTGGTGGCAGCGACGCGGAAGCCGTTGACGGGATCTGCAACATAGTTGACACTCTGGATCTCGCCGTTGGCGTCCACGTAAGAATATCCTCCCCGGGTGACTCCGTCCCAGGTCTTCACTTCACTCTTTGAGGAAGGGCCACCGGCGTACCCGTAAGAGTACTGACCGAGAGCATCCTGAGTGTGATATTGGCTAGAGGTGGGTGAATACGACCATGGTGAATTGACAGAGTATGCCCAAGGAGTAGAGATAAGGCTTCTGGCAGGGAGACCCCAGCCAAGAAGTGCCGGCTTGGCAATAGCCACTCCCAACACGGAAAGTACTATCTGTAAATGATGTAAAATATTTAGAGTGGTATGTTTGCAAAAGTGTAAGATCTTTTAAAAATCAATCACTACCGCAAGCTATAATATCTCCCAAATCGATGCACCGTTGAAATGAAGTGAAAAGTTTTTCCTTTAAGTAGCTATTAAAGTGCAAGTCAATACTGCACTTTACGACATGGATGTTTTTCTGAGTTTTATCTTACTAATATAAAAAATGGATGATTTTTGACTTGGTTCGATGAATATAAACAAAGGATGGGTTATTCGGAAAAATCTCCAAATACTCTTACATTTTTTATGAGACACTTAAGGTATTAATGGATTGGTGTCTAGCGAGATATCACGAAAGTAATTATTTTCTAATTCATTGAATTTGACGATTTATTAGGTAACTCTAATAAAGAAATTGAGTTATCTCTAGCGTTAAGAAAGTGTTTCCTTAATCCCATCTATTTCAGATAGTATAATAAAATGCAGTTTGATAATTCGATAAAATCACTCACCAAGAGACTCCTCATGGCTCTCTTTCGGTGATCTGCTTTCTTGTTGTTGGTGAGAAGACGCCAAATGATGACCGCTTCACTTGTGGATGCCTCTTTATATGGTGCACTCAGGCGTGGTCCAATTTGTATTCACGAGGCCATTGCGAACTTGTCGCCAACGGAGACGATAATATTGGACATTCTGAAGCAAGGCCCCACTTCCAATGAAATGCACATCTTTTATTTTCCTTCCGAAGCTGCAAGAGCCATTCAATGTTTTTATTTTTGCCTTCCACCTCCAATTATATGTTGTATTTTTCGCTTTTGAAGGAGGTCCACCACGGGTGAAAAATATCATCGGTCTCTGAATGTTAAGTTTTCCTTTTACGTTGGATGACAGCCGCCTCATCTACTTATTTTAAGACTGGTAATTTTTCGCACTGCGAGACTTCCTTGTGTGTGGAAGTCCTCGTCGAAGCCGGTAATAACCGCTTGCGGTCACATTGCTTTCAAAACTCTTCTTGACAATACTAGGAAATTCTGAATATGGAAGATATGGAGTTAACCTGCAAATCTATTCTTTTGGAAATATTTCAGGAAGTATCGATAGAAGTTTTCTCAGACATGACTTTTCTATCTAATAGTATCAATAACAAGGTCGATTCCCCATTTCTTCTTTCTATTTTCAATTTTCGGGTTCCTGGAACAACTAGCCTTTCTGATACCTAATACTTCACGTCTATCGGAAATAAAATGGTCCTTCTTTTTCGGAATACGCTCAGTTTTCAACTCTTTACCTTCGAATAACACTCTTGATCCTTTGCACAATTTTATTTTTAAGAATTTCTTTGATAAAATTAATGTATGATACATAAGAGTTGATTATTTGCATATGCGCATTGATACACCTACAAAATTGTTCTTTATTTTTAATATCTCATTTTGTAACAGTATTTGTATTATAATTGTTTGTGATGGGCAATTTCCGTCAATAAATATTCTTTCCATCTCCATCTAAATTCAATCCTAAGCATGGTTGGAAGAGATTGATCCATTGTCTGATCTGAAGTGTCCGCTTAAACCCATTTTGTAAATTCTCTAATTGTCGTTTGTTTTGTTTGTTCTATTTTATACTTTACATAATCGTTTAGTAGTTGATTTAATTTATTGTCAGCTGTAATTTGTCTTCTGCTGTATCTTTGTTTAATATATAAATAAATTCATAACTGATTCTGTTTATCCATGAAATTAATTCTGATAAAAAGGTTCTAAAAATATGTAGATCGCGGAGAATTATAACGCAACCTATTTTATTGCGACACGCCCAGGGAGAAAAACATTGGAAGTGATGCAGCAAATGGCAAAAGACAGACCACCTGGAAATGATGTTACATATAAGGAGGTTTTCTAAGAACGTATGAGAGCTATAATTACGAAAATAAAATGGATATATTATGTAACATGAAAAATTACAGTTTATGATCCTTATGTCATCTACATTTAGTTCATTTAAGTGTTCGTAGATGATTCCCTCACTATACAGAATAACTAGAAACCATACTGTTACAATTAAATCAAAAAATTCAATTCCTAAGTTATGTTAACTATGGCGATTAGTTAAAATGTCAAGACTAAAAATACTTGTACTTAAGATTTACTCGGAGGAAAGTTGTTACTTAAAATTTCCTCAGCGAATAGTTTAAAAGTTCAGAAAAGGTGAAGAAGAATTATTCCATGTATCACCTCTATCGTGAATCCTGTCAACTGATTCAAGAAAACTGCCACGGAATTATTCGAAATCAATGACTCAATATTGGACAAGTAAAAATTAGACATCGAGTTCAGTATGTTTATTTGTTTTCATAGAAAGCTTATTAATCTCTCAAACTTTCAGTATACTGCACTAGCAGTCAAGAATATCTTGCGAATTTTTCCCAAATTAAAAATCTTAAAACGCATTCGAAAATTCGAATCTTGGACTGTAAGGTATCTAAACAGAAGTTTAATAAATCTTCAAGCCCGTCAATCTTGGGTGCTGAATAATTTTTTAAGAACTACTTTTAGGACGTAATCATCTACAACGGAAGCCACGTACATAGTGAAATATTTTATTAAGTTGTTAGTCATTAACTAACTTACACGGTTTTCTAGGCTATTGACTGGCATTATCTACACCATATCTATTAAAATCTATAATGTATAAGAATCGACTAATTTTGATATGATGTTAATGCATAATTTTTGGATTTATATGATGAGTTGTACAAGAAAAAATATATGAAATAATTTTTTCATCGGGTATTAAATAAGATTGATATATTTTGATAGTGCAAATACGTATCCTGAGTAAGCATGATTATTTTCCACCCTGTCAAGGCATACTTATTTCAACCACTTTTGAATGATGTATAGTATACATTATACCTATGTATACTGTCTGTTTACGACAGCTTTTTATGGCTTATTTTTATGAGGCACCATGCTGGCGTAGTTTGTGATACGAATGAGACTTGAATACATATTTCAGGTGCCGCCTTAAGTGTCGAAGACCTTGTCACCACTTCCTCAAGGTGGTTACGTTCCTTTTGGATCATAGGAAGCATCTTTTGCTCTTTTTGGAAGCATCGAATGCCAAGAATTCCATCAATTCACCTGTAGACTACTCACGTACGAAAATAAGAGCACCTATTTATTTCCGCGGAGTCTCAGTCGTTTATTACCTTTGGCATTTTAAGTGCAGCGCGCGTTGCAAATCCAGTTATACGGTAATTTTTACTTTTTTTATTTTTGAAACAATTTTCGTATACATGCCAAATGGAGTATCAAACGGAGAACTGTATTCATTCTAACATATGACGTAACAAACGTAATGTATGAATTTTTGGGTGGTCTTTCATTTAGCAATATTGAAAGGATTTTTAAATGCAATCTTCTTATTTACTTAGTAAAATTTCTGTTGTCGTTTGTCCGGAAAATTTGCAGAAAAAGCTTGCGTTGTATATTTTACAATAATAGTTAACTAAAACTAATAACCAACTAACTAAAATATCAAACTATCCCACGTATTAATATTAATGACTTTGATAATAATCATTCGTCTGCGAAGGACTAAGCGGGGAAATCAGGGATTTACGATACAGCGAAAAAATGATTTGTAATCGTAATTATATATTTCCACCCTGTAAGTATGTAATATGATCGGTGAAAGCCTTGGTTTGATTCTCGGCGCGGGCCATGATGTTCATTCAACATCTTGAAAAATTGGGAAGAAATTTTATTAATAGGAATCGGGTCCAAGAGGTCTATAAGAGCCATATGCGTTGGCGTGGAAGTCAATACAGTAATCAAGTGTCAACCACGATGATTGCCATCTGGCTAGTGCTTATCTCTCATAAAGATACCGCGCTATTGACGTATTTACGCATTTACCTGCCATTCTTTGTAATTTTCATAGCCCCATGAAACTATCAGATCAAATTATTCCTTTAAAATATATTATTAACAATAGTTTTTCATTCATTTTATTACTAGATGCAGATGCATCGGCATAATGATATGAAATGATGGTAATGTGGTGGGTATATAAGCTACGCTTCCATCGCCTGTTATAGTCCAGAGTTTCACCTCTGGCACTTACAGGATGATTCGACCTGTCACCGGAAAAGAGTGGCAGATTACCAAATGAAGCCGAGGTACCGACCGTCTGCAGGGCAGGTAAAAGTTTGCTCAAAATTAGTTAATGAAAACCAATCTAAACTTTAAGAACAATGGGAAAAATATCCCTCATCGATCACTGAGTTATTACCGATCAGTTGGCCAAGTCTTTTTCATTCAATCAAGGCCCATCAGAAGGATCCTAGGCCTTGGAGATCTTGAAAATTATATAATTAAAATAAATTTCAGTAAAATATTTTCATCATGATAATGCGTAAATTTACACGATAAATGTCATGGGTAGAATCAAATGAAAATGACTGTGATTAACGGGTTGGCAAAGTTTGATTCAACTGAATGTCGAATCCGGATGCGGAACATGCAGTTCTTTCTGCTAAGTTACTTGGGCACAACTACTTCATTCCGATTTTGCAATTCTTCGTAGAAAAAATTTTGGGTTCTGGTAATGTACAGTTACGCCAAACTATTTTACCGTCGCTTATTATAGTTTATTTTTTCGTATTCTATAATCGTGATAAGTCACCTTTCCTTATCTACGAACTCCTTTAGGTTTAGAGAATTGTAGCTACAAGTAATTGAAGGTCAATGCTACGCTATCTTGGGCTGGTCCATTTTATTTTAATGTAGTAGAACATAAAATAAACATTAAAAAATATGACCGTAATTTCCCCAAGATTATGGGCAAAATAAAGATTTTTATTGCTGAGCTTCGAAAGAAAAATGGACTACGTGGATACGTAATGAGGAAATTCCTTGAGGAGTGGACGAAGAAATTAGTCCGTTAAAGACTGTGACATAAAAAAAGAGAAAAACTTCTTTGACCTTAACAAATAAACGTGCTTTTGATGGGTAGAGTATTGGAAGAAAAGAGCTGTAGTGGATGAACATGGATAAATAGCTGTATGTTATGTACAATTTTGAATAATGGTTGCAGAACTCAGAAGCTGAGAGAGAATGAAAAAATCAGCGAAGTGCTATGATAAAAAAATAAGAAATAATAAGAGGACTTGAGTATCCGAGCATTGATAAATCAATCCTATGATGAAGATCTATGATGAATTTGAGTCTCCATTCCTTTTCAAAATGAGGCTTTCTGCAGTAGAATTTAAACCTTTGGAGTTTCCTGCTCTCATTAATAAGTATATTCCCGAAAAAGTATATCATATAATTATCAGATTAGTAAATAATAATTCAGAGACGGATTTATCCTACGCTTTCCATTGCAATCTCTGCTTGGAGAATGGAAGATTCTTAAATAAAAAAATTCTTTCTTTCTTGACTTCAATCCAAAAGATTTTCCAATATTTAATTAAATTGACACCGAAAAAGACAGATCATGATAGAAATTACGATTGCGCAATGTAGGTTATGATTTTCAATGAATTTTAGCTAAAACTTACCATCACGTAATTCTTAAAAATATAACAATAACTTTGTAACATTTTTTAAGAATTATAATCAATTTTAAGAATTTTGAAAAGGAAAATTTTGAAACTGGTATTCATTCCAGGAAAAATCATCAAACATATTCTCTAAGAATAAACATTAAAAAAAAAGCATTTAAGTTACAGTAGAATTGAAAACTTCCTTCTCTATCAAATTAAACTAATAACTGCGCAAAATCTGCGGCAGCACACATGTATGAGTATGAAGCCAGATATTTATGTTTTAAGAAAGTAGGTGGTATCAGTTTTCGCACCGAAGAAGCGGTCTACTAAATCACCTTAATTTGTACTTTTCCTAACGGATAATGCTATGCACAGGAGCTCAGAAATGAATCATGAAATTAATTTATTAAGGATATTTTTCTAAAACTGTAAGTGTGGATTGTAAAGTACGATGTAATGGCGAAAAAGGAAGATTGATCGACAAATATAACCAGGTAAATACCATGATGTAGTAGTTCCGTTTATTTACCCAGTACTAAGTTTTGAAGTCGATATAGATCGTAATTGATATTCTATTTCATTTTACGTTTTAATCTATATAGTGGCTCTCTTAAGTCTTAGGTCGCTTAACGTTCGTAATTCGGACGTAAAATAAAAGAAATTAATGGAAATCACGAGCTATATGGATTTCAAACTTTACGGTGGCTTCCTACGAGGTACAGCCAAAAGTTGTTAATTGTATACACAGGACTAGGTATTGCATAAGATTAAAGATTTCCCTATCATTATTAGTGATTATCTTACTATATTCTTCAAAAGAATCGTCCCGTAATAAGACTATTCTTTTCAAGTGACTGATTTTGAATTATTTTTTAACTTCAACCGAAGAGAAATCGAAAATCTTCGAAATCTCTTACATTTTCCCTCTCCATGTTACATAAATTTTCTTATAAAATATCTTTAATCATTAACTATTACAATGAAGAAGCACCTGTGATCACGTAACCGTAGAAACTTCGCGAAAATGACGTAAGACTTGATAATCTCTAGTTTCGACGAAAAATGAGTAACTGTTTAAGTAAACGTATGCGAACTTGAGCATAGTGAGATAAAAATCTTATAAGCCAATAAAATTAGAAAAAATATATCTCATTCTAAACTAATTTATTTTCTAACTTCAAAGGCATAATCCTGAGAAAGAAGATAATATTTCTGATTTAAGAATCTTATAATCGTTTCTTTTTTTAGATATTGTGAATGTTGATATAACTGCTTATTAAGATTGCCGTTGCTTTGTAGAATAACGGGAAGTAACGTTATATGTATATTATGTAAGAGATTCACTTTGAGATGTCGATGATAGAATTTGATTTAGGTGATATAATCATCCAAGAACGCTTTTTCCCAGTTGTGACTTAGGTGTTGCCAGTTTTGAATGCAAATAAAAATTATAACCCCAATTCTAGATGGCAATGACCAAAAGAACTCAGAGAAAAGAGAAACGTTTTTCAAGAGTAAAACCTCTTTAATGGCACCTCAAGGAATGTAATATACAGGAGTAAATGATTTTTTTACAGCGAAGTATCGGAATTCAAAAGAGAACGGAAGGCAGGGAAAGGTAAACGACTCCACAGGGAAAAGGAAGGATGTTACATCACACCAAATAATGCATCAGGAACTTCCGATAGGAAGCGTAAGAATTCGTCTCTAGATTCTAAAGACATTTAGGCAACGAGACGGGCCTTAGCCTCTTCGTGAGCAGCGAAGTGAGCAGCCTTAGCGGCAGCAACCTCCACGGAGTCGGGGATGGCCTCGAGGACCGGGGCAGGTTCGGCAACGGGAGCCACTGGAAGGTTGGTGGCGGCAACGCGGAATCCAAGAGCATCAGCAACGTAATTCACGTTCTGGATCTTGCCCTCAGCGTCGACGTAAGAGTATCCACCACGGGTGACTCCATCGAAGGTCTTGAGTTCGCTCTTGGCAGAGGGACCACCAGCATATCCATAGGAGTACTGGCCGAGCTCATCCTGAGCGTGGTACTGGCTGGCAACACCGTGAATACCGGCGTAGGCAACGGGTGCGGGAGCAACGACAGCGCTACGGAAGACGGGGGCGGGGGCAACGACGGTGTTGTGGACGAAAGGTGCGGAGTAGGCAATGGGGGCGGGTGCGGAGTAGGCAATGGGGGCAGGTGCGGGGATCACGGCGGGAGCGGGAACGACAGCGCGTTCAACGACAACGGGAACTTCGGGAGCAGCCTCAGCGGCGGCCTTGGCCTCAGCGTGGGCGGTGAAGTGAGCAGCCTTGGCGGCAGCGACCTCGACGGTGTCTTCGACCGGGACGGGAGCGACCAGAGGCTCAGCGGGGATGGGCTGGGGTGCAACGGGAAGGTTTGTGGCGGCAACGCGGAAGCCGAGACCATCGGCGACGTAGTTGACATTCTGGACCTTACCCTCAGCATCGACGTAAGAGTATCCTCCACGGGTGACTCCGTCGAAGGTCTTCACTTCGCTCTTGGCGGAGGGACCGCCGGCGTATCCGTAAGAGTACTGACCGAGTTCATCCTGAGCGTGGTACTGGCTGGAGATACCGTGAAGACCGGCGTAGGCAACGGGTGCGGGTGCGACGACGCGGGAGTGGACCAAGGGTGCGGCGGCAACAGTCGAGTAGGCCACAGGGGCGTGGAGGAGGGTTCTGCCGAGAAAACCCAGATTACCGGGCCTAGCTACGGCGACTCCCACCACGGCAAGAACGACCTGTTCGGAGAAAGAAGCGTTAGGATGCACATTTGGAAAATGTTACTTACAAATGAACGGTTATGGATGTAATTCGAATGTTTGGCTAAGTGGATGAAGACCTACCAGAAGACTCCTCATGGCTCTCTCAGTTGTTTCCTCTGCGGCTCTGACTGATGCTTTCCTCCACTTCGCCTCCCTTTTTATCCCTCATCCAGGCGTGGTCCGCCCAACTTCACGAGGTCACCACCTGTGAAGAGGTGGGGGAGGGTCAGGCGGACCCTCGAACTCACTCTGCCGAAACTTATTCGTGGTATCTCGACATCCTTCTCCCCTACACTATTTTTAGAATTAATATCTTTGCTTGGGCGTGTAACGATTCTTCTATTTATCGTAATTTTTTTATCGTTATTTCCATGCATATTTGTTCTATTAGGTTATAATCATTAAAAAATACTCTTAGTTTTTTGCACCCTCTTCGTATCTTGCTATATTCGAATCTGTATGTATCTTTTTGTTATTCAATTGAAAAGTTTCCATGCGCCTAATTTCTCCTCGTTAATTCTTTGCATTAAATATTAATATGCAGTTTTTACGTTTCCTTCTAGAACAATACATTTTCTATGATTTCGGCCTTCATTTGATTTTTTTTGTGCAATTATATTTGAAGTCTATTGCACACATCAAAATATTTCATTCCCTTTGTAAAATGGATCCATCGCTAATGACTTTTTGCCTGGTCTTTTCTATTTAAAGAAGCACTACCTGAAGGGTCTCCGTCCCGGACTTGAGTAATCCTTAAGTTTAATTTAATAATATATACTATATTACTGCGTAATTTTTACGTAAAAAGGTGAATAAAACAGACGAATAAAAATTATTAAATTATAAACTGACGACATAAATTATTAATATATGTGGAATATCACGAATATTACTCATGAAGCATAAGGAAAAGCATGTTAAGAATTTAGAAGTTTTAAAGAAGAAGAATTTTAAAAAATTAAGAAATAGTGCTCTCCATAACGTACTGAGACATCAAGTGATGAGAGTATCACTCAGACATTAGGGATGTGGGATCAGAAAAATATTCCCTATATTATAACTTTAAATTCAAAATTCAGATTTCATGAGGACACATGTATATCATCATTGGAGGAGTGGTAATTTATTTTTACATATTTTATTACCACTCCGGTGCATAAAGATTAATAAGGTATTGTAATCTTTTATATTTCGCATCAATGGCTGTTGGTCCTACAAATAACATTTTACGATGAAAATAATCAAGTTTTGACGATTTTCACCGCAACATGTGTGATTGCAAAATGTGCAATCGCAAAATTTGTGATTTTCCAAATGCTCGTTACAGGTCCGTGACATCTCAATGAGGAAGCACATGCATTACTCCGCTATCAAGGTCGTTCGGCAGACGTGAACCTCTTAAGAGGGGCTGAATAATTGGGTGGAGATTTCGATGCTTGAAGCTAACGGTATCACATGTGATAAGACTGAGAGACTTTGGGTACTTCGAAACTAAAGCGACAACTGATTTTTTACAGTCTTGAGGAAAGTCATCCAATATATCGAGCTAAACCTTCTAATAACCCTAATGAAAGAATATGTTATTCAAAGGATATAGCTTTCTAGATAGAATACTAACAAAAAGTAATTGTTAGGGGTTTTCTGCTGTGATTCATTATGATTCGCTTACATGAAACCTATGATTTGAGTAAAATTTAAGTAGTAGTTGTATTGTGAAAAGTGCTTCGAGAGCTGAGGTCATTTCGCACGTGGGCTCCCACCGGGAATCGAACCCGGGACCTCTTTCATTGAAGTCGAACGCGCGTAAAATTTAATTCTAGCCAGAGTGTATGATAATTATAATCATTGAATACTGCTTGATAGACGTTTTCCCAGTCTACATCTGGAAATATGCACCCTGCAATTATCCAGAGAATCGTTTGCTAACTACGAGATCCTGCATAAGCAAACTTATCAAAGTATCTGTGAAGCTTGAAAAATCAATATAATTAATAAACGTATTGCAATTATTGTATTTCAAATATTCACAGAACAGAGCATTTCCCGCTAATTACGGGCGTCAACTCTTTCTCGTCGACATTCTCAAGAATGAGACATTTGTAGAGTGATTTTGATATTATATTTGATTGAAAAATGTCAAGGAATATAGAAATACAACCGGATGTATGCTTTCCCCTCTCAATTAGCAATGATTACGTAACAGTATAATTTCTTTGGTATCGAATGTTTGTCCACTATATATTTTACTATTTATAGAGTACTTTGACAGCGATTATTTGTGTAGGGATTCGCACCTACTGATAATAATGACAACCTTCTGAGGGGAGTTAAACAAAAATTTCACTAAATAGAAGAAAGGGAAGGGGAAAAATCCTATTATAAAGAGTTACTGTATTACTTAAAAACGGTGGCTGAATTTAAAACATGCATTTCATTATAGAATAAAGTATATGATTATGCATTATATACAGGTCTTAAGCTGTTCTTAAATCGAAACGTGTGGATGGCCAACCTGTGGTGAATCCGCCAAAGTGACTATCACTCTATGTGGAGCATTCTATTCAGAGGAAAATAAAAAAATCAATTAATTACTCATACACTTATATGTACATAAAATACGAGGGTGGTCTCAAGAGTTTCCGACCCCAGATTTTTCAGAAATCCTCAGAAAATTTTCAGAAAACATGTCGAGAAATGGCGAAATGTCGGAAACTTTTCAGACCACCCATGTACACATGCTTACACGCAATACACATCTTATCTAAGAATTCTAGAGAACGAACTTATAATAGTTTATTTAATTAGTTCATGGCGTCCTATTGCATTATCTTAATTTAAGATATTATTGGCTTCAGAGACTATGAAATGTTAGCCATTCTTACACTATATCATTTGTTTTCTTTTTCACGGCTAAAATGTCTGATTAGTAAATTGTGTTTTGCGAGTAGTTGTAAATTAAACCTTGTGCACATCTAAAACTGACTTATTCCCTTATCAATGATGGCGAGCAAAGTGATGCATTTTTCTCAGTCTCCGATTTTGTTCTCATTCCATATAGTTCGTTCTTGAGCTTTCTTAAGATAGCGCTTTGACTAGAGGAGATGTTAATCCATATTTATTTATTTAAATATCCTTTGCAGTTTGGCCTTCTGAGCACGTGGCAACGCTGGAAGGGAGTATATCAGTTTAATTTTAATATAGCCTGGCATACGCCCTAAGTCGGGAGGGAAACCCCTGCAAAAACCTCCCGTAGGCAATATAAAAAAATTGCCGAAACCCGGGATTGAACCAGGGACCTTTAGATCTTCAGTCTAACGCTCTCCCAACTGAGCTATTTCGGCTCTTATATGAAGTCAAACGTCATTCCGTGAAATCCAGCAAATGATGATAGACATCTATTTATACACCCAATGCATGTTATTCAAATACAATTCAAAATTCTATAATCTATAAATCTTCAATTGTCATGATGATACTGGAAAATAAATGTCCCATGGGGGACCAAACCCACGACTTTCGCGTTAATAGTCCTACGTATTAACTGATTTAATGGGCCAGCCCTGTGTACCTGAATGGCGAATATACAGAGACGTACTACAAATATGATTGTTGAAACATGCAAAGCTACATCATAGGAGTAAAAGGATTCGTACGAAAATTTGAAATGAAGTACTTTTCGTATTTAAAAAGGATGGGGGAAGAAAGGAAGAATTGGAGGAAGGCAGAATATTATATCAGAAAATTTTCCGATGTATATCGTAAAAATTTCTTTGATATATTTAAATAAAAAGGAAATTTTCCAAAATAAATAAATGTTTTTCGACTTTGGGAAAAATTACCGCCAATGATACGATACCTTCCGATGAAATATCATTAAAGACGGAATTCAATGTTAATAAAACTAATGTGACCTTTAAACATTCAATGCAACGCGAAAAGGTACTCCAATGGGTCCATGAAAAGTTTTAAAATTCATTGGGAAAAGATTACTTAGAGTATAAGGAATTTTTCTTCCATCAATCTTTCTTTTCGTTTGCCTTGATCTTCCCTTGTCCTCAATTATTCTCTGGCGGCGGCGGCAATTCCAGACCGAATCAATTATTGGTTCCCCATATGTATCACTGCATGACCTCTACCTCCATACACACTTGTCTTATTGCTGTCCTCATTATCAATGCGATAGGATTTGTTCTTATTCTCCTGAATAATATAAACTATAATAAAATTTCCAGCGAGAAGACTTCTCATGACGACTAAAATTAAGTGTTCCGAAAGAAGAAGTTTGAAATTCGATAACAAATTTTCAAGTCATTCTATTCAATCACTTGGTCCTTCTAAATAATCCCGAAGGACCATCGCCCATCTTAAGAAAAGGATTCGGATATACAGGCTGCCTATTTCATCTACGTTATACTAAGAGTCATTCACAATTTGATCCGCATATTTTTCTTATTTTTTGACATTCATTATCATAAATCGTGTTTGATTTTTAAAACCAAATCATAAAAAATAAAAAAAATCGTGATACATTCTTTCAAAGCTTGTCCAGAGGGTACGGCGAGTAACAGGTAAATAGTTGTAGTAAAGTGTTGCAAAAGCTGTTATCTCAGGAAAATTTCAAAATTATTCCTCGGTGGTATACTGAAGGAAAAATATTTAACGAATTGCCAAACAATTTACAAATTAAATCGATTAATAGGTTTAAATCTTTTCATTCATTATGCCTTCTAAGAAATCCCTTCTATTCCATAAGCGATTTTTTCGTTGTACTCCGATAGTGTAATATGTGTTTTCTTATCTTTTGACAAGATTCATTGCTGTTTACTAAATGGCTTGTTTTAATAATAAAGATTATTATTCTGACTTCTTAGCAAAATTTACGCACCATACTAATTATTGATGTCATCGTGAAAAAAATTATATATAATTTAAATATTTATTTCTTATTATGGAAAATACGGGGTACGGGTAACTCACTTAAATTCTGGGAGGGAAGAGAAGATTTCATAATCTGTAAGTTTTAGAATACAAAATATTTTTAAATCTCTTCTGATTTAAACAGCTTAAGCGATCGTAAACGGGTAGGATGAGCAAATTTAATTGACTGAAAAATACACTTTTGCAGGGACAACGGTTTTATAACTTAACAATGAATGAGAAGATATTTTTTATTAAGCTTACACATAATTTTTGCAGCTTATGATTGTGAAACTGACTATGGTATACCAGGCATTGTTAAAAGTACTTCGATGGCTGAGGTCATTTCGTTTGTGGGGTCCCACCGGGAATTGAACCCGGGACAGCTATCGCCGACAGCTATCCCGTGTGCGATGGTACACGGGAGGCTACACGGGAGCCATAAATATGGAACTTTTTCAGAGACTAAATCACGGATAAAACTTCATAGGATAAGGTTTCAAAATCAACATTCTCCTTTTACAATAGAGGAAAAATTCATGCGGAGTTATTTTTGACATAATTACTAATGGTCAAATTGATATAATATTCTCGAAATCTTCATTGCTTCACTGATTAATATTAATTTACACATTTTTACCTTTCCAGTTATATATCTATTTATTTCTAGCTAATCAAATCTTATATAGGAAATTATCGATCTTATATAATGGGAAGCTAAAAGTAACTTTGAAATTTTATTTAAGTATCTATGACTGTAAATTGTGCTTTGTGTTTAGTATTCATTTTCTTCTCGAACAAAGGTTCTTTAGTGCTGAAATTCTCCTCGGTGCTTTACTTTCCAACAGCTATTTAACGAAATATTTCCATGAATCTTGGAAGGTATTCTTTTAAACTGAAAGGTAAATGAAGAAATAAAGAAAAGCAACAGTAGAAAAAATTATAAAGCCTGGTACAGATCATTATAAAAGTCAAATTCAATCGACCTGCAACAACTGATATTTAATTTATTCGTCGTGCAACGCTAATTACGTTGATTCTACAGGTATACAAGAAATTTTCTTATTTTAACGGACAAACAAGTTAAAATTATGCCCGTACAATTTTCAAATTTCGTATATATTAAACATCATCGATGTTATATCCGATGTCAGATGTTTTTTATGTGAGGCAGAAGGAAGAATGAAATAATTATAAACTTTAATTCGTTAATATTTCTGATAAAATAAAATCCACATTTCTTTGGATATTTAAGCAACAGAAAGCTCATTCAGTTTAAAAATCACTTGAAAATTGTAGATATTGTAGAAGAATCTTGGTAATGATAAAAAATATCACTTTCATTAAATCGCTTACTTAAGTTATCCCAGTATCGCTTATAATAAAACTCTCTTGATTAGGAGTTACAATGAACCTTTCAGATGAATAATGATTTAATTATTGGAAAATAATATAATACTGAAAGTTTATGTAAAAAGTAAAGTTTTTGGCCAGTAAATTATCCCTTGGCATATGTGCAACAGAATGAAGAAAAATCAATGAAATAATAAATGAGATTGAACACTTGAAAAATAAAGGATTTATATGCAATTTCAATGCAATTTGGAATAAAATGATCCTTAGAAATACCGCAGTTTATATGGAATTTACGTTTCTTAGAGATATTATTGCAAGAAAAATATTCATGACATATCTTACTATTTCAATATCTGGAGTCAGAATATCGATTTAATTCCGAAACGTATACTTCGGGCAAATTATTTCCTAAAGTTGACCAACTCGAGGTTTCTAAGTATATATAAATTTGAATATCTGAAATTTTAGAGCTTATTCGTTCCGGATTATTTAAAATGATTAGAGTAAAAATCAAATTGTAGAAAGGATGATAATTTAAAACTAATTTCGACGACCACAAAGAATTTTCGGTAGATATCCTTCCTGGGGTGAATTCCAATAACTAGATATAAATATTTATAACAATTGTATGGAAGAATGATTCATCACTATTAAGAAAGAATGCATGAAGTATATGAAGAGTAAAACCTCTTTATTCATTTGCAGTAATTTCTGTACAAAAGTAACGGATATAACTGTGCATGGAAAGGAGAAGCGTCACTCAAGGCATAATGAAGAAGTGAAGAATTGGTCAGGAAAGAGGGAAATAGGACTAGAGGGAAGGATCGAAGATATCGCTAAAATTTAAGCAACGAGACGGGCCTTGGCCTCTTCGTGGGCAGCGAAGTGAGCAGCCTTTGCAGCGGCGACTTCGACGGAGTCAGGGATGGTCTCGAGGACCGGGGCAGGGCCGGCAACGGGAGCCACTGGAAGGTTGGTGGCGGCCACACGGAATCCGAAAACGGGATCAGCAACATAGTTGACATTCTGCACCTTGCCTTCGGCATCGACGTAGGAGTATCCACCGCGGGTGACTCCGTCCCAGGTCTTCAGCTCGCTCTTGGCAGAGGGACCACCAGCATATCCATAGGAGTACTGGCCGAGAGCATCCTGAGAGTGGTATTGGCTGGAGACACCGAGGTGTCCGGCGTAGGCAATTGGTGCGGGTGCAACAACGGGAGCAGCGATATGTGCAGAGTAGGCAATAGGAGCGTGGACTGCAGCGGGTACGGCAACGGGAGCAACGACGGCCTTAGCCACGACGGGAACAACGGGTGCGGCCTCAGCGGCGGCCTTGGCCTCAGCGTGGGCGGCAAAATGAGCAGCCTTGGCGGAGGCTACCTCGACGGTGTCTTCGACCGGGATGGGGGCGACCAGAGGCTCAGCGGGGATGGGCTTGGGTGCAACGGGAAGGTTTGTGGCGGCAACGCGGAAGCCGAGACCATCGGCGACATAGTTGACATTCTGGACCTTACCCTCAGCATCGACGTAAGAGTATCCTCCACGGGTGACTCCGTCCCAGGTCTTCAATTCGCTCTTGGCGGAGGGACCGCCGGCGTATCCGTAAGAGTACTGGCCGAGAGCATCCTGAGCGTGGTACTGGCTGGCGACACCAAGGTGTCCGGCATAGGCAATAGGTGCAGGTGCGACGACGCCAGAGTGGATCACGGGTGCAGCGATTGATGAATAAGCCAATGGGGTGTGCAGAAGTCCTGGCCTAGCAACTGCTACTCCCACCACGGCGAAGACGATCTGCAGTAAAATGAGAAATTGTTAAATTGCGGCACGGTGGAAAGTGACACTGTCTTTTCACGTTTCACTGTAATAGTTATCCCAGTATTCGGTTTTCCGCTCACTCACCAGGAGACTCCTCATGGCTCTCTCTTTTCGATTAAACTGATTCTTCCGTGGATGATGCGCACTCAGTTACTGATGCCCTCCCACTGGTCTCCTCCCTTTTTATCCTGTGGTGAGGCGTGGTCCACCCAACTCCACGAGGCCACTTGTTGCACGAAGGGATGGGGTTATCTCTCCTCTCTGTGGGCCTGTTCAGTCCCGGTCGCAGCTTTTTTTCGCACCTTTTAGTCCTACCCTTGCCTATCAACCAGCGAAACAAGTTTCGCGAAATTGCGGACAGGGTGCCAAAATAAAAACACCATCTACCACGGCCGGCTTTTTTCATCCCTTCTTTTTACATGGGGTTGTTTTTTTGAGTTATTTCATCGGAGTACTTTTTTCGTTTAGAGTATATATATAAGTAACTTAACCGTTGATAAATTCCTTAGATTGTAACGAGAAAGAAAGCGGTTCTCATCCAGCCACGTATTATTACTTATTCTTATCTCTTATATCTCAAAGGCATACATTTTTCCATCACATTTTTCTTTGTTTTTATATTTTTACAATACTACTGTTTTAATCATCTTATTACTCGTGCCTCAGATTTCTATTTTAAGATAAAATCTACCGATAGTTTTCGAGGTTTTCATTTCTAATTTTTCTTTTCGAAAAAAAGGTGAATAGCTAACAGTGTGGAAATTTTCTGCATATCTATTTTTAACTTTCATACATTTGAATCTCTGAATTCAACTATTCAAATGCTCGAGGGTGGAGCATCAAGTAATTCGTGTTTCGAAAATATTTGTGAAACTATCTGTCATTTTAAGAGCTAAATTTTTAAATTAATTCAGTCATAATCCGATAATTCTTGGAAATATTCAAGAAGAAATTACTATTGGAATATCGTAACAGAATTATTTATTTCTCATTTCACAGACTAAAGTGAATATTCTTGATATCTATAGGTACATTAGAAATACGTATAAGTTATCGTATATATATCGTATAAGTTATCGTATATAAGTTACAGGTATATGAGAAATATATTAAGGCTTGAAACTTTGAAATATCATAAAAGATAATACATTGAAAAATTTTAGTAAATACTACAAAAGAATGGTGCAGTGACTATCGATAAATTCCGTTATTACCTCAAAAGTAACGGTACTCTCATTAAAAAGTTTTCGCCCAAATAAGAGGAGTTACGTTCAGTTAATAAGGTAAAAATCCTTGTCTAAGAATCTTCTTTATTCTATCCCACGTAAAAAATATCGATCAAATGTCAAAACGGCTCATTGTTATTGTGAAGGTCATTTAAAAACAAAGTCGACAATTTAAATTGTAAAAATTTAATGATGAGAAAAAGGCAGCTGAGTTTTGTGTTTCCGCCAAACAAGACCTCCTATTCGATTAGAGAAACTGATGGTTTGAAACAATGAAAATTATAACGGGAAATTTAGGTCCGATATCTTTACGTCTCCACATTAACGGCCTCATACTCAAAGAAAAATGACAAAAAATCTTCCGAGGTACGTGCATGCTTAATCGAGAGCGAGTTTTAGAGTTTGGGTGGAGCTGCCTCGAATATAATTCATACTCTACGTAGACGCAAATTAAAAAAAAGAATCAATGACATATATGGTCTGATACATTATCAGGGACATACATTCCTATTCATGAGATACTAATCTTAACTTTCGTATCGTGTTCTAAGATATTTGCATAAACACATACTTAGAGTTTTAAGTCAGAAAAATTTTATGGAGCAATAAATTAAGTCGTAGAGGTGAATTCGAGACAATGACTCGTTAAAAACTATATGCTTAATGAATCTTCAAAACTATGCTTGGAAGTGATAGAAGTATATAAAAATTAATCTTCTTTAACTAGGTTAAAGCATTATTCTTTACTTCGTTTCAATTATTGCTCGACCATAAAATCTATTGAAAAAATATTTCTCTATACGAAAAGAGGAAAGTTCACGAGATTATGGTTGTAAAATGTAATATTGATTTCTTATTGTAAACGCATTCTTAACGATCGCTAAAAATTCGCTAAATAATTGAAAACGAAAACAGTTTCATTCATCTTAGAATAGAAGTTCATAATTAAAAAGATTTAATTGACACTTAACTCCTCACAATACACAATATCTTACCCTCTGCCATAACTTGATTATCGGAATGTTTTTCATTGTTTTGGAATATTATTAATTTTTTTAGTGGAGGATAAAGGAAAATTATTTTGTTTGCCTCGGACTTATTCATGACAATGATAATATGAAAGCAACTGAAATATCAATGCTGAATAACGGTATTCATTTCAATAGTACATAAGGGGTGATGATCCAACCAACCTAAGAATTGATGATATTGCAGCTGTATCAGTAAATCCCAAATAAGGTTAAGATTGCTTCTTAATACTGTTTATCGATAAGGGTTAATGTAAGTGACTTTCTAAAGTAAAAAACCTAAACATTTTCACATCTTGAATAATAAAGAAATTAACGAAATCTACCTTATAATTTAAACTAATAGCTTGGAAATTCTTCCCTTAAATGGATTAAGTACCGTCATATGTGAAAAGAAAAAATAAGTTAAAATACGTAAGTTTGATAATTCTTAAGGAATGTATTTAAAATAAGAGGCTACTATCTTAGATAAATAATAAAAGCTTAGTTCTAACAATGATATCCCTTTTTTCAGAGGTTAATAATACTTTACATTTATGAAAAAAAACGAATTCTAATGAAAATAACTACTGAGTGTATCCTCTGTTATTTTCTAATAATTTAACGATACCTATCTTTAGTATACATAACATTTAGTTTACATAATAAAATAATGTTAGGATATTTGCAGACGACCAATGAATTTTCAGGAAAAGAGATTGTAAAGAGGATAAATGAATCCTATTGTATTGATTTTGGTAGAATTATGAAATGGTGTGATGATTGCCAATTACAGCTAAATGTAGACGAACGTGTAGTAGTTAACTTCATTGAAAGAAAATATATTGCTAATGATTATTCGTATATACTCCGTGGGTAAAAGAGTAGAACTAGTGAACTATCTGGAAGTAATCCTTACTAACTTCAGATCAGGTATCCACATTCGTAATATACTAGGACGAGCACTTTAAAAATTCAGCTTCGTCAAGAGAACGGTTGGTGGGAGGGAAGAAAAGTCCGCGAGCGATGTTACTCGTACTTTACGCTAGTTAAGCTTCACTTTGAGTATGCATGTTGCGTATGGGAACCTGCCGGAAGCTTTTGTATTCGAATTAAAAAAAGGTTCATCGAAAGTCAATACGTTTTATATCGAATTGCTACTAAAATCAGGCAGCGTTTTTCAGATACTTCAGGACGTATGAGTAGAATATTAAGAGATTTCTCAATATTCCCGTCCTTAACTTCTATCTTTAGAGAGTAAGATTAAAATGAGCTCAATTAACTTAATAGATTCAGAGAGAGTACGTTTTTAAAAGATATAGCCAATATAATGCGTCCTCCTTGTTACATAAACTGTTCTGATACTGCAAGGAAGCTCAAAGTAATAGATATTAAAACTACAACACAAGAACTCATTTTTCCGCAAAAGATGCACGAAAGCAATCTGTTAGGGAAGTAAAATCGTAGTGCATATACCCCTTGCCACACGCTCAAAGGTGGCTTGCAAGGTATATATGTATATGCAGTTTTGTTTAAAAAAATTCTCTACTATCTTTAGTCAATATCCCTCGACGTTCTTTTATATGAATAGGATTTACGTATATTTTCCTATATAATATCTATTTACCCATTCCGTAGGTTGAATAATAAGAATAAATGGTTAAGAAAGGTCTGGGCAATTGAGTAGATTGTCATACAATGTGTGTTATGCGCCACTTATAAACCTTATATGGACCGGATTCTATCTTGAGGTAATTTGAGGGCTCGAGAGTGAGTTTCAAGGATGCACGGGGCTATAATTCAGGTAAAGTGGGAAGCTGTAACGGATGTGCCTAAAAAACCCTTCTAAGGAGAAGCACAAGCTTCTCTTTAGAAGGGTATTTTATGTTGGGAAATTTTTGGCGATTTCATATTTCATGCATCACAATTTTAGAAATATCTTGGAATATATTTTTGAATGTAATGCTAACCTAAGATAGCACTGTATTAAGTGGCAAATATCGGGTGAATGTGTGTTTTCAGTATAGGAACATGAAAGTGTGCTTTTGAAATACATAGAGGAGAAAAAGTAAAAAGTTCTGTATCAAGTTGAGCCGATAGAAGCTTTAATGTCAAGATGCTAGCTGATATCTATATCAGTATTGTGGCAGAACCGTCATTTAAGTAACTCAAAGAAAATCGTGAATTCAGGCTATTTTGGAAGAAATTATCAAAATTTCAAATCTCTTTGTTAAACTTCAAGACAGGAGCATTGCGATATTTTTTTAATTATTATAATATCGTAAATGACTGGAATAAATTACTATGTGAGTATTTGAATCATCCCACAAAATATATTTTGGAAGAGAAATAAAAATTATGAAAGATTAAAACGCATAGCATTTTAGGTATATTTTGGAAAGGGCTTATAGAGTTTAATTTCCTTATAATCATAATTCTTTAAATACCGTATAACATTTGCCTATGATGATATATAGGATTTTAATTTCAATATTTTTATTAATTTATAAATTAAAACCTCTGTAAATTGGCACGTTAGTTAAATCATTAGAAGAGGAAAATAAATCATTGTGACGAGTATGTGGAACCATTCGATAATACTAATAGGATCGATGGCAAACCTTGTGACTAGGAGTGGTTTAAGGGGGATTTTTCTCTAAGAATGAACACCATGCAGAAAGTAAGTACCCCTCATGACGATTTAACGTTTTTTTGTGTTTGCAAATCATTCAACTATGATCGTTTCTCAACCTCTTGGCCACTGTGCACTTTAGTACATAAATTAATACTTAATTAGAATATATTATGGTTGCTGTGACATTATACGGTGGTTGGTACTAGTATAAGCGCAAATGACAAACCTTGAGCCATGCCATCAAAATCTAAATCATTGCTCACGGAATCAGGTCTAATCATGTTCTCCAATTACGTACAGGGGGTGAAATCCCATTCATTTCCTACGTGCAAGAAGGGATTACCCGTACGCATGGAAACTATTGGCACCTTCAAAAGAATCCCCCTTAAGTAAAAACAACTCGTTGTCAAAACTTATTATTCCGTATCTCAAGTCTTCTTGGTGAAAAAAGGCAGGAATTCTTCATTCTTTGAATCATTTCTTTAAGAAACCTTTCATAAATTATAAATCTACCTTCTCCTGAATGTTTCTACAAATCGAACTCTATTTTAGCGTATGATATCTATTACTAAAATTCCCTAATTCGTGCTAAATTATTATGATTATTATTTGCAAGATCTCTCCAATATTTTGGAGATTTATGCTACTGCGTAGGTCTTTACCAGCTCCTTAAAATTAAAATCCCTGCTAGAGGAACAGTTAATCCATGAGTTTACTACTTTTGCTTGTTTACCAGAAATTACTTATGTATTTAAGAGATATCAAAATAAATGGTAAGAATTGTACATAAAAGAAGATCAAAGAGCTATACAGTTCCCGAGTAAAGAACATTTTGGTCTATGCAAGAATAATTTCAATAGGCAATTATATAAGGTGTTCAATCAGCTAACCTTCTTTTATCCATAGATACTCATTTCCAGGACCGGAATTAAGCATGAAATAAAATTAAACATCGGGAAGCTTGATGGACCGTTCTTAAACCTTTATCGGGCCACAATATACTCCGTATGTTAGACAACCCTTTGTCAAACTATTTTGGGTTGATTGTGATTGATTATTTTTGGCGAAAACTGGTGGAACTAATTCATGATTAGACGAGAAAAATCTAACTATGTCTACAATATTTAAATATTGTGGAAATAGTCAATGATTTCTCTCGTATAATTGGGTCGATTGGTTGAGGGGTTAATTCGCTCTAATTTAATTTATTGTTTACCATGGTGAAAGAGCAGTAAATTATCCGTATATCCTTGCTATAATTGACGTAAATCCTTGCTTTTCTAAAGACCTTCCATAATAGACTATACCCACTTTACTAAATAAATTTTTCTAAAATGAGCATTCAAACGAATTCTTTATTTTCTAATTACATTCATAGAGAGTACGTTTAAAATAAATGTTACGGATAACATTCACCCTCCCCGTCACGTAGGCCGTTCTGGTACTGCGAGAAAAATAATTGTAATATATATATGGACCAGTCGATTCAAACATTTATATTTTTCGCGAACTATACGCAAAAGTAATCGATTGAGGAAGTAGAATCATGGTGCATTCAGCCCTTGCCACACGCCCAAAGGTGAATTGTACGTTAAATATATCGATAAAGATGTACATACATCTTGGATTTGACAAGGTAATCCGAGTGAACCTTGAGTTATCAAATAATTGATATGACCATACTTTCATAAGTTGGAAGTTAGGTTTTTTAAAAATTGAATTGCATTTATACAATTGTGACATTAGTTCTCAAGAATCAATATGTAAAAATATACATATGAACAAAAAAGACAATTAATTGCATAGGGTTTAATGTGTTAATGGGGTTAATCAAGGTGTATAGAATATGTCACTAGCAGAATAATTGATTTCTATTGCACTGTACTGGAAACGATTGCGTAATAAAATAGCCTAAAATATACAAAGGAAATGAGTAATCAATGCAAATATGAATAGGTAATACTTTTGTATCTGAACTACGATAAAACTCGATTACTATTGTATTATCTGTAAATTTATTTAAATTTCCTGCAAGATTTCGGAGAGAATTCCAGTTGGAACTGTTTCATAATAAACCGTTAACTTTCAATTTAAACATATTTATATTAACACTAGTGAACTCAAGAAGTACGACATGAATAAATTTAAATTAAATATTAAGACTGTAACAATTGAATATATTAGTTTTCAACCCATAGATATCATGATACGTATTTTTATTGTTAAAAAGGCTCAACAGCTGAGGTGATTTCGCATTAATTCTTTCGGTTTCTAAATAATAGAATTAATGATGAGTTTGACTCTTAATGTTTTAATGACGACATTGAACATTATACAGCACGTGACAAATAGAAAAATACGTAGCAGACAAACTTCTTTGTGCGCTCATTTTCGCTTAACATCTCCTTAATCAAAAGTGTTAACTTTCCTCTCCTTACACTAACAAATATGTATCTTAACGTCCTCTCACTATCTGTATTGTTAAAAAATCGTTCAGAAGAGAATCCGAATGATAAGTAATCACTCCTGTGCGGTCATACGTACGTCCCTGCGATTTAATTGCCGTGACCGTAAATGCTGGTATTACAGGGCATTGCCACATCTTCAAAAATCATTTATTCCCACTTTTACTTTATGTGGGGCTGAATAAGATCTCATGACTCCCTCCACAAAAATGGCGTTGGATGTGAAGGTGACATTTTCTTGTTGATAACAAACTTAGACTTATTTCTTGTCTATTAAAAACAAATTATCGTAATTTCGAATCGAAAACAGTACTTCACGAATATAACGAAAAATCAACCAATTTTCCTTCGTTGGCCTTGCCTGTCTTTCGTAGGATATCATTTCTAGTTTAATTTAGTAAAAAAATTAATCGAGCCAAACTTTTAAAGGAGCTTTATACTAGTATGTATTTCTGAAGGACTCCTTTTGGAAGATTTGGATTCAAACCCGGTACTATCCCGAGCATAAAAGGAGCCACGCAAGCGTATCTCCATTGCAAAGGTCGAGTAAGTAAAATATGGTTGAAATCGAGGTTATTGTTTATGAAGAATGGTCTTTCATATAGTTGCAAAGAGATAGACCTAGAGACAGAATAGTAGTAATATTGTTATAAGTGTTTCGCCAGCTGAGGTTATTTCAAAAGCTCTCACCAGGAATCGAACCCGAGGCCACTTTCATAGAAGTCGAACGCGCTGTCCACATTGCTATCCGGGAATCCCTGACAGAATTTACGAAGACGACGTATGATACAAAAACGTCCGCAGCTTTCTCTTAATTTAGTTTCTCGTATTTTATATCAACTGATTTCAAAATAGAGAAGGGATTTTTTATATCTTCAATCTACAAGTAATTTTTGGTTTATCTGCAAGGAAGTATATCTTTTTTAAATAGACCGATAATCAGCTTAAATATAAAAAACTCTTAAGAAATACAATATCTTATTTTTTATGAGCTTTTACATGGCGTTCCACAAAGTTAAAGGGGAATAAGCAGAGTTTATAAAAGCTTAAATAGCATTAAATTCGAAATCTTCAAACGTGTGTTGTGTTTAAGTGGACGTTTTCACCATGGTGTTAATATTTTATGAGGAAATAATTATTAATTGCCGTAATAAATTCTGAATCTTATTTAAAATGCACTTCATTATGATGTTAGTTTCATAATGTAGCTTTAATGCCGATAAGTAATAACTTTAAAATCAATATGTATTGTAGGAAAAAGAGAAAAGAGAACATTACAGTTTTACTCTATTAGAGTGGTGAAATAGTAAAATATTACACTTTTTCTAGTTAAGTGAATCTAAACCCACATTTCCGGTGAAGCATTTTGTTCGTCCCTATAGGTTCAAAATTATAATGTATTGCTTATTAATTATTTAATGAGCTATTTCCTGGATAATGTTAAGTACTTTAGCTTTGGTAATTAGCAATTCTTAGCCACTACTCTTTGTAAGTGTCATCAAAAAGATTAAATAGACGTCAATGTTTGGAGTCCTATCTTCTCATGTAGAGGTCCTAACATTTACATCCACTAAACTATTGATTATGATGTTTTAAAGTTATATTTCTTAGGTACAGGATAAACCTTAGCTTTCGTTCAAAATTTCACATTCCCAAACTTAACTTTCAGACTTCTTCTAATCTTCGACCTCCCTTTAAATTTATTTTTCGCCCAAGAGTAATATCTTAGTATTAAGTAGCGGTTATGCTCCGTTCCGTTAAAATATCTCTACAACCGATTTCCTCTCCATTGATAATCATCTCCCATTCACAGTGGCAGGTTTTGTTTGCGGGACATTTGTCAAAGGAATATGTTATATTGTAAGATTTCCTAATCAAAAATTAGAATCAAATTATCAATGTGTGATAATTTTAACTTCAAACTTCTTACGCATCGATAAAATAATTATCCTCTCTCGCAGATATAATTATCTGTAATATACGGGCAAACTAAGAGAGATCTTTAATAGTGTCTTTCGGGTTTGGTTTTTCTAAGCTTTTACTTTTGGGAGCATATTGCAACAAAATGTTAAATATTTAAATCTAAAAAGGGTATTCATAATCGTGTAACCAGGGGATTATTAATTTTTCTGAATTAACAGAAATTAAAATGCGTATGGTAAGAGTAAAACCTCTTTATTGAATCTCTATCATTCCTGTACAAAAACAGTTAAATGGAGGAGTAAGGTCCTTGAGACGCGTTGTAGCATTTTCTGAAGAGCGAGCTTTAAAGTGGATTTTACAGGAAAGGTGGGAATGGACTAGAGGGGGGAGTAAAAAAAAATAAGGTATCTTGGAGAGCTTACGCAGACTGCAGACGAGCCTTTGCCTCTTCATGGGCGGCAAAGTGTTCTGCCTTTGCAGCAGCCACTTCTGGGCTGTCAGGGACGGTCTCCAAGACAGACACTTCGGGAGCAGCTGGTGCCACCGGCAGATTTGTGGCAGACACGTGGAATCCATGGATGGGATCTGCCACATAGTTAACATTCTGCACCTGACCCTCGGCATCCACGTAAGAGTATCCTCCGTGGGTGATTCCATCGAAGGTCTTCACTTCGCTCTTGGCGGAGGGACCACCGGCGTATCCGTAAGAGTACTGTCCGATCTCATCCTGAGCGTGGAACTGGCCGGCGACGGGAGAGGCGTAAGTAATGGGACCCACAGCGGTATGGTAAGAAATGGGTGCGTGAGATACCGTCGCGGTGTAGGAGATGGGAGCCTGAGCCACAGCGGTGTGATAGGAAATCGGAGCGCTCACCACGGCGGGTGAAACAGTGCGGTAAGCAAGAGCTGGTGCATAAGCATTGTAGGTGATTGAGGCTGGGGCGTTCCTGGAAAGGACGCTGGCGGGCAACAGGTCGGCAGGGGCAACGGACTCTTCCTCGGGTTCGTCGGATGAACCCTCTTCAGCAACTGGCTCTTCTGGTGCTGCCTCAGCCTTTGCCTTAGCCTCTTCGTAAGCGGCGAAGTGTGCCTCCTTGGCGGCAGCAACTTCAGGGGTGTCCTCAACCGGTTGGGGAGCTTCCAGTGGCTCGACCGGAAGGGCTTCGGGAGCGACTGGAAGGTTCGTGGCAGAGACCCGGAAGCCGTTGACGGCATCGGCGACGTACTTGACGTTCTGGACCTTTCCCTCGGCGTCCACATAGGAGTATCCACCGCGAGTGACACCATCGAAGGTCTTCACTTCGCTCTTGGCGGAGGGACCGCCGGCGTATCCATAAGAGTATTGGCCGAGTTCATCCTGAGCGTGAAATTGGCTGGAGATAGGCACGGCAGCTACTGGTGCCGTAGCGGAGATGGTGGAATAAGCAACCGGGGCATGGAGAAGGGTACCTGCCTCAAGACCCAAGAATCTAGGCCTTGCCACTGCGACTCCTACCACGGCTGCCAGAAAGATCTACAGCATAAGAGAGGAAGAAATAAGTCGACATTACTCTCATGTAAAACTTCCCACGTTTACGGTTCCTCCGATGCAGTTTCCACAAGCTCACCAGGAGACTCCTCATGGCTCTCTTTGTCAGATCTTCTGCTGAAGGGATGGTGTTCTTTGGTCCTTCTGTCCCTACCGACTGATGCTAGACCATCGCACGCTCCCCCTTTTTATCTGAACTCCATCTTGTGGCTTCCACCCCCACTCAGCCCTGCGTGAGATGACGAGGCCATGAGCCGGCCGTTTTGAGTTGAGCATTGTGGGTGGAGAATCGGTGATTGAGTTCCACAGACGCTTCTTTTGTTACAGGTGCTCCTCTATGATCGCGAGCCGAGTCTCTCGCCTCTGGGAAAAAATACAGCGAGAAAATGCGGTGACGCGTTCGACGTGCATTTCGCGGGGCCATGAAAGTTGACAGGGATGGGTTTACTTAGTTGCGTGCCGCTGAAAAAATATGTGTGAAGGATGAATTCATCTTATGTCGGGGACGTCATGAATGGGAAACGGTTTCCATCCTAAAAATTAGATCTTTACTGGTAACTTATTCCTCGATAATCTAACGATTTTTGTAGAGAAGTCACCCTAAATATCCATTTCTCAGAACAGAACAAGGAAAGCAGAATATAAGCTTAACTGCATACTCTGACAGGTATTGATAAACGGGCTGGTTATCTTTAACTCTTCAATGGGTTAGAGTTATCCATGCCAGTTTATGATAAAATATATTATATCAATTCGAATATGCAACATTTCCGAATATTAAATATAAAAATCACCTATTTAACATATCACCTATTTGTACCATAGGCCTTATTTTAAGGAGATAGTTTTGCGGTCACCGAAAGATGTGCATTTTTTGGAAAATATTAACGTCACTAACGAAGGTCTACCATTGACATAAATATATATTTTTCATTTAAAGTAACACACTCAGCACTCAATTTGAATTGATATAAAATTTACAAGAGGCGCGTAGCTATTAATGTTAAAAAATAGATTCCATTGATTAATTTATTATTCGACAAAATTTCGTTTTTCAATGAATACGATTTTGAAATTATAATTTCTCTGAAAAATTCCCTGAATTAACAACACTCATATATAGCGTTTAAATTATATTTTCATTAATTCTTCTTCCAAAACTTTGCTCCATCTATTTTGATTACTTGCTTCCTTTATCATTTCAGTAATACATTTCAGCGTAATTTTTTTTTATAGATGATTTTTACCTACTTTTTCGACCCTCTAAGATTTAAGAAAAATATTGATAAAGAATATCTGTGAATGAAGATGGATGGATAATAACTTAAGTACTTGAAATAATTTATGCTGAAGCATTGGCTGTTTCATTTATTTTTGATGTGCAAGGATTTTTTCGACTCAATTTGATCGGAGTCTTGAGTGGCAGCCACCTTTTTGTTCATTAGTTTTATGCCTTACCATCGAAAGAAATAAAATGTATTAGCAGAATGGATTTCACGTGATTTTGACTTGACGAGATTGAATAAATATAAAACCTCCAATATCAAAGAGTTCGACTCAGTTGAAAACCACCCCCAAGCTGTCGACCTCGGCGGTTGTGTAATTTTAGCAGCAATATTTCATTTGACCTTGAGGTCGCGGGTTCGATTCTCATATCATAAAATAATAATAATTTTGGTGCATTTTTACTCAAAAATATTCTTATTTGAGTCAGATAAGTTTTCAGTAAAAGAAATCGAAATTCGTATGTCTATATATTCCTTCTTGTGCATCAGATACTTCGGTATCAAATGATTTATTTTCACTATTAAGTATTCTCTGAAAGTATTCTTAGATGGATAACATTTCAATCTAAGCCATATATCTCTCACACAATATATATTTTTATGCACACTATGGAAACCAAGAAAATGCACATCAAGAAAAGTAAGTAATTAAAATACCACTTACTGTCACAATGAAAAACCGTCAGGAATGTTGCACACTTTAATTTAAATAAAAAGACATTTAATAATAAAAATAATTAATTAAATATAGAAAAAATAATCAAAACTTTTCATTACTGTATTGAGATAACAATGCTAATTTAACTATTAATTTAATGGATGATTTATCACTTTACATATTCCCTCTACCACTAAATCTTTCCAAGAGGGATTAGTAGTCCTTGATTGGGATAGATTGGAAATGTGGAATATTTGCAACAATTGAAGAGAGTATATAGATAACTTAAATGATGCTTCAATTGAGAATATTCATGTTTCTAGAATTAGAAGACAATATGATGAGAACTTTATGGGAGAATCGTATCAGTTAACCATCTAAAAATAAAATGACGTCTTCTTCATAGTTCGTTAGACAAAATGCAGCAATTTTTATTCATTCGATAAATTAATTGATGAAGCTCGTATCAACTTCCAGCATATGAGAAGAAGCCTTAAGTATATTGAGATATTGGCATTATCATGTGACGTGAAATATTTGTAACTGAGTTAGAAGAGAAACCAAAGTCGGCATAAACAATAGGGTTGACAACATTTTCATGCAGATACCTTCTCAAGGCCGTTTCACTGATTAAGCGCTAGCGATGATGCATGGCAGAATCAGGTGTACATGCGGTTAACCCGATCCCCGTACTCAATTTACTTCCATCACCGCCTTCGCACAAACTTGGCATTCTTAATCTTGAAATAGCTGATAATACGTCACTTGTTTACATCATGCCTCGTGATACTGATAATAGATGTTGCCCATCGATCGACTGAATTTCATTGATAATCAACTTTAATATCAGTTAACAAATACGACGCTCCTCTCGGAGTTTAAATCGGGTATTTTGTGTGTTTCGTAGTTTAAATTAGCGAAACCTTTGAAAGAATGTATAGAATAATAAAATACTTAATTTAAAAGTATTATTTGAATAATTCATCATGTCGCTATATACTAATTTTAGCTTGTCGTATGGTATTATATACTATATCGTATTATATTATGAATTAAGCTTTCTGAATTGAAATTCCTTATAAATATGGAGCTGATAATAAGGAGCTTAACATTATTAATTTAAAATTAAATTAAGTACTTGATTCATTAGCTTAATTTTTTTCCTTCCTAGCCTCACTCTCTTCAATTATGGTTTAGGTTGATGAATTGCTTTTCGCGCTGATTTTTACGGCTGGATATCTTTCCTGCCGTCCTCATCGAAAAAATCCACACAACTATTCTTTACCCAATAAAGTCCAATCAATTGGGAACTTAACGCTGATTGGGAGCGCTAGCCCGCTAACGACTCCACCACCGCGGCCACTTTACGTTACATGTTTAATTTTCAGTTCTTTTCCATTATGTTTAAGAGGATATGCTTGCTTTTGGCGTGATTAAATTTAATAAAGCTGCTATGAAATTAAGTTACATAAAACTATATTTCCCTAGTAAACAGATAATTATTCATGATAAATGATAAGTGCTTAGTTCTATCGATTGCATCCATTTAGTTTTTAAGAGGTTAAAGGCTCTTTAAATTGATGAAAACGAATTCTGATGAAAATAACCACAGACGGCTGTTTTATCCTCCTTTTTAATTAAAGGGTGAATTATTTTAGTATTCATCAAGGACTCCATTAATAACATTGATAGTCATTATATTTGCGGACGACATGGCAATTTCAAGGAATCAGGAGGGAAATAGGATAGATTAAGCCTATCGAAATGAATTAGGTGGAATTAAAAATGCTTTATTGAAAAAAATTCTAACTAATGATTATTCGTATAGCCTTTGTAGGTAAAGCTAGAGGTGAACAGTAGAATAAGTAGAATATATTGGAATAATTCTCACGAATAATTTTAGATCAGGTACCCGCATCCATAGTAAATGTGGACGAGCACTTAAGAAACTCGGATTCGTCAAGAGAGCAGTCGATGGGGGCAATGAATAAGTCCGCGCTGCGATGTTACTTACAACTTACTTGTTAGAGCTAGTTTGGCCTCATGTTGAGCATGCACGTCAAGTATGGGACCATATCGAAAAGTGATGCATTCGCGATTTAGAGTAGGTGCAAGGAAAGGCAATACGTTTCGTAATGAATTGCTGCGAAAAATCAGTGAGCGTTACAGATGCTCAGCACGCAAGATGGGATATTTTCGAGGAAAATACATTCATAATAGGCTTAATTAACTTCATAAATTCAGAGAGAGTACTTTCCTAAAAGATGTAGCCGATATTATGTCTTTCCTGTTATATAAGAGTGTAAATTACTCTGTTATGTTTCTGTGAGGATGGTCTGGGAAACAGACGTTGAAACAAATAGATTCAAGAATTAAATTTTTCCGTGAATACATGAAAGTGATTGATTATGGAAGTAGATTATAGCGCACGTATCCCTTTCCATACTTCTAAAGACGGATTTCAGGTTCATAGTAAATATCAAATATAAAAAGTGAATAACGGTATGGATAATGGATCCATAAATCCATAAATGGATAAAATTTCAACTGTAGATTATTTAATGGCAAGGATATACTAAAAAACATTCGATTAATAAATTCGGCATCGATAATCAAAGAAAAATTCGGTCGATGGTTGTGCCATAACAAGACAGCAGAATATAAAGTTAAGATTTTATGTTTCTATTTTTCAACTATAGAATTATAATCATTCTACGGATAAACTTAAATTTTGCATCCATTAATATGCTAAAATAATCCTGACTAGGAAATTTATTTTTGCTAGACTACTCTTTTTCAAGCTTCCTAGCTGTTCCAACCAGTGGGATTTCAAAGAAAACAGAAATTAATGTGGTATGTATTAACTCTCCGTTCTATTTATCTATCAGAGAACTTATAAATTAAGGTATTTTGGGTGCCAATTAACAGTTTAAGGTGAATTCTCCTAAAGTATAATGTACACAAAATGTTTATCGTAAGCAAAAACTGAAGGAAGAATAAATGTTGAAATGAATGGAAAATCCTGAAAAATTTTAAAATTTCCCTGAAAATGTTTAAAAGTAATTCAATAAATGTAGCATGATTCAGTGCGTAATTAGTGTAATAAAAAATTACCAAATCTGGAATATGATACAAAATTATATTTAAACGAATAACATATACGAGCTGATATTCCAAAAGGATGATTTCATCTCACCATTTCATCTTCACAAAACCTCAAAATAAGTATTCAGAGAACATACTGATTTAAACTACTCAAATACATAGATAATATGATTATTATGTCCATTTTTATATCGTAGCACTTATCTGTTTTGTAATATAAATTTACCTGTATTTTGTGCAAAGAGAACGTCGATTATCGTTCAAAACTCGAGGGACCTTGAGCACTTTCCCAAGTAGAGGTCGAGGCAACGATTTGTGAATCCGTCCTTGGACTCGACAAAATCGTTCATTCATGAATACAATAGGGTTCATGAATCCGAGAGTTGGTTGAATCCTTTGAATGTTAAAAGAATTCTTATTGGCAGTCAAATACGGAAATAATGACGTCAGATCATAAGTAGTATAGAAACATCTAAAGCATAAGAAAGATAATGCATCCTAGGAGTTTCAACGAAGAAGCTATTCCCCTAAATGATATTCAAAGAAGTAATTTTAAATATAATTAAATAAAACAATTGTATTATTCGTATAACAAACCCAAATCAATTTTTTCTTCTGTAGCCTTGACGTAAACAATGTGTATGCAATAGAAATAAATATTATTATATTGATAATCATTTTTATTTAAAGCAAGAAAATAAATATTATTTCATCAAAAAAGCAATTTCACAGTAAATTATGAGTTCCGTGTAGTTAACATTATAAAAGATCTTGAAGTTAATTATATTAGCATAATTTGAAATCCAGTGTGCTCATAATTCACTCTGATTTACCACTAAAGTTTCCGAAAACATAAAAAGCCAAACACGGGTTTGATCCAAGCATTTAAATCTTTAGCCCAATCAACTCTCCCAAATGAACAGTTTCGGCTGTCTGATGTAAGACATGTTGCATGTATACCAAGTTTAACAAATGAATATTTTCGTAAAGCTATTGTCCCTAGTTTTATGGAATTGAATAATCTAGATTTTACCTGTGAATGGATTTATACCGCATATCGTTTTGAGATGCATTTTTTTCAATTCAAACTCCCCATCTCCATAAGTAAAACGTCTTCGGGGAACCTTTTTTTACGAAATCCTTTGACTAAAAGGTTCTAGGACCAAAAAGGATCCATATAATGTTAAGAAGACGATGATTTTCTACAAAGCAAGTTTAATAAGTTACATTGAAGTATTATAATAGATCGCATAGAAAAGAAAATGGAAGAATAAGATTCTGAGCAAGATAACTGTATAATTGTAAATATATTCATCATATTCTAAAGGCAATTCCTTGTCGTTGTAACCACGTCACTCTTTTCATGGCTTCTCTTTTCAATTCCTTGTAGCTTCTGATATTCATGATAAATTTCATATAATCTAGTAACTACTTCCTAGGCCGTCCTCTTACTTTCTTCCCAAGGATTTTTTTCTCCCACTATATTCCTCATAAAGTTATTGTCTCTCAGAATGTCAACAAAAAATTTTATTTTCCATTTTCTATAGCCTTCATGAAGTTCCTTCCCCTCTTGACCTCAATCAAACCTTCAAGTTCCTTATCCTTTCCATTCAGCTTGTTCATGCCATCCGCCTCCAAAGTCACATTTTCATATTTTACACTCGAAATTTCTCCAACTTTTTAACCTGCGATCTATTATTCTCGAAATAATGTTTTTCGAAATAATTATTTTCATATGATTTTTTATTCCCAAATTTGTAGCTTTCCGAAAACATTCTATTTACTTTCAAATGTTTTCTTTGCCATAGTTATCCTTTTGTTTTACTTCTAAGGACTTATGTTATCACTGGTAATTATGCTCCCATCATAAGAGAACTCCTGTAATTTTCAATTCCTTACCATTTAACGAAATTGGCCTTCATCAATCATCAATTGACCATATTCACTTCACCGACACTCACTTATCTTTTCTTCGTCCTTAACATTTTCCAATAGCCACCGAATTTTGTAATTCTTCCATCAATTTTCTTAATATTTTAATTAAAATTGGTAAGACAATTTGTGATCACTACTTAAAATTAAGACTTGGATATTTGCGGCTGGTTTTTCTTGGTTCCCGAATCGTTTACTACAATCAATCTGATATCTTTATGTTAACATGGTGCTTTCCAAGTATATCGTCTTCTCAGAATTACCTCAGAAAAAAATTTGTAGTTAGTATGTTTGTTATTCACAGGATTCTATTAAATTCTCCACTGCCACTGATATCTCCTAAAACATATTTACTAAAACAGTCATTGTTTCACACCAATCCTATAAAATTATACTGATTTTGTTCCCATCGATAATGATGCCTAAATTAGTGTTGCGGAAGAAAATACCAGTACCAAACAAGAAATAAAGAAAATTACCTAATATCAGAATATAAATAAATTTTAAAATTGAAGAATTTTTATTCTTTAATTCTATAATTTTCTTCCAATAATACAAAAAAGATGAACTTGAAGATCAACTGTTATATGCTTTGAAAGTTCAAGTTGCAGACGTATACCTCGCAATTGTCTCTGGAGTTGATGATAATGACAACAGCATAACAGAAAGTAGAGATTTCTAATATCAGTAGAGTAATAATATAATGTACTAATGGAATTTGACTAAAAAATTAACTTCAAACCGTTGTTCTCTTTATTGAACTTTCCGGTATATTACGCCGACATAGAAAAATATTTCACAGAATTATACACTGAAAACAGTTAAACTGATTGATCACGGCCAAACGGTTATGCTTTTATCCAAATGTGTAGTGTGTCTTTACACTTGCACGCTATATAGAGTCACACGACATAAAAATGCAGAATCAATCGTTATCATCACTTTCTCAAAATTATATCTTGTAGCTTATACACAGTTTGCCAAGGGTAAAGGTATATTACAAAAGTTTTTAATTATAAAAAGAGAAAATCATTCAATCATTCATGAAATGAGGCATCAAAATCTCAGTTCGATTAAAACGAATTTCATTGATCAATAAGGATAGCAATTTATTCCGTTATGTTTTTTTTTCTTGGAAGAGTGAGGAATACCAGGCATTCCATTCTCTATTTCCTGCATTCTATTGCGACATACTTAATGTCTCTTTGGAATATTTCCCAAAATCAATCATCCTGCTTCGGTACGATGAGTTTTATGAACGGTGAAACTTTTTTCACCCATTAACGCCTACTTGTTCACATAGGAATGCGAAATATGCCGGATAAGTCAACATAAAAAATTTATATTTCAATCATTAGATCTTTAAAATGATCAACACATTCTCAGACGAGATCGTTGAATAACAGGAATTTTCGTTGCTTCACTACATTCTACAGCTATGATGAAAATAATTTCATTTTATCCATACGTCCAAAGAGAAAAACCTGACATTACATGACCTGGCTGAAGCGCAGAAAAACATTAATAACACAGATATATCGTTTCGTATGTCAACTAAAATTTTAGGAATTAAATTTATTTTGTACGCCACTGAGAGTGCCTGCTTTAGTGTTATTTCCATTCGGCCCTTACTACGGCAAATGTAACGTTCGTTTGTCCATGATCTCATTATTTAGATTAAATTTTAATGGATCTTTCTTATATAAACTTCCTTTTAAATTAAATATACTTACATTTAACCCCTTATTATATCGATATAGTACAATAAGTACAAGTATAATAAGTGCTTTGATACAATAATAGATACAATCAGTATAATATGTAAATAATATAGAAAAACTTAAAGTAGGAATAATAAATATCGTAGAGTTATATCAGAAAAAAGTTCTTGATAAGAAACCCCTCAATAAAGTAACTTAAAATAATTAAATTAATAATAAGATAAAACCAAATATTCAAATATCATTTGTTTAAATATGTTAATAGCTAAAGATATTCAGAATAAATTTCTTAATTAAGCTAATTAAAGTGAAAAGAATCTATAATAATTGTGGAAGAAATCTTGAAAATTTTAGCGAACAATGCTCGAGAAATTACAATTTTGACGATAATAATAAAACATAGTGATAATCCCATACAGTTATTGGGCTATCCCTCTGAACACTTCTAGAATAATGCAAGTAATACATATATTTGCTTAACGATAATAATAAATAAAATAAATTGTAGGCTCTATTATTTTTACGTACAATGGAAATGTTAGGTAGATACGCTGTCGAATATTTTTCCCTATAGAAATATGGAAGCGACATATATTATCTTTCGGACTGAAAGGAGAATAGATTTCGTCTGCCTTAAAACAATCATAATAATCAGTAAATACCGTGACTTCCAGTCATAGATTGGTATAATAATCTCATGCTAATTGAATACAATTGGAAAAAATTATTCGATACGTTTATAAAAGGAAATAGAATTATGAGTTCATTGAAACTAAAAGGTTTCAGTTCTTTGTATATAATCTAAGATACTCCCCTACTATTTAAAATTTCGATTAAAATTATTTGAAGCAGGAAATTTATTTTCGTTTTGAAGAAATGTCATTTTCTTTGTTCTAGGAAGAAAGAAAGTCACTATGAAAAATGTAACGGAGTGGTAAGCGGATGTGAGACTTCAGCATTTGTAATCTTATTGGAATCTCATCAAAATACTTACGTATCTAGCCACGCATAGAGCTCGTGATAATCATGTGGCAACTCTTGGCATACTGCTCAAACATGACTCATGTAAATTGCTCTCAGGTGATCGACGATTGCTGATATAATTTCCGAATAAAATTATTATTTTTAAGCAGTTAATCTCCACGCTATGGCTATTAACAAAGACAGAGTTATTAAGCGGTACGGTTATATAATTGTCAATTGCATTCAAATGTATTTTATATATTGGGGAGACATCCGAATGTTGACATTATCGAATTCGAGTTAAATTTTGGAAATAAGACTGGAACCGAATGGTCGTATGCACATCATGATAATTTTGGTAAGATCTACAGAGGCTCTTCGATTCTATAAGTACTGCACTAATTGTATTTAAATATGGATGTACAATAAGCTATCTTTAAGTTAATTACTGAGTAGATCTCTTGAGTAACTTCGTCAGAATACAATTTTAGCAAGGTATTTATGAGTTGAAGTTTGAAATTAGCATTTCTTAACCTCTAATGATATTTGTATCGTCTCGAAAACAAGACAAGACACCACAAAACAAGACAGCGCATAAATAGTTGCTCAAAAGGATATCTTTTGTAAAAATATAAGATACTGTAGCAGAATATGAATATTAAGGATCTATTGTAATATTTCTCATCCCTACGTTTCCGTCGTGAGTAATCATAATTCACTCTTCTATGTTATTTTTATTTAAGAGTATCATCTAATGTTAAAATGAAAGCAGGATTACATAAATGAAGATTGAGGTTACATTAGCTTAAATATTTACTCAAAATCTACGCATTTCATTCCATTACGGAGTAAAATAAAAGAGTGTAAGTCCATATATTAGACAATTTTATTATGTACATATATATGAAAAAGGTTCTACCAAGGCATACATAAGGTTTCTCACAACTTTAAACTTCTTGCAAAGAGTAACATCCATTAGTGACATTGGTGCTATACTGAAATTCAAGATTCGAAAGGTAAAACAGTTCCCTCAGATATTGTCCTTAACGCTTCCACTCGGTCTGACTGAGATGCATCCCTTGGCAGCTTGAGGAAGGTCTTGAGGTGGGCATCGCCCTTCACTCAAATCAATCCCCGGCCCGTCTTTTATAAGAGTTCGATGGTCGATTTAAAGGATGTTGGAGGCGGCGGCTCTGAAGCCGTGTCCGTCGGCGGCATAGTGCACACTCTGGAGGACACCGCGTGGGTCAACATAAGAGTAGGCTCCGCGGGTCACTCCATCATGGGTGCGGACTTCCTGCTTGGCAGAGACTCCATCGTTGTATCCATAAGAATACTGACCGAGCTCATCCTGGGCGTGGTAGCGGGAAGATGCGGCGGCCACGGCGGGAACAGCGTGGACGGCGGGGACGGCATGGACTGCTGGGACGGCGTGAACAGCTGGGACGGCATGGACAGCTGGGACGGCGTGAACAGCATGGACGGCTGGGACTGCGTGAACAGCAGGGACTGCGTGGACGGCAGGAACAGCGGAGTAGGCGTGGACGGCGGGTGCAAGGGCTACTCCCAAAGGAGCGGTGGAGGCGGGAGTGTGGCCGAGGGCGACAAGTCCGCGCTTACGGCGGTGGATGTAGGGAAGGGCGTAAGGGTGGACGAGGGAGTGGGCAATGGGATGAGCAAGGGAGTGGGCGAGGGGTGCGTAGAGGGAGGTGCCGTGATGGGTCACGACGGTGGAGTGGGAGACGGCGGGTCCGACAGAGGCGTGGGAGACGATGCCATCGGCGGTCACCACGGAGGAGTGGGAGGTAACACCAGGGGCGGCGACAACGGCGGGTGCAACTGCTGCACGGTAGACGGGTTCAACAGCCACGGCGGCGGCGACGGGAGCGGCAACGGCCGCCACTGGGGCAGCCACGGCGGCCACGGGAGCGGCCACAACTGCTGGTGGTGCGGCCTTGATGGCGGGGGCGGGAACGCCGGGTCCTACTGGGAGGTTGGTGGCGGCAACCCTGAATCCATTGTGGGGGTCGGAGACATATTCGGCACTCTGGACGAGACCGTGTCCGTCGACGTAAGAGTATCCACCGCGGGTTATGCCATCGAAGGAGCGGGCTTCGTGCTTGGAGGAGAGGGGTCCGGAGTATCCATAAGCGTACTGTCCCAATTCATCCTGAGAGTGGTACTGGCTTGCGGTCGGGGTGGAGACCACGTGTCCGGTGGCCACGACACCTACTCCATGGATGGCACCGGCACTGGCGACGGCCAGGAAGAAAGAGAGCGCCAACTGCACGGGAAAGAAATGGAGATTTTAATGAGTCGAGAAGCGCCGAAATAAAGAATCTGCATATCCATGTCGCCCTTTCCCGATACTTACCACGCACTTCATGTTTGTTTTTCAGAGAACTGCGGGTAGCTCGCTCTTGGTGAGGAAGGTGGGTTCAACTGCGTCTTGGTGCACCACGGATGGCGCTTTTATCCTGATCAAGGGTGATTTGGGTGGGAGAGGTGGGGGGGAGAGGAAGGAAAGGACTCGCGTGGCCCTTCACCTGAACCCCGCCCGCATCTCTTGGAACGCCTACCCTCCATTTTCCCTGGCCTCCCTTTCCCTTCACTTCTATTGGCCGATAATGCGCGTAAGTCGTTTGCCCTTCGCATTGAATGGAAGAAATATTTTCACACGACGTTTATTACTCTTCCTCCTTTGCCATCAGTATCCGGCTCTAGCGATTGTCTAACGCAGGCTGTAGATAACACAATGCGGCCGTTGGGGTTTTTTCCTCGGTCGCTTAAGGGCCGAAAATTGGCGGTGTGTTTGCCGCCGGAGGAGGAAAAATGTGAGGGATAATTGTTGCGTTGCCGACGATTCTTTTGTTCCCTTTTCCGAAAAAGAGCTCCCGATCGGTCCTCTTTTTAAAAGGGTTTAATGACTCGTTTTCAGCAGTTTTTTTACCCAAAGCTGCGTCGATTACCATCATCATTCCGTTGGTAGGGATTCCGATGTCCTCTTTTTCCTTCCCATCTGCCCCGCCTTCGAATACTAGACATGTTTGAGAAGCGATCTTCTTCTCCGCTTCCGAGGAAATAGTCATCGCGAAATTCCGAAAGCGTTCAGGAGGACATGGTTAGATAAGGAATGGGGACATCTGTTGTCGTTTTCAGAGGGAGAAAAAATACATCACAAACACCGCGGGAATGCCTCCTTTAGCTTCAAACGTTCACGTGCAGCATGTAAAGATTCCCGGAGAGAATATGTGCATCGTTCGGTGAAATTTGTGTGAAGTTAGTTTCTGAGAAAAGTTTTGTTGGTTTCTTCAGTTTCAGTCACAAATTGCGGCCACATATTTATCGTTTGTTTAAGATTTTTCAAAAGTGATTTCAACGCGTGGTGATGGTTTATAAGTGTTAAGGTGAGTGATATTTGCATATTTTAAAATAAAACGGTCAATCTTAAAATGAGTAAATGGACAAATTATATTGCTCTCCTTAGAATGGATTTGAATAACTTTTCATTGGAGATTTTAATCTCAATATCGGAGAAACCATAGGGAATTCCTCCCTAAAATAAGACGCCGGAGCGCTAATAAATTCAATAGAAACGAAAAAAAGCATTCATATTGCTCAAAAAATATGGTATTATATCAGAGTCATTTATCTTTCATATTCGAAATTCATTTTCTATGATATTTACTCATAACATTAGAGAAGCAATCCTAATGATGATTTCTTTTATTATTACATACCACGTAGAACGGTTTGATCTATCTTTGGATGGGAATACAGCTCTTTATATCTAAATGGAAAATTGTGTGTAAGACAGTGCTAATTTTTACTCTACATGATGAAGAATTTCACCCAAATTTATTTTAAAATGGCGTAAAATATTTTTAAATACCCCAAATATAATGTAGTGATATAACGCTCTTGCAATATGTTGGATTCTAGTAAAATAAAAAGGTATCCCTTGAATAAATATGTTTTTTTGAAGAATATATAAGTAATATACGAGGTACTGCAGGTGATCAGAATATGCATTAAAGCTATAAACTTATCAAAAGGACTTCCAATCAGAATAGGATCGTAGTTTTATTTTTAACTGTTACTTACATAATTTTAAAGGAAACTTGCAATGCATTTTATAATTTGATTAATCTCACTTTAGAAACATAAATTAAGTTCATGAATATGCTACTCCGTCATAGTATATCAACGTCAGATGATACACGTTAAATTTTTATCTTTTTAAATAACGTGATAATGATGAATGAAGGATCAATTACTTTAAAAGGTAACGAATCTCATTTCTTATTTAAATATTTTTCGCCGATACTAACTTTTTGGTAATGCTCTACTAAAAAATTAACTAAGAGGAAAGGTATGCAAAAAATTTTATACGGCATTTGAATATCAAACATTATTGAATGATAAAATAATAAAGATGCTTATAAATGGCGAGCAGACCTCTTTACACCCTTGTTGGCCTTCCTGTTGTGAAACTAACCAAACACGTCAAAAAACACTTAATTAGTGTTGCATCCAAAAACGCAATCTCCATCGACATTTTCGGTCGTTGGGTGAAAGGCAATACACTATTCGATACAAGGCTGGTTCGCGCGGGACCCATCCCCCGACTCATTCATCCGTATTTAGATCACCTTTAAAATTTTTTGCACTCCGCCTCCACACTCCATCACTTCATTTCGATACACTTCGTTTTTCCATTGAATCGACCTAGAGAATAGATGCTGAGACCTTGCTATATCCGTTCTCCAGGGTGGAATGACCGCCACATGTCGTTAAGCCTTTCCAATTGTGCGCCTGGCGATGCGGTCACCCGCCGACCTTGCCCCTTGAATACGCGCAGCCCGCATCTCTTCTTCCGCGGACCTCCTTTCACTCAGATGAACGTTTATAGCACGTTAATAATTGCACAAAAAACCCGCAATGTATCCATTTTGAAGCAAATGAAAGTGTACTTGAACTGATGTTGTACGCGCGTCATAGCGCAGGACAAGGTCGCCTGGAGATTTTCAAGAAAACGCGTAACTAGGAAATCGTAGGCTAAAACCGTTATGCAATTCCATTGTTCTGGAAGTTTCGCTCGAAATAGGAAGTGGAATTTTGTTTGCGAACGAAGTGACTTGGACGTTTGGGAGTGGCTGGATTAGAAGGAACTAGGAGGGACGTTTGGCCTCGCGATATTATTAACACGTTCAATGGATAGGATTATTTTGAATGGGGAATTCGAGATTAAGATAATAACTGATAAAATCTCCGAGATTATTCTACTTTCAGCCAGCAGTTAATGAGAAATTCCGCAAAATTTATCGATGTACTAACGAGATAATGTCATAAAATCAAGGAGCATTCACGGAAATTTGATTGGCTAGAAGGGATTTAGTGCACCGACCAGCAAAACTGTAATTAATGAGATTTTGTAATTCCCCACAGTGCGTTTCAAGGGGAACCGGTTTTGACATGCGTGGCTATCATTAGATTCATATAGATGACAATGCACTCCAGATATATCCGTGACTGTCAGCAGCTGACAGAAAATATTTTTTGATAATAATGCGACGGGAAAACCCGAATCATTGCGGCATCAGTTATTTTGGGAACTTGATTCAATCTTCATCTCGGTATTCTCTACCTTTTGACAGATTAAAATTTTATTTGTCAAAAGATAGAAAATTTATGCACGCTATCGCCTTTATTTTATTCTCATTATCACTTCAATATTATTCGCGATATAAAGCTGCACTATCGTCATTGAAAACCAAATCATGGAAAAAGGGTCCAATCTCTGTTAGGTCATAACTATAAATTCTGAATTTTTACAGTCGCTTCAATCGCTAATTCTTTTTTTGTACAAATTTTTATGCAAATTACAAGTGAGTCAGATTTGATACCATTCATAATTTGTGGACTGTTTAAATCATCTTTTCATTAAAAATATAAAAGATGAAAACCAATTCATGATACCCAAGCTGAATCATCATATGACTGATGATTGATTGGTTGGGTGGTACTTCATCATCATGTGCAGCAATAATTTCTTCCAACTACATCATTAAATATATCAATAGAAATAAAATCATATATCTTCAGATTGCAAATTTTAGGAGGATAAAAATTAACTAGAGGATCAAGCAGTTGAAATTCTATTTCTTAATTTAAAATCCTTAAGATTTATAGTTACAACTTATGGAAAATAAATAAATAATTTAATGATACTGAATTTACGCTTCAAATATATATCGTAATCGGAGATCCTGTAACTATGATACTTAATCTTTTCCTGCAAATTTTTTTACTTGAGAAAAGTTATGGTTGATGAGTGTATTCATTTAAATCCGCATTGATTAACATTGATTGGAAACTTCTTGTATTTGACCTTGTTTCTTGTAAGATTATATATTAATATTAATTTTCCTCGTCAAAACTGACAGAAATATATTTAATTCATAGAAAAGTGTACCACTATTATTGCATACATCTGACATATGTCAAAATACCCCGTCCAAAATGTCAAGGATCAATTTAAATGTATCTGTCATATTATCCATCATTATCCGACATCTATTAGTCTACTTGCAGTAGTCTACTAACCTTTTTCATGAATTATAATCTAGGAGTTTTATCATCAACAAAATGGCCGAGTGGTTAGAGTGTCTGGTTCAAACTTCCAAAAATTTCTAAATTTCCAAAGGTTAATCCAAAAGTTTATCCTCAGTGGTTCGAATTCTGTTTATGCAAATTTTTTTTTCCGAAAAATTAAGTTTCAGGTTCGCTAAGAAGCTTCATAATAAAAAGCTAGGAAATTTCCATAGCTTTCTTGCTTGTTTTAACGAATTAATTCTTTAGTTGTTTCTGTAAGTGTTTTTTTTAATGACGCACAGTTACATAGATGTGTAGGTATTAGTAATAACTTTATAATTTTCATATATTTTAAACTCTAAAATGCATATACCGTTTACTTTCGTTCATTTCCTATCATTTCTTCATACATCGAGCGTTGTCACGGCTTGTTTATTTCAATAAAGCAATCCGCCCTACCCTACTTATAAAATGAATTAGTAGGGTACTTTAATCTTATTTAATTATCCGTATATCTACACATGTTACTCATTTTGACGTATGGCACAAGGCACGCGCACTCTATTTCATTAATAGACTTTTAAAAAATTAATCCTGGAACCAACTTACTTAAACAATTATTTTCCTTTACTCACTATCATTTCGGCCTATGTAACATGGATTTATCTATGTATATATTCTAAGAATGCATCAGCTCATCAATACATGACAAAAATATGAATCCTTATTCATTTTCTTTGGGCACCTATCTCAGTTTCTTAGGACCATTACTGCTAACTTTATTCTGCAATAGAAAAAATATCAGCAATCGATCAAAATGTACTTCACGTACATCCTTCGATCCAAGGATAGTATTGATAGAAAAATATCGATATGAGTTAAGTTACTGATCCTCTAATAAATCAATAAAGTTCATATTTCTATCTCGTCGGTAAGTGTGTGAAATTTATGTTCCAATATTTTTCCCATGAATTTCTTCAGGGAGTTAACTACATCGTACTAATAAATATATGCACATCGGTGATTATTATATAAGATAACGGTTGACATCGCAGAGAATGTGAGAATTCTCGGCCAGAGCCTCAGAATTTTTTTTTAATCATGCATCCTAGTTTTTATTAATATCCTCTGTCACATATAATTAACAATGCACACTATTAACAAAAGAGAAAATAATAGAAGAGTTTTTATAGTTACAATTTGACGCCATGAGTCAGACGTGAGGAAATTAAAACAGAATTGTTAAAATGAAGTTGGATGATTTTCGCTACTAATCTTACAGAAAAGCTTCGTTGATAAATTAGAGGCAGTTATAATTACAATATCTTCTTTATCTCCCTTCACATAATTACTCTCTAAATATAAAATAATTTTTATCCATTTGCATAAAATTAAACAGTTTTGGAGATATTAGAAATTTGATAACGATAATTTTTATGGTGATCTAGTAGCTCGATTATAGTATTTGAAATACATGTTACTTGTTCTACTAAAAAGACCAAGATTACTAAGAGCGTGGGCGTTAGTTATGCGCTTAATAACTATGACAAGGAGACGAGTAATGAAAACATTCCAGAACGATAGTATCACGGTCCTCATTTAACTGAAATGCCTGTATGAGGGGCGGATTTGGGGCGATCCACCTCTCACGTTTTTCCCTTGACCTTGGTTTGGTCACGGCGAATTTGACTGCTTACAAAGAGTACTTTCTCTACGGACAAAAAATGCGGTATGGAATAGATCCTCCTCCACCCGCAGAGACGTCAATCGCATTCCATAGTCGCTGAAGCGAGCTTTTAGTGAATCATCGATAGCAAACTGCCATAGAACGTTTAGCTATCATTCTTTTGAATCATTACCCACACCCCCTTAATTCCTCCCTTTTGAATCTTATTTATGATTTACGATATGCCGTAAATAACGCCTAACGACGTTGTATCTTCGATCTCTTGCATATTTTTAATGCTTATCAGCACTGCCGAAATTATTTGTTGATGGATAATGATTAATAACTCATGCAAAAATTTCACAGAGCATAGATTCTTGAGGGGTAGGACCAATTATAGATAATGTGGAATTTATTAATTAACTCTACTGCAAAGATATTAAATACTATGAAACGCCTCACTAAAGATATATCAGGAAAAGTAATAATTAATTAATATCTTGGAAAAACTTAGAATAAGATTTTTTTGAATAAGATTTATTGATTAATGGGCTGGAACGATTTCTAGAAAGCCTAGCACTTTCTTTTTTCGTTAGTTAAGTTATATTTCCCAGAATTAGGTTTGGGTGCTTTTAAACTCGAGGATTCTTTCATTAAGTATTTGTTTCAGAAAATCACCACCTTCATATTGAAGTATGTATGCCTTTGGGAAGTGCGGGAGGTAGTCGTAGTAACCCATCAAATTTACGAAAAATAATAAAAAAACATCACAGTTTTTTAATGTTCAACAGCAAATAATTTTACTACTCAACTTTTAAGATGAACATTTAATGTAGGAAATTGAGAAGTAAGTCTGACCTATAATTAAGACACTGTCAACCAAGCTTTCCTTTAACAGAATATCTACGCGGAATTATTATGACAAAAGCGGCGGTTGCCAACTCGTGCGTGCACGCTATCCTTAAAATTTATTACTAGATGCATGTAGAATAGTACTTTCTAATCTCTCTTCTACCATGGTTAACTTCTATTTTTACTCGAGCCTCGCAGTACAATAATCCGTAACTCAAATAGTCTCATTTCACACTAAAATTGAGGAAGACGACCAAATAAAGATAAGTATAATACGAAATATTATATTTATTTTAATACTGTATTACGATCCCTCATTTAAAACATGTTTGGAAAAATAACGGGCATGTATAATACTACATTTCCAGAATATGCTACCAAGGGCTTTCAGGAAGCACATCATAAGCTTACTCATGGTCAGGGCATCGAACCATAATATTGTTGGTTCCGGATCTCGTTCCGGTTCAACGAAAATGACAAATATCGGCTTAGTTCCGGTTCCCTGCCAACGTTGCTCCGGTTCAAGCAGTTTTTCCGCTCCAACTATTGTAATGATTGTAATGTTATATATTTCTGAAGGTTTCTTTCGTTACTTCTAGCATTTTTCATTTGCACTACACATTTACACGTCTTAGAATAAAAGTTCGTTACAGATGTTTAGTAATCCTTCCTCCAGTTACACATAAAAAAATGTTTTGTTGAGCGATAAAAATCGGAACGGAATAATTATGGGTTTTGGTTCGGCTTCAAGAACTTTATTCATTTAGTTCGGGCTCGGATTTAACTCCGGCAAAAATAACGCTTTTTTCGGTTTCCGCTTCGGTTTGGGATACACCAATTACTAAAATTAGAATAATAATAGAGTGGTAGAGCTATTATAGTAATGAGCATGATAACTCGGAGATTCCTGACCTTCGGAAATCAAGTTTTCAAGATCTGTGATTAATATGAATATATTTAGAATGCTACCTGTTTTAATGGTGTCATTTGTGAATAATTTATAATAACAACAATCTCCCTTGCAGGTTCTCACCGAAGATGACAGCGGCAGTTTTTCTTGAAACAAGGTTAAATAACGGATTTAATCAACTTAAGGGTGCAGGGATACCCTTAAAAATACCTGCAATTCGCGGAAATTAAATGTCAAATTTTCAACTTCTTTTAATAGAAATAATTACAGTTATACGTAACTATAAATTGGATTAATTTTCTTTGTAACACGATTTTTATTCACAAATGAGTCTCGCAATGGCATAAAAGTAATGTTGTAGGGCAACTCTTAAAATTTTATGAACTGAAAGTTACATTAATTCATTTCACCAACAATTATCTCTTGAAATTTTTTGCAGAACTCAATGTTGTCATAAAAGGAACATTCCTTAGAATCAGAAACGTTAGCAAGGTTTAAAGCATCTAGCAAGATAGCCAGAGATGTAGAAGAAATAAAATTGCCATTTGAAGAGTTCAAGAACCCTCTTATGGTAATTTTGATATGTTTTATGTACATAATTTCATTGAAAATAAACGAGTGCGAAAGAAAATACAATTTCAATTAAAATGGGAAAGAAACGGCCTTTTACGGATAACATTATGAGAAGTGATATAAGTGAAATCGGTTTATTAGCTATGACCAGAGTTCCTTATACACAGCATCTGGGCGGCCATCCCATTTAGTTGCGGAGTCCTCCAACGTAATTTACCAATGCGGCTATATAGATATATGGGGGATATTAGATAAATAAGTATAATAACAATAACTCTTTTCGGATATTGCTATAATTTGCGGAATGTTCGGTGATATGATAATTATCAAATATTATAATCGGAATACTAATCCGTTCATATATTCGGAAATTATCTTTAGCTTTTCCTATCATCTGTGATCATTCTAATTTCCAATTCATACACTCCTTTTTGAAATATTTGATATTCCGGACTTTCTAGCCTGATAACCTCAGCGCTACCGAACGCAGCCTCCACGGTTAGCAGAAAAATTCCATAACAATTTAGGCTCGCTGGCATCAAAAACGCCTTATAAAATAGCTGAAATTTTCATTTATTTCCCTAATTTGTAATTATCCCGAAAGTTTCTCCGGGTTGAAATTTTGAGGCAGATTGAAGGTAAATGGTACAAAATCTTATCAATTTTTGGTTTTAATTGATAGATAACTGGATAAATTCAATTATTGTTAACTTTCTCACAAATAAAAACAAGTTAAGCATTGTAATTTTATAAAGGCTAAAATTCCTCAGTACTCTCGTACTTAAGTGCAAGATCTCGTTAAATAGTACGTATAAAGCTAAAAAAGATGGGTAAAATATAAGATAGTCTCTCATTTTCCTATAAATTACAAAACCTTTATTAATTTAAGGAAAAAAATTCATTATTAAAATCAATTTATCTTATTATCTTTCTTTCGTAGATTCCAAGAAAAAGGGAGTGGTCGTTATTATCTGCATATATGAAAAAATAAAGGATGCACATTCTGTATCATCGCAAGAGAAAAAAACTGCTGTAAAAATGGTTAAAAATGAAAGGAACAGAAAAATACGAGTATAATACGTACATATCAAGCTGGAAGGGTTCTAAGGAGAGGTCAAGGATGTATGGCCGGGTCCGAAAACTATCAAATAGTTCCACGTAAATCCTACCCTGGAGGCAATTTCTTAAGCCTAATCACAAAATGTGACAAACAAGGATTCCTCAGGGTATACATCGTCCTTTACGGTAAAGGGGAAATTCGTTCTCCCTCCAGTGTCAGAAAGTGTGATATCTGGTCGAAAAATACTATTCAGTACATGTAATCATCCACATCATTTTTATCATATTTCCTTCTCTAACTATTGTTATTTGATGGAAAAAATGTAATAAAAATGTCACATCGTACCCTTGCTTTTTAAATCTTGACCCTCTCCAATACCCTTTAGATATCAAAAGTATCATCTCGACCTTAACTATAAACTAGGGAGGCGTGCGCCGGGCACGCTCATCTAGCGATAGGATGCTTATAAAAGCAGGAATAGATTTGCAGTAAAGTGATGAAGATATAAATCCCTATCAACATCTCTAACGACATGTTTCGCGAAGCTATTCAAGCGCGAAAGATGACTATGGGAGCAATTTCCTAACCTGTTCCATTTCTTCCTCCCACGGCTTCACAATCCATTTGCTCCAGGCCATTGTCCTTGATTCTATAACTCGTGCGAACGCCAACGCTAGAGCCTCATAGATGTATTGTACCTACTCAATCAGATAACTCCCTTCGAAGGAGACAACGCGTTATCAAGCAAAGCAAACGATGCGTGTAAAAGAAATGACAGTCTCGACCAAATCTGTAAGCAGGCGTGTCGCTTCATATGATTCAATATTCATGACTGATCCTGTCTCTTCCAGCTGCATTTCTGAGTATGTCGTCTTCGGAAAATAATTAAGTTCGGGCTTTCCTTTATCCATGCCAATGCAAATTTTCGTGAATTGCGCAACGTAACTCATCAGATAAATAGTCTTGAATTATTTGCAGCATCACCAATTCTATGCAATTAAAAAAATTAAATTCATACTATACGAAGATTTACTGCACCATGTTATGTTTAATAGATTACATGATTGGGGATAAAATTTATTAACGTTCATCCAGTACTTCGCATACTAGGAACCATATCTGAACTGCTGAAATTTACATGTTGTCTAGAGCAGAATACTCTCTTGCTTTTCTTTTGTTTCAGAAAATGAACTTAAAATCCGACGTGGGACGCATGCGTAGCCACCAGAAGAAATCAACACGATGAATTCTTTTTCTGTTAAATAAATAATTGTTAATATTTCTTTCTGTGCTTTCGCGGGTTCTTTTCGCTCCCCTTCTTGTGTGGGGGTTTTCCCGCATCGTAGGTTTTTCTCCGTAAACCTTAAGTTGAGGAGTTTTTCTCCCACAACCAGAATCTTTATATATTAGTTATTACTTATTTTATTTTTTATGCAATTTCGTTTATAATTAGATGTAAGCTAACTATAGTTCATAATCTTGAGTTTATTTTAAACATTTTATATAGTATTAGTTAAGGTTGGGTGGAAGAGAGGCCAAACTAGTCTAACCCCGCCATAAGGATCAAATAAATAAATAAAAAATTAATTATAGCGAAATCCTTGCCCCTTATTGTATCTTGTTACAAAAATAGAAAATACTTGTATAAAAATCGAAATCGTTTCATCTCTTAAATATCAAGTCCAGATGGTGGTATTAACATTAAATCCTCTACCGTTTGCTACGAATAGTCCTTTGGTTGTGATAAGGCATATTCTGCAAGATGAGAAGCGTTTGATCATGATTGAAAGAACAGCACAAAGATCCTGTGAATAGAGTTTCTTCGCAGTAATTGATATGGATAACCAAAATAAATGCTGTTATTTTGCATTATTCATACTTCAGAAACTTTTTTAAATCATATCTATCAACAAAACTGTGACAAAGTAAATAAAAGGTAAGTTATTCTCCATCCTATATGAAGCAACAGATGAAAAATATTCCATCTATTAGGATATGGAAGCGATAACAGCTTAAATATAGCATATGTAAAATAAGTCTTTTTCATTGGTAAAGTATCACTTAAATGGCTCGTACCTTGTTTGATATTTTTTATAAGTCACCATTTGCCTCAAACTTAAAAATTACTTATTAGGAATATTCAATCTTAATATTAAATGATCAAACATAGATAATGGATTAATATATTAGTGTCCTAAATATACCCTTGGGCTACCCGATAGCTAAGTGAGTAACTCTAAGTAACACTAAGTGAGTTTCGTTTTCGCTTAAAATGGTCCCGGGTTCGATTCTCGGTTGGGGCCATGATGTTGAAAAACTTGGAATGCTGTCGAAATTCAAAGTTAGCGGGATCGAGCGTATATCCCTCCAGGATCCCCATAGGTTCAGAAATGTGTTAGCATCACTTTGCAGTTCATGTGCAACTGCACATTCAAATGAGAGAATGATAAAAACACAGCCTTTCTCTTTACCACAGACTTTAATCTTACGACCCAGGTTTCAACGCATAGCGTCATCATAAGGTGATGTGTGTTTTTGTGCGTGAAAGTGCAGCATCAAAGTGTTTTTATTCCTCTCACTCATCAAAAAGAAACACCGCAATGTTGAGGCCGTAACAGCGAACTTGTCCACTTTTAAATTTCCTGAGTTATTTATACTCATGTTGTAACGAAAAACACTTTTTCCGTATTGCTTCCATATTCTTTTTTGTGAATCACTGTTTTACGCCTTCACTGCTTAAAAATAGGAATACGTCATGCTGTTATTCTTTGAAACATGTCTCTAAGGGCACTGCCGTATACGTTTTGGTCTGCTCACCTTAAAGTGCAAGTGATGACCACTTAAACTACACGGCAAGATTCACGAACACGCAATACCACCTAGTCAAGCGGACGAAATCCTGGTTGAGAAATTTTTGTAATCATATTAAGGATACTCAACCTCATAGTATTCACTGAAGGAGTGAATATGCTGTATTTTGTCAGACTACACTCATATATTTAAAATTTTTGCCAGCCGGGTTTCTATAATTATAAGATTTATTACGCACCAACAAATAAGATAAGATTTATCCGAATGCCAGATAATCTGCTTTCAGATATCAGAAGTTCACTGAAACTATACTAGATACTACTGCAACTACTAAAGATATACTGAACTATAGATATATGAACACTTATTCAAGATAAATTATAAAGGTTCAGAAATACGGAGTCCGCTCCTCATGTTAGCTCTACAGCCTTAGCCAGGTATAGTTCGAAGGTTTATCTATCTAGGATCTATTATTTTATATGCAAATTTTTAAGGATTTCAGAACTCTACGTGTCATTTTCTACGGCGTCATGAATCTGTCATAAAAGTGCTGCCGAAAATGCCGAATTTTGCTGACTTATTCATGGCCGAGGATATAGTTTCAGCATGTGTACTCAAAATGTAATAAGAATTCTTTTCTTAGGGCAATAGTCAAATGTGCAGTTGCGTTTAAACTAGATTATTCGGTACGCCAATTAAAATCTAGGTTCAAAGAATGAATTACTCATTCATAAAAAATCAATGTAGCATATATTTTTAAGGGAGCAAAATAAGATAAAATTTCAATAAAATTTCTTTATCATTATTTTTCAAACATTCACGGTTATTGACAAAACTATTTTATAGAAGATATCTATGAATATGTAAAAATAAATAAATATAGAAAGAATTAAGAGTAAAAGATGTTTTTTTCAAATTGAATAACAGTCATAGTGACTAGCAATCTAAGGCGTCAGATGAACATCACTGTTTAATCTTAGATATGTATTTACATTAATACATTTTTCTCGCACGATGTAAATTTGTAATAAAATTTGATAAGCAGATTTAATAACGTATATAGAAATAACTTGTACAGGAATGTTACTCTTAAATCACTCTAATGCTTCTTGTGTTAATCCGAATTAAACGTTCAAGCTGAGATAGCGTCGTAAGCTTACAAATGAAATCATTAAGCACTGAATAATGAAAGCTAAAAACTTTATTAACATTCTCGTTATAAAACAAGCTCTTCGTACATTAAATAATAATTCTTTTCTACAGCTAAATTACGATGATTTAAGATATCAGATGTTAGGATTCACGTGTTATCACTCTTGAGTACATAAATACAGGGTCGGATTTAATTTGATAAGGTCCTAAACTATATAGAGCCTTGATGCTCAATCATTTAAAATTACACCAGAATATCTCTGAAATTTTAAAATATATTTAATTATTTTAAATATATGGTTAGGTATATGGAATCATTTTTATATACATTAAATAAAACTGTTTTTGTAAAAAGGTAGGAAGTTTTTGAGGCCAGTGCAGATTTTGAAATCCTGGGCTTATTTAGGGTATCCATAAATCCGGTTCTGCATAAAACTCTTCAGCTACTATTCAAGAAGTTACGACGAAAAAGTTCCGTAGATAGATCCTTATTTTCACGGAAAGTTTCCTTGGAACTTGCTAAGGATTTTCCGACAAACACGATCCTGGAATTGGCTACAATGTATCATGTACGTGGGCAGTTTCCGTAGATGGTCAACTGAGATCCTGGAACAAATCCAAATCTTATATATGGGCGGATAGCATTTGATCGTGAGCTAGAACAGGATGCATTTAAGATCGTACAGTTTAGGATACTGACACCTAAATGAATCTTAATTATAATTTTCATCTCGTGTCCTTTGGTATAATGGGAAATTCCGTTATGATACCCATGTCTGCGTAAATCTTACACTATGGAAAATAAAGCTTGGAGGACGATGAAAAGTTACAGTTACTCATAACTTCCTAAAAGGTATCTATCACTTTCAGGTCACCACGATAAGTTTACTGGCAGTTTTCCTTGAAGAAATTCATCGTGACATTTTTAGTAGGAAGTAAGAAATGATCATGATTCATAATAATTGATTTGCGGAGCAACCGTAAATTTGTCACATAGAATTATTTAAAGCCCAATTCATTAAATTTAAACGGTCACATTAAAAGATGTTTATTTAAATGGATAATAAAAATAATCAAAAACCCTATCCGATCTTTCTGTCAACATAAGAAGAAATGAAGCGACAACTCCCATATCCATGCAGACGTTGATAACTTTTTTAACTGAAATAGTATTTCTAAAATTGAACAAGATGAAGTGAAATATGATAATTTTATATCAGATATTAGACTCGCTTATTTTATGTATGAGAGTTAAACTAATTTTGGAGTTACTTTAAAACTCTATAATATACAAATAATTTCTTAAGGCGGATCAAGGTTTCACAAACTTTTATTAAAACTATGTGGCATGCAAGGGTGAGTGAAGAGGAATGTAATTCATTGTTAGTTCAATTCTTTTAGTCGAAAAACACTGAAAGGAATATTGATTCATTTAAAATACAACGAAATTTATAAAGAAAGAGATTCGTCCTCACTTGGGGCACTCAAAAGTTAATTTACTTTTTTTAAATTTTAATCATGAGAATTCTTCATTTAGTTAAAAAAACACAAGAGTTTTTTCAATTTCAATTTTTTAAATGGATGAAACGAGAAGAAACACCAGATTACCAATGTAACTAGTATTCAAAGCGTATAAATTAACGCTACAGTAAATATAATTGCGCTGGAATCACATTAAAAGAAATTTCTCATCTTGATGAGTTACAGATTTCGAAACTCATCTACATTGATTTTTCGTATTTCTCAGCGAAAACCGTAACTGAGGAAACGGAGATTGATTTGTTGATTTTGTATGGTTTAGCTGACCGCTGTCCTTCGAGCACGCAGGTAAACGCATGGAAGAAAAAGAAGCCACTGGTAGCAAGGTCAGGACCACAGGATGTATTCTAACGCCTGGATAGCATTACATCACCTGGAAAAATGATGAAACGGACACAAAACAAAATGTTCCGTCCTTTTGTATTTTATTTCTTTTCCATTTCTTCCTAACCTGCGCAACATTATCTACCGCCTTTTCTTCACTTTACACAGCATTTGTTTATTACGATCAAATATACTTATCTTTTCTTTAGTAAAAATAATTCATTTTTGAGCGAATTAGTGGAGTAAAGGGTTTGAATTATCTCACGAACTTATAGTGATTCGTAATGCGCTAAAACCTCCTGTGTTGGTTCTCAGTAATTTCTCAGGTTGAAAAGTGCTTATATAAGGAACTTGGGAATCAGAAATAGAATATCACTAAAATCTAATTAACTTGGCTCATTCACAAAGTGAGATTTATATATTCTACTATAACTATAATTGCTAATTAAAGCTCATGTAATAACAAATCTATGGAAACCTCGGTACTAAGGACCGAAAAACCGAATTTTTCATATCAAATAATAAAGCTTAATCACAGAAATCCTTATAATTTAAACAATAAATAAATGTCAAAAACTAATCGATCTGATTACTTTTCTTACAAATTTAAAATTAAGAAAATATTACAGTCATTGACATGTTTTGAGTAATTTCGCGACTAAAATCACTATATGAGTTTAAGTGTAAGATGTGGAATTATTCCAAAGATAAAAGTTCTTTTCGTCGAGCAGTCTAGCTAATAGCATAAAGTTGACATATGCATTCGATCTTAATTCATGTATTTATTCTAGTCAATCTGCTTTCTTCTATTACAGATATAACGGCAGCAGTTCCAAACCGAGACATCTGTCACAATGAAACCGCAAGGGTTTCCTTAGGAAAATAAAGAAAAATGCTTTATATCCTGGAGAATAAATATAGCTCTCTTAAATATAAAATGACACAGTTCTAATTGAATGAATACAGGTACTGTGACAGGAGATTTTTGACACATCTTAATAGGATAGTTATTATGTTATTCTATTATCTTTTTAATCCTCTATATACTAAATATTTACTTGTTTCTCTGATATGCGTAAAATGACCCTTATGTAAATGAATACCAATTCATGAAATCGGAAAGATTGGAAGTATTTGAATTTAACATGTGCCAGCAAGTAATACTGAGTCAGTGGCCTCAACAAGTTTGTTTGGCTATTCGTTTAATTCCGCATTAAATTCTATTCCGCATTAAATTTAATGAAAGAAGTCTCTTCTAGTGTTAACGGAAATTATAGATTTATGATAGTAAAGAAAGAAAGGAGAATGCATGCTCTAAATTTTTTAATGAAGTCTTTTAAAATAAAGGTGGATTAATCGAAATGTGAACAATGTGTGATCCACCATTTATTTTTACCTTACCTCTACCAAACTTGAAATACTTCAACAGAAAAGAAATCCACATATGATGGCATACATTTTTTAAGTAATATTGGAGGATTAATGCCGTTTGGAGCTTCACATATTAAAAACATTTCCATGCTAAAAATTCAGATGTTATAAATGTTTTTTTAATGAGGAAATCGTGGGCTGCGATTTCCTCACTTCCATTACTATTATTAGAATTATAAAATATATCTGTCCATCAAAAACACTCGGTTGTATGAAAGTAAATAAATCCAGAATGAAACCGTTTTATTTTTCTCAGAAATTAGAGAGGAATCTTTGTAATTTTCATCAGCATATTTTGGTGGAGGTGAGTAGGCATTCGGAGGATTCACACGCATCTCAAGAGCAGCAATTAAGCCATGTATGGAATTTACTATGAAATATACACCCACCAGAAAATGGTATTTCATACTGCAAAATAAATTACCCGCGGATTACTATAATCATAACTCTAAAAAACAAAATATTTTGTTTGAGTGTAATCCATCGAAGTAAGAATTCAGAGCATTTTAAAAACTCTATGAATAACTGTTCTGCAGTAACCTACGAGCTTATTTCGAAGACAATATTGAGTATTGATGTTTATTGTGTACAAAATCTTTATGAATACAGGCTAAAACTTATAAAAACAGGATAAACTTATTTAAAAAATCGATGTCTGAGCACGTGACTCATCAATTGTCCATACCGGCAAGGTCAAGATCATTCCTCAGTACCCGAAACTTGACTTATTTTTCTATATCCTTTATTTTTCTTCTGTCAAAAAATTGGCACTATTATAATAACCGAATACATTAATTTTTCGTACAGATTTATCGCGTGATTGATCCTCTTGCTATACAACTTAGAAAAACTGATTACTTCTTTATTTATTTATAATTAAAATTCCATTAGTTATCATGACAACCCGTAAACATATCTGGACTGCTCATATAAAAAATACATAAACAACCGTGTATAGCGTGTTTATTTAAACTGGAGAAGATTAGCGATGAATAAAGTAGTGTTGCAAGGGTGATGGATTGGGAAAAGATGAAGGAATTGTCGAGATAAAGGGTGAGGCTATAGAGTTGTACGTAGTGGGACATTGTCAGTGGGTGGTGGAGGATGCATTGAATCAGCGCGGGGGAGGGACGGGAAAAGGTGCTCATTTACTATGGAAAGTAGACTTAGTTTACCCAAGAGAGAAACAGCCAGCTTGTAAATATCTCGCTCGAAATCTTTTCTTAATTGTAAATGATGGACTTCCATAAATTATCACTTTCTGGTGTGGTCCTCGTGATATTTAAATCATAATTAAGAATTTGACTAAAACGAAATAATATGCGAAGGATAATGAAAAGTGGATTGCTTTAAGAAGATCGGACAGATAATAAGAAGAAAGCAATTAAAAAGGTAGCAAGAGTTCTGACTGAAAATGAACAACATGAGGTTCCATAATGAAAAGAAAAATCGATAGTTTGAACGAGGAAAAATTGTGAGGAGTTTTTAAATAAGTCCTTGGAGAATAATGATAAAGATAATGCGTAATGACTGCCTGAGAAATTAAGAAGCGTAACAGAGAATCGGAGAGCAAAGGAAGTTGATGAGGGTTATGAGGAAAAGAAACAGTCTTGATTGGAGCAGGTATAATGCCACGGTTGCTTGCTGGGATGTCTCATCGAGGAAAAAATAAAATGAAGGTTAAGTGATATAAGTAGAGGAAGAGGAAAGATTGAATGGCTCGATTAATGTAAATCAGGGCTGGATAAAGGGCGTTCCTTCCATCGATTACTGTAGAGTTAGGGAAATCGCAGCTGGTCGGTAGAGCGCTAAGAAACGTATGAGTGAACATTTACCCGAAGACAAATATTTTAGATGAAAGCGTGTGAGCAGGGAATTGATGATTCAATAAAATGCAGAATCAATGTGGCGTTCTTAGTAGATCATCTTCATCTCGTTAGATCGTACTTTTTAAAGGTCCAGGTAAAAAAAACACTGTCTACTATCGAAGTGAATAACAGTATCACCTCGACTATGCATGTTGTGTATGGGATCCGGCTGAAAAGTCTTGTATTCGCGAATTAGAAAAAGTATGAACAACGAAAAACAATGCGTTCAGTAAAGAATTGCTTGAAAAAAATCGGTAAGCGTAACTGATGCTTCAAGAGGCTGGATGAGAATCTTCAGAAGAAAGAAGGTTCAATGAAAGACTTAATTTACTTTATAAATTGAGAGAGAACGTTCGTAGATGATTTAACCTATATTATACGTTCTCTTTGTTACATACTGCAAGGAAAATCAGCGAATTAGATACTAGAACCAGTCGATTCAAGCATTGCTTTTCCGAAGATTTTTTTCCGAAAACGATACGCGAAAGTAATCAATTACGAAAGTAGAGTCATGGTGCAGGATCCATGCCAAACACCAAAAGGCGGTTTGCAGGGGTTCTTATGTAGACGTATCCAAATGTATCTTGATCAATTCTTATCTAAGGAATAATGGAAACTACAAAAGGATTAGAGTTGTAGTACAGAACCACAAAATTCAAGTAATGCAAAGTTAAAGCTAATCAAAAACGCCGGGAGAGATAAGAAATTCAGAAAAATCGTCGTTTTGCAATATTTAATTTTCAATTCATCTGTTGACAGTTATTAACAATAGTTTGAATCCTATTGATGGCTCAAAGTTTCTGAAGCATTTGATTGGAAAGTCGTGTTTCCCATCGTTACTCATGACAGTTCGGAAAAATTAGAACAGGATTTTAACAGCGCTCGAACATGGAGTCAAGTCATTGATACACATAGTCACTTATCTATTTTTGCCAAACAGTTCTTGGTAATACTATCTCCTTTCAACACGCATATTTATCGCTTCTGGTTCTTTATTACTGCCGGCAATTGCAAGGCTGATCATATGTCTTCTGACCTGTTTACTTTCATTTCGATTTAACAACTCCTATCTTACCAAACACACTCGTATCGAATTATTTCCGCCCGTTTTCGGATATTCTTTTTATTTTCTGTTCTAGAATACTGAGAAAATGTTGTAAGGTCAGAAAGTCGTTTATAATGCCCTTGAACCCTGTAATGTCCACTATGGGAAATAAACATACTAGTACTCTTTATGTATGTTTAAGAAATTTTCCTTATTTGTTACTGCTTTAAATTAAATAGTGTTACAATATTACACGCGATCATTTAATCGTGGAGAGGAAAAAGCCCTACGGAGAAAGCTACTCTCCTTCTGGAAAGAGAAATTTTTCCGTAAAAACTTTAAAATTGTGCGTAATGCTTGCGAGAACAAGTAACGATGCTTATGTTTGGAAAATGGTGGAAAAATTCTTTAAATTATCACGAACTATTCAACAGCTCTGCTACAATCATATGGAGCAGTCACAAAAGTATTTTATGTCTAAAAGTTGAGAGATGAAGCGTATTTGACTTGTAACGTATATTGTATCCCAATCTTTGTAGTCGGCTTGATAGCTGAAATTTGTAGTTAAAATCTTCTGATGTAAGCTAAGAGTCGTATATTTATTCGTCAGATTGAGAAACATCGCATACAGAGCATCTGAAATAATGAATATCATATGAGGTCTTATATAAGCTCTTTCAATGTGGAGAAAAATATGCAGGATATTTCCTATGAAATTTATCATTACTAAGAAAAAAAGCCGGAACGCCTTATACGTAGAGGGCGAATTCAATACAGATTCTTATTAAGGCAAAGAAGGTAACAGTAATAATGAGTTAAGTGGTGTTCCCCGAGCGTGTGGATTTATTAGATATACTATAATAATAATATTAGATATACTATGATAATTTTTTGTAAAATTTGATTTATTTTCGAAAGCAATAAACTAAACTAAATATATCCGGTAATCGATAGCATTGGGGATATTGCGAAAATGTTGACATATTTTTCAATGAAAATTTCTCTTACGGAGCAATTAATCATCAGAATGACAACATGATGATGTCCATACGGACCAAATATTAGGTTTTTTTTCTTTTTTAGCATATGTTGTAGCCTTAATTAGAGATAATATTTAAGTATTAATTGAAAAGATCATTTCGCATATTCCCAAAACTTCTCGGGATACACGATTTCCCGTTCCCGATTCCCGAAAGGCTTCAAGTGATGGGATTTTGGAATCCCTATTTGTATCGCTCTCCTTAACGTTTTTCCCTCATATTTCTTTTGATATAAACGCTTCGGATAAAGTATTGCCTACTACTACAGAAATCTTAGCTTTTCCCTCCTAGTGTGAGCGGCAGGGGATCGAAAGAAGCGAGGCGGTTCGTTTGTCATATCCCCTCTAGAATAATTTTCGATAATAAAGTATGTCTTTCATATTTTTGAAGTTAATGAAATTTATTTCGATTGTAGTAGAGGAGGAAATTATGCGATGATGTAAGATACAGAGAATGCATAATTAGTATAAAGCTGGTGAAAACTATACTTCCTTGATTGATAAAAATAAGTAATAATAATGAATTTAGTATTCTAAGATATAATAATAATGATGATAAATTTATTATTATTTCAAAGATGAATCAAAATTATTAATTCTAAGATTAATCTTATTAAATCTAAGAATTGAAAAGATTACAGTCTCCAATACGGTTAAGTATTGTTATAACTAAGGACAGATCTCAAGGGCAAACCTTATTATTAGTCAACGACTCTTGGCCTCCATGATATTTTAGTATATTTTCGGATAGTTCTACGAAGCATTTTCCAATGTCAGCAGAAGTAAGCCGATGTTTTATATAGAGCGAGCGAGAGTACATTCGAGACGATCATTATTTCGAACGAAATCGTAATTCTAAAGCTGATGAAAGAAGTTTGAATAGGTAGACACAATCTAAACTTTATATCGGAAGAGGATGAATTGTATTCATTTCTTTGATGGCATACGATTCAATCATTGGCCACACGGAAATAATAAATAAGTAAACTTTTTATCGGCCGAGAAAAGCGGTTCAAAGACAAAGCGCCATCGCAATGGATGAATAATTTATGTTTCCGGTCTCCTTTCGATCATTCTCTCTAAATATAAATTCATCGGAGGGATCGGGTAACAAGCCCTCTTGAAAAAAAAGCACTTCATAAATTAATCATTGGAAATATTCGACGGGGAAAAAGAATCGGAATCAGGAGAAACGAACGCATTCTCTTCGCTTTCCCTCTCATTTGAAGCTGCGTTTCGCCCCGCATTTTCTCCGTCCCGTGTGAATCTCGCTTTTTTTTGCTTTATCCATTGATGAGAACGGTGGAAATGCGTTCCCCGGGGAAGGGCATTCCAAGCCCCGATTCGCGTTCCCACACTTGTTTTTCGAATGACGCCGCTAATCATCTCCACGTCATACTGCTTCGCGGATGAAGGTTGCACCGATGGAAGAAAATCTCCATTCTATGGGATTGCAATGGAACTGTAGCGCACTGGACCGGGTCCAGCGGATGCGTAAGCGAATGAGTGGGAGGAGGGCGTTGGTTGGCGGGGGGGAAGTGGGCGGGGGTCCCTTGATCGGCGTGGGAGAGAAGAGGTAAACTCTGCCGGGGATACTTATATGGAGAGATCAGAGAGGTTCTAAGAGAGAGAGACAGGGGCCTGATATCTCATTCCCGTAACGTTTCTAAGGGAGATTTTGTTGGGGAAACGGATCTTTCCTGATTTGGGGGAGGAGATCGAGTTTAGCCACCTCCGCGAAGACTAAGCGTTTAATGAACTTGAGGCCTTGAGTCTGCTCGAAAACAATGGAAATCAAGCCTTCAGTATTAATTATTCAATTTTAGATAACGATCATCATAATAGCAAGCAGGAATACATAATGTGAACAATTTAAACGTAATCTATTGCAAGAATAAAACAAAGTGCAAGTAAAATAACATGTAAAGGATTTAGTGTTCAATCCAAATATCTCTGAAGATATTATGTTACGAATGAATGTTTTACTTTCATTTTTACTTTTAGTTTTACTTTGATTATTTTATAATTGAATTTCACAGAATCAGGCGAGGTATTGCGGTAATCCATAATGGAAAGGAACTTGAAAAGATTTATACTTCTAAAAACTGTGGTAAAAAGTACAAATCTTTTCAAGTTCCTATTTATTTTATAATTAATTAGAGATGGATTCACTATACAGGAACTACAGGAAGAGCTATTCCGATTCCCTTTTCTTCCTTCAGTGAATAACTTCAATAAGGAAATATTCATTTTTGCAGTTCAAACTCTATTCCGATGTACAATACAGCAATAAAAGAGAAGTGAAATGGATTATCGATCACAAAAATAATTGACGAATATGAAAAGCGTAAAAGGAGAGTAAGATGTGGGCAACCACGGTGTGCTCTACAGTTGTGGCGAATGAAAATGATATTCACATCAACCGAACATATATATTTAAAACAATATCCAGTGAGTCTTCGGTTACGAATTATTCAAATACTTGTGATAGTTAGTGCAACGTATCCATTTATTTTGGCACCACGTTGCGTGAAACTAGAATATGAAAAACCATACCACCGAAGACCTTCTACTATTAATGGTGAGATGTCCATCTCTAATGTCATACATTGTTTCATTCTCACATATAATATCAAAAGTAATCATAAACTTCGAAGTTGAATGAGTAACGTATCACAAAAACTGAGAAAAATTGTCAAGATTTATTACTTAATCCATTTATACATTTTATGAGTTCCTAACTGTAATCAAATAATAAATCAAACAGCAATAAAATTCAAATGTATTCACGTAATAAAAGCATGAATTACATCATTTCATACTATGATTCAATCAGTTTTAACAGTTCCTTATTTTCTTTATATCATATGCCCTCGCATTCATTTATACTTCACCGCTAAGAAGAAGATCCAATTCTCCAAAATAATATTCAGGAATGCATTATAAGTGAAATTAAATGTACATCAACACTTCTGAGAATCATAGTTATGCCACCGAAACACGAACACACCTATCATAAATTTGTTACAGATCCTTAAAATCCTACCTTTACCCCTTTCTTAATAAATCATATTTTAGATAATAACCTACGGGAGATCCTCCCTCCTTAAATAGGACAAAACCTCATAAGTTATACTTTCAATAAATGACACCAAGAAAACCCATTAGTCCAAAGAACCGGGGATTTCAGGTTATGCAAATTTTTCGACCCAACTTGTAAAATTCGAATAAAACGGGCGGTTGGTAACACACACCTTCACCGAATACGAAAAATGTTTCAATATCTCCAACCGCCGAATTATTTCAACGGCTCCAAATGTGGGGTTTTATTTTTAGCCTAAGATTTCCCATCGCTATATCACGCTCATTCTTTTCGTCCAATAGAATGGAAACACTTTGCAAGAAGAAGATTACCAGGGTTTGGAACCGGACGCTTCAAGGTTAAGCAGGAGGAAGAATGGGAAAGGAAGAGGGATAACGAAAACAGTCATCCTGCAACACCGTTGCGTTCAGTACTAACTTCCATTATTTCGTAAAGCATACATAGAAAATATTTCTTAGCTTTAGCATATGGTTATTTTCAGGATTTTCAACTATAAATTATGTCGCAAAAGTTTTACTATTAATTTAAAATCATCTTGAAGGCAGTGCTAAAATCAACCTATACATAGGAATCAAGTTAGGCTGAAATTAAACGTAGAGAGACAAATGCTATTAAGCAAATTTAAACAATTCCAAGGGAAGAATAAACTTGAAAAAGTTTAATAAGACTAGAAAAGATACACATATATTTATATTTCCGATCACCGTCTAAATTGGCGTTTTCCTTAGGACGAATCTGCAAAAACATTTGTCAAATTCCTCCTTATTCACTCTCTTCTGTTGTTTTGCTATCCAGCTCTCTTCTCTATAAGCTAATTTTAAATCATACATTTCTTACACGATATAGCATTCGAATTAGAATAATGGTTCAGAAATAGATATTAAATATTTGGTAAAGGATGAAGTGTCACCTGAAAAAATTATAATAACCAATATTGGAACTGAATTTTACAACTTTTGATGAACGTGCTACTCTTTCCTCGATATGTTTTCAAGTATGAACTTAAGTCATACAAATAACTTTTTCACCGCCATATCGGATTTCCGTGAAGTACCATCAATACCATTGGGACTTAATGAGTTTATTGCATTGAACGAACTATTACTTCGAATCCACGTGAGAAAAATTACATGAATAATGTTAATTACTAGTTGCAAAAGTTCACCATTTATCCCGTAAAGACGCTAATTTTATGAATATTTAGGAGTATATGTTGCTTAAATTCCACACTAATGCTTAAGCTTTTTCCCCGAGAGGAATTGTTCTATCCATACGGGTATCAGCAATTAAATGCTCACTTCAATCACTTAAACGGCAATCTGTTTGAAATCTTTTCTGAACTATTAACATAAATATCCATTGAATCCAACTTCAGTTCCCAGGCCTTCGATAGTAACGAATTAAACTTGCATGTAAGCTGTTCTAGAGGAAATTCCAGCGATTCTCCACATAATTAATTAGCTCTTCCACAAAGAGCAATTATGTTCTATTTCACGATGCGCATGTTACAGCGAGTTGTGAAATAGTATCGAGACAATTTAAAATGAATCATTCTCAGGAGCTATTATTTCCCGAGCTAAAGTTATCTCTGGACAATCAAAACTGAATCGAGAGAATCTACAGATAACCTATCGCTAGTTATTGATAAATTAGTTTTAAAAAGAATGATGAAACGAACACTTCCACCTTTTCCACAGAACACCACATCACCTGATGAGTCAAAGGATCGAACCCATGGTCGTCTAATCAAAAATTCTGTGGTAAAAGTAGATGTGTTTTTTCATATTCTTCGCAATAGAGATCTACCACAAATTTGAGGACGTATTATTAGATTCTATTACCTTCCTTCGTTAAGGATATCTTTAATCTTCAAAGTTGCCTCGATTGTAATCTTTATCTCTATTGTTATGAATCAAGTAACGATTGGAACAAGGAAAAGAAACTCGAAAAACTGTACTACATTGTTGATTTCCGCAATGCATCGCCCGATTCTGTGAACATTATAAATGGAACAACATTCCAGTGGCTTGAGGCATTCATTAGATCAAATTATGATAGCGATAAAAAACTGAAAGTCCCTTTGGAATACGATTTCTGACCAAACTATGGATTATTTTATCCCCACTCAACTCATTTGCATATCCTATCAAGTAACCAAAGAAGAGGTTAGCCGTCATTGGAACCGACTATTAGGCGGTTTTACATTAGTTTATTTTTGAATGACGAAAGGAACTTATGAATTAAGATTCTTTTCGATTCAACTGATTAAGTCCCATTTGAATTCCGAAAGCCATCGGTATATTTATGGTTACTTCATAAATGTGCATAGACACCTGAGTTTGAAAGATACTCCTACTTGATTTTGGAAATTTATATTCAATACATCGCAGTTTAAAATGACAGAGTCAATACTTTATTCGCAGCAAATTTTCCGCGAATAAATATATCGTGAAAGCAAAAAAAGAAAATTTAAACACCTATGAATTAAAGGTTTATTATTACATATAACTGATTGTTAAAGAGATTAATCAGGAGGTGAGAAGTTATTTACGGATTTTTCTCCTTAAACCAGTCATCATAGTTCTTACATCATTAATTCTCATCAACAAAAAAAAATACAAAACTCCTTAGTTACCACTTGCACTAGTGAGATCAACATCTAATTAAAGTTAACTGCTTCTCTAAATTACGGTAAATTTTACTGAATTGGGTATATTTCAAGTTTCTGAACCCCAGGATTCCTAAATGTCATGAACTTCGATTAACAGAGAAAAACACCCGCTGAGATGTTTTCACTCTCCCTGTGCATATCTGGATCATTTTCAAGGAATGTTCTTGGCAGCTTATGCAATCATTCCGACGAAGGTAAACAGAATAGTATGCTACTTTCATTCATCCTTGCCACGCATTCACTGACATTTGTTAAAATCGACTATTACAACACCATATTGTTTAGACTATCGAAATGAATAGTAGACCCCGAAGAAATCTCCATTATGAATGCTTAACAAAGAATTGCAAATTAGATAATTTATTCTCTGACTGTTTGTCTGAGATATAATCAGCCCGAATGCTAGTTGGATCCTCATTCTCTCTACCATTTGTAACTAAATCATCAGAAACGGAATGAAGCTTTCTGGGCAAAACTCTCACTCTTACTCTACTCACCGTGTCAGAATTCCATGTGCGGAACATGTCTACTTAAATTCAGTGCAGCTATTCTATGAATAATATTTTTTACTTCTTCCATTAAGGAGTTACCTGGATGAATGTCATTATTCAACATGTCAGGATATGTCTAAGGGGGAGGTCCGAGATGCCTACCTTTCAAAGACCAGTATACTCTTGCACACTACATGTTACAGGATATTAATTCCTTCAAAAAATACCCTTACCAATAACTTCGTTTCAGCTAATCCGGAGCCGTATTCTTCATATCGAAGCTATATTCTTGTGTGCACGTAGCTTTTGCACCAACACAAATATGTGAAAAGCAGCATATAACGCCGAGAACTAATTAGGGAATTGTCATCTTCAGTAGAAAGAATAGCACAAGGATAGTAATGCGACTAATTATAGGAATCGAAAACGCTGTTTAAACTATACTAATGATATCTTTATCTTTAAGAGTTTATCGCTTTTGGGGGAGGGGTTGAACCCCTAAACTCCCCCTCGTTGCGAAACTATTCAGCAAAATTCATAGATTAGTATTTTCCGCATTAGGATACCTAGGAACAGAGAAAAAAGTAATTGAAAGATTTTTCTCTCCTGAGCAATTACTTCTTAGCTACCTAAAATAGCTTCTTAGCGGACGCTAATGGATTCGTTCCTAGTCGTTTGAAAATCAGATACGGAGATCTGCCGAGCGATCTTTTTAAGTGGCCCTGGAGTCCGCTTCCTTTTCTGTTTCCGTTTTCAAGCCCACACCCTCATTTTTACCTGCAATTGCCCACGCACTCGAGAGCGGATCCGACCTCTGGTGGGTCCGAATCAGCGCAGAACCTTTAAACGCACTCAAAGGCCGCCCACCACGTCCATTGCTCGCTCGAATATTTACAGCCGAGATTCAGAGTAGATATATAGCATTTGCTTCCCAATGTATTGCCAACTCTCGACCAGAAGTGTCAGCACGGTGACTTAAAAATTAATGCCACGGGTCCTTTTATTGACGCCTGCTGAAAAAAAATTACGACGTTGAAGTACAAAATTCTCGATCTAAATACGGTAGTTCGAGTGAGATAAGATCGCGAGAGATATTCTTCTGACTATAAGGACACCGATTATTTTATCGAAGTTGGACAGTCCAATTCACCTATGGTTCACAGCGAATATTTATGGTCGAGGAAAGAATAAATTTACTTCACTTGATCCCTTGTTCCCAATGGGACGGAATAATATATTTTGTATGATAATGTAAGATTAAATAAAATGATGATAGTTCTCACTTCATATTCTGCAATACCTTGATTTTTTTAAATTAGAGGAGATAAGTGGGATTCGGGATGCTAGGAAAAAAACTAAATATGAGGTAGAAATTTCTTTTCAGGAACCACGGAATAATTTCAGAAGCACCTGAAAGAAAAATACGATGAATCGAAAAAAATCTGATTCTAAAATTTATTTTAATTACGTCCCATTACCTATATTCATAAAATTTCTCTTTCGGTCCGTGGCATAGTGAAATTACTATCTACAAATTCCATTTGTATTGCATATCGTAAAGCTTAAAATTTAATTAACATATTTATCTTAAAGCTTTTTATTTAAGGCTTTTCCTGGGATAGCAGCAAATTTCATATCTATATTTGAGAATCCATAAAAACTTTAATAGCCCGTTTCAGCATTAAAAATTTTATATACAACCTAAAACTCGATTCATCTAAGACCGCTAGATAAGGTTTTAAAATTTACAGCGACCTTGACAAATAAAGTTAACGATGAGGAAGAAAACATTAGCATTTATTTGATTTGACCAATTAAAAAGTACATTAAATCTCTAATGGTACCAATATATCAAACTATAGTCATTTATAACTCTGGTGACTAACTGAATCAAGGTTGAAAGATAACGTTCCACTCGAGGTAAATGAGATACAACGAGACAACTATCCTTACTTTTTATCACCTATTTAAATTTTGTTTAATTTTATCGAAATACTCGACATAATAACCGTGCCTTGTAATGACTTCATTCAAATCACTTTTCCAGCAGATGATCCTTTGATATACTCTAGTTACACTGAAAAATACATTTTTATCTATTAGAAGAGAGATTTTCAAATCCGCTTCCATACCCGAGTGATTTTGCAAAAATTTAATTCTAAAACCTAACCGATATTAACGTAAGAAGTTCTCGTAAGTAACTCTATTCACTGAGCCCTCTATCTACATTTTAACCTTTTATTCGAAGTTTTTAGGTCACGGATATGCAAATATCGATATTTCCCTTCCAGCATCTCACATCTCCTTGCACAAAATTCGATTACTTTTGACCACGCGAATGTATCAGATTGATAGTTCGCTATGTTTTGGCTATAATTTTCCTTTCGCATATCTAAAACAGGTCGTCTACCAAGTATATTCATTACGTTAGATCAAAAGCCTTTTCGTGCGGAAGACAGCAGTAAGCGGACGAGATTTCCTATAGCAGGGGAGATTTGGGAGAACTGAGCGATGATTTCTGAAGCTTTCAGTAGCTATATTAAGACCTCTCCTTAATGTTATGCTAAAAGGTTCCCGCAGAGATCACACCCCGAAGAAGAGCCAGCAAAGATTAGCTGTATAACGGATGATGTAAAGGAGCTAAGCAATGACTAAGTAAAGGCTGAGCTGCAGAATGAGTGTCGACCTCGCTCCGTTTCGTCAGCAGCCGACAACTTCGGAGTGACCAGCCGCCGCCCGGAGGGATCACAACGGAGGGGCGTGGTGGCCTTCGATGCCTCCCCACATCACTTCGAAACCCCAGTCTCCACAACCCCTGCCCCCGCGGAATCCAGTCCGCCTTGGAGGCCTCCACCACTCCCCACACCTTCCAGAGCCCCTCCCCCGAACCGCACCACAAAAGCCTTCTCTCATAGACTCGTAATCGAACTCTCTCCCCTATCCGGAAGGGGAAAGCCCCCACATCCTCAACATCCTTTCTCCGGCCCAGTCTTCTCACCCCGGATTAGTGAAACGTGCAACTTATCACCTTCGCGAACATAGACCAAGTCTCCAAGTTCAACGAGCAATGTTAGAGTGGACTCATTTTTTTGAGCCGTAGGTAATCTTCTCTATTCCGCACGGCGGCCGTCTTTTTCGTTTTGAGGGCGCTGTTATTCGACTTCGTTTCGACCTTTCTCAATGCCGCGGAATGAGAGGGATAAGCTGTAGTAAGCTTGAAGGCAACGTATGCTATTTCATCCCATGCCTTCTTGCGTCCACGTGCGAGCTTTGGTTAATCTCAGAGATCGCCTTCGGATAGAACTCTAGGGAGAAAATTGTTGGCTATCCACTGCAGTCGATTCCATATGCTATTACCACTCATAAATACTTTCAATGAGTCATTCCTCGTTCATTCTTATGACGCTAAGGAAGTTACAGGTAAAATGCAATGCTAAAGAAGGGAAGCCTACATTATATGTACGTACATACTAATTACTTGGAATAAGAAAATTTAGAATTATTGACAACGTTTACGGAAAATTTCAGGAAATGTGGAACGTCCTATCATTGTTGCTGACAAAATCGTATATCTTTCTGCCTTCTTATTTTTTTTCTAATATATCTAAAATTTAGTTTTGTGGATATGCCGTATATTTCGAACATGACTATCATTCCAAGGAAAGGATACAAGGAGCTGAGATCTCACAAAGTCAATGCTGTTACTTCTGATATATTAGAATCTATTCGATAAGGCAGGCAACAATTTGCATCACCGTCAGGAAAATATAATTATTCAAGTATCTCATTAATTTCTTATGCTAACTTTGTTATTTATGGCAAATTGTTAGTGCGAAACGCTCATCTTACAAGCCCAATTTATAGACTGGAAATTCTAAATGAAAATCTCATGATGCCAGATTGTATTCAGTCAGTATTCTAAAAAATCTACCAGCTATCTTGATGTTCCTCTGCATAGCATAATACTACATTCTTATCGATTCATACTCTACCTGCAACATCAATTTCAATGGTAAGTTTTATTTTAGATAAGAATAAGGTTTGAACGAGTTTACCCATCACACCTTATATCCCAACACGAAAATTGTGCTAATCCAGTTTGGAGAACCCATTACATGCTCTATCTGAACATTAATGCGGGTAATAGAATATTAGAAAATATATTCCTATTAAAATACATAGTTCTCGAAATCTCCGTTGCGTGATTAATAGACGCGGCCAAGCCGAAAGACAGAAAATTTTACAGCTTACAATGATCATCGTACATTTCATCTTATGATCATCTTGCGGTTGAGCTCTTGAAAGGAACTCATTCCTTACCTCAGCTCTCAATAAACAGATCGCTTTTCGTGGCGTATCTATTGCAGAATGATGCTATAAAAGTTTTGATGAGATCTTTACCGTTGTTTTATTCGTGTCTTTCCGAGCGTTTATCGCAACCCATTCACGAGAGGAGATTTGACTTTTTTATTACAGAAAATGGGTCGAAAGTTAGGATTATAGTGGGTCCAGAAGCGATCACCTGCTCTCCATTTCACCTGCCGGCTACCACTCTCGCCCACCGAAAATATCACGGTCAGAAATCGAGATCTAGAAAGGGAAAGTCCGTGACTGTGACACAAATACTCGCGTTGAATTAACGGTATGCACATGAGTAGAAAAGTAAGACACTTTATAAGCGATGCCTTTCAGGGTTGCATCGTTTTAACGGGACAAGGAATTCTCTCAAGTTTAATAGTACATGAAATAATTTATAATTAGGCTGCCAGTCATCCCTATGCGTACTTACGGATACTTTCCACGATATACTTCCTTCCTTTTTTACGCGGGTTTTTCACAGAGAGAGCTATTAAACGCACATTCCCAGATACATATCTCCTTTATAATAATGTAATTAAAATGTTCAAGTAATGAACTTTATGTTATAAACTTTAATTTTTCTAATATCATGCTACCAAATTCTCCAATTACATCCAGGAGCTTAAATTTAGTCCTTGATTTTCTTTCATCAAATCATTCGCTAACGATCTTAGAGAGCTTTTTTGCAAAACTCTCTGCTATTTCGTAAAAAAATCTTTTTCACTAAGATGATACCTTAATTTTTTGCATCTACTAGTATTCGAACGAACCGGCGGGTTCTAAACACTAGATGAAATCTCACTTAAGGTCGAACTGACTTGAATTTGCTATCTCATCGCTCCCACCGGAAAGATCTTTGACGCATTCGTGTGGTGTTTGCTATCCTTTCACCTATATTAGCTTTGAATACCTAAACCCACGCCTTAACCGAGGGTATTCAAGATATCTTTAATGAAATATATTTAAATCAAGGATAAAGATGAGCATCTGTCATATGCTTTCTCCAATGGAAATATTTCCCTTACAAAATTTATTTAGCGATAAGAAATACCACCTAATTTGGTAAATTTCACTCAGGGTTTTAATATACGTCGTTTCATAATATTGAAATTTCATCAGGGTTTCAATACGGTAAATATGAATTATGCTTTTCACTACAAGATGTTCAGGTATCTCAAAGATATGAATATATGGTAATAAAAACATGTATATGCTCTATAACAAACCATTTCCTTGTATAAAGAGCAGGATGGGATCTACCTTGTATATTTTTTCCTATGAATCATATGCGGTTCTACCAAATGGTGCCGGAGACAATTATCTGTTTATATATAGTTCTTAGAATCATTCACTTTGCATTTTCAATTCAATAGTCGAAAGGAATTTTTTGTCTATTAGTTTTGAAGGCTACGTAATTACTGTCTAACGTAGTATATGTTTGAACACGGAAAATTCTTTACCGGGCATTGAAGTCTCCATGCTTCCTTACGGATATTTCATCGTACTTGGATTCTCCCTCGCTACAAATCTGCATAACAATCTGAAATAATTTCACGGCTCGATTCATCATCGCTCCTGCCATAACATTGAAACGGATTCTCACCGCTGGTAGACTATTATTAACTTTTGATTCGCCAATCATCTCTGACGCGTGGGCTAAATGCATACATCTCATACCGACAAGCAGAGCTCCTCTCAAACGTCTCTCTCGTTATAGTACTCACACTACCGAAACTTCTTCGGGACATTCGTCACCCTACCGGATCTAGTTCTTCGCCGTCACCACCCGGAAGTTTGCATAATTAACATCCATGCAATTGGCTCCAGGGAGGAGGATATGGACATCCGTCGCCGGCGTCGATATGGCCAACGCCCGGGGCTGGACCATAAGGTGGGGTAGGGCGGGGCAGATGGGATGAGAAGCAGAGGAGACCTTCAAGGATGCGACCTTGGGTGCGGTGTGACCACGCCCTGGTTCTTCCGCCACGCCGTACTCCGGCTTCTCCCTCCAACACCACCTCAATCTCCTCCCACTTTCCCTCTCTTAGTTCTTATAGGTAGGTAACGGGCGGCCTTTATAGTAGGCCCGTATTCCGAGGAGAAAACTACAAGGTATGATGCCGTTATAGCGGTCGACCACTGCTCCATAGGACTCTTTCGATGAGGCATATTTAGCGTCGTTGAGCACATGAGATCGCTTTTGCTACTATGTCTGCATCTAAATAAGTTGGCGGATGACGACTCTTTTGTACGCACTTACGTCGTGACGACTTAAACGGTCCTCGAGGCTTGGACTGACGATCTCTTGAGGCTGACTTATGTTCCACTGATGCTGGGTCTCTATCCGTGCGGTGATAGTGAGGAATCAGATTTTACATTAATTACAAAATGTTCTATCGCAACGCATCCGCCAACGTAGGGGTAAAGCGTTTGGTATTCTACGATAACTGTCACGAACGTCATGATTAGCGCTTAATAGGTTAATTTAAGTTTGCGTCTTAAAATTATCTGCCTTATCTTCTCTTTCGGAAGTAGGTTAAATCTTTATAACTGAAGTCTTTTTCAAACTAGCTACTAGAACTTGAAAATTTATAGACATCATTTGATGCCAGTATTGATTGAAAGTTTGAAACTTATAGTTGTAAATGAGAGTCGTATTTCCCGATGGAATTTTTGAGGAAGTATCCGGTAGGAATCCAGATAGGCATGCCAGAAGTAATTTATGTTATCTGCAAGTGTACAAGTAGCTAGCGCAACGTTTTTCGAAGGGGAAACGAAGATGTGCAACATAGGATCAAAAGCAACGAACCAAGTATAACCGGTGAAAATTTTATTTTAAGATTAAAATTCGTACCGTAAAAGGTAACCATACGTATAAGAAGATTCACGCAAGTTTTCATGCGAAAATTTTAGCGAAAAAAATAGGGAATTTCTATTAAATTTAGGTTTGCTGACCCTTTCGAATTCTTCGTCTTTCGAATTATTAAATCCGAGTACTTACATTTAAATTTATAAAATTTTACAGAATGTTATAAAAAATGATTGTTAATATATATTAGCTCTAGAGAAAACTTAATTTTATAATAGATCAAGATTGTTTCAGCCGGTTCTTTTGATTAAAATATTGCATCATATTCAAATGTGTGTCCAAAAGGAAAATTCGATTTTACTTCTTATGGAGCAATATTCATCTCAGAAGAAAGATGATTTCATAAAGTAACAAGATTAAAAGGTCATGTTGAGAAACTCACGAAAAATAATTAAACAAAATGTAACAAAACTATTAAGTGGTTCCGCAAAATCAATAAAAACAAATTAAAAGTCATGAAATCAAATTATTGAAATTACATCAAGTTCTGAATTTACTGTAAGCCTTTAGTGTATATATATCTTTTCCAGTTTCTTCATGCGGTACACCTAACTTTGGAATTTGCAATTCGTTTCTTTTGATTACTTATTCTTTTTTGCTGGTGCATTAATGGTGCACAAGAGATCCAGTAAATACAGCACTTTATTTTTTCATCGTTTTCTTGGACCGGATGATGTCAACTGTTTCCTTAATCACAAATACAGTTAGAGTATGAAATGAAAATTAATGCAAATAAAGTTATCTCCGAGAATATTTCTCTATGCTCTTAGAAAAAGGACTTAAGAAAGATTTTTTCAACTTCAAGCATAGCTACGCATAGAGTCGATTCCTCATGTATAGAGATAGAAGAAGAAAGAAAGTAAAATTATATATTCTCCTTTAAGGAAAATTTTCAAGGAAATCTAAAAATCTATAAATGTTATAATTGTTTTGGTAAGATCCTCAGTTGCTATTTTACGAATAGATTTGGTGCACAATATATAAATAAACCCGGTTAAGACGTTTTTCACGGGACCAAGTGAAAATCGCGTCTTAAGCAGGATGGCGTTTCAACCGGTTGTGTAATGCTGGTTGTTTTACATCATATTTTTGAAGGATGGTCTGCTTTTCGCACAAAGAGTGCTTCATAGTTACCTAATTTTGGTCATTTTTACTCTACAATGAAGCATTTTTCACTACAAAGACTATTATTATTAGAGACAGTATAAGCCTAGACAGTGGGATGGAGATTATTCTGGTTCGTGATATCTTAATTATTTTCTCACAATTAGTAATTAAAAAGAAAAAATCACTAAGAACCATTCTAATAGAGATAAAGTGAAGCGTAAGATGACTATAAGAAAATTTAGTATATAGAATGAAGCGAACATGTGGGTGATGTGAGGCTTAAGTGGGTTTCAGTGCATCTGGGACTGGGAAATAATCCGCGTCATAAGCGGGAAGCAGTCTTTAGCGGTATTTTTACCATAAGTTTCGCGTGAAAGAGATCAGGTCTGGGAGAAAATCGCATATCAAACGGGATACCGTCTTAAACAGATTTTACTGAATATAGATTTGAAAATAATGATAACGCTAAAATGAGAATAGATCCCAGTCATGACGATATTTATATGTATTTCCGGAGAACATAAAAATCAGTTTGACAGCAGGATGATAATCACTGCATTTAATTACTATTTAAATCACTATATTCACTATACTCGACAACAGTGTCGAGTATAGTGAACAATGAACATGAAATATATAAATTAGCAAATAGAAAGAAGTGATGAAAAATGATATATTGAGGTACCTTGCAATACATAGAATTAAAATGCAAGACTATCTTCAGAGCAAAATTTTACTGTTAAAAATGGGATACAGAAAAAAGTTCAAGAGAAAGTGGTACGTTATGTGTAGATGGATTATGTTGCAGTATTATAAATTGTTACTTTAATTAACCCCTCTATTGGTATACCAATATTTATGCTGTTAGAATTACACATACATATCTTTGACAGTTCAGCGATATTTTGAAATGACAGCAGTTGGGAATGACAAAATTTCAAAGCCTGAACTTTAGTAACGGTTGGGATGGAAAAAATTTATCTTACTGTTGCTAAGGGGCATGATTGCCTACGGTAATTTTAACATGTTGATTTCTAATTTGGTGCTAAACCAAGAGCCACTCACACCTTAGACGCATACCTTCATTTCTAGTATAAAAACCTCTTAAATACATATACGATAATTTACCATAGTAAGCATTATTTTCCATATAAGAACGCACTCGCTCCATTCTGCTAAGATCTCGCTGATTCTTATGAACCGATTACTGTTCTGAGTAAACAGACCTTTGAGTTAATGATGAGAATGAATTTTGTATAAAACATCATTTGACCTTGTTCGTGTACATTAGAGCCAAAATATAAATCGACAAAGATAATCCTTAGCTTAACGCATGAGCTACGAAATCATTACCACGTCATGCGATGAATTCAGCAATATAGAGCGCAAAAACTCGCTTCCTCATCATCCGCCCATATATTCACATCTGGGTTTCCCCATCGCACATACATATTCTCCTGCATCGAGGAAAATCCGCGATAGACCTATTCTACTGAGACTCATAAAGAGTATCTTCGACTCAAAAGGGCCGTCACGTCATTCCACAATTCATTTCGATTTTCATCGTCCAATATCTCCTCCTTGAATAGATTCCCACCCCTCGTCTCATTACTTTTCCAGACGCAACTGCAAGAGAGCTCCCGTTTTCTAGACGTTTCTGCCGTCTTTTTCCTTCCTGCTTTTCCTTTCATGGGCGCTGAAAATCGCCTTAGGTGCCCGGGGTGTGGCTTGACGGCGTCAGCGGGGTCGGGAGACTGCAGCTAACAAAAAAGTCGAGCAAGCGGAACGGGTTCGCTACCAGCGACCTTGGTCCACAACAGGTCCTTGAGATCCCCATCGCTCGTTCCTTCCTCTCCCCATTCTGCGTGCAAGATTCTAGCAATCAATTTTCATGTTATATCTATCCTCCGACTCGCACCCTACTCGCCTCGCACTTTGGGCACGCTCTCCTCCGCACGCACGAGCATCTCTACGTACGGTTTCTCGAAGCGTGCAATGTTTTTGGAATCGTCGTATTTAGACTTCGTATTTTCTTTGTTTTGCTCAGTTCTTGGAGCTTACCCACGGCCATGGAGATATTCTGATGGTTACATTACATCATCGAACGAAGCGAATGTGTTGATAAACATTTCTCGCTTCTTATTGTTAACAATATTTTCGCGTATATCTTTCGACCCCTTTCCTGTGAGGGCATAATTCGCGTCGTGGGTTTTCTCCATAAACCTTTATTTGAGATTTTTTTCCAAAATACTTGGGAGTTATTTTTAGTATTTATAATGGATATACTGTTGCTACTTCTGAGGTAATTGTATTCGTAAGAGAGGTCTGAAGAGCCATACCTCGCCGAAAGATTAAAATGAAAATATTTTTATCAGAATAGCTTCCTGGGAGCTTCCAAATCTTCTTCCTCCATCACCCCCTGCCACACGCCGAAAGGTAGCTTGCATGGTACATACATACATATGTAGATGAATACCTCAAATGTTGCAGCACACTAAAAATTTCATTATTAATTCAAAACGAAAATTAAACAACTGTTCGGAATGAAACAAATTCAATTATAACATCCACTAAAAGATCAAATGGCTCGAAAGTATGATGTAAAATTAGAGCTCTTGATTATCTTGCGAAACTTTACTGCGGGTTGCCTGAGAGTTACCGATTGAGAAGTTCCTCCCTGAAGGAGGCAGAATAAAAAGAAATTATATATTTCACCACATGAGTTATTGAACTAAGTTTTCACTTCATATATAAATCTCTGAGCCCGTCTTGTGACGAGATTTAGGATGATATTTTAAAAATCAGGAAACAGTTCTACTAGAAGTAACGAGGAAACAGAATGATTCTGATTTTAATCCGAAATTTCACGAAAAATTTTATCTAGCTGAATATATAGCAGAACCAAAAAATATTATTTCATCACTTTGTCGAACTTATCTTGATTCTAGCTCCTTAATTAGGAGGATAATAAAAATTAAATTTTTTGGGGTTTGATAAATCTTCATATTCATACGGGCAGCGATCTAGCTTAAATAACTTCAATATAGGCGAGTCTATGATATAACTAGGTCGGTATTTTAATGACTGAAGTAATTTTATCTGATGTATCACTTATGAGTCTTTTTAATAATAGTGTATTTATAATCATGTATGATTCTTTCTTCGACTTTATTTCGCTCGTTCATCTTCAAGATTACAAACGGATACAAGTCTATCCTCGAATTAAGTCGTCTGCGTGATTGCTAAGATAATTATAAGGAAATGGCAGAGCCATGTTTTTGTGTACCAAATTTGGATTTCCTTGGAAACCATACGTGAAATTAGTTAGTTTTTCTGGTAATTTTTTGTGTGCCGAAAAATTCGTAGCAATGGTAGAACATTCCTTTCAAATTTCTTTTTGTTTCGGAGCGGAAGAGGTGCTCGGCAAAAAATGAAGCTATTATGAATTCGTCCTTGTGGATTTCAAATGTACTGTTTTGTTTTTCTGTATCGTTCTCTGGAAATGATTATCTTCTTTAGAGGTCGCTAAGTGTGATGATACGTTCAGATGCTGATTTAAAAATTTAAGATTTAAATAATAAAATTAATCTCAAATCAAAGAGGCTCAAATCTGAGAGGCGCTTTAATAGAGTTTAAGAAAATTACAATAAAATATTAATCCTAACACGTGAAAATCAGATTTACTCAAATTTCCGCATTGCCAATAAGAATCTCAACGGCAAATGTAACGCTAACCTATAAAATAATGTTAAGTAATTGCGATATTTCATTGTACTCAAGGAAGTCCGAGATTAATAAACTTTATTAGTCAAATTCATTGAATTTCTTTTATTTATTCAGGACTGCTTATATGCATGTGTGTACACACATTTATCGAGGTATATTATCCTTAAAAGAGACAGCATATTTAATCTAACAATTTCCGCACTGTAATGAAGACAGAAATGAATTATTGATATCATAAATCTTAATTATAAGGTTGCAGATTTCGTCCCCAAATTATGTCAGAACGCAAGGAAATAGAATGGATTGGTATGCCACTCATTCTTTGGCACTCCTCGTGAATCTATTTACATATATGAATGCTTGCCTCAAGTGTTTTGAGGACACAAAGGTTGACGTCTTTTACGACTATTGTTCCTTCATTTGAAGATCAAATCTGAATCAACCCGTTCACTTGCTGCTTAAGTCTGAGTTTTATAACCTTGTAAATCATTCTTCGGGAAGATTCTCTCTCCATTTGAATGACACTGAATTAAAATAACACGTGGAACAAACTCTCAAGTGGTGAATCATAAAAGCTAAAATTGCGAAGGAGTAAATATATCTCAAAGTAAATACATATAAAATAATCACGTCACCATAAAATGTCAATACATCTAAGAATTTCATTCTGAAAATTAAATATTCCTTATTGATCTGGAAGAATAGATTGAGTTTCCGGGATTTCATCGATTTAACTCGGATATAACTCTCATTCTAGATACCCGAAAATGTATTTTTTTAACCCCTGATATACAGTTATTTTGAAACATTAAACTATTTCTACTCCGATTGACCGACTTGAACTTTTGTTATCACTGAAATGTGTACATCGATAATCGTGGTTTTAACAGTACACAGAGCCACTTTGTTATGCAAAGAGAGGTCGTATACAAATATTTCGATACTCCTATATATTGAAAAGTCGGTTACGTGTATATGCCCCGGCTAAATCCCGAATTTTTTTTCTGTTCAACGATGTTAATGTCTTGGCTTCGTATCTTCGGTCTATCCTTGGGATATAATGAAAAACTAATTACATAACTCAAGTTATACTTGGTGAATCCTATTCATATCTCAATCCAAATGAAACAGGATGAGAAAGCATACTCGAAACCAGTAGTTATTATAATTAATATATTTTTCTGAGGACTGAGATTTTGTTTTATATGGATTAACTAACAACTGATATAATTTCAGAGGTACAATTTCTTTAACGGACTGGAGTCTTTTTTAAGAAACTGCACAAGGAAAAGTCGTCTATATTCAAGGGTAATTGTGATAAGTATCTGCTACTGCTTGCTATTTTCATAACTCCTGTGTTCCAGGAGTTCCAAGAAAACCAAATAGCATTTACTTGGTTTGTCTCCCATCATTTGTAGCAATTACACCGGAGATGTATAAATCGGCAAAAGAATCTCAGGAATAAAACCATTTTCATCCGTCGCATAGTTGAAATATTTTTGGAGAAGACCAATAGTGGAAATTCCGCCAGAGATAATAATCGGAATCCTAATGGTTGACCTTGTAGGGATAGCTATTAAACAGACGGCAAATGAGAGGGCGAAAAAAACTCGTCACAGAATCTTCTACAGATGATTTTAGATCGAGATTTATGAGCCGACCGAGCCGGTTCTACTCTCTGTCTCTATATTTAGACGACCCAGAGATTACTGCAAAACGGCAGATTCGCTTTCAGTTGCTAAGCACCGTTATCTATTTTCTCAAATGATATGTGGAAATTCGTTAATTGCCACTGGATATTGATTTTAATAGGTGATGGCTCAGTTAAGTGCGGGAACAGGAGTTTAAACTAAAGCCGTAGTGGATGGTTCCACTGCTTGGACTACTTCCACCACATAAGATGTGTTTGAAATATAATTACTACAAAATTTAACACATTTCAGAAGAAACACACACAGCTTTCCCGAAACGAAAACAGTCAGGTTTACTTGGAAGGGGAGAGATCAACTTATTGCAATTTGAATCCATAACAGAAATTTGATTGAACCGGAAAAGGAATCTATCAAAGATATATTTCCCAACTACGTGCTCCAATTGCATTTCTGGTCATTAATCAACTGCTCCTTTCAATTGACGCAAACACAGCCACCTCTTAGTCAGTAAATCATCTCTAATTTTTTTGAGTATTTACGGATTAGGTAAGTTCACCGTTTAATGCGTAAAATTTTTACTGGTAGTAAGTTATTCATGTAGAATGTAATATCAAACTCTATAACCAGTGAAACGTATAGAGTTAATTTCCGCAGAAAAGAAAAATCTTTAAACTTAATTAGAAGAATACCTGGAAGTGCCCCTTTACGCTTGTGCAAAAACTTATGGCATTCTTACGTTTCTTCTTTTAACTTCTTGTATAACCGACAGGATTTAATTTGAAGAATACTGTTAACGAGTAAACCTTACATCGTAAAAATATATCCATTTAATTTACCTTCCTGCACCCTTTACCATTTGCAAAATAATTCAACGAATTATAAGAAATGATGTGTTGAAAGCACCTGTGCGTATATCTATAAATACTTAGACAACAAAATATGGCTTGAAGTCAAATTATTCTTATAAAACATCGGACATTAAATTATTTCAAAGAATATTAGCAACTTTCAGAAATGGAATCCAATATTTCGGCGTCAATTCTGCGGTAGTGTTTAGCTACGTTCTATATATCTCTCATATTTCTTTATAATATTTATATTTATTCGATGCCTTCTGTATTTAAATCCTTACTAAAAATATGTAACTAGAATATGACTTATCGCCTTTCACAAAGAAACCTGAATTGATTTGAATATTTATAAGAAATTGTGAAAATAAAAGTCTAATCTTAGCATTAACCGCATGAGTAATGATCGCGTGATATTATTCAGTGACTTATCTGCTAATGTCATCGAAGCTATACCAACACGAATTCGGAAAGAGCTCATATCAACTTTCTCGTAGTGGTAAAAACTATCTGAATCAGAAAAAAAGGCTGTAGTATCATCTATGATTGCCATTTCGCCACATCCTGTTTCTTGCTCCTCAAGTATAGAATTTAGATGCACAAAAGATTATCCGAATGTAAGTTACCGGGCCATCAATCAATGCCACGTTCATTGTCGGTTTCTCAAACTTCATTAGCTTCCTCAGTAGCCCCAAAAAAATTTTCACCAAATGAACTCCCTTCAAACCGTCGTAATTGACTCAGATGAAAAATGATTTTTCATGTTTAAGAGTTTACAGATAGATGTTCAGTCGTTTCCTTGGATTTCGTAGAAAGGACTACCGGCCATCAATCAATGCAAAAACTGATGGTTAAAAACGAGGGATTAATCTCTTCCATAAGTTATCATGGAATAAAATAAGACCGGATTTGAGATTAACGGGCAGTTTCAATGCTTGAATGAATCATCGGGGTCACATATATAGCGGTTTAATTTCTTTATGCCCTTCTAGGTAAGGACAGAGTAGTGCCGAGGATTTTTGTCTTCTGAGGCAAAATGTATAGCATAACCTCTTGTTTTACTTCCACATAGTTTTTCTTGAAGTTAGTCTACATTACTCGAAACGGATAGGGAGTGAAGCGAATTTCCAACTTATTGAAATCAAAAGTCTTACGAAATGAACCGTCATAAAGTCATAAATGAAAACTATAATTCTTATTTTTGCTCCTCTTAAAAAGAGCGCCTGAGGGTACAAAAGCACCTCAGCTACCAAAGCGATTTTGACAATACAAATAATAATAACAGTTCACCTATCTTGAACCAAGCGAACTCCTCTTTCCACGAATTCTTCTATGAGTGGAGACCTCGCTTAGTAAATATGATAATCATCTCATCCAAATTGAGGTAAATTATAAAATTTTGGAACAATTTTGTTCATACAATGTTGATACTTCCCTCAAGCTGTGTGAAAATTTTCCATTAATATCTTTCTTTAAGATATATCAAGAAACATCGATGAAGATTACTTCAAACACTTGTTAGAAAATTGGAAATATAAAATCATTCGTTCACCATTCATCTACTCACAACATAAACTTCCATAAGGAATCTCAAATATTATTTTCACAATCTAAATATCAATTTTCATCTAGGTCAACAAAGCCAACTCCATGTTTATACCTATGTAGGATCCTTTCTACATAGCTCCTTACTCTCTGGATTTCCGAACCTACGGATCCCACAACATCCCTCTAAGTATACCTTCAGTATTCCGCATATCTCATTCTTAAAAATATTGAATCACACTTCATGTAAATAGTTAAAATTTATTTATATCTAATAATTATTTACTGACAATAATTCATGATAAAGAGTTCAGTTAACGCATCCTTAATGAAGTACTTTTCGTTAAATTTCATTGTGAGTTGGCGATATCACTGTGAGTGGATCTATTGAATATATAAATACTAATATAAGAAATGAATCAGCCACAGTATTTATAAATGCAAGCAAAAGGATAAAGGCTAATTTATGTTTTTCTTTTACAGAATTGTATGATGAGAACCGCGACACGAAATATATTATTCCATCCAAAACCTCAATTCTTACCAGATTTGAGGTTTCGCATATGCTCAGAAAAAGCGGCTGCTACAGAAATAAACGGCGAATTTTCATCCGATTGTCTCATCCACCGCTTAACCGAGAGGATACCATGTATAGTATCCCTTTTCCCGTTCCTCAAAAAGGGAGGCTCTTCTTCCTTTCCCTCTCTCTATCCATTCCCTTTGTTCCAATCTCTTCCGTCTCACGGTCAAGACCGGTTTTTTTCTATCGGGCTCTCTTTGGGATTCCTGTCGGCTGGTGTCAGCTGGATTCTGCGATTCTTATGTCCCCGCGACGTGTTATCGCCTTTACGGGATGGAATCGTCTCAGGCGTCTTAAAAATAAATTCAACGGGAGATCATTCAGAGAATTCCGTACCAAGATAGATCTTCCCAGGATCTAAATCGAGCGCAACTAATTTATCAGCTATTCGGATAAGAGCGATGCAAAAAAACGTTTACAATACAAGTCGTATCCATCGTAACATAACATACGATGGCGCCGTGAACGGCGTTTCTCGACTTTTCTCCTCCTTGAAAGGACATTTTCAATAAATACAGAGAGGCTCGATTACGCTCGATTTACTCCAATACTTTATCTGTTACCTTCTCCTGATTTATGCAGAATGTCGCATTTGGGTTTTGAGAAAAGAAAGAAAAAATGTATCTGTTCCCCTGACGGATATCAGAGAGGTGGCAACCCTAGTTAAATCGAAAACCAATTGTCAGGAATAGTATATAATGCCAAGAAAACAAAAATAATATGGAATGTCGATTTTGAAACTTCGCGTGGTCGATCATCACGGAGTTCTATATACAATCATGCAAGTTATTTACTTGATTCTTGCGTTGAAGCAAAGTCAAAGTCAAAGCTAAACAAATTTAACGATAGATACCGTTAAATTTTACCGGTCTTATTTCCTTTAAAATTCTTCAGTCAGGCCGATACCGAATCAATTATTTTCCGTAATTGGATGATTCAATCGATTGGAGCGAAGTATTTCTATAATCCCTTACCATGATGTGATGTTGAATGAATTTGCTGTCTGACATAGTCAGCATTCATTGTTTATTTCCAATATAAAAGGAGACTACACCTATTGGAGATAACCTGCACTCCCCCACGCTGTGGCCTTGGAATCAGTTACAATATTCAACGGGAAAAATATGAAAATGGAAAAGTAATGATAAAAAGGAATATCTCTTCTCTTATTTGATACTTTGACTGTAGGAATTTTTGATAAAACATCCACAAATGCATTGTTAATTTGTGTCATAGTTTCTTAATAAACGTTTATATGAATTTAGTAGAAATAGACATTTGTGACATTCAACAAGGGAGAAAGGGACTTAAGAGAGATTATGTCAATAATTGTTATTCCTTCACGAATATCTGCTATCCTTTGGGCCAATACGATGAATTTTCTATAGAACTCTCCAAAGAACAACCCACTAGGAAAAATAAAACAAAAATTTTATGCATACAGGAAAATCCAGTTAAGATGCTTTCAAGCGAAAACCGTGTTTCAAGCGGGATGGCGTTATAACCGGGTTGTGTATTGCTGGTTGCATTACATCATATTTTTGAAGAATTGTCTGCTTTCTGCACAAAGAAAGCGTCCTAGTTACTCAATTTTGCTACCTTTTACTCTATAATCGAGCAGTTTTACCAAATAGACAATTATGGAAGAATCTTAACAGCAGTTGTGAGACCATCACGATCTCTCCGAGGCCACACTCAAAAGCCCACGAAACCCTTCTTTTCTAGTTTTTACGATGTTTATTTCTTAAGATCGAGACAACAAAAAACCCGAAAAGAGACTCCTTAATCTACGCTCTGCCTTGAGAAAACATAATGAAGAAGTGTTCACTCAATCTCAATATCAGCTTTGACATGGGATGGAAATTGTTCTGCTTCGAGATATCTTAATTTTCTTCTCACAAAATTAGTCACTCAAAAGAAAAAAATCACAAGGAACCACTCTAGAAATAAGGCAAAGTGTTAGAGGACGACACAGATGATGTAAAAACAATTTGCTCAATAGAATGAGGCGGATTGGCTTAAGTAGGTTGCAGTTCATCTAGCAACAGGAAAAATCCGCGTCTTAAGCGGGAAGCAGGGCGTCTTAAGCTGTATTTTTACCATGCGTTTCGTGTGAAAGGGATTGAGAGAAAATCGCGTATTAAGCGGGATAGCGTCTTAAGTGGGAGCATCTTAAACGGATTTTACTGTGTATAAAAGTATTTAGTAATGATGAGGATGTGAGATGTACGTAAATACTGATAATCATTGTCTCACGTCTCTCTGTAATTCAGCACTTTACCATCCAGCCTATGCCAGTCAGTCAGGCTAATGGGTTTCAAATGATAGCTTTGTCTCTTCTAATAATAGAATAATGATGCAGGAAAATGGCATATACATCAATTGATCTTGTGAAAGTTGTCCTAGGATCGATTCCTGGTGGGGGTTCCCATGCAAAATTACCTTAGCTGTCAAAATACTTTTAAAATTACTAATATTTCTAACGCTGATGAGATTGGGATAACTAATGTCATCACTATTATTAAACAGTTAGTTGAACGTTTGTAGAAAATTTCACTAGATAAGTATGTATGATTTCATCAAGTTCAGTTAATGAACTTTTATAAAACTGTATAAATTCATGTAAATTTTATATGTTTCTAGCAAATTTGGTTTTAAATAAAGAAGTAAAAAATATTAAATTAATTAGGACAAATAACTTTGTGACAAGTATCAAGTTTTCTCCAAGGACATGAATGTCTTTGCACAAGGGAGTTGCTCTTTCATAGATAATATCCCTTTCCAATCAATATCTAAGAGAGAGAAATTTTAATGCCCAAAAGAAACAGATACCTTATAATAGTGTTTAAGATTGTGAAACATTGTAATGAAAGACAACTACGAGTATCTTTGAAAGTAAAGGAAATAACTAGGTAAGATTGCCATTTACATAACTTACATCTGTGAAGACATAACTTAACTTAGAAATTATATTTAAGCCTCAGATATTGATCACTATGGAGTGGCTAGATTAATAAAGAAGGGCATTGACTAAGTTATTCCAGATAAAAATATCCTGATATTACAAATTTATCGAACGACATCATTCTGATAATTTTCAAGAAGTAAAGCAAGACATTTTGAATAGGCTTTTCAGTGAGTACTATGCTGCTGTTAAGGTTGTGCATGGATTATATCTTAAGCTTCATATAGGAACTTATTGCTCCTTTACCACTGCCTTGAAACAGCCAATAGAGAATTTTCCAAAACCTCCAAAGCTGTTTATGTAACAAAAATCATTAGAATGCATTACCAAAGACAAAAATACCTTATAAACCATACATAAAGATTCAAAACAACTAAAATTTAAAGTTAATAAGGAGGTAGAATATCATTTGGTGTTGGTTATTACAATTCTTTTGCTGAACTCACAAATAATATCTACACAAATGATAAAGAGATTGCTAATGTAATAAAAGGAATATTTGATCAATAGAATGAAGTAGAAATTGAGGATTCCTCCATTCTGATTTGATTCTAATAGTAGAAAATGATATGAAGGTGGTAATTTCTGAGAGGAAATATACATATATACTCATATCATTGAACCTCAAAGCATAGAGGATTACCTAATTAAATGCTTGAGAATAAAGGGACTCTATGAGAACATACCAAATATTTATTAAAATCTGGTAAAAGTGATATCAAAACAGTAAGTAAAGAAGCATTGAACGTAAGAATTGATACTTTATCAGATATTAGTTCAGGTGCAGCTAGGCACATTCAGGCAATAATATAAGTACATTCCAACATTGACAAGGAAAGAAAATAACTTGAGAGAATGGTGGAGGAGAAGATACAATATATGGTAGGTTCTGGATTAATCATAGCAAAAAAGCCAAGACAGAGGACATAAAAGGTTAGCAAAAGATGATAAAGCATCATTTAAAAGAAGAAACTGGAGGGAATAAGGTCCACTCCCTAACACTAAAATTGATCACTAAAATGATATATTCCCAGAATTATGGAAGTTAAGCCAAATCCTTTGGAGTTGTTTCAACAGCCTTCTCTGCAGACTAGCTTTATAAGTAATTAGCATATCAGCCTATTTAAGAACCAGCCAAGCCTACCACTCATTCAGTGAGAATCCACCAGCAGAGCAACCTAGTTCTCAAGAGTCTGCTAGTCAGCACAAATCAACCAAGGAACAATAGCAAAGCTGCTTTGTCTGCCTATCTCTTTAGCCTGGATACAATATTCTGCACAACCTCTATTTCAGGAAAGCATTATTTTTTTAATAAATCAAGAAGCTATTAAGTATTGGAATGAGACCTCAAAATATTGTGTGCCATGTACTAAGTTTTCTCAAATAAGGAAAGCATCACTTCTGTTAAACTTATAAACATTGCAAAAGCTTTATCCTTCCTTGAGGAGGACATTTCAAAGAACTTAAAGGAGGTAGTTCACCCTGTTCTACCCATTAATTATATTTAATTAAAAAATTACTCAGAAAAAGTTAATTTGTTAAATATAAATCATGAATCTTCTATTTCCTTAAATTTTGGCAAATGAAAATCATTACTCTCCTATTTAAAATTGTTACAACATCAGGTAACTTTAATAGCAATGGAAATTGATGATATTAAGACTTTTTCAAACCATGCATAGATGATGAGTGCTTAGGTGATAATAACAAAGTAAATTACCCAAATATAAGTGAAAGTGAATATAAACATCTATTGCTTGAAATTCAAAGTTACTTCCCTGTTGGGGAGTACATCATTAAGAGTGAGAAAGATTGAGACAACCCATCATTGGAGTTTATTTCACCTAAATGAGAAGGGGAATAGGGGTGATTCCCCTATCAAGTGAGTAAGTGCTTGGGGTAGGATCACTGGTACAAAGGTAATTCTTCTTAGCAATAACTTTTCCCAATCCTGGTTTTTTGCCTACAGAAGAATATAAAATGGATAAGAAGGAAAATTTATTGCTAATCGAAAACTATCATGGCCTAAGTCCAACAGAAGGAGACACCAATTATCACAAGTTAAGTATCACTTTAAAAATACACACTCAACCATGATTTTATATTTGCTAAGAGTTTAACGAAATACAAATTCCTATCATCAATTGTAGAAAAAGATGTGATTAATCTTCAATTATTTGAATGTCCTAACCTTAAAAAAATTCATTGATTCCAACTACAGATGTATGGCACATCAGGATAGAAAAGATGATGTGCTAGCATGCTCATTTGATTATTGTTGGTGGTGAAAGAAATGGTTTGCTTTAAATGTGAAACTGAATGATAATGGTGTTGGATTTTCTACATTGGATACTATCCCAAAACCAAATTTGTATGTGTACCAGCCTTGGTGGCCAAGTGGTTAGCATTCTACTGCTATCGCTCCAGACCCAAGGCTCAGGGTTCAAATCCCAGCTGATCAGATTTTTCTAATCAGGGAATGGTTATGCCTTTTGTTCATTGTTTCTGTTGCCCTTGGATAAGCACCTCCAGACAAGCTTAGGAGGACTTAAATTCAGAGCAACAGTGGCAGCGCAGTAAAAGAAATATATTTGCAATGTCCAGAGTAGGATTCATTTATACTTGGTTATTAGATTCAACAATTTGCATAAAATGAGGGGTGATTCTTCATGACTAGTTACCTGAAGATATTCTCCAAGAGGAACATGATCAATATTTAAGTTCTTATCCTTGGATAATAAGAACTGAATCTGATTGATGTTGTAAATTACTAGAAAAATGTTATTATTAAACATTTGTTATTATTTCCTAACCTCATATATTAATACTATTTATCATTAAAAAATCAACTTACATAATGGTTGATCCTTCACTGAGCTTATCCCCTGCAATAGAAAATCCTCAGTTAATCACCAGAGAATATTTAATACCTTTTCTTAAAACAGCTAATCATTTTAAAGTAAAAGAGATAAAAAAATTATAAGAATATATTTAATGAAAGAGCAAAGCACTATTTGTATTTGCTTCCTGAGGACAAGTGCTAGCCTTCCAAGTCCAAGCCAGTGAAATAAGAGGGAAGATGAAGAAAAGGAATACAGATGAGAAAGGAAGGATTCCACTTACAGCAGAAAAAGGGGTGTAGCTTCACCTCATGGAGAACATACAAAAGAATCTCTAAGAGAGGGACTTATTTTTAATGCATTAATAAAAGACCTACAAATCTGATTTATCCACCAATACGATAGAATTGAGTAGATTCACTCAATTAGCTCTTAATACAACACCTGAAAAATTAACAGCCCAACAACTGATACTGATCATTTGATAAATTTGTTATTTTCCAATCAAATAGTTGGAATCAGTACTGGTGATAAAATATAAATGATTCACACTCAATACCACAAATGATTTTTTCAATAATTGGTGCCATTGGTATGCATGAACTAGTAACAGTATTTTAAGAAACCTTTATGGAACAGAAAACATACACTGGTTTCATTAAAATACATTACACACGAAAAAATTTATTTTAAATTTTTGTCTATACATTACTATTAGAACCACATTTTTCTGAAAGGCAAAAATTTCATTGCTGTTTTTACTGTAGAATGGAGGAAATTGAATCACACATCAGTCAGTTTTGTCTACATCTATTTCATAGCTTTGCAAATATGAATTCTAATAAGGAAGTGACACAGATGTATAGTAGTTATCCTGATACATCTGAATTGAATGCTATGGCAATACTAAATTTCTTATACTGATTGTTCTGAATCAGCATGGACTTGTTTCTCAGATAACATTCCCAATTGGTGAGAAAACCAAGGACAGACACTTCTGATATTGTCTATTAGCCCTCATTCTCCCTTTAAGTTTAGGGTGGAAAATAGTAGAGGCCGAAGAGACAACTAACCTTCGACCTCATGCCAATATTAACAGACCTCCATTACAAAATGTTATTGAATGAATGCAGTGTCAAGATTAATGAAAAAGGAATGAATATGGATTCGATTGATCGAGACTAAAACATTCAAATTTCAATGTTGTTAATCTTTTCTTAAACTTTCCCTTACTTTACAGTTCGAAACTGTCGTTCTGATAATCAGGTAAATTGAATTGCGAGAAAATTCCTGTGTAAATACCACGCACAAGGATTTAAAACATTCTAGAATTTCAATATATTAGCACAGTGAGAGAGAACACATCATAGCAATAACCAACGAGAGTATCATCATGTTAAACTATGGAGTAAATTTCAGATTCAATCACAAGTCTATCACACATATCGCACTCACATTTCATTCCTTCCATGGTAACTGTAACAAGTGCGACGAATTTTCTTTCCTTAGAACTTCTGTCTAAAATTCGTCATCCCGAGCTGTTTCCTTGACCATCCTTTTAAAACAGATTTAGAATTGTACACTCTTTCACAATTATTTAACCAATATGTACGCACCAGAGTTCCACCACGGTTTTGCCTGTGCATTGATTAAAAGTTTAAATTTCGTTCGAAACTTTAGATCGTCGCTATTTAGTCTAATGTTCCATGACACAACCGCACACGACAAAAGCGCAATGACAAAAGCGCACACGCCTAAACTCCACGAACATAAATGCATATGAAAAAACTGCATAGCGCTATAAAGCTCATATTGACTAAACCCTACACTGACAAAACTGCAAGTTGACAAAAGCCCACATAGGAAAAAATAACATGTTCAGTTTTGACCATGGATGTGCAAATTAAGAAGTAAGTTGTTAATTTTGCTAAACTATGTTTTATTATTTTATCGCCTTGATATTTTTGTAACTATCTTAATCACAAAAATATGCTGTCATGCGTTATACATCATAGTATTTTCGTATATAGTTATCGTGATTTCCATTATATAAATATTAATGTTAAAATTTTCTTGTGTAGTGAAAGACCACCATAATTATAAAATCAGATAGTGACTGATTAAGCGTTTCTTTTACGTTGTATAACTATCTAGGCATGTCAAACATCCTTATTATGGAGTTTCACACAGTGACGGCTTCAACCATCGATTTAAATGTGATATATTTGTTTTATTAATTTTTAAACATTTAAATTATCAAATCCTAACTTCATTTGGACTTTTCCCAAGAACTTTGGACTTCATTTCCCAAGAATGACTTTATACAAGGAGGATATAAAATTATTAAATTTATTAAATATCAAACGATTGGCTCTTAAAATCACTAGCTATTCAATAGTAGTCGTCAGACGTGCACCAATAATCTAAGACATTAATCATAAACTTCTTTCTTGTGTCGTTACAACTGTGCGGAATCTCTTAGCTTTTTATTACTTGCAGGAAAACATCATAATATTATTTTAATCCTCCATCTCCCTGATTCCAAAGACTTCCGACGCATTGATATTCAACGCGCGTTCGCAAACGAAGCAGCCTGGGGCTGTGGGGACCAAAATAGTCGCCAAGCACCGTTTGCCGCCCACTGCTGGATCTCAAGTCCTTTATACTCAGCATGTCTGCCGCGATCCTTTTCTTTGTGAACCGCGAAGAGACCACAATACATAGAAAGCCCATCATTCTTTGAAAATCCTGTCTCAGATACGCATAATAAGAAGCATTGGAAGCGCGATCACGCACTCCACGGATTAACGGGCGGATGCAACATCATACGCATGCGTCTTCGGAAGCTATGGACGAATATATTCGCTATATAAGGCCCGATGCTCCTCATGTCCACCAAGTCATCAAGTACATAGACCATCCTAGCAAAGATGTATTCCCGTCAAGGAGTGAGCATGGACCAGCGCCGATGGCTTCTCGTAGCAGTCATCTTCGCCCTACTGGGGCTTGCCTCCGCGTGCTTCATTACCAATTGTCCTCCAGGGGGAAAGAGATCCGACGTCGCCTTCGGAAGAATCCCGTTAAGACAGGTAATGCTTCTGGTAGCTTAGAATAGCGTAATCAATCTTTAATTATGGCTATCCACTACTAGAGGTTTTCCCGCATGGCGACCCACAATACATTCACGAGACACGTCAAACTCTTTCTTTATAAACTATTCGTGAATAATAATTCAAAAGACTCCATTAAACCATTAAAAAACTGAGTCAGTCTAATGCGTATTTAGTGCTCAATGAGCCTCAGTGGTCTCATATACTCTAATCATGCATGGATAAATTTGACGGAGAACGAAACGAAGGTTTTGTGATTAAATACTTCTTCAGTTATAATGAGTGATTTTTCGAGGTTTGAAAGTCTGTTTTTAACGTTCTGTGACATTAGCTTTAATTTACGTTCCCCCAATGCATGAAATATTTAGTATTTTTCATGTATTTAGAAAAAAGTGCTGATGAGGTAGTTGCTCCCGCCTCTTTTCAATTAATTCTTTCCCTTTACTGTGGTTCATTGGATTTATTTAACAATTTCTGTCTTTTAGGGACCCTAAATTTCCACAAATATTAGCAAAAAATAGTATGCCTCTTAAAAATGAGGTATGATATGCATAACCATTGGAACATTAATTTTGCGCAGGTATAACGTTTGTGGGTAAGCAGTGGGAACAATTTTCTTATTGTTAGGTAAGATTTCAGGCTTTTCCGGTGGATATATTGTTGAAGGAGTATTTCTCGGGATGATAACCGGGTTGCTTCATTAGGTGAGGCCAACGTTTCGGCTGCTGTCACTGCAGCTATCTTCAGGACTAGTGCCGAAGAGAATTTCGTTATTTAAATAATTTCCGTTGCTTTTTCGATAAATAACAGATATAAATGGACATCTTCGTATATAAACACCTGTTGAAAAGCAAAAAACAAATATTTCATATTTCTCGGAAAAGTCTCGGAGCTGAAGTATTAGAGATCCATTCCTCAAAACTTTTCGTGAAATTGACTTTTTCCTCCATGGTATTGCCTCTACAACATCAACGTTGAAAATTCCGCTCACTTTGAGAGAGTAAATATTCCAAGGAATAGCATGTGTTTAAAATTACTTACCAAAATTATGTGCAGTGTTACGTATAAATTAAATCGAAGAGGATAGCTTGGGATATTTCCGAACTCCTTGAACTTCATGATCTACAATCAATACAAGATCTAAAAATTCTTTTGAATCAGTACGTTACATTTCATCGTCGATACACTGTTGTTCTACCCTTACTCCGGCAATAATTATTAACGCAGCATATCTTTGTAATATATTTAAAAAATAATCTTTTTATTGGTAAGGAAGTTGAGAAAATTGGAATGAGCCAATGAGAGCATCTGCGACACATTCGCTTATTCGTTTTCTTTTCACCATTCAAATATTCCTCAGATTCTTAGAAATAACATCACAATTAATAAGTCTCAGTCGTCCTTAAAAATATTAGAAAGATCAGTCAAAAAATTTCAGATTAAAATAAAACTCAGCATAAACATAAACAAGATTAGTATCGGTAGACGCAGCAATTCAAAGTAAAGCCTCATTTAAAATCAGAGAATCATCATTTAGCCGTATTTGTTCGTTGCATGCTTTGGTTAATTGTGTCCAGCTTTGATTTCTGATTGTGAGAGAATGGACAAGATTTTTCAAACTTTCTTTAATTCTGTAAGATAGAAACTGAAAATGAGATAAATAAATGAACTACGAGTTGCTTTAAAACAAAATTACTATGATTAAATTGTGGGTGAAAAATTACAAATTTCAATAATGATGGTCGACGATTCCTTACATGCTCACGCTGCCGCTAGTTTACAAGCTGAATTAAAGCCATCCAATCACTTTGAAAAAAATTCCAGTCTTTTCCCTCCGAAAGGAAACGTATTTTTCCTCTAAGGAAAAGAAAAAATATATGTGTATAGTTTAGAAATGGACAATTTTTCAATGGAAACTAGTTATTATTTGTAAGAAATTAATATATTTTAGTTTCCGCAACAAAAATTAATTAAACAAATTAAATCTACACAGGAGGCCGTGATGTTGTGGAAAGTCATGAAAAAATCGGTGTTTCATAAACAAAAATAATTTAATTAATTTGGGACTGGTCCTTATGCTATTTCTCAAGTCTCTTACTGGTTTTCTGAAATTTTCCTCAGTTTAACTGACACTTTCTTTCAAGTGCTCACGTTGCGGATTCGGAGGCCGATGCTTCGGACCCGCCATTTGCTGTTCACAGAAAACAGGGTGTATCTTGGCTGAGAAAAGCAATAACCTTCCCTTGCTGCGACCATGTGCCATCGAAGCCGGTCTGCCGGGAGCGTGCGTCAGTGGCAGCAAGCGTTGTGGGAACAGTGGAGGAAGGTGCGCGTCGGATGGGCTCTGCTGTAATGATGGTGAGAAAAGTGATTTGATATCTTAAGTAGCGTCAATAATAAAAAATCTACACAACTCAGATATTCATTTAAGGTGATTGACGTAAAATATACAGTAATGGAAATTTTCGACGGATTTTCCGGTGTGATGCGTTCCTTTGCAAAAGACGAATCTACCCTAAAAGGCACTCATAATTTTCAATTTTTACACGAAATTTTCAATGAAAAATTATTATTTGGTCTTCCCATAGTTTATCGCTGCGTAGCATTGGAAAAGCTAAAAATTAGCCATGGTTAAGCTACATTGCATACCAATTTAAGAACTTTGTATGATAAGAATCTAGTTTGCATTTGCTTCGATATTAGGAGCTATATTTCTCACGTTTGATCAACTAGCTTTTTTAGAACATAGGGGAAGATTCAATTATAGCATGGAACAAAGGCAAAGTTATTTTCAGTTGGAGAATTTCGTCAGGAAATTTACCTGTCTGCTAAAGCCTTTTTTGTTGTTATAGTTTTTGTTTATTATAACTTAAAAATATTTATTCAAACAAATAAACGCTAATAAATAATTAATAAGATGCATCATCTCTCAGTATCAACCTTTCCGTAATTTTAAATCGAATTGGAGATGAATATAAATACATTTTCCAAATGTTTGAATGCTTTCTTTCACCACTTTGAAAAATAATACAGAGTTTCGCAAATAGTATAATTTCCTATGCTCCTTGAGGGCTGCAAGGGGAGTTCTATTTTACGCCAGTAAATACAACGTGAATAGATTGTAATTAATTGATTTAAATAGGCGATTACTATGGCAGGATTGTAAAAGTATTTCACAACGATAATTATGCTATTCTATGCCTTATATTTTCTGTCGTCTGCAGTTTCCTGTAGCTTGGATTCTTCCTGTAAAGCGCATTCCACGGCACTAAGTTCTGCATATCCTGACTCAGCTCATAGCAACGCGGTAAAAGAAATGATTCCAGCCAAGGACTACACGGAAGAATACGGAGGAATGGACAACAGCATCAACAGATTTTGAAGCAAACACTTAATACGAATTTATTTATTTTTAATATTATTGATAAAATGTAATCTAAAAAATAAATATCGATAGTCACGAAACGAACTTTCATTGAAAATAAAAGTTGATGAAAACCGAGATTTTGCGAATAATAAGACTGATATAAAAATAAGCTTGAAATAAGGTGAAGCATACTACACAAAATAATATGCAGGTTATTTCAGCGATACGATATTGGCAGGTAAAGCTTATAAAGACAGGAAGGTAAATATTTAAAATATTCTCCCGCTCAATAAAATTTAATTACGAAGGTAAAGATTTGAATTTCCATTTTACAGCTTTATTTTTACTGATTTTCATTCCTTTAGTTTTCCTTAGAAATCGTCGCATACAAATTTTTCAGAAAGAAATTTATGAAATCAAAGCTGTTGAAGATAACTAATTAGATCACACCTTAACGTTGGTCGCCAAATCCTCTTTGGATAGCTTTTATGACAAGATTGAAAAGCAGAAGGCATGTAAAGAAGTTTGTACGTTTTTGGAGGAGGATTTCTTTGAAATGGATAAACAAGAAAAATATACATTAAGTAAAATATATTTTTGTTTGCAAAATGCCTTAAAAGAGTCAGTGAGGTTATGAAGATTTAATGACTCATTCTTCACAGTCCATTCGATTGCCATCGCAAAAGTCCTTCCGTACTTAAAAAGTAATCTGCGAGATGATCTCCTAAGTCACTGTCAGTCTTTGTTCGTCTGCTACATGCCACTCTAGTTAAAGTAAGGAAGCCTTGAGACATTTACACATCTTCTGAGATGAAACCCTCCTATTCTCGCACCACATTATGTAAGTTTACACCTGCTGTCATATTGCCTGTTGAAAATTACTTAGACACTTCAGGGAATATGGAAAATTCCCAACTTGTTGCTCATTACACTGAAAGCACATTCAACTTATCTTCTTGCCTGACATAGACGATAATCATAAACTCGCTTCGTCTCGATGAGGTTATGTCCTGCTTAGGAGCGCATAAGGATTTCTGATAAGGAAAACTTTTCGTCTCCCACGAATACAAAGTGGAAATCTTAGCTGCATTTGAGCAAGGGACAAGGTTGGGGAATTCGTAGCTTTCTTTATTGTTAATCGAAAAAAGAAGTTCCCTGGATTACGGATGAGTTGAATTGTCCTTCCCGTATACTACGTCGTCATAAGTGAAGAGATAATCTGATGCGACGATGGCCATAAACACAACCGAGAAGTAAACTTTGTAATAAGATTCATTGGGCCACCGAGGAGAAATCTTGCCATGAACATTTTTGCCATCGACTGTTCCGAGGAAATAGGGAAAAAGTGCAGATTTCCTGATTCCTCTAATATATATTCCTCTGCCATATTTCTTCTGTTGGAAGTGAAAGAAATTCGCCCTTTAATCGGTCCCGTAACATGTTGCAAATCAAAAGTACCGGTTAACGTATATTATTTATTCCCATTCTATACGTGTAATGAAGGTCCGTAAATGCTACTCCGATTGCATGGTAGCTGCGATTAAGGAACATCATTACAATTAAATAAATATTTCGTGATAACAATTTATGAGAATCGTCCTATACTTCATATTTTATGATAGCTAATCTTTCCTCTGTAAAAACATTCCTGTCCTGACGTTCTCACGGGTTTCTTCAATTACTATAGATAGAAATACTTTACTACGAAATGTATGCATAGGCAATAGAGATTAATAGTCACTATTACTAAAGGAGCTTACTCATTGAATGCTCAAGATGATTCATTGATGATAGATTTTCACTCATATTATTACGCGACAACTGATAGATTCAGCTGTATACTATTTCAAGAGTATTTGCTTTCTCTCTGGATTTAATTCACAAAACAAGAGCTGTTGCTGCTATCTTTTCAACCACTAAATTTAAGATATCAACTGGTTAATTCCTTACTTGTGAATTCCAAAAACCTCAGCACCTTCAACATAGTCATATATTGGACGTTTCTTTTGATTCTAAGTCATAATAGGCTTCAAGCAGACTGAAATACATAAAATAAAATAATAATAATTTTTAATAATAAATGAAGATGAAATCTAAGTTTTTTTCAAAGCGTTATGAATTGAGTTCTAATTTTAGTCTAGCAATTAATAATTTTACAACTATAACAATGCAAAAGTGTACAGGAAATTTTAAAATTAACTTAAAAATTTTAATGTTAACCTAGCGATTAATGAATTAGAATTTAGATCATGATAAGGATGAGAAAACAGCTTACCTAGCCATATCGAGCAACCTGATGTTTTCATAATACCGGTCATGCCGCTGAATTTAATTTGATGTTCCTTTGTCTATCTAACCAGAGAAACAGTACGCGCTAATTATGTCAAGCAAATTCTTGTTTGATAATTTTCACCGGTATTTATTTCACTGTAGATCTCTGCCGACCAGTATTGGAATTCATCCATGCATTTATGTTCTTAAAGTTAGTAAACGCAACATATATAACTCTCATCATGCAAACAGAAAGCAAAATGTAAGAAATAACAGTAGAGAATGTGGAGCTTTAGTATTTGCTCTTGGGATTGGGTTTGGGTTGGGATTTAGTTGGTTATTTAAAGATAAATCTAAATTATTGGAAAATTGCTTACAAATATTTCCGAATGTACTCGCTGCGAAAACATTCGGCCCAGTAGACCCACCCGAACCTCCAAACTTAAGTAATTATAAACGATTCAATTTCATAGCTGATGTTGTGGAAAAGTGTGCGCCGTCTGTTGTGTTCATAGAAATCAAAGATCAGAGAAGGTAATCTTCAAGTTTGAGGAGTAAATAAATTCTAAATTTAAACTTTTTTTTACATATTCCTTTTCATATTCCAGGTTAGATTTCTTTAGCGGTAGATCCCAAACGGCCTCTACTGGATCAGGTTTCATCGTTCATGAAGACGGGCTTATACTAACTAACGCACATGTGGTTATAGATAAACCTAATTGTAGTGTTCAGGTATCAGTATATTGTACTCTTGGATCATTAGCAAGGTTCGCACTGAACAAGAGCTAAATATGTAGTATCGTCCTTTCTAGGTTAAACTGCATGATGGACAAACATTTACTGGTGTTGTAGAAAATGTTGATCTCAAGTCGGACCTCGCTACTGTTAGAATACCATGTGTGAGTAACTTAGGTGACTTGCTGCAGTTATAATATTTATTATCACTTGATGTTCTTCAAGAGACTGGAATTGCTTCTGAGTGTTTTATAATTTGATTGTCTTTACTATTATAACCATTGGTAATCGTTGTGTTTTTGCGTCTTTTATTTTCAGAGGAAATTGCCTGTCATGCCCCTTGGATCATCCTCCACGATTAGACCAGGAGAATGGGTTGTAGCCATTGGAAGTCCTTTGTCATTATCTAATACTATTACTGCTGGTGTAGTAAGCAGTGCAAATCGTGGAAGTGCAGAGCTGGGCATGAGAGGAGTTGATATGCAGTACATCCAAACTGATGCTGCTATTACTGTAAGTCATTGAAACCTAATTTAAAAAATAATTTATTGTCTTTCCTTCCCCTCACTGTTCATGTAAGATTTATATAAAGTCATTCAGCATGTTTCAATTGTGAATCTTACTTTTTGTCATTGATTGTATATTAGATGAGTAGTTTATCAGCTGCATGCTTATTGTGATGAAAACATTAAATTAATGATTGACTTTTTAAATTAGTGTATTCTTTGTTCAACTTCTGTTTCCAAAAAGAAACTGAAGTAAACATGAAGTGGCAGACCTGGGTTCAAGTCCCATGTTGATATTTTTGGCCACTGTTTCTCAATGGATTTTTAAGTTGCACCTTGGCACATGCCAGATAATTTAATATATATCAAAATCCTAGAATTATGAAATTATTTTATAAAATTTTTTTCATATCACCTGCAAGAACTTTATATCTTTTGATCAGGAATAGGTTATGCTTGTAGAGAGCCTTGGCTCAATTAATGGATCAAAGCCACCATCTATATATAAAAATATAAAATTGAAAGTGAATGAAAATGTTTCTATCAAATAATCAAAAATATATATAATTTAAATTATATGTATGTATTAATGAAATGAGTATTACAATGGAAAATTAACTCATTTTTTATGGTAATGTACATCAATTTGCTGTATAATTCATAGAAATATATACCATACTCATATAAAAAATACATGGAAATTTATATTGCTACATTGATAGCTAGACAAGCACAGTATTTGCTTCCAAGTGTCTAATTTGCTATAATAATCACTATATAGATAAATTGCTCTTAGTAATTAATAGATTGTAAATTATGTATAGAAGTCTGATGCATTTGACATATTATAAAATATTTACTTTGAAATAAATTACATAAAGAAAAAGTTGCTCCTTAAAGAGTGACAGCAAGAAGATGAAGAATTTTAAATTTTTTTAACAAATGCCTGAGAAATAATCAAATCCTTGGTCATATTACAAAATATATACCAATTTTTAATAACTGTATAATAATTAATATTTTAAATAATGTGCTAAATCACAGTTATATCTCTTGAATTGGGTATTTACTTAATTTATTCAAGTTTGGAAATTCTGGAGGACCTCTTGTGAATCTGAATGGAGAAGCTATTGGAATCAACTCCATGAAAGTCACGCCAGGCATATCATTCGCAATTCCCATTGATTATGCCAAGGAATTTCTTAAGAAAACAGCAGAAAATGGCCCAATGGGCTCTGGTAAGGGTCTTTATCAAAAGTTGGTTTTTATACCCAAAACTGTTGGGTCACTCCATATCAAGTGGTGCAGAAAAAAATAATTGGTTGCTAAAAATAATTAATATTTTTTGTTGATACACTATATATTACAGTTACTTTTAATAAAGTATCAATGTTGGCAAGATTACTGTTTACCTGCAAACGCAAAAAACCGCATGCAGCCAAGTACAAAATGGCAGCCATCTCCTCCAAACAGTAAACATTAAAAATATTTAAAAAATACTTTTGAACTCTCTAAACTTAAGGGTATCTACACACCAAATATCAATTTTTTCTGAGTTGGTCGAGCAACCAGTGTTGGACCACTTGGTATGAATTGACCCTGTTGATGAAAAATCATGGAAAACATATGCCATTTTTTGTCTCAGGGGCTATCAAAGGTAAAACACCTGCCAGGAGGCGATTTATGGGTATAACTATGCTCACTCTTACACCGGAAATACTGGTTGAGTTGCAGCAACGCCATCATCAAGTGCCACCAGAAGTCTCACATGGCATTTTGGTTTGGAAAGTAGTTGTGGGTTCTCCTGCTTACAAGTAAGTTTGCCGTAGTGCTAGATAATTATTTATTCCCTCCACCTTTGTTTAGTAACATGCTGGCTTGTTTTATTTTAATCTATTTGAATTCCAAAACAACTTTTATTGTTTCTGATTATAGTGCTGGCCTCAGACCTGGTGATATTGTTACCATAATTAATGGAAAACCTGTTCACTCTGCTCAAGATGTCTACAAGGCTCTTGATGAGAAAGGAGACTTACAATTAAAAGTTGTTCGCCCTGGTTCCATAAAAGGATTTGATATTACAGTACATCCGGAAGATTAAATCTTTTGGAACTTTATTTTTGAAGCTTATACTGCCTCTATGATGGCAGCTATTCAATAAAGAATTATATTTTGATTGAAAATCATTGGGATTTAAATACTTATCAGTTATCAAGGTATGATTTTTCATCATTGCTCATAATAACCAGTCCAATGTTATGATTGAGAAGTATAATATCTTCATTGATGCTGCCCTGCAATGAAATTATATGGAAATTGTTAAATTGGATTGGTAATTGAAAGGTTTTTTGATCTTTCTCTGTAGCGCTTTAATCATTATGTTTTTCAAAGATTTAAGTGTGGAAGTAAATATTCTCTTAACTTTTGTTATTTCTATTTTTATTTGAATTTACTTTCTCTTTCTCCTTGTGCATTTTTCAGCTTAGTTATTTAAGCTGGACTGATTTGTTGTACTTGACTTGAAATTTTATTGTGATATAGGAAGTGGTAATGTTATTAAATTGGTTGTTTACACTTTTGCTACAAGGAATTAAAAAATGTTAAGAGTGATCTAGTCCATATATTTTGTTAACTCAACGATATTGATGTTCTACTGGTATACTTTATTGAAAAATTACCTGACATGGGATGGTTGAAAGCATACTGGGTTATTACCTAATATGTTATGAGAATTTATAAGTGCATTGTGTTCTTCACAGGATGCTAATTTTGATTTTTAAGCATCATAGGATTATGATATTAAAGGTATGTGGCTCACCTATTATGAAAAAGTTAGACTCTGGATGCATAACTTTAAAGTTAAACTAATATAAAGTCAAGATTTAACTGCCTCAAATAGTGCCATGATTTTTGGCTATATAAACAAGAATCCTGCTAGCTCAAGTTTGTGTGATTAATTTCTATGGAAGTGGTGGAAATTGTAGAGGTCATTGAGTCATTACTTTTCATGCATAATATGATCATTAGTGGAACAAAAATATGCAATATTCTGTTGTTATTCTTACATCCAGAAATTGTTCTGAGGAAAGGTAGTACTCCTTAGATTATAGAGAAAGGTGCTGAAAGGGCACTTGGGTGATTCCTGGAAATTGGCACTTTCAAATTCAATGCTCAAGATTTACAGTCTCAGAGTCTGTATGCATCATAGAGGAAGGGGTATCTTTTATCACATCTTCGGTGCACGGCTATGATGGTTTTCAAAAGAAACTATTTAGGAGTTAAAAAGTTGTGAAGTCATAAAATCTCAGGTAAGTATTATTAGTTAAATTACGAAATAAAAAAAGGTTAATATTTCTGAAACAAAGATTCAAGACAGCCAGTATGTCATGGCTTATTAAATATAAGCATTTCCTTGTATAAAACTTTATTGCACTGCAAGAAATACATTTTGTATTGTTAGATATGCTTCATGATCGAGATATCATCCAAGAATTTCATCATAGGATGGAGGCATCAGGTGCACTGCAGTGTCTACCAAATAATTTACATCTTTAACTTTTGCAAAAAATTCTTCTCATTATACATAATGAAGTAGCAACATTACTTAAGTTAAATAATTTCTAAATTCTGATTTCTAGTCAAAGAGATTTATATTTCTAAATCATTTTCCTAAACAGTGGACAATTACCTTATTGTTAAAAAATCAAATCAAGACTTACATGATTCAGAAATACCAATACTATATTGAATCTCTTGACAGGCACATAATAACTGAGAATAAAAAGGGACACCATAAACATTTCTGCTGTCGTAGGAAACGAGGATCATTTCATGTCTTCCAAGATTTCTCAATAGAAATGAGGAATGAGAATGACATTGAACTAACAAGTTTATTATTTAAAATATGTTCAAAGTTTTGGCGCACCAATCCAAATAATTCATTAACATAATTATAATAAAAGGATTTGATGAAACAGGAGGAGACTAACTTACAAAAACCTGTAATCATTAAATACGTGGTCTGTCTTGATTATAAGATGATTGTCACAAAAATGACTAATTAAATTAAGTCCATAGACACTAAAATACCCAATTACAGCTAATCTAGGTCTCATGAACACAAATTACATTAATTTGATGACGAGACAAACTAGCATGCTTGTCCAGTCACAACCACAATTGTAACACTATTTGTAAAAATATGAAAAAACCTTCAATGCATTACGTTCGGTTCCTTGTTATACGGCAATAATTACATCACTAGATAAGACTTAGGACATTTTTTTATTTTTTCTTATTTGAAGGATACTATTTTCTCTTATACCCTTTTATTTTGAGAGATATTGAACAGAATGGGGCCTTTTGTAAGAAAAGACTATCCAATCTAGATACACCTTCACCTAACACTGTCCAACTGTAAGGATATTTAAAAGAAACTGTGGATTAGAGCAAAGAGTGGAGTCAGCTTTCACTCTGTCGAGCTAGCTTATTCCTCTGAATTGCTCTCTGCCTAGGAGTCTGTGCCTTTTCCTCCAAAAGCCCCTTTGGCTTGGAGTCTTTGCCTTTCACATCATCATCTCCTTTTTCTTTTTCCTCTTCCTTGTTCTTTTCACTTGAGCTTTCTTTTGGATTCTCAACTTTCTCAATATCTTTTTCTTTCTCAAGTCCATTTTCTTGAGATTCCTGTTTCACATGCTCTGAACAGGTGACCGATGTCTTCCCAGCCACGTCTACAGAAACATGGTCACGGCAAAATGAAAAGGAACACTCAGTACAGCTGAAATTGGGCTTCCCCTTGCACTGCACACATTGATGCAAAGGACACGTCCATTTTCCTGAAAGATAATTGTATTTACATGATTCATGAAAAACACTGCCAGTGTAATTAATGATGTTGGCCCACAGAGAATCAATCATGATATTTGTAAAAGAATGTTACAGAATGCAACATGGGGTTGGTTCACCTTAACAAGAGGAAATTAATGAAATGGTTTTTCAAGTAATATTTCAGAGGCAGAAGGTTGAAATAGGCAATAGATTATCATTGAATTTTAGATTAAAATACCATTGACTAGTAACATACTATTTTATAGAAGGCTTTAATTTATCTTAACTTAAAATATTACAAGGATACTTGGAATTAAGTTAACATTCTCTCAAACTGCTACTAAAATCTAAGAGTATTTAGGAATAATGATTAGATATGCAACCCATTGATCTCCTGAATGGCACTGCCAATCTCTAATAGATTTAAATGATTAAATCTAATTCAATAATGCAATAGTACAAATCTGGGGTGCTCCACAGGTGAATTATGATCAACCTATCAATTGTCCAAGATAAATTCTATCAGAACTGGCCATTGAGAAGATTCTAAACTTTTGAAAAATATTCATTACTTGTTTTAAAGTATATCTACATAAAATAATAAAGATGATAGAGTTCTAAATTATGTATATTTTTTCATAAAATGTAACAAGTTTTAAAAACCATTAATTATTTGTTTCAATGAATGCAAAAATTTTTTCTCCATGTTCAAAGCATAATTAAACAATTAATGTCAAAGTTGATCATAATAGGGTATGAGTTAGCCACTGTTATAACTCATCATTAGATGTTAATCTAAATTTATGCAATATCTAAAAGTAATAAAAATGCACGGGCCAAAGAAAACTCTGTTTAAAACAAAATGTAATTCCTTTAGCTTATCACATTTTGTTATTGATTAATTACACAGGTATAGAATCACATATATTAATTAATAAATAACAGCCTCACATAATTCATGAATTGATAAAAAATTTTAAAACATACAATGTAAAATATATACCATAACAGTGGAAGTCTTCCTCACTATCCCTCCACTTTGTGTTATAATTTTTATATCTTTCCTCAAAGACAAAAATTGAGACTATGTAAGCTAAATTATTAATAAAAAATATGATAAATACTGGATTAAGAAAACAGTTCATGGTAATGAGAGGAAACAGGCTAAACAAGATCCAACTAAAAATTTACTTAAAATGTCTTTAAATTCACCAATAATCTTCTTTCGAGAAAATGGGAGAATTGTATAAAAACTTAAGCAGAAAATAAAAAAATCATAGATACCTGCTGGTTCCTCTGATAGTTGTACACATGAAGGATGGTAGAGCTTGCCACACATTTTGACAGTACATGTTATCAACTCTCCACCATGTGAACATTTTTGGCATACTTGGTTCAACAGCTTAGAAGATCCACCCAACTTTTTCCTCTTCAATTTACGTTTCTTTGCAGGTACCTCAGGTGCATTTGATCCATTACCATTACTCTCCTCCTGTTCCGACTAAAGAGAATAAAGTCTCAAAAACAATAATTATTGCATAAGATAACATAAGAATATAAAACTAACATATTTCTAAAAGTGATCTACTAGGAGATTCTGGGCCATCATAAATATTTACCCAAATATCTCCAATATTGTTTTAGATCAATATGTGCCTGCTTTGATATTTTCAGCAGCTAACTAAACATCTTCACAGTCTAATGAATTTTATGTTTCCACTGCAGATACTCATTCTATGCAAACATATGATATGCAACTAAAATGATATTCATTAACTATTTGTTTATACAAGAAACCACAATCATTACAGCATATTTCATTATATAATAAAGAAATCTTACAAAATATTGCTGCAAATATACTTTGCAACCAGCTGCAAGGTACTTTACTAGCAATGAGCTTGAAGTATTAGGAATTATAAACAAACTGCTAACAATCATACAATAAATATATATTATTTATGGGTCCTTGTGATAGCTATGAGAAGAGTTACTTGACCCCTGAATTGCTAACTAACAAAAATTAACCAAGATGAGATGTCCAAAAATTTTACATTTAGGTCAATTTTAACTTTCCATAATTTGTAGGCCACAAATCACATGCTCTACTAATATCTAAATATTAAAAATTTACTAAATTAAGTTATTTCATTATAATGATACTTAAAAGGAGTATGGTGTTCCACAGTTTATAGGAGTTACAACTGAAATTTGCATTTTTGCACCTCATTTATGTGGTTTTGGATGGAAAATAATAGATAACGTTTGGGAGAAAACCAGCAACTGATCAGCAAGGATATTACAGGACTACACGTGACAAGCAGGTCTTGTTTTGGACCACCATGGGGGTAATATACCCTTCAACTTACCTTGGTTTTTGCTCCAATAAAGCGAATGCAATTAGGTGCACCACACAGGCATGGTCTACGTTCAGTGCCAATTACTTGAAGGTTATAATTGAAAGTTAATTCAGTTCCAGCAGGAATGTCACATAATGCAAATAAGCCTACACGAGTTTCTCCACCAACAGTCCACTTCTGAGTTTCACAATTTGGACTGCAGGAATGGTTCATGAATCTAAAGGAAAAAAAAATTTCCATCATATAGGAATATACAGAGGAAAATTTAATTTATGATACATTTCTAAAGACGTAAATGTTTAACTTGAAAATCTATTAAAGATGAAAAGCTAAGAGTGCAGAACAAAATGGTGCTACATTAAGATGCACATGCCAATTTTTTGAAGACTGATATTAAATGAATAAAAGAAACTGTAAGAATTAGGATAACAATTTTTAATAATGCAATGTAACAAACATTTAAGAGGTAACTAGTAACTATTCGATACTATTCTTTCCTTAGCAATTGAATTACTGACCAAATGAAGAATCAACACAATAAAAATAAAATCAACATGGAAATGTAGACAGCTAAAATTTATGCCCACTGTTATATTACCTTCCTTAATTAAGAAATATTACTGGCTCAAGGCGATTTAGTAATTTTTGGATGGTTTTATAATAAATTATGTGGATGAATCTCAACAAAAACTATTTTTGCGTTCTTCTCAAAGAGAAATAGGTAAATTTTCAAATCCATATTAAGATTTTCATTTTCGGTACACTAAATGTTAAAATCAATGTGTATAAGGCAATTACTTTGTAAGAATTAATTAATTTCCAAACTTCATGTTTCCATGCTTGATAGCAGGGTTTTACAAAGCATATAAAATGATATAATGAAGAAAGATACCAACTTCTGAACCCCATCAAACCTTACATTATAAAGTATTCTAAATATGTACGCCTCTATGAAATCAGGCCATGATTATTTTGCAAACAAAAAAAATAAAACCTAGATTGACTATATTAACTCATAAATTTAATAGGTCATCGAGAGTTATGCAGTCAAATGCAACAAATTTAACACTTCAGAGCTTGCATCAATTTTTTGTAATGTGAGTGCTCATGTGGAGTGTATGGTACACCCCACACACTATTTTGAGGAAAATTCCCTTTTCCTTACATTTAGAAATTTTTCATTTTCAGGCTCTGGAGATGAATGTTTTTCAACTTTCTTCAAACCTTCAACTATTTTATGCAAAATTTTGTTGAATTATACATTATTTTCCTAAAACTTACCCTCAAGCTCACATGCCCCTAGACCCAAACCAATACATCAATTAAGTGAAAAATTCTAGACATTCATGTTCAAATCATTCTCTTACTAAATATATCACAGTATTATGTTCTAAAAAACTCAAAAAGGGCAATATGGAGATGGATAGGAAGGATCCATCCTGCGAATCGAGGCAGAAGGCAGGGTAAGTTTTACGAAAATACTTTATAAATCAACGAGATTTCGCATAAAATAGTTGAAAGTTTGAGGAAAGCTGGAAAACATATCCATTTCCAGACTCTAAAAAGGCAAAATATATAAATGAAAGGAAAAGGGTATTTTTCCTCGAAATAGAACCACAGGGTGTACTATACCATATTCCTTTCGTCTCCAAATCATTTACACAAATCTCCTTATTTTTTCGAGGAATGATGTTGTACAACTCACTTCCACAAGAGATAAAAGATTCCCCAAACCTGGCAACTTTTCAAAGAAATCTAAGAAAATGTCTCACTGACAATATGATTTGAGCCACAATGATAGTTCCTATAATTGTCTTTCATTTATTTGATATTTCTGTACTGTTTTTGATTTTAAGTAATTTTTGTTACATTTTTATAATAATATCTTTTAGTAAATTTTTTCTTCTAATAATGTTTTTATATCCTAAAGTAGTATTCATGTTTTCTTGAATGGTTACCATGTATTTCTTTTAATGTATTTAATCAATAGCCTTGGGCTAATAAAGCTTATATTATTATTATACACCCCACACGAGCAATGAAGGATTAACAACAAACATCAACAAAAATTTACCATGCATACATACCTGGATAAATTACCCTTAGGTCCAGCATCAAGTATGTGATCTTTATCAATAGTTAAAAAGTAATAGTTTTCATCTTTCAAGCGATGCATGCGTTCAATGCGCCTATGACACTCAGCTTCATTGATCATTTCTCCAACATATTCAATTACAAAATCTCCTTGGGATATGTCAGCTAACGTTTTTAAACCCCATCCGCGACCTTCAGTGCGACATGTTGCCAAAGGTGGATACTGTCTTTTCTGAAATCGCTGATTGCAGCAACGTTCACCAGCACGGCAAACATTGGGATCACATTCCACCATAAGCATCCTGCCAAAAAAAATCACACATTAGAAATACCACAGAACCTTAACGAGACGCTGCTTCATTTCCAAAATTAGGAAAAGGTCTGGAAATGAGTAATATCCAGCCAATATAGTTGGATATCAAGGAAGATATCATTCATGTATTCTGATTTCTTTAACCTATAAACAGGCAAGTGGGATCAAATTTGATGCCACACATTTCATTCATTTTCTTGCTCAAATATATTTCAGGTTTTGTATACATATAAACCTACATTTTCTCACTGTGCTCTATCATAAAGGAAACTATTTATTATCATATTTTTTCTTTAAAAATTTGAGTTTTTAAGTTTAAACTTTAAACTTGTAACTCTTTAAGTTCATGGATTTTTTTGGTCATTTTGGGTCATTTTTGACCTCAATTGTCAAGTGATGACACCTACAACATTTATTGCCTTAAATATGAGGCTAACAATACATTATAATACAATATTATATGTTGAATATGAGATGGTAGTAATACATGCTCATGCTGCAAATGTTAGTCATTAAGTGAATGCCTTTTTCTCCCACCATTTACCCTATGTTTGATAGCAGGCACAAATATAATTGTAAGTGCTGTGAATGAAAACTATGACAATTATTGATACCTGTTCAGACAATTTGGTTCTTGGCTGCATGGTTTCTCAGTCTGAGGATCACAATCACAAGGTGTATCACCATGAACCACTTCAAAGGGCCTCACGTCTCCTACAGGCTTATTGGTTTTGATGCGAACAAACTGAGGTGGTTTCAAGCAATTGTTTCGACCAGCCATGCTAGCAGCTTCCCACTCTTTTTTTTCTTTTGCACGCTTTTCATAATAGATGGCTGCTTCTTGCAAAGCTCTGGCAAATAGGGCATCAGTACCAGACTTTGGAGGGGCTGTCTTAGCCGAGTCCTTCAAAGATGAAAAACATTGAAATCAATAAATCAAACTCACCAGAATATGCAGAACGATAAAAATATAAATACAGATATGTATATCAGTCCATTAGACTATAAAATATTAGATCATTAAGGAATTGATCAGTAGCAATAATATGATAATATATTTTAATTTGGCAAGAAAAGTAAAGTTATTTCCTGTAAAAACTACCTTAAATCGCAAAAGGATAGTACAAAAAAGCAAGAAATATAAAGATATAACACTATACAAGTTAAAAATACTTAATAAATGACAACACAAAAACTAAAAATTGTATACCATTAATTTACTAGTTATGATTGATTCTCCATACAATTATTGCTGAATAACTTAGTAAAAGGCCTATAAGAGACATACTAATTATTATCTATGGCATAAAAAATTTCAAAGAAAAAATCTTAAGCTAATCTATGCACAACAGAGATTTATAATCACTAAAAGATCTATTATTTGAGGTTACAGTAAAACTTCTACAAAATCTCTTTTAAAGATTTTATCAGTTAATTCAATTAAAACATTGAAATCAATATTCTTTCTATACAGCTTGACAACAACTGTAACTTACAAGTATAGTGAATACTGTGATAAGAGTAAACAGGAATAACTCTTAAGAAAATCAAACAAAATTTCACACAACGGATACTGTTTTCACAAATCGGATATCTACAAAAATTTTACTTACTCCTTCTTGATAAAGGAATGCTCTGCCGTTGTTCACCCAGTAGTGATCATGAGACCCAAAAAAGCGGACAGGAAATTCTCCCAATGAGTGAGGCAGCTGCTGTACATTCTCTGGAACTTCACGGGGGTACAGTATTTGAGCTGGCCACCAACGATACCTATTAAGAGGCAAAAAGCCCTCTGAGGTAACTAGTCTGACTCTGATCACCCTTGAAATAACAAATATATAAATTGAAAATGATTATTAAGAGGTTAACTAAGAAGCCATGAAAACTTTGGAGATGAGATGTTGCCTAAGCTTCATCTTATCTCTGGATTTATTCTGGAAATGGTACTATTAATGGTAACCGCTGAAAACCTGGAATATTAAAGCTTATTGTTTTATACACCAGTTAAACTGGAGTAATATAATAAGGTAATTAAACATTTCTGTAAGACTACCTCATTATATTAGTCTGGTTTTGGCAAGAACATACTCCTGATAACTTATTTGAAGGGAAGGTTTCAACACCAATAAACTAAATATTCTACCGTGCAGTAGACATTTTTCCAGAATAAATAGCAAAGCAGAAGTATAAAAGACTTATAATGATATTAAAATTTAAAGTGCTTTCATGCGATTGCAAAAAAAATTCAGCAATAGATGTAAAAATCAGTACAAGAAGTCTGCACAGGCTTGGGCCATGTCAGGCTGGATAAGAGATCATTTTCATCAAGTTCAGAGTTGAATTTCAGTTTGTCATACCAAGCATTGTACAAAATAAGATGAAGACTTCTCAGATTTCATGAAGAGACTTCATCCTCAAGATGGCTCTGGAGACAAGACTACATACAACAATATTTAATGAGGAAATGATCAAGTTGGAAGCCTAAAATCTCCAGGATTTCTGCCTGGTTTGGTCCATGCCTCAAACAAGTGCAACACATCATATTTGCATATGGCAACTTTTCATTAAGAGTTCTAATCTCCTTACTTAGACTTAAATTTTCATGTAAAGTTAATACCAGGTGATGGTACTCTTGGTTTAATGGTCCTTTGTGAGATTTGTTAGCATCTGATTTTAAACTTTTTTCTTGACTCAGACTTGAAACAACACTTCACAAATCATTTATGATTTAGTTTGTTTTCATTGTTTTAATATTTTTATTTAATAATGTTAAGAAATGTTATTTATATCATGAGAAAATATTTAAAATCTAAACATCTATGTTCAAGGTAATTAGATATATTAATGAAACAAATATATTAATATGGCAAGTGATTCAACACCTAAAAAGCTACTACAGACTATTCATGCAAAATCAGAGGATTTGGAAAAAGACCAGATCAGACAAGAAATTAAAGCACCAACAGACTTATAACCAGTTTCCTCTAAGTTGTGCACCCGAATTAAACTTTTCTTAAATATAAAACAACTGACTTTCTGAGTGCTCAATATTTACTGAGTTGGGAAAAACTTAATCTGCAGATTTCCAACAATCTTTTAGAAAACTACACAGTGAATTTTGCACAGGCATTGATTTAAATTTCTTATATCACATGCAATGCTAGCTGTAAATTAGGAACCCTGCAACAGTTTGCATCTAGGAAGTTAAACTTAACTTTGAATTAGAATTTAATAGCTTACCTGCCAAGTTTAACCCATACTACTTCACCATACAAAGGATAGCGTGCAGAATCACAATCTTCACAAATATATGAGCCTTCTGGAGCAGTAATGTTTAAACATTGAGGATGAAATGAGGAAGGACATCGATCACAGCATATAAGGTAACCCCCCTTGGAACAGATGAAGCACCATGATGTATTACTGTGATGAGACCCTTTCTTTGGGATTTTATAATGTCTTTGACATAAAATCTGCGATCCAGTTAAAACAATGCAACCCGCAGGAAGGCAGAAATCTCCTGTTAGAAAATGAAAAGACAAATATAAGAATTTCAGAGGAGAGAAGAAGAGTTTATAACATATTTCTATGAGAGATTTTACTGCAATCACAGTTTACTGTGAAAAACATTTAAGATTCATAATTCTAAAAATCTGAAGTTGGAAATAATCTGTAAAATCATCATTAATTCATTAAGTTTCATTCATAACATATCGTTATCATTAAAATATAGTTCACGTAGGATAGCTCACAGGCCATGAGGGAAGTTGGGATGATAAAAAGAGGAATAGAGATGTAGAAAAGTGATAAGAAATGAAACTCTTAAGAAAATGCAGATAAAAAGTAGAAAATGCAAGTTCTATGCTAAGAAACCAGTCATCATTTACTTGGAGATATAAATACAATAATGTAACAATTCAATCACAGTAAAGGAATTTCTTTTCCTTTAAGTTTCCTCCATAATCTTCCATTTTCAAAACATATACCCTTTGCTTTCCTTTGGTTATTCAAGAGGAGCTTCCTGATGAGGAAGGTAGGCACTGGTCTACTTGATATAAAAGATCTAATTGTCAACACTCTCCAACTTAATTGGAGGAAATACACTTACTGGCTGCACTTTCACTGAGACCAAGTTCTATTTACTACCACTGACTACATCTCTCGCTCTTTCTTAGATACAGACAGAGTATCCATCAGAAATTAAGTATGAAAGTTATACCCATATATACACATTTGAAATAGATATGAAGAATGGATAATTCATTATTTTGGAAATAATTTTATTATTGGTATTTAAATATTATCATAAATTTTCACAAATTTATTGAATAAGTTAACAGTAAGTCCACTTAATTTGACTCCTACAGTCTTACCTGAATGATACGTGGCTGGACAGCGGATGCATCTCACTAACTTCTCAGCATGAGAAGTGTGCATTCGAGATTCCCTTGGGTCATCAGAGGCACATGTATGACAGCAATGAGCAGGACATGTGAAAGTCTGCCTGGACCACCATGCCTGTGGCCAGCGTGCTAAACATTCTTCATGATAGAAACGACCACAGCCATGTTGGTTACATTTCTTTCTATCATCATCCTTCTTTTCCACTCCCTGAAACACATTTAAGTATGGAAAGAGTAGATTAATATTGGGCCTGACACAACGTCGTGTGAATTTTCACAAAATTATTTTCATCTCTGTATGAAATCTGGAGGTTATAGGGTAAAAAAGAGGAAGAATTTCTTAAGAGAAGGGGAATTTTAATTAAATAAATAATTAGGCTATTGATGCAGGTGATATCAGAAGTATATGTTTAAACGGAGAATTCTTCAGCCAAAATTTTACTTGCAATCATAAACTAAAAATTGTATTGTGCAATGGTGAAGTATTACAATTACAAAAATACACAATGGATAATTAGGAAGATAAGAATCTAAATTTTTAAATGAAAATTCTCTCAATTATATGTATCTTACAATATTCACTGAAGCTAGAATTTCCAGAAATCAGGCAACTTTGAATTAATTTCTGCATGAATTATTCTTTAAATTGGATTACTTTACAAACACAGAGATCAGATAATAGGGCATGGTAAATTAATTGATGGAAAAACTTACTTCTTCCTTCCAGCAGGCACTGCAAGGTGGCTTTCCATCAACAACACATTCACCACATTTGAAGTCTTCACTGCCATCCATGCCTTTACTTTTGTCAGGAGCACATTTAGAATGGAAAAATCTCAAACAAGATGTTTTGCATTTGAGTAGCTCACCCCCAGGCTGCTCACACTGAATGCATACTTTGTCCATTCTCAGACCTTTGAACAACCCTCCTTGCTTGGGAGCTAAATTCTCTTTTGCAGCAAGGGACCTGCGAGGCTTTTTCCTTTTTCCTGCTTTTGGTTTGTCATCTGTTTTACTGACACTGCTTGCCTCGGATTCCACTTCCCCTGCTATTTCATCATCTTCGTCACTGCTCTTGATCCCATCTGAGCTACCATCATTGCTGCGAATATCATACCCAGCTTTCACAGTGTCTTCCAGTATTTCCCACCGCTGAAGAAGCACTTTCTCAACCCCCTCTGCATCCAAATCTGGATTCTCATCAACCACCCTCTCACGAAACTTGGCAGAGAAAGCTTCATAAGGTGTCAGAGACTTCTTCATCCTCTTCCTTTTCACTTCAAAATTCTTCTTTGTTCTCTTGCCTTTAGAGATACTTTTGTTTGGAGTGTCATTGTCTGATGAGCTTGGTGAACTGCTAGGATATCGTCTTTTCTTTCCCCTTTTCGGTGTTATCTTTGGTGTTTTTACCACTGATTTGTTCATCATTTCTTCTCCTTCATCTCTCAGTATATTAGGATACATGTTGGTAAAAGTTTCCAATCTATCAGAGCTGAAACATAGAAGAAAAATATTTTTAGGATAAGAATGATCAATAGGTTGTATTTTGAGCTTTGAGTCTTTCACTCTCTAGGTGTTCTGATATAGCAGCTTAGCTGGGTACTGCCCTGCGGTTAAATTACTTTTCTTACAACGCTTGAGTATCCCTGTGAAGTTGGTATGCTTGAGTGTAAATTGGGGGAAAATATGCAGGTTCAAATAAAACAAGATAAAATATTTGAATAAATAGTGTTGAATCTTTAAATATGCTCATTTATTGATTTAAATCATAGTAAAAAAATATAAATAGAAAATCGCAATTTGTATCAAATGAAAGTGACAATCAAGGGGATAGACATTAGAAATGATACAAATTTTTCTCAGTAAAACAGAAAAAACTAACTACATACCGGCTAAGGGGAGCCAACTTTTCTGCTTCTTGGATGGCAAACTTCCATTTGGGAATATTCTTAGGAGACACTTCAAAATCTTTCTTCCTGTGCTGTAAAAGAAACAGATTTAGATAAAACATAGCCATTCCTTTGGATAAATTCCAATGCTAAATAAGTATATATTCTATATTCACAGTCTATCTGGACTAGTTGAACTTGCACAAAGGAGAAAGATGAAAGGTAGTTGGAGCAAAGCCTTCAACTGTAAGGTGGCTGCAAAGATACCTTTGTATCACAATGAAAAATAAAGAGTAATTTCATATTTAAAAATGCTGATAAAGAGTTTTTAGAGAGATGCAACAGAATATTAACTCTTACTATTTATAATGATGATATGCTCTAAAACAGTGTAATGGCACTTATAGGATACAGTGTGTACCACTATAAGAGAGAGTGTTGAGACAGGTGGAGATGGAAAGGAACACATCATGTTGACACAACAGACAGAGATAAAAGAAGAGAGGGCACATAATTAAATAGAGATTAGTACGTAAATGCTGGGGCGAGGCACATAAATGGGGGCTTTCAAAATGAAAACTGGCGACATACATAAACAAGAGGCTCAGAAATGTATCACGGAATGATGGGAATAACTACAGGTGAAAAAATGGTATAATTAACAGTGAGAGAAATGCAAGTCAGAAGGGGGTACAAAACAGCCTCAAACAAGAAAACAGGAATATCTGTGTTGGACACCTATCTATGAAGAGATCACTTGATGGTGGTAGAAATAAAAACTGATCTAGTAAACATCAAAATCAACCTGGTGCATATACTCACAAGTGGTGATAGCCAGAATGAGTAACATTTTGTAAGCATCAGTAAGTAAGAGAGCTTAAGTAAAGAAATGCTTGGAGAAATAAATGAAATTGGTGAAATAGGGTTCTTAACAAATCTCTGAGATGCATTAAAGTACTTTCAATATCAGAGAAGTTGATAATTTTAATGTAGCAAGGGATTAGCCATAATAACTTGAAATTTCACATACATAAAATATCATGACTTTGAAACTTTTCTTTCTGCAATAAAATTAGAAAATATGGGTATGACTTCAAGATTAAAAAAAGGTCCACACATTCATGATGTTGTCCTATAGCTACTTTTCTAACAGCTACTTGACATTACAAAGAATACTAATGATGATTATTCAAATGATTGGTAAGACATATAAAGAAAACATACAAAGAACCAATACTTATGACATTGATTAGGGTTGGTTACAAGAGACAAATCATAATCAGACTTACTGGGTATTCCTCCATCAACTTCAAATAATCTTCAGCACAGTTAAACCTTATGATCTGCTTATAACTAATCCAACTTCTCCTGGCATTGTCTCCAAAAAATCTCACATGGAAGAGAGTTATCGTAGCATGCCCTGATTCTGTAAGACAGTCAAAGATCAGTACATTAATCCATTATAATTAATTTAAAATGGGAGATTATATTTTGATACTACACATGAACCTTTTTCATTTGGAGGTTATAGACAATTACCATCATTTGTGACAATAATGTTGAATAAATAGATCAGCTAGGAAGCATGGCTTAATTTTCCTGAATTTCCACTATCTGTCATTGATAGAGTTTATTCAAGCAGTAGTACTTTTAAAAGTGTTTTGACATCAGTTCATTTGGCACTTTGGCCTCGGCTGGGAAATCAAACTCAGAATTTCTTTCACCAAAATTGAGCACGTAGCCCACTTGGCTATCTGGAAGCCTTTACTTTAAATTTACTAAAACCTGAAAATAACTGGTGGGTTGTTATGGCTTTACAAGTCTTGGTAATAGACTGGCATACAGTAAACAATTGTCTACAATAAGGTAAGCTCCAAACCATCAATAAAACCATGCTTTCAACTGATTTCAATTCAATTTTCTACCAATATATAATTGCCTTCCTCATCCTTCACTTCATGGAACCTGGATATTGTGGAAATTGAATAGAAGAGGAGTCTCCAGATATATATATTAATGTAGAAACCTAAAAAAAAACTTTCCAATTTCTAATGTTCTCATAGCTATTTCTACTAATGTTTCTGAGTCAGCGATTCCAAGCCATCTGCAATTTTCTCTGAAGAGTGTAAATATTATAATAGCAACATTCTGCATCACAATACTGTAAATGAAGCAACATGCATACATAAGCCACATATTCCAACATATGACCATAGAATACTTCTCATCAAAATTCATAAGAATAATTGAAAATCTAAGAGATAAAATGTAGCTTTATCTTCTTGGGCTAAAGGATACTGTTGCAAGTAGTTTGACTTAAATTATACACATATCTATAAGCATAAACTCAGATATTCTCTTTGATGAAGCGAATATATCTTAGAAATACTGAAAAAGGTGGGACTACATTTAAGCCATAACATTTAAAGAATATCTTTGGAAAATTAAGTTAAAAAGATAAATAAATTGTCTATTACTAATAAATGATAGACAAATTTAAAGTATAAATATAATAAGTCATCAGATTGAAGATAAAGCATCATTTCATAGCCTTGTAAATATTAAATGTTAGTCTCATTGTACATAATTGGAAAAATAAAACAATAAAGAAATATTTAACAACTTTAGAAGGAAGGCTGGTAAACCATGCCTTATAAACATTTAGATTAAAATTGATAATTCTATTAAGAAATGAAACATGTAAATTAGAAAAATAATTATTTCCAAAACAAAAAGATTTTAATAAGAATCAGAACCATAAATTCTTTTCTAACCAGCTAATGACCAATTACTAGCAAAACATACACTGACCAAAAAGTTCATCCACCTCCTCAAAAATTATTAAAACATGAAATAAAATTATATCTTCCAAATATTAAGTAAAAAAGTAGAGGATATGAGCTGAAACTTTAAAAGAGGTATGAAAAAATATCATAACATTGCTACTGACATTATAAATCAAGAATTATTAATGGAAAACTTTTGAAAGATACACATCAGAACAGCTCAATCCAACCAATAACAACACAGAAACACAATTGCAACTTTGATGACTGACACTACAAGTCTGCTTTCAAGAAAATAGGTGGTATGATAAAGCATTACTGAGTAATAATAATTAATAACTCATACTCACTCTTTGATTTCATGTATATTCCCTGTTCTGGCTCATGGACCACAATACAAGGCCAAAATGGGTGACCTTTGATGTGACCCCACACCAGATCCCCAACCAACCATTCCCCAAGAGACACAGCAATGGTGACCTTTTCAACCGGCTTTTCTTCTTCCTTAGTCATAACACCATCTTCAGGCTCAGACGTAGGAGTAGTGGCACTTGACTCTACTCCAGAGTCACTTTCCTTCTCAGCCATAGTTTCCATGTCATCTACCTTTTCTGCCTCCTTAATTTCTTCTTTCTCTGTTGTCTTAATTTCAGCTGTTACCTCCTCTGCTTCCTTCTTCAAATCTTCCTTATTTTCAGGTTTAACATCTGAACTTCTAGTTCTTGGACCTCCATCGACTGATTTTCTGGTCCTTGGTTCTTTCGGCTTAACCACTGGACTGTTAATTTCAGGAAACAATTTCTTGATGCATGGACTAAAAACACCATTCACAGTTGTATTTTCTAAAGCTACTTTAGGAGATTCAGTCTTAGTGTCTTTCTCCAAATGCTTTGGATATCGTCGTCTTTTTGGTGGGCGACCTCGAGGCCTTACTGTTTTGGGTTCCAATGTTGGAGAAATGCCATCCTTCTCATTTTGCAAACTTTTGAGAACTGCAATTACAGCTTCTTCGGGATTTATTTTTGGTGGGCTTGCCTTTTTAATACTCTTAAGAGAAAGTCTTAAGACATCATCTTTTTTCCTGGGACTGTTCTGAGGACTATGACCCAAAAAGGCACCAACCTTCCTATCAGTAGTTAAAAAACCATCTATCAATGGCTTTGGCTTGTGAGCCCTTCCATATCTACTGCGAACAGATATATCAACTGTATCTATCACATTTTCATTATCGTTGACTTTCTCAACTTCATTACTTGAGTTAACTCCATTTTCCAACACTGGTTTATCTTCATCACCAATATCAATTGTCTTCATTTCCAATACTGGTTTATCTTCATTTGCCTTTGCATTTGCATCACTGTTTTCTTTTTCATTCAAGTCCAATGATTTTTTTGACTCTTCCCCTTCTTTTGACTCTGTTGAATCATTCTTTTCAATGACAGAGCTAACACCAACTTCCGTTTCTTCTGGCTTTGTATCTGATGAATCTTTTATTTCCTTTTCTGGCTCAGTTATTACCGATTCTTTATCGACTTCTAATTGAGGGTCTCCTTTATCTGATGTAGGAATTGAATCTCTAACTAAAGAATCTACATTATCTGAGTGATCTACTTTTGGCGATGTATCTACTGAATCACATGATGTAGACTTCACTTGATCAGAACAATTATCAATAATCTCTGACGAAGATTTTACTTCAGGACTTTCCTCAACTTCAGTACAAGGAGGCTTAGTTTCTGGTTTTGGACTACAATCCGTTGCTTTGGGTGCTACTTCATTAACTGCATCGCTTCCGCTCTCGACTGATTCCTCTTTACCAGGTTCATTATTTACAGTATTTGATTGTGTGTCTACGGGTAATTCATCAGCAATCTTATTGTTGCAACCAGATTCCAAGTTGTTTTCGCTAGTTTCTGAAATATCTTTGCCAGAGGTGTCTTTGTCGATTGGTCTATCCTTTGAGTTAGTTGTTCCCATATCTGCTTCTTTATCCTGAGGTTCCAACATTTTTGCTGAATTATCTTATCGTCTCCGGACTGAATAACTCCTTCAGCACGACTGCTAAAAGGAAATTAAATATGACTATAAATTCACTTCATGGAACTAAATTGATTTACAAATTCACGAAAACGTTCAATCAGATACTAATGAAATCAATGATGCAATGGACTCATTATTAATTTTATAATTGAAGCTTCTACACTTCTGATTTTACAATCCGTAATAATTAAATTGGTAGTTCGTTTACGTAATTTGTATGCTACATATCCTATAACATGATGCATATGAGAATGCAAAATTGATTATGGTAGGCACGATTAGATCAACACCTATGTATTGAAGCTAGCTTGCTAGTCAAAGACAAGATTTTAAGTAATAATGAATAATAGAGGAAAATTTTAATTTCATGCTATCCCTGAGCATCAAAATAAAGATCATTGGATAAATGAACCTACGAAAAGATAACAGTAGCTTGCAACAACAAAAAAATACACACTGTACTGGCTCACAAAGAAGTGATGACCAGCACATCAGATGCTTATTATAATTAATACTGACTTCAACTAAAGCTTTGTGCGCAATATTCAGTGCTCTCTGATGAAAAAGATGAATTTATTAATTGATACAACTAACCTTACTGAAAGATTTATTGCTTTGTAACGTCCAGAATCAAGACTCCATTGCTGTCGGCTTCGGTGTAGTGCTACGTTCCAGTGCAACAGCGCCTGAAGCCACGACCCAGCCTATTCCCGCGTTAATTTCGTGAACTTTTATTGGCCGGTTCAAAAAATTAATGATATGATTTCTGTGTTTGCAATCTCGTAGTTAGCAATTGATCTAATTTCTCATCCTTCTTAATTTTTAATGATTAACGAATCCTTAAGGTAGTGGTATAATATCTTTGACTATAAAAGTTACAATAACATTACCTCATAACTTACATCACTCAAAATAATTCAACAGCCCTTAATAATAGAAAGCTCAGGTATTTTTTCTGTACGTAAATTTGGCTGTGTTCTTAATCTGACTTCTCCAATTATTATTTGTTATCTTCATAAATCAAATATCTCAATTACAGCTTCTTTAGTAAATAAAGTACTTGGGCTATACATCCACTGCTGGCGAAAGGCATGCTTTGATTTAGATGCCTAATTTTTTTTCATGGGGTTTATATCTCTTTATAGCTTATATATAATTTAGGACTACTTTCTTTTTGCAGAAGAAAATGTTTCCTGCCAATAACAGAAGAGTTTCGTAGAGCTGACGAATTTCAATTGTGCTAGCAATGTCTGGAAAATGAGAATTGTAAATCATTGGAATCAAAATAAGATTCCATCTGCTCATGAAGTAGTGATGTTACTTTCCATAAAGTTATCGGACACCACCCAAAATTTCTAATTATCTAAGCATAGACTGGACATTTTATTGATATGTATACTCTTTAAGAAACATGGAGTAGCATATAGCTGCTCAAACTAAAGTTTTATATCCCAGTACAATATTTACCCCACATAATGGAGTACTGTATTTTTAAACTTAGAACCTCACCAATGTAAATGAAAAAATATTAAAAATGAGGATACCATACTTTATTGCACATATATAAGATATTGAAATTACAATGATAGATACATTATATGCTACACTCTGGCATCATCACCTTTAGAAGAGAAGCTTCCATTAGCACCATAACGCCAATAAGTTTAAATGCATTATCAAATAACTTGATAGTATATATTTATAGATTATTGCAAAATCATCTAATGGAAATATGAGTATATGCAAGCAACTGACAAGTTTCTTGGTAAATAGCGACCTCACAATCCCATTTTAGCCACGAATTTATTTCTTAAAAAAACATTTAGAAAGATAATTATTCTGCTAGTAAACAAAAGCAAATTGCTAGCTTCACTAAAACATTGAGACATAGAGGCATCAAATTATGTATACAAATAAACTCCATGAGAATGAAACGGTGAGCAGTATTCAAAATTAATACTTGTAATACCAACTTTATGGCAACGTAAAAGACTTAGAATCTCCTGAGTAATACAGTTGTTGCACTTTAAGGACCATGTCATTATCTTAAGCTTGATCTTGTAGCTCGCGTGACTTTAAGGGTTTTCTGTTACAATTGCCGGCATAAATCCATCGTAGAAACTTAAGCCAGATGAAATTGACTTTCTTCTCTTTAAAATATCGAAATTCAAATAATTAGCATCTTAGTACCAATACAACGCTTTCCCCTCGTTTACATGTTGAACATTACCAATCGTTCGGCTAGTCTCTTTCACTTGTTTCCAAGCTTTTTCGGTTTTTCGTTTCGCGTTACGCGACTATTGGTGGCCATTGGTGAGGTGATTGAGGGATTTGGTTGTTGTCGATTAATGTCAGAATTCATCGAATCACTGGTCAAGTAGTAGCAATAATAGCCTCTGGGGAGCATCCTCAGAATAAAAAGGGAGTTCCGTAGTAGTTGTTGAAGTAAATTTCGCCATGTACGAATTGGATGAAGGTAAGTTCTTTAGCAAGACAGTCAATACGTCAGTATCTTTTCCACATTACACATATTTAAATAAATAATTACAGAACAATATGAGGAAGACGATGGAGAGGAAATTTCTTCCGAGTTGTGGCAGGAGGCCTGCTGGATAGTTATCAACGCCTATTTCGACGAAAAAGGATTAGTGAGACAGCAGCTCGATTCTTTCGATGAATTCATTCAAATGTCTGTACAAAGAATTGTTGAAGATTCCCCTCAGATTGACTTGCAGGCTGAAGCACAGCATACATCGGGAGAAATCGAAAATCCAGTGGGTTTCACCTTACTTTTCTCTCTGTATAAACGAATAGTTAGCATATGCATAGTTCAATATCCATTTATGGGTTTCCTTTAATAAATGTAACTAATATACATTAACGGATACGTACATTTTTTTCGATTCTCTCTAATGAGCGATTCATGTTTTTGTAATTGATCGCGAACCCAGTTTTGTAATTTCAGTGAAATTATTTACAATTTTTCCTATGCACTTTCACAGCCAAGGTACCTTCTGAAGTTTGAGCAAATATACTTGTCAAAACCAACGCACTGGGAGAAAGATGGAGCTCCATCACCAATGATGCCTAATGAAGCTAGATTAAGGAACCTCACATATTCAGCTCCCTTGTACGTCGACATAACGAAGACGGTAGCAAAAGAAGGAGAAGAGCCTGTAGAAACCCAGCATCAGAAAACTTTCATTGGTGAGTGATTTTTGTTGGAATTTTTTCGATTTTAATGTCAAACTACTCTTCGAGGAAGCATACATAGTAGACAAGGAGATACTTCACTTTTAGTTTATCTTGAAGAAATAGCGGAAATTATTATTATTGAAACTATTTATTCATTCCAAGGTAATGGAATGTCGCGTCTTACTCTATAACAACTGAATCCAGTAAATAAGATTGATTTTTTGTCTACTTGTATAGGTAAAATTCCTATCATGCTGAGATCAACGTACTGTCTGTTGTTTGCCCTGACTGATCGTGATTTGACTGAGTTGAATGAATGCCCCCTTGATCCTGGTGGTTACTTCATTATCAACGGATCTGAGAAGGTATATTATCGTTGTCTGAAGTACATTTTCTTATTTTGTATGTATCATGTTCCATATCGACTTCGCCTTGTTTTCAAAGGCACTACCTCATTTCTTTTAAATTTTGGAAGATACTCTAAATGTTGATTATAAATATGAGATGCCAACGACTAACTGTTAATGCTTTTTATAGACCTACTTTTGCAGTACCAAAGTGCATTTCTGGCGTTCGAATGTCTTAAGAAGATGTAATGGAAAGATTATTTTTTTATCATTTTGTTTTATCAAAACTGTTTATGAAATTAACACAAAATATAGTCTTATTTTTCTTTCCTTGTTGATTTTGGGTGATATTATAATTAAAATGTCTCCTCTGTATCAGGTGTTAATTGCTCAGGAAAAAATGGCCACCAACACAGTGTATGTATTTAGTATGAAGGATGGAAAGTTCGCTTATAAAGCTGAGATTAGATCCTGTTTAGAGCATTCATCTCGACCCACTTCAACTTTATGGGTGAACATGATGGCAAGAGGAGGACAGGTTAGTTCACAACTACACATTATTTATGACATTGTTTAATTATGTGCATTGCTAATGTAATCATTCCTTAAATATGGCCATTAATACATGTAAAAGTATTCTCAGGGGTCTTTGAGAGGGATTTAGTACAGAAATTTCAAAAATATGTAAATAATATGAGAGCATGTTTTAAATGAACCCTATGGATTCTTAGTAGAATGTTATTGTTCTTAGTTCACCAAACTAAGTCTGATTCAAGCAGTCTTTTCCAACTTCAAATAAAAATTTTTATACTAATTAGTGTTCAACCTAATTATTTTATTTTTGCAATATCATGATTACATCTTATCCAAGTAATTGAAGCACTTAAATACTAAATTTTTGATTGATGATGCCTCTTTAACAATGTATGAAATGTCTGTAATTCATGAAGAAGGATACACAAATTCTTGGGAATCCATGAAAGAAGAAAACAAATGAAACGGGGACTTCTGCCTTGTGAAATTTAAAACTTAATTTGCTACCATTAATACTTAGACACCTTTTTTCTCTTTTACAGAACATAAAGAAGTCTGCCATTGGTCAAAGAATAATTGCCATTCTACCTTACATAAAGCAAGAAATCCCAATCATGATAGTTTTCAGAGCTCTTGGATTTGTAGCTGACAGAGATATTTTGGAGCACATCATTTATGACTTTGATGACCCAGAAATGATGGAAATGGTAAATTTAAGTTTATAACCTATGTATAAATAGAAGCTGAATTTCCTAAATTTCTTCTCATTGCCAAGCCTTATTTCAGCTTATGTTATCAAATTCAACCTTTATGAGGAAGATTCAAATTTATCTGTTCTAGGTCAAACCTTCATTGGATGAAGCTTTTGTGATTCAGGAGCAAAATGTGGCTCTCAATTTCATTGGTGCAAGAGGAGCTCGACCTGGTGTAACCAAAGAAAAGAGAGTCAAGTATGCTAGAGAAATTTTGCAAAAGGAAATGTTGCCACATGTTGGTGTGTCTGACTTCTGTGAAACTAAAAAAGCATATTTCTTAGGGTGAGTTTATGATGTCTCAGAGCAGTCATCTTGCAGATGTTTTCTTTTGATTAGCATCTTTAATGCATCTTGATTTTATATGCTAATGTTTGGATATTTTGTTAATTACAGCTACATGGTACATCGTCTTTTATTGGCCGCCTTGGGTAGAAGAGAATTGGATGACAGAGATCACTACGGGAACAAGCGGTTGGATTTGGCTGGACCACTATTGGCTTTCCTATTCAGAGGGTATATTTCTGGGAACATTTCATGAAAATTATGTTTTAGTAGTTATCATTGTCGCTATTGAGAATGACCCATAGGTTTTGATAAACATGTTCTCAATATAAAACATAGCATAAACACACAAGTTTAATATTTTCTATATACAGGTAACCATAAATTCCAGATAGTAAGGAGGCTGTGTGGTATTTTAATAGGACAGAGACCCTTTATTTCATATCTTTTGGAATTTTGTTCTAGTGCTATATTTGTATCTATTTCTCTGTTTGCTCGAACCGAATTATTTTGGGTAAAGGAGTTTTGGATTGTTGAGAAGTAAGAGAACAGTAGAATTTTTTTAGCAATATTAAATTTTATCATTGTTTAAATACTATTATTCAATTTCCATTCAAAAATTACTAACTTTTGCTAGCTCAAAAATTTTACAAAGGTCTAACACCTTGTAAATATCTATTGTTAAAATGTTCTGATTTGGTGGTTTCATATTAAAGTTTTAGTTTTTAGCTGTTATTTTATCTTAAACTTAAATTTACTATTATGTAATTTGTTAGAAAAAATATGCAATGTCCTGAGCTGAAAGAGGAGTCATTTTGACAATTGGATATTAAAATTTAAATTATGTTCTATGAAATTGCTTAGTTTGTCAATAGGCAACAGGAAATCAAAAAATACATTAAAATTTCATCTAATTTACAATCTAAATCTTTAAATCATCTTTACTTGTTCAATATACTATAATTATTATTGGTTTTTACTTTTAGGCTCTTCAAAAACTTGATGAAGGAAGTGCGAATGTACGCTCAAAAGTTTATCGACAGAGGGAAGGATTTCAATCTTGAATTGGCTATAAAGACTAAGATTATCACAGATGGACTTAGATATTCACTTGCCACTGGAAACTGGGGTGATCAAAAGAAAGCTCATCAGGCCAGAGCTGGTGTATCTCAGGTAATTTTTTTTACCTTTAAAATGAGAGAAAGCTTCTTTTGATTTTATTAGTTTTCTGATTTGAAAATTGATTCTATTACAGGTGTTGAACAGACTTACCTTTGCTTCTACCTTGTCACATCTGAGGAGAGTAAATTCACCAATTGGTCGAGATGGTAAACTAGCCAAACCTCGACAACTGCACAACACTCTTTGGGGAATGATATGTCCTGCTGAAACTCCTGAAGGAGCTGCCGTAGGACTTGTGAAAAACCTTGCATTGATGGCTTACATATCAGTTGGATCTCAACCTTCACCAATCCTTGAGTTCTTGGAGGAGTGGAGCATGGAAAACTTGGAAGAAATTGCCCCCTCTGCTATTGCAGATGCAACCAAGATATTTGTGAATGGTTGCTGGGTAGGGATACATCGTGACCCTGAACAACTCATGGCAACCCTTAGAAAGTTGCGTCGTCAGATGGACATTATTGTATCTGAAGTGTCAATGATTCGAGATATCCGAGATCGTGAGATTCGTATCTATACAGATGCAGGTCGTATCTGCAGACCCCTGTTGATTGTGGAGAATGGAACCCTTTTGTTGAAGAAGAGAACTATTGAAATGTTGAAAGAAAGAGAATACAACAATTATGGGTGAGTAGAACTATTTTAGAGTGTAGATAAGTCTTGATTTGGAAATTAAAGTTGAGTAAGACCTACTTGCTTACATTTTAAATTAATCAACTATGAATTTAATTCATCATACAAATTTAAGGGGTAGAAAATTATTGAAAATTTTTTTAGTTGAATTTGCACAATATAATTAACATTAATTCTTCGTAAGGTCAGGCTAAGGAATTTTGTTAGCCTTGGATACATTTTTCTCAATGATCTATCCTCATTCCTCCTAATCTATTTTTCTTATCAAAGCTGGCAAGTATTGGTTGCCAGTGGTGTGGTGGAATACATCGACACTTTAGAAGAAGAAACCGTCATGATTGCCATGTCACCTGAAGATTTACGCCAAGAAAGGGAATACGCCTACTGTACAACATACACTCACTGTGAAATTCATCCTGCCATGATCCTAGGAGTTTGTGCATCTATCATTCCATTTCCTGATCACAACCAGAGTCCTAGGAACACTTATCAAGTAAGCTTTAACCTAAACTAATTAAATTTTTACAGCTGAGAAATTTTTGTTCAATCATTATTTCAGCAAATACTTTTGATATTTTGTTTGCTGATAATTCAGAAAAGCTGCAAGATTAAGGTTGTCGCAGTGCCTTTGCATAAAAAAAATATTTCTTTGGGAGAGATTAATAAAGTATTCTTCTTGTATTTCAGAGTGCTATGGGTAAACAAGCTATGGGAGTGTATATCACCAACTTTCATGTTCGGATGGACACACTGGCTCATGTCCTCTACTATCCTCATAAACCTCTTGTCACAACACGTTCTATGGAATACTTGCGTTTCCGTGAGTTACCTGCGGGCATCAACTCTGTAGTAGCTATTGCCTGTTATACAGGTTACAATCAAGAAGACAGTGTCATCATGAATGCTTCAGCCGTAGAGCGAGGTTTCTTTAGGTAAATTTCAATCCTTTTCAAACTGCTGTTCTTTTGATTTATATCAGTATATGGGAAAAGAGGTGAATAATTTTCTCTGATGAACTGCTGTTTCTTACAGGTCAGTTTTCTACCGTTCCTACAAAGACCAGGAATCTAAAAGGGTGGGTGATCAGGAAGAACAATTTGAAAAGCCTACCAGGGCTACTTGTCAAGGAATGCGAAATGCTATATATGACAAACTGGATGATGATGGTATTATTGCTCCTGGTGTGAGAGTGTCAGGAGATGATGTCGTTATTGGTAAAACTATTACCCTGCCAGAAAATGATGACGAGGTAAGTGTTTTCATTCTATTATTTGTCCATTTTAATGGTCTATCAAGAATAAAATAATTACTCTCCTTTTAGTTGGAAGGAACTACAAAGAGGTTTACAAAACGAGATGCCAGTACATTCCTGAGAAACAGTGAAACAGGTATTGTTGATCAAGTGATGATAACCTTGAATTCTGAAGGATACAAGTTTTGCAAGATCCGTGTGCGTTCAGTAAGAATTCCTCAAATTGGAGACAAATTTGCATCTCGGCATGGTCAGAAAGGAACGTGTGGTATTCAGTATCGGCAAGAGGTGAGTTCATTATGTTGATGATGCATCCCATGAAACTTTAGTGTTGTTGTAATTATTTTTTTATAATTTGAACCCCTTTTTCTTTCTCATGAGTTTTGCTTAAAAATGTTGCTGTGTTAATTTTATTTTAAATATAAGCTACCCTTTCTTTAAGTGCAAAAGGAAGATGGAGAGATGGTATAACCCAATAATTTGCGTGATTTAGTATTTATTTGTCATTGTGGAAGATTTTTGAAACCAGTTTTACTAAGCTCTCCAATTGGTGCTGGAATAAACTGAAACATATCTTTTTGTTTCAAATGTAGATTTTTGCAACATTAAAGGTTTGAATTTCTGATTATTCTTTCAGGGGCTCTATTTTTTCTTGTAAACTTACTAAAATTTGAGGTATACATACATAATTTAAACTTTCTAGAAGTCATAGAAATTTCCAGCAAAAATAAGAAATATTAAAAAATGAATGTTTGCTCTCCAAACCGCCTCCAATTCCTTCCCTTCCTGCTTTGTGTGTTTTATCCCACCCTCCCTGGTACTTCCATAACTCACCCCACTCATCACATATGTATGCCCTAAAGCTGTATTTGTCAGCTGAAGATGCCAGCTTATTAAAACTACTGTGGAAGTTACTTAGTGTTTTCCATTCAAGATGGGTGATTCAATTCATCCATTAGATGCTGTATGATTAATGTGTTATTTATTACCCAATATATTTGGATTGGATTAACTGTATACACTGTAGAACTAATAGATGTTAAATTTCAAGTCCTAAATATAATTACATCTCAGTCTGTATTCTTCTCATCTCTAAAGTTGAAATATGATTTTGCAACAGATATAACAGATATTCTGTATTTGAATAACAAATTATAAGTGTGCTAAAAATGGGAAAAATCTGTATTAATTTCAGTTTCAATATCCTGGTATTTTCATAAGTATTGTTAATAGCCATAACTAAAAAATTTCATATACTTTTTCCTTAATTGACACCTTACTTAACTTTTTTCAGGACATGCCATTTACATGTGAAGGAATATCTCCTGATATCATTATTAATCCTCATGCCATTCCATCTCGTATGACCATTGGCCATTTAATTGAATGCTTGCAAGGAAAAGTAAGTGTTCTCTCTGATGAAGTAAACTCAGAGTGATTTAAATTACCATTAATTATGTATCTTTAATCCTCTTAAGATAGAATAATTTAAACAAAAAATTTTCTTATTATCAGACAACATTTTGTATCACTGTAACTTTTGATTGCAGTTAAAATTGCAAAAAGTTTTGACCTGATTAAATGATAAGTTTTGAGTATAATTGCCTAATGATTTCGGCAAGAATGTAATGTTTTCATGTTGGGTACTGTATCTGTGTGATTTTTATCAGTTTAAGCTGTTGATGCTACATTTTCTATGATATTGTTGTAAGACTTAACTGCATAAAATTTTTGAAGTATACAGTTTGGTTAAAAATTTATATTAGTAGTGCTCTCCTTAGCGTATTAATTCTCACATTACTATTTATTTTTGTATTATAGGTTTCTTCCAATAAGGGAGAAATTGGTGATGCTACTCCTTTCAATGATGCTGTCAATGTGCAGAAAATATCTTCTTTATTGCTAGAATATGGTTATCATTTACGAGGAAATGAAGTGATGTACAATGGCCATACAGGGAGAAAAATCAATGCCCAGATATTTTTGGGACCTACCTATTACCAACGTCTTAAGCATATGGTGGATGATAAAATCCATAGTAGAGCCAGAGGTCCTGTTCAGATATTAGTAAGACAGCCTATGGAAGGAAGGGCAAGGTAACTTTGTGTAACATATCCATAAATAAATATCTGTAATAGTAAAGTCTCTTTAGTAATCGTTGAGATTTTCCTCCTTTAGTAATAGTCTTTTTATTGGATTATAAACATTTAAAATTCCTGGGACGCCTCAACTATGGAGAACATTTGCATTCTTTTATTTATTCCAAATGTTACTTGTTAGTGTATATCAGATGAAATATTTCTATTGATGGAATAAAGCATGATAGTCTATTAGCATGCAAATTTTACTTATTTTTATTTGTATTAGGAAATAATGTGAAACAATATGACTTTCTTTCTAAATTTTTTCTGCTATTACTCATTGAATCCATTTTTGCCCACTATAGGGATGGAGGACTTCGTTTTGGTGAAATGGAACGAGATTGTCAAATTGCTCATGGAGCTGCACAGTTCCTCAGAGAACGTCTTTTTGAAGTTTCTGACCCATATCGAATCCATGTGTGCAACTTCTGTGGTCTAATCGCCATAGCAAATTTGAGGAATAATACCTTTGAATGCAAGGGTTGCAAAAATAAGACCCAAGTAAGTTTTTCAGTGACATATTTTCTTTCTCAAATGATTTGTGTGATTGTTGCTTCAATATATTTATTTTGAATTCTTTTCTTTTCAGATATCTCAAGTTCGCCTTCCATATGCAGCAAAGCTTCTGTTCCAAGAGCTCATGTCTATGAACATTGCACCAAGGTTGATGGTTGTGTGAAGAATCTACTGAACTTTTACTTTTTTTAAATATTTTTTGTAAATTATATATGTAATAAATATTTTAATTTAAAAATTATCTCAAATTTGTATTTTTGTAACCCCTCTGAAAACATGATTCATTGAATTTTAAAAAAGTCAAAAATAGATTTTAAAAATATATTGGAAGTTGATATAACATTGTCATTAGCTTAAACAGTGATATGGGAAAAGAAAAAATAAATTGTTAATATTTTGTGGTAAATCCTCCTTTTCCCAAGGGGCACCTTGCATTGCCTTCAAAAATGCACTTTTCTTAAGTGGACATTGTTGAAGACATGAGAATTGATCCAAATCTGGACTCAATTGGACAAAATGAACCATTCTATGTTTTGTAATTTACAATTTAATGAAGTAAAAGAAAAATTTATTTATGGTAAACTACCTTATGCCTTCTCCATACATGATACAACACAATTGCAGTTAAGAGTAATGCTACATGCTTCTTTTCGATGTATGAAAGAAACTGAAGTGATTTAGGGAGTCTAAAATCATTGTCATCAATTGTCCTTACTTCATTGGAAACATCAGATTCAGATTTTGCCATTATCAAATGCTCTTCTACACTCAGCTCTCTTTGCAGATGTGAAGCTCGAGCTTTTCGTTTTAGGCTATGAAAATGAAGGTTACATGTTAAATTGATAATCTTTTAAGGGCTACCATAGAGTAAGCACCATATTCTATAGCATTACATGTCTCTTAATTCTTTCTTTAATAATGAAGATGCATTTCACAATCAATTTTTTTTCCATCTGTTTCTCAAAACAAATGTAAGGTTAAAGACTTTAAAGCAATTAAAAAATTCTTTTCTCAGAATTTATGGAAACGTGAAATAAACCCATAATGCTACATAAATCACAAAGTTAATTTCTAACTTCTGCCATTACAATTGCATGGGGAGGATTTTGAATCCAGTGGAATGTGACAAATTTGTCTTTCACAAATTATTTTGGAGGTTTTAAAAAACCCTATTAACCAAAGTGTTGGTTTCTTCCCTGATAAAGCAAATACTGTTTCAGAAGGGTTGTCTCAGCATTTTGTATTTGTAGGTACTCACATATACTCATGAATTTCAGATGCAGATAGAGCATTAGGAGATAGAGAATATAGAACTTCACAAGCAGCTCTTTCACCTGCTTGCACTGCACCATTCATGTATCCTGGCCATGAAGTTGCTGTTTCAGATCCAGCAAAGTAGACTCTAAAAATAAACAGTACTCGTAATAATTGTTCTACTTATGAGTATCTCGACTCCTTTGGTGTATAACAGGTGAAGGCTGCTAATGTGATGGATGAAGCAAGGTAAACTATTGAGCATTATGCCTATATCTTCTATTATTACTTAGAGTATATCCCTTTAGTAATGGACTGATGTCAAATCATTGAATTGATGAATCAAGAGTGAGCATAGAAATTGAGAAGAGAGAATAAATGGATTACCTTCTTCCATGTCCCTCAGCTAAAATTGAATATTTATGCATGCTTCCTATTGCAGCAAGATATGTTGAGCAGCTTGAACTAAAAGGCTCTCCTGACCAAAATTTTTCAGCATAGTCAATTGGACTTAAAGCTTGATGACCAAATATTTGAGCCAGTCCATTTAATATAGCAGACTTTCTTTCCAAAGGCTGCAATTGAATACATTTTATAACCATAAACCAATGTTTTCATATCAACTCAGTCTCAAAAATTCATCAGGAGCACACCAACGGGGACTTTAGGAGGCTGAGCAAGTATGGTTTGTTGGGCCATAAAAGCGTTCTCTTTGGAGCTCTGAATTAAAAAATCAACATTATGCCGTTGGTACATTTTGTGAGAATACATTACATGTACTGAAGTAATAAAAGTAATTATTTTCATGGTAAAGTCAAATTACTCAACAAGCAAGTATTTTCAAATGTTACCTTTATAGTAAAATATTATCCAATAGGTTAAAAACATATAATTAATTAGATTAATAAAAATATGGATACTCAGAACCCTGAGTAGAGATATCTTTCCTGGCCCAAATGATAGTATTCTATTTACTACAGACTATCAGAAAATTCACTCTGATTTCACTGATAACTCAATGAAAGGAGAGTAAATAATTTCCACAAATCCTTAAATTAAGGATATATATATATTACATAATTTTATCATCTGTATGATGATAATATATGAACAGGATAAGACAAAATGAATGGGGTACAATATAAAGAACCACTTTCAAGTCAAAAGTTGAAGCATTCTAATTGGACAACTCTAAACAGCAAGTTCCCATTATGTGGTTTAAACCACATTAGACATATTAATCTTAATTTTATCACTCTAAATTCAAAGTAATCCATTTTCTTACTCGCACATAATTTTGATAGCATGTCATTATACCTCTTTCCTTGACCAATAATCACAAATCTCTGAAGAAAGTATTCCGGTTAGTGCAGCTCCATGTGACTCAGAAGATGAATCAAAAACATAAAAGGCAACAGCAAGCTGTTCATGCTCTGGAATCCTATCATAAAATCTTTGATATCCTTCATGACCTGTTCCGTAAGTTATAATATCACCAGAGAAGCCTAGTTCCATCCAAAATGCCTTTGATGAAAATGTAAAGCATCAAAGGTGCTAATTTGTAAAAATTGAAAAATAAATAAAATTCATTCTCTTTTAATTAAAAATAAATGCTGTAGATACACTAGAGTACATTTACCTCTGTGTATGTCACCACAAACTTGCAAGATTTAGCAGGAAGAAGTTGATGTAGTACTGAAAGACGATCATCTGACAAAGGAGGTGAAAACTCAATGTTGAGTAATTCTCTGGGAGGAACTGCTATTATTACACTTTTGGCACTATTGAAGGAATTGAATACAGGAGAAGCAAGTTTTATGCTGATGGGTAAAGTTCCGAAGTAACTTTCAGTTAAAACCTTAATCATACCTAAATCTGTCCAATGATGCAGTCTCTACCAACACTCTTTTATCCATCTCTGTAACTGAAGTGACTGTTGCTTGTAAAATTATCTTGTCTTCACCTACTAGGGATTGTAGAGCATATGATATACTTTGGGCACCATCCTATATTCATAAAATAAAAGGACAAGGTGTTACTGGTTATTGATAGTGGATTAGAATTTGGTGTTTTCTTTTACTGCTGAGCTTTTTGCAATTATAGAGGAAAGCTCTCCTCTTGTATATCTTGGTATGTCATTAAAATTCTGCAGCCATCTTCACTCTAAAGCTTTTATATCTCCCAATGTTAAATATTAAATCTACTCTAATCAGAAAGATGTTTAAATAAGACCTTAGAAATCCTGATGTTATTTAAGTATGACATGAGCACATTGTGTATAGTCTGATGATTAGGTTACTAGTTTCTTACTTTCTGGGTAACGAGCCTTGTGGCTAGTCTCTAGAAAGAATAGATATGAGAGTATGGCCTTTAAAAATATTGAAACCTATAATTTTTGGAGCTACAAAAGATTTCAAGATGATGCTCACCACTCTCAAATGACTGCCACCTGGCTATTTGCCTATTTGTAGTCACAAAATATAAATAAATAAAGATCTCAAAGATTAGAAGATATTCAGAACTGAAATAATTTCATTCCAAGAAGTACTCTGAGTATAGTAACAAAAATATTCGGTTTACAACAGAAAAGAGTCTTTGAGTCCCATACTTTACAAGTTATATTAATCATTCAAGGACTTAATTAAGGAACATAAATCTCTTCCACTTAGGTTGGTAACTAGCCTTAATGGTTCTTCTTTCATGACCATGTAGTGAGGCTCTACACTTTGATAAAAATCCTCCTCCAGCATTAGTATGGGCTAAGAAATAAGCTGCAGATATTTGATCAGGATCAGCACCTGTCACCGAGTAAGCATATTATATATACATATTATGGATGAAAATCATCTCTTAATGAATGGCAAAAATTATTCACCATGAATTGTTTCTATGATAGCCAGCAATAACTTTTTAGTGCGAGACCTTGAAACCTTACTTCTTATTAAGTCACCTACTGATAGGCCTTCTAATTTTTTGAAACTATTTCTCCATTCTTGTCCCAAAACAGTAGTCTTGCATAGGTTCTCAACCTTGTCAAATTAGAATAAAATTACACTTCAGAAGAAAGTTAATTAAAGGAAAAGAGAATAAAATATATAAATATTTTGATTCACCTGCCTTTCGGACAAAGGAATCCATTTCTGCCAGGTCTAAAATCCCAGTTAGTCTTGGAAGGATCCCTTTAAATGGATGTAAGCCAGGAACTCCAATCTTATAGTCATTACTAAAGGTTTCTGATCCACCAGGATCAAATTCATCTAAGTCTATTCCTAACCTCATATTATCATTCAGTTGGAAGTGAGTTTCAATATCCAATTGTTTTAATAATTCCATGATATGTGATTGAGAAGGAGTAATCCATTGCCCACCTAGATCAAATGGTTTTTTTATGGGATAACAGTTTTCAGCAACTCTCTGTTGATTTTCATCACTTAAGTCCACTTCCTCTGACTCGAAGACTTCTTGATTCTGGTTTTTCTGACTACTTCTAGCATGATTTTGCCCTCCTATTTTTCCATCAACAGTATTGAGTAGGGCTGAGAGAGTCCGACCACCTACATGGTCTGTACCCATTGAAATAAAAATATTTCAATGAACTATTAAAATTCAAACTAATATTACTATAGCATAAGATGAAAAATTCCATTTTGATTTTTACTGAAATATTTTCATAGAACAATGATTTTTGGGTGTATATAGCAGGTTTGCAATTGTTTACTACTAATTTGTATGCTAATACTGTAGTGCTAGCTTAATGCACACAATTAATAAATGATTCCTCATAAATGCCTCAGCTATGTAATAATAAAGCTGTTAAATTATGTTAGTTTTATATACACATTCATTCCTACAAGCTCAATCATTATCTTTTATTGATGAATATTTTATACCTTTTCATTCCTTTAAATAGCAACCAAATTTACTAACATTTTACCTCTATAATACCTCAGGGCAGGCTTTAGTGCAGTAACCAGCTATGAAGTATAAGAATGATAATAAAAAGCATTTCATTAAATAAAAAATCCTAGCAAAAAAAATCAAATAAACAGCTTTCTTAGCAATTACCAGTGATTGAAAAATGACTCTATTAAATCGAAATTGCTGAAATAACAAAGATTTAGTAAATCTACAACGCACATATGCATTTCTTTCAACGATTTATGGACTATATACATAAACGTAAAGGCATGGCAGCTTTTACTGTCTCATGCTTTCCTTTAAGATAACCAGAAATTCGAAGCAAAATTATATTTTTTTACATTATGAAAGTATATCAGCTTACCATACGTCCCGTTTTAACCATCCCGCTCAAAATGGGACGTATGAATGGATAAGTTACGAACAGTAAATTACAGTAGACTCAGAAGTATAAAATAAAAATATTTCAAAGGCCAAAAGTAAGACTTCGCGATGCTTCTCACGATATAATAGTTGCCTACAAAATCACAAAATTAGCCAAATCTAAGTTACAAAGCTTCAACTTTTTTCCAGTTTATCCATTCAAAATTCTGTCTGTACCGGTTTCTTGCTGAGATTGTATTGTAACCTTAGGAGATTCGACATTATACATAGAAGTGCCACGAAATTTGAAACGGAAAACATTAGTAATTAATTAAATACCTTGTGATTCTAAAACTATAACATCAAAACCTCGGGTATACAGTTCTTTCGCAGCAGTTAAACCCGATAAACCAGCTCCAATGATGAGTACTTCAGTGTCATATACATATTTTTTTTCCATTGCTGAGGCAGCAATATTTTTTGAGTTAGGTCAGCCATTTACAACGGCGCTAATTAATAAACATCATTACGACGTAAATTAAACAATGGCAGAGTAGGTATCTAAAATCTCTGGTTGCAAGCAAAATGAATTTATAATGAATATAATATGATATTCTGAACAATCTATCCTATATTATCGTGTGTATTAGACAGCATTTAACATCAAAATGCGCACATAGCATGATATTCACAGTTGTATTTTTGGTTAGTTTTTTATATTTTCGGTCCATTCATTATGTTGCTTGAAAACGCTAGGAAATGCTTTACCGTCAAAACAATAATAATATATCAGTAGAATACACAACTAAAAGTATAACCCTTGAAAGAAAACATTTTTAAATGTGACCAGACACCAACTAGAAGGAACTCAGATTTTCTGAAAGTTTGTAAGCAAATGATGGGTCATGGGATGCACGTTGGGAGAAATTACGAATTTAGAAAGATAACAAGTAAAAATATGTGAAGTCTTAGTCATTTCAACTTTTTAACATCCATTTATCCTTAGCTTTTTAAATATTTACGAAACTTGCAAAGTTAAACACCTTTTCCCTTTTCTTGAGATATAAACCATTTCCCAAGGAAGAATAGACTCGAAAAAAGTCCGGCGGGAGAGGCATAATATTGAGATACAAGCTATTTGCTTGACATGGAAGTGTATAGTATCCATAAATGATTAGGCTTTAACACTTAAATAAAAAAATATAAATCAAATAAAATTACCACCAGAATGGCCTTACATGACAATAAAATATATGTTAAAAATATTCTAGGACAAATCAATCTGCTTACTCAATTGTTTTCATTTTTATAATGAGTACAAACATGAGTTAAAATAATTTATTTAAAATCTTACATTTCCATAGATATATTTCATATCTTGTTCAAAACAAAGTCACATTTATTATACAAAATGAAAGCAAAACAATATGAAATGATGTTTTCCACCTTCCAACTACACTGGCAAATGATAGATAAATTACAATATAAAATTTTATTTGCACATAAGCCAGTTTAAAGATTAAGTTAACAAAATAGTTTAAGTAACAAATAAAAAGTGTTGGATCCCACACACAAGCATCAAAGAACAGTTGAAAAGGAGCAATTATTCAAAGGAGACTCCTCTAATTGTTATACGTTAATTATAAATATGACAAATACAAAATTTTTTAGTGATAATACTACTAAAAATTTAAATTAGCTTTGCAGAAATTTTGTTAAGAGAGGTTTCTGAAATTTGTTTCTTAAATGCAATAACATAATACACTAGGTTTTTCCAAGTTGATTTTTTTTATGAGAAGAGGATTTCTCTAAAACATTCTCACAATTTTGGGCACATAATTATTTAACATTTCTCTTTTACACCATTGCCACAATCCAATTACTTAATAACAACAGATGTAAGACACCTCCCACACACAATTTAAACCATGGCTATTATATGAATAATCTCCAATAACTATCTTTGCACATAACATAAGATTCACAGTCATGTAAAAGTAGCAACCAGAAGCCATAGGCAGTCAGCATATTTGATAAGCATAAAAATTTAACAATTATATGATGGATCAGCATATCAATGTTACCATTGATACCCTAAACAATCAAGGCATAAATGATAAAAATGTAAATGCTATTGATTAAAGCATGTTTCCATAGGTCTTAGTGATGATTCGTACAATCCTCAACATCGATCCCTTGCAGCAAATAAAGATGAAATTCAGATTGAATGACAAAATTAATTTCCTTCAGAGCTCAGGTGTTCCTGAACCATAGATAAAGAGAGCTAATGCATGAGAAATGACTAGCCACTTTCGGGGCTTCAACAAAACGCTTAACCTCTGCTCCAGCAGTTTGGATTAAAAAGTATAATCCAGCACAAATGTTGCATTATGGCCCACTCCTATCCTCCCCGCCCACCACGCCTGAATGATAGCTAATTAAATGGTGTGTGGTGCCTCGGGGATGGTCTGACAGCCTCTTGAATCTTCTAAGCATTCTCACTCAAAACACATTCATTCATATGCAAAACATTCATCACATGAAGAATTCTTCTGTGGACAGGGAGAGGGAGAGTCACGAGCGGGTGGCTGCAGCTGGTTCAGTCAGGACGGAGATCTCAATCTATTATCTGTTAAGGATCTTTCAAAGAAATTCAAAGAAAACATCTGGTAATTCATGTCTCCTCTCTTATAATGTAGGTACATGAGAAAGGAGGAGTGTCAATTACTATTCCAGCCCTAAGGAGAAATTGGGTCAGTAAAAGTTTGCAAATCAGCACCATTTTAAAACATATATGTATCATATACAATGCTCTAAAACACTAAAGGAGAATTAAATACTAGAAGCTCCCACCAAAAAACTTTTGACGATTTTCAATTATGGTCTAATACAGGCAATAATTACAACTGTGGGCATGAGTACTGCACACCTACTAGTTTCCTCAACTAATCTTTTATAGAGGATGGTATTCAAACTGATTATAAGAAAACTGCAATTTAATTGTAGGTAAAATAAAACTTAAATTTGTATCTATTCTAAATCACCTGTTTCTTATTTTATCAACTACTGGGCAAGATAAAGCCTATCTAGATAAGTATGGATATTTTAAATTAGGATTTGATAAAGAGAGGATGTATCTATTATTTTCTTTTATCACAGTCTTGTCATCAACAGTGACTTTATCAAAGCTAATGATAGGGGTTATGCGGCATTGAAACCATTAGTTCAATCTCTCTGCACTGAAGGATCACACTAAGGGATCACTGAATGCAATAAAAAGTGCTATATGAAGGGTCATAAATTTGCATTTATGAGGGCTTTTTCCACTTTCCACAGCATTCTGGCTCTATTAGGAAAGCAGAGGCTACCCCACTCCTCATCTTGTGTATGCATAGATTATTCACCAAAGCTCTTGGCAGCTGATGGTTTGAATTGAATCTGATATATTTTGAGACATTGAGAAAGAAATCTGAGAATTCAAGGCTAAATTTTGAGACAGACAACATGAGGTAGTAGGTGATAAATAAATTAAAAACTGAGATAAAAATAAACCAAAGAAGAGAAATGGAGTAATAGTGTAAGCAATAGTGGAGATTCTATGATGTTTACTTTTTACTCCCCTTATAGTCCCTCATGGTAAAATCTCTTAGAACCATAGTGGATGTAAATTCAACACGTAACAAATGTGGTATCAAGTAGAGTATATGATGCCAGTTACATGCTCATAAACAGGCTCAGTTCTAATAAAAGTTGCAGAATTTATAATGCCATTTAGATGATTTGTTACCTTAGCTTAAAATAATCCAAAATTCATATACTCATTAATAATATGTGACAACTTTATAGTTATGACTAATGCATTTTGACATCTGAAAACGACCAGTGGGCATGATGTTCACCTTATAACACAGTTAAGCAATATTAGTAGTGACTTCGATTAAAGAACATATAAAGTAACCAAAAAAAGATGTTTGAAAATACTTGACTATTTAAAGTATGCTCAAATATCTTTTCAGGTTAAAATTATACTCAAACTTTTCAAGCAAGTTTCTGCTTAGGACATAATGGAAATTGTCTGTCTAAAGATCTACATTTTGAGACCCTACCTTCATGATCATTCCATCAATTTCAAAGAAATTTTTTGCATACTTGTCTTTTGCAGCACAAAAAATAAGGGTGTGCATGTTTCCTGCAGAAATTAGTGCCACCTTAGACTTCAGAATGTTTCAAATGGGATCTATAAGAAATATAAGTAATTTTTGTTTTGAAGTCCTGTCGCTTTTTTGTAAAATTAAATCAGAAATGAGTGTCCAAAGTAATTGGGATAAGTTTAAAAGAATGAAAATTAAACAAAGATTCTTGTTAAGATAATTGAATACTGTAGGAAATATAAATAATAGAAAAAAATGCTGGAATAATTCGAAGCTTTGTGGTAATGAAAATCTATCCTCTTGATTATCAAGGTGATTTTTGAATCTAAGATCATACATTTTCCCCACAGGAAAACATGAGGACCATTCAAAAGTGATGAAAATAAGATGATAATCTTCTTGACAAGACATTTCCTTTCGATAACAAATTCTTTAGATTATTTATTTATAATAACAATGTAGAGATCCCAGTAGACAAACTACGGACTTGCAAGTGATTTCCTTGTTCGACTTAATGTTTTCTCCTCCTTTTCCAATTGATCAGACATACAATGATAAGTATAAATATTAAAGGATACTAGTCACGACTGATGGAGAGTTAACTTATACATAAAAGCAGAGATTAACAAAACCTTTTAACATCTTCCCAAACTATGTTAGCTACCTAGCATTACCATTGGATGATAGAGTTTCTAAAAATTATGAGAGTATTCTCCTAGTGTCTAACTAAATATTCATTTAAGGTAAGGATGCATAAGCATAAATGCCACACCCAGTGCCATAATCATGAAATGTAATTGCGCAATAAATATTCATCCTAGAGAGAAAAAAGGAATTTCAAAATTTTAAAATACCTTCTTTTTTGAGTAATACAAACAATGAAGTCTCTTCTCAATGAAAACTAAGTAGAGAAAGAAATAACTTAGATACATGATAAAGAAGAACTACAATCAACACATCTAGGGCAATATATGAAACCAATAAATCAGAACGTTAATCATAAAAATTCAAAAGGATACCACTCTTAAACCTCTTTCTGATGGGTCAGTAATCAGAAGACCTCTTGGCACATAAATCCGCTCGTTCTGCTCAACTACGTACTTTGCAACTTTCCTCAAACACTGAGAAGAAGCATAGATTGTTTACAAAAATTACTTGATCCTGATGGCTTGCACAAAATGAACTTTAAAATCCGAGGCTTACCTTCTCATAATGGGTTTCCGTACAAATGTAAATGAGATAAGCTGTAAGACATGCCATACATCCTTCACAGTAGGTGCTGCAGCCCGCTTTTTCCGCTTCCGCGTAAATCGAGTTCATTGTATTGATGGTTTGTTCAAAAAGCTGTGGCTCTATCTGTTAGAGGATAGAAAATCATAAATTCTTGAAGCAAGCTCGATATAAATCAGCATTACGTATTAGAATTCAAACAAAATATTTCCCCCAGTAACTTAGAAATCTGAATATATGATTCTAATATCACAACAATTTTGGCAGAATTTCTAGTTACAGGCTTCATTTCCCTGTTTATCATTCTTAGGTAGTAAGTTATGCTCTCAAATCGATAGGGAAAAATTTTCTAATGGTGAAGAAAATGATGCTTTCAAATGCAGAGTTACCATCTATATTTTGTCGAATTTGTTTTCATATGACATATAAACTATAATAATTGAGTTGTTGATCGTGGAAACATGCAAACATTTCATTCAGTAGCTAGTGATCTAGAACTTTCAATATTATTATGAAATCGATCATAACCTTATCTTCCAATTCCGGGGGAAATCGCGTCTGAAACCGAACGAGAGTCCCTTCGCTGTAATCCCGCTGTACAAATACTTTTAAACATCCTTGCTGATTGCCTCCCCTGGAGGCCAGGTCATCAAGCGGAGTTGATGTGTGGTTCTGTCAAGAGATAATAGTTACTAAATATGAGAATGATTCCAATCATACCAGTTTATAATACATGAAACGTAAATCACGATAACTGGAAGTAACAATAAGACACCAGCAAGACTAAACAAGGACTGAGAGGCTATGGCTAAACAAATAAGCTAATAAGTAATCAGTAAATATTACCATGGGCATGTCTTTAAACCAAGATAAGAAGAAATTTTTGTGTTCACCGAAAAAATACGGTGAATGAAAGTTCTTCTTAAGTACTAAATGGGAAAATTTTGTCCGTACAAAACATTGCTCAATTCACTTGAATCACAGACTATCTACGAAATTATTTCTACGCCAGATAGAAAACGCTATTTCAGCTTCAATTGTTCACATAAATTGCGATTGCGAATGAGGTGCTATATTTATGAGAAATATGGTGGTCTGAGCGTGGTTTTTCAAACTTTTGCTTATAAAATATTCTAATTCGATTCATGCTAGATTTTTGCATCGTCGTTCAACTGAGCTCTGTTGTTCAAGGAAATTTATGACTTGGATATCATAGGATTAATTGTTTCGATTATAGAAAAAAATCATAATATGATGGGGCTCACTAAGTCATGTGGCAGCACTGATAACCAAGCGGCAATTTGACAAACACAGGCTGCATCACTTAGACTAAATCGTGAATAATATATGTTAGGAATGAAATTTCACCAAACGACATTTAGCATATTGCGTATTATTCAACTGGCTCAAACCATAATAGAAGCTCAAATTGAAAAAAAGGAAAGTCTCACTGTAATGGAGATGAAATCTGAGGTAATTATAATTTTGAATTTGAACAATGGATCAAGTGAGGCTATTACAAGTTATAATTTATCCTCAATATTGATTAATTTTTGATCTTATTGTGCCATAATATTACGTACCTAATGATTTATATTCATATTATTTAATTTATAATAACTATATGGTACAAAGATGGTCAATTTCCAAATAATTTTTATTACTTCAATTATTTAAGTTAAACTTCTATTTGGTATTAAAATGGCTATATAGTTATAATGGCTATATATTATAGGCTATATAGTCATAGTATATATAGGCTAGATTTAACAAAGTACAGATAATTCTCGGAAATGTGGCAATTTATCATTTTAGTTTCTGTGAATGCCAAAATTCGTTTTCCCAAGTTGATTGAATCTAACGATTATTATCAAAGTAGAATAAAGAAGGCAATAAGTTATTCAGCCCAGCTACAGCATAACTTCGAAGTTTTCACTCTCTTCTGTGAAGAAAGTGCTAAAGTTAAACAAAAGGTTGACCAACTTTAAAGATATGAGTAAATCACTGCCAATTTTTTTAAATTTTAATTATTTAAATTTTGAGCGATATTTCGTTTTCCTTTTTCATGAATATTCATATTTATGAATCTATTCATTTTTTCTGATCTCATCAGCTCAAGTCAATTAGAGCAATGGAGATGACTTATGACGATGTAGTCATAGTCAATTGTTCAAGAAATCTTCATATAGCTCTTTGGATCTTACTTAAGGAAGAAATATCAAGAAGGTAAATATAATATTTTATATAATTTATTTATTTTTTAGTCTACCTTTGTTTTAATGGCATATGAAGAATTTTCATTAGATACAGTAAATCAGGGATCAGTAATCAAGGTATTAAAAAAGCATTATGTGATTATGTTCAGTCATAACCTTTTCAGTTATGCCTGTGTGATTCAGTTTTTTTTATTACCATTCTTTGCAAAGAATTGAACCAAGAAGAAAAAATATTGGTGACTTTCTCTGAGTCAGTTAAATGCTTGTGTGTATGAATATATGGGGGTATAGGTATATGATTCATGAAATCTAAATTAGTATATAGAATACAATTAATCCAGGTAATTTTCCTGTCTGGAAAAATCTAAATTAAGCATTACTTAGTTGGCTGAAACAAGATTACACAAAAGGTAACAAATCTTGAAATATATTAAAAAAATACCAAACTCTTTTCTTAGTAAGCATGAGTGAGTAGTATCCATCCAAGGACTTGCATCACACATTAGGTGCTCTAGGAATCTTTCCTAGAAGTGAGACCCCTACCTCAGCTTTTTCTCATTAGGTGGAACGCAAGCTACTATATTTGATGTCTTTTTTCATGTTCCACTTAACAGTTTATTTTTCAAATGTTTTGATTCCTTTGCAATAAAACCTCAAAGAGTTTCACTGCCATTCATCAGCAAATTAACTATTGCATAATAATAAAATTAGGTCAATTGGAAAAAGTTTATGCACCTTGATTGGACTTAACTGTGGGACCACTTGCCATCTCTGTGTTGAAGACATGAAAACTAGGTCATGGGAGTTGTAGATTTGTCCCAGCTTCCCCTCTATCCCATCTATTAATTTATGAAAAAGTGACAACCTAAGAATTGGTCAATTCACACCTTGTTTTTGATTTTCTGTGGTTTATGTATATAGGGTCGTTGACTTACAAACATATATGGACCATCTTAGGTTACCACCAACTGTTTTTAACAATATTGTATATAACCAAAGTTACCTACATCGGTTTTCTCCAGATTCCTATAATATTTATGAACTAGAAATCATTTCAATGACAAATTAATTCAATAAATATACATCAAATATAAGTATCAGAGACATTTTTAAAACAACCAACCCACTTTTACTTTAAAAAGGTAGGCTAAAGTGGAATAATTCAAGATAAGTGCTGGTAACAAGCAGTAACTTTCTTATTTTTGGCTAATTTTTGATAAATTTTAAACATGTCCTACAACCTGAATTTCAAATGACTGAACTACAGACACTGCAACACTCCAAACTGAATAATTTTGAGGTCCTTTAGCTATACTGTAATCTTTTTAAGAAAAATGGTCAGTTGAATTGATCAAGCTACCAAGAATAGCTGAACAAGATGTTATAATCTTTTGGATAATGTCTAAAATCAACCTCTATCTGAGGGTGTGTTATACATCACTTCAGGACATATATCTGGTATCCTGATATTTGTACATAGAGTATATAAGCGGGTGCTCAGAACTTGTTCATAAGTTGGATAGCTACTGTAGAGATAGATGGTAACTTTAGTAAATGATATAAACCACTCTGTGATATTACTGAAACTACTGAATTACTCTATTCCATGAAGCAGGACTGGATGCAAAACATCATCTTAAATTAAAACATCTACATCCACTTAATTTGCACATTTGTAATGCAATTTACTTGTTCTTCTTTGTTAAAATGAAAGAAATATGATATTACTTACTCTCTTTTAACTTCTTAGCATGGTTTATCCTTTTCTAGAACATGGTGATTAACTGATGTAGTGCTGTGATGAATATTGTTCAAACAAATATTGTATAAACAAAAACATCACATATTATTTAACTCCCATGTATGCCATGATTAATAGCTATTTTTAACATGTGCAGAGTAAGCCAGCTCCATTTTGATGTTTTCTTCAATAATTCCAAACCATTATCCACAGTAAAACAAATACTTTTCAAATGAAACTTTTATTTTTGATCACAGTATTATAGCAGTAATAGTATATATAGTAATATTTTTATCATCTGCAGTACTTTTGTGACTCTCATATAGTAATCTTTAATTCATAGAATACTGCTTGCTTAGCTTTGAAAGTGAACATCCAATTCTTAGTTAGTTAGGAGAATGGATAATCTAACTTGTTTGTAGAAATTTTTAGAGTAGCTCTTGACATTGTGATGACCCTTGCTACAATTTTGGATTAATTGTAGACAATTAGGAAGTTATTTACCTCATTCCATTTTTTCTAATTCAGGTTATAGATTTCTTATTGCAAGAAAAAGATAAAATATGGGTATTACAGTCATATGTAAGGAATTATGTAACTAAAATTTTGAGAAGCTGAATTGGATCTTGTTTTCATTATTAAAATATTTTAAAGTAGCACAAAGAGTTATAAAAATCCATTTTAATGGCACACAAAGATTTACACAAATTTACATAATCAGGATTACTTAACTGAAAAATTTAAGAAAGAATGATAAACAACCAAAATACAACAGTATTTTATTGGTTACAAATAATATAAAATTACTGAGGGCCAAGGTGGAGCATACCTTGAATTGTATGAAAATTATTTATTTTTTAGCCTTTGAAACTAATAGCTTGTAGAATTTTGCTCATTTTCAATGACATGTTGACTTATGCCAATCCGGAGTTAGACTGCTTGCTTTCAGTGCTTTCATCCATCATATTGCTTAAATAGATGAAAAAAGTTGATTCAAATTGAGAATTTTTTGAAAATAGTAAACATGTTCTGCTTCCTTAAATATTTAACTTGAATATTCTGGTGGATTATTAGGTTTAGAGTAAAGCCACAATGTATATTAGATTATTAAATATAATAGATGATAAGAAATCAGAATACCTTTGAATACTTATAAGTTTCTCAAGTTGTCCCAATCCAAATTTCACGTATTTGACTTGTTTTCTCACAACATCGGAAATTTCTCTTCGAGAATCTTTGCGAGATGAAATTGATTTGCTAGCCTCAGATACTGTAGGGTTTAGAATGCAGTGTACATTATTGAAATCTTAGCTTCAGGAATAAAACTTAAGCAAATATAAGCTCGAGAGGGAAATCGATTTTTCAAAAAGCTTGAAATTCTTTTCTGCTGAATATTTTGGAATATTTGTTAAATAGACAAACTTAACATTAGATACCTAAGTAAAAATTGAGGAAATCATTTATTACATCTGCTGACAACGATTTATAAAATATTCTACTAAGGCTTAGTGATTTGACTCAATCTCTTTCATAGTCATAAAGGTAAATTATTCAAATGTGGGCAATATGCATATCAAGATTTCATGTGCAGCTCTATGGTTTCTTAGGTAACTGAATAGAACATATAGCCTTTTGATGAAGTAAGGTTCCCCACCTTGAGCTAGCATATCCCAAAATGGAATGGTGTGATTTGTATGCATGCGAGCATTATTGAATGCAACTGTAAGTAAGTGGCAAATTATTCCAATTCGGGGAGGAAGAACTACTATTTTGATTTTTGGAGATGTCTCTTTACGCTGAGGAATAATGTATTGTAAAACAAATGGTGTATGAATTCTGCCGAAGTTCACTTACATATTATAAATTTTGATTCCTCTTATCATATAATTTAAAGTGTGATTTGCTTCCCTTATTATATCTGTAACCAACACATGCAACAATATCAATGTATAACTTATTACTACCTCATACTAATTGCTACCTGAGACTTTTTTCTCAACCTTAAAATTTATACAGCACACTAGTCAATAATGAAAGGAAAATGTTAAAATATTATGTGATATGAAGGGATTGTTTAATTTTTACACTCAGTTCTAGCAATGAACATTACCATACACTATAAGCTTAAATTAATTAAAAATGAGCTTAAAATGTCTTAAAAGTTCAATTGTAAATATTTATATGATATCTATTATTTAATAATACAAGTTAAAGTATTTTATTAAGAATATGTTAACAAATTTGGCAAGATTACATTAAGGAAACAAGCTTTTAAATGGTGATTTCTTTTAAATTCTGACAGAAGTATTCTCTATAAGCCGGTATGAGTGCTGAAATATTTAGTAAACCAAGAAAATCATGCTAAGCAATGAATTTTAGGGCAGAGTATCCTATGAAGGCTACATATTTTTGGTAAATGATGTATTTTTATGATATTGTGACTTTTTACTATGATGCACTAGATTCGTGAACTGAAACTAGAAAAGTGCTGAATTTAGCATCTACTAAATTGAAAAAATATACATTTGAAAAAGAAAAAATGAAACTAATACTAATGAAAGCAATGTGATAGACTACTTCAACTATGAATTAAGGCTTATTAGCTAGAAATTTTTCTAGTTAAGGAAAAGAATACCTCTCGATTCACTTTCACTTTCTCCCATTAGGTGTTGTGTTGTTGAACTGTTTCCTAATGAAAACGCAGTGGAAACAACAGATGTATCCGCTGTAGAATAGACGACATCATTTTTCGCGCTGATGCTGTTAGTAGAAGATTGAACTAGCTGCTCAGTCAACTCGCTTACTACTTTTAATTTTATATCAGAGATGTCGTCGCGGTCAACTTTTGACTCAGCGGCCACGTCTTTCACAGACGAAATCTGTAAGAAGAATGGCGGGAGATAGAAGCGTTAACGGGAAGGATATATCCAGCCGGTCGATTTGACTGGCTGGATACAACCTTCAGTTTTTGTGTAATTTCATTTATTAGCGATATTAACAAGATATACGATATTATCGTAAGTTATGAAACATTATCATGTCTATTTTCAGGAAAGCTTTCCGTATTCTTCGAGTTTTTCATCATCCAGGGCCTTTAGATTGGAAGATCAAGATTAGAAGCGTATTCAGAAGCTGTTTTGTGTGCGGACATGAGGACTTCATTTTTGAGGTAATTAATTCTGTATATATACTAAATGAATTTTACTTACTTGAAACATGTTTGATTAATTTTCCGTGTGTGAAACAAAGCTAATTTTCTAAAGAAGTATTACAGTGTTTTTAGAATTAAAGTTATACTGATAACTCATCGCTTCGTGTTTATAAGGAGACGTAAAGCCGTCTTTCCGGCGTATTTTCAGGGGAGATTTGCTTTTTTTACCCCTTCCGAAAACGCTTCTGATAGAAATAATTGTATATTTTAAAAATTTCCTTCATATTATCTACTTTCGAAGCGATCAAAATTAGTACAAACTTTGTTTCTCTCCTTGACCGACATCTGAGACAACATTGCTATGCATTTCTCCACGTCATTTTCTTTGACTTCGGAATCTCCCTGGGCGAAGGTCGAGTTTGGAGAATTTGGCGGTGAACCCTCATTTGGAGTGACAACGCGTGTTTCTGTTCCAGAAACTTTGGCCTCTTCCGTAGATTTCGCTACTTTCGATTCATTTGGTTTCTCTTCGTGAGAATCGATCTTCGGTGAGGGGTAAGGACGATCGCTAATTTCAGTTACCGAAGCCAAACCTTTCTCTGCCAAAATGCTGTCGATCACGGCGGAACAAGTCTGCCCTGTTTCCTGGTGGTATCTTTTGTCATCTGCGTCGTCCTCTGGGACATCTTCGATAGAAACAGGCCCTAGCGGTAACTGAAGACGGAACCTGTTTTTAAGACATGACCTTTTATTGAGAGTTATTTCAGACAAAAATTTAAAAAAATTTTTTCTTAGAGTATTCTTATTTTAGTTTAATTTTTGTGAGGTTCTGTTCGAAACTAGCGGAGATTCGAATTTTAAATTTCTCGGAAATTTGCAAAATTAATTTCGGAATTGATTAGAAAGCAAAGGTTTAAGGCTTTTGTCATTAATGAGATAAATGATTGATTAAATGATAAGTAAGGGTGATAGAGATGGTGCCCGCAATATGTTGCACAGGGACATAATGGGGCTCATGAATACATATTACATGATACATACGCAAACATCTTTGGTGAACATTTCTAAAAATTGCTGTTTATTGTAGTGCATGATTGACATATTTGACAAAATAAAGTTTGATGTATTAAAAAGTTCTTAGAAATGAAAAATCTTTAAAATTCCTTTAGGAGTAAGACATGAATGATTTGAGGAAAACAGAACAGGTTCTCTGTCAAATTTAGCTTTGCACTTATGCGGCTTCGCTATCATGTAGTTCGGGAACCAAAACTAAATTTAGATTTGATGAGGCCCCTACCGTTTTAAATTACACCAGAAAATGTTGGAAAAACTCTTAAATATACTAATAAAGGAAATATACTGTCGTTAAATATATATTAATCGAAAGAATAAAAATGCATTTGCGAAATCATAGAAACTACATTATGTAATTCTTAGAGATCTCCGAGTTCCAACTGAAAAAATTTTTTCTTGATTTCTCAAATGCAAAATCACTGATTGCGTCATCAAAAGACGTTCTGCGTAACAGGTACGTTCTATACTCGTGGTGCTAAGTTCATTATTGTGATTCAAAAGAATAAGAAAGAGGAATTTTTGAGGCAGCTTGCTGGTTGGGAGGTCCTAAACTGTAGCTTATTTAGCTTAAATCTAGCTTTGTCGGGAACATTTAAATACATCTGTTTCTCTAAGAATGATGCAACGACTTAGTGTCAGTATATTCAATAACGAAACCAGTGAATTGAAGCTTAATAATTTTTTACTCTACGATATTTTTGATATAGGCGTTACTATAAATATCATAGAGACTTTTCAAGCCGATACTTATGATAGATCCAGTACCTCTTGCAGCAATAACATTGCTACTTACGAAATAATGATGTATGTAGTTGATGAATTTCTTTTGAATCCTGTACAGTCGTATTTGTGAATGCAATTTTTTTCTAAAGATTCTAATTTTAACTAAAGAAGTGACGGTTTCATCACAGAACAAAGGGTATATAATTTTTCTTTTCACTTATAAGTTAAATCCTTCCCTTTGAGGAATAAAGCATAGCTAGATGGCATTCACCGTGGGTGTCATCGACTGCCACGGCGCCGTATACGGTATCCGAGACCGTGCCTGTTACCTCTGTATTCATTTTTTTATAGCGACATATAATGATTTTATTTCTAATTAAAGAGCGAGTTCTTTAAAATACATAAACGTGGTTATATTCCGTATTAAACATTTCAAACTATTCGTATTTTATATAGGTTTGATAGTGTAAATTATATGTTAAGATTGGTTCCATCTACTCAAATTTGGTTCAGGAAATTCAGTTTTTAAATTTGAAGAAGGAATTTTTCAGGAAAATTTTCCGAGCATTTTCTCCCTTGCGCTTAGTAGTCAAAGGAAATTAGAGTAGGTCACACGGAAGATAGCTCATGTTAAAATTGACGTACTGTTCGTGGTCCAACATAAGAGGTGATGGGGGCCACGGTGCCGGAGCTTTTGGTACTTCTGTCGTGGGCTTTTCTTCCGACTTGGATTTGGGAGCAACATTCAGTGTTCTTTTCTTCGACGCACTGGTTTTAGGTCTTTCCTCAGTAACAGATTCAGCGATGACTCCCAAGCCCTTCGCGTTCTCCCCAGAGGATGCAGTCGCGGAAGCCTTAACCATGTTTTTGACGTACTTCTGGGCCCTGTGAAGGGTATCCAGTTGCGCTTGCGACAGCCAGTGGCTTCTTTTTTCAAACTCTTCTGCTATGTGAGCCACGCTTTCGAATTCTCCATTGGCTGCTCCTCTTGAATTCCTCAGCGGATCTTCATTCTTACCGTCTCCTTGCACATTCTGTCGCTAATAATTATAAAAACGGAATTAGTTCTCTGTTCTGAGTAATTTTGAGGTAAAGTGGTCTCTTTTCTCTTACATATCTCTCATAGCACCAATTTTAAGTTTAAGAAATTTAGAGTAGCAGTATCTCAAGGTGTTCCGAAAATTGCTTTCTCTCTTTGCCTTGATTACTTTTATTTACGTATTTATAAGAGGTAATGGCTAGTTTTAAAACCTACTAAAATCACTGTTTAAAATTATATAATGATATAACACATTGATCATTTCTTAAATTGAAAAATTTTATGAATTTGTTCTGGCAATTTATACTGCATTCAATGTTATTTATAAACGTGATGCATACGTCTGAGGTACAGTGGATACATTCAACATAAAATATTTTGATTTGAGTTTTATTCAAAAGCGGAACGAGAGTAAAATTAGGTACCCAATAAATAAGAGGAGAAAGATTTACGTATTTTTTTTTCGCTTTTCTTTCTTGGAGAAAAACTACCCTTTATGTTCTTTCTAGATTGTCTATGTTTTCTCAAGTATATCTACTAAAAAGATATCTCCTACGCAATCAAATTTATAATCGAATCATTTATAAATTGAGGCAATAAGATTGCTCAGAATACAAGGTTGTATTTTCAAAGCGCTTTCTTAGAAATATAGACAATCAAATTTAAATAAATACCGTTTCTATCCTTCTTTCTTCCCTTTAGAGGTTCTACATTTATTTTATGAAATATACAAAGTTTAATATCACCTATTTCATCACGAGATCTTTTTGGGAAAAGATAAGGAAGTTTGCAGATATAAGTTCAGAAGGAATTAATAAATAAGATGACGAGATAGGAATTGTATAAAAACATCTCAGAAAAAAAGAGACTTGGTGAATTTTCCACAAAAGTCTCTCTTCTTCTGTGCTATGTCCTTCCTTTAAGTAACGCCTGATCGCATCGATTTCGTGTAAAAGCATTTTTAAGAAAATTAGATTCTAAAACTGCGCAATTTCTTCGATACGATACTGTGCACGATTACTCGAGATATGATCCAGATGAAAAGAGGTTCCTTTTACGTTTTATAAATCCAAACACAAGTCGGCAGTCATCTAGAATTCATCGTTATTTATTCGCTAGTAATTTATGCTAGCTAAAAATTACAGATACCTGATGGTACCTTTACACGATGGATGTTACGGGTTTTTATGTGAATGTATGTACATAAATTTTAAATTTAAAACGTCAGCACAGTTGATTCGCAAGCTTCAGTTATCAGAGTAAGATAAAGACTTAGAAATCACATATTATCATTTACGTATTTGTATTGGTGAAATATTAATAGTTTTATATTAACAGTCGAAAGTCATTCATGCCATTTTTTAAGGATTTGTGTAAAGTTTTCGGATTGAAATTTTAAATTCGAATATTGTGAAGTATGGGGAATGATAATCGTAGATGTGATGTTTATGAAATAAATTCATCAATTATACTGCTTGGGTGTAAAATATTGCATTTGGGTAGGACGAATTCGTGAATTTTGGCGCTATCATCTTATCATTTGAAAGTAAAACCCTCATTCATCATTGAGACGATAAAATACAAGTTGTTCTTCACTTTTGGGAAAATGCTGAGTGAATGGAGTGAGGAAATGGGATGTCCCGGGACTTAAATTTCGAAATTATATCTTCCGCTTCTGGTTTTAATTAAAAATTTAGAGTTACGAAATTTCATGACTAATTGATGTTGATAATACACAGAGAAATAGATAAGTTGTTACATTATTATTTAAAGGAATATAAGTTAGAATTCGGGTCCATATCCTTTACCAAGCTTCATTTATGTTGTTGAGTGCTTTTGCAAACAGTGAATATTTTACCGGAAAACCCTAAGAATGTGAGAATCATGTTTGCGGACTTGAGCTTTGTAGGTTTGTGGCATGATTCCTGGAAAACCAAAGTGCATTTAGGGAAAATTATATTTCAGCGTTCTTTTAGCGTGGCGACTTTTGTATGATTCAGCTGGGGTCCTGTTTGTAGTGTACACAAAATTTTCGTTTCGAATTCTCTTTACACCCTTTGAGTGTCCACGATATTTTTATTCAATTTCATTCCGCATAATTAATAGCACGGTGACCAGTAGATAGGCTGACCATAAGTCTAAATGTCCTGTTTATGCACCTTCCGTCCCGTGATTATCGTCAAAAATATATTTTTTATATAATAGACTGAATTAGACGCAGAGACATTATAAAGAAGTAAAGACTGACATGATAATTTCCTCTGTATATTTTATTCACCTATCGGGTACGACGCAATTTCGGGTTTCCTGTTGTTGGGATTGTACCCGAATCCCGTCGTTGAATAAAATACATCGTGAAAATTACCAAGTTATTCTTCGCTTCTTTATATTTTGTCTCTTTTTAGTCTCGATCATTAAAATTTAGATTTATTAACTTTCGGGAAATATGAAGAATATCAAACATCACTCGATTTTGAAGTTTTTGCTTTTAGAAAGTGATAATTTGTAAGTGCCACACCGAAAAGGAAGCGTGAATACCGTTGAAGTATCTTTTCTAGTTTTATGTCAAGTATATTGTCATCAGTCACATCTTTGTGGAACTGCTGTTCGGCGAATCAATCGAACTAAACAAGATGAAGACAAGACTATGATCGAAATATTCTCTCTCTCACTCTCTCTATATATGTACTCGTATATTAATTTTATTATTAATTTTTCATGCATTATAGAAGACTTTTATGTGATTCAGCTGAGGTCTTGTTAGTGTATATAAAATTTTTGTATCGAATGGTTATGATAAATTACCATCTAAATTTATATATACATATTATAATATATAATTATAATACAAAATTATCTAAAATTTTCAAATAATATTATAGAAAATCATGTGAAGAAACCGTCCCTATTCACGTATGGCTCGCATCCCCTTTTGGCTTTTGAGGTATGACCTGCTCATTCTCAGATAATGTCAGCATTTGCATAGTTCTGCTTTAATGTGTACAGTCGAGAGGAAGCGTGTTTCGCCTCGATCATCCAAACCTGTACTTCAGCTTGACGTCGGTCGGTTCCATTGGAAGGACGCGTTCTTCCGGATCTTTCAATAGGCCTTTGCTTCGCTTCTCGCATGGCCTCGGGTTGCAGCCGCGCCGCTGCAGAATGCTGCTGCCTTCCCTTCATTTGCGGCGCTGCTCGGCCATCCATCGCGGCCTCCGTATCCGTTGTCGACTCATCGATCGGGATCGAGTGAGACTTCGTTCCCTTACGCACACGTCGATTTTGGGGAAACACATCTCGCATTTCGCGGTTGCCGTCCTTCAAGGATTTCTTCGGATACCTGAGTGATAACATTCAGAAATTTCATCAGAATTCATTAGCACGATCGTAATCGAATATACTGTACGCAAATATTGTTTCTGATTTTTGTTTCGAATCGACGAGAAGGAAAAGGGATATCAGCCCGAAGAATAGTTTTTCAGGTGGTGTCTGGTTCTTATTAAAGAAATTACCGACATTTTTCTTTTATACTATGCCTAATCAATATGCTAATAGCTTTAATTGATTATATTTTCACCCATTTTTAACCGTTGAAAATGTCTTCTGCTGCGAAGTACGTAGTTCTTTCTAATTTTTCTTTTACGTCTTTTGGTGATCGTAAGGTTAACATATGCGTTTAAATTTCATTGTAGTGCTGATTTTGTCGAATAAGATATAAATATCAAAAACGTGCTTTTTGTTAGTATAGAAAAGGAAACGGAATGAAAATTTATTGATCACTATTGAATGCCATCAAACTATTTATATTGATGACTAAACAAAGTTTTAAATGTATGCCTTTATGAAAAGAATATCCAAGGACTATTCAGTTACTCACAAAGTTGTTGAAGTTCGAAATATTGAAGGCCGAACTTATTGTTTTCAATTTGGAACCAACCATGAAAGTCTGTTTTGGTGAATATTATAACGAAAGAGTATCGTAAGTAAGAAATTATCCCTTGTTAATACATCATTATGTTAAAGAAAGACACTGTTGGAACATTTCCAATACTCTTGTATTGGTGGGAGAATTGCCAATAGCTATTTGCCTATAAAAGGAGGAGGAAATGACGATCATTGCACAATTGATTAGCAACCAAAGAAAAGATAATCTGGATAAAAGTATTTGCTTTGCGAATCTAATTACGATTATAATATCCTAAAAATAATTCGAGATAATTTCAAGCTCTTTTGGCTTTTACATGGCTTTTATATGCTTCGATTCCAAGAAACTCCAATAACTTTTTAATGGGCGAAAATAATATTCAGATATACTTAAGTTAATTAAACAGGTGTAGTCGTTGAGTTTAATGACTCGTAAGCAAATCTTTGTTCTTACTGTCAGTGATTACGGTATACATTCATAAAAATTAAATGGTTCCTTTTCTGGATCGTTGGCTTTAATTGGGTACATTGTCAAAATGTGTGGATTAGGCGTAAATTATCTACTTTCGAGTTGTTTTAGACGGTGTTTCTCATAATTAGATCGATAAATCTCTATTTTATACTTTTTCTCATTTCCACAATTTGTTTTTTTTTTACCTTCTATGTAACATTGATGACTGTACGGCTGGAGGCTGGTCGTAGTGTTTCTCGTACGTTGAAGATAATTCTGGGGCTGATTCTGGCGATATAACTCCGTGGGAATGCATATTGGCGATAATCATATCTTCCTGTCGTCTAAGATATAAATAAATTGAGACATTATTTAAATTATTTTAAGTCTTTTCTAGAAATTACAAATATCCTCTCGCAAACCTTTTTATACTTTTCCACTATATTCTACAAACTAAAACATATTTTATTTATTATATACACATCGATGGGCCAACTACGAGGAAACTTCATGCAGAGGTACACCTTATTCAAACATTTCTTAAATTGAACTTATTGGATTTCTACAGCGGTGTCTTAAAGCCCTAATGAACTTTAATTAATTTTTGCCTAGATTTTACCGTGACTAATGCGATAACATTTACGAAATAGGACCAAAACTTGAGTAACCGATCTAGAGACTCGTCGGAGTTCCTCTACTTCTGATTTTTTCTAATTGGCTGAAACATTCTAATTTCAACGATTGATTTAGTTTAACTTTAGATGAAAGATTCTTTGGAATTTTATCAGTAGTTAAATTTAGTAAAATTCCAAAGGCTTAAGACTACTGGAATACTAAAACTCGAATGATTATTAATAATTTTGAAATATCGGTGCAGTTAGTATTAATATCAACCTGAAAAGGATAAATGGACGTGTAAAAGTAAAGGAATCGATCCGCGGACCTCCCAATTTTCGGCTCTGCTCCTTTATCAAAGTGTATGTAATAAATCATACTCATGGGAAACAAGCACCCGACCTATTATCCAGTCCGGATGCTTTGAATATTCTCTTAACGTTTTAAATTCGTAATAACAATTCGATGAGGAGGGACAGCATTTAACTTTCATACTCTCCGTAACAACGATTTCCAGTTGTTTGCAAAGCCTGCATTCTCCCTTCATTCTGAAAGACACCTCTAACTCGAAAAAATCCCGATGAATAGTTTGGCAACTCGGTGGCATATCGATTTTATATGCGGTATATGCGGGCAGTAAATAAATAATTCCTTTTACTCGTGCATATCTTTTCGTTTGTGATAGAGTATACGGTGAAAGGCAAAGGCTCTCATATTTTGGTTCTCAGCACTCACCTTCTTAATTTTTGCGACCCAACGTCACATTTAGAGCACTTAAGGGGCGGAAGGTATTGAACCATTGAACTGTCCATTGGTTCCCATTCGGGCCACTTTGCGTAAACCCACTCTTGCATGAGATGAGCATTTCCTGGATCTCCGGCGACCTGCCAGTCGGCGTAAGACCATGGAAATGCTTCATTAGGTAGCGTTGGTCGGCTTATGAGGTGCTTGTAGCTCATGGGATTGTTGCGGCGAGCGGCAGCTCTTCTGGAAACCTCCGCGAACGCCGGAGCGTCCGTAAGAGGACTATGTTGGAGGATATTCTCGAATTCTTTCTCTTCTGCTCGTCCGCATTCAAAACAGTATTCTTCCAAAGGGTTCAGCTGCGGCGATATTCGTCTTTTGGCTATCGACGCGACATCCGCTACTGGCATTGGCCTTGGATGGTCCATGTGTGGTTAAATCTGTCGGCCGAAGAATTTAAATGACACGAAGTACATGTCAAAATACCTAGTCGAATTATCTTAAATTACTGACCTGTGATGGTAGATTATCTGTCGAGATGAATAAGTATTTAAAATTAGTTTGTATTGTTTATACAAATATTTAAAAGGTACAGTGGCAGATCCATGGTATCCTTTGGTAACATAATATTACAGAAATAACGTGAATGAGCGATTCATCGAATTAATAAATCTGAAGTAGTCTTCATTTTCATACCTTGGTGAGGAAAAGCGTTCGATGAAATGTCTTCTGAAATTTTTCTCTTGCTTTGAAATACAAAAACGGGCTTGGTGGGAAATTTGTGATTGTAATAATAATTTCGAGGCATTCATTTGTACGTAATTGTTTCGTATCAGAAATCATCGATTCGATCATCACTCTGGAAATTGGAGATAATAGATCGATAAAATGCAATTTGTAGCTTTCATGATGATTTTTTTCAAAATTAAGGTATATTCTGTTGAGAATCGCTATGCTATCCTTTTTAAGAGGTTATAATTTTCTACACGGATAGATTCTCAATTTTACCCACCATATCAGTTTTGCATCATAGAGCTAACCGCAGTAAAAACCACTGCACTTTGATATCTCTGTCTCTTGCATATTAAATCAGTTAAACCTTTGATAACCATCGGAAATTTGGAGGTTATCTTTCGCCGAGGTGAATCAAAGTTTACAAAAGGGTCACCATCCTAAGAAAATTTTAAATGGTGATCTTACTGTTAAAATAATGACGATGAATAAATAATTTATTTATTTATCTTTCTCTATTTGGAAGAAGAATGCTGAATATTATTCGTACCTATGAAGGAAAATAATAAAACCTGAGTGATGGGTCAAGGGGTGTCATAATATCATAATTATGAACGACTTTAACTTCAGTTTGTCCGTCTTCTAGGCAACAGGTTAAGAAAAAAGAACCTTCGCATAAAGTTGTTTCTTGCATATCAAGGCAGATAGTTTTCGACAAAGTGAACGCTATCGTTTCTTATTTTCTTATGCGACTGGATAATATATATTGTAATGGTCAGCGAATTTTATAAGGAGATAAAATTGGTGAGTTAATCAGAAGTGAATGTAATTTTTTGAACATTTTGCCGATACAAATCGTTTGCATGCAAATGTGGAAGAGGATTTTGTCTGCGTTTAGTTATTGTAGGATTCCTTTATATTATTTCATATTTTTTACCCTAGTTTAGAACTCCCGATTTAGGAGACTTATCAGTTGAAAGGAATAGTTGACTATGGGGAATTATTAATATAGGAGTATTGTCTTTTAACGAGAATAATTAATGGACGTATGGTTTATTAGAAATGTGGGAGGAGGGATAAGGAAGCGGGGATCCCCCTTATACAAGGGATATTTTTTGATTTTTCATTGTTTCGCAGACGAATTAAATAAATCTCGTGCATGTAAGTAAGAGTTTAAAGAGTGAATTATGCATAAAAAGATTTGATTTACCCTTCTTATCCAGCGTAACCTTTTAGACAGAACTTCAGCCCAACTGAACTTGTTAAAACATGTTGTTCGATGTAAAGTATTACCTTGTTCACTCGAAACCTGCTTAAGCACCCTTCCTTTACCTTCTGTACCACTCAGGCTGTAAATGGATGGTAAAACTCACAGAACGTCTACCTCTTCTCTAGATTTTTCCCCCGGTAAAGCAATTCCTTTATTTTTATGAACTCCTTGTATACGTGTGTGGCTTTCTTCTTTGGTATTTCGAAGTAAGAGAGGGAAATTTTGCAGAAAATGGGATGAACTACCAAAGAAAAGAGAGTTGGTGGAAATTGCATAGAATCGTGAGGGAAAGACAATAGGAAATTGAGTAGAAAGATATGTGACCGACAAGGCAGAAGTATGTTACTGAATCATGTCGCCTGTAAACAGCGGAAATTAAATTAGTCTAAATTTGCTGGGAAGAAAAATTCTATCGCTTTTAACTAAATTAACGAAGACGTCGACTGAGGTATGAGTTCCGTGAATATCTGAAAGGGAACTAAATAAAAGGATGATGCGTTTGAGAAATGTCTCCGAATTCCAGGCATCCATATGTTTTGATTCTTAAAAACTCTTCGAAAATATTTCATCGGACTGACTTTATATTCTGAGCGACCTCTTCATTTCCATTTTCAATTATAGAAAGTCTCTGGCGATACGATATCTAGCTACAGGTGGGCAAAATTTCATATTGGATAGTATCTGCAATATCCGGTTGACCAAACCAATCACGGAGCAAAGGTCAACTCATTACTCAGAAATAATTGGTCAAAAAGAGGATCTAATCATGTTTGTCATCTAATCATGACAGCGAGAAAAATTAAAATGAGGCGTGACAGTTGGAGGATAAATAAATCTACAGTTTACTGAAGGGGTATGATAAGTTCCATTTCAAAAATTCTGTAATGACCAGAGAAATTCAATTTTCTTCATGTAACTGTGGTTGGGGGGGTGATAAATTATAATTTTACTATTTATTTGAATATCCGAATGTATGCATATCACAGGAAAGCTCTGTAATTCTAGTTTCGTTAGTTTTCTTATTTCATCATTCTCAGGCCTTTTAGCTTCCTTTGCTAAAAATAATCATGTCGATTAAATTCATAAGTAAATTTTATTTAAGCGTAATTTTGAGTAATTTCTCTGGAAGGAAGGTCGTGCCATATTTTCTGCGGCTTGTCCAATCTTTTTCCGTGTTTTTATTTAGCCGATGATAGGCTCTATTTCATCTCATATATTTAATATTCCATTAATTATTTGTACGTCCATACATAATTTTTTCTCGGACATTCTTTTGTGTTTAGTAGGCTTATGCTCATACTCTACTATTTCTCACCGTCTCTATAGGGACTCTTTCTTATACTCTTGTTTTAATTCTGTCATGAAAACCAGCTCGAGACGCTGCTAATTTCTTTTTTTCTTGCTCCTGTATGTTAATACCTCCTGGACTTCGTGAGATCCACTATCTCGATATTCATAAAGATTTCTTATTCCCCCGTTGCAAATATTGCCATTAGAAGTTCAATCTTGGCTATGTCGGTCTATTGAACGTTTTGCTTGATTCATAGCCGTTTTACTAAAATTTCTCTACATCAACTTTGTGTGTAGCTAGTTTCTGAATTTTTCTTTTACTTCAGAATTCTCTTTTCAAAGATTTTTTATCATTATAAAAATCTCTGAAAATCATGTTTAACACTTCAGTTTAAGACGAACCTTGAATGAGATGATACAATTCAGATACTTGATGCTTTCCAACTGTAATGTGTATCTCTATGCTTCAAATAAGAGAAGAATGACCGGAATATAATACAACATCCGATAATATAATTCGATCCAATGGTCACAATATCCATGAACTGGCTAACATATATATTAGCAAGTTATTATTTCTGAAGAGAACCATTTTTCATCAAACGTCAGCATATTACCTCGGTAAAATTCCTCAAGTGCTTGAAATTTGGCTTCGGTTTTAATTTTTTTGGCACCTTGAAGCTTCTTCCGATATTATCAACTCTTTCGTCATTGCTCATCCATCACGCCTGCCTTCTACCAAGAAAAATTCGGTCTTCCTATAAAGGTGAGAGTTATGGATGGGAAAATGAGTAAGGCACGCAATGAGGCATTACAAAGATTCTTAAGGCTTCACTGAATATCCTGTCCATTTCGTTTTGTGATGGAATTCATATTGGTGGGAACACTCATAAAGAATGCATATGAGCGAAGAAGATGCATTGGATATTGAATTTTCCTCAATAAAGTCATCCCCTAAAGCACGCACAACTCCAACGACTCATATTGTGAGAAGAATTTATAGTGAAATCTTATTTCAACGAGATTTTAGCTTCCTGACTAAAGAATTATGCGATTGTTTTTAAGATGGATTTCACAGAAAAATTTTAAGTAAGATTTTAACGTCCACTTTCCTGGTATTTTGTTTTCGTCTTGGAATCAGAATGATTTTGAGAGTTTTGTTCAGGGAATAATTTATGAAAGTTTATCAATAAGTACTTTTAATATGATCTAAGATTCGAATTTGTAAAATGTAAAGAATGTCATATGAGTATTTGCAGAGGAAAATGGAAGTATTAATTTGAACGGACTTAATTTTCTCCAAAACTTAAATTTGTCCGAAACTTAAATTTGTCTACAAATTACGAGTTTATTACAGTATTCTTAAACTTTTAAGAATTACTGCGTGATCAATGAAAGAGTAGATGATAATAAAAAAGGAAGAGAAAAATCATACGATGTGAGTTATCAATGAAAACGGGCATATTATCATAAATGTTTCAGCTTAATGAAACTAAATGCGAAGGAAAGTAGCTGTAAGGATAATCTCTGTTATAATTTTTCTGGCACCAAGGATAAGAATTAAGTGGAGAGAGTGAATCTGCATGCACAAAGTCATATCCAAAAGGTTGTCATCAAACTGTTTTCGAATGAAAGGTATGAAAATAATTACAACATGATCCAAGAAAGATAACGTTGTCTCGTCATCAACAATGTCTATTGAGATGTTGGGATTTGAAATAAATCGGTATGATGTCTCGGATAAGGTAACTTTAATTCTAATATATGGGAAACCAATATTAGCTTTCTTGGTCATATAGACCGTGTAGGAACCATTAAAAGGGACGACAGGGAAAGAATGATAACGTTCTCTCGCGCTAGGAAAATCAGTCGAAAAATTGGGCAGATATATCTCTCTCTTTAGGACCATCATTTCTTCGAATCGGAGAGGTAAAAATCCTTCCCAGTTGGTAACGAAAATGCGTCAGATAAATAATGTACCCACGAGTGTTTGGGATTAATACGCCAGCACTTTATTCCGTGTTTACTACTTCTGTTACATCGGTTAGGATTTGATAGATTTCCCCGTTTTGGAAGGAGGCGGTGAGAATGAGGAATAAAATTCGCGTTTTGATGCGGGATGAACGGGGAGAAAGTGTTCCAGATGGGCATCACTAATGGAGACAGATTCAAGAGTGTAGGGGAAGGGTAAAATCGCGAGGAAGAGTGATTCGGGTCGAAGGATTCCGAATACATCAAATACAGCGACGAGGCGTTCCATAGAAACCTAATTCATTGGTAAGGCTATCAAGAAGCATCTAGGAATAAGAACCTTTCTATTTTGTCCCTTTATGTGGAGGAAAACGCTTCGATCGACACGAAGTATCGGCGGGATTCATCTATCATGAAGGCGGCGACAGACACTTCTCAAGACAGACCGTTTTTTCATTTCACTCGGTTAGGTGATTTATTTTTGGCGGAAGGTTAAAGGGATGAAGGAGAGCAAAGCGTGCCGAAACCACCGTCATCCAAAAGGATTCTATGTTTATTTGTTCGGCTTTACCGTAGAAGAGAGGCCTCGAATGGAGCGATGAATTGTACCACTGGTGAAAAAAATCGGGCGAGAAAAAACCCTCGAGTTTTGCTTCTCAACGTAACGACGGATTTTCAAATGCCTGGGTAAACAAGTATGATATATCTGTAGCTACCCGGTGCCATTCTTTTGCGAGGATTAAACCGAGGGGAACGTTAAAGAGAAATCGATTTTGGGAAATTTTCTTCTTTTTTGTTTCGGGATATACTGTTATTCAGAAAAATTTGTCTCCGTGAGAGTAAACTCACAGAAGCGGGTCTTCGGCTGCTCTTTTTTACCTTGACTAATTATAATTTATTAGAGATACTATCGGTTCATCGACGTTCTAATAACCAAGTACCGAGTTAGAGTAGGAAATTTACGAGTAATTACTTTTAATCATCAATGTACGACCAATTATCATCCATTAGAGTTATATTAACGAAATCGGAATAGCGCAGGATCACTTGAAAAATTTTGGCTTTTTATGGTAATTAAAGTAATAAAGTAATATGAGGGGATTGCAAGGATTCGAGTCTCAAGCAGGCAAAGTAGTTTATGTCAGCGGTTGCTCATTCCAAAACTTTAGCTGTTTAGAATATAAAATGTTACTTAAAACTTTCAGTACGAGATTCATCTTTAGTACTAATTGATGTTTTGGATTTCCTTACAGCTATGTCTGAGTTTAGATATATATGAGCAAGAGTTTCATGTTACTAGAAATTTTGACATAATTTCGTATATGGAGAATCAAAGAAATTACATTTAGTAAATGGAGACGGATAGGTTTCATGTTGTAATTCAAGGCATAGGGAACTTTAAATTGGGAAAATATTCAGCACTGTATGGGTTAAAGTCTATCCTAAATATCGAAACTCGAGCACTTTCGAGACAAAACCAATTGTCTTCGGGCATGATCAATAGAATTTAAAGGGCTTTTAGAGCGTACAAAATACGTGAGAATGTTATTATATTAATTCTGTATAACTAGCACGAGTCTCCAAATTATTCTGACATGAGTTTAAGTCTAAATATGAATAAATAGAGCAGTAGTTCTTAACACGTTCCTCAACTTTGAGGATTAATTTGGTTAATATTCCGGATTAACTCCACGTTTCACATGTTTTACTCGTTAATTTACGGTCACGACACCAAATCTTCATCCTTTCCGGGAGAGCGAGGAAATTGAGGAAAAGCAGGTAAATTTCGCACGCGATAAATAGAGATGCGTAGATTTAGAAACTTAGAGCCAATTCATGCGATCAGAGTCGCTGCTTCGAGATCCTCTCCGACTTTATCACGGTTGCGTAGATTGATTGCTTATTTACACTGGGAAAAGAGGAGCGAGAGATATCAACACCTTTCAAATATCTTTTGGCGCCAGTGATGAAAAGTATACCGCGTGACTTGGGTAAAAGCCTTTTTGACAGCTTAGCGTTTAATCGATCGATAGAGAAATAAACGATGCACGGAAAGCGTATTAAATACCGTCAGAGAAAGTGGCTCACCATCAAGAAGTGAAGTGTATGTTTGCCTGAGGGAGGGATAGAGACGAATTAAAATAACTACATCAATGATGTATTAAAGAATCAATGGCAAGAATTTGTTGCCGACTTTTAAAATTAGGAAATGTCCTTTCTCTACTTTGCCTCAACGCAATGAAAGAGTTATACTAATTCTTTCGCGTTTGCAGACGTAGCCGCTTCCCCTGTCATATCGATTCCGGTGATATAAAATGTTTTTTCTGCATGAGAAATTTGCGTAAGGCAACAGTTAACGCATTACATGGAAAAAGTTCATCGTAAGGATTTTTAAGAGTTTTACTACAAAAGAATTTGGTTTAATTACGACAAAGATTTTTTAAAATTCTAGTGCCATTGAAATTTTTTTAATGATGCAGGGAATGTGTTAAATTGAAATATTTTTTGGCTAACCATTAGCTTTATAAAGTGTTTTCCTGGCTCATTTCATGCAACAGTATTACATTCTCTCTGCGTGAATTAGAAAATATCGGATAAGTGATCAACACTAATAGTGTCAACGAATGAAAATAATTAAAATACAAGGATAATCTCTCTGTTGGAGTATATTATCGTAATTAAAAAGCACATTATGACATATATCGTAATAAAAAGGCTAAATTTACGTTGATGTCCGCGGAAGTTAGGGGAAAAATTAGAATATAATGAAAAAGATTCGGAAAATTGTACAGAAACGAGACTTTCCGTGCTTTGCTAATTAATTGTCGTGGAGTTTTCCTCCTTAGTTTTCCCAATTCTCCATGCTAATTGTACATTTAAATTTAAACAATTTTAATGCTCGGCTCAAGCTCGTGGATTAGCTGAAACGAAAATTTCCTGATTAAGACTTGTCTCGTATGGTTGAGAACAAAATCAGGAAAGATGCGCGCTGATTAATTCAACCCGAGAAAGGCCATGGTACTATCACTGCTAAATGCACTGCTAACCTTCCGTTTTTCTTCATCCCAAAAAAACCTACTTTTATAACAAGATGATTACAGACACAAATTCTTATTCTAACTAGGATATTCCCGAACTCAAGCACATAATTGAGGCAAAATTTCCGTCGTCGTAATAAAAGATCTTTGAAGTCCGAGCGCATTTGTATCAAACTGAGCTTTAACGGGCGACAACAGTTTTATTAGAGGGGATGAGTGACAGTGGGTGAAAGAAGAGCGAAGTGGTGGGGATAGGGACATGCGCGAGCGATAAGGGAACCGAGGGGAACATCGGATGGGCGAGAGCGGCTTCGACGGAGGGGTGCGGGACGCCGACGCTGCCCGACGTCAGTTGCCTCTGGTTTTCCATCGTTCGCGGTCCAAACGGAGCAAGTCGAATCGAGTTGCGCGAACTTCGGTTGTTACGTAGCGAACTGGGTCTATGAGATAGAGGTTCTCTCTGGTCTTTTGGAGTTTTTTTGTGGTGCTCGAGAGGAAAAAGGATTTGGAAAGGTAAGGTAAGATTCGGAAGTGGATGAAGCGGAGAAAAGTTTTGCGTGGTTTTGAAAGTGAAGTTTCGACGTCGGCGGGTTGCGGAAAATGATATGAGAGCGTTCGTGGGATATGTTCATTGTCTTTGGAAATTCTTCGGAAACTTTTTCGAAGTTTTTTTTTTCAGTCTCTAGGATGTTTGTATTTGGTGATGGAAGGGTTAAGGTTTTTTAAGGTTGATTATAAATGGGTAGAAATGGCACAAGATTTATGGGTGTGGGAAAGGTGTGATTTCGAACTTGCTAAAAGGATCTCATCATCATAGGCACTTATTTTGTTCAAAACCTGGTAAAGTAAGCGAAACAACGGTGAAAGCTAGATGAACCATAATTTCCAAATAAGTAATCATCTCCAAAATTAATCAGTATCAGTTTGTGTTTCAAAAAATGCATATTCTACTCCTTGGATATAGCTTATAACATGCATTTATAAGATTTCTTATAAGCTATTCTATCTAAACTATTACCACACGATAGACCTCTATCCAGAGCTAACTTAGACATAATTTTTCAGAGCTCTAAAAGAATAGTATTTGTCTTCAAAGATACCTATGATAAGAAGTAAATCCGGAAACGATAAAACGTGCAAGAATTCGATAAAATCTCTCTCATTGGTAACTTCCAAGCCTCATTCATAAAATGAACGCATCCAGAATGTAGACGATTCTGATTTCCTGGTAATTTGCTAAGATTATTCATTTCCAACTTATTTAGCGTATTTGGAAAGTAAAGGCCCTGTTTGAAGTTTATTTACTGAGAGGCGGGCTAAAGAGATAAATATCAGCGCGCTTCTCTTTTGAAACGTCCCTAAAGTTTTCGAATATTATCTCTTTTTAGATCTTTCTGAAGTTAAATATATATTTGAGGAAAACTTCAAAATATAGATTAGAATCCTCAAACCTTTTTTCTAGAGAATCTTCGGATTGGAACCTTAAGACATATTTTAGGAGTAACGAGGATTTTGTTACTTGAGTATCACAGCCCTTTTTCAGTCACGGTATTGGAAAATTCTTCTTGGAATCTTTTCCGATAAGTACAATTTCTTTTCCGATGAAGAGCGATAGAGCAACTTCAGGATCACTATCATTTTGATGTTCAAAAGAACATTTGCATTAATTCTAATACGCTACGGAAATAATTGAATTGGGAAAAGTAATTCCATCAAAGTTCTGAGTAGTAAAATTTATTCTATACAATCTTAAAAGGAAAGTAATACCTAGTATTCTCTATAGAAATTGCATTAATTAAGAAACAGTCTCTTGAAATGATTTCTACGACTAGGAGGAGGCTGTCATAAGCAATTAAAAACTTCATTATTTAACTTCAGAAATGAATCATAAACTTTTATGTACTTTGTATCTGGCAAATAAACGGTCACTTTTCAAGACATTAAAGATTTACGTTTTATATTCATCTCGAAAAAGAATCAAATAGCAGAATCCTGTTGAATATTCTTTGTATATAACATAAATTATTAAATATTTACAGGCTAAGGATATAAAAATGTTGTTTTTAAGAGAGTAAACTTTTTATTTTTAAAAATTCTAAAAGAATTTTCCATTGGAAGTTGAGTATTGATTTTATGACTAATAGAAATCATCAAAAGTTGCCCGATTTATTCTTTTAAATTTGGAGCTCTCGAATCTGATATTCGAGGTATTCGAGGTCTATGAGGTTAGTTATAGCTTTCAGCTTCAGTTCTCAGCATATTGATATATTTATCTCTAATGATATGAATCGTTGCTTTGCGTGACAGGAATTTATTTTTGACGCAATTTTAAATTCCGCAAAGTATAATATAGCATGGGAATGCGCATCGTACCAGCGGGTTGGCAAATACGGTTGGAAACTTTGCTACAGATGGATCCGAACATGGTAGATGAAGCGAATACTTCTCACAGCATTGTGTTTCCATGGTAATTCAATATAGGCGATTGCGGTCATTCCAAAGGCTTACTCAGTGTGGGCAGAACGTGAATCATCACACTTGATAAACCTTCAGTGTTGTAAGAAATGGAATTTACGAGGAAACGATCGGAAAACGACGGAAGGGCTCCAAAAATTCTTAAGAGAGTATTGGAAATGTCTGTTTGTGTGGTTGAGTCCGTATATATCCCGCTGGCGAATTATGTGCGCTGTGGGGTTCAGCAGCGTTTCGAAGACGAAGAAAGTAGTGATGGGCTTTATCGGAGTTGTATCGGATAGATAAACTTTTTGCAAACTGTTGCACGACTCACAGGTGTTTGATCATAAAGTGGTGGAAGTGTAGCGGATGCGTTAAAAAGTTTGTCCAAGATTTATAGAGATAGGACCTTAAATCGAAAGCTTATTTACTTTTGCTTCGGTCACAACCATGTTATAAGCCAAGGCTGAGTCAGAATTTAGATACTGTCTCGCAATCTGTTTTTGATTCTTATCAGCCATTATTTTGTGCTGCTGAGTACGGGATTGGAAAATTTCTTCAGATCAATGAATGGAGTTTGCACATCAGAGTTTGCTTCCTAACTGAAAAAGTATAACAAAATTTTCATTTAAAAATTAACTTAACTCTTTACGCTGTCCCAAAGTTGGTTGGATTTCTTGGTGAGCGACGAAGTTTTAGCATACGGACGGGGAGTAGGATTTATGAATACGTAATTATCTTGTCGTCCATAAATAATTTATCGTCGGCTCAAAAGCTGTGCCTTTCAGAACTGTGGACTCATTCGCTTTTCATAAAACGATAAAATCCCTTCCTTAAGAAACTAAAAAATCACTTTTATATTACAACTAAAACACTATTACGAATTATACCAATAGTAAAAATCACTAGCATACTTTAAGAGAAATCATTTTGAGTAGATGTAAGGTAAATATCAATTTTCGAGTTTATGTTTTCTTCGACCTCTGGAAAGTCCCTCATTTTCCTATAAGGAGGTTTTCGGGAAATAACCATTGATTTAACAAAGGTATATCTCATTCCTTACATAGCGAAGATTTTCGGAAACCTGCCATTGAGAATTTGGAGTTCGCGATATATCTTTAGGAAACTTCTAAAAATCTGACCCGTGGCATTTTGATTAGGAGCACTCTTACTTTTCAATAGCCAAAGTTTTTTCTCTTGCTTCCATCTCGCTTTCTTCTTTGCCTCTCTTCCGTTCGTTCTAACCATGTCAACCTTCTCTGGTTTCTCTCATCGACCACTCTCTCTGGACCAACACAACAAACCCGAGTACTTTCTCAACAACCTGGACGGGAGACTTCCGTTGTGGGCCATCGAAAATAGCCTCCCATCCTACGCTTCCTACTCTTTCAGCTTTTGTTATCCCCGTATTTCGTTTCTCTCATGTAAGGCCGATGATTAAATCGAATCAGTTATCAATCATTCCCGAACGAATCGTTGCCAATCACACGTATCGAATCATGGAGGAAAAGAGGATGGATGTTACTCATCAAACCATTCCGGAAGTAATGTTTGTTTTGGAAGAATTTTCGAGGAATAACAAGATCGACGGTATTCGATATCATTGAGCTTATCTCCGATAAACTCGGAACGTCGTTCGTCCAATTTCTGTATTTCCTCATACAGGAAAGAAACTTTTCAAGGGGATATAATGAAAATATATTGATCAACCTGAATTAATTTACATATTAATTGCTATAGAATAACTATAAGCCTGGAAGAAACTATATATTGAGCGAGCGCAAATGAATGATCAGTTAATGATTGATCGAAGCTATTATTTCACGATAAATTTCGATAATGTGGAAGAAGAAGAGAAGCAAAGCAGATAACAAAAGAATTAGGACCATTAATATATACGAGTACATACTTGTGAATTATACCGATATGAAATACGAATTAATGCTTACTTACCAAATACCTTGTCAAGCACGCTTATGTTTAAGCAAGGTGGGAGAAACACAGTAATGAGATCTGAAAATGAATAAAAGCAATTCCATTGTAAAATTAGATATATTGATACATCCTGTTAAAGGAAAATATGTTCCTTATTAATTAAGGTATTAATTTTCAATAATCAACGAGAAAAATCAATGTCATATCTTAATATAGAGAGTATTTTTAATAAAAAAGTGGTAATTAATTTATATTGGGAACTATTAATGTTAATTCAAACAGAAAATGTTGAATTATTCCACTTTTGTTAGAAGTTTTGCTCTTAATAACTTTTACAAGACTTGAAAAGAAACAATTTTTATAATTTTTCAAAAATGTTCTACTTATCTAAAGAATACTAAGTAATGAACTTACATTCATAGAGTTTCTCGTAGTTAATTCCGTTAGTTTTACTGGAGAATTTTAAAGATTCGTATATAATGCTCAGTATTAAATTAATTTGAAAATGATTCGTGGCATTGTGAATATATCCTATCGCTTGTTGATGAGTCGTTAACCGTTGATTGTTTGGTGAGGATGACGACAACAATGCCTGCTTGGGCTTATTGAGAACTATTCTAACCAAACGTTCTAACTCAATCATGGTTCCATGTTAAAGGATAATGCGAGAATTGCGTGACTTTAGCTAGGCTCTGCGGTTTGTTTTATATATAAGATGCGAAAGATTAAATCACGAGGTAAGTAAATGGATTCAATTAATGTTTTGTTTACCTTAACAACCATAAATCGTAAGAGAAAGGAATGCGAATTGATTGATACCCATTAATACATTTCAGATTGATTTTCGGAAAGTGGAAGGTTCTTAAGATGATTTTATTTTATGTATGGAATGTATTAGGTAGTTTTATAACTATCGGCAATCTATTAGATGCGTAAGAGAAGCATATGTGTGGAGAGTAAGTTAAGAGATTAAAGTATTTCCATCTTTTTTAAAATATGTAGTTTCCATAAGGACAGTGCAGATTAATATGAAACTCTTAGATGGAATCTTATGTAAAATATTAATGCCAAAATCGGGAAAAGTTGATTGAAGTTGAAGCTAGCATCAATATAATAAGATTATTAATACTACTTTATTTTTCATGACCGTGAAACAGTTACACGAAAGAAGACCTAGTGAGTGAAAGTTAAGTTTTTTACTATCGTTACGCCCAGCCTTTAGTTAAAGAGGAAGATTAACGATGGAATTAGAACTAAATGACTAACTTTCGATAAGGGTTCCAGATGTCTGCATTATTCATAGTGCATTCAAAGAGCTTATATGGGTATCGTTTTCATTAAGTAAAAAAATGATTAAGATGAAGGCCTTGATTATTATGCATTAAGAGTCGGTTTTTCTTTAATTTTCAGACATTTCTCATGGAATATTTTTCCTTGTATCTTTTTGTATAAGTTCAAATATGAAATATCTCAGAAATATCATTAAATGTTTTAACATGAACCGCGTAAACTCACATTGGTCGTAGCTCATTCACATAATTTACCCGTAGAAAACAGAGCTATTTAGTGAACAAATTATCAAAATATAAAAATATCTGATCGTATTACTTAATATTTTTTATACTTTATATTACTTGTATCTTATTTTCTTAATATGATATCATATGAGTAACTACGTAAAATAAAAAAAATCGACGCCGAAAATATTTGTAGGAATTCTTGAGAGTAATCGCTACATTGACCATATAGTTAAAATTAGCTTTTTAATCCTTGAACGTAGTCACTGTTTAACGGAAATATTTTCTTATCAATAATTTTTTGTGGTATTTCAGTAGTGAAAAAACTATTAATATTTTTAACATTTTTTATTGCCTGAAATGCAAAATTCAAACGCCTTTACGGAACATCTTCTCATACCTAATGCACATAAAGGGTGCCCAAAAATTGTAGGGTTTGCTGAAAACGGTCCATTTCTATCGCTTTCAATTTTTTCATGGTCTAACCAAACGGAATGCAGCAAAGCCGTTATTTTGGGACACCATGCATATAAAATACAGAAGATTCGGGAATACTTGTAACCCTATAAAGTCTCGCGTCACATAGTGACCCGATAAAGGAGAGTCTGTCCTTGCCCTATATATCTCCCTGCAGTGGAGTTCATGGTTAATTCAACTCATCCTAAGTGATTCCTAAGGGAAAGGAATCAAAGTCCTGTTGGGCCATTCGAGGAATGCTCCCGAAAAGGCTTGGGACTCTTGAGGAAGTGAGGGATTTTAAAGGCCGTCAGAGACAGGAAGTGGGATTCGCGAGGTTGCAAGTGGGATGGGTTATTAGGAGAGGTGGAAAAGGAGGAGGAAGTGGCATTTGGGGAAGTTAGGAAATAACAGTGGCTGACGAAATAGGTCAAATTCGTGAAATAATTCAGTGATAAACTTTGTCTTTCGTTATTTACCCAATTCTGCGGCAAAATAGGGCCCATTGGCCAGATCAGGCTCAAAAAGCCGTCTAATAAATAAATAATAAGAAATAATTATAAAAATAGTAATATTAAAAAATTTCCGCTTGGTAAAATTATCAAAATATCAGATCACAGTCGGTGCTTTGCTAGTATTTGTTTGTTAGAAGACGAATGATTAATGGATGAATTTATCTCGTTTTACTAAATAACAATCTTCAGCATTTGAAATAGATAACAATTATGACACACCTGTCCTCTACTAATGTCACCTACCTATTCGAAAGTTTGGGCATCCCTTGTATTAATGATTACGTTAGGTCGAATGGTTTCTTTCCGTACCTGGTCATTTTGATTCCATCATCATTATAAATCACAGGGAAATGAAATTTCAATAAAATATTTTATGCAAGTGGAGACGTTGAGAGGGACTTGAGAAAATCATGCGTTCTTTTGTTCTATCAGCTTTTAAATTTTTTATTCTATCACCTACTACTGTTCAAATTTTAGCAATTTATTTATGATAAAGCCGCGAAATAATATCAATTGAGAAATAAATAGAACGTTTATGCAAAATTATTTAATCAAAATTTAAAATTTCAACATTTTTAAATTATAAGCATTCCAGCCGATGCTTTAAATATACTTACCTATCGGTCTTATCATATATCGGATAGCCAAGTAGGCTGCGCGTTCAGATCAATTTTGCAGTCCTATTTTCGATTCCCAGTGGCGTCCTGTACGTGTGAATTAAGCTCAGCTGTCGTAAAACTTTTAGAAATACTAGTTCTGCTACCAATACTATACTTCAATCTGAATAGAATGTTCACAGATGTATCATTTTACTCAATCCAACATCTGTATACAAAAAGAATTGATGCTTCTTTCCGAATTCGTTTATTTTTGATTTACCGCTATGGTTGTCCATAATCCATATCTTAATTCTACTTTCTTAAGTTAGAATTCGCCTTTTATTTTCGTTTCGGTTGATAAGGGGATTATAGTCCATCATTTAATTCATATTTATAATATCCATTTTCAATTTGAAACCACTTGGGGAAGTTGATTTAACCCTGTACGAAGACGAATATATTTAAATTCTTTCTTGTTTTATGTTTCTTTAAGGTCTTGTGTTTCTATGTAATGAAAATGACATATCCATTCCACTTCTCTAGTTTGTTATTTTAAAGGATTTTTTTATGGAAACCTAAGGAGTACGTCACTTATACATCACCTAGGAACATTCTTAGAAATACTTTTTCGTATGCGTTTGACAATGCTTCTATGTTTATTAAAGTGAGTTCAGGACATACCTTGACTGCCGTGAGCGAGGAAGATATGTGGGATTACCTTATTCATTCTCTATTCTGTGGATTTCTTCATGGGTGAATTTCATTCCTGTCCTCCAATGACCCTTGGAATGGCATTTTTAAAAACGTGGCTGTTACAAACGGATGAGGTTCAGTTGTCTAGTGCAGAGACTTCCATCCGGTGTGTCGCAAGGAAGCTCTTAATTTACGCATGATTTCTTCAAGTTTAACATCGTTGTGACTTTATATTTGAGCGGGAGATAATCAATACTTTAATGGAAGCTAGCAATGGGAAACTTAAATTTTACTCCATACTTTCAGTTATTTATTCGTTAATTTCTATTCAGTATGAATGCAGCAACTCTGGATGAATAGTTAGTTATTACACAGGATACGAATACATTTACAGTTATTACTATTTTAGTTCAGGTCATGGGTATCATTCTAAAGAAGATAAAGTGATGATTTATAAAACATCCGGAACTGTTCATTTGCTAGTAATTTAATCTCCAATGGAGCATTTGCAGTGATTTTATCGAAATCCGAGGATTATCTTTCTGCTTTACATAATTAATACGCATTCTATGTATGTACTAAAAAGTGGATGCTTTTAATATAACGCATAACGCCAGGCAATATCGCGCAATGCTCTATTTACGAGCTTTACGTTTCCGATATGGCAGGAAACGAAATCTAAGGGTTAATTGTTAATTAATCATTCTTTATAACTTAATTCGCCAACGTCGAAAAGTCCAGATAGCTGATAATGGAGGGCAGCACTCGTCATCATAATTGAAACGGTATCCGATAACCATTCGATTCATATTTTGGGTACTACTCGAAACACGTATGGGACAATTCAGATTAAGGGTAAATGACGTGGATTGTTTCATTTTGTCAAATAAAATTTTCAGAGGTGACCAAACGTTAATGCTTCTGGTGATAATTTAAAGATTCCACATAACGGAGATAATAGAAAAGTGTAGTTTGAATTGTTGACTGAGTGTTTTGGGTCCATTTCAATTTTTGAGCACCGAAACTTATCTATTATTACATTCCCTTGACAATTCTTATCAAGTAAAATGTTCATTATTATCTTTTTTAGAATTTATTTCTCATAAAAGCCTTGAAATTTCCATATTTATCAGTGTTTTTCATTTACATTTCCTCTTTTTAGTATGAAATATGGAGTAGGTTGTGAAAGTCATGGTCTCCTGCATCGCACAGCAAATCCGGTTTATTGTCACTTTAGAGATTCCGCTAGTTTTTATTTTTATTCACGTTAGCGTAATACATTTATTATTACGTTTTATTTATACGATTAAGTTTGGTGTGATTACACAAATTTCAAAAATGTTCATAACTGATCAAACGAGAATCATCGAATTACTACAATGCATGCAGTATAGGATAAATTTTTCCCTATGCATTTAATGAGGAAGAGCTAAGAGCATCAGTTCTTGTCTGATACCGATTCCTTTTCTTTTGATTATTACTTTTTCTGCATCAGCTAGAGCGCCTGAAGACTAATGTAAGTAGTAATCACAGAAAGTTCGGGTTCCCGGATAGTCAAATGGGTAGGGTAGCGCGTTGCTTTTTGTGAAAGTGGCCTCGGGCTCGATTCATTTAAATAATAATAAATACAATACTTCTATTAGCTAATAGGCAGCTCATTGGGTTTATACATAAATTTATTACTCCTTATTGCATTAGTTTTTTCTATGGATTTGCTTAAATACTTAATCAATTATGGCGAATATGTGAACCGTAATTTTATATTTTAATCCCGAATTCATAGAAGAGAGAAAAAGGAACTCGGCGGTCAATGAACTCATTCAGCATTGGACCCTCTGTGATCATGAAAGCTTTGCTTTCGAAATACGCATTAGGGATTCTGAATAATTGGTGACCGCTAAACGATTATCCGTTTCCCGGGAATCGCCCTTAGATGGTCGCCGCGTTCGGCGCTTGGAGAACCTTTGTCTCTTAATCCCGAATTCATGTTGGTAGAAATGATCTAACGTTATATAGATAAATGAATATTATGTGTTGATGCGGACATAGTTTTCACGCTATTCTTAGAAAAGCTACCGTATATATTCTGAATACACCCTTACTCTCTAAGCTTGCAAAATTTTGTTTATACACAAATCCACGCATTTTCCAAGAGTTTTTATTCAATTCCTAAGGATAGAATCCTCCATTCTCCATTTCCAAAGAAAGCTAAATAGAATGAAAAAGTGATACCGTCAATAAACGTTAACTTCAATTCAAGTATCTCGATAAAATTATCTCGTACACAAGGTAAAATTTAAAACGTCAAAAGGTTTCTCAAAAGTGACGGCTCACCTGTAGTTTCATCGCTGAACACCGAGATAAGAGAATTTATACCCTATGGGGGCAGTTACAAAAGAGCATGGAGAACCCTGCTGATTGGTTTTAATTGAGAAGCGTCCTCGCTGGCACAGCTTTTCACCTCCATAGAACTCCATCCATCGTGGGTCAAAGCCTTCTCCTGCCTTTGTGAACCCTGTGAGAGACCCCTCGTAAATTTCGCATGAATATATGTAAAAGGTTAAAGAAGCCGCTTAACATACTGCCCTTAAGGGATAGGAACAGCTCTTCCGGGACCAGACTGCGGCTAGGCTATCTCATCTAATATCCGTTCCCTTATCAGCCAACCGGAGAGTCACCAGGTCACGTGGTACTTCTCTACTTTGTCTATGTTTCCTGGAGTTTAGAGTGAGGTGGTGTAACATTAATTCACAGAAGGGTGTTTAGATAGAAGTATGTGAATGGATGATTAAAAACATCTCGCTTATATTCATCAAAACCCGCTTAAGATGCTTTTCAAAGGAAGGAGTGAATTTCGCGTTTTAATAAAACCGTGGGGTACAGTTAAAAACGGAATATGACAACTTATTAAATCCTGTTCCTAGGAATACAAAAGGGAAGGAATTTTTGGCTTTTAAATTTCTAAATATGTGTTTTATACCTAAAAATGAAAATGGTTCTTCTTTAATTTGCTTCATTTGCCACAACTGTAGGAAATCTAGTCCGATAACTATAGTTGCGTAACACTGGTTGCCTTATCGTCATTACACGTTAAGAGAGGTAAACTTTTCTGGCAAATGATGCACCTTTGTTTGTTAATTCAATTAGTTAATTTATCATTCTACAATGAAGCAATTTTTACTAAAAGACAACGGGGAAGAATAGCGATTTTTTTTAGCAATGGTGAGAGGCTGCCTTGGGAGCTGGAGTCAGCTCCGACAGTGGGATGGAGATTATAATGTTTCGCGGTATTTTAATTTTCTTCTCACAAAATTAATCATCGCAAACAAGAGGATTAAAAGAAGCTCGTAAAGAGACAAGGCAAGGCAGGAGAGAGGACGACAGCCATAAAGATAATTCAAATGATTCTGTTTCTATTAAATGACGCGGACTCAACTAATGTGGGTGGTAGTGCATCTGGGGACGGGAAATACCTTTTAAGAGGGTTGTAGAGCGTCTGAAGTGGTGTTTTTGCCATGTATTTCGTGAGTAATGAATCGAAACTAAGAGAAAATCGCATATTAAGCGAGATATCGCCCGGTATATATTGGGAGAATTTTCAACGGATTTTGCCAAGTATCGTTTCGTTATAAAGCTTATATAATGTGTTATGCAGATTAAGTATGGTTAATTTAATGATTAGCCATAAATTTACATCGAGCTATTTAAAAATTCAATGTTATTGACTTTCATCATAAAATTTCCACTACCATACCGTGGCATCTTCACGTCTATATCATCATACAAGGTCTGCATTACATAGAACGCAAAATGGTTAAGTTTCTCTATACAAACCTGTAGATGAATAGGCAATGGTTCTTTTAATAAATGAATAACGAATTAAAGTTAATAGGATGTACTCAAAGGAAAGAAGCAAAGGTGAAAAATTCGATTGCTATCATCGGTATTCATTTAGAAAGAGAATTGATGATTAAGTAGATAATCGAAGTTAGACGATAGAAAAATAGCGGGAGAAAGCGCGTATAAAAATAATATACAGGGTTATCAGAACTTTGAGAGATGAGTAAAAATGTAGTTAAACATTGAGAACTTGTGAGCCATCTAATATAGGATCTATCATAAGGAGAGGACACCAAAACTGATCATGTAAAATAGTGTACACGGAATTCATGCAAAAAGCAAGAAGCACGTAATTAATAATTTGGCAAGAATTTTTGACTGATGAATATAAATTTAAAGTTGAAATTATTTAAAGAATATTAAACTCGAGCATGTCTGAGGTTATACGAGAAAATATGGAACCAAAAGGAAGTCAATCTTATTAGACAACGGTCCTTAATAGTACTAGATATATTACTTTCATATCGGTGTACGTTTTATAGTATATCATGAGGTAAAGATTGGACATACATCATCGTGGACTAAATTTAGCTGAATAGCGTAACACTGAGTTATTCTATCCTATTTTGTGATGAGAATACATTATGATATCGCGCATAACTTAGTATCGTACATGAATCTGCCCGATCTATATTAGGTGTCTGAAAACGAATCAAGAGGAAGAAATATTGCTTGGCAATTTCTTTGAAGATAAAACACCGCAACAGTCGGAATTTATGCCATGATCAAGTAAGAATATTTACTTTAAGGATCCTTTCGAGGGCAATATCAACCGCTCTTGGCTTTACTCAGTATATCATGCATCTTAAGATTCCTCACATGTTTCGAATCTTCCCATCTTTATTAAATTATCTGAGAAAGACTCTTACCTCCGATGTTTGAGCAGACATCGAAGGAATGTATGCTCAGCGTTACTGGAGTGCGCTCTGAGGTAATTGGGTTGTATTTTATTCATGGAATCGAAGTTTCTTTCCCTTTTTTAGAGAAAAAGCTGTAACCAAACGCCGAAGGAAATTTTGAATCGGAATTCACGGATTGTTTGAAGTTCGGATGATGCGTGCTTATGACATTAATAATTTATTCGAGAATGTTTCCTGTTGATTGAAAATTTTAAAATCTAAAGAGGAAATAAGAGAAAGATTTTATCAGTTATTTTTCAGTGATGGTGTAAGTCTTCCTGCATTTATCAATCAGGAAGCAAAGCAGCATTTATTCTGAACGGAAACAGCTACCAAAAATATTTAGATCAGTTATGAGTTGAAAAAATCTGGAAATATATTTAAAGTAATAATTTTAAGCCTAAACTTGATTTTTGTTCGTATCCAAACTCAATTTAATGTTCTAAGTCAGTGATCGTCAAACAGTTCCCTGGTCCCCATTGGTGGGTTTTTGAATTTTTCGTGGGCGATGAGTTCTTCCCAAATGATAAAATCAACTGTCCAATGAGTGAAATTCATAAATAAGGAAATCTGAGCTTTGTTCGATAGGACGACAACCAAGGAAATTCGTACCAAGGAAGACATTCCTCCCATCTAATGTATTAAAATCTTATATAATACATTTGCGCATTTCAATCGAAAGTTTATTTTGGTGATAAATTTGATGACCACTTGTTTCTGCATAAAGATTGTTGCAGAAAAAAATTTTAAATTTTTTTAAAATAATTTTTTTCTGGATAGCTTGATTGAATTTATCCTCATTTGTTAATGTGACTTATTAGATATCTCTCAGCTAAATTTCTATTCTTTAAGGAAATTTATGTGGCGGTGTCCTCGTTGAATTGTAGCATCGAGTTAAACCGCAACGGTGATCTTCGAAGTTTATATATACAAAGAAGTATTGCTTGCTTGATGGTTGCCCGTTTCACAGCAGTGTATGACGGATTTGTTTGCTCGCGACCTCACCTATTCAGGGCTTACCGATGACAATCCTCCTCTGCGTAGAGATCGAAGGTTTGACGGAACGATCTCTTGAGTGCCGCGGCAAAGCCGAATCTGTTGACCTCAAAGACTCTCTCGAGACGTATTTGATTTTCCTTCCACAAAGCGCGGTTTTTATGCGGAGAGGTTATCTTGGATTTGGTCGTGGGATAAATGTAAGTAGAAAAATCTAGGATTTAAAATGTGGGTAGAAAAAGCTAGGATTGGAAACGTTTGTAGAGATAGCCAGGATTTAAATGTATGGTGACATAGCTATTATGTTTCCTGGTTAAATTCATCCAGAAATAATTTACACAAAGAAATTTCCGGTCTTAATGAATTGAAATTTATTCTGTTGATCTTTGTGCAACACCATAGAAACTTGTTACTCAGCTAACACATCTTAAAGAATATTCATTGGTATAGTATTTGCGAAATTTTTAAATATCGGGGCTTCTTATCCAGTGTAATTTTTCTTTCGCTAACCCCACATTTTAGACATTAGGGAATGGCGGTGATTATTTGATGAAAATGTCCTTCCCGTTGTTGAGGTTAATGGTTCGATATTTTCATCTAAGCTCTTCAGTCATCCTTTGTTACATGCCACGGTATTTGGCAATTGACTGAATCAGCACTTAACCTTTCACCGCTACCCTTACGTAGTGTTATCTTTAACTATACACCAATTTTGCCTAAAATTTGTCAGTGGTGCCGCGCATAGCTTGGCTTTGTATCTCCTAGAGAATGAGAAAAATATAACTTGTTATAAAGGGAGAGTATGACCGAGAAAAACTGATTGCGGAAGAACGAAATAAGAAAAAAAGAACGGAATCGTAAAAAATATTGGTCAGTTGACTCAAAAAAAGTTGCATCGAAGGATATTAGGCCATATAGTAGTATCACGGATACATTTAAAAATAAAATACTTATCATTAACGGAATAGGTGAATGGTTTGTTTTCAAGGAAATCTATGTTTATCTCTAAAGACAAGTTTCCATGACTCACAAGGTTTTAAATTAACCGGTCATAAGTCTACTTTACTCGAAATGGAATTGTTTAGAATATGATATTATTTCATCTTTATATTAACATTTACGTTTTATTATTTATCATCGAAACATTTCGTATCCTGCATGAATAGTTCCATAAATTCTCTTAACATCCATAAGCCTCATAGACTCGAGGAACATCGAGTTGGATATGTGTTAAAATTATCTGTTAACGAGGAGGACGAAGTCATCCGAAGAGGAGAGAGGAAGAGTCCGTCATCCTTAAATCCACAAGCAGGAGTTATTTATATCCACAACTTGTCGAGATAAAATATCCTCAGAAAAGAGAGTGAATCTGATGATTGAGTTAATGAACTGGAACACCCGTCGATTATATATAAAATCTCCATTTTTGTAGCAGAGAGCTGAAAGGGGAAAAGCAATTAGTTGCAATAATGGCTAACGTTATCGTATTAAATCCAGTAATTTAGAAATTATTTTAAAATTGAAGGGAAGGAAAGTGTTTGGTTTATTCATTAAATTTGCTTTTTTACTCAAATCACATGGTTTGATTTGGAGTGTTTGAACCGAGAGACTTAGAAACTCGAATTAATTGCCACAGAATTCTCATGAACACTTTGACATAAGTATACCTCGAAGTATCTTAAGTTATCTGATTTTTCTTACAATGAAAACGATCTTTTTGTTTCATAAATATCTTTGAAAAAGGGTTATAAAGAGAAATGGACTTATTTCTTTTTTAATACCCAAGGTGTTACAACGCCTTTATTTGCTCAACTTCTTCCTTTGTTGTCGATGATTTTAAGTCTACTTAATTTAATCTTCTGAAATCATAATGAGAACGAGTATTATTTTATAATTAGGTATTAGAACCGAACGCAACGACAATGTAAAATGTTAGACGTATCAAGGAAGATTGGAGTACGATTCTCGTTTTTGATCGAAGAATTTTCGATCTTTTTTAAATATAATATTCGTAACTTTAATTCTATTAAATACGTAACTTTAATTCTATTAAATATTCTATTTCCTACATCATTAAATATGATGGAAAGTTAGCTCCCCATATTAAACTTGTCAATTTAATCACCGATCGAGGTGGAACAATTAGTTGCGATCTCAATAACAGATAATCAGCAGAAAACGTATCTGATCAGTGACCTTTAAAAGTAAGATAACAGTTAAAAAATTCAAGGCATTAATAAACCAAATATGTCGATTAATAATTAAAAATGGCATCCTAAATGGGAGCAGACGAGGAGTTCCCGAGGAGCCATTAATTATTGTTTTTCAGAAACCCAGTCTAACGTATTTTCGCGTTAATTAGGATTTAATTTAATTTCTTCTCGAAGGAAAGCGTGCTCGGACGATTTAATTATTCATGTTAAACAGATGGAAGTTTATTTTAGACCTAACATAATTTGAAGGTAATTGGAGTGAGGAAAGAAATGGTTGAAAGGGCTCAATCTCTTAATGGGCATCTAAAAAAACGGTGTGCCTGTGCCCCGCCCTCTCTTAAATGTCTCTCCCAGCAAACTCCCATCCCTTTCACTAGGTAATCTAACATTCCTCTCGGGACGGATCCATCCACTTTAGGAAGCACCGGCCTAATGATTCTGGATCGAACTGTTTTTCTCCTCTTCTTCCAGATGTGTAAAATAGATGAGCTGCAGCAGATTATTCCAGTTGAAATTCCTTGGTTCAGTCTCGTTAACTTTTGGAAATCATGCTCGTAATTCGTTCTCCTAAATTGGCTGTTGTAAATTGAACTAATAAATAAAAATTAAACTATTTCAAACATTCGTTAATAAGTGCATTGGAGAATATGACTGGTGAATGGCTGTACTGCGTTCCAGTTTCCCCAGTCACTTTGATAGTTGAAAACTGTTGTTGAAATCTTCTAATGAAAACTACGAATCGTAATTTTTATCGCCAGGTCGAGGAAAACATTATGGAAACGATCTGGAATAAAGCAACTTTTTCTATGTGGAAAAAATACATAGGATTTTATTCCCTTATAATCTGTCATTACTGACTGGAAATGTTGGAACGCACTATAGTTACATTGCGATTTGGCCATCTTTTATAATTACTCGAAATTTTTAAGTCTTGCACTTCCACTAATTTTAAATGAAATGATGCTTGCTTTCAAGTGCGATTTATTGTTCAAATAAATATGATATGTTTTCTACCCATTTGACTCGTTTTTGGTCGTTCAAAAAATATTCTTTTTTGAATTTTACCTTTAGTGTGTGTTAAATCATTACTTTAGGCTGAATTGTTATATTGAAGTAGTGAGAAAGTACTACGTTTACTTTTTATTCGGAATGTTGCATGATAGCTTTTTATAATATAGATTTATTTTATTCTGAGTTCGGGATCAAAAGTTTGACCCCAATTTCAATTTTAAGTAATTTCAAGAACGGATTCCAATAAATTTTTTCCCGCCTTCATTAATTTTCTCCAGAGTAACTCAATTATTGAATTCTTTTTATATAAATATACCTTTTAGGATGTGGAGTCTTCATTCTTTTTCGGAATCTCTACTATTTTGAGATTTACTCTTTAAAAGCAAATAAATCACAATTAAATTTTTCTTTAAAATACAATTCTAGCGATAATAAGAAAACTTAAATTTCTAATAAATTATTTTCTTTGGTAAATTCCAGAATTAGATCCTTTTCTAAAGAAATATAAATGATTTCGGTAAATATAATTATCTTTCCAGATAATGTCTCAATTATTATGAGTTTTAGTTTGAGGCATCCAACTGTTCTTGTGCCATGTCTTTGTGATATTTTATATCCATCAATTATTCTTTTCTGTTTTGTATTTTATTTCCTTAGACCAGACAGCTTTGTATTCGATTGAAAATTCCCCTCAAGTAACGCTCTACCGTTACAATCCGGACTTACAAAAAAGCCCTGCCTTTCAAATCCCCGATAGCCCGTCCATTCTAAAGTGTGCCCGATGCTTAAGTTACAAAATCACAATTTCCCATCACCTATCCGCATCAATGAAAAATATAGCTCCCCGAATCACTGACGCGTTATATCTCGTTAACTCAAATCTCAGAGAAATACGTCGAGGCGATGGAAAATGGATTTTAGCGCATCGCACCGCGAAGAAAAATCCCTCTTCGAAATCGGCTTCGATGACTCTTATATATTTATTTTTCGTTCACAGTTCATTGGTATCTCCCTCGGGGTATTTCTAACTGTTGGGATTACGATATAAACCGGATTCGGTGGGAAGAGATAGCGAGAAACCCATTTTATTTGATTAGGCAATTCTGAAATACTCTCCAGCGCTGAAACTCAGTATTTCCTCGGAATTCAGTACTTTAATGCGGACCGCATGGAAAGAGACATAGACCCTATGAAATCTTGGGAAAATAAGGAAAAGTTTTCAGGAGGTAATAACGTCCGTACTTCTGTTTTTGCACGCGAATCCAAGTCACTCATGTATGTATCTAGTTTATAGCGAATCTGAAAGAGATTTTTTTGGCGAAATAAATATATCATCTGAAACTCAGGGTGACTGTTATGGAAGTATTCAGGGCGTTTAAGGGGTGGTAATTTTTCTCTCTATTTACGCTGTAAGTCTTATTTTGATTCCACTAATCCCATGCTGATGTGATTGGAGTTTTGGGATGAATTAAGTGACCACCAGGGATATTCTTCTCCCTGGTTTAGGCTATACCCTGTTCCAGCTTCACTTACCTTCTTATCCTTAGGCTTCCTCTATTTCTACCCAATGACTTATGCTCTAGTCTGCTTTGGATATTTTTCTTTAGCCATTCGTAGTACATACTCTATCTACCTATTTCTGTATTCTAAGAAACTATTCTTATATAGGCCGATATTATATTACTATACAATATATTAATTCCTCTCTTATAAATATTTTTCTTAATTTTTTTAACCTAGTACACCTTTTTTGTCTTATTTACTTTTTTTCTGCCCAACTTTCTGAGCCATATGGTACAGTAGGAACAACAATTACTATAGAAAATTTTATCCTGGTTTTGCCTTTGAAAGTTCTTCGTATCCTCCCAAATATCCTTAGGAAAATGCTAATTTTATTTGCGATATATTGGTTCTCTTCGAATGCCATATTGCGACCTAAATACCGGATAAGGTCTGATCCAGTGTTTGATCTTCTATGACCGTTTTTGTTCCCATTGGATTGCTTCCTATGATTACCATAGTTTTTTAAGCATATTTTCATGTTTGCATATTACTCACATTGTTAAAGGCAAAAAGTATGATATCCTGTTTATTCGAAAATTTTTTGATATCCTTCTTATATCTTCTTCTAATATAGGAGGGCGGGAAAGGGACCAATAGCCTAAGGTTACCTAATCCTTTTTCTTTTCAAAATAAATAACCAAACGAGATCTAGATTGTAGGTAAACATAAGCAAATCGTTATATAGTTATATGAAGAACTTTTTAGCTCTCTAATTTTAACTGCTTTTCTATTACCATCTTAATTTGATTTCTGATTTACTAAAGAAGTCGTAGTTTATAAATCGCTAGGTACATGTAAGATAATGAACCAAAAGGACCAAAAATCTTTGGCAAGTACTAAAGTAGACCAAAACTGGATAACAGCAATTCGTAGCTCTCGATTATTAGCACCAAATATTTTTCCCACGTTTTATTACTTGCAATAAATTATATGGTAATAATACATTGAATACTACGAATCACGTTATATATTAGCAAAAAGGACGCAATTGTAAATTTTGTTGATATTTATTTCTTGCCCTTTAAATTTATTTCATAGCTTTCAATTCCATAGGTCACGTATAAAATACATTGACCGAATCATTTTCAGCAACAGCTGTGGAAAAGACACATCATTTAAGAGTTAAGATGTTCTGTCGTTACAGCTTGGATACACATGGGAGACGCAAAAAGAGTCATTTTACCATCAATTAAATAGCCAGAGAGTGCCAGGTTGTGCGAATGTGGTATTATATTTTTATAGTCGCATGAAACCTGGCAAATAAGCACGTACAACGATGAGAGTTGTTATTACAGGAAGAGAGAGGCTCTGGCCATTCTTACGGCACTTTTCATTAACTCCTTTTCTTAGTACTTAAAACAAATCTCCTTTTCCTAATCCGTAAATGTGTCTATAATCCAGTGACTATCTCTTAAGATGCTATAATCTGGTCTAGAACATAATCCAACATGGCATAATCCAATGGCTCCAGCGTTCGAGTGGTAATAGTCTTCGGTTGTTATGGGATTTAGTTCTCAGATTGCCGTAAAGCAGTATTATCCCAGAATCGTCCTGAATCACAGCATGAGTGCGTCAACATCAAAGCTATTCGGGAAATTCGAAAAAAATTTCGAACTTAACTAAGCCAAAATTTCTTATTTTCGAGCAAAATTAAATTTTAACTTCTTTGTATCTCTTTGTAGTCGGAGAAATGTATCAATGTTAATCGAATAAATCGCTATATCTGTTCAGAATTTGTGAAAAAGTGTATCAATTATGATTAGTATGATTAGCGCTAATTTCGTGGAAATTCATGACAAAAACATTAAAAACAAAGAATATTTCGTAACTTCCACAAATTTTTTATTTTATGACCCGTTTTGGCTCAAGTTTGGCCATCTTCAGGACTTGATGAATTACGAAGTATTGTTTGTTTTTAAGGATATCAAGTTTTATTCGCACGATTCATGATAAAAAAACTTCAAAATCTTTGACGCATCCTTATTTATAAAACTCCAAATAGCCCCTTGGAATCGAATAGTAAGGTTGATATTTTTCAAGTTAAAATGGAAAGAGGACTTATTTTTACTTTAAAAAATCTTCCTAAAACAATTAAAAGCGCATTAACTGCCTACTCAGTTGAAGCAATATACGAGATAACATGAAAATAATTCCATTATTTTTTAAAGTCTCATTGTTTATTACGAAGACGGATCAATGTATTTTTATTTGTTTTGAATCGTTCATTTTCATCTGTTAAATAAAAAGAGGAAATATAATTTCGAGGATTTTTGATTTGTTTGCAGCTAAAATGTGGCATCGATTTGAAATTTGTCACATCGCTGGGCAAAGATATTTGGGTCAAATTCCAGCTGTATTTTTGTCCAGTGTACATCTCTTTATGAGGCGCATCCATCTCCGAACGTTTTGTTATCTGAATCAAATTTAAAATTACGACTTTTTAACAAACAGTGAGATTCGAAATTTTGAATTCATCCAGAGTGTAGAGAGAGCTTGTCTGTTTGTTAAAGTTGAATATTGTTGGTTGGTTGTTATTTAGATGTGTTTGAATATGAGATTTATTTCTTCCTATGGTTATTTGCTAGGGGATTATCATTCTAATATGTATAGAACCACTTTTAAATATCCCGTGACTTGAAATACTTGATAGGACATACTTATGTGCAACGGCCATCCTCCACAGTGACATTACCTTATAGAGAATATGCATTCAGAGCATTAGTATGCTCATAGTTGCAGCTGAAAAACCTCAAAAAAATTATAGATTCGGAAATTCGAATTCCCGAAAAAAAGATGAATAATAATTTCGAGTTTTCCACCCTGACAAGCGTTTTCAAATTCATATCCCTTTTTCCTCAACACACTGATTCGTATAATCCACGAGCGATACCACCATATGACGTTTTAAAATTCCAATCGCTTTCCATCGACGTTCACGGAGTATTTAAAGAGCCGCAGTCCCCACGTTTATTCCAGAGAAAGCTCACCTCTGATGGCTGCATTCACCGAAATACGTACATACAAGGCGAGGGGATTATCCTGCCTTTACTTCACCGCTTTTGTACTTAGCTTTCGAAATTTTTATTTCCGAATCCGCTGTGTTCTTTGGTTTCCATATTCTCTTCACATTTTGCTGACTTGCGTTGCAAATTGGATATTTTGGTGATCTGATTGTGAATTCCAATTGCGATTCGTCAAAAAATGAATGCATTTTATCCCTATGGGTTTTTTCGTGCGCACAAGTCAATACTATTCTCTTTTATTTTTCCTATAAAGTAAAAAAGTTTTAAATGTAATTGATAAAGAAAAATATTTATCGTGACTGTCATTTTGTTCATTTTTGCTTACTTCAAATTGATTTGTTCCTTAATTGAAAATTGTTTCATCAAACGTTCACGCAATTTATTTCGTGAGAAGATGGCTTTCTAATGTTTAGTTGGTGATTGAATTATCAAAAAACTTGCATTTCTTTAAAAATGTGAATATTGGTATTAACTTATCAAAGAGGGTAGGTTTACTCTGTTCTCTTTCAAATAATCATAGTATATATTTGCTGAGGAAAATTCGGTAATGATATCAAAATTAATGAAACCCATGAGAAAGCATTGATGTCATAAATTCGATTATGAATAAGTTTCGAGGAACATAGTTCCGAAAATTAAATCCGAATATAAAGCGTTTCCTTTTGATCTGAGAGAACTCAATACTCTTTTGTATTTGTTCTATTTAAACTTAAATTTCTCGTTTTATATCAGAGGTACTAGAGTTTGGCGCTTTAAGCGGAGAAATGGCGTTTTAATATTCCTAGATATGCTCACATAGTATAATACATTCAGTATTGAAATTGGGTAAAGAAAGAGCCTTCCTTATTATTATAAATAAATATATTCAACTCAATACACCTTTCAGAAAATTTCAGTCAAAATAAAAAAACCGAATGAAAAATATTTCCTGAAAGAATAAGATGTCTTAATCGATTGTTATTTTTGGGTTGTTTCAGGTTTCATGTCATAGAATATCAAAAAATTATTTAAATACATAATTACTGGAAATGAAATCAAGGCGACCTTGTTGTACATCGGTTAGTCTATGCTATGCTGAGCGATGTGTCGGCAGAACTTAGGCTTGAGGATATGAAGATGATATCACTTGGTGTCTGAGATTGTTCGGAACGACCAAAGTGTACAACTCATATCCGTTTTAGATACTCAACTCCGCCGAAGTCCTTCAAACTAATTCACGGGTGCTATCAGATTTAAGCTACGCGAAGGTCGAGACTTGACGTGCCTTGCGTAGGAATGTTGTGGGAAACTTTCGGTGTCCTTCATCCTATTACTACTTAGATACTTTCTTCTGGTACTTTATCATCGGATTCTTGCTTAAAGGGCTCGTCACGATGGAAATATTATTAATCTAACCCAACGAACAAAGTTATCTAATTCGAACAATGTAATTTCACATTTTACATTATGGAATTCGTTTCTCGATCCCACTTCCTCATTGTATTAAAGACATATTTCAGTTCATAAATATCTATTTCTATAAATTATTTGGTTCAGCCTTTAAGGAATTCCAAAAACGGGATGTAAATTAGATCCGAATTTGAAAAACGAATGGATGTAGGCATCTCAAGGAAGAATAGACTTGAAAAAAGTCCGACGGCACCGGGAAACGAACCCGGGTCTCCCGATTGCCGGTCGGGTGCTCTGTCCGTTGAGCTATCTCGCCGGAACATCCTCTAAAGCTATTCGGGAGACTTTGTGGGCAAGGACTTTTCGGATTTTTTTCAAGTCTATTTTTCCTTGCCATTTTTCCTGGGTGCATGCATTTTTCCTAACGTGCAAAATCACCCTTTACCCATTCCTTGGATGTAGGATTAAAAAAAAATCTTTTCATCGCGTTGATCTCTAAGATGAGTGAAAATTTTCATTAGTTCCGTTGGGGTGATGATATTTGGCCTAAATAATGGCATTGAGTTTTTCAATTCGTACAGTTTCCTACTAATTTTTCTGCGAACGATGCGAAATAACAAGCTAAATTAGTTCAAAAGATCATCGTTTTCTCACCGTGCCATACGCGGCTCGCAGGGTATTTATGTAAATGTAGACTATTACGACCAATTTTTTAATATAAAATGACAAATTTCCGTATTCATTAATAATTCATCAATTTCGATGAGCCATGGGTGAAAAGAACCGGTATATAATGTAATGAAAATGTCAACCTATTTTCTAGTTTCATTATATGTAAAATGTTTCATACGCATACCGATACTATGAAATATGATATATACCATAACATACCGATGAAATGAAATGGAATAGAAGCGATTATATTTTCCATGATGAAATATGTTCCCTTAAATTTTAATGCTTGATAAACAAAGATTAATTATCCGTTGATGATCGATTGCTGCCTATAAATTGTTAATGATCATATCCGCGAATTACCATTTGATTCAGGGAAGCTGTTTCATCGGATTTCTATCATTTTTTTACAGCAGTTTGACTTTTATCTTTTTCAACAATCCGAAAAATATTAAGTCTTATTTATGAAGTTTTTTTGAGAAAATTAGCTTAAATTTCGTTACGAATTATAATATCCAAGTCGTCTGAAAGATGAGTTTACACGAATGAATAGTAACACACTTAGCTTTCTACTGGTTGCAATATTTCATGTGTCAAATTTTGTTCCGCATAATATAAATATATTTACTTTATTAAGTACATACATTTTTATTATCTAATCTCTTTAAAGGATTTTAATTACGCTCACAGACCTTTGAAAGTTCGTACTAAATTCATTCTTTTATCTCTCTGAAGGCAATTTATGCCGTCTGTTTTTCTATTTTAGTTTTGATACCTTCATTTATATTAAAATAGGATAGCTCACAATCTGTCCCATAAAAATAAGAAAATTCTCTCCCACAGCGCATTCGGTATTCGGGAGATTATTTTTTTATAAACCAATTATTATCCTGAAATCTCGAGAGCTGTTGTCCCACCTCTCTTGAGACTCCATGAAGTTTTTTCACCTATAAACCTCTTTAACCTTCGGTATATCTCATGGTCTAATGCCAAAATCTGCTTGAAGCGATGAATGTTTTATTCCAACTTTACGAAAAGTCGATTCAAAATTAATTTCAGAAATCCTGCCTCGGGAAGTTCCTTTAGGAATCAAATCACCCGGGAACTGAATTGGGCCAATGAATTCGGTAGGAAGGAATTTCGAATTATCTCAAAGTTGAGAGTAATGTCTCTGTCAAATTTAGTTTCACTCAAATGGCGACATTGATATTACGTAAGGATATCTCGTCATTTATCCTTCATACATTTTCAACTGATCATCATCAATGTTTTTCTTAGAATTTCATGTTTCTAGATCAGTGCCATAATAATGTTTACTAATAATGTTTACTAATATAATATATAAAATTCTTCTTCTTTTACATGCCCATAACGACCTTCTTCATCCGTTGTTTTTCCATCTCTTGCGTTGACGGCCCAGGGCCTCTACCTGCCTTTGGCTCTGTATTTCCACATTTGTTTGTGTATTCTTTCTTCTTCCATTCGTTCTAGGTGTTCTCTTCATTCGATTCTGCATTCTCTTATTTACTTATTTATGTCGTGAACATCGAGATCCTGTCTCATGTTTGTATTTCTTTCCCTACCTATTTTTGTGTAGCCAGCAACCCTTCTCAAAAATTTCACTTCAGAGTTTTATAGTTTTTCTTTATTTGCTCTGAATGTATATTATTTGGAGTGTTTCAAGTGTTGCCGGATTTTTCGGCATGTCGGCAAAACATGAAATTCCACCCAATGTTGCTATATAATGTATTCATAACAATCCCTACAGTCCAAAATGGAACACATTATCTGTTTTATATTTGCTCAAGGAAATCCAACGTAAAACCTCTTGTGAATATTTAGGCTTCTAGTTTGACTCAAAAATACAGTATATGCGTTTGAATATCCCATAACTTGTGGGATCGGTTGATGATTATGACGATGATGATGAATTTGGTTTCTGTATTAATATTTACGTCGGTACCTAGAACCGCTACCATTGAAGGCGGACATGCTACCAACTAGGCTTTAGAGGGATCTTCTACACTAATATGTATAAAAATTTGAATAGGAGATTAATTCTCCATCGAGTTATAATTTAATGATGAGGCATATTTGGGTAGATTTCATGGAAAGGAAGGGAATTTATCAATGTTCAGCTTCATAAGCCTTTTCGAGAAAGTACAGGAAACTGTACCTTACAGGAAACGAATAACGGAATTGTCTTTTCTAGCCGTGACGACTTCCATAAAACGTCATCCATTTTATTACTTTACCCTAGGTTACGGTTATTGCCCGAATTATGATTTCTTGTATTTTTTCCTCTCCAATTACTGCAGCATCTCCCATGAAGGGAGACACGGCATTATGTCAGCATCGCGAAAAGAAGTATTCTACGAAATTTTACCAATCGAAACACATCATCCGCCAGTGGGGAGAATTGGTCAAAAGGGTTATCGAAATTTTTTTCAATTTGAAGCCGAAAAGGTAGAATCCTAGAAAAATTTCGAAGGAAAGAAAAACCACTCCGGAGAGTGAAGTTCTGTGTTTCCTCTACTCTAAACTAAATTAAGACATTAATCTCTTCGCGGATGTCACAGGTAGACCATTAGTACTCGTACGTTTGCTCGGAATAAACAGTTCGGTGCTTCGAAAGATGCGCTTTTTTCCATTGCCTTTTGCCTACACTCATAAATGTTTCACTTCCGATGGAAAATTACCGTAGTCTTTGGCTCTGACGCGTCGAAGCCGGATCCGGGTCAATTGTCTGTATCCGAACTAATGGGTGGCGAACATTGACACTATCTTATTGAGGTCGATAATGGAAGATTCTAGTTCTCAAGGAGTTGGGATTGCTCTGTGGAAAAAATATGTGGGCCGAGATGAGACGATTGATGGAAAAGCATATTTGGTTCGATTCCGTTGCTAAAAGTATAAGGCGGAAAAATAAGACGTGCTGTTTTAAAGTAATGGGTCACCAATCCTTTGTTATTTATGAAACTGTTTTTTTTCTGGAGTATATGGCTATTGCGCTAAATTTTAATCAATATTAAAGCAAAGAGAATGATTTTTTTCCATTTTAATTGCAAAAAAATTGCATTTGAATTTAAATTCAATTTGTATGCAAATTCATTATTTTTAGAGGGTATATTTTCATATGTTGTAATTTCCTCTTCCATGTAATTTTTTATTATTTTTTTTAATTTTAGAAAGCTTAACTTTCATCCATTCCAGATGCTCTTTTCAATTTTTTCTTGTTGAATTATACTTGGAATTTGCTTTGTGCCGTGCACGATATTTCAATGAATATTTATTTTGAGTTTGAAAGGCGAAATAACGTATTCATGTTTTAGTAGAATAGATTTGGACTTTCAAATATGGTTTTAAAATTTTTTTAGTCTGGTATTAAGAAATAATAATACTCTGGCGTATGGAATAATTTATTCTTGTCATTTTTACAAAAAAATGACTTCGTCATTTTCCTTCTCACGCATGAAGGGACGTAAGAACACTACTTAATATCTGCATTATGCACGAAAATTACATATAATTGATTTAATCAGTTTTATAAAATTTTAAAGTATTTGAAGGTATAAAGTGATTCAGTAGGTAATATATCGAAAGTTATTCCGAGATGGTGATTTTTAGCTAAATTTCCTTAGTATTCCAATTTAGTATATACTTGATTTATTTTTAATTTATTTCTCTTAATGACGCAGAGGAAGTACGATATAGCGTACAGTAAAGTGTTTGGAAATACGAGAACTATAAAGAACCTTGCTGTTAGCTCCCAGATGACAAAGTGAGTAAAGCTTTCGCTTTTGATAAAAGCGGTCCCAGTTTCGATTCCTGTGGCGGTCAATATTTGCAAACTGACCTCAACTGTCGGAATGCATTTTAACAATTGTACACTGCTGAAGAAAGAAAGAGAAGAAGGGAGAATATCGATATTCGACGCTTGGAGAATTGTCTTCTCTCTTAACACTATACTACTGTTGAGCAAAGGTCTTTCGCGGTCTGGGTCTTACCTGCGGCCCCCACGCCATAACCCGAGGCCCTTTTAGAGTTAAGAGACAAAGGTTCTCCAAGCGCCGAACGCGGCGACCGTCTAAGGGCGATTCCCGGGAAACGGATAATCGTTTAGCGGTCACCAGTTTCAGCTTTCATGATCACAGGGGGTCCAAATTCAGCATTGGACCCCCTGTGATCATGAAAGCTTTGCTTTCGAAATGCGTATTAGGGATTCTGAATAACTGGTGACCGCTAAACGATCATCCGTTTCCCGGGAATCGCCCTTAGACGGTCGCCGCGTTCGGCGCTTGGAGAACCTTTGTCTCTTAGTTCATTGACCGCCGAGTTCCTTTTTTCTCTCTTCTACCTTTTAGTGTTATTAGATGCTCCAGTATCTAATTTTCCTCGAAAGTCGCTCACAATTTTCAGTTATGAAGCTAATTTGCAGAAAGAGAGGCCAAATTTTATTTTGATTTACCTCGAAAATAAAAAAATTGATAATTGAAAATATCATTTGAATAAGACAAATCATAGATATACGAGGTATAAATATCATTTGAAGTTACTGCTCGACATATTTTCTACGTCCCGAAATGTCTTTCTTGAAGCTATTTAGTGAAGGCAAAGGCTAGAGAAGAGTGTATCATTAAATTCCATCTGTCTCTTTGAAATTGAATGATACGAAATTGTACGGACTTTTCATTAATAAGCCTTAACGTGTGAGAGGGAATGAAAAATGAAGAGATCTTATGTCAATTCTCATAGCGTTTGATTTAAATTTACGGCGTTTCTGTGGCCGAAATATGCCTAGATAATGTATCTGCTCGATCAGTCTATGGGTGAAATAGCGTTGAAATGACACGTATTCATGAATGCTTAAAATCGAGCCACCAGTTACAAGCTGCCAGAGACGCAATTTCCATGTAAATAGAAAGGGTTGCATGATCGCGGAAATTTATTCCGAAATTTTTTGCCTATTATATAGCCATGAAAAGAAGTTGTTATCTACACCGGTATTTTAGGTAGGCATTGAATTGAATGGTCAGAGACGCGAGTTTTATCGACGCGACCATTAATATTTTCTCTCTGAATGAACGTAAATTTTCGACTGAATTAACGGGAAGGAGGAAACTAAAGGCAAATGGGAAGAGAAAAGGCATGCGTTGATTTATAAAAATCTGCGTTTTATCGTAACTTAATCGGTTTTGCGGGGAAAGTTCTTGAAACTTTGGATTAAGAAGATTCCATGTTTACTTTCTGATTTTCGTTGCTCAATGAGGCCTTTATTTTGTGGAATTGAGATCAATTAGGGAAGTTAAACATACCATTAATCAATATGTGTATAATTTATTCTTTATCCCGAAGGTGAAGCAGTAGTTGATTTTATTTATCACAATCGAAGAACTTTTGGCGGTAAAATTGATGTCTTAAAGGATAACTTTGTGGAATTTAACGCACATGATGGAGAAGGATAAGTGAAACCTTAGTCAGATACTAATACCATGTACTAATGTAACAAATATGTGGAGGTTACTTTTGGTGACCATGAGTTCCCCAACTAATCAAATTATTTGTACAGTTTCGTAGACTAATAAGACAGGATAGTTTCGTCTAATAACTTTACTCTGAGTTGGAAATATTGAATAATCGATTTGAGTGGAATTTTTATAAATGATTAAATTTCTTCTTTCTTAAATTAAAGAAAAAACTTAAAGAAGGAAAGGCCTCCTTTAACCTGCCAGAATTCTTTAGGGATTATTAAATATTCCAACATCCTTGTTATTTTCTACTTCGTCCTCATTTTTACATCCAGTTGATATTTTGAAATTTCATCTTAGAAATATTATGTAAATTTCCTGACATTCACTTGCTGTATTTAACTGTCTATTGAAATAGGAAATGGTGAATATTTTTCCCGAAGACGTTGACATTGGAATTAAGTCTTTTGTCAAACCATTCATGTAAAAATATATGTATTGTGACCTGTTACTACACATGTAAGTTAGAGTTCAGCGGAAATAGAAAGGGAAAAATAATTTGAATACCTCTGGAAAATAAACATTTTCTTGCCAGAAACATTCCTTAAGTTTCCTTAGTTACCGCATAAATTCCCATAAATTCGTTTCCAGCTACTTTTATTCCGTACCCTTTAGAGTTCAATTTAAGGAAAATGTTTCTTGTGACTGAATTTTTAATTAGTTTTTTCAGTTCCTTCTTGTGCTAGCTACAGCAAAGTGAGTTATCGTAACATACGTGGGAAGGAGTACGATTTTCCTTGAGAGGGATGTCGTGAATTCTTTATGAGGAGTGACATCTTGAAAATATCCTCGAAATTTGTGAATTTTTAATGATATATTTTCTTTTTGAATCCCATGTCCTGAGCATGATGAAATTTTAAACTCGTATTTCACACTTTTAATGTTCGCAATAACATTTAATGAAATAATTTCCTTAGAATTGCATGCATAATTTAGTTAAGTAACTGTGGGAAAGTATAATTTCTTAAATTTTTCAAAAAATTCCATTCCAAGCTTTTAAATATTTTTCTGCCCTCAGAAAAGACGAGTTACGCTACTGTAAAACGGGCTACAGAAACAAATTCGTTTCTCGCCTCAGGTCTTGCTTTGCTGTAGAATTTGTTTTTCTGTCAGTTAATCTGATTCTTCCTATCATCTTCTAAATCCGATAGTCAATATGTATATTGACTATCGGATGCTTTAGTTTTGAAAGAATAGAAATAACGCTTTTATGACCTGAATTTTCGTAGCTAATTCTTTATTTGTGGGTTATTTCAAATTCGCAAATGTTCAAAGTTTAGAAACCAATACCTCGGATCCAGATTTAGTTTTAAGAAATGTTTTTTACCATACTTTTTGATTTTCCGGATATACCCTTAGAATTTAAATGAATTCATTTCAGATTATTTTATCAAAAGCTCACTCACACAACCTAACCAAATTTATTTTCCTTTTTTTTTAATCAGTTACATTTAACGATGCAACTTTCTGGCAATTCATTGCTTACGTGAATATTGATTAAAAGCCCACGCTGCCCATTTAATCAAAGAAAAACCCATTCCGTTTATTTATTTCACGTAAGGGGATCAACACGTTGAACTTCTGTCCCTCCTTTTTTTTTAAAAAAAAAAGGTTTTCATATTCAGAGCCGCAGTGATAAAACCGTTATTTTTTATTCGCCGGAATGAAACACGCGAGCATCAAAAGCCGCCGCGTACAAATGAAAATTGAAATAAAAAAGAATTAGGGACGAAATGAAAGAAATATCGCGTTCACATCGGGAAAAATTTTTGTTGCCGCCGTTTGAGCTTCGTTTCGCCAATTCTCCATAAACGTTTACATCGCGGACGAGTGGAGTTTTCATGATGTAGTCCGGGGGAGATAACGCACACCGCAGATGAATATTTTCGTGCGACTTAAGTCAGAAAAGGCTCGAGAGCCAATGGGAATGCGCGCAAAAAGTCTTTCACCGGGCGATGGAATGGAAATGCGTTACAATCGCATTTGCTTTGACGAGCTCTAATGATTCGCAGATAAGGAAAATGTACACCTCAACCGAATCGGTGAATGAACCCCCTCATCCAGCTTGTTTCTTAAACATCCCCAACTGCCGCAGAAACTCCCGTGCGTTGGTGAAGAGAACTTCTGAAAGGGAGATACAAGAAAAAAGATTTCTAGCTAAAATTAACTTAGGTTTATTTAATTAGCTAAAACCTAAAATAAAAATAAGGAATGAGGAGGACTTGAATTAAAACGAAACTCTTTATCAGTTAACCCACTATTTAAGCTTACATTAAGGTAGGGATGGCCAATTTATAGCGAATCTGGCAAAAGTGGCGAATTACTTGGTTATAAGGTGTACTATTAATAAGTAGAAAAAATAAATTTTATACTCATGTGCACATACGTTGTATAACTTACCATCGAATTCTCGATATTGCTTTTATTATGTTTTAAGCCTTGATATATAATGTTTTAATATACTTTTCTTTAGTTATTATTGTTTAATATGTTTTCTTACTATGATAATTTTCATAATTACATAGTTATAATAATGATTTATTAGTTTGATAGTTTATAATGATTCATGGCGTATTATTGTAGTTTGTAAGACATTTCAAGTAAAAGTATAAGTAAAACTGAAGCGCATTAGCTATGAAAGATTGGCCAACCCTGCCTTAAGGGGTGAATTAAAGGTCTTTATTTAGTCTAAATTATACTATAAGTCTAAACAAAGAGGAGCGAAATTGAAATCTTAAAGGAGAAATTGTGGAATCTTCACATGAAAACAGAAGATCGATTCCGTAATTAATGTATTGTTTTGTAACAGAAAAACATGAAAATATTTGGAGATTATATAAGTGAAAATCATTAGTTAACCGTATTCAAACCAGTCTTCGAGATTTCTGCTATTTCCATACTAGGATCCCAAGCTAATAAAGAGCTTTACTTTCCTGACATGGAATTATCTTATTACCGTTGTCTTTCACAGTGAATATTGTGAGAAAATTAGGTCATTCAAACACGATGATTATTCAGAAGACGACAGCTATTCATTTTAGAATCGCTTTAGTAAACTGTAGTAAAAACATGAACATTGTCAGAAATTGCAGCACTCTTTCACGAGTAACTTGGCCATTGTACGTATTTTTTTCGGTAATTTTTAATATTTTTTGTGCATTTGTTCGCTTCCGGCGAAAACAATTGCTCGCACAACCCGCATTCACTAGCCAAGTCCGAAAAACGTCAGAAAAAACATTCCTCGCCGAAGAACTGGCCAGCAGGATTACTCGGTAGCCGGGGGATCTTGTATATAATGAATTTTTAAAAATGGGTTTTTCAAAAAATATCGAGTTACATTGTCCATTTAGGTCTTCAACCATAAAAGGGAATTTCCGTATCTAGGGATGGAGGGGCGAGGAAAATTTTTAATTCTTCTCTTTTATTGGAGCTCAGGAAAAGTAGTTGATTATCCATGGTACATGAGTAATGCGCTTTTTAGTGAGAAATCCGGGGAAAAATAAATTCTCCAATATGTTTGCTTAAACGAGAAAACTGTTTGAGTGCATCTTTCAACATTTTACATGATTAGTTGATATAATATTACCTGCTGTGACTAGCAGGAAGGAGAACTTTAAATGCATACACCCTTTCATCTGATACTCCTAATTAATTATTTGCGTAAATCAACACAGTTTTTGAATTCATGTGCATATCTAAGTCTGTTGAAAGTAATATCCTTATACAATGTTTTGATTACAGTCATCTTCCACTTCTTTCATATCTTCAAACGAAACGACGATAAGTCTGTACTTGTATCATTTTATTTCCGTTTACGTGAAAAAAGTCTCTATCTAGACGTTGAAAAACGGATGGTTTGCTCTCGATACGTTTATCAGTTATTGTATACATTCGAATCTTAGTAAAAATAAGCTATAACATAAGGTGGTATTAAGGTTCAAGTAAAGATGCTAAGGGTAAGAGTCCTTCATCTTCTATTATGGTATTTACAAGATAAATTAATAGATAAACAATGCATTTTTTCGTTGCGATGCAGAAAATTGCTTTATCATTGCTTTATTAAGTGGTTTACCATAGTGATTTATATCACTATTATTATTATACCTTCTTCCTTGTAGTTTGATGGCGACTTTTGGCTATTCATTATAATTTAGCTTCAAGAAATTAATTAATTGCAATAGTAACAGCTAGTTATATAAAGAATATTAAGTAGTTTCATTATATGACAAATATAGTGTCAGTAAATGGATATAATTCATGCATGAAAATTTTCTATAGAATAACATCAATATACCAAATAAATTTCATTGCTACTTGTCATTTAACACTTTTATGCTTAGTCATGGGCCTTTATGGCTATCGTAGAGGTCCCGTGTTCCACTAATATTCCACTGTGCCAGACAATCCCCTACACTTTTCAAATTTCGTTACTGGTAGGCTTCCTCTTTCGAAATTTACTTTTAATTTTAATAAAGCTCTTTTGATGATTCAAAAGCAATAGGCCTCTTACCATCGCAAAGTTAAGCACTAAACATTGCGTTTGGAATGAGAATGCACTTTAAAATTTTATATCAAAACCTCTGCATTAGTTTAGAAATGTCACTCGTTCGGAATGGTGCATAATGCTCGCATTAGTGTACTCGGTGAGAGAATCAAGGAAGCAGCGTAAGCGACCTCGCATCACGTCAATGAAAAACCAGCGATGCGGGAGAAGGAAAAGAGATATTGAACGAAAGACCCGCCGAATTCTTAGACTACCCAGCATTCCAAAATATTTCAACCCGTCGGATGTGCACCATTTATGTATCTTGCGAAAACAGCATCCCATCTGTTCGATTCGGTCTCTCTCTTTATTTCTCCTGCAGAGCATCCGAGAGGAGGAGTGCTAGGTGAAAGGGGAGCGGAAGCTGCTTGAAATGGTGCACAAAAAACAGAAAAATCAGGACCATTCATTTTGGGGAGCTTTTCTAGCTCGCTTCACTGGGTTTTTTACCCCGGTCTCTCCTAGGAGAACAAATGTGAAAGTGTCTTTTCAGGGGTACAGATGTAGCTTAGTGTCTTTCCTTCTGCATACCATCCTGAAAGGCTGCAAAAACCGAGACCTATTCTCATATTTAATTGTATACTCGAGATGTTTTATTTGGCGAGAAATTTGATAAACGAAAGGACGCGTTACCTTACGTTAGGAAAGATAGTGCAAGTTTGGTTGGATGTTTTAGTTTTCAATGGAGAGTACGAAAACAACATTTTCCTGTTGAATACGCGATAAATGCGGGATTCATAATTTTTTACGTGTTGCTACGTGCTGAAAGAAGAATACCGATTTTCATGAAAAGCGATATGAAAAGCATCCATTGAAACATCAGTGGGTCGTGGTATGAAATAAAAAGCTTTGGATTACGTTTGAAATGTAGGATTTTTGTCCAATTGAGGAAGCCTTATTATAGTGGTATTCGATGGTGACGGTAAATTTTTATGGAACCACAAAACAAGAAAAATGATAAAAAACGATCTAAGTTCATAAAACATTGAAATGAGCTCGGTGTTTATGGATTTCCATAAAAATAAATTTGTTTTCTTTGCTCAGTTCCGATTTTAGTTTTTATGATGGGAATTAAATATGCATTTAAAATTTACAATTTAAAATTATTTGTTCGGTATATATCTTTTTCAATATTTCCAAGTTTTACTGGGAAGAAAAAGTTCTAAATGGTCATGTTATCAAATGTAATTTTAGAAACTGAGAGAAGAATGTAAACCATCGATTGAGCCAGGCGTCCTTCATATGACTTCAATGCTACATTTCTTTCATCCAACGTTATGAACGTTTCTCTTACCATTAAGTCAGTTTTATAAATATAATTCGTCTTTAATTAAAAATTTGTCCTTATTTATGAATAACTTTAGCGTGTTTCCATTTTTGCTAGGGTAAAATAGTAAGATAGGAAGGGCATAGTGATGCACCTATTCTAGGCCCATAATTGGATCTAATTTATGCAAAACAAAGGTTAAAGTTTACCTTTTTAAACTTTAACTTTTAGCACGGATATTTTAATATGATGAGTATGGTTGCGTAAACGCGGAAATTTTCACGAGTGCTGAGGGCTCTTTTCGGGACAATGGGATAAGGTAGTGAAATATGGGATTGTATGTACAACATAGGATCCCTCAGTGTAATCTCAGGAACGTTTTCATCGCATTTGTGCGCGGCAGTCTCTCCTCATCTGGGAATTTATCCGCGGATTTTCTTTTCCTACGGTGACCTACTCGGGAAGTTTTGCCTCGAGTGTTAGCATCTTTCCCTGTAGCTCTCGCAGCGTTCTTGTTGTCGCAGAGATCTATATATGCACCGTAATTCATGTTACGGTACGCAAGTTCTTTGAAGAAAGAGTTTTTGTTTTCCTTCTTAAAGAGAGAGGTTTTTCGTTCATGGGGATTTTCTGCAATTTATTCGAATGAAATGTTCCTTTCCTCTTTCTGCTCTACATGGAAATGCTTATGTCAGAAATTCTAAGAATTGTTTTGGTGATTGACATAGTTTCTCCGTTAGGATATAATGATATTTATGCGTCGTTACGGAGAGTCTTGTTACATTAGGCAAATTCTTTGAAAAAGAACTTCTGTCTTCAGAGGGAGATGTTTTCCTTTCATATGGGTTTTTTTTTTCAAACATTACAACGAACATTTTTTTCGCTAACACTTCATGGCACCGTATTGTAACGGTAAATTTTACCACTACTTTATTTGTTTTTGAATCTCAGTTTTTATATTACAGCTTATAAAATAAATTTTAAACAGCCTATAAAATGTAATACTACTGGTTTATTAGCTCATAAGGACAGAGTTACGATCCTGAGTCTGGTTGCTTGCGAGTTTTATGGATCAGGTTCAGACAGGGGCTCTCAACAGGTTTACCTCATGCTTTGTGGGGGAGCTCTGTAAAAATTTACGGTACCTTTTTCGTTTTACTTTTACTAACTTATATCAACATTGGAAATATCCAATACGCGTGGAGGCTTAAGGTATTGTGGTATTGCATTATTTAGAAAACATCGAGGAACCGCGCCATGGGGCACTTGGAACATTCATGTAACCTTAATTTATATATGCAAACATATAGATTAATCAAATAATTTGAACTCAAATTCATGGAAGAATATGACATCGAAAGGATAAATCAAGAAACATTTGCCTCTATAACGAATATAATAATTAAATGTACGATAAAATAATCACAATCGGTCCAAAATTCTATTCATCACCTTATTCATTCATTACTAGCATTCCACCATCCACCGATCATGGATCCTTACAAAATTTTGGTTAACTGGTGCTTTGGGTAATGAGTGTTTACTAATATTTCATTTACTACTATTATTATTAATATATTGCTACAGTTTGACAGTATTCAGGTGGCAGCCTCAAGTATCGTTAAATTACACACTCTTTTACACTTATATTATTACATTTAACATTCCTAAATAACATCCTATTAATATTATTAATAACCTATATTGTCAAACAATATAAGGTCACATTTTTACAACAAAATATTATACATTTAACAATATCTTAGAAAAAAAATTAGATTAAATTTATTTCTTGATCTGTTTGGTAATATAGAGTTTTTTTTAAAGAGATCGGTGGCGACCAGTCATTTTTATGCTTCAAAACTATTTAACTAGTTTTATTACTTTAAATGTTTCTTATAAAATGCAAAGTAAAATTTCATTGCTTTGAGGCCCCATGAAGGTATTTATACCTAAAAATTGTAACAAGCAAATCCAGCGTTTCCAATATTACTGAACTTCAAATGTAGTGGCAGGGTAAGTTAGATTAGTTCAATGTGTCGGTCAATGTGCACAGACTGTGGAAAAATATAGACGTTTTTGTTGTGACTTCTTTACGTTTCCTCCCAAAAAGTAAGATACCTTTGGGATTGAAGTATAAATTCGGTGTAGAACGCACAGAAGTGGGGCTAATAATTAATTGCATCGAAGTCGGTTGCTTTTATAACTCAACTTGTAGCATCCACGTTCACGCTATGTTCACTGGAGCGAGTGAAAAGACTAATATTTATGGGTCACTGAGGGAGGTTGTGGTCTAGTTTTCCCACTTTTAGAGTGCGTTTCTAAAATGTAGTGACGTGTTGCTAAGAGCAGTAAAGGCGAGGTGAAAAGGTCTACTACGTAACCTTGCGCTTTCTTAAAAATTGTTGCCCTAGGGTTGGTTGCGGTCTGATTCAGCTCTGAAATCTTTAGGAAACAGGAAGTTTAAAGAGAGATTTAGTTTGCTTTGCTTGTTCAGGTCGAGTATTCTTTTGGTAAGTGCTAGCTGCTTACGCACTATACCCATGTTCCTTTTATCTTGATTGGATTTTTTACCGTAAAGAGCTGGTGTAAATGGTATTAATAATTCATTCCTCTTCTCCATCAATGCGTGACTTGAGCAGAGCGAGAAACGGCAACGGTGAACATTTACCTTATACGCTTGAGTAAAATTATTTCAAAGGTTAACGTACGAGGGTGGTCTGAAAAGTTTCCGACCCCAGGTTTTCCAGAAATCTTCAGAAAATTTTCAGACAACATGTCGAGAAATGGCGAAATGTCGGAAACTTTTCATCAAAGCAATCACCCGTTTCGATTCCTAATGAAAAATGAAGTATCATATTTTATCTCTTAATATGCGAGTGATTAAGTATATTCATAATGATTAAAATCATTTACGTAATTTTCTCATTGTTTTATTTTTATTCCCTTAAAGTAAAAGTAACAGATATTAAACACTACAAATTATTCTAGAATACAATTTCAGGACGAAATGAAACAGTCGTAAGTAATAGACTAAAATTCGCCTAAATTGGGGAAAATTAATACTGGGGGAAAGAAGGGTAATGAAGGAGAGGAAAATCAACTTAGTTCGTAAAGACTAAGCCAGGAAAAATTAAAAGGATGAATAAAAGTGAAAAGTACTGAAGTGATCAGAAAAAAAATAATTGGGAACAGAAGAATTAACTTTACAGGAACGATAAATGCGGAGGTAAACATCATGTTCATTCATAAAATATAAAATAACTGAGTCTTAGCTGTTCAAAAATAGTTAGAACAATGGTACATTTTATGTTACAGCCATTCATTTGTACTTTTAATCTATCTAAAAGTTGGAAATTCTTCTTAGTCTAAAAATTCTCGTAGGGAAATCAATATAAGAAGGACCGCAATAAGTGATAATGAAGATTAATCAGAAATCAATACGAATTGTAATTTTAAATAATTTTATGAAGTCTTTCGTTTGTTTTCAGATTCATAATTTGTATCTTATTTTAGAAGTTATATCAAATTGACTCCTAATCCGGGATTCCAAAGAGTTATCTATCAAGAGAATGGGGACATCCCAGGGTTCGCTTCCCTCCCTTCCCCTTCGCAGCTTTCGGGTCGCTTGCCATGGTTCTTAAAGAGAACATCCGTTTCCTATTAATATATGGATAAAGATGCCGTACTTCGTGATTATGCAGAGTATTCAATAGTTCATCCTTTCCTTCTGTCAATCTTCCCGAGTGCTGATTGAATGAAGGGTAGTATGATGTTTTGTGAGTGGGACACTTTATTATATTCAACCCTTTTTGAGAATAATACTTAAAGTACGCGCTTAATTGCTGATAGGTTTCAGTTTAGATTATGTATAATAGTTCGAGGTTATCCTGAAAATATATCAATGAAAATATAAAAGGGGTCGTTTGCTCGATTCAGTAGATGTTTCCAGATGTATCATAAATACCCGGCTCAGATTGAAATAATTTTGAGTTAAGACTGGATGATTTTTCAGACCTCCATCAAGCTCCGATGAAAATTTTTAAATCTGTTTATTCAATGAAGTGATGAATGAGTTGGCTTTTTCCCGGAATCTATATAGGGCGATTGTTTTCCATCAACCAATCGTTCAATTGCAACAGGAATGTTTCTCCTTTTGCTCGCCGGCTTTGAGTTTTTTTTTAATATACTCCGATAAACATTTTTATCTCCTAAGAGAGTTCATTATCGATCAACAAAACAGAAGATCAATACCTATATGTGAAATTAAGTTGAAATTATTTCAATCGTCTTGTAAGATCAATTGGACTAGCAAGCGAAACTGCTCTGAAAATTTGTCAGAATGTTTATGTTTGCTTTTTAGGTTTTGCCTAAATATTCTTCATTTATAGGTAAGGCAACTTATTAGTTCCCACCGCATTAATAGCAATAAGATGATTAAACGTCATATGCCTAGTTCCAGATAATTGGATTATTTTTCAATCCTTGTTTGGCACGGCATTGAGAAAAGCGTTTTTTAGATACTAATTTTTTTACAATCTTATTAACGGTTGTAGACAATAGTCGTCTCTATTCTGTATATATGCATATTGATGATATGAAAGCTACTTATTTATGAAGGATTAAGAATGATATTCTTTTTGGATAAAAACTTATTGAATACCATGAAAATTTATTCTCCTCTGATATACAATTGATACGGGATTTTAGGAGACAAAGCGATCGTATGAAATCACTAGTAAAAGTTCTTCACTGAGGAATTCTGACGTATTCCCTTTTTTCCATGATCTTCCCTTAATGGGATCCTTTCTTTTGGAAAACGCCCTGCTTTGGAGAATATTTAAGTATCGTATTTCTGCCGAATTCCCTTCGATTTCTTATCAAGAGTTCCAGGCACATCAGAAATCCCTTCCAATTCTCATTTTTTGCAACGCAGGGCTCGTCATTTCTTCACCGTCTGTGAAAAACCCTCTCATATTTCATTCGAGGCCTCTGCGGAGGATTTGCCAAATTTTAAGTAGTTTTTATTTATTTTCCGAGGAAATATGCGGTATTCCACATAATTAGAAGTTTAATCAATTTCAAAGTTATTCTTCCAATTAAAAAAAGCAACTATTATTTCCTCAGTTTTCAGATTAAACCTTTTCGTGAGAATATTGTATAGAAGCACGAGGAAATGAATTAATAAAATTTTAATTAATTTGATTTCCTTAATAGAATCATTTTTCTAATACAGAGGTATATTTCGAATTTCCAAATATAACTAAAATTTCTTTTTTAAATTTAAAGAGTATCTTAGAGGTAGAATTCATAAAAGAGAGATATTAAGATTCGCCTAATTTTGGATATGATGGTGAAAGTAGAATGAATTTTGCTGTATAGTATATTCCATTTTCTGTCTGTCAGCCAGAAGTCTGTCTTTGAGTCTTCTCTGAAAATTCTGCAAGTGTGGAAACCGTTAATTTACTCTTCGATTCAGTAAGCTTAAGAATAAGAATAAGAGAACCACGGATTCTCCAATCGCCGAATGCCGGTAACCGTCGGGAAATTCCTCAGAATAGATTATCGCCAGGTGCGGCTAATATATGCGTCTCTGAAAATCGGTAGCGATAATCCTAATCTCTTATTAATGAAAAGCCGATTTCAATTTCCTTTTATTTCAGTAAGCTTGTCTTGGTGCGGTGTTTTAGTACAATATCGTCAATCGCGAACTGAAATACCTGTAAATATATAAAAGGAAACATCAATGGTACCCTTATCACAAAGTTTTAATTAAAAAAGATCATTATGCTATGTTCTTGCCATTTAAACACTCCCTGCCATAAGCATCCGACTGCCTTCGGGGCAGTTACTTTAAATTAATTGAATTATAAATGAGACGAAGCATTATGATGGCTCATTGATAGCCCAGTTTTTCATTAGAACACTTCTTAACCGTGATCCATTTCGCAATAATTAAAATTTTCACCTTAAGTCATATGAAATATGCTAAACCTGTTGAAAGTCTTATTACAAAGGTTAAAATATTGGTGAGGTAGCCAAATAGTGATGAAGAAAGTAAATAACCAAATAGATAACAATATTCGTTTTTTAAATTTTTAACGAAAACAATATTGAACCGTGGAAAATATATTTATTTCTTTATTGAAAACTGAACGTGCATTTTGAAAAACCCATACTCCCGCTTTTTAATGATAAAATTACATATAGATAAGGTAAAAATTATTAATTCTATTTTAAAATATTTCATACTATTTGCAGTCTAAGAATATGATAAATAAATGAATATCTTTTGAAAATCATATATGCCCGCACCATCCGTCAGTCTTTAGATAACCTATACGAGAGCTTGTTTTTCATCGCTTCTGAATCATAGGTACGCGTATCATTTTATAGGGATGTCAAATTTTACCCAAAAATATTCATTTTAACAAATTCTCGCTACCAATATGTTTGAAAGACAAATTTTAATAAAAATACTTTTCTAAGCATCCTATTTCATTGTGGACTTCCACAACAACCCGCTTAAACCGCGAAGTTTAGTTGTTAGTAGTTAGTAGAGCCCAGGACATGCTTCAAAGTAGCTAGTTTCGCGTAGAACACTATGTACTCACTGGCTTTTGCGTAGGAGATTGTTTGCCAGTATCCCTCGTCTGCTAAATGTTTCAGGTGTAATCCGTCCTTTCCCTTTCCCTCGAAATCAAATAAGATTTCCTCTCTTTATTGACTTTGCTCGGGCCTAAGCTCTCGCTATCCTTTAAGTCAGATGGCACGCACGAAGGTGTGCGTGTTCCATTCACAATTTCATCTTATTCGTCGGAGCGGATGTGTGGCTGATGGCATCTCACCAAATGTGAACTTCTCCGCGCATCCTCGTTCACCCTAAATACCGCAGCCACTCCAACTTTAAGGCTCAAGATATCTTGACAGAACGCTAATTGTAGCTCGCCTAACTTCGCCAGGAATTTAGTGCATTCTCCAGCTTTTATCTCGAGACATGTCGCGCTTACCCTGTGGTTTCATGCTTACTGGTATTAGTCATGCTTGTTAGCAATGCGGTACATGTTTCTTTTGTTTACTTTTACGTTATCATGGCTTGATAAGTAATATCTAGTAAGATCTCTCAAGTGTTACTTGTAATGTTTATTTTGCATAAAAAATGATCGAAAGAGAAAATTTCCTTTATTCTAGGAAAAAAACAAGATAAGGATAGCGTGAATGGCTATGGCTCTAAAAAAAATTAATTGTGAGCCGTGTCAACACGTTATATACGAGTGTCAACAACGTTTATCTGGGAACGGTATCGAAGTGAGTGAAAAAGGACGGTTATCTTTACACTGTTGGTTTAGGCCATGGGTGTGAGATATTTCTGAAAAGATATTAGTGAAAATCGTTCTCTCATGGCCAATTAATGATTGCCGATGACTAAGAAAAGAGATTCGATATGACATGATGAAGATGATGAAAAGGGTAGAAAAATCTACAAGTGATCAGAATATATCTGAATTGAAGTGACTCAGAAAGAGATTGGAGAGATAAATTTCGTCTTTATTTGGGAAAAATTAATACGATATAGTCTACTCTTTCATTTAATCTGTTGGGAATTTTATCAAAATAATAGTCAAATCTGAATTGAAATCAAAGGAGGAAAAATGAATTCAGATTTGGATTTAAAAATCCTAAGTAAGGTTTAGGAAAAATAATTCAAGGATTAGAGAGATAAGGAAACTGATAGGAAAGGTATGGAGAAGAAATAGTATAGAGCAAAGAACTACAGATGGGAAAAGAATATGATAGTAGAAATTTGAATAGAAGTTTAAGTAGAGAAATGATTAGAATAAGATTGCAGCTCAATTTTAGCGAGGAAAGAATTTAAGTTGATATAAGGTTACGGAAAGATGAGAAAAGAAATGTGAAATCAGGAAGAAGTTTGTATAGCAAATAATTATGTACTATTAGAAGAGAGAGTATAATACTAGTGATGAATGTTTTTAATGAATTTTGTACTAGGATGATTGATATTTTATCTTATTAATGTGTATATTTTTATTTTTTAAGAGATCGAATAACTCGTCCAAAATCTCAGATGCTCAACATACATTTGAAACTACTTGTTGAAGAAATATGAAGGCATTCTCCGGGAGTGAAAAGTCAGAATGAAATATTTATCTTCCGCTTTTGTTCCTTTACCTTCATAGTAATAGAAAACATAAACTCCGTTTTGCATCTTCTTCCGGATTTCTTATTATTCATTACTAGACCCAAGCCTCTAGAATGAAGAAAAATACAGGGCTTTATGAGAGTGATCTCGCTTGGGTTGTTGAACTCATTTACAAAATGAACTCTCTGTCCCGGTTTTTATAGAAACATTTAGGAATAAAGTCCGTAATATAGGTCAATCAATGGCACCTGGCACCCACATGGGACGTAGACTGCCGTTTCACACCGAATCACTCCTCGCCCATGTGTCATTAGAGAGAAGTTCGCATTTGTTTCTCTTTTAAGAGCTCAAAAGGATTATTATTCACAGTATTCATAGAGAAAACATTCATTCATTCTTTTGAGCTTGTGTCAACTGCTTTGACAATAAAGAGAGGCGATCAGAATTTAAGCAGAGAAAAAATTGGAAATTCCTAGTGATTCGAAGTATTCCATTCTTTTACATTATCTGCAAATAATCTCTTTCCATGTACTACATATTAAATTCAAAGCTGATTATTTAGCTTTTGGCTCTCGAATATAAGATTAGTGAACCTCTTGAGTGTATTCCAATTTTCAAAGCTTATATTTGTTAATCTGTGCAGCTTAGCCACAGGTTGCGCTGCAAAGTTGTTCAAAGTTGGTTGAAATCGTTTCACTTAAGCATAGTGGAATCCTTTTTGTCTGAGTTAACATAGTAAAATTGATTCAGCTGTGTATATTATTGTAAAATTTCAGTATTCCACATCAGTGGTAATTGAATTTGTTAAATAGTTGTAGGAAATTGATGTATACCTATATATCGTAGAATATGATGAGAGTACTCGGTAGGAATAGGTTTTATGGGTATAGATGAATGGGATAAATGGAAAAAAATTAAATAGAAAACAACCATATCTTCATCGGTATAAACCTTGCTATTCGCCAATTGGATTGTGATAAGGGTTCCCACCTACCAGATTTTCCCATTGAGACTCCGGTTTTATAGTTCTTCTCGGTCCGAAAGTTTTAAGATAATTGCTTTAATAGCAAGTGTCTTTTTCCAAATTCACTGAATGAACGAGAGCGAGAAACAGAGAAAAGTGAAATATACGCGTCTTGCAATAAGTGCTATGACAGAAATATCCAGCTTGTTTAGATTAGATGGATGTAAATATGTTTATAGTTTGTTAATTATATGCTTGTTTGAAGTCCCTTTATACGTAATGATATCGCAACATTTTAAAGTGAATTCTGATTCTTCTCTCGAAAATGTTTCTTTGGATTCTTCTAACTTCTAGACAATAATTGTAACATATTTTATAACTCTTCTTCCTCTGTCACAAAAGTTCGTTGTTTTATCTTACGTACATTTGGTATGTATTTATTCTTTAGTATCTTTAAATTCCGGTTTTATCACAATCTTTTAATGTAAGATTAGTTTCCCCAGCCCACGTTCCGCCATTCTTAAAATATTTTATTTTACGGTTTTGAGATACAATGTGAGAAACTGCAGTTTTCGGATGCGACAGATGTATTTCTTTTTTTATTTGTAGTGTTGATGGATTTTTGAAGGTGCGTCGGGAGCATTACGACTTAAAACTTTAAATTATAATGAATTATAATGAATAATCATTAAAATATATAAAAATCTATTGAATTACATTCTGGTATAGTTCTAGAACATCAAAGTTAAATATTTCGAAAATGTGTCCCTGCGTATAGAATAAAATTCATAATTCATATCTTCCCTTTTCCATGATATACTAACCGCATTCGTAACCCAGATGGATGAGAAATTTTCAACCATTTTCAAAAATGTTGCTTTAACTAAGATTTATGCTCTAAATTCGAGAGCTGTGGTGCATCTCTGTCATTTCCGCTGCCTAAAAGCTAAACATCATATCCCGGGTTGCGTAAGTGTTTTAAAAGGTATGATATTTCACAGCAAGATACTCAAAGAGTAAGTCAGGACGCGAAATAACAATCTGTCAAGTCAGGAAAAAATCGGGATCTGTAGCAATCCTATTTATTGCAACCACGTATCGTCCGCGGAAAGAATTAGTCATTAAAACTATTTTCTTGGCGTCTATCTCTCATATATTTCAATCATTGTCGCGCCTGCTGAATAAACAGCGAGGTCGTATAATTCCGCTTATGTCTTTCGTAGAGATACTTGCTCTGAATTTATTTAGCAATTTCAAACTACTAGCAAGTATCTTCCATGGATTCCCAACCTGCTTCACTGAGCATTTTTGTAACTCCTGCTATTTTATACCTGCAATATTTAACGAAACGTATCGCTTCGCGCTGCACCTTCTCGAGTTCTCGGGTACAGCTTTCATCTTCGCGAACCCATAGACTTGCCGCATATCCGAGATGAGCCCTGATTTAAGTGAAGTGTCTTTCTTTCTCACATCTTTTCAACCTTCCTGCAAAACTATCCTCTCTATATCTTAGTATTTAAATGCTCTACTTCAGACTATAGGGATATGCATGAACAAGCTTAATTTATTCATGACTCCAATGTGCAAATGAATTGACTACTTTTATGTTTATTCAATTAATTTGATGTGGGTGATCCTGTAACAATTTTTCTTTTCTAAGAATTTAACTACTATTTAGCATCTACTGATATTGAGTTCAAATACTCACTTTGTACACTGCTAATAAATCAAACCTTTAGACGGGTAAGGACGGAATTATTCATTTATCACTTCTCTGTATATGACAGGTTTTCCAAAAACATCCTTTCATTACTACTGATATCGTTACTTCAGTAATAGCTCAATTAGCCCACTAATTTTGTTTTAAATAATACCATCAAATATTACTTTTTGCTCTCAAGGAGAAAGAGAGGAAATCATCGACTCAGTTAATAATAACTATGTACCCCAAAATACCGTACAAGACCCATGTTTTTCACCAAAATTAAGTTAACAGGGTGTGTCTTATAGGAAGGTATAGATGTTCCATTGATATTATGATGGATCAAGAATAAAGTCCTAAAATCCTTTTTACGACTCATACAGGGTATACGGTATTTATATGGCTGATGTTTCCACGATATTTATAAATTATTTCTAAACATCCGTTTTCCGTGACCAGCGCTTTCCTCCCTGCACACTCCATCAAACATATAAACGACACACCATTTCAAAGATGAAGTTTCCCGCTTCCTGCTAAATGTAGACCAATAAATGAATAATGCATCATTTGGTCAAAAATTCATGTTAAAATTTGTATTTTTCCATAGAATTATGTTACTGGACGTGCAGATATCAATATCTCTCGATACAAACGTGGTATATGGACACAGAAACTAATTTTCTATTTCTTCACCCAAATACATTTCAAGACACTCCAATCAAGACAAACGATTACACAAACCTAGAAAGATACCTAAAATTTTTTAAAAGAGATTTGGTTAATTTCAGCTACTGTAAAATCCGATGGCTTTTATACTATTTACGTACCCATTTTGTTATATTTTATTTTTATTTAAACTTTTATACGATATAACGAATATATGTATATTGTATTATTTTTATTTATGAGAAGAGGGTTTTTAAATACTGAGAAAGCGGTGCATATAACCTTGTTGAGGCACCATCTTTTTCAACTCTACTATTACGATACCTAAAAAAAACGCACCTTCGCGTATAAGCCAATTACTTTTATTTTACTTATGCGAAATTTTTGCATCGGGCAACTAGTAGTAATAGATTTGAGTATTACTTACCACGAAAAATCATCTCATGTAACTTACTTTCGCTTAATGAAATCAAAGGATTTAACACTTGATAGACTCAAATTTCTTTATTGACAGATTTCTTTACATCCAAACTTAGGAAAAAAACAGAAAGTTTAAAAAATAAGTCCCAGCGTTCTTCGTTATTATCGCCTCTTAGAAAATGCCTTTTTTACTGATAAAAATATTCATATCGCTACAGAAAGATAAAGCCTGTATGATACAGTAGGAGATACAGCAGAATCGATATTTGAAGAAAGATTAAGATATAAATCAACTGTGAATGTTTGAATTTTAATTGAATCTGCTTTTGGCCCTCTTTTATAACTTTTAACAATATAATATTTTTTTATGTGGAACTAATCATTGTTTGGTTACTAGCACAGACGTTGATACATTTGTTATTCATATTTAGAGAACTCAGTTCGTTCACCTTATTAATTAGAACTTAGAACATGCCTTTTTTACTGATAAAAATATTCATGTCGCTATACAAAGATGTATACGCCTCTATGATAAAGTAGAACGTACAACAGAATCGATAGTTTAAAGAAATATTAAAATATAAATCAACTGTGACTGTGTGAATTTTAATTGAATGTGATTTTGGTACTCTTTTAAAACTTTAATAGTTCAATGTTTTTCTTATGTGGAACTAATCATTCTTTGGTTACTAACACAGACGTTGATACATTTGTTATGCAAATTTAGGGAACTCAATTCGTTCACATTATTAATTGAGTTTTTAATTTTACCGTTTTCAAGGTACCACTAGCGTAGCGCTGATAAAACACAAGCTAGTTATAGATCTGAGTATTGCGAAAAATCATCTCATGTATCATTTGTGTCTACGCGCTTCGTTGGCGGCAGTGTAGATGAGGGAAGGGGAGAAGACCGCAGTGAGGCGCGGGAGGAAATTCATTTATGGGAAAATGGGAAGGAAGCGCTCCAAGAGGTGAGAGGAGATTGCGAATTTCGCTTTTTGCTTCAGAAACAGAGATGAAGATCGTAATGGATATGGCACGTGAGGAAAATAAAAGGAGAATATTATTGCGTAAGTGGGATCCGATTTTTCTTCCCCCGTCTCTCTTTTTTGTAATGAGTAAAGGTGATGACTCTGCTCTCGGGGCTTCTTAGGCGTGTTGGAGAAAGTTTCGCTTCATTCCCTCGTACAGTATTTCCACCGAGAAATCCAGTTCAAGAACGGGGTGAAATCATTCATAAGAGTTCTATCTAAAATGATTCGTATCAAAGTCACGTATTTTGATAGCTGGAGGCGTTAAGTTTTTGGAAAGTTATCTCGAATTAGAATTCGGCTACCACCGAGTCGTTGGAGCGTAAGAATTACTCATTCTCATATTTTGTTCCAGAGTAGTTGAAAGGTCTGTTGAAACGGGCAAGTTAGTAAATGAATAGTGAATAATTAGAGTTTTATGTGTCGTTTTATTTTTATAGAAAGAATTTATATAACTGAACAATAAACATTTTTATTTATTTTTTGAAAAATATTTTGTGTAATTTGAAAAACTTAAAGTTATTTTGAAAAATTCAAAGTTGATGGTTTACTGCAGTATTTTAAGCCGTGGTAATACTAGAAGAAAGAAAAAGGAACTCGGCGTTCAATGAACTAAGAGACAAAGGTTTTCCAAGCGCCGACAGCGGCAACCGTCTAGGGCGATTCCCGGGAAACGGATGATCGCTCAGCGGTCACCAGTTATTCAGAATCCCGATGCGCATTTCGGAAACAATGCTTCCATCTTCATTCAGCATTGGACCCCCCATGAATATGGAAGCATTGTTTCCGATGTGCGCATCGGGATTCTGAATAACTGGTGACCGCTGAGCGATCATCCGTTTCCCGCAAATCGCCCAAGACGGTTGCCGCTGTCGGCGCTTGGAGAACCTTTGTCTCTTAGTACGTGGTAATACTATTAAAATAGCATCGCGAAAAATATATCTGCTCAGGATAAGGAAATACTTTATGAATCTATAGAGCAATCGAAAATAAAGGACTATTTGTGGAAATAATAATGAGATTTATAATTAAGTAACTCACAAAAAAATGCAAGTGAAAGTTTGGATTGTTCGTGTTTTCTAGTTATTCTTGCATGCTCTCCTCGTCATTAGCGCGGATAATCGAAAGCTCATTGCATTTTTATCAATACCTCCATATTGCATCTAAAATCACTTGCCTCTGAACGATTCAATCTTCTCATAGGAAAATATGAGAGCTCACTGTGAATACTAAATGGTCACAATATCGCTTAGCGTTTTTAAAAATAGACATGGATTAAATTTCAATCGGGAATAATCATCTGATCGCGCGAGGATAGTTTCTTTAGGTAAGCTTAATGTGTTATAGATCAAATAGATGATGTAGCTTCTTTCGGCTTAATCAAAGCATAAGCAGCACTCATTTGCAAATTACAGACCGGTCTGTGTGAAGGGAATCCGAATACCCGAACGACGGAGCATGGCGAATTTCCATGTTTAATACCCTTGGTGGAATGCTATAATGAATTATGAAAAGAACCATGTAAAGTACTTATTTTGTAACAGATGAGGATCTAACAATGGTTGAAAGAGATTCTTCACTGAGGATTGTTCTATTTTGCATATGCTTCCTTTTATCAAACGAGAATAACCGCATTAGCTAGTTTATGCTACTGCTAGACCTCTCTGGGTGCTTATCATATATAAATTTAGGACCTCTTAGAACCAAATAAAGGTCCTTTCCTGTGCAATAACTTTGAAGTTCTGAGAGTATATTAGCTTATGAGGTCAAAGAGCGAGGGATTACATTTTATTCGCGGAGGTTTTCAATAGTGGATTTAGCTAAGGACGTATATTATCATGTAAAAGCAACCCGTTGTCTCGCTGCCCTCAGAATTTGCTTCGAATTATAGGCTTTACTTTGCCGTTATATGTATTATCATACTAAAGCACTCTGCAATGTGGGCATCTTTTGCTAAAATTATTCCATAAATTGCCATAAATAGTCTCAAAGCTAAAGTATAAATTTTCTGGTTGCCTCTGAGGTAAGCAAATGTGGGTTTTGACCTGTTCCAAGAGTTCTTTATCGTTATCATTCCGTTTTAATAAGACTAGGTAGGAGACGCATGAACTTAACGACCACAGTTGAGTTTTTATTACGTAAAATTTGTTTATACCTGATTCATATATTAAAATCAAAATTAAATCAGTATTTTCCTTAGTTATGATTGCCACGATGGACGGTCTCGTACTAGACACTATATACATAACATACATAATCGTACTTAGCCTTATGGCTGCTGTAGTTGGTTACTGTCTATTTTCTCCAATTCCGCTTTCGGTAAGGTCAGTTCTCCAATATATTTAAATATTAACATGAGTTTCCTGAAGTGATATTTTAGGAAAGGCTTCTTTTGGTAATCTCATCTTTGCAGCTCAATGTCCTTCTCATTCTCTTTCTCTTCTTAATTCCATGTTACCATTCTCTACAAAAAGGAATTTTTATAAGGTCGTCATTTAGTGCCTCCATTATTGTTCTAAATATTTACTTTAAAATTTTTTCGTCTCAGAATGCGGAGGAGCAGGTGCATTTTGGTTTCCAAGAGAATCACATTTTGTCTCTATAAAATAAAGGATAATATGGTAAAATTAAAATTAATACGGAGACCAAGGGTTTTATCTCATAATAAGCCGTGGAAGACATAAATCAGTAGTAAAGAGAAACTCTTTTGGTCACCGTAAGATGAGGAAAAAGTTGATATGATAAAAACGCAGGGAGACCTACAATTTTGCTTCATATCAATTACGATATGTTTGCGTACCATGAGTTTTACGCTGCTTCTACGTAGTCTCATGCCTTTTCTCTCAATGGACTATGTTTTTAGAATAGTAGTTACAAAGCCTACCAAAAGTTAATTATGATAATTTTCCTAAACTCAAGATTTTCACTTGAAAATTTTTTGTTTTTTTTTATTGTCGCCGTAAAATGTTTTGTATCCATTTATACTACGGATGATTGAAATGGCTGAGATATGATAATTTGATTGTTTACAAACGCTATTTTATTCATCAATAACCCATCAGGAACGCATTGAGTATCATCAGAGTAAGGAAGGGAACATTTTCAGAAGGCCGCATGTTACATTCGATCAGAAGAGAAATCATTAGGTCGCATATATCAGGCCGCACCTGTGCCACTGATCTCCTAAGTTCAAATAGTCGAAATACCCTGAAATAAAATGGATTTAGAGGAAATAATGCAATAACTTGGTAAAGTTTCACAAAGTGACGGCTACTTCAATTGATTAAAATGGATTTAATCAATAAATAAATATAAGTAGGATATTTTCCATTTAATCTTCATTTTACGTAATACTTAAGGCTGACAATAAAACAATTAAAATAATGTTCTGGGGAAGGGAAATTAAGCCCGTATTCCACGCCCGAAAAGACCCCATGTTCTAATTTGGATTAGAATGTACTCTGGCGCACAAATCCTTCATGTGGCACTTGGTGATCCTTTGGTGATTTTTCTATTCTCTCCCAGAGACCCCAAAGTGGTAAAACAGTGCTCCCATTCTGGGTTGATATCCTTTGGTAAATTTCGGTCCTCATACACCCTTGGCCCACTAACTGCAGATCAATACTAGGCGTTCATAGGTGGTATACGCGGGTTGCGTAATGGGAGCAATAAAAGTCGAAACGACGATAATCGGAATTACTAATCAAAGTGGTATCACAGAGAATAGTGTTCTCATGAGTGCCGAACTTGCGATATGGTGATGGGGATAAATTTTGCTGAGATGACTGACCGGATTCGGATTTTTGGTTATTACTGCAGCATGTTTCTTATCTGGCAGGTCTAATTTCTTCAGGATGTGAGTGGTTATCTATCTGAATGTATAATGGTGTGGTTAGGAAGAAGTTTAAGTCAAACTTTCCATAAGTTATAAGGAATGCCAATATCAACACGATTATATTTTTCACCATTTTAGATAGGATTAATTGAATTTGTTTCTTCCATTGATTTAATATTTAAATTAGCGATTTAGTAGGAATAAATATCGTGAGAATAAATATAGTGGAGATAAATAATTAGGAATAAATATAGTGGATGGAAAATGGTAGGAAAAAATAGTATGGCAGGAATCTTTGGTGATGGTCCAACCCTATCTTGCAATATCTATTTGTTCTGTGTATTTTGAAGAATATGATTTATGATGAATATATGATCTTTCAACGAGAATTTTGAAAAGAGGTTCAATTCAGCTTTTTATATTTATGTACATAAAACAAAAGTTTGGAGTTGAAGGAAGGAGTTTTTTATGAATCTTTACTAATTAAACTTGATCTTTACTTAGTTATCTCCAGTAAATTTGTTCTCATTTGATGCATGCTCACAGAAATTAACACAAAATTTTTAGTTCTACCAATTGTACGGGTCATAAAAGTATAACCGTTAAGGTAATCTTTTGTTTTTTTTGAGTCGATTTAGCCAAATTAATGGGACATGTAATCCGAGAGATTTCTTTCTTTTGAACGATATTTGGTAATTTATTTATTTACCTCAATTTATATTTTGATTCCGTTATTTATTCATCTATTCATCGAATGCAATACATTCTCTCGACTTATTTTTGTCGTAATGGAGGGAAGCCACAGCCAGGTTCCGTTCTCTTTTTTGTAATCTCGTGGAACAAGGGAAGTTAATAAATTCAGACCACCAAAAAAATAACCTCTGACATCGCACCGCTGTGTTTTTCGTAGAATATTTTCAACATAAATTCGTATTATAAGAGATAGAATAAGAATCTTATTCACCATTTTGTTTTAAATAATACAATAAAAATGCGGCAAGGTTTATCTTTCATGGGCCACTATGGTGCATGTTTTTAGCGGTAGGAAGTTTATGTTGGCTATTTCTCTAAAAATGCTAGGGTTTTGGCTAATATCCTTTGAGTTGGCCATGCTTACTGAAAAAAAGGGAACTGAAGCATCCATAGTATTGAGGTTGGAGTACATAACCACAGAGCCTCCGAGTCTAAGCTCGTATATCCAATATAGTGATTTCTCTCATGTGCTAAAGTAGCATCAGCAGTTTATTTCATATATTAAAGCCTAAATTTCTGTTCTGTCAAATTCCAGCTTAAAGTATACCTCAAATAGAAGGTATTAGAGATGATCTTTTATAAACTTTGAAATGTGTGATACCATTAGGATCGAACGGGAGCTTGTTCTATGATAGCAAAGGATCTATTCGGAACTGACTCGTAAACACGAACCGTTAGATAATATTTAATATACTCTTTGATACTCGAATAAACTTTTATATATTGGATGAGTTGTTGTGAAAATATTAGCGAATTAAATTGTGGTTCCATACCAGAGCATAAATAATATCTATTCTCCTTTTTAGTTCGCGTATAAGCATATTTTAAGCTGCTAAATTTTTGTTATCTTTGATGTGTTGTTTAAGATTCGAGATACTCGAAGGCATTTTTCTCCTTTTCCTAAGACATGCATGACATGCAGCTACTTACAGTACATTATTAAATACATCAAAGTAGCAAGGTAGTGTTTGGTGTCCTGTTAAGCATAGTCTTAGAGAGATCGCGCTCTGTGACTGCCTCTCGACAAAGCTGTTAGAAGATTTGTTATATCTCCCTAATTGTCTATGTGATAAAAATTATTTTCGGTCTGTTTTTTAATTGTAGTGTGAAAAATGACCGTTATTGAGTTACAAAGGAAGGCACTTCCTTTGCGCGAAATTCTGACAATTCTTAAGAAATATTACGGAAAATTAATGTCTCACACAATAACATTACGCTGACTCCTATCTATAGCTGTGGAAAATAAAACAAGGTAAAGAAGCACCCTTCTCATTTTAAGGTGTAAAAAGAATTTAAAAATTTGAAGAGCCAAATTCCCTCTCCTTTTGTTTTCTTACGTTCAAGAATAAAAATTTTGTTAATCTAATCTCATATCCCGGTTAAAACGCTTATAACTCGGTTTTCCCTATGTACCCTGAAAAGCATCTTAAGCAAGTTTTACCATATTTTAAAATGGGATAATAATGTCTTGAATTCGTTGGATATTGTTCGTCTTGATATGATTGCACAATAGAATACATTTTACTTAATTCTGTTACTAGTATTTTTTCAAGATAAGGTAGGGACAGAGTTAAGCGTTCTCAAATGAATTAAATAGGCGATCATCCAAATCACATTTTAACATAATCTCATTCATATTTTAACTACTCAGCGTATTTTTAGACTCCAACTATTAGGACTAATGAATTAATCATCAAATTCACGGTCTATGTTCATAAATATCCATACCTATGAATAAGTTACTTGCTGTTGTGATGGTTCATTAGGATGGGTATATGTAAAAGTTATTTCTATATTTTCTTTGAATACATAATTTTACGAGTCGGTTGCATTTAATATTTTTTTTGATTATTGTTTCAATGTATGCTTATGAGACTAGAATACCAGGTTATGTAATGAATTTTCAGTCAGAAATTATTAGTCTCGTAATAGGTGCGTGCCATGTGGCTCTTACTGATAATTATATATAAATATCTGAGTATTGCAGGTATTTCCGTTTGACTGATTTTTTTTACGGCCGTAATCTCACTTTATAATTACTTCTTCAAGTATTTTGTTTGCGTTGCTAGCGTAAATTTTGAGAAAAAAGTTCTAATGTTAGCGTGGAGGAAATGACTCAAAAAATAATGAGACTAAGTTGAGAAGTCTTTCATTTTCTTTTCTTAAATTCTTAATGAAATGCATCGCAGGAATAGAAGTACAAATGGATGTTTATTCCAAATTGAATCAAAGGATTTAACACTTTATACAAGAAATTACTTTATTGGAAGATTTCTTTACATCCAAACTTGGGAGTGAACAGAAAGTTTAAAAAAGAAGTTCCAGGGTCCTTCATTATTATCGCTTTTTTACCGTTATGGATATTCTAAAAAGTACAATAATAACGGTGGCTGATATCTCGAGTATGAGCTAGAAGTGTTTTAGAAAAGGATATGAAACCCTTTGAGTTGTATAGAAGATAACAGTAAAGTGCTCTCCGGTTACACGGCACTTTCATTCGTCGAAGAGAACCATATTCTAGCGCACATATCTCCTGACGTTCATATATGTCTTCATTTCACTTGTTTTGGGTCGATCCGGAGTTGATTATAATCTACATCGCATCTTCCTCAACACGCTTATTTTTAACAACATATGTCGAATCCACATTAATGGCCGCGTCCGTCCATTCCATTCATAAAGTTGAAATTAAAATCCGGGAAGTCGTGATTAAACGTTGCGTACGAGCACAACCGGATGAAGCTTCGCTCTCATTCAATTGTTTGACGCGGTTAATTACCATCCGGGCATAAAAACCGTTTTATGTTTGCTTATGGCGTTCGGGTAAAAGCTTTTCTTGTCTGACAATATGCTCATCTTCGCGCCAATGTAATCATGTAGCATTGTTTGATGTCACGCTTCCCTCTCCCGAGCGGACGCGCTCTCATTTTGGGGTTATTTCATCGTCCGTGTTTCTCTTTTAATCGTTTAGCTGTCTCTGCCACAATCTTCCTGCCCTTTCTCTCCTGCCTTTCATTCATTTTCCTTCCTTTAAACATCAGTCGTTCTTTATGCTTCCTTGCGTGCGGAATCCTATTTACCTCTCTTAATGCTCCGTCTCGACGAAAGTATAGCAAATCACCTCAAAAGTGCAGCTCGCCTGTTCAAGTCTTTGTCATGCCGTGGTGCGGTTTGCATAGGAAGTTTTTAATTAATGGTACATGTAATGTACATCAATCAAAACTATGATAGCTGATTAGTGAGCAAGCGGAACTGGCTCGTTTCGGTTTTTGTTGCCTTTATGGTTGAGTATTCTGTACCCTAGGAATTAACTTCTAAGTGGACGAAAATCTTTTTAACAGAGGAATGGGGATACTTCAACGTTTTCTTGTTTATTTCATTACCCTTTTTTCGGATTTGAGTTATGCCTAAAAAATATTCACTACTTTTTCGATCTCATTATTCTTTGGACTGGCTGAAAAAACCTAGGAGGTATGATAGGTTTGCTTAATTTTTTCTATCGGTGAGCATGGACCTTATGTTTCCGTATACTTCTCAAGACAAATACACATTTGCAGTATGAAATCCTTATGGGCAAGGGGAAATTTTTAAAATGGGGAGAATACGTTTTGAAGGCATAAATCTGCATGATCTAGGTCTACGAGATTCACAAGTCTCTAATATTATTATTTTAAGTTACATACTACGAAGTATCGGGTGTTAGAAATACCTCATAATTTTCCCATGTATGCAATTTGTTAAGACGTTTCTCAACCCTTTCGCTTACTAATCTTGGTTCCTTATTCGATGCGTTATTATGAACTAAAGAATACCTCCGTTTTTCCTTCAGACCGAATTATTCTTCATCCTGCCTTAATTTACATTATCTTAAAATTGAAAAACGTTTAACATCTGAAAAAGAGACATTTCAACATTGATAGGTTTCACCACATATCGCTAGAATTAGTTAATTATACCTGGATGTCTTTCGATTGATGCGACTTTCTCCATCTCAAATGAACGGGCGTTATTGGAAATTTTAGCTGGCACTGCTGAAAAACTGCCCTCTTTTACTGAAGCGCATCGCATGTATTCCTCTCCTATAGATCTATGGTCGCAATCATATTCCACGGTAGTTTTTTATCAAGTGAGGTCGCTTTTGGGTCCGATAACAGAGTTTCCTATCCCTAGCACTTCACTCACTGCAGCCACAGGCACTTCCTTTTCATTCTCCCTGCGTTAATCTCATTAAAATTCTGCGCGCTGCCCACTTAGGCCCTTTGTTCGCCTCACGCGCAAGACCTGCAAACAGTTCTATAATGGGCCGGCGCTCGATTTAAGCCCACGTCACACGCGCTTTTAATTTTTCCTATTAATGCTATTGATATCCATGTGTGTGAGCCACATTAATCAATCCAATATAGGTGTAAGCAATAGTTTTCAATCTCCATACGGGTGTACGTATACCTATACCTAAGCTATTAAATAAACGCTAGACAGATATGTATGATTGATATGGAATAAGAAGACGTAATTTTATATAAACTGAAAAATTGCTTTAATTCAAATATATATCAATTGATATGTAACGGATTTCTTGGATACCATGCGTTTTTGCGTACTTTTGCGTTACTGAGAATTGTCATGAAAGAGATTCTGTTGTATGCTATCATATCATTACTGTTATTGAAAAACTGTTATTTTTATTATTGCTATTTATAACATAGGAAATATAAAATGATCATAATTACATTGTTATTTCGTTTTTTTAGTCTGCGCTGCATATTCTGTTGAATAAAATTGCTTTAAATATTTTCTGTCGATAGGTTTCATCTGACGGAATATTAATGCAGAGTATGATAAAATTGTATTAAACATTTAAAAATTAGCGCAAGAGAGAGAATTCAGCTCAGTTTTAACTTAACGAAGCATCGGTTCCTGCAGTCAGTGGCGTTATCAACATTTCATAGAGAATAACTTTAACAATATTTTTTTAATTACGGTGAACCCGGTTAAAAAATTTTCAGGGGACCAAGCAAAATCTGTGTCTTAAGCGAAATAGTGTCATAACCGGTTCATGTAATGCCGGTTGCCATGCATAATATTTTGAAGATTGGTCTACTTTCTCTGTACAAAGAGTGCATCTTGCAATAGGTAACTTAATATGGGCAATTTCACTCTTAAAACAAAGCCATTTTTATCAGATAGACAATAAGGGAAGGGAGGGCATCACAGAGCACAATCACTCCATGACTACGCTCAACAGTTTCAAAAAACACTGCACTCCCTTTCTGGTTTATTCGATGTTTATAACATGAGATTCGAGGAAAGGAAACACCTTCAGGCGAATTTTTAACGTAACGTGCAGCCCTGAGAAAAAAGCGATAAAGAAGATCCTACTCTATTTCAGAATTCGTATTAGCTCCGATAGGGGGATGGAAGTTGTTCTGCTTCACGATATCTTAATTTTAACTCCTGAAACGAAAAATCTATGAAAGGGTAACAGAGAAGTATTTTCAATAAACAAAACCACCAGCCGAAAAACAGAAAGGGAGCGGTGGGACTGGTGTTTATTTGTTCTATGAGGTAATGTCCCTATTTTCTCTCACCTTTAGTAACTTGTGTCGTAAACGCTAAAAATACAAAATCAAATCTACTCTGATCATCATCTCAACATCATCATAATTTTCATACAGATTTCATTTACTTTATTTGTTACCACGGCAACTCAGCTTTGCTGATATTTTGGCCTTACGTAAACGGCAGTTTCAAGAGAGATGCATCCTTTGGACTGGTTTGAATGCCGCTATCTTATTCTATCAAAATTCCCAGCGTTGGGATCCGGGTTGAATAAAAAAGTTTCCTCGTAGACCAGCGCTTTAGAATATTCACTTTTGTACCGTCTCTCTCCCCCCGGAATTTTCTGTTATTCCATCAAAACCGAGCCTGCGAAATACCCCGTGCGCCCAATCTCTTCCCATCCCCTCTCTCCCGGCAAGAAATCCGCAGTGAAATTCTTTCCCTCTTCCTTCAACTCCCACGCAGTAATCCTCGTTTTTCTCCCTTACACCTCACGCTAACGGAAACGAGGAAGTGAGATGACATTCCGCGTTTCGTGGAACGGAAGGAATAACACAAAAGGCTTACAGAGGGAGGAATAGATCGATCTATGCTTAATTATGTATATATTTTTATTTTCCGCTTCGATGCATGCCTTCAGGGAATGGAATGAAAATGGTGGAACGATGCGACCCGTGTAGCCGTGAAATGAGACCGCTAAATATAGTGGTACTCAGCGACCGCGCTGGTAGTGATCTCCGGGCAGGGAATGATTAGGGAGGATTGTTAGTGGGGTTTTGTTCCGGACCAACTGCGGTTGAAAGTAAAAGGAGGGAATTTCCGAAAAGGGGGCTTTTAAGTATTGTTCCGCGTTTTGGGAGATGGAACCCTGAACCCAGGTGACGGAAAAGGGGAATCTAAGGTTACTCGAGGAAAGTGAATTTAAATTACTTTAATGTTTGGCTTAAATCGGATATATCTGAATTACTATATGTGGTATATTCAATGCGTTGTGGTATCCAAGATGAATTCTTGGATAGGGAGAGAATGAAAATTAAGGTACTCATAGGTCTATTACGTAAGGTACTTATAACTTATACTTACTTTTACTTAAGGTAATGTAAGGCTTTTCCGGTGAATAGATTGTGGTTGGAATTATTTTTGAGATTCCAGCAAGGTCATCTCATCGCCAAAGTAGCTAGAAGTGTTCCTGCATCTATGATATGACGATCTGATTCCAAATATTGACTCTTTGGTGAAATGTTAATATAGATTATTTACTATTGTTATTCCAATACCTTCGGTGCGTTTTGACATAGAATAAGGTATCTGCGTTAAAAATACATTATATTATACTATAATACATTAATTTATACATTAGTACATCATATAAAATGTATAAAGTATTTCAATCGTTATATAAGGGTTTTAATTAATGTACTGTGTCCACGTAGGATATAATTGTAATTTTATGTAGTGTCTACTTAAGGTATAGAGGAAAAGGATGAAATAGATACTTCCATATTATGAATTTTATTAAACGAATCGATACAAGGTCACACGAATAAATCTTTCGATTAATGAATGAAATTTGTTTTTTCTTCACAGAACAGAAGAAAATCCCTACGGTACTAACTTTACCGCGAAATATTCCAGAATTTTCAAATTTGCGAGATAAACGGAGATACAGTTACTTCTGTAAATATTAAAATTAGCTGTTAATTATTTCACTTCGATTAAAGCTCTTCTCATTGAAGGTCAGACAATCACCATGACTATGTTTAACATAAAAAGTTCGCCTCATAAAACGGAATGATATTCGACGAGAAAGAATATATATCTTTATACCATAAAATACCATAAAAATTTCCAAAAGAGATCAGATTATTGTAGAATTAAGTACTATTATTGGGAGTATTTTTTCTAAAAAGAAGCGAATTACCATAGCAAAATTTAAAATCAATTACGGTTTATATTTGGAGGTAAATTTATTCTTTACCTCTGTGTTCAGACCCTGTTCTGCAAGTGCTAAGCTCGACATTTTCAAAAAACCTGTGTATCTTCTGATATTAAGTTCAATTCCTTTAATTCAGTGTTCACATATGCTTCATCTAAACATCACTAATCTATTTAAAGAGGTTATTAACATTAATCGTATCTAAATAACGAAATTAATATTTACAAATTTAAACTTTCATAATACCATAGATTAAGAAGCTTTATCTTTTATAAAGAGCGATAACTATGCTAATTTTCCGTCATCAGTCAATCTAGTCATGCCTACATAATTTTAGGTTTATGTATGATCTGCCATTTGGTTTCTTATATCGGCCTTCGTGTATGACTAGTGTCATTTATAATTTTCGCTTGTTGCATTGACTGAAGTCACTCGCATGTGATTTATTAAAATATTTTGGCCCAATAATAGAGATATGTTGTTTAATTTCTATTTAAGTGGATCGTTAACCAAAGCTAGATGCTGCATTTTGTACGTTTAAAACTCACGATTTACTCTAGTCAAATGTAACTCGTTAATTGTCGACTCGAAATTGTAAACTCGAAAAAAGGTAATTAATTTTTTACATGCGTGTCATTCATGAATTGGGACGCCTTTGTTTGCGGGATTTAATTGGTATTTTGTGGAAAAAGCTTTCAAAGTATAGAGCAAAAAGAAAGAAAAATGAAAATATGAGGAATTAAAAAAACGAAGAATTTTTATAGCAATTTGTTTTGAATTTTACATAAAACAATACATTGGAAATTGCAGACTCTTGCATTGAACAGCAAGATTTTACTCCTTTTACTTTATAAAGGCTTAGTATATAATCAAGGAAACACAACATTTTTAATCATATTTTATTGAAAAGCTCCATATCACTAACTGATTTTAACAAACTCAAAGGAATTTCAGAAAACGTTGGCCTAATTTAATGTTTTCGAAAAACTTATGCTCATTCACTGAACGTGCATATATTAATCTTTATAATTCATCAGTTTTGCAAGACTTCATATAAAATTGTAATTCTATGCTTCGGCGTACATTCATCGTAAAATGTCAGTCGCTGGAGCTTAAGAAGAGCTTGAGTCATCTTTCGTTAAAGTTGGAGTTTGTTTGGAATGACATCAATTCGAAGTATTTCCAAATAACCAAAGAGCCGTGGACTATTGGTAGTAGTAGGGCATAAAGCGGCTGAACCTTTAAAGTGCTAAACGTATTTGGCAGCTGCTTGTTGCTATGGAACGGAAAACGGATTTTATATACTTTTGAGTGCGATAGAAACGGCTGGGTTTCTTTGAAATGTACTTTCACAGATTATTTCAAAATTGTGTCATAGCTGACAATGTGGCCATATTTTTGACTGAATTATCGTGGATGGGAAAAAAGTTGAAGTTAAGCCAAATCCAGGAAAAGTATTCAAATCAGCTTAAAGCTGTTTACAAAGCAAAAAGATTAAACTAGTTCAAAGAATACAAATATGTTGATTTTTAGAGCGTTTTAGACAAATAAGTACGTAAAGCATTTCTCTATCAGTCATTTTTCAAACGATACATATTTCAAAAGCGAATATCTACTCTTGTTCCTAAACTTTAGTTTTCTTCTTTGGTATTAAAATATCTGCCAGTGATAAAGGTAAAAATACTTGATACAGCTGAAAAGATTTCCTAGAATTCATATTTAGAACGTTTGAAATGAAGCCAAATATTCAAAATTTTTATTTATTATTTTAAATCTCGATAGATATAAATTTTAGTTTTCTAATTTTATTTACATCATGAATAATTATCGAATGTTTTAAGGAATTTTAAAAGATAGAAAGAGGAAGAGAGAAAATTTTTCCTGTGAACGTTTTTGTTGCACTACGTCGAAATTTTCGAGCCAAATTGTAAGTTCCTCATTTTTTCCATTTCAAATATTTGCCGATACGTGTTTTCATCTGAAAAGAATATTTTCTATAACTAGAACAACTCTAGTTTTTGGATCCTTTTCATCTACTTTACTATACTCAAAATCATACAGTCTGTTTTCATTCCATCCCTTCATGTAACAATGGTGTATATATAAGCATGAAGATTGAAGCTTTGAAATTACGAATATAAATATCGCCCCACAAAAACGGTATTGAAAATCGACTCCTTCCATTTGTTTCTTTTTGGGAATATCTATCATGGATCGCTTTTCTGAAGGCTTGTGATTACCGGCTCAACTATTATGAAGAAGCGAGTCCTAGGAGCAACTTTGGAATCAATCCTGAATAAGGGAAAAATGCTAGTTCTATTTTTAAAATGAATCCTATCCTGGGAATTTTCCTTACCTAGGGAAATTTTAGTTTAATGTTTATGTTTATGTCTAAGCGGTGTGGTCTTGAAGTCCAGTATTAGTGTAATCTGTTTTTATTAATGTTTTTGATGCTGGGTGGTATGACAGCGAAACTTGGATGTAAAAAAGCTGGTCATAGGTCCCGTTTTTGCCGGAATATTCTCTTTGTCGGCTCTTTCGTACCGTCATTACTGTCGAAAATGGTCTTAAGCTTCCACCAAACAATGCGATTTTATATATTATAAAATTCAATACCAAAGTACAGGAATTAGAATTTTCGGCTCTATATAAACTGAGAGAGTTCAGATAAATAGTAGCATTAAAAGCCGACAAATGCGCAAATATTTTAAAACACATATTTTCAAATCAAAATACTGGAAAGTTTATAGTTTATTAGCCTGAGGATATTCAACTTTAATAAACAGCTACGGTTGCTGTTAATGACGTTAGCTTCCCAGAAAGACTACCACTCTTTTGAAATCTATCCTTCTCTTTTTATTAGTTGATTTGCGCGCAGGAAGGGGTGCTTTATCTCTGGCTAAGATGAAATATTAATCCACAAATGGATAAGAATACTTTCAAATAATACATGCATCGAACGTATGCAAACATCCCTCAATAAAAATCACGTTAAAAATTTGTTCCGTTTTTCCAATTATACTGATAAGAAACCTCCCGGTTTCAAACAGATGGGATATTGTCAACCTAAGTATAAAGGAAGGCATATGAGTGAAATGAATGCGGTGAACATGTGAATTATTGGTTGTAGCGTGAAGAACTAGGTGGAACTAGGCCGAGTTTTGATACCATTTCCAGTTTCGCTCCGAAAAGCACCGTTAAATTAGTTCCAATAATTTTTATTTTACCCCGAAGCTGAAAAATTATAATCTTTCTGAAAGGTTTTTAGTTTGTGAAATTATTTTATGTGCAATACGAACGTTAAAGTTAACGAAATTAACTGCACAATTACTAAAAATAATTAACAAGTATTATTTGAACTCTACAGTTAATAATGCTATGTAGATTTATATTTTAATTATCTTTATTTTATTTATACGTGGAGGATTAAAAATAATTAGAATTAAACTCGCGGCGAGAAATAAATGATCGGAGACTGATGTTATTTTTTAGATACAAAGGAAACAGCTTTTACGAAGGATTATTCTGGATCCAATAAATTAGCGTACTTCATAATAATTTCCAGTGAAGTTTATATTCCCTTGTATGAATATAAATTTTCATTGGAGGTTAAACTCACCTTGCTCATTATTAGTAAATATAACCATTGACACAGCTGATTAGGATCCGAACTAAAACTTTGGAGAGAATATATAAAGATTTTAGGTTCCCGTTGTGAGTTTTGTATTATCTTGGTTCTGGTTCAGCATTCTTATCGTCAACAGTAAGTTTTTGTATTTCGGTTCATTTCCGGTTGGTTGCCTACTATCCGAAGTGCATGTGTGGCAAAGACAGGAGGAACAAAGTAAGTAATTACTGGGTAACGAATAAATGTGTACCAAAAGAAAGGAGCGGTGTGAAAGTGACGTTCCTCGTTGGTTCGGAAGCGTGGAATAATGGATGGAAGCAGAATAACGGAGAAGGTGCATGAATAGTGTTGACGATACATATCGAAGGGAGAGGTCGACCGAGAAAAAGCTGTGTTTGAGTGAAACCCTTAAGTAAAGAGACGCATGGGGTTTGAAGTATTCAAGGGAATGTATGAAAAGACGAATGAACGTGCCTAATTGGAATAGGTATGCAGAGACAGGAAAGAATGTCATTAAATGAGGTAATCCGTGTGCAAATGGAGCAGCTTGATTGATATCTACGTAATACAGTTGATGACCTTGTGTTGTGTTCCACACCATTATTTATTTATTGGTAGAGAGTAGGGGCCTGGTCCAAGAATTTGCTAGCTAGAAATCTCCACTATTTTACCACGTGAAGGTGTAAACCACAGTTCAATCCTGGATAAGGAGAAGATTTTGGAATGAGAATGGTCAGGAATTTTTGGTGATAGAATGAAAGAAATCGTGCGCTAAGCTTCCAGATTTTTTCACTTCATCCGGAAGCGTCCAACTTGTATCCCTAAATGATTAGGCGAAAATTAAATTCTATCTCATTTTAATTTCCTGATGGTCAGTAACTTTTAAATAATATGTGTGATACACTTTCTTTATCTTCCGTAATTTTTTGTGGATTTGTTTCTGTTTCATAGTTTTAAATAATTGAAATTATTTGTGGTTTTGAACTCAGTGTACCTACTTATTTGTAGTCTTTGAACTTATGTAAAATTTCTAGAAATAAACTACTATCACTTCCGGGTTAGAAATTTTACTCATTCAGAATTAGGCAACCAGGCTCACAGGCAATATACTACCTAATCAGATCAAGATCGGAAGCATTATGATTATGTAACTCTAGAAATTATGCTAATCAGTAGTTATAGTAACTGAAAAATTCTCTCTTCACAAAGTACTTTCACTTTCTTACCTGGCATATGTTATTAAGTTCTCATTGTATGCATATACATTGCGCATAATTTGTGCGTTGTTGTAATGAGATTCATAATCAATATTTGCAATGACTGTTTGAACCGCATGTGGGAGATATTCTCTATCGTAAACAACATTCACATGTTTAATCTCATGGAAATAAAATTTTGTATAATTTAATATGGAAGGAATCCTTAATTTTTAAAGAATGTTTTACTTGACATGAAGGTATTAAAATGAAAGGAAGGAATTCACTATCGTACATAATATGCCACTTTCACGTTTTTAATCACACGGAAATAAAATTTTGTAGTGTTTAACTCGAAAGGAATGTATGGAGAGTGAGATTTAATGTTACTAAAAAGTTATAGCAAAAATCATCCTCTAAAAAGTAATCCTGAGCATGAATAAGCGGCGCAAGGCTATATTTATCACGTCGATGATGCATACGCATGGTTAGATAAGGAAGGTAAGATTTACGACGGGGTCATTATGTAGAGGAAACGGAGTAAATTATTTCGAGCAGAACGCCTCGCAGAAAACACACCGTCTAACTTTTGCCCCAAAATTTCGAGAACTCAATCCATTGCCCTAGTCAGGAAGTGAGTGCTACGGGAATGGAAGGGTATAGGGAATAGAGGAAAAGGGCGGCAAAGTATTAAAGGTAAGGGGAAGTGTTGGGCGTTGGCGAGAAAATTGATATCGATACAGAGAGCGTGGGATGAGAAAGGTGGTGCATGAAGCAAGAGGGAAAGTAAAAGCAAAAAGGAAGCGGACGGAAGGGAAAAGAAGAAAGGCTTCTGATTCAATTATCTCACGTTATCCGCCCATTTCGCGCCGTGTTAACCTTCGCTCAAAGTAAGTAAGGAAGGGAGAAAAACAAAAGAAAGGTTATTGATTGGACGTAATCATGGGGATAGATTGGAAGTAGACGTAGGATCGAAGAAGAAAAGTATCTGCCTTACTTACGTATATATTTAGCTTCTTATCCGCCTTTGCGAAAGTGACTCCGTCTGCTCCCAATTAAGCTTGTTGAAACACTGGTTACCTTTTCTTTCCTGGAACAGTTTCTTTTTATTTCTCAATTCACTTATCCTTCGGTCAACGAAGATGATGAGATTATTAAATTGATAAAAGTCAACATAAGATGCAGCTGGTTTAAAGGAAATTTTTTATGATTTCAACGATATGATTGCGGAAGAGTAAATGTTTGATAAATATAATATTGGAGGTTAATTAGTTTTGGAGGTAGATTAATGGAACAGGATATACGAGGATATACATATTCTAAAATAAAGAGCGCTTACAAGCAACATCTCAACCTCGGCACACAATATCCCCTAACATTAACGTTGAATCATGTTCAATTATTAAAATCTTTAATACCACATGTATAATTGCATACGTCTACAACTTTCATACTTATTCAACTAAAACGTTAGAAAATATAATTCCAAAAGATTTAGCATTTTTAGGCGAAGGCTTGAAGAATGGTGAAGGCAACTCGTTCCATTTCGAAATATTCATGTTAAGAAAATAATTGCTATGTGGTCTATGCTCTGGCTTAATTTTGAAGTTGGACTACTTTTCCCAAAGAATTCAGGTGTCACAATGAAAAAAATTTTGATACCTTCCTAATTATCACTACCTGTAATTTCTCGGTTTTTGAAGGAATTATGCAGATTTTAGAATATAGTATAGCAAAATATAGCCATTGGTAACATGTTTCTTTGTCTTCTTAAAGTTTTCAGTATTTATCCTAAATATTCATTAGAATAAAATAATGAAACTACATTTGAATCTAAATTAAGATCTATCTCAGTTTATTGAGTCTGGGAAAAAGTAGAATTATAAACGTATTGTTTACTCGAAAATCACTAAGGAAGGCAATTTCATGTGTAAAATTATGACGCACAAGATTTTAGCGATTTTAAACGAGCTTATTTTTCGTAGTAAATTCATCATTAAGAGTTAATATTTCGATGCAGCCACCATTACATCTTGTATTTTTCACCATAACTTCATGTAGTGATACATAATTGATGAATTATATTTCGATGCAGTCATCATTACATCTTGATGTGATGCAGGTTGTCGAAATTTTCAAACTGGAATAAAAATCTTTAAACCTGTTAATGATTAAAGAATATCTTTGAGAAAAGGTACGGAATTAATTGAAAAATCACTGACTCGAAGCAAGGGAGCGTGAAGGGAAAGAGAAAATTTCTGCAAAAAGGAAAAATAAAGGATGGGATTGAATCGACATATTTCCTCTACGGACAAGACAATCCTAACGAAAATGAAAGATTTATTTCTGCCTTAAAAAAAAGGTTAAGGAAATCTTTCGCAGAGCGAGAAAACGTATCTTTCCTCGCGAATAATTCATTCGGAAAAGGGGAGTGTGAGCAAAAGGAAGGGGAGACTCGAATTAAAATCAATTTCCAGCCAATGCGCGTAGGTTCCAAAAATAAATCCCTTGCAATGCCGTGAAGTAGATCCTCGAGGGGAAAAGCGAAGATCTGGAGAGAGTGAAAGCGCTTAGGAGAGCTTTGAATAGAGAGCGAAAGAAAGGGCGAAGTAGTAAGTTGAGATGAGAAATAAGAAAAGGAATAGGTCCACAGTAGGAAAGAAAAGCAAGTAGACCATGAATAGAAGACGTAGAGAAATAGGATTCCCCTCAATAGAAGTGTCCTCAGAGAGCATTTCTCTGTAAAAACATCGTTTCTTTCCCACGTCAGTATTATGTCCACTTAATTCTCAAATGATTCTCCGTTTACAGATTGAGATTTCGAATCACCAAGCTAAAATCAATGGAGTGCTGGTGAATTTTTCTACGGACTCTTACAATCCGGAGGCTGGAAACAAGTGAAGCATTAATTTAAATGTGATAGTTGTAAAAGTTCTTCTATGCACTATTATAATCCAAGAGGTTAATAATACCGCATAGGCTTCACGTACGTGGAGCGTTGATGATAATTAGAATTATATCTACTAGCTAGATGGTAGCGTGACTCTTTTGAGACCAGACGGCTAAGAAATTATCAAAATCAGAGCTAGAACTCATAGTTATTACTGGTCTAATTCTCTGGATAGTATAAGGTCTACAAATCAGATAGCTAATTAGGGAGTTCGGTGTTTTCACACCCCCTACCATATGCGATATGGCAGAATGAATAGTATTCATGTAATGAAATACAATACAGGAGTGGCCGTTAAGTGGCCATGCAAGAACAGAAATAAGAAGATGGTATAAAGAATTAGAGGGAGTATGAATGAAATTCGAAAGAGAGAAAACAACTGGAAAGATCCTCATCCAAGAAGATAAGAAGTAATTGAAGAGGTAGTCGTAAGAGGTGTGTAACGGAAAGGGAAGTTTCAGATGAGCTCAGAAAATGTTAAGAGATTTATCAAGATCACCTGAGAGGAATCGAAATTAGAAATCAGAGGATAGTTCGGTATGATTTGAAATCATACGTGCATATATATCCGAATATGATGTAGTTTATGTAGATGATTATGATGTAGCTTTCATGAACAAATCATCTCGTATCATCTAGTAACTTCAACGTCTTACATTAAGATATCCAAGCAAAATTTATTTAGGGAACATATTATCCCCGAAATTTCAGGTAAACTTGCCACATGATTTCAAACATTTCTTCTATAAATATGGTTTTTCCATTGTGAAAAGAGTCGAATATAATAGCCTCGAGTTATTTTATGAGAGCATGGTAGAGGTTTCGAGCTACTTAAAATGTCCAAAAAGGACAAGGACGATATAGAATACTATACACTCAAGATGAGCTCTTACAAGGCAGCTATGCCATGGATATGAACAGAATTCTGTAGGATTATATTTCCAACATTTTGATAGTGGTAGGAATTACATGTCCAGGACGAAACTAATGCAGTATTAATATATGAAAAGCATATTCACTCTATCATATATTCTGTGTCCGGGATTATTAAATAAGAATTTATCGAATGATTGGGAACTTCGGCAAACTTGATTGTTCAAAACCATGTAATTATACTCGGATGAGGAGAGAAGAGAGAGAGAGAAAGACTAGTGCTTTTTCCATCATCACGTAGATGATGGCGATTACTTGCTTAAAGCGATAGTGGAAAATAATATTGTGGAAAAAGTAGTCCGTCTCTCTTCTGTCATTGTGATATATTTCCAATATACGTACGTATTCTATAGTTTGATCGTGACATTTGATGATTATACGTACCCCTAATGAATTATTTTTATCATTTTGAAGATTTTAGGGGAGTCGTTTATCTAAGGAATTTCACCATTACTTATTTGGTCGAATAATTACTCTAATTGGCCCCCAAATAGCCAAATGGGTAACTTGTTAGCCTTTGCTGACAGTGATCCCGTGTTCGATTCCTGGTGGGGTCGACACGTTTAAAGAGACCTCAGTTATAGTATCACATTATTAAATAATTTACTATATTTATTTCTGCTTAATATTCTACGGCAATCATTTCTGGCACTAGTTTTTCGTGAGGTAAAATATTTTGACGAAAGAGAATATTTAACCTCGTGATTAACATCTCAAATGTACATAAGCATACTGTATGTGTATTCCTAATTAAATGTATCTATATCTTATGCTTATAGAATACCTCGGTGTTAACTTTAAGGTATCGGGTCCCTTAACCCAGTAACGAAAACACCCGTAGCTTCTCAACTAATGGATACAATCAGGGAAATACGGTGAATGAAATATACGTCACAATAAATTCGATATGGGTCCGCCGTGTTTGGGTTGAATAGTGAAGGCCTTGGTAACGACAGGGAAGGCATGTCGGTGAATAAACCCGACCTAAAAGAACGACTCACAGACGTGTGAGTAAAGTTTGATGGAAGAATGCCCTAATTCGAAGGATGAATCGGTTCTTTTAACCTATTTTAATTAATCTTGGCTATGAGATAACACGCAGCTCTATACCCCTTACAATAGCTAAGCCATTCGCAAACCAAGAGCTCATTGTATGCATATGAAGCGGTGTTTCAGAGTTGGAGAGCATTTTGAGACCGGAGAGCGATGATTTTTATTTCCTCGAATGTAAATGCGGGGATGGATTCGTTTAGGTCGCAGCGGACAGCTGAGGATCCCTTGATGCACATTTCTCCTAATCCGATTCCTCCATTCCGGGAAAAAACACCGGCTCAGAGGGTTTTTAGAAATAATTTTGTTTCGCGGCGAGCAAATGCGTTCGAGGAAATGGAATGATCCATTCAGACTGGAAAACGAATCAGCGAGTTAAAATGAAGCGGAATCAAAATGCGAAGTTACGTCCCATTTGATGGAAACGTTTAATTGCGTCTACAGCAAATGTGGCGAAACAAAAGAGATTACCTCTGGAGACGGACCATTTCCGGCTTCTGCAGCGCGGTGACATAAAGAAATTGCATCCTTCCTGTATGAATACACCTCATGTTAATTCCAGGAATATTGAATCAAGTCCCATGATAGTGGAATTCACGAAGGGATCCATATAATACACTCTTTTCCTGCTGTTTCGTCTTATTTTCAAGAGCGAAAGCAATCCACTCGAGGATTCGTTATACTACTCTATAGTTTACATGTAAATCTTGTTTCATTGAGCAATTTTTATGTAAGAGTTTGAATATATTTTGAGACTAGAATGAACCAGAATTTTCCTGAAAATGGAAATGAGATGATTCGACGTTCATTTCATTTGTTGGTGACGCTTGCTGTATTAATGAAAGGACTCATTTAGCCATTCATTGAGAAATCCATTCAATGATACTAATATTTTAGTGCAGGGATTCATAATTTATTTGGTTTCCGTACCACCTGACATTTGATTGAGTTAATAATCTCGTACTTCCACTTCCCATATTAAAAAAAGTAAATTCAGTCTCAGTATCCGCATTGAATAGTATGATAAAGTTTGCTTAAGAGTTTCAACATCGAAAAATTTCGAAATGTATCCGAAACGACTATTAAAGTAATATAACATCATAATATAATAATTTGTATTAAATTACTATACACCGTACTCTTCGGACAGGCATCGCATAATCCCTGGGAGTACGGGTACCTCAGGTAGGAAAGCCCTCTTAAAAAACAGAATAATGAATACCAGAATATAAAATGTTATTTGGGTGGTAACGTTGCCAATCATAGGTGTAGCAGTCATCGAGATTAGCTCATCTCTTTCTCGTGTCTCTCAGCCCCTTTTAGTATATTTTCTCTCCTCCAGCACTTTCTCTCGACCGTCTCTTCAATTTGTAAAACAATTGCGGACAAGGCGACCGTACCCAACGTTGTCACCAGGTCACAATGAAATTCTGCGCACTTCTATGCTGTGTTATTGTAGAAGCATTTCAATTAGCAGATACATGTTTTAAGGATCTAACGCTGTGAGCAGCTTGATTGCTTTAAAAATGGATGCGTTCATTAAAGTTGGTGGTAAATTGGTTTGAAGTGGCTCTCTCCCTCCCCAGTTATCGATAATAGTCGATATACACAATAAATTTATCGATTATTTTCGACCGATAACTATTTATTGCGTAAAATACGTTGGGCTGATGTGACCTTTGATATATTTATTTAAAACTCAGGTAAATATTGTTTTCCGTATACAATATTGTTTTCCGTCGAAAGTTTAGCGTCATTAGCTTTAGATAATGTAATACGTTTCAATTACAGCGTTAAAATATTTTACTTTGACTTGAAAATTACTCAATCTTGAACCCTTTTTGTCCTCAACGATGTCAAGCGTGCTCTTTATCTCTGCATAATTCAAAAATTTAAACTTTTTACTCTTCACGACAGCTTTACTATTTTACTAGTGATTGTGTGCTTTGTCTTACCTTCCGTTTTCTTATTATAAGATTCTTCTTGACTTTTCGTCGTGAGTCTTTGTGTGAAAAAGTTAGTTTTGGTTTCTTTTCGCTTTAATTAAGTATTACCCAGTAACTTTGCGGCTGCGGTTACCCGATACATGTCTCCATGGGTCTTCTGTACACAGAATAAATTGAGCTAGGAAACGGATGATCACTTGGCGATCCATCAATATCAATTTATCCTTAGTTAATTTCATCGTCGCCTTTTCCATTCAAAATCAATCTGATCTTGAGACAATAATTTAACGTATATACATCTCATCCCTATCATGAAGTAAAAAAGATAATAAAATTTTGTATTCAACAGGTCCCTGCATGTTTGCTTCAGATTTAGACGAGTCATGAGTTCGTAAATTAATAATTTCAGAAGCGTATTATACAAATATAGTTTAGCAATTGTTTTTATAGAAACAGGATAAATTGTATCTAAAGCGTATCGATCGATGATGAATACTAAGCTGTGAAGAAACTTTTATTCTTCTTCTTCGCGTTCTAATATGAATTAAAATTCTATCGTGCATCAACGGGTTTTTAGTTGCTGGAATTTAAGTCGTGACTATCTTTGCATATCACTTCTATATGAAAAATAATCAACCTGACTCATCGTTATATACAACGGGTAATTCAACGCGTAGAAGCATAATTGAAAACCTTATTTAGTGTCACCAATACAGATTATATATACACATTTTTGAAATTAGTGTAGTTAAGCGATGAACGATGATTTCTTCCAAATGAACCAATTTCTGGAAATAATACAGTCATTTGAATATATGGGGTCCAATGCTGAATGACAAATCATTCAGCATTGGACCCCCTATGAAGATGGAATCTTTGTTTCCGAAATGCGCATTGGGATTCTGAATAACTGGTGACCGCCGAGCGATTATCCTTTTTCCAGGAATTGCCCTCGACGGTTGCCGCTGTCGGAGCTTGGAGAACCTTTGTCCCTTAGACAATACTAAGGTTGACTTACGCTATAATGATTCTTGGATTTCCTACGATTAGCTCTCAATTTCTTCATTACAAGAGGTTTCGCTACCTTTTTAACCACTGATTAGTGTTACTTTCCTTCTGCTTGATACCCTTCCGATATATAGTTAATTAAATACTTATCACTTTCGAAGGACATAAGGATTTCTACGAATATCCTAATCCGTTATAATTATCACCGGGCTTGACTCTTGACCAGGATTAACTAAGGCGGACGATTTTTTTCTTTTCTCACTTATGCTAAACCGGGTGTGAATTAGATCTTTCCTCGAGCTTTGCAAACAGAGGGAGTGAGAGAAACATACAAACGACAAGGACTCGTTGAGAAGCATCTGCAATCGCTGGAAATTTCACCGAATTTTGTTTTATTTCGTGATATGGCGAGCGCATCGCATTTGTTCTCAAACACACGTCGATCTCCTCGACGTCAAACCCGAGATGAATTGTTTGGTATCCAGATTGGCGTTCGAATATCCTCGCGCCATAGAATCCGGGAATTGAGATGCGGAAAATTAGGTAAATGAACAAAGGCTCATCTCCGTGTCATTATTACCTTGCTTATAAATGGAGAATTTCCATCCGATTATTGCGAAGTGACCAACACCTCGATTCATGCAGTTTTGCTCTATTTGGTATTTTCATGCATATATCAATCCTGCACACAATAATTTGTGCTTCTGGTGTTTGATATTCACAGTTGCTGCTCACATTTTCAGTCAGGATAAAAGTTAATTGATTTGGAAGAAAATAGCCTAATCTCGGATACGTACGTATTCTAAATGCTGATTAGACTCTATGTTTTATTGTCGGTGTAATTTCTATCTACTGTACTATAAGAGCCTATTACTGGGCTGAAGAACCTAATTTATTGATTTAGAAGAAAACAGCCTAATCTCGGATGTGTACATACTGTAACTACTGATTAGGCTCTATTTATGCTTTATTATCGGTATAATTTCTCCTGTAAGAGCCAATTACTGGGAAGAAGAGCCCGCAGAAGAGAAGAACGACAAAATATAAACCTTATCAATAAACGGATTACCTTGTATAGCAAGGTAAAGAAATATTTTTCAATTTCGTAATAATTTTTCACTGAAACGTTTTACTGGTTAATAAAGATTTTAAGTCTTTTCCGCCAGGCAACAAGTTAACGATAGAATTCTCGTCTTTCGTTCGAAAGAAACGAAAATATGGGTTTTTAAGAAAAATTATAATAACTTAAGATATTTAACTAATTTTTAAGAAAACTAAGATCTGAAAAATATTCAAGTGTGAACAAGAGTGCTTATCTATATTGGTTATTTCATTTGTTATTGAGAGTTCTATAACAATTATTGCTCTTCAATGTCTCGAACAGGTTTAGAATTAAGATGGAAAAACATACTTTTTATCTATTTCTATGGTATCTTTTCCACTTTAATTCGTGAAAACCAATAAAAATCATCATTGAAAAGGCCGAACACAGACGATTTCTTATCGCTGTGGAAATAAGGAAATCATATTTTTGGTTCCCTCTACTTATTCAGTGGTCAGTCTTGAGTATTCTATAGAAGTATATCTAGGTGCAACATTAAGGACGAATGGAAAGATAACGATGCCTATGAATGCATATAAACGTTTTCGAGAAACTACCAAAATTCATGCTAATATATCATCTGAATTCCACTATCAAACGAAATCTAATTAAAGCAAATAAATTGTATGAATTCTGTAAAAATTCACTGAATATGATGATTTACCGTATTTCTGTGAATTTTTAAGATAGTTTGTCAACTTTATTAACTGCTCTTGTCCAATTATTCTATATAATTCAATTATTTATTATTTAATGCATATGATATGATAGTACTTTACTATTTTTGATGATTTTCTAAAAAGTGTAAAAAATATCATCAGTTCTTGAAATTTGGTTGAATGTTTGAATGATTAGATTAATTACCATCCTCTGGTTGATTATTTTAAGGTTACATCTTTTAATGTTTTTTGGAGCTCACTAACTAATGTTCAAGGTTATTATGTTTATCAAATCGCTACATTTTTTTATTAAAACTCGTTTTTTTAACTGTTAACTTTTTTATACAATTAGATACTTGCTCAATTTTAATGATAGTTTATGTGTAGATCATATTATGTTAATACAAATTTTGTTTCTTTCCAGGTAAGTCACCCAGAGAGGAAGAAACTTCTTAAAGGGGCAATATATTCATATTCGCTTTTCCATGAGATTGAATTCGTAAGTGATGAAAATTTCAGCCATACTTCCTAGGTTAGTTTTGTCTCAACGCATTTTCCTTCAATTTTATTCTTATAACTTTTCAAGATGTGAATCACGATTATGTTCCATTTTTAAATGGATTCCACTCGAATGTTCGCATTAAATCATTGTGTAGCAGTTGATTTATTAGTGAAAAACTTCGTTGAATCGGATGTCCGCTGAGAAAATTGGAACTTTATAGACACTTCTTCTGTTCCATATTTCCTAAAATCAGAGGAGACAAGAGGTCTCTTTCTTCATTTCCTTTATGAAATTCCAGGAGTAATTGCTAAAATTGGTTGTCTGTGATGTACAAAAACTTGGCTTGGCTCTTAGAATCCTTTCCATTAAAGGAATTTGGAAGTTTCCCCGTCTTTTTTTCTCCTGTTTCAAAAGTCCATAAGCTATGCAATGCATTGTCGTTTGTTTCTGAATTAAGACAATTTTCAGAATATCATTATAAAGTTACTATTGGATTATGCCCGTAGTAAGGTTCTTGCCTTAGTAAAACAAAGCATTTTAATTCTTACTGTTGAATCATCGCTTAGATTAATCGATTTTTAACTTTTATTAGACTAGAAAAACTTATTAACATGTACATTTGTAAAGTCTACTATTATAGCAGTTTAATTATTATTTATGCCTTGTAGCTGATTGAAATAAGATGAATAAACTGGGTAGTAGCCGTGATAGAAAAGAAAAAAAGCACACAGCCTTGCCCATTCCAATTAGAATGGAAATACTCAAAACTTCCTAAAGTTAGCATGTCGAATAATTGCTTATTATCAGAAGTCATCCTAAAGCTTAGACAACCCAAACTACATATCCTAAATGTACGCAACCGTACAGTACATGAAAGTAGTAAGAAATTTCCATTTTCCCCGTTCTCCGTCTATGACCTATGTGCCAAGGACCATTTATTAGCTAGAAAGATAATATTAATCTCAGAAACTCATAATTTTAAGTTACAACCTCGACTTAAAGAGAATATTTTGGTTTCTAACCTTGGTGTATCTACAGAAATTTACATTCTTTAAGATGATTTCATAGCCTTAGACTTATATATAAATAGACCAGGACTATCAGATCTATTTTTACATATTTTCTCATAGCGATCTATCAATATAAGAGAAGGCGATCAAAAGTAAATATTGGGGTACAGATTTATGATTGCAACAAGGAAAACGGGACCTGTCAAAGGCTTAATAATAGAAGCACCGAATACCCGAGCCGAAATTAACTTCTAAGTCTTCCTCATCTCTTCCAAAACTAATATATCAGCAGAAGATTCCAAAGAAGACATTAATCTCATCTTACAGTCCCTTTTTAGTATTACGTATACAGTAGCGTATATTGTGTTTAGGATCAATCACTTCAAGGAAATCATCCGACAGGCTAAAACTTTCATTCAAAAGAATAATAACAACTTTTTTTGGATTATTCTTGATGTACGTTTTGTACTTAATCCTCTTGATTTGCGTAAGGATCAGTATTTAGTTGTTTGCTAAATGTAGAGATTTCCAATCTCAACTTTCAATGTGTGTATTTGATAATTTCGGATATGATAGCATGCCGTTAACCTTGGTAAACTTTTCTAGTAATCTTGTAGTGAGTTGAAGTGGGCAAACATTGCTCAATTAAGTGATTTTGCAAAAGCAAAGAAAAATCGATGCTATAATTTGATAGAAAAACTAAAAATTCGGATCCAAATTAGAATCATTAATAAATTAGAATTAATATTATCATTAATAGAATCATTGATAAATTCGACATTAAAATGATGATACGTATCTGCAACAGAATTTTCAGACGCACGCAAGTTTATCAAATTAACTGAAAGGAACAAATGTAAACATAACTCAAGTATTAGAATTAATTTTCAAGCGCTTCGATGTTTACGAATACCAAACTTTGATGATCTCCAGTGATAAATGGTTGAAATCGATGATAAATAGTTGCAGAGGTAGGTTGTAAGAAATACGAAAATCTTTAAATAGAATACACGTTTCACCATGTTCATGTCAGTCGTAAAGGAAAATGAATATATGACTTAAAAATAGCATGAAAATATTTATATCTTGGTGGTTTAATATTTTTCGAAAATACTACAATGCATCTTTGTGAGTTATGGAATTTAAAGTGAATTCCCCATGTGTTACTTCAATACATGAGGAATTTAATAAGAAACTTAAAAGATTAGCTTAAAACCACTCTTTCGGTTGAGAATTCCTTAAGAGACTTTATTGAAGTGGAATCAAATCCCTTTAGTGGTGTGTGAATCACTTAAAAATTCAGTCTTTCAAATAAAATATTTCCTTTGACATTACTTGAAGCATCTGTTTTAGAAAATTTTATACAATCCTGATCGTAGCAGTGTGTTTAAGTCACATAGCATACTTCTTTACGAAAGTTTATCTAGTATGTGCAGCCGAAAAATTCTATCAGTAGCATAATATGTAGCTTATCTATGTTATGTTCACAGCTTTGTTTGATAAGGAATGAGATGGAATCTTCTTGTACGTTTATAATATCTTCTCGCAAAAATAAGGAAATCTTCTTCCAAAGAGGTTTTCCTTTCCCTCCTCGATAATTTTTAGGAGTGAAAGGATCTCTATTGGATCATCAAATCCGCTTTAATTGCTCACTTACGGAGATCGTGTTTTTCGAGGCAATGGTGGAAGGAGATAAATAGTTCTGAACGGTCTGACTCGGTTTTTCCTGTTTAATTAGCGGAAGCTTCCAGGGTTCTCACACTCCTCAATCCTCTTAGAGGGCCCTTGACTTTGCCTTTATCAGGCTAAATAACTCAAAATGTCCGGCAGAAGTGTCTTTTCATCCTTTAATTGCTGTTAGTAAAATAATAATTCAAATTAATACGTGCCGCGAACGTTGCTATTGAGAATCATTAAATAATCCGATCGAAATTTTGATTCATCTCGTTATTGAATGGAATATATATCATCCCTGCTAATGAACGGACGCTCCCTTGAAAAATCGAAAAATAGTGGTAATCAGAAATGAAGAAAATTATGACTGATTTACCCGACTATAACGTGATGCAATACTGACCACAATAAAGGGATAGAGTTGAAATAAGCTGGCGGAGAGGTTAAAATGTTTCTTTTTGAATACGGGGAATAAACTTTGCATAATTATTTAGAAATTATTAGATTGCGGTGCGTAATTTCTGCTATATGTTTGCGTTTGAAAGGTACAGTTAGTCAATCTTGTCTAATTGTAAAGAAAAGCTTAGCTAATTTAAAAAAAGATGATATTGGATCCTTTCGAGATTCATTCAAGTTCGTTGCAATCTAGACTCTTTTGGAGGAATCTGTTGAAAAAAATTCGATGTATTTATCTAGTATGATTCTTTATTTTTTTATCGTTATGGTTTTCACAAAAAAAGGGAAATTTTGGATATTTCACGTAAAAAATGGCGCGTAACTTTTCGGCAAATTTTCGAGATCAAGTACGGAAAACAAATAGAAAAATGTTCCAAACTATTATGTTTCTCATATACCACGTATGTATTAGATTTATGCATATAAAATCTGGAATGATATTTTATTCATCCTGGGAAAGTGGTGGATTTTTAGCTATATTATGTAAAATTTTTAGCCATTATTGTAATATCTTGCTTTAAAGGTTTGATTCCAAAGAAAGTTTAGTGTTCTAGGAAACGTTATATGTAAACGGAGTCGAACGGTAAATAATCATTCATCCCACCAACAGAAATTGGTTTATTTATTTACTGCTGTTAATTTAATATTTGATTTCATCTTAAATAATAATATAAACTCTCGTTAATTTAAGTTAGGAAGGGCAACACTTGTATTGTGTATTAAAAATGCATGTGTAACGCAGTATATATCTCATCGTTTTATCCTCCACAAACATCATTGGCTTTCTTTAAAAAGTAAGTCAGTGACGGGAAGTTGTTTTTTTGTTTCCCCTGCTCATCCTCAATTTTATGGATTTACAGAGTTAACAAAGTGCAAAGATATACTTGAAACGAGAATTCTCTTTCCAGTGCAATAGTTCAGCAATGTATCCACACAAATCAGTGTCTGAGCTAGCGAGACCTTCACGGGAGGTTGGGATCATGACCCAAATCGGGCGCATTTAACCCAAGTCACGGTTAACTGAAGCACGGGCTATAGTGACTCACATAACTTATAGTCTTTTCAACCAATGAATTTTCGGGTAATTATTTGTAGGTATCCTTTAAATTTTATGATTACTGTTATTTTACTATATCATACACACGTCATTTATTGGTTGATTATCTAATTTAATGAGTTATTATAGACAGTCTTAGGTGGAAAACTGGATAATTTAAATTATCTAAAAATTTTTAACATGCTTCATTTGAAACGAAATTGTGAGAATTGAAAGTTTAATAACAAACATGAGCTTAATCGCTCTTAGTGAAGTTATCTGTAATTCCTATAAATTCCTTATATCATCAACGCTTTTCTGTAATTCCATGATTAGATGTGGAGTAAAATTTATAATTGATCTAGGAAAAATCACGTTGGAGCAAAGAAAAAAATCGAAATCCAGTAAACCAATATATTGTTTAATTATTTATATATGAGGTACAATTTACAGAAAAATTGGGAAGTAGTAGGGTAAATTGGGTTTATGGTAAAGTATGAAATGGATTAGATAATGCTCTACTGAAACTGCGTAGCAGTTTGGTTGTGAAAAGGTAAATTCCGTGACGAAAAAATTTCTGCAACTTGTAAAACATTCCCTAGTGCAAGGATAACAAGAAAACCCATAATTCTAATGGGTGCGCTTTTTGAATGGAGATGATAATATCAGCAATTAAAATAGTGAAGCATGAAGCTATAAAACTGTTAGTTATAAAAGTGGGAGTTGCCTAGACTAGGGATTCAGTGGCAAAAGGAAGGATCTTTATGCCATTAAAAAAGTAGGGTATTTCGGCCGTAGTTAGAACGTTAGAGTTGAAGAGGAGAAAAAATTCTACTCGCTCTGAAATAATACTGGAAAAGTTCAGAGAAAGGTAGCAATGTCTATAAATGGTTATATTACTTTATAGTAATGTCAGAATAAGTGTCGCAACCTTTTATTTTTTCTTTCTGGACGTGAATGCAGACTTGTCACGACGTTGCTGTGATAACTTGTAAAAAAAACTTTTTTCAAATATATCTGCGCACTTGACATCGGGTAACTAAATTAGCGAATATCTTTCGAATCATAGTGAAAAATAATTGATGTGGACTTGAACTTTATTGCCCTTTCCTTTAATTTCCGGAATGCGAAACTTAATTTACTCCCTGAGAATAAAGGAATGTGACAGTTTTCATTTTTGTTGTTTGATTTACTTTCGGCACTGATACATCCGATTTGCAATAACTTGTGACTGCGCAAGAAAGAAATATTTTGAGTAATAAAGTTTTGATTTTTTTTGGGGTCTACTATATTTTATTTTTATAAATACGGTTATGCATCTATTAGTTCTCAGAGTTTTTTGGAAGATGATAAGGATTATGACGGTTAGCTATCGTTTCATCGTTTGCCTCTGTCTTTAACTCCTTTTGCATCCTATCTTCAGTCTCCATTTTTGATAGCCCCTCTTTTCCCATTCTTTAGCCATTTAACAAAAATATAAAGAGGATATCGTGCTTCTGGAATAGTTACTAAATTCTCATTATTCTGTAGTTACAACTGGCTACTACATCAGTAACGCCGCATTGGTTGAATTTAGCCATTCCTTCTGCCTTCTTTTTATTTCTGGAATCAGAACTCCTTTTCTCTCTCACCATCTCCAGTAATTATTTATTTTTTTTTTAGTCTACTAATACTATACATTTATTTTACACCATTCTCAGATTTCTAAGGTTTTTTTTCTTTTGGTTTTTCAATCATGAAGATAGACCCTCAGACTAAGAATTTTCATTTATATCTCAATATCAACTTCTTCAGCTACTTTTAACCTCTTCTTTGCTCATCCCAACTCAAGAAGGAAAACTTATCAGGCGCGGAAAATGTTCTACAGACTTCAGTTTTTCCCATCTTCCCGAGTTGTTAACTTTGCTTCTTCTTCGTTTCTGGCCTTATAAATTTAAGGGATACATGCTAACTTATTCAGATAAGGCTTGAGCCCGAAAAAAATTGTAGAGTGATTGGGTTGACGGAGGTTTAGATAGTTCGACGGATCTGGGTTCGAGTCCCGGATTCAGAAAGTCCGGATTTTTTACGTCAGTTTATCCTGGAACTCACAGATTTAGTTCCTCATCTTGTTTAATAATTATGAAAAATTGTAAAATCTAAAGGTATGTTCATACAAAATATCAGGTTAAGAAATACCGAGTTAAGAACATTCTACGTAGTTTTCGTATCCCTCGCGTAATAACTTAAATGGGTTACACGGAAGAGACTACATCATGGTCTCCAATGCGCCCAAAATAAGGACGTTTTTATTTATTTATTTAATTTATGAAATGGAGGCTAAAGAGATGCCGTGACTATCGCGAGGCGTTGTCTATGCACCGAAGGTATTTCGCTGGGAAAGGTGATTTATTTGAGGGAGCGAAGACGGGGTCAGGGAAGGCGGAGGGAGAGGAGGTTTATTCGCTCCAGTGAATTCGACTGAGGCAAAAGGCGATGAATAGAAAGAAAACAGCAAGGGGGCAAAGGGCGAAGATGAGCTTCGATGAAACGAAAGAGGGAAGCGAAAGTTATGCAACGCATGATGCCGAGAAGGAGTAAGAAAATATCAAAGGGGTTTAGAAAAAGGGAGATGTAACTTGTGAGAAAGAAGAGGGAATGAGGAAAAAAGGTAAGGGTGGGAAAGGGATGTTTGTACGGTGGAGGAAAAAGAGTGTTAGTGGAACGGTGCATGAAGAGGCAGTTGATGTTCAAGGGATGAAAATGTAGGTTTCAACGAGGCATGGAGAAGGAAATTTTAGGGAGGATTACAGAAAGGTCTTGTGTACCAAGGTAATTTAAGAAATAATAACACGAGGTATCCAACTGAAACTCAAGTCATTAGCATCAAAAAATGTTCCTGCCGGATGGATTGATTTTGAAATTCATATATGATATAATTTTGGAGAGTTTAAAATATCAGGAGGGGATTTTTTGTATCTTCCAAAGTAAACATGAAATCTTGCTCCAAAGGTCACTGATGTTATGAAAACTGTTTTATGAATTTATCAGCCTTATACCCTTATACTTATAACCTAATATTTTAAGTAGTCATAATTAATAAAAATATTCAAGCGGTACGTGGTGGAATTAATTCAAGTTTTCTTTGAATCAAAAATAATAATGATATTCATGTAGATTAAAAAAATATGTAAATAATATTCCTAAGACGCGGTATTACCTTTGCGAGTCCTATCCCAGAAATTATATTCTACTTACATTGTAGTAATAGCCCAAAGACTTGGCTTTTTATTTTCGTTTCAAATTTACAAGAGCAATAATGCCGATAAACAATGTAAGCAGTCCTGTTTTCTCGAAAATTAATGTACATGTACGTACATTTACCATTTCGGGAAAATATCTTTAGGCCTGAATAAGAAGTGGGATGCACTCAGCCTTTTGTGCTACATCTTGTTTTGTTTAATATTTGATGAGGAGCGTTTAAAAAACATTGGAAGGGTATCTGATGTTTCATTAATGGATTCCATGACTCCGAAGAGATTTCAGCAAACAATATTTTGGGAACAATAGCAATAACTCTCCGTTAAATGTCATGTAAACTTCTCATTGCCTTAGAAAGTGAATATTTTAGTATTTAGTTGAAAATAATTTTGTTTCTACAGGAAATTTTAATTCAAATCTCAAAAGGAAAATCATGGGACGCATATTTGTAAGAATATTTAGGAAATAAACCCTTTGATTTTCTTTTGAATTTAAACCATTTTCTCCGTACTTTCTCGAGCACCACTGCAGTATTTCCTACGGCTTGCAAAGTTGCAGATGCAACGCGTCGTATTAAATGATTATTTTCATCACTGATCTGTTCGAATTTTTAACTCCAATCAATCATAGTTTCTCTCCTTCAATCTAGCTCACATTCTTTGCAAGCGGAGTCTGTTTTATTAGTTTCATATAGTAATTATCGTAAGCAGACTGTTTATGAACTTAATAATCCTGAGAGATACCTAACTATTTTTTGGACAGCGCAATCAGATATTTAATTGAAGAATTTAACTGTTAGTAGTACGTAGAGTTCGACTCTCGTTAGCTGACGGATTGTTTTTCAGACAGATGTTCCGGCGCATGCATATTTATATGCATTTATACTACGATGAATGCTCAGGAAATACTCTCTCATCTTCTTTAGCTCTAATTTTTAAGTAAGAGAGAAACCTAGAGCTATCCGCAATTTTTGGGTATTCAATACGGTCTCTTACTCACAACCTGAGCCAAATGCTTGCATTCAATTAATTATATTTCCAAATATTGATGATGATCAAAAGTCCTAAAGGACCCAAATAATATAGAAAATATCTTCTTTTACGTCATTCAACTGATAAAATCGCCTTTATATGTAGATACTATATAAACTATTTGAAAGTAGGCAGTACACAACTCAAACGTGGCCTTATCATTTTACGTGTGACCTTCCTTATAAATTGGAATCGTAAAAGAGGTATTCTTATGGAAAAATGTTCCCTCCTGCTAGTCTGAGATGATTTAGTATTATTTTCGAATTAGTATAATTTTCAAGTGTACAAGTATTCCCTTGTCAGTATCCTTTACGAATATGCAACAATGTCTTCGCGTATCTGGACCTGATTCCAAACAAGAAGAGAAAATCTGAGGCACTGATAATTAACTCAAGGGAACCTATTGAAGGATACAGAAAAAAAAGAATTTCCGTTCAACGCATTTTCTCGAGGAACTAATAAGGGATTGTAACGAATGGGCAATGCCTGAGATTCGCCGAGAGCACTACAGCTAACGGCAAAAGAATGGGGTAACAGTTAGGAAAGATCCGAACCGTTGTCACGTACAGCCACTTCCAGATCTACGAGCTTATTAATGGGTCGGGGAACAAAGTACGAAGAAACTCACCCTTCATATAGAATAGCCTCAATTTAACTCCCATTCATCGTCCTGCTTTCCTTCTCGGTCGCAGGTCGCCACGTCTCCTACAGTATTTGTCTCCAACTCTAGGGAAGGGGACATTTTTCCCCAAGTAGGTCAAAGAGATTTCGAGTGAGCTTATCCACTCCGTAGAATAGGCGAGGAAAGAGCGTGAGAGAAAGGAAAAGCGGAAGAAGAGATGAAAGAGATTAGAGAATAAGGGCTGATAGGAAAAAAGCTCTAGGATTTCCCTCCTTCGGAGATGATGTTATAAGATAGATTTTAATTTAGGCTGGATTTATGTATTAAAAGGGAAGAAGATGGTATTATACTGTATGGTAACCATTCATCGAAAATTACCGGTGCAATATGCTGGAGTAATTCCTTCCAAGAAACGAGTTAAGCTGAGGATTATCTGATCTTTTAATTTATTGGACCTTTAAAGTTATTACGTATACTGATTAATTTTTGCCATGATTTTCAAATAGATTCGTCCCTCTTAGCGAAATTACTGAGTTGTTTATATTAATGTTTTCAATTACAATTATGTTTTATGCATTCATATTAAAAATAAATCTTATCTTCAGTATGTGTCTATATTTAATACCTAAATTCTTAATTTTTCCGTATTTTTCATTTCCTCCTAGTATTTCTACCTCTCTACCAATTTTATTTATTCATATTATTTTAAAATGGCTTTATTAAATTATCTGTTCATCTGTCCTTAATTTATCATCGTTTTTAGTTCTTCCATAAGTTAGATTAATTCATCTATGCATTATATTTTAAAAATTTATTCAATTTGTTTGCTTTTATTCTATTTTATATTAATCAACTATTTTATCACTCAATGCATATCTGCTCTGTTGAGGTTTCCCCTTAATCTTTCATAATATAGATGATATCTTACTGAAATCCTTCAAAGGAACCAGTGTTTGGAAAAGTAGCTCAATTGCATGATTTGATTGAACAGAAAAGAAAGTTTAAGAGGAGGAAAGGCAACTGGTGAAAGGAAAGAGAAAGTGTCACCAATCTCGAAACGAAAGAAATGTAAGAAGAGAAAAATAGGTTGAAGAGGTCCATAAATCGTGAAGCGATGGAAAAGAAGGCGATTGTGAGAAAAAGCGGATGATGAAGAAAAGTGAATGTAAGAAGCTTTTCAGCTATAAGGGCTGGAGATAGAAGATGGGGCTTATTAAAGAAGGTCTTGCAAAAAAATATATAGACACGTTGGAAAGATTTTGAGGAGAAACTGAAAACAGAGAATAGAAAATATGAAAACGGCGGAAAATCTTAGTATTCTATAAATATATTTTTTAAACCCATGTGGTTCTAAGGCAAATGAGGTACTACAAAGCTGATAGTGAAAACTACTCTTGGTTCACGTAAAATTTTACCAATACACTTCTATGAAAATCGATATGTATTCAGTTTTATTTAATATCTAATATAAACAGTGGGTGGACAGTGTGTGCTTCTGTGCATATATTCGATTTAAACTCGGAAAGGAAAAATTCACGACTCTCAACTTTACACATTATAAAATTTTGATGGAAAACTGATAACGGCTGCTCTAAATGTATTTAAAGGAACCCAGTTCGATCCAAAGCGTTTCCATAAGAAAAAAACATGGAAGTTCATTTTTATCGCTCGCAGGCATTATTTCCCTCGCTTAATTAAATTAGGAAAAAAGTAGTAGCACGGAATCCAGTCAAGCGTAGCGTGATTTTGGTCGAGCAAATTGTTATTTATCTCTATTATCTTTTGCCTTCCGGATCTGTCTTAACCTCCTTTCTTTTAAAACTTGAAATCTAAAGATTTGCTGTTTTTTTCACACCTACTTCTTGAGGGCGTTTTCCTCTTGTGGCATATTTTTTTCCCAAGCACAAGCTAAGGTTTATAAACCCATAAAGTAGTTCTCTTCTGCACATCAGGCTATCTCTTTCTTTTAAATTTTATATGAATAAGAGTTGGATATAAGAATGACCTCATTGGTCTTTATCTCGCGAAACTAGACGAATTTTTTGTTTCCTGTCTCATTTGCTACGTTGGATATCTAGTGTTTTATCGAGTGTTCAGTAAGTTGCAATGGTACTTATAAAATTGTATTCCTCGAATGAGAATCAATGGGTGGGGTAGTTCATTTAGTAAAATTATAATAGCGGCACAGTTTTCAATCAAATGGAGGAAAGAAAACTTTGTAATTTTCCGAAAGATTTTGTGGAAAAATCTTGTGGAAAATTACAAAGCTTTCTTTTTTCCATTTATATATGGCTTTCCACGAAGTAACGCCGAAACATTCTGAATTTATTAATTGTCAATCAATGTCGAGAATAACTCTGTACTGAAGGTAATTAATAATGTTGGTCGTATGCAACGGAGTTTTATTTATAAATTCAAATATAAGTAAAACATATTGATTAACCGTTTTCCCTTGTTACCAGTGATTCCCAACATTGCAGTTTTTCAGTTCCTTTCGTGTCAAGGGACTCCCTCAACACCAACACAAAATGTCATAAATTGAAACAAAATCATTGATGAATAACAATAAGGCAGAAATATTCAAATGTGCGTTAATAATGATGTAGATTATTATATCTTCAGGTATATATTGCAAATATTGATAACAACTCGAAAAAATAAGCCCGAAATAAAATATGAAAATCTTAGGAGATGATTTGACTTTTAATTAAAACCTGAGTGGAATAGATGAAAACTTTGAGAGGAAAGGGTTCATATATCAGCAAGATGATTCTATCACTATTACCTTCCCTTAGGTGCGGGATACGTTAAGTAATAATTTGCAGGTAGAATTACATCATTAATCAAGTTTACTTTGGATAACAATTTGGTTATACTAGTTTAGTTTTCACTTCTGTTTATCTTTTAGTTATGCTAGTTTGCCGTGCTTGATTTTAGGTCCTGTAGCCCTAAACTTTGAACTCTAGCTTGTAGAGTCACACATACCTGTAAACAGAATAGGTAGAAACAGAAATAGAACGATATATTTACAGAGTTTGAATGTCAGCGAAGCTTTGCCATGTATCTCAAGTGGGGCAGCCATTCAAAGCGTCACTTTAAAAAATTGGTCGAGAAAGGGAATTTGAAACGAATGCTACATTTCACCTACATACGTGTATCCAAAATTTGATTCCCAACGTGAATGAGAGGGAATTTGGGAGGAATTTCGTCGATTTCAGTTGTTTATAAATCTTAATGCAGCACAGAGTCTCGTAGAAAGAATAAAATATTTAAATCAATGAAAATTGATATGTTAAAATTAGTAGATGAGAAATTAAAAATTACAGTTTATTAAGTTATTGCTATCTATAGATATATCTTAAGAGTTATAAAATTCTCAAAAATTTAAAATTTTTTCATGAATTTCGTTTTAAAATTGAGACAATAGTTCTATGATCCTAGGCATATGTATCTAAATTTACGTACATTCTGAGATTTTTATCTTTTCTTCTAAATTCTCTTTCATTATCTTTTCCCCGTATATTTTCCTCGATCCCTCTTATTTCAAGCAAGATTATATCCAGTAACCTTTATTTATTTGTATATCAGTAACCTCAATTTATCCGTATATTTACGGTTTATCGTGTTGTTATTGATGGAATTCCTGCTACTACTATTTTTCGCAATGTTTTCTTACATTTTACTTTTGTTAGCTTCATTTAGCTATTCCTAGAGAACATCTGGAGGGCTAAGTACTATACAAGTTTAGTAGTATTTTTGAAAGCGTTTGAACAGCTGAGGTCATATCCAGTGGTCTGACCACTGGATGGTGAGGTCCTACTCTGGGAACCCGGGGCAACTTTCATTACATGCGAGTTCCCTACACGCATTGCAATAATGGGGCTTGAAACTCTGTTCTTCTAAATAAATTAAATACATGTAACATCTATTACAACTTATCATTAACTTAAAGTAAATCGAGGAAATTTTTCAAATGACGCTTATTAGTTTCCGATAAGTTGCACTTCGAATTCTTGCGTATGGAAATGTTGATAGCAATAGAAATACGAATGGGGTTTATCTATCACTGTATTGACGAAACTGTCTTTCATTTCACAAGAAATACTATCAGAAAATTATTTTCAAAAATTGTAATGAATGAGGGATGCTTTGCATAAACGTTAACTGCGCACTCCAATAATTAAGAATAGCTAGAGTGGGCGTTTTGTAAATCTGAATATTAAGAAGCTAATGCGGCAGAATAAAGGGCATGGGATAGGTCTTTAGGGCGAATAATATAGGATATTGATTAAGGCTTAGTCACTCAGATCATGTAATTAAAAGATGTATAATTAATACGAGAATGAGAAGAAGGAAAGAACACGAACAAAGGAATTTAAAAATAAACCAATAAAAAGGAATGAATGAATAAAATAAATTAAATCTATTTATGCAATTGACGGCAGTATCTTATTAAATGAAGAAACATGATCAAATATCTTACGAGATAAACAAAGTAAATTAATGGATAAATGAGAACAATGGTAGATGGAATGTGAGAAACTTGAGCGGAAATGAGAAAGAAAATATATAAAGAACAATTCTTTAAGGCAACTAACACTTAGCAAACTAGGCAACATACGATGGTGGTCTGAAAAGTTTCCGACCCCAGATTTTTCAGAAATATTCAGAAAACATGTCGAGAAATGGCAAAATGTCGGAAACTTTTCTGACCACTCCTTTACAACGAATAGGTGAATATAATTAAGATTCTCAAAAATTTTCACGGGTTCTCAACCGGGCCAATTCGTTGGTACAAAACAACGTTTCGGCAACAACCGCAGTTGCCGAAAATTTAAAGGATGTCGAGTTTTCCTCTATTTGGGTACATACGAGTATACCTGGTGTTAATTAAATAAGGTTAAGATAAAAAATTAATGAGCTAATCTAAGATGGATAATTTCAGAGGATAATATCCATTGAAAGGATATACTGTGAAAGGGAGGTTAGAGCTAAGCATGGAAGTACCCGCTTACCTCGCGGCTTAGCGCCGATGATATTTTGGATCGGTGCTTTAGAAGGTGGTATTTCCCTTCCTCAGGCGAAGGCAGAGTGTTGTTTTGAACTTCCACATCCGCAAGGCAATTGGAGCGAGGAGGATGGATCTGTCAAACAGAGGAAGAGTGCCTTGTTTTGAGGCGAGGCACTTATACATTATAAACTACAAGGAGAAGCGCTGAAGGAGTATTTAGCGAGGATGTGGAAGTGAGTCTAAAGCGAGGATGACGGGACGAGTGGACTTTTGAGGGTTAGACAGAGATGCAATTTAAGATCTCACAATCAGCTACGTGTAATCTCATAATAACATTTCATCACAAGTGAAATGTAGGAGGTTTATCAAGAAAGTGTGTAAAGGTCAGAGGAAAATTTACTAAATGTCTTCAAAAATGGAGAATGAAGACTGAAACTTGCAGGTTGATGCCTTAAAGTGAGATGAATGACTTGGGTTTCTCGAGAAAAGAGTGGAACTAATACCGCTGGAATGCGATTCTTATTTAATTATTAAAAATTGGTAAACAATCTTATGAAATGATATTGTTTATTTCATTTCATAAGATTTTTATATAAGATAAGACGAATTATTTGATGAGATTTTTACGACTTTTTTGTATGTTATTCAAAGAGTGTTAACATAGGTTTAAAATTTTAATTTTTAGTTCTTTTATATCCATATTAGGAGCGGTTATAATATCCATAAACGCGCATCTATTGAGAAATGGATGACGAAGGGATAACATAAAATGAGATTTATTCTGGTGTATTTTAATTAGAGGTTGAATTCACTCCGTTGGATGACGATGGATAACCTGAAATTTATTCTGGTAGTAGTGAATTTTAATTAGAGGATGAAAACATTCCGTTAGTACTTTTGCTGAGTAAGCGTCTTTTAGGTAACAAAGGACCGAGAAGGGCCGAGATTACATGCCTCTACGAATCACCAAATTCTGTATCATGTACCCATAGTATAGTCATTCTTCTTTAAATTTCTGAAGATGATAGTATCACCATGGAAATGTACAATCATTGATTCCGAAAATTCGGCTCCGAAAAACAACTAACGGAATGTTTTCAACCTTTGATTCATTAACAGCCATGTTCCTTTTCACACAATGTCATTTAAGTTAAAATTCGTTTAATCACTGTGATAAATTCAATCTTCGTGATTGTTAACGAACGAATCATCTCGTGATCTTTCTGTGTATTATTAGATTTCCTTATATTCACTATCATTTAACTTTCTTAAGCAACGGATTGACGTGGGTTACGCGTTCTCTTCTTCAGAGGACGATTTAATTCCTAGATTCGTTTATATAGAAGCGTTTTAGGGATTTGATACATTGACCACGAGTCAGATAATACTATACCGTTTCTCTTAGCTATATCCATTTATGAGCTGTATAAAAGATAATAATTTTCTCTATCTTATAACTACACTACTACATTTTCAGACTAATATTCATAACTTATACTTTCCTGTTATTGCTATATTTCCTATAAAAAATTTGTTGTTTACAAAATATGTTTCAAGAGGGTTCCAAGGCGAGTTAGGTGAACGGAGATAATTGGGTAATTTTCTTTTATTTCGACGTCCTGGGCTGAAAGGGTATAAGAGGAATAAAGTAGGTCCCTCAATCTAGGGTGAGCCATTTGATCGTACGTTTCTGGATGGAAAAAGTGGCCCCCGAGTTTCACATCGAATTAGGAAGCATCTTGTAGTATGTAATCTAATTTAGAAGGAAGGCCTCTGGCAGTATTCCAAGCGCTTCTCACTCTATCTAGTTTGTTGGTCCTACCGCATTTTCTTTTCGAGGAAATGGTGCTGCTTTTCTCCATTTCATCGGCGACGTTAAGTAAGCGGAGTGTCGTGGAGATGCTCAGATGTCTCTTTCGTGGTTGGGCGACAATCAAATGCTAGATGACTAGAATCGACGATGGTTTTCTTGGCGACATGATGGAACAAAACTTATGATCGATTTTTTTCTGAGAGCGAAGCAATAGTTATTTCCTAAAAGATGTCGTCTCAGTATTATAATAACAATACGGAGTTATATTGCTAAGAATGAGGTATGAGGAAACTTAACCGCAACTAACCAATCCTAATGATACTCGATGTTAAATCCAATCATTTTGCGAGTGACTGTATCTATATCAATTAAAAATAATAACCATCATTATTAAATTGCATGCTGTGTAATATAAATTTCATTACTTTATATAATTTTTCATTTGTTTTTCACTTTTGCCGAGTCGTCTTTACGTCGATTCGAGTGTCGACAAATTGTCTTTTCGCACAGTCGAGAGTAAGCGAGTTGTCTTTTTTCGGCGAGTTGTATGTCGCCTAAAAAGAATTAAGAGTCGGCAAGTGTTGCATATTACCCCCCTTTTGAGTCAACTGGCTTCGGTTGGCAAGGATCTGCCATCGGCGGTCTTCTAAACGAGCATCTCCTCTCATTGACTTTTCATTTCGTTTTCTGTGGGAGTCTTTGATCTCTTTTTAGTCTGTTTCCACGAAGATTTCTTTTAGCCTGTTAACCCTTTACGGCTTTTGGTTCCGAGGTGATGATCGATCGGAAATTTTACTGTTTGTACAACGCCGTTAGCATGCTTGCTTTCGTCACGTGTTTTTTCACGCCGAATTGCTTTTTATAGCGAACGCTTTGGAATAGGTTTGCGTGTTTTATTCGTTGATAAATAAGATAAATCGAAGCGGATGTTAGCCAAGAGGGGATCTATAGAAAGAAATTGGGAATTTAAGCAAATGTGCTAAATATATTTCGGCTGATTTTTTGGGATCTATTTCAAGCCATGTGTATGGGAGGGTTGGTGTGGAAGGAACTTTGAAGAAAATTAACCTCCATTCGGAAGGTAATAAAAACTTTTCACGGGGGAGTTTCGTGCACTTTAAAATTACTCTTTTCATTTTCTGTGTAACAAGTACGTGCCCTGATTAGCAGTGCGGGAAGTGACTTGCTTTATTCGTTAATCTTGCATATGTACCTAACTGACTCATTTACAGAGAGTTATTAGGTTTCTGTGCTGAATAATTTTTTGCTTGTAATAATGATTCGCAATTTTTAATTAATATATAATTATTTTGAAATAAAATTTTGCTGTAGCAGCTTAACCTAAGGTCTCTGACGTAATAACTGGTGCAGGAACTGGACAGTCCAGATGAAACCCAGATATCCTAAATTATAATATATGGTAGATTATTTCTTAAAATGAAGCAGGTTTGGTGGAGATCTCGAAACGTAGTTATAAGAAACGTTGATTGATGTATCAACAAAAGAAGTATTTATGTTAAATGTGCAACGATATATTATTGTTATCCAATCCGAAAATAACCAGAAAAATGAAAAAAATTTCAGTACTTAGAAGTAACTCAAAAGCACTATGAACATTAAGTTGGCATGGATTTCATCTAAGATGAAAATTTAAAAAACTTGAAAATATTGAGAGAAAGTTTGTCCTACGCTTACTAGTGAAAGTGTGAGTAGCAAGGAAACCTTCCCGGTATGGTTTGCGGTGAATTGAATGCTTACTGATTTTTAATGAAATTATTGCGAAATTCTTAAGCAGGAATAGATTTTAAGGAAAATATCGATAAACTTTAGAATAATAGATTTCGTATCAAATATTAAACAGCTTTGATACCTACTGGTGAAAGGGAATACGAAATTATTACACTATCTTTGAAACGTTTCATACAGAACTTCATACAATATTCTATCAATAGCATATAAAAATTTATCGGTGCTGTCTGTTCTTTGTAATCGTAAAATAGTATCTCGTCTCTATTGAATAAAATACTTATGCATGAAATACTAATTGCGCATCGATTACGCGTTTGGAAACGACCGGAATAAAATGAAAAATGATGTCAAAGTTACAGCAAAAGTGCTTTTGCTCGCAATCCTTCTCTCTTTTATATATGAAACGCTAAATAAAAATGACATAAGTTTTGCTTTTTTTTTCAATTTTTTGGGTCGGATTCCATTCAAAATTCTCGGTCTGTTCCTCCTGACGCAAACTATCCGAGAAATTCCAAATTGCAAACACGCATGAAAAACATTCCGCTCGCTATTGCTATTCTAGCATTCATGTAATGAATATTTAGAGCTAATCACCGGCGTGGTGGAATTTCGATGGACCAAAGCCAATCAAATGATGAGCAAAAATATTCTTTAATCTTATGTTCTGTGGACTGATATTGATGTAGAGAGATATCCGTTGTACCCTATGCCATCTCTGCTGACCTCCACAATTCAATTCTGCAGCGAAATTTTTAAATTCGATTTGCATAAAGAGAAAATATAGAGAAGTTTCTCATTCAAAGGGGTAATCTGTTTAATATTACACGATTAACATTCATCATGTGATATTTACAGAGCGCAATAGAGTTCTTAGGTTTTCTGTAGAAAATAAGTCTGCAAAAATAGTAAAATAACGTAGGTTCTAGAGCTATCTCGGTTCGGGTTTTCTGTAATTATTTGAAAAGTTCACTTTCTGCATCTAAAATTTCTTTTGAGAAAGCAGAGATATCCTTCTTTCAAAAATGATTTAATTTTAAACTAATTTTGCTTATCGAAGGTTGTTAAATCGCCTTAAGGAATCAAGCTACGAATTACGAGCAACTTCCACAGCTGTTCTTTCATAATCGACCGGTCTCGATTTTAACAAGTGTTTTTCACATGACTTCCTGCATTATCTATCCCAGGAATTTCAGGGAATTCATTACTTTACACATTCCATTTAATACATTTAAAAAATATATTAGTAGCATATTTTTACCTTTTTGTTATATTTGCACCTAAAGTGAATTTGTAACTTGATTAATTAAGCTTGATTGATATTGAACACTACGGTACAATGTACTATGAGTTTAATCTATTATGAGCATGTACTCCTACCTCGTGATTCTCCCAAATCTTTGATATAATGTTTTCTTTCGTGAATTTAATCTTAAGTCGCCAACCGTTATTTTAAATCATATCATAAACTTCTAAACTACTATTTCTATGATTCGGCTGAATATAATTTGCTTCGCAAATCGTCACTATACAATTACATTTTTCTTCATACTTCTCTAACATTTATCTATTCGTAGAAATACCGGTTGCGGTCACACACTGCATCGTGGGAGTCGATATGCTGACCACGTGTCATCTTTGAATGTCACTTGGCTATATCTCCCATAGGGATTTCGCACCACGTACTTTACTACTTTTACTTATTTACTATAATTTCTTTACAAAATTTAACGTTAAGGTTTGCCAAGCGCTATCAATAAAAATAATTATTATAATTGGTCAGGGATATTTTTACCTGGGGTTGACCTGGAGGTATCATCGCTTGAGTCCAAATTAAACGAAAATATAAAGAATGTTAGATGTTATGGAAATTTGCAGTGGCATAATTCCTAGTCAGTAATAGTATAGGTTAAGGCGTCGTATACTTTTGTGGTAATTTATTATCTAATAATTGCCCTGATATATAGCCTTAAGTCTACTTATGGATGTATATTGCAGTTTTTGTAACCGTTTTAATGACGATGAGGATGCATCCTTACATAATTTCGCATGGCATAAGCCACAAATTTTGTGTTTACTTTCTCCTTTATATCAATATTTCCAGGAGCCTGGTTATTCTTCTAATACATACTTATGCCATTTCCGCTTATTATGCACCTACTTTGAGTATAAGAAAGCATGTATGAGCGCTTCGGTATTCAATCTCCTGTTGTCGAAAAAATAATAAAAAAGCGAGAGAAATAACGATGCCAAAGACACCGCTTCCTTTGGATGGACCTCATATAGCTGACCTTTCCAAATACTATTCCAACCCTCTGTATTTGCACCTTCTTTTAGCCCTTTACGGAAATTCTCGTGTCCATTCAGCAGCCAACACTGCAAAATGCGGAGGCTTGCTTTTATGACGACTCCTACAGAAGATGGGAGAATATCCCCGTTACTGAACTTATACTATTTGCCCTGCATCAAACGTCCTCTATGTACAAAAGGACCTGCAAGAGATCTCGATAGGAAAGAGCATGTTCTTTTATCCCTAGCCGTATTTGCTGACGCCAAAGTTTCGATCAGGAGGTTTGGGAGGGAAACTATTATGCTTTATGAGCGATTTATTTTGTGTTACCATCGCAAGGTTTTCTTTAACTGCGATATTATGATTTCAGAAGTGAATTACCTTCCTTTATTCTTCAACCGATGCAAGTTCTTCATTTTATTTTCAAACGATTGAGATCTAGAGAGCCCGGATGGCCAAGTGAACAGCGCATTCGACCTAGTCACAAGTGGTCTAGAGTTCGATGCCCGGTGGGAGCCTAAGTGCGTAGTGATCTCAGCTGTGAAAGCACTTTAACAAAATTATTAATAAAAAGGCTCAATTCCAGTACTTCGTATTCAACTTATTTTATTTCTATTGAGAGTAAATCTGAGTAATAATACTTGCTCTAATATTTTTTTATGCGATGTGGTACAGTGTACGGTAAAGAGTATTGGTTACTGTCTTCAGTCACATTTCACTGTGGATTTGTTCAAAGAATAATATGGTTTCCTTGATGGTAATTATAAGATTAGTTAGCTAAATTGAAAGATAAATTTCAACTAATTGAATATTGATTGTTCAAAGAATGTGGTTTCCGATATGATCATTATAAGATTGATTAGGTCAATTGAAACACGAATTTTAGCTCATTGAACCTTGACTGATTGAAATAAATTCGTGCGTAAGCCTTGCAAGAGTTCATCAAGGGATTGAGAAAAGCTTTCCTTAAATGTACTCACGCGATCTAGTTCTATTCCGATGGGAATTTTTCAACTTCCCGTTTGAAAGAAGAGAAAATAGTGAAGATAAGTCAATTAATGAGCAATATTAATATTAGAAAGTAGCAAATCACGAATAACGGAGTTACGTACCGTTAAAGTTAACTTCTCAGAACTAATGAAATATCTCGGAATTGATATACATGAGGCAGCAAGGTAAATTTTAGGAAATAGGTAATGCTGTTTAATACTGATTTAATAAATGATGCTATATTCCATAAAATGATTCTAGTGAACTTATTAGGAGCTCTACCATTAAAAATTGAATTTGGACAGTGGAAAAGTTGGTAAATTCATAATAAGTTAATAAAAAATTAATTATTTAAAAGCCTAATTGGAGCTTATAGCTTGATAAATGTATATTCATATTAATTTTGATTTAAGAGCATGAGGGATTTTAGTCATTTAGAGGAAATTCTTAATCAGTCCCTTTCCTCTTGTGATTTGGCACTCAACTTCGATCGAGTCAAATTTTCCACCTTTAAACCCATTGCAGAAAATTACAGACCAAAAATTAACATGCAAATATCAACGCTTGAAATTTTCTTAATTGGATCACCAATACTTTTCCTTTCCAGATTTCCCGAGGTGAAATTGAGGTAAACTCATTAGCAATCTCTCCCCTAGAAAGCTAGATTTCCCTCGTTACAGGTTATATGTTTAAGCGGTAATGTTGCGTTCGCTGAAGCTGTGCGTTGGGATTTTCGATAACGCAGAGAAGAAATTAGGGTAAGTGCAAAGAAGGCAGAAAACGGGGTTGAACGGACGAGGAAAGGTCAGGAAATGTAGAATAAATGGAAGTTCCCAAAATAGGAGATTAGATGGCGTTACAGATTGGAAGAGAACGAGACAGGAGATGAAGTAAGGCGATCCTTTGGGTGGATGCAACTGTAACGCCTCACCCTTCGTGCGAACCAATCGCCTCCCTTCCACCTCGTTGCTCGAAATGTGTGTTCTTTTGAGAGAGCCTCGGCTTTCTTTTAAAAGTCCCCTGCGGAATTTATCGCCTCCACTATCGGAACGGAATTCCCAGTTAGAGTTTTCACTGGGCCATTGAAATCAATCAGGGAGAAGATTGCTCTGTTTTTGTCGACGAAAACCGACTTTTATTTTCATGCCGTATTACCTCCGAGATTGCTCTCCTCTTTCACCAATCTTTCGCTCCTGTTCGATCCTAAAAATGCAGTTCGTGCTTGTATTCTCCGCTGAAAAGGATTAGTATTAAAAGAATTACTTTATATGCTTGTCTTTATAATAGTAAAAATTGTTTGATATGCTAAATCAGGTTTTATTTATATCATGTATCATGGGTGTCCAAATCTGCGACCATTATCAGTTAATGAAGAAGATTGATGTTGACAATGTGGTAATCCAAGTACATATATACATAGGAAATTAATTTACGAATACCTAAATATTCGAAAGTATTCGTATATTCGGCGATAGATGCAGATGTTGCCACTTTCCTCTTAGTATTTCATACCTTTTATTTTCAAATCACACAAATTCCTTTCTTCAGTGCTAATTTTGATTGGTATTATGTTTATTTATTGCAAGTGAACGAATTGCTCTACGAAGTTCCTTATTTTTCTTTAATTTAAATCGAATTACGATTCTTCACTGAATGATTTTACGATTTGAATCGTTCACAAAAGGGGGAATCGTTCTTGAAATAAAAAGGTTTAATTATATCGTTTTAGAAACATTTTACTTGGCGCTTTGATTCCTTCGATATCAGACGGATTCTTAAAATGCTTGTCTTGTGTGCTTATTTATTTGATAAAATCTTATTATGTACAAATTTCATTCTATTATGTTCTTATTTACTATTTTTTCTTTTGCTAGTCTTTGCCTTTTTCTTGATGTCTTACCATCGCATGATTGTCTTGGTAACATTTATTGATTTTCGTGTTGTTCCCTTACTTTGGTGTGTTGTTTGTCGTCGTCAGAAGCGGCAGTAGTTTGGAAGGTTGTTGCGAAGTGGGCTGTGAACCCAAAGATAAATAGAAACGGAAAAGAAAAATGAGAAACCTTCAAATGTTCAGACCACTACACTTCCACTCCCGGCAAGTCGAAGACCTGGGTCCTTGTCCCCATCAGGTGGATGTTTTCGCTTCGTTTATCTTTGGGTTTTATAGCGCATGTCTGTACGTGCTGAGTGCGTATTACCTCTATCCGGATCCTCTTGAAATTTGGATGTAAGGAGATGAGGAGTGGAAATGTGTAATGGTTTGTTTTTCTGAACTGCTATAGGAAGAGGTTGGTGGTTTATTCAATTTTTTTTCTTGCGTTTTGTCCTGTTCTTTTTTAATATAATTTACCTGGAACATCAAATTAGCATAGCTACAGCTTCAGGATATTATATCAACTATGCTGTGTAAGTTGTATCTTCATTCCTTACACGCCTTTTTTACTGTTACTATTTGAACTTTTGCATAGATTTAGACAGAGTTTTCTTGCTATGAATACTTTTCTCTAAGCTGCGTTGCGAAGAGGTCGATGAACTAGAGGAAAAACAATTAGTAAATACTCTTATCTAACGTGTGGTAAAGTTATTATAACAATCTGGTCTATTTGAATTAACATATACCGTGATACCTCAGCTAAAGAGTAACCCGAATAGTGATTTTTCAGCTGTGGAACATTTTGTCTTTTGGTCACGGCTAACGAATATAGATTCGGGAAACGAATATAGATTCGGGAAACGAATATTTTAGTGGATGTGCGTTGAGGTGGAAATAACCGCCCGAAAACAATCAAATATTTAAAATGTTTGTTTACATTTTATAATTCGAATATGATATTTCGATTTTTTATTCCATCTTTAGCACCCTGAACAACGAAATTATTCAATTCGGTTTTCCACTCGCTCAATACTATCGAGGGAATCAATGAATATTTCGCTTGTTTACTCTGTATCTTTGGGTATTCGGAACGAATTAAACGATTTTCCACAGAAAAATTTAGGATATCATCTTTCGGCTTACAAATGTGATTCCGGAATGAATTTTCTTCATTAGCTGTGGTATCACAGTATATAAATAGGAAAAACTGTATTTGAATGAGATTAAACAACATATTACTTTGGTAGACTTTGTAGGAAAATGAGTTAACAAAGACATTGGCTGTGAGCTATACCACTTCACCGGACTTCAACCTTTGCATAGAATGTCTCCTAAAGCGGCCTTTTGAAATGTTTTTGATAGCTTGATTAGCTAAAGCCCCCACCCGGATAGTTGAAGATCCGGGTTCAAGTCCTGTCAGACATATCAGTCTGTGTTGTCAAACATCCATTTCGATCCATGTCCGATTTTCCCTGTGAGACAGGAATATTTTCAGAACAAATATATATAAATGCTATTGAATATTTTTTAACTCAAAGGCTGTATTTATAGTCACGTAAGAAATACGACAGAAAAACGAACACTTGATGTTATCAGTGTAACAATCATTTCCACAATAAGTTCCACAGAAACTTTTTTCTATAGAAATTATACCAAGTGATTGTTTCTCTGCCCTGTAATGGAATTCTGTACAGTTATGGCTACATCGATTGATTACACGGTAGAAATATTTATATTTTTCTACATACTTCTGTTTACCCTAAATTAAATTTCGCGTAATAATATTTGGTACAACGTTTGGTAGAATGATCTTAATAATATTCTCACCGATTAAAGCTCAATTAATGCAATCGGCTGAAGGTTAAATATATGATTGAGACTAATTTCATCACATAATTGGAAAATTAGTGTTAACATATAAGTATCTGTGAAATTCGATCTCTTGTTAGATTGTGAAATTACTATACCATCATTGAAGAGATCAAATATCAATTAACAGGAATAAATGTTCGTGGTAGCTACTTGCACGACAATCATACGTTTAATTTTCCGTACTCTCAAATTGGTTCTTAAGGTTGCGCTTTCGTCTCTCTTCTCTCTTCCTCTCTCATCCTTTTTCTTTTCTTACATCGTCTATCTTTTGAAACTCCTTTTCCTCACGTGAGATCCGTTAATAGGATTACTGTCGGAATGCCCAATTCCTGGTTTTAGAAGCGTCTATCCCGAGTGCTTCATACGGCCAATTACCCGTTCAATTGTAGCACTTGGAACTAAGGCAACTCTCAGTGGGATATCGGCGTAATTATCGCTTCTTTGAAGCAGATACACGTTAGTGCCATTTTATCATTTATTACCCTTCGCCAATGCTACTTTGAGAGGTTTTCATGTTGCGTCATCTGTCTTATTGGTGATACTGATGATAAAAAATAAATATAAGAAATTTATTATTGTAAGTCTAAAACTCGAGAGCGTATTGTCGAATGGGTTCGAAAATTTAAATTATTAAATTTCGGCCTTTAAGGAAGTTTTTTAAAGCGTCTGAAGTTCAGTGTTTGGTCATTCACCAGTCCATTCACGAGAAATGTGTATATAGTAAGTTTCCATTTCCTGCATTGTTTATGTATTTTTAGAAGTAAAGTAAATAATTAAATGACTGCAAGATGGATCATATCGAGATGTCATTTTCAATTATAGTTATGAAAAAATCTTTTTTCGTCGTGAAATTTATTTATTTGTCGTATAATTTATTAAAGGCCTTATTTTGCGGAAAATTCTATTAATTATTATTAATATTTAAAACTTCGTCACTATTGGTCACTAAACTAAATGGTTCTGAAAATCAATAGATTCATTGAATTTAAGCCTATAGTTATTTTCCCTACCAAGTTATAGTAAGAATATCAAGTAAATAATTAATTTTCTGATAACCTAATTTGGATGGTGTTTCCACTAATTTTTCATATTTATTTGATATATATTGATAGTATATTTGTATAAGAATATACTGAATGATTCTATGCAAACATGGAAGTTCTCTTTTGTTGGTGAAACAGAGAATATTACGTAAAGGTGCCTTCTATTCGTAGTATTGATCATATTTTATGTATTCATTCATGCACATATTCTATTTTCAATTCTCCCCTTGTGTCGTATTCTCGGCTGCTATTTTCTACCCCGAGCTCGTGATTTTCAAAGGCGATTCCCTTCCGAACACAAAACGTTTAAAGGACGTCGAGGCAAAATGGAAATTTTCTTCCTTTAAGTGGTCCCTTTCGTGAGAGAAACAGTTACTCTTCCATAAATTTTGCAAACTCTTTATGTCCTTCCTTCTTTCTCGTGAACCTTCTTCCGTATCTGAGATTCACACGACACGCGGTACCCATTCACGTGTCACATGGTCGCTCCAAGTCAAGCAATGGACACTAACTTATCCCTGATCGTAAACGGAATGCAGGGCCAAGCTGTTGGGACCTAAATAGCTTTCTTCCCTATTCATATTGGATTTACTATCGCTGTTGCATGTATGAAATGGACAATAAATGAGTGAATGAATAAATAAATGAATAGGAAAAGATATAGAGAATGTATGAGTTTTTCGAAGATGTACACACGCAAAATTGCATACATAGCAGTTTCTATAAATAAACATGAAAGTTTAAAGCACCCTGTGATTTCAAAATTTGAAATATAGTTTCTTAACTTGAAACAAAGCTTTGAGAAGCGATAGAAAAGTACTTGTAGCATCTTAAACTTATTTCTGAACTAAAATGTTGTTTGGAAAACATAGTCGTGAATCGTATACCTGTTACATCTACCCAGTAACTTATAATAATTAATTATAAAATATATAATTCAGTAATATCTTAAACTTTTTCTGAAAAAAACTGTTTAAAAAAATTATAGTCGTAAATTGAATACCTTTTATGTCTACTCAGCATTTTTAATTACAGAATTAGCCATTAAGGTAATTCTTATTTTCAATTAAAAAAATAATTCATCCGTTTTGCATAATTTATATAGTCATTAGGGCGTTTTTAATTACTCATTTATGCAGAAAGTCTTAGCTGAGCGTTCTGATGAAAGATATTAGCGTATGGAAATCAACATGGCTGAGAGATTGGGATGGAAATCCCATTATTAACATATTTCTATGTGAAATAAGCAGTATATATAGCAGAAATAGTTGGAAGGGCTTCCTCGACTCACCACACTTTTCATTAAATTTTCCTTCATCCTTGTCTTCATGTCTTACAACTTTTTGTTCAGACCTCTTTTCTTCCCCGTTTCTTATTGTGCAGAAAAGGCTTTTGAAAGAAGTTGATAATGAAGTATCCGAGAAATATTTCGCGCAAATGGTTACGAAAAATATTTTCCTCTTAATTCGGTATCCTTTGTTTCCTAACGTCCATAATTACCTGTTCAAGAAGAGCTTTCATCCGGTTTTGATTGATGGAGGTATGTTTTCAAGTTTGAATATTTTTTACGCTTACCCGAGATTTTATTTATTCAGATTTTGCCTCTTCAACATCGTGGACTGAGGTTGTCGAAAACAATGATTGACTCTTTTCTTCTTTTCAAGAAGAGTGTTTCAATCTTTTGTTTATTTTCTTTTGGTAGGGATAATTTTCTCGGAAGAAAATAATCTAAGAAAGAGATTCTTTGAAATGTTTTTCGTCGTAATTTTGGAATTCATCTAACAATCCTTCCGAAGTAATTTTCTCTACTTTAAATAAATCTGTCATAAATCTGTAAATTTTATATATATAATTTTAAGTAAAATTATCGTGGAATTTTACTTTGTGAAATGAGTATGACCTTGCATAGTGGCTTTTGGTTACTTTGGAAGGAAAATTTGTAAATTAATAAATTCACAATTTCTGTAGATTACTAGGAGATGAGCAAAAATGTGGTTTAGGAATGCAACAAAATTTTCGCAAAAATGTATAAGTCCTCAATTACTTATTTTAATTTGAAAAATTAATTCCTATCTTTAATGGGTTAATTTGAGCTACGGAACGTTTCTACATCGAATTGAGAAAGTTTCCTCATTAGTAGTATTGTACAGTGTTATTTCATCTAAGCAAATTTTACAACCTTTTCTAAGGAGAGCATATATGAGAGGGTTACATAGTATAAAGAGATTGCATCTCTCAAAATTAGACTGCCGAACTTTATGAATTTCTCGAAGTATTTTCGTCGCGGAATAAGGATGGCTAATAGATTGAGCTAATTAGTAAAATAATGCGCTCGCACTTTGTGTTCAGAATTGTGGCGACACGCACCTAAAACCTATAGCAGTAAAAACACTCAATGATAATCAGGTAACTTACTCCCGTATGGAACTGACTTTAGCCCTGTCAATGAAGATTAAGTCATTATTATTATGACTCTTTAAGTAACGCAGTAACGGTATATTTGCTAAACACGCTAAATTTTATTCACGAAATGGAGATTAATTAACGCTGCTATTTTCCTGCAAGAAATCCTTTGTCGCTGTTAAAACACTCCTCTATCATAAAATTATTCAACTATATCTTTAAGTTGAACAAAACCATTATTTTAAAAATGAAGTCAAAACGAGATTTGGAGAAATTCACAATTACTTGGGAGAAATAATTTTCAGTTACATTTGAATTCCCGATATTTTTTAGACAAAATTTTGTGCGAACTGGATAGAGAAGGAAAAAAAGATTATTAATTTTTTATTCTGGAACTTTTAAGTAAATTTTGAAATACACTCGGGAGTTTAGTTTGTGATTTAAATGGATTCATCTTTAATAATCAATTCTTTTTCATTTTTAACATTTATTTTGATAAAGTTTGGCTATGAGTGAAAATGTGTGGATTTGTAGCTATTTCAAATCAAAATTATATTACTGGAATAGGTTAATTTGTTCTGTGCAATTTTATCTTGTTGAAATCAAGGTGGTTCTCTAATTAGAGTACTTCTCGTAGTATTTTTCCTTCAGCAAGCAAAGATGAAATTCGCTACTTCCTTTCTAAGAAAAGCATTTGTGGAAGGATAAGGGATTGATAGAAGCAATTGTTCCCATTCGAGAGAGACCCCCTGCGGAGGCTTCCGCAATTTAATTCTGCCCGAGTCTAGAGAGCTCTTTTTTTCTCTCCCCTAATACCTAAGCGTGTCCCGTAGCTCGAACTCTTAAGCCTCATCCATCAAAAATGGGGACACCAATTCACCGTCTCTCAGTATGTGTGCGCACTTTCGCTTGAAAATATCTCTCTTCCCTTCGTTTCCTCTATAATTCATGGTCACCTTCACAATTCCCTCCGTTCGATAACATGGGACGACACGTGTTTCTTCACGATTAATCCTATGGTTTCCTTCCATGAATTGCGATCCTTTATCCTGTCTTATCTCATCTTCAATCCTTCTTTCGCTTTCTATATCTGTAGTTTTTCTTTCCATTTCAATGTGTTTTCTTTTCATGTCACTTTCTTTCATCAGACTCACCATCGTTTCGTCGTAAGACAGATTATTAAAATCTGCGATGCCAGTTTTCTGATTACCTTTATGTTTCGTATTCTGCTCTATTGAAAATAGATGTATCATACTAGTTCAGGTGACTTATAAATACTTTAACGGATAACTTCTTTCGCAAGTTCTCTCCATTTAAATTTATCGTTACTATATAGGGAAAAAGTATTTCGCACGGTGATGTGGTGCTTTTGATGAAAATATCATTTACGTAAAGAGATGAAGTTTGTAATATGTACTGAATAATCGAATTTTCGACATTTTTAAGTTGATAAAAACAAAGAAAACAGTCAGAAGATATATTTGCAGGATCGTTACCTACCATTCTGTAGCCTAAATTGAGATGTAATTTTTTTTGCGTGCGTTTCATCTTCTTACAAATACTGTATTAACTTTAGTGCCTTTGCTCGAGTTAGTTTCGTTTTCGATCCTTATAAACTTCAGTGGGTTTTGCGTCTATTTTATGTAACGTCTACATATGTATACATCTACATCTACGTATGCAAGCCGACTTTCGGGGTGTGGCAGGGGGTGCAAGAACTGAATCTACTTTCCTAATCTATTACTTTCGCGTATCGTTCTCGGAAAAATGAGTTCTCGAATCTGGTTTCCAGCATCTATTTCTCTTATCTTCCTCGCAGTATCAGAATTGCCTTTGTACCATAGAGAATTTCCTTTAATTAGACATTTATTCAATCTAAATCACTGCAGCGGTAAAAATATCCAGTATGCTTTTACTTAAATTAATTATTCTTTTCTCTAAGATACATTTATCATGAATTAATGGTTATTATACTTTGGGCTTTTCGAGAAGTACCAGACACAGTTACACATACATAGTTACACACATGGGCATCGAAATCGTATGAAAGAAAGACCTCTTACATTCGGTAAGTCTAGTTTGCCGATAAGAGTTGGTAGTGAGGGTTGTCTATCTTAAAAGAAAAGATTCGTTTATAGAAACAGTGATACTTCGGCCCACAGATTTAGCTTCTTCCGGAATCACCTTCTTTTATCGTAAAACGATTTCCTTTGGGCTACTATATCAAAACATAAATTTGAAAAAATACCAAATCATTTTATCAGTAAACGAAATAAGCAGAATCTAATATGTTTTAGTCATTTGTGAATTTTCTGAGCACGCAGAATCGCGGAGATTCTCCCAAGCATTCGTTAATAGAATTCGAGGAAGTGATAAAAATCTTTATCCACTGTATAGAAGCCAGAATTCCTTTTAGTAGGGTTACTCGTAATCTTAAGAATCAAGAATCTATGTTTTATTCCAAATGAAATCAATGCGGAAAAGCGTGACTTGGCAGAAAGCCATAGTATCGGATATAAGGCTTTGATTTTCCACAGTATTTATTTTTGTGTTCGGTTTCCGCGGAAGCATCTTTCGATTTTATTCCGAAGTTTATTTTACGCATTTTTATCTTTCTTACCATTTCCTCAGCTTGAATGCGTGCTGTTCCATAGAAGACTCCTTCGGAAGTCAACTTCCCATTGAAGCGAATGACTTCGTATTTTGTTGAATTCTTAACATGGTAATGGAAACTTGCAATGGTTCCTGATATCGTATTTACTTCCCTGTATTCATAGTTCTGCTCTAATATCAGTTTTCTTCGAAATAAACACGTTTCTTTCAATGGAATATCTACGTATTTTTCCTCCATTTTATTTCTCAAAGTAATCCATCGTATTCCCTTCATTATCCCCAATTTTATTTTTCCTTTACCCTTCCATTCCTGTTATAATATGCTTTTATTCATCTAAGTCCCCTTTTATGTTTTTAATAAATCTCTGTTTCCTTTCTTTCATTCATTTCTTAATTATTTCTCTTCCATTCGATGCTCTTATTTTCTTTCCTTTGTATCATTAACAACAGTTTCCACCCAGAAGATCTCTTCCATGAATTTTCAATTCTTGATCACCTTTCTTCGGTGTACTCTTTCATTTCGTTGGCTTAACCCGATAAAAGGACTTTGATATTTTTATAAAGGTTTATAAGTGCAAAGTCATGCGTCACTGTAGTTGGATCAATGTTCCGAGGGATATCCATTGTCGGATACGGTGGGGAAAGTGGATGGGCACATTTCATCCCTTACCCAGTTTAATTTTTCATGCGGGTTTAGCGCAGCGGTATGTTCCCTAAATTACTAAGAATCTCCCGGTGGCAATAAAAACGGGAATTTTATTTTTATTAGCGTCGTTTCCCGAGTTAGAACTTAAAATTTGCTTAAATAAACTTATATAAAAGGGTTTTATCTTTTGTTTAGAAAAGGGAATTAGCGAAATGCGACGGGGAATGTGCCGGAGACATTTTGATTAAAAGAATTCCAATTATCTCCTGCGAGGAATTATCAAAATTAATTATAAACGTGACAGCAGTTTTAGCGTTCCAATTCTTTTTGGGTTATTAGTCAGTTACTTTGTTTGTTTAACTAAGGTCATCTCATCAACTCCTATATGCATAGTATCATTCGACATAATGTGTCCGTATCCAGTTATGACATAAAATTTGTTTAACGAGAATACAGGCAATATTCCCTCAAATACGAGTATCATATATGAGAGAGGATAAACGTAAATTCAAAGTATTGCAATATCAATTTATGGAAATATAATTTTTGTGGTAAATTAGAGAGAAATACGGTATTATCCTCTTTTTAATTTACATAAAAGATTATACTTTGAAAATATCCAGTTCTGAAAAAAATATTTCTGCCGGTAATTTTTACTTTTGACTGTATAGATTTCTCGTGAAGTTGTCGCTGTTTCGTAATTTGAATGCATTTCAGTAAAAACGTACAAAAGTTTCCATAAAAATTTTGTGTCTGTAAATCATGTTTTATTCAGTCCTCAGCGGGATTATCATATTAATAACTTTTTCATATCAATCATATTTATCGGTGAGGAAAACGTAATTAAATGAATTAACTTTTGTTAGTTTGATACCGAATATAACATCATTATGAATATTGATTACTTTTATCGTGATCATTAATTTTAATTTAACTGTACGTATACTTCAATTTCACTTGATTTATGGTGGATTTGTATTTATTCGATTTTTTATCACAGTCCAGAATTGCATTGCGTTATATTTAGTGATGTGATGAACCAACATTTTTACGGATCCTGATACTATTCCCAATACTTCTCGAAATTTCCTCTTTTGGTACGATTCCCGATTCCATAAATGGCTAAAATTCTAAAAACTAAAATTTAAACACTTTTGTTTTGGAAATTATAAGTGAATGAAATATTTACATTTACTAACATATCATTTAGTAGAGTAATTAATACAAAATCTTATAACATGAAATTGTCATTATTTGTAATAGTAAGTGGTGATAATATGAGTGGTAATAGTTTATATATTTTCATTCATCAATGAGTATACTAATTCATTTTTTTATTAACTTTTATTTTGGAAAGGAAATAATAAGTGAATAAAATATTTACATTTACTAACATATCATTTAGTAGAGCAATTAATGCAAAATATTATAACATGAAATAATTTTCAGTTATATTAATAATGGGCAATAATAAGAGTGGTAATAGTTTAGATATTTTAATTTCTGCTTAATTTTTCGATCACTAATTTCATTATTGCTATTAGCAAAAATCGAAATGCGTTTTTGCTGATCTTTTTCGATCAGAAAGTTTGACAAGTATAAAGCTCAATTTATCTTACCTAAAACTTTCGATAATTGATTCCCCTTTATTCCTCTCCCATGGATCTCATCCCCTGTTCGACCTTCCTATTAATTGCCTCCCAAACCTAACAACCTCTTAAGAGTTTCGTTAGAATTTCGTGAAGGACTCCGAGAGAAAACCTTCCGAGTTTCAGTTTATCCTATTAACTTCAATTATAAGGCCTCCTATGATGAGGGCTTTGTGATAGATAGATAGGGTGGTGAAAATTAGCTTCGTAACTGTTTCTTATGAAGTCTATCTTCATGCAAGGGGTAACCAAAGGTTAAAACAGGCAGGATGTTAAGCTAGATGAATTTTATTTTGAAATCGATCGACGTATTCATGCGCCAACTAGTATTAAGAAAATTTTATGTATTTAGCTCAGAAATTAAGCTCAAGAGTTCAAAGTATATTAGAGATTCGAAAGCGCTGGTCAAGCCGTATTTGTCAGAGTTAGAACCTGAGTTGAGACCTGGGTCTGGAAACAATGGGAAGTCCGCGAATACCGCTTTTTTCCAGACCCTTGTCTCAACGTAATTTCGAACAACGACAAACACGGTATTGGGGGAGTTTTTAACCTCAATTCATCAACAGCAATGTTTCAATTTGTTTCCTTGCAGCATATATAGTAAAAAGGTTGAAAAAGTCTTACTCGTAATGTACTGATAACATTAATTACTTCAATATTTATATAGAATAAAAAAAAACAGAAAACTAGTAATTATAATTCTTGATTGAATATTTTACGCCATTTTTTGTGCCTAACTTGTCCCTAAAATTTGTTGTTTTAAATAAGTTCTTCTACACAAATATTTAAAGCAGCTGTCGTAACATGTACGAATATCTCAGATTTGGAAATCTCATAATTGAAATAGTACACATTTTAAAATTATACATTAACAACAAAGAATATAATAACACACGGATAATTTACTTTATAGCGTATATTTAACCAAAAACATTTTAATAACCCGATCACCGTACCGTTTTTAGTATAAAACTCTAAAAATATCTAATTTTTTCCCATTTCCTCATTGTCTGAAATTATCTGACCGAACATATTTTGGTCGATGTGGATATGAATATTAATTGGCACGACGTATTCCCAAAAAAATATTTCTCATCTTCCATTGAATGATTCCTCTTAGGGCGTCGTCTTTCTGAAAAGGTTAGGTCAGGGATCGGCGTTATCGGCTGAAATTTTAATGATGTTTGGCAAATAACTCCAGCGCTACCATGTTTAATTTGGGATGTTATTATTTTATTTGAAATTCTTTAAATTTTAATTTTATTTTTTAAATGCGACGAGTATTTGATCTCACAATCTAGTGATTTTCCTTGGGAAGGTTCACCGCCTCTATGTTTTGAAAATGGAATTTTTAGGAATTCGTGTTTATCTTACATTACATCAAGTAACTCAGTGTACACGAAAGGAATTATAATGATTGAATACAAAGTAAATAAATCAAACTAATAATATGTAAAGGTAGTATATTAATCCGTGAATAAAATTTTATAAAAATATTTTAAATAATTAGGATGTTTATAGTTTTTTAATCTCAAATCCTTTAAAATTTTCATTTACTTCTTATTTTTTGACTCAGTAAGGAAGTTTTCTTTAATGGCTCATTCGTCTTTAAATTGTTTTTAATATTCCACATTGGCTAATTTTCTCCTTAATCCTCTCGCAATTTAATACCATTGAGACTTTGAGTGTCATTACATAGCAGTTTACTAACAAACACACCCTGTTAAGGATTGAATTTCCTAAGATTTCCTATAAAAATTATGCGGTGTCAACTCTCATGTAACCGAAACTGCCAAATTTATAGGGCATGTTTTCTGTATGCAAGAGGGTCAAATTTATAATATTCTTATGAGGAAATTTAGATTGGGAAAATGTTGTTTCTAAGTATAATGGGTTCCAACGTTCTCACTAATTCCGGGGTAATGAATCTATCTTCTTTTCTCACCCTGAGAGGATTCAAGAATGAATGAAGTAATTAATGTGTTTTGTGCTCACACTATTCCCTTCTGAGGGAGTTAAGCTAACTACCGTCTTTTTCATTATGCACAAAAAACTTCTTCGGGTCTTTGTTGTCCCTGCATTTATCTTTCGTCATACATTTTTCGTGTTGTGTGTGTTGTTACTCAGCCTCCTTATCTCTTCAGGGATTCATACGAAGCATTCTGCCAGCTTTTTATCGGTCTTCATCTTCCTTTAATTTCACTCGTATGAATTACGATCTTTGTCTTTATTGAATCAATTTTTTAATTAATAAAATGATAGTAAATGGAGTATTCGTAAGATAACTATCATTGTCTCTACTCAAGAAATAATAAATAACGAAGTTCTGTGAGTCTTTTCCGAATTGGAAAGGAGGTTTCTTTTCTTCCAAGACTTCTTCATCGGCTATTACATACCGCACCACCACTGAGCGTTCGAACCAGCTTTGCGAGAACGGTATTAAACCGAAGAAGAAAGAAGAAAACCTTACTCTGGGTCGATATTCAGGAGCTCTTCAGTCCTAACAGGGAAAAAATAAATCTCTTTTATTCGAAGGAAGGAAAAATAGACTCGGAATTTAAGGGTTAGAGCGTTGTCTGGCGCTCTCTTTATTTCCGTCAATATTTTTTAAATGGGAGGAATCGATTGGTGTTGCCGTGTGGGGCTAGTTGGAGAATTACTTTAAGGATTGCGGTTGAAAAGCCTTGTCTAGGAGAATATGGAGTAAGTGAAGACACGAACAGGCTTATGGACTTGAAGGACACTTTGAACGGATTCTTCAAGTGTAAATTCCTGATTTTAAACAAAAAAGAGGCTACGCTTCTTAAGGGAGGAACACTAGAACGAAAGGTGTATTTTCTTTTCGATTCGTCAACGTAACAGAGTAATTCGATGCCGAATATTATTTGAATGCTAAATAATACCCCAAAATTCACCCAAAGATTACGGTCATTTAATTTCTAGGAAAATATTGTGAATATATGAAAAGGATATTTATATACCAATAGTTCCTTTCCAAAAAAATGTGAGCAAATTACCTTCCGCCTGTGTAATTATTGCTGGCAATTATTTCCGTTTGAATATTACTACAAATTTATTTCAACTGATATAATATCACACCTTTTTGTGCCCAGTCCTCCATATACCATTTATAAGTAGCTTAGTAAATTAAGACGCTTAAATAAAATTATGCTTTATCTTTCAAATCTTTTATGAAAACTTATGGATGAGATCTGTGGATTGCATTCGAGAGGGAATAAAAATTTCGGGAATAATTGTAAATTATATTGAAATAAATTAATGAAAGTTGGAACATATTCTTGAATAAGATGTGCAGAAGGATATTATATCAACAAGCTAAGGAAAATATAGATTTCTGTGAATAATCAACATAATGGATCGTTCACTACGATAGTCTCTTCATTAATCTATCGCAAGAATTTTTCTTAGGAATTTGATTCTATTTATACTTGAAGTAAAATAGAGAGTCTGTATTGTAGCCGTTCAATGTCAGCGATTAAGAAAGAACTATTTCCATTCATTTTGTATATACAATGACATTTGAGTTATTCAAATGTTTCAAATTGCCATTCATTGGAATAGATGAGTTCTCACATCTAAAATGTTTCGATTGTCCATTAACTCATGAATTGAAATAGAATATTAATGTATTTATCAATATCAACATTCATTAATTTCGTCCGACAATTAATCATTTTGTACTTAAAATTTTTAAATTCGATACTTCCCTTTGATCTGCAGTTCAAATATTCATTAATAGCATTTAATTTTATTTCATAGCTGAAGTAAATGACCTTTCCTTAATTAGTTATGAATAGGTTTAATCTGTCAAACGTGAGGTTTTGTTGAACGACAGGGTTTATGACATTTTTATTTTATAAATGGAATGGATTAAGTCAGACTTGACGTGGATACTAACCTTTTTCAGAAGACGCAATTTTCATTTAGCAATTAGTGGAAACGTAAAATATCTTTAATCATATTTTTAAAAAATCATAAATATAACGCTTCTAGAGTTATCTTTTTATATAATAGTTGGAAAATATACATGAATTTTTTCTAACCCCTCACCCCCATGACCATATTAGATAATTCCAATAGTTAATACGTATGGCAGGATAATTTGTGCGATAAGTTGAGTTATAAACAATATTTATTAATAATCAATTGCAAAGCGTATGAATGGTCGGTCGTATTTCACGCTTGAAGAACAATTAACAATATTTTTTATTATATTAATACAATTTTTATAGTAAGTAAATAACAATATCGATATTCGATAATAATACGATTTATAACGTATTAGTATAATTTGCAAGATTTTGAATAATATCATAATCTTGCAAATCTGTTAGTATTGGCTAGATATGATCATTATTATTGTGCGATAATGATAATGAATTACAATTTAGCAAACTAACTATTTATTTCCTAAGTTGCCCTTCAATGATAAAAATTTACAGTGATCATTTTCCTATGTGCGGTTTTGTCGTCAGTGTGCGATTTTATAAATGTGCGGTTTTTTCGTGAGCGTATTCATGTCCCTGGGGTTTTTATATCGTGTGCACCTTTTTCATGTACGTTTCAATCACGTGCGCTTGTGTCGTGTGTGGTTATGTCATGGAACCATGATTATCTATCGCAAATATATATTAGCCTAACGATAACGAAATTGTCGCAGCATTAAATTTACTGTGGAAGTGTACGAAGAGCTTAATTCTCATTATTATGGCCCCCACGAGGTAATGCCTTCCCATATTGAGTTTATTTGCCAAATACGTTTTCCAGAAACATTTGTGACATATGACACAATTTTTTTCCTAGCTTTTATGAATATGTAAGATTGATACATTATTTTCTTTCCCTAAATATTCATTGAGTAGTTTGGGGTTAATAATAGACACATCCTGTGTTTAGAAGAGAAGCCCCCTCTACTTTAATCGATATTCGAATGAACTTGAGATCCTTTTTGTCCGCTCCTGCAATACTGCAATTTTTATTTTAGTCTTCTGCTTGTATTACGGTAGGCCGCTCAGTTTCGGGTTTCAGTAAATACTCCTTTTAGATGAAATCGTAAAATTATAAACAATAATTTCTGATTTGAGAAATAATGAAAGTATCAGGGACTATATACATAAATTAACCAAAAAGTTTCAATCGTTGTGGATAGCTAAAACAGGGAAGATGAGCTTTTATCAAAGACTAAGCAGTAGAATATTTCCAGATGAAAACGAACAAAAAGACTCCGATAAGTAGAAACTTGGTAAATCGGGTCAGAATCACTTAACCAAATTCTCTGATAATAGCAAGTGAGCAGACAACAATTTCTACAATTTAATATTATTTAATTTTATTATTTATAATATTTAATAATTCCTAGAAACAAGATTCTTCGCTAGGATGATGTAAAAACTCTCACAGAAGAGGACATTATCGATAGTATAAAGATTTTCTTCGAGAAAAGAGAGACACTGTATTTTTTCACTTCTTGTATAACCTTGAGTCATTGGGCTTTTAGAGACCGCATACTACCGCAAAATTTTGACCGAATTAAACTACGAATGTATAAATGGTCATTAGCTTTGTGAGAACAAACATGGGAATGCCACTAGTGAATGTCTGCGAGTGACGAGGCGAAACACGAGCGCGAATGTCCAAATGTGTTGTTACACATTTGAAGCATGTAGAAATGTTAATGCATACTTTTGCATTAGGATTTTGGAACCTATGGTTCTAAAGTCATAGAGAAATCATTATTAGCTAACGGATGTGATTTTGGGGCGAAGTATTTTCGTAAGTTGTGGTATCTTTACGCATATTAGTTTTTTATTCATTGAAGTTAGGCCCGAAACTCGCTTTTTGTTTGCAAGTTTCTGTATAGTATTTTAAAAATAGGTTTTGTTAACAAACTGTTAGAAATTTTCGCTAGGTCTCACTAGCTGAACTAGGACTCGATCTTATGTTTTATACACATACTATATTATGAGGGAAAACAAGCGACAGCGATTGAATTTGAAACGATTTCATTTAAACATTCCGTCTCGTATTCTGGAAGCAGAACATTGTCGTCCATAGACGTCAGCCGGTTTCTTTTTTATTAGATCATGAGGATATCCGACTTATATCTGGGAAATGCAGGTGATGTGAAGTGGCGAAGAGGGAATTTGGATAGGTGCTTCAGTCCCCTTTCCTCGGATCGATTTAAAAAACTGTCAAGTGGGCTCTTATATTGCCATTTGAAAGCGATAAGGAAGGATTTGAGTCGAGGCTTGAGAACGTGAGAGGAAGGAAGGGACTTGGACGTCAGTCTTGAATTCATTTGGAATGCCACGACCTATATTTCTTCACCTTAACACAGCACCTTCCCCATTCTGCCCATCCCTCTTCTTTCGTTCTACTTCATTTCTTGCATTGCTCTTGCATTCCTTTTTTCCTACAGCCCTTTTCTCAAGTTCTGTTTCCCTTAATCATCCTCTCCATTTCCTGACAACGATATCGCGTAGCCCATAAATTTTGCGTCTACTTTCTCACGTTTTTTCCTTTCCAACGGACTTCCTTTTCCCTTAATGCTGTAGCGGTTATTTAAGTAGAGACGTTTCTTGATCCTCCGTGAGAACGCAGGTTTTGAAACCATTAGCGTTTGGCGTGATCGTGTGATTACGTCGGATTTATTAGCATTAAAAATTTTTGTTTATTCTATTTCATCAAAACGATGGTCTTGAATACCGGAAGCTTTTCTTATACTAATTACTATTCGCACTAGTTATAGTAATAATATAATTTAGTGTTACTTCTTCATTCATTTTGATGTCTCAACAGAATAAATGTACGCGACTTCGGGATGAAGTTAGATACGTTGTAATTCATAATTCCTATGAAGTATTTGTACATTACACTTTCGATTTCAAAATGTAAGACGCAAAAAATTATTGATGTAGAGCTAAGTTTTCCAAAAATTCAGATCAGTAACTCACTCCTTTTATTTATTTGTTATTTAGTGAAATAGTATGGGCTGCTGATGCTGAGGATTTTGTCATGTTTCTTAAAATTTCTATATGATATGTTATCATTCTTATTTCTTCTTGTAGATTAATTCTCTTTCATTTTTATGGCGTATATCTCACAATGCAGTAATACTTCGGCGAACAAATAGCCTTACTAAGGATTATTTTTGGTTACCAAAATTTTTCTATTCGACATTCGCGCGAATGGAATCCTTAATATAAAATATTTAATTGTATTTTAACATATACTCGTTTACATTTCATTTCTCTGTATTTTGGTCACTAATTTATCTATGATTGTTAATTTTCGGTCAAATAATTTGCTAGTTCTTTCTCATTCTTCAGTAGGTTTCTATCCTTTCACCTTGTGATTTTCTTCTCTCTCGGAATCAGATGACCCCTGTTTTCTTCCTTCTATTGGGAAATATGGAAGAAATTTCAGAATTCCTGAAGGTTGTTTTTATCCCGCATTATGCCTTCTAATACTTTTCTCTAGTCCATTACTCCTTATACTTAGTATCCAATACTTGCTTTTCGCACTCTTTTGACGGAGATTTAGGATCACTATATAACAGCGAACAGCACGACATGATAATCTAGGCTAACGAACAACTCATGTAGATTATTTAGGGTTTAGATGCTCATTAACGACAATTCAAAAAGAAATACTAAGATGGCCATAACGATAAGGGTTTTTTCTCTGAAGACGCTGAAGGTTATATCTTGTGATTTTTTGTTAAGTGTATGGGTTTCTAAAGAATTGGAAACCATAGAGAGATCGCTTTTTAGCTAAAGGGTATTCCCAAATTATCTTCGTTATGCAATAAAAATGCATTCGTAACACATGTTTTAGTAAAATGTACCCTGGGAAAGGCTACGTATACAATTTTTGAAAAACCGTATCCCTGTTTTAACTGTGGAATTTATTATGAATGAATGATACCTCTAAAAAGTACCCTCTATAAGTAATTCTTTCTGTTTCTATGCCTTTTATTCATTTAAATTAATCACGATTTCGAGTAGAATTATGCATCTCTATTTGATCTACAACTTCAAAAATTATCAACTGCTTGCTTATCAATTCGTTTATCCTGAATTTTTATCTTTCTTCATCCGATTCGCGTGATTTACTACCGGAAAGAGCGATCACTGAATCAAATAGAGAACGCTCGCTATTAATTTGCTCTAACGGAATCCCAATAATTCTTTTTCTTCCGGAAAAGAAAATAAGGGAATAAATCGCCACCTCTTGGAAGTAAAACCCGTCTTTTATTCCGCTCGCATCTTTTAGCGCTGCACGAGGATTTTCTGGAATTAGGAGACGAGGAGGGAATTTTTTCCGAGTGTTTGATCGAGAGAATCCGATCGGAAAGAGGGAACGGATGTTTCGACGTATTTTAAATGCCCTCACTTTTTTACATCACTTCTGGAATGAGTTTAGGGCGATAAATTATCGAGCTCTCGGAATTTGCTTTCAGAAATCTCAAAGAAAAGAGTAGTGTGTCTCACGCTTCACTCGGTCATTCCGAGTAAATTACTGCCATCCTTCGGAAAATTCAATGCGTTGTGTTTTAGAATACTTTGCGCTTTATCTCGCCAATCCTGAACTAGATTCACGGAGGTTTAATTTGGAGTGCTTGCGAGGAAACAGGCTGTCCCCGTTTTAGAACCTTTGGGAGTTAATCTTAATTCCAGTTGACAAAATCGCTCAGATGCGGTATCTTTTCGATGATGCGATGCATTGAAAAGTAAAGCTTTTAAAATTAGAAATATTATCCGTCTAATACAGGGATCGCCGAGATTTCGAGCTCTATTCAACTGCCGCCCACCTCTAGTAACTCACCGCCCACATATAGGTACTTTTATTAATATTTTAATTCCATACACTCTCTATAACTTAATGTAGCGCTCATGGAAATAATTTTTGTAAATGCATTCATAATCATAATGTTTATTGATTCAATTCATTATCATTGGTAATTATTTCAAATGTTTATTAATACATAATTTATATCATCTAGGAAATATCGCCTACTCAGAACTTCAAATCGCCCACTAGTTAGCTATAAAAATCAGGCTGGCGACTTCTGGTCTAATACTTCTTTGCAACTAGATCAGTGGTCACCAACCTGATCCATAATACCCACTAGTTGGCGATTAATATTTTCGGGTGAGTGTTTTCTAGATTATAAAAAAGAGATTGTAAAGGGAAAATTGCAATGACGTAACAATGTGAAAAAAAATCGAATGGTTGCATTAAGTAAATTGACTTCCTAGAGCGCTGAATTAAGTTAATGGGATAGTAGGGATTATATATAGGGGCCTAACCTCGACTTAGTTTAGTATTTATTCTTTAATATGTCACAGGCAAAAAGAGTGCAACAGTGGGCGGTAGGTAGGAAGGATTGGCGACCACTGATCAAGACTAAGTGTTCACTACCAATAAATCTTTCTCCTCTCTTGGTGGAATAATAGGGGTATTAGAGGCTTAGTTCGGATTTCAAAATTGGCGTTCTTACGAATTAATATAATCTATATAGCTAATGTCTGTGCTAGAAATAGTATGGAAAATTCCGTTCTGTTCTTAGAACGTTGTGGATTAAAATTAGTTCTCGAACATGGACGATGAATTTGATTTTCAAAATGATACGTCCGATTGTTAGAGATTATTATAAGAAGTTGTTTAATATGATATTAATTATTATGGGATTATATATAGGATTGAATACGAAGCATTGAGTAGAAGTTTGAACCTTAACTGCGCAATACATTTATCCTGTTAAGTAATATGAGTGATCTTTCGTGTATCTGTTTCTCTTTGCAACAAGCGAATAAGCTTTTTCGTACCTAAAAATCAAAATAAAACTTGTTTTATAACATGTTTTCCGATTGGTGCATTTTTTTGAGTGCTATCATTGTTAAATTACCGCCAATTGACTTCGTCATTACATGGTACCCGAATTTACTGTACATATCACTCAATTAATATGTATTCATTAGAACGTTTGCTCGTAAAATTATTGCCACTCATGTTGTATTACACAGAACGTCGTATTTTATTTCAATTACTTTATCTGTATATTATTAAGACTCAAATAATAAGCCTAAGGATAATTTATCTTTACCCATAGAAAATAAATTACTCTAGGGTATGTAAGGTTCTAGAGATCATTAAAGTTAATCAAAACTGTAGGAATCGTAGAGCCTATTAAAAATCCGCGCCAGTTCCTTCCATTAACAGTGTATTTATTCGAATATCGAATATACAAGATTTTTCTTTAAATAATGACTATTTTGATTTTAACCCCTTCCTCTGCCTAAAAAAGGAGAGAACGTAAATTGGAGTAGAAAATGAATTGGACGCTTAGATAAATGGAAATTCCTCATTTTACATTACAGTTTACATTTACAGTTTGGCAAATAATCATATTTCCCTCTGGAGAATTTCAACAGTTAACTTCTTGTCAATAACTCCCATCCCAGCTGATTTCCAGTTTTACTAATTTTTCTCTCTCTCCACTCTACCACATCTTATATGTTTAAATGCCATGTTTGAAATTTATTCACATTTACATTTTACAGAGCCAAAAATGAAGCTCCAATGTAGAAATCAGTTATTATTTAAATCGAGTTGTACGTAACATTATCCATTTATTTACTTCGTGACAATTTCAGCAGGTAAAATCATGTAGATGATAGATGAATTCTATTAAAAATAATAATAAAAATATGATTTCAGTCGATCGAATTAGTAGAAATAGTGTTGTGGTCAAGCACCTTAATTCTTTTATAACATCCCGAAGTGAGTTGAAAAATTAGGTAATTATTATGTAAATTTTACAGCAGTCATCATCAATTATTCGTAGCCTTCCTCGTATATGAAATTTATAGATGTGCTCCGCAGTTGACGAAATAATTAAAGATTTACGGTGAAATTGTCCCTAAAAGTTTAGGACATAGATTGATGTAACTTGCTTTTCTGCGCATTAGAAGAATAATTATGCAAAAATAGATAAATTGGTTAATTTTGGTATTATTTTTCTATTTTTATTACCTTTTCATCATCCTGCTTAATTATAAATTAACGCAAACTGCGTTACACATTTTCATAAAGAGATTTTTTTTCGGTTAGGGCGGCAAGTAGTTCAGTAAAACGAGGTCGACGCGAATTTTTTCAGCAAATCCCTTTTTCTCGTTCGAAACAAAGATGCGCATTCACAAAATTCTACGTAGGAAAACTAATCCCAGGGGTCTCGATAGGAAGCTAAATTACAAATTCTGTCATTCAGCACATCTAATGAGTCTAAGATAAAAAGATTTCATAACCGTTTTAATCGACGACTACGAATTCGTTCAAGAGAAAGCAATCAGGATCTAGACGACGAGAATTCTTATTAAGTTGAGATGGCTCTCTCTCATCTCCATTTGCCTTCATTCTAATTGCTTTGTGAGATGAATTACCCTTCAAGTCGGAGGGCTGAAGAAGTTCTCATAGCCTACTTGCGGTGCGATTATTCTTTTCTGCGCAGTTGGCACAAGTCACCTTTTCTTTTGCAACTTCTACGCCCCTCCGTAAAGTCTCGAAGTTTTCTTTGTAGGATGTCCACGTATACTTCTTTATCGATTACTTCCATTGAGTTTCTTAAAGGATAAATTTGAAAATCCAGCTTGAGCTTAATGTAGGTGAAAGAATACATGCTTACGCTTTTACACTGAATAGAGTTTGTGGATGATGTGCTAGTTTAGGATCTATTTCTTTATTTTTGCGTAGCTGAAAATTGAATGGCTAAAATGGGTAAAAGTGTGTGGATTTCCTACATATAGAATATATATATATATATATATATATATATATACACATGGTTGATCTGAAAGGTTTCCGACATTTCGCCATTTTTCTACATGTTTTTTGTGAAAGTTTCTGAAAAGTTTCTGAAGATTTCTGAAAAATCTGGGGTCGGAAACTTTTCAGGACACCCTCGTACATGAGAATGTATGTAATTTATTTTCAATTTATCTGAAATCTAAATACAGTTTTATATAAGTGCTTCAACAACTAATGTCATTTCTTGCATATGGGCCCCCACCGGGAATCGAACCCGGAATCGCTTTCATCAATGACAAACTTCCCCTTGTGAATATCTGGGAGTTTCTATTCTGAAGCTTTTAAAGAATAATTGTTAAACTAAAAATATTCTTTTAACCAATACTAATTCATTGCAATGCATATAGACCACTAAGGAGAAGAAAAAATCAAAATATTCACTGAAAGATAGTAGCTAAATTTGTCGAAATATGCCAATGTGGTGAGAAAAAAGTTAGCGTGAGTATTCGAGTTAATTATCTTGTCTACTGTGATTTAACATAGAGAGTTAGGTCACGAAATCCCAGAAACTAGCCATGCGATTTATTTACAGGCTAATTTAACCTTTTTGGAGATCGTAAATGAAGATAATTTCGTGCCTAGAGAATATGTACTTCATCACACACCTCTAACTATGGAGAACTAATTGCTGCAAACAATTGATGATACCAATTACAATTTTAGGCTGTAATAAGCCGTTCTTATGATAGATAAGATTGATATTGTATTAATTTTTTACAGATTTTGTTATGTTAATTACGTTAATTTATTATGTATAAAGATTCATCATCATCTGATATTCTGTCTCGTAGAGGGTCCCATACGCTTTCGTTGTCTCCAACTGTATAATTCTCGCAACGGTTCTGTTCTTTCATTTTCTTGTATCCTCTTATCCTTATGTCGTCTATTGTTATGTCGTCTATCACTTTTATCGTACTTCTTTTTCATCATCTCTTTCCTTTTTCACCTTTTTTAAGCTGTTATAATTATCCTTCTCCCTCCTAATATATGTCTTATCCATTTTTATTTTCTCTTCCTAATGGTGTTTAGAAGTTCTCTCTTCCTGTTTTAATAACTTCTAATATGAATCACTGCTCGAGGAAACTTCTAATCTTTAGTTATTTTCACCAAAAATATAATTAATATTTGTTTATTCCAAGCCTTGCCTCATCCCGACTTACCTTGTGTTGAATATATAACCTTTAGTGTGCCTGAACAAATGTAACTTTTACTTCTTCATATTTTTTCGATTTTTCAACTTCAAGTAATCAATTTAGGGAACCATTTCTAATTACACACGTATGCATCACTTATTTTTATAACTTATGAATTCTTTCCACCCATCTCTAATTTAATTGTATTCTGAACTAGATTTTTAACATGATTATACTGATATCCTATAATAATTTATAGAAACATCTTCTTTAAGTTATTGTGAAATATAAGTTCAATCATAATTATCCTCTCATCATTAACCTTAAAAAGTTTATAATACATTTACATGTTCATAATATGCTGTTACATCTTTTTTCAAACTGATTTTTTGGTCTTATCGGAATATTCCTCTTTGGTAACGTATTCTATATTAAAGTCAAAATATGCTAAATAGAGATGTTGCGGTAGCCGTACTTAATTTCCTCAGCTTCAACTTCTATTTACCTCATAAAGAAAAAGAGAATTTAATTTAAGTGTAGAAAATTCTGACCTTGATAAGTATAGTGTATGCCGTAGCTTTACATTGAAACATTTTTAGGCCGATATGGACATAAACATACATGATAATTCAAACGCATATAATTAATTCTCCTAGCTGTTTCATGCTCTGCAATACTCGAGGAATCGGAATGAGTATTAAATGAATGCGCAAACTAAGCCTTCCTGCGAAAACCTTTTCTAGTTTGCATAAAATAGAGCGGAAAATAAATGTCACGAAAGAACGTGATTATTTATTGGGAAATTAGAAAGGAGGCCAGAGGACACCACAATGGAAAGCTAGGCTTTTGCTTTCAGCTGGCTTTTTTTTCGGTCTCTCACATTTTCTGCTTTTTTATTTCCATTCATCCCACTCCGTCTGTTACTTTCCTTTTTACTACGTAAATATTTTCTTTCGTATCACACAAAGCTTTTAAACATATAAAGAGAATGCTTCGTATTTAGAAATAAAATTTAAAATAAACAGTCGCCATTGCCTGATATCTCGTTCGGGGACAATTTTTCAACTTAATTTAACCTAGTTTAATTGGGATGTATTCTCATACATTTAGATGAAGAACCAGGTGTCCTTCCGTATAAAAACCAGTTTTTACACACCATAAATTGCCTAATGAAGCAAAATAGCAGTTATATTTAAATGTGGCCTTCGGCGAGATCCGCAAAATCAATACTGAACTCGCTAGTTGAAAATAATTGGCGCCTTAAATCTTCAAATTCCACCTGCAGTTGGTGACCCGGAGGATTGAGTAATTACTGCGGTAATTCGGTTTTTCTAAGAACGGCTTGATTTAACCATTTCAAACCTTCCTTATTAACCTGAATATTGCAAACTTTCATGTATTACAGTATTTTTACCTTAACGACAACCTGGCGTTGCTGGCGTGTATTCCAAATATGATGAATTTATCAAGAATCAAATCTTCTTCCAAAAATAATACACCATAAAACACGAGTCACCTATCTCAGGGTATTATAGAATGGCACGTTTTGTTCGCCTGGTGCTTGATTAGATCATAGATCAACTAATAATTTAATTTTAAAGAAGTAAAGATGACTAGAAGAAGCTCCTGAAACTAATGTCAAGTGAGAATCCACTTTTATTAATCTCACAAATACGGGTCAGTTCTTCGAAAATTACGAGTAAATTCTACTTGGTATAGATGTTGACTTTCAGCTTAGTTTTTTAAATTGTCATGAAAGGAAATTAATCATAGTTGTGGAATATTTAGCCCATTTTAATAGTGGGTAATGGCATAATTTAAGCCGAAATTAATGGTTAAATATCATGATAACCTTTAATTATCGAGATATCAAAGAGGGGATATGAGTTTATCTTGAAAGGAGAAACAACTACTTCATCATCTACTCCTCTCTTACATTTCCTCTCTTCCTGGCATTTAATGTGCATTCTCATTCATCTGCAATCTTATTCTTCACTTTTTGACAAGTTAGAAGCATGGAATCACCTCTTCCACATTCAGTGCTTTGCATGTTTGAGCAATAAAATCCCTTTAATATATATTCTTCTCTTTTAAATTCTAACTATCTTTCCTTCTAATTATATTCGCTGTATCTTGCTTTCTTTATTGTTTTTATATCCTTTATCTAAATACTCCATGTATATTACCTTAACGGCAGCTGTTTCTTGTCAGAGCCACAGAATTATATCCGTTGAAGTTTTGATGTTCTCTAAAGATCGCATTATTTTCATTCTTTCCTTTTTATTTTCTGAATGATTCACTTCCGTTGTGATAGATAAGGAATTCGTCATTATTTGCCCATTAAGTCTATTAGAAACATAAGAATCATTGGGGGAGATAACATCTTGACCTATCCTAATCATAAAATTATGTTACTTTCAGTTATAGTTCCGAAGCCGGCAAAGGCTTTAATGTTAAATATTTACGAATATTACGTCGAAAATTTTCAATTATCTGGCATCTCTTTAGCTTAATATGTCTAAAAATGCTTCCTCTGGCAAACATACGAGTATCTTAACTCTAACACAGTACTTCTCTATCTCTTTTGATGATATCCTTACCAAGTGTTTATGAATTCCGTTGCGTTCCTTTGACAAACTGATAAAGTAAATCTGTTTCATTTTGAGGAAACCTAAAACACTATTAACTTGATTAATCAATCTTAAAATTACACTTTGAGGAGAGATATTCGAAATTAAATTTGTGTACACATTTCGTTATCATGCACCATTTTCCAAACAACCTCTCTGCACATTCTGGTTTCAATTTTAAACGTATACGTGTCAACATACACCTTTAATATTTCCATTTACTTTTTATTCATATGAAGTAAAATTGAAGAACTAATCTATTAATGATAATCAATCAATAGCGTAATTAATTTTTCTCAAGTATTTATTTGGTTTCATTTTGACAATTCTTTTATCCACCTAAATTCTTTAATTGTCGTCAATTTAAATTAGCTCACAGAGCTTATCGCTGTTATCTCACTTCTGAGATTTCTGGATAAAACTCTCTTTCTCTAAAAACGGCAATATTGCGAAATTATACTAAAATCAACTTTCCTTATTCGTTAATCACCTATTAAAACCTACCGGGAGCAAGAAATTTGTTGATTCAATTTTCCTTGTTCTCAAGAAGGTCCTTAACAGTTCTCCTCACTACAAATTAAAATTGGTTGTTATTAATAAGGAGTTAATTTACTAGGTCAAGGATTCCCTCTTCAAGAGGTAGCCACTACTAGTGATTGATGATGTTAGTTCGAACAAAGTTAAAGTGACTTTAAGGGTCCCTCAAGGTATCGTTATTGGGTCATTACTTTTCTTGCTATACATCAACTACATGACTACGTCAACGAGAATACCATTAATGTAAGAATATTCTCGGATGATTAAGTAATATAGAGGAATTTTAAATCAGGGAAATCAGATTCCTATAAGGAAAAATGTGGTCGTTATATGAAAGAGGTGCATAAGCTTGAATGCTGAATTCGATGTAAGTAAACGCTCGGCAGTCAAAATTCTGAAAGATGCTCGCAAGGATTTCCTTCTTAAAACAAATGAACTTAACATGAATTTCTTTGATTAAGATGTATATCTTGCGATCAATCTCACGAGCAACTCATAGCTCGTAAATTCGTAAATCTGAAATTAAAGCTTTTAAAAAAACTCAGCTTTATGAAGCATATTAAAGTTAGATGCGATGAAAAGAAAAGGAAGTCATGGATTCTGCGGATGAAACCTATACCCGAACTTAAGAAGATGTATTGTATGACGATGCCTTTTGTAAAGAAAATTCATGATAATACATCAAGTGTGTTAAAAATACTCTTCGAAACGTGTTGGAAATACGTAAAGGAAAGGAAATTAGAAGGTAGGTTGCGATCACTAATAATATTAGGATGAAAGATTGATACGAATAACCCCCTGGTTTTGTTTCATAGAGTGACTTAGGAAATGTGGAAAGGCGAATTATTTCAGGTAATTTACAAGAGGGGAATAATTGCGTGTATATAAGGAAAAATGACCACCTATTTTAGTAAATTAGTATAATTTCCAAACTTCGGTGCGGAACCCGAGGGAAAAACCCTAGAGGGGAAAAGGTGAGCCATATATTGCGCAACGATGGCCAGGATATAGGAATGATTAGGAGTCAACTAGAGGCCACATCTTTTTTTCTCTCCTCTGATTAGGTCAACTACAGTTCACGTTGGTTTTCCTTTTTGTGTTCTTTCCTTTTCCTCTTCAAATATTCCTCTATTTTCTTCGGGTTCCTTTTACACTAATCCTATGGATAGAAAATAAAAGTAATCTACAATAATACAGTAGGAGTGGTTGAATGTTCACTTTTAGTGGTTGTCAACTGACCTGCGGGCCATATATTGAACAACCCTGCAATGTACTGTTGATTTTCATTACTGATATTCTTTGAGGTGCTTCCTTATGTATCAAGGAAGTTTATGATTACAGTGAGGCTATAGAGAAAAATTGGAACGATTTCGAAGGATAGTCAGCCGTAAAAATGTTTTGTGACCGGAGATTGAACCTGTATTCCATACTAGACAGGCTTTACTTTCACGGATTTTACGATTCGTTTTTTGGTTTTATTTTCAAGAATGAAAGAGTGAGATTACCACAACAATGTTAGCCACTCATTTTTATGTCATTTTATATCCATGAGTTTATTCTGGGAGTTGCACAAACTGAGAAGTTAATTTTAGTTTGGGAAAAAGAAATTTGTCTTTAAATGTAAAAAAATATTCTTTCCACATTTTGGAATAGATATATTAACACATAATGGTAATTTTTCACGAGAACGGAAAAGTTTCAACTGTCTACATTTAATTAATAATAAAATATAGACTATTGCGGGATTCTATAACCCTACCCTTGAAGTAAAACTGCAACATAACGAACGACTTTTTGCTAAGGAAGTTTCAAAAAAATTGTTAATAAGAATCCCCTTGTAATATAGAGTTAGTGAGCATAAAGAATGGAAACTAATCTAGCAAAACATTGAATAGCCACCGGCGTGCTGCAAAAAGTGCAGCGAATCTTTACCATGGCTATGAATTTTAATTAGCATGAATCAGCCCTGAGGTAGCTTTCTCTTCACAAGTAACAAAAAAAGGGTAGAGCATACATTTTCAATCGTCGCTAACTAGGAAGGGTCACCACCTTTATCGTAGATTACGAGCTCTTGATTAGAACGAAGTGAGACTACACTCGACTTCCCACGGCTTTTCTCTAGGGGTATCGATCCTAGTTCGATAGATACCGGGCGTCAGGTAAATAAATTTCCGATAACTCACTCCCTCTTCAAGTGCCGTATTTATAGAGAGGCACCATAAGGATTTTCGTGGAAAAGGGCGTGTCACATATGCGTGGGTGTGGGATAGAGTCATTCTCACGCTCTAGCGCTGTTTTCTCGGCTTAGGAGCTTCGTCTTGGGGTAGTAGTTAAGAGACAGACATCACTGTATATTTTAAGCTTTGGTTCTTTAAGAACTCCGTTCTTGATTAAAGGTTAATCTATAATCTCGAAAAATGCAATCGAAGGCCTGGAAGGAATCCTCAAAGGAAAAATAAATAAATTCTTAAGGAGTAATTTAAATAGCTACAGTATTTGGATGTTCTCAACTATTCTCGCAATCTGTTAGGCTAAGCATTTTGTGTGAATTGTAAAAAATTACAATATTTCCATTTTTTGGTTTCATTTTTTATTTTAAGGAATTTTAAAAATCCAATGGGAAGTCTGTTATGTGCTAATTAGTTTATTGCACATACGATAATAACGTTAACAGGAATTGAATTCTAGCATGGGATTCATATACCGTCCTTACTTCACAGATTTCCGAAATATACGTAAATACACGAGTAAATACAAAAATGTGATTAAAACCTAAATTCGATGTTCGGTAATTGAAATTTTGGTAGATATCCCTCAAGATTTACTCTAATAAAGCAAATTACATGAATTTCTTCGATTAAGTTGTATACGCTCGATATGCATAGAGGCACACACCAAGACTTTCGTGACTAGGAGAATAATTTTCTGATGTATGGAATAAGTTAGATGCGAAACAACGAAAACATGTATCGCAGTTCATTCATGACCTCTTTCTAGAAGTATGAGTGAATTTTTTAAATGTGAAATTCTGCTTAATTATTTCTTAAGAGATCGAAATAATATGATTTTCGTGAAAGGTACACATTTTTATTCGGAAAACTAGTCCAAATTATTTTTAAAAGTATTTTATAGCAGTTATGCATCTAAAATATTCGTACTCTCATTTTGATTACATCTCACTTGAATATTTAGTGTTAGCCGTTGCACATCAAAGTCAAAATTACCTTCCTGCATTCGTAATAGAGATTTTTATCTCGTGCGTTTTTAGTGCAACTTACGATCTTAAATTCCACGTTTTTCTACCGAATGAAGCTTGGGTCGATACGTTCGATGATCAAAATCAATTAGTATCTTTCCCTCCATGAAGCAAGCTCCTCTTAATATTTAGAGATCGCCTACTCTTAAATCTCTTCGTTTGCTTCGTTAGAACTCGCGAAATCTCACGGAACTCGCATCCGTCTTGTTTTTCTCCCCTGGAAAAAGAAAAGAATCAAAACAGCTCGTACAAACTTAAGCTCTGTAATCTTCGCATGGCCGATGAATGGCCATACCGGCGGAATTGGCCGAGATACGTGGCGACGCCAAAAAAAAAATAAATAACTTCGCATGTGGAGCAAGAGCAATCGAAAACTTCCTCGGATTAGTTCCTCTCTCCTGCAGAAATAAGTTGTCGTATTCCGGCCGGGTGTTTCGCGAGAGATAACATTCTTTCTCGGCGCGTTTTTTATTTCCTACGTGGATAACTAACTCGGCACAGCTACGCTTTTAATTGAACGTGCGATGTCTCGATGCTCCAGCCGTCGACGAAGTTCGCTTCGTACGTTGCGAAAAAAAGGTTTATTAACTTCGCTCCAACACGCCGTCAGTCCGACGTGGGGCGAGCGTAACGTGCTGGCGCTCAAGGAATTTCCGCCGTGTTTCTTTCCAACGGATGAGGATCGAGAAATTACTGCTCTTTTTCGAAAGCGAGGATTTTTTCGCTCCGTCCGGGAATGATATGCCTTATCAGTTTTTTCGTTCGTTCGCACATGCATTTTTGAAGTCTGATTATTTTCGCCTGTTTGGAAACAAGCAGGATTTGCGGTCGGAGATGTTGGACTTGGGGACGAATGTATGGGATTAACTATGGCTGGGAGGACAAGATTAGTTATGAAAGACTTAAATTGAGATGATTCTGCGGGAAATTAATCCATCATATCATACCGAAAAACAAAAGAGACAAAGAAATAAGATTTTCGATCCATGAAAGCTGAAGTGTTTTTGAGATTTAAGTGTGACTTGGGAACCACATCAACGTGTTTCTGTCCTGATTATAATAGTTTAAGTCAAATAAAGATGTTTGATGTGACAAAAACCATCGTTTTTGAGTAGGAATATTATATTTTAGAAGTGAATTCGGTTTAGTTCAACGTAAACTTACATCACGAAATGATTTTTTTTATTTGAAAACTTTTCGACGCAGTTTCCATATAATTTATTCAACCTTTTTTGAAAAGTACTCCTTTTACAAACAATCATTAATGGTTTATGGACCAACTTCTGATTTGTACTAAGCTAATGTTTGTATCGTAATACGAAAGCAAACAATTGAGTTAGTCTTGGCACATGTATATATTTGTGTGTGTTAGTAGTAGATTTAGTAAGAAATATCCCTAAGGATTATCTACCACTGGTAGATGATTGGTTACTTAATCAAAACATGCGTATCGATTCTTGCAAAGAAGCCTTAAAGAGTAGATTAAAGTAATGGACGTTTCCCTTGCTACAGCATTGTGTGGGTCTTTCTACCAGTCATAATCAACCTCCATGCTTTCCTTCAATCCCTTTTCTTCTCTTCCAACTTCATTACCTTTATTAAATTCAACTTTTTTATACACACTGAAGGTATATTTTTAAAATTTTTCTTTGCTCCTATTTGAAAATATTCTCGTTTTTAATTTTATTTTTAGGCATGAAATCTAAAATTAAAAATAAAATCAACTGATTGGCGGGTCACTTTGTGGTATTCCATGACAATATGGAAGAAATAAACAGGAACCACTTTTCGAAAATGAACCTAGTTCCTAATTTTTTTAAAATAACTAAGAAAAATACCACATACAGAATACAAATTATTAAAATTCACGACATGTTTCGACCGGTAAGCGTCATCCTCAAGTCGTGAATTTTAATAATTTGTATTCTGTATGTGGTATTTTGCTTAGTTATTTTAAATAAATTAGGAACTAGGTTCATTTTCGAAAAGTGGTTCCTGTTTATTTCTTCCATATTGCATGAAATCTATATATTTCGTTATACATAACTTAGACTTAGCTCATCTTCAGTACTTTATAGATATTTATTCTCCTATGTAATTATCTGATCCAGCTTTTTATTTTAACATACCTTCCAAGCATATTTCTCTAAGATTGCATGGCATATTTTTCGAAAAGTAAGTAGTATGTATATTTGCATAGAAATTAATATAGCTACTATGCTTGCATGAATCTTACTAATATCTGCTATGTAAATAGTGGTAAGAAATACCTACTAGAGATCACGATTTTCCTGAAATTTTTGTAGCTGAGAGAGGGCTATAATTTTTCCGATGTCTGGTTGAGAAACTTGGACTCGTTCTACAGCAATGTATATCTTTTTACTTTGAAATTTTATTTCATTAATCACACCCCATGTTTATAACTTTAGACCTTGGCGAAAACGAGAAGGCGAGAACTTTAAAATTTGTAAAAGAGCAAAAAATAATAAGTATAGGAATAAGCGCGGAGGGCTTTTTTCCATACAGTATTTGACACCAGTTGTCGAAGGTATCAGCTCTTATTCTTACTTCAAAAACTTCTTTCCTAATGGAGAGAATATTGATGTTTCCCAAGTAATCTGTTTCGTTACGATTTTTAATTAGTGGAAGATTTTTTTCTACGCTTCGCTGTTGAGATTTCAGTGTTAATTAATTACGAGGGCTGTTCAAAAAGTTCCCGAACTTTATTTATTACAACACAAATAATTCACTTAAACATTATTGCTTCGGGTCTCCTTCAAAGTACTCCCCACCCTAGTGTATACACTTATCCCAACGGTATTTCCACTATTTAAAACAGTCTTGGGACGCTTCTTTCGGATTGTTCATAAGCTCCTCCGTCGAATTTTTCTTTATTTCTCGAATGGCGGCAAATCTTTTTCCTTTGAGCGGGGATTTTAGCTTTGGGCATAGGAATAAGTCACATGGAGCCAGGCCTAGTGAATAGGGTGGTTAGAGAAGCACAGTGGTCTTGTTTTTGGCTAAAAATTCACGAGTTACTCGAGTTGCTCCCGGTCTGCCGTCATCAGGCGAGGCACGAATTTGGGCATGACTCGATGCATCCTCAATTTTTTTAGTTATGATTTCGTAGCAGAATCAATCGGGATGCCACACTCTTCTGCAAGCTCCCTGACATTCAAACGTCAATTTGCACTAACGAGATCGTTCACTTTTTCGATGTGGGGGTCATCTTTGGACTTCCGGAACGCTCGTCGTCTTCGTCCGTTTTTGAACCGTATAAACCACTCATAACACGCGGTACGTTCCATAGCATGCTCACCAATAGTCTTTGTAATCAAATCAAACGCTTCCGTGAAAGATTTGCTCAGTTTCACGCAGAATTTTACAGAAGAACGCTGCTCCTTCAAAGAGCTCATTTCCGCGGACCCGATTTTTCGCCGCACTCTACGATCACCTGTTCACGTAAACATCCGTAACTAATGAACAAAGCAAGATATCGACAAAGTGATTGAAGGTAGTTATTTGGGAAGCTTTCGCGGATACAACGCCTATAGGCAGATAAAAAAATAACCAACTGGAGGCACACTATAAAAAAAGTTCGGGAACTTTTTGAACAGACCTCGTAGTTACGGCTTCGAAATCTTACGCTCTGCGGTTGAAATGTAGCCTAACGAGATGAAATGTAGAGAAGATTCTCGAAAGTTAGGAAAGAGCCAAACTATTTTAATAAAGATTTCACCGAACGTTCCATCATCGAATTTAAATTGATTCTTCTCGAGCAACTTGAATGAACCAACTCAAGCGAATCTCAATTTTACCGCAAGTTACACTGGTGAAGATGTAAAAACTTTAACATTCGCGTGAGAGTTTTTGCACGCCATTCGCAAATTCACCGGAGAACTACGCCTTTAATCTCGGTTCATTAGTCCGCGAGATTTTTCCAAGAGAATCGTCCAGAGTTCCGCGAAATTTCTTTGATGTATTTTCCTTGAGACAGGAAGAAATAGCAACCTGTTATTCCTTCTCAGTTTTGATAGCGGGCGTATTTCGGGAGAATGTCTTGCAAAATGCGGGGAACAAAAACCTTTTCTAGTAATGGTTGAGTGAAAGGGAGAAAGCCTCAAGTTAAAGAGTCGAAACAGATGTCTGGGAAGTGAGTGTAAGTGCGAGTACTTTTCAACGTAAAAGAATGCAGTGATATGATGTGGATCAGAATATACTTTTTCAACATCCTTATTGTTGATTGTATTTTAAAAATCTGCTAATATTTTTGGAACATATTCTGTTTGCGATTTCAGCTAGTTTTTAATATTACTCTTAACATTCGGAAAATATTTTTACTTACACCTCAAATTTCGAGAAACAAGTTAAATATGAAGTTTACTGTTGAGTTTTAGACTTTTATATAAAGGATTATTAAAAATTAAATATTGATTGATTTGTCCGTCCTTAAATTGTTATTAGTAAATCTTTAATTTTAATTAGCTATTTTTTAATTAGCTTATCATTTAATAAACACAATGAAATAGCTATAGCAAAAAACAGAAAAATATAAATTCACTACATGTAATTTTTAATTATATTTAATTATAATATCGTTTTGCTATCTTTTAAGATAAACTAATACTGTTCATTATTATTCAAATTTATATATATATATATATTATTTACACTTATTTTTATATCTCAATAAAAGTGATATCTTAGTTTCAATTAATATGAATTGTTTTGTAAGGTTTGTTTCATTTAAATGTATTTAAGAAGCTCAGTACCAGGATAAGCGAAGTTGTAGGAGGTTATCTTCGATAGATTGAATATGAATTCAGCAATGTTCTTTGCTCAGTTCATCTATATTCAGTCATGCACATCTTACTAGATATGATATTGTAACTAACTAAGTATGATATTCATCATTTTCAATGAATAGTATGCATGAATTTTATCTATATAATAAATATATATAACGCACCATTTTACAGCTGTCCCTAAGAAAGCGGAAACATTTCCACAAAGTATTTATTTTTATCTAGTTTTAAATATGGGTAAGGGACACAAAATGGCAAACTTTGCAGGTGAAAATTAGCTGGCCGATGTTTACTCGCCCGCACGTACGTTACCGTTCATGCAAACATTTAAGACGACCTTCAGTCAACTTTTTCCGAGCAAGAGTTTCATTCGTGACGCTTGTCGCCCACTTTTGGTAACTTGGTAATTGGAAATGTCGGACGATGCAGTTTATACAAGGGGGAAAAGGTATACCAGCGACCTTTCCGGAAATTCTTCGGTTGACTCATTTCAAGGGAGACAAAGTCGCTTTTCCGGGAACTTGGCGTTATATTTGAAATCTGTTGACGGAATCTGAAAAATGTCGGAGACGTGTCTGCCAGAGTCGTGCGCACATTTTCCGCTTGTTTCACACAATGGTTTGTCCCTAGAAAAGGCGATACACGGATGAATCTCGTTTTATATCCACTTGGTTTTAAATATGGAGAGAAGCTCGCTACTTGGAAAGAGCCGCTAAATATATGGAGGAATTGAATGGTACTAATATATACTACTATATAATATAATTGAATTTTTAAGTTTAAAAAAAATAAACGAAATACTGGCTCAACCATCCGTCTCAATTTATAGTACAATTCTACAGTTATTAATTAAGCCAAATACTATAAAACCTACGATTTAAATTTGCAAAAATTTGCCGATAACATGTTCTTAACGAAGATTTATTCTATATAATAATAATAATAATTCGTCTCAGGGCGAATTTTGGTCAAGGCTGACCACTCTTGCAATTAACCCATATTTTTTTCTTTCTTTTTATATTTTTAATATTTTTTTTCTCTTTCTTTCTAAATACAACGATCACAAACAACCATTCCCTAACCGGAAAAATCCGATTAGCCGGGATTCGAACCCGGGACCGTGTGGTTGGAGCGTTAACGCGCAAGCACGCTAAGCACTCGGCCACCACGGCCGGTGATTATATAAGATTACAATGTACTATATAAACAGAAATATTTGCTCATGCAGCATTCGGAGTTATGAAAAATTGATTTCATATGACTGCAAGGTGTAACTGGATAATATAAACGCTTAAAACACAAGAAATGCATTAATTGTAGTTGTGAATAAAAAATTGCTATGCGATCTAAGGATAGAGAGAAGTTGGTAAATCGGAATGAAAATATATAAACTATAAAAAAAAATCAATAAAGTTTGGGAATTACGAAAAAAGTGGTTTAGGCAACACCTGGCGAAGTTATGTCATTGACGAGTACAGGTGGAGTAGGGGATTGCCTGGTGGGGTGATGTACGGTGGGGACTTGTCCCCGGGACCGCTACGGTAGCCGAGAAGGCCTACCAGGAACCCTGAAAAAACTTGTGCGACTGAGGGGGAATGTTTATGGGAAGATGTACATATTTTATTTATGTAAATTGTTTTGTTTGTGGGAAAATTTGTATTGTTTTGTGGGAAATTATCATTATTATTGGGTTGTATTGGTATTTTTAACTTATTATGTTTTTAGGATGTTTGTTTAACTTAGTATGTAGTTGCCACCAGACTATATGTCTAACTGTAACTGTTCAATTAATAATAATAATAATAATAATAATAATAATGTCTTCGAGTTCTTCTGTTAATATTTTTGCGAATCATTTAAACATATTAACTACGCAAAAATATATGAACTTAAGGTAAATCAAATGACTTTGATCTGACCGACATCGAATTTATGGGGATTTGTGCTCAAATCAGAAGTACAAAACGAAAATCACATAAGTTAGGTTTCAATTATGGAAGAAAATAAGCAATAGCATTACCTGTTATATTAGACAACTACGATGAAATTATAGATATATCTAAAATTTACATTATATCATTATTATTCTTTTAGTATCTCTTCACGTCAAAACACCCGAACGCAACCTGAACGTAACAAAGAATGAAATTTAGTAAAATATTGGAACATACATATATCTAGTAAAATATATGATACCTCTTCTTTAATACATATCATTCCGCATTTGAATAATTAGACAATCTTCTTCAACTCTCGAAGTATCTCTTCTTGTAAAGGCAAATGTCTTTTGAAAGATATATTCAAATTAGTCTTTATGTCGGTATTTCTTCTGGTTAGTAATGGGTTAATTCTCGGAATGATTCATATGATCTAATTTTTTGTGATAAGTTATACTTGTAGCTTTTGCTACCTTATGATAACTATCTTTGAATTGATTAATTCCTTCTATGGTAAACAAGAAACGATAATCATTAGTTTCTCTGATGTGAGTTATCATCTTAAAAGCAAAACTCCATTTTCGGGTTGTTTCTTTGTTTTCTGCTCTTCTCCAATTCCCTTGACTCCGATTTCAAGCGATTCCCTTCACTTCTGTCTTTTGCTCCTGAGTTATGTTCTCATTTCTTCCATTGGGTGTATAACTTACTTTCCCTGTCAATGAAATACGATATACTCTTGCTGTGGAATCAGAATTAATGAACACATTTCAGCCTTTTTACGTCTTCTAGTCTATTACCTTAAAAAGTCGGAATTTTGGGTAAATATTCAGATTGAAAAAACCAAAGAATGTTACGTTTTAGCGCCTCTGACGTATTCTCAGGAAGAGATGCCCTACCTCCGGTCATAGCAGCCCCGAAATATTATGAGAATTTTTCAAAAGCAATGAAAAATAAATGCCTAAAATATTATGCATGAAATACTTCTTTTAACAAATTGAAATTGAATATATGTACAATTTACATATATTCAAGTTCAATTTTTACATTGTACATACTTTGAATCTCAAGCTTTCCTATATGTAATAACGTATCATTCATATTCGTTAAATGAAAATACATTTGATTCTTCAATCGCTAGCTAAATCATATCATAACCAATTAACTCAAGCGATAATAAGGTGAACTGTTTCATATTTTATTAAAATTAAAATTGCATGGAAACAAAAGCTGTATAGAAAACGTGCTATATCGTGGATTAGTTGGATTTTTTTCTTTACTTGTAATCGATCACTAAGTTGAAATAAACATTTATATGTTTATTATGCTGCAAATAGAATCTCTTCTGGTGGCAACTCCAACCATTGTCTATGAAAACTTAATTCAGTCCCTAATCTCTCACACCTGCCGTCACATACAGACAAACAATCCAGAAATATCATAACAGAACCCACAGAAAGTATTCGAACACCACAATACTACAATAAAGCCCAATTTACAGAAAATCTTCCTGGTGCCCCCAACAAAATATGTAAACCACAATTAAATGAGGTTTTATACATAATGTTTTAGATTTTAAAAGTTATTGCTTAGAAATATGTGATTCAAAAAGCTAAAACCCCTATTAACATCTGCCATGACCGGAACGCATTTTTGCAGTCTTTATCTTTTCAACTCACAAGTTTTATTTTACTCAAACGGAATATATATTCGTTTAGAAGCCTCTTTTTTATTTGATTAAAGACATTACGAGATTTATTTTGATAAATTCACTATCCAAGGATATTCAATGAACGAAACTCACGCGCATCTAGAGATTAAGTATAAATACTATGGTGACAGCAACGTAGACGGTAAGCTTGGTTTAACTGACTCAAGAATCTTGGCAGGTAATTTGATATAGCCATGGCTCCCTTTCATAAGATTTATTATATGGCCGCGGGTTTGACCCTTCTCCATGTCAATTTCGGATGAAATATGGGGTTCTTAATGGATTATTATCTCATATACAATATTTGCACATTTATTAAATTGCTTTAATTAAGAATAGCCAAGTCGATGTAGAATACATAGTAGCTATTGTTAATTTTGTCAGTGTTTGTTTCTTATACTGATGTTAATTATTGTTTCCCTTATTTTATACTTGTGTTCATCTTCAATTTAATATTTTTATGTAACGGGACGTGTTTCACAGTATATATTTAGAATTAAATTACATTAGTACAGCGTTTAACATATCACATCCATAGCATGTATGAAATTACACGTTGTATATTATGAATTATCTATTCGTAATAATATATTAACAAGTACGTACTGTTAATTGTGGTTCTCTTCTTCTTTGAAGACGGAAAAACATTGCTTAACATCCGACTTAAGTCACACCAAATTAGGTTGTCTTGTAAGTATTTTTTTAATGCTCGTAATTAACGATTTTAGTATTTCCATTTTTGTTTATCAGTTATAAGTCAAAATTAGTGTATATTTCACAGTTTTGGTTCGATTCGAAGATATAAGAAGATTCGAGGAACATATTTTGTATATAACATATAATAACATTTTGCGGAATAGGCTTGTGGCATAATAAAATAGTTTTCCTTTCAAAAAACGGCGAGTATAACGTTACCGTACCTACTCATGTCTCCAAATTCCCAAACAAAGGATCGCTCCACTCGGTTTCTCCGCACTGAAGAGGAAAGCGAAAACAAGGGCGCGCTGTCTTCAAGGAATCGCGTTTTCCCTTTAATCGACTCCCCTTCATTTCATAGCCCTCGCTTTTGTTTAATCTTCATGTATGTAAAGAACCTCGCGTCCTGTCCTTCCTCGCATGAAAAATAAGCGTAAAAAGGCGTCTGTTTACGCTCCACTCTCGCCATAGCTCTTTCCACATGACTCGTTCCAATCTCTCCCTCGGAAATTCGTTCGACGATCTCGTGTTTTTTTGCATATTTCTCCTCTCCATCTTTCATCTCCGCATCCATTTTTTCCCTATGCGCCGTGAATCACAGAAGAACGCACATTATTATCCGGATGGTGACTACGAAGTCTGCATTGATAATAGAAAAATCGAACAAGTATGCCTGTGCAGGATGGCCAACTGCTCGGATGAAAACGGAGGTTTTTGAGTTTACGGGATTATTTGCGCGCAGTGTTTACCCTACTTTTGAGATGGGTTCGTTATCGAGTTGATTCCTCGGGATTTCGTGATATCAACAATCAAAGGAAGTATAAGGCTTATTATGATGACATCCTTGGGGGGTGTAATAGGCATATCAAGTAAAATTATTGTTACCTCGTATAACAAAAGCAATATATTTTGGAATTAAATTCCTTAGCCATGATATGACTTATAATTGGGTTGTATATATCTTAAAATAGAAAAATATTGCCTTAAGCCACCATTTTCTATTGCAAGTAAATTAGAATTTGCATTCAATTCTTTTAGATGGGAAAAATTTTTCTCATCTCATCATGAATAAGTTCCACCAAATATCGCCTGAACTAATAAATCTTACTAAATTTTTTTGATAAATATAATCAATTTTGGAAGGCTTTACTACGTGGAAATCCAAAACAAGTAATCTAAGAAATAAAAATTCACAATATTTTTTTCCACAGTATAAATATGATACTGTGGAAAAATATACAATTACAATTTCACAGTATTATACTAAGAAATATATAAATTTCCACAGTATTAATATTATACTTTAGAAAAAAGATTTGTGAATTTTTATTTCTAAGATTACTTTTCATTTATTCTGAATGACCGCGTGTATTTTTGTACAAACGCACCTTATTGGCCGCATTTTAATGCCAACCATGACTTTGAGAAACAATGCAAATACATACTTATGCTCTAACCGGAACTCTAACCGGGGTCCATGCGTGGTTTTGAGTGCTCAATAGCCCACGACTTGTCATTGAAACTTTATCCAGATATACTGTAAGGCTGTGTTAAGACGCTTGTCAGTGGACCTAATGGAATTCAATACTCAAGAGGATTTCGGATACAACGTTGTATCCAAAATGGGTGGGACGAAGGCACTTTGCTGCCCACTGTTACGAAAGTTCCTCTTTAGGATGACATTAAGATGGTTCGTTTGTACCTTTAACTAACATTCATATCAGTTAACTTCAGCTGATAGCAGAGGAAGCATGGGTAGAGTGTACAAATCAAGCATGTACTGTAAGAGAACACCATTCATTCTAAGAAAATGGTGTCTATTTATTAGGTGGTTTATATTGGAAATTTCAAACTTCTTGTAACTTGAGCTTACGTATTATATTCAACTTATAATTATTTAGTCTTTAGAGAAGGGGGTCTAAAAACTTCAAGAACGAAATTCAATCGCAAGACTATATCGAATTTCATCGATAACATTGAAAAAATATTTTGAAGTGATTTGTTTTTTCATTTTATCGCTCGATATCGATTCACTATAATTACTCATGCTATCTCGAACAATTGTTCTGAATCGCTAGTAATAGAATCCTAGCTTATTATTTGGCTATTGAAGAAATATAGGTTTCATAACCTTGAAACTGCTGTTAGTCTCATACGAAAATAACAGAAGATTCCTAAAGCATATATTAAATCAGGGACAACAGCTAAGAAATTCATTGCGATCGAATGCCTGCTTTAGGTGCGATAACAATTTTTCTTCACGCCTAGATTTAGGCGAGACTATACAGCCGTAGGAAATCTCTTGTTGATTTACCTTGAATTCCATAAAAATAAGGCACAGGCTTAGGAGATGTTTGTATCTCTCTCCTTTCCTCGTTGGTTATGCCAAAGAAATCGTAGCTAAAAATAACACGGCTTCATTCATAAAAGGGATTCCAACCTGAATCTCGGATTTGTTTGGATTGATGATATTCCGAGCTTGATACGGAATTCCGAATGTTTTCTAAAATGCGGAATGTAATCGAAAACGTGATGAGAGGAGGATATTATGTTTGGCAGGGATAAGCAAAGATAAATTTGGTTACCTGTACGGAAGCGTGTTCGCGTAGAATGTACTTCCTAATGTAGTGTTTGAAGTTGGACTTCTTTGAAAGTAAGCAAATATGGTTTACGTGTGATGTAGGAGTTCGTATAAAATGGAAGTTTTATGGGCAACGCAGTACGGTGAGGTCTTCAGCAACTGTAAATCGTTGCATTGAGCGAGGGAGTCAAATCCTTATATTTTACATGGAAAATGGAACATCATTGTTCTCTTGATCCCACTTTTATTATTGGCATAATATATACATATATATGGCGAGTATATTAGATTCCGGAGGAGAGACCTATGTTGCAAGAAATGGGTGAATAGGGTATTGTATTCGTAAAAATTCCCTGTATGTGTGGTTACATAGATTCAGGATAAGCAATATAGGTTGCCTGTGTCACAGGATACACGTAATCGTCCATCGAATGTAACAAACAAAGGGTGTCTAGCTCTTTATGGTTCACAAATTTCTATTAATTATCCGGTGACCCCTAATCTTCATCAATAAAATAAGTTATCAAATGAAACAAAGAACAAAAACGCAAGTGGTAGAAATGTTCCAATACTGAAAAGCAGATAAATGTCGCTTAAGCAACTACATTTGGAATACTTTGATAGAAAAATGCACAATAGGCTTTCAAAGATGAATAGTGCATAATGTGGGCCAGTGGCTGTATACGTGCTCTATATATAAATATGTATAACAGCGCTTTTTAAAATACATACCAGTCACCGTTCTCAATATAAAGGCTACCTGTACTTCCAGGAGGCAAGGGTTCATTAGGCAGGATCCCAGCAGTAGTTGCGGTTATGACAAAAACCTGATACGCAAATCCAAAGAATCTGCGGTAAGGCAAATGAAATCTCATGTTCGTAAAGTATGTTGACACTGAAAGTGATAAAAACAAAGTGACGCTGCATTTCTCTCTATTCTATCTCTCTCTATGTTGCTTGGGATCATATGGGTAAAATTTTGCATGAAACTCGAGCAGATACGATCTAGGTTTGTGAATTTGGTTAAATCTCTATTATCATAAAGCAAGCAATGCTAAAAGTCTCTAAGCTAAGTCGAAAGAATGCACTTTGGTAAAATTAGGAGGTAGGCTGCGGTTATTAAGCACAGTCAAAGGAAATGCTTAAAGCTAAGGAAGACAATAGATACGAGGTCTGTTCAAAAAGTTCCCGAACTTTTTTTATAGTGTGCCTCCAGTTGATTATTTTTTAATTTGCCTGTAGGCGTTGTATCCGCGAAAGCTTCCCAAATAACCACCTTCAATCACTTTGTCGATATCTTGATTTGTTCATTAGTTACGGATGTTTATGTGAACAGATGATCGTAGAGTGCGGCGAAAAATCGGGTCCGCGGAAATGAGCTCTTTGAAGGAGCAGCGTTCTTCTGTAAAATTCTGCGTGAAACTGGGCAAATCTTTCACGGAAACTTTTGAGTTGATTACCAAGGCTATTGGTGAGCATGCTATGAAACGTACCGCGTGTTATGAGTGGTTTATACGGTTCAAAGACGGGCGGCAAGCAGTGGAAGACGACGAGCGTTCCGGAAGACCATCAACGTCCACAGATGACCCCCACATCGAAAAAGTGAACGATCTCGTTCGTGCAAATTGACGTTTGACTGTCAGGAAGCTTGCAGAAGAGCGTGGCATCCCGATTGGTTCTGCTACGAAATCCTAACTAAAAAAATTGAGGATGCATCGAGTCGAGGACAAATTCATGCCTCGCCTGATGACAGCAGACCAGGAGCAACACGAGCAACTCGTGACTTTTTAGCCAAAAACAAGACCACTGTGCTTCTTCAACCACCCTATTCACCAAGCCTGGCTCCATGTGACATTTTCCTATTTCCTAAGCTAAAAACCCCGCTCAAAGGAAATAGATTTGCCACCATTCGAGAAATAAAGAAAAATTCGACGGAGGAGCTTATGAACAGTCCGAAAGAAGCGTCCCAAGACTGTTTTAAATAGTGGAAATACCATTTGGATAAGTGTATACGTTGGGGTGGGGAGTACTTTTAAGGATACTCGGAGCAATAATTTGTAAGTGAAATATTTGTGCTGTAATAAATAAAGTTCGGGAACTTTTTGAACAGCCCTCGTATAGTGTGTTCTCTCTGTAAGTTTGATTAATCTGAAATTAAACGTAGTAGAAACTACGTAAACGCAAAAACAAATGAGAATTCTTTCTTTCCGAGCTCATTCGGTTATTTGTAAAATATAATTAGTTTATTTACCCCATCTATATATTACAGATTGGCGGATTACAGCAAATTATCATTTACGAAGATGTAAAATGAGTTTGACGTATTTTAGCTAGGATGTAGATGTAGAAACGCTGTTATTTTTAAGAATTATTTCGATAACACTCATTTATATTACATAGCACATATAACTCATATCACTAGATGATGTATCCCACTGTAAAATATCTTTTCGCAACACTCATTTCAACTTTCATTCTTTTCATTCCTGATATTTTTTTCTAGGTCGTATTCATTCTCTTTCGTTATTTTTTCTCTTGTTGAAGTAATCTTCGATGACATTTATTTACGTTAGCACAAAAGATATTTTTATTTATAGAGGAACTTTATATCCCCGACCGATTCTTTCCTTTCAGTAGATTTGAAAATACTAGAGCTGCGATCAGTGAAACACACATGCCCATTGAAAGGAAAAAAAGTAGGATTGGGTGTAATTTTGCTTGAGAAATCTCTAAGGCATTTCCACTGCCTCATCCTATCCTTCTCTATATTCTGACTTTGGGGATCGTTCGTTCTCTTCTGATTATTTCTCACTTTTTTTCATTTGCCGTGCTTTTGATTTTCTCTTCTACCTTTGCTACGGCTTCATTTCTGCCGAAGTCTTCAATTTTAGATTGCTTTCGGTTGATGTTTTAACTTTATGCTTCTCTTCGCGTTTATAACGTTCGTAGTTTGATCTTGTCCTCCGATAATAAACTCATACCTCGACGAAAATTCTTTTTTCGAAGCACCTTGTATCTAGAAAACCGAAATGCCGTTACATTATGAAGAAATTTGGGCAAGTTTTTATCGGATTTCATAAAGGAGATTTCTGTCAAAATTTAATAGTAACGCACAGACTCTGTGACAGAGTCTGTGCGAACCTGATGATGGTTATACACCGAAACCGGTAGTTTGCAAATAAAACATTATGTGGAAAAGTAAACATCAGCTTTCAATTAGTTATTTCCACCACATCACGGCCGAGACCATTGAGTATATTAATAGTAACGTATACACCCAAGTAAAGGAACACTTTGTTCATAGTAAGTCTAGGTTAAAAAGCAGGATGCGTCTTGTAGGAAGATGTAGATTTTCTAGAAATTTATTGTGAAAAAGCAAGATAATAAAAATGTCCTCAATTTTCGTTGCACTCATTGTTGGAGCGGTTGAAAGGCTTAGGGCGTTCTTATGCTTTTTTCTTGTTTCTTACCATAACGAAATTATAAATTTAAGAAATATCTCACAAGTACTTCCACTATATCGAATTGTGGGGAAATATGTATGCTGTATATAAGTTCATTAAAAATTGTAGGATGCATCTCCAAAATCTTGCCGCAACTCCATTGCCGTGTCTTATATTCGGATGAATAGCATCGCATATGTATAATAATTAACGACATCAAGGCCTTCAGACTTATTCAGCCTTACAGTGGATTAAAAAAAAATTCATTTCTCTTAAGCCTTTAGAAATATACTCATACCCAAAGCTTAATACTTTCAAAAATAACTAACTACAGCCGTGCTGTACGTCAAAATGCACTAATCCTATTTGTCATCATTATGTTCTTAATTCACATAGTTATAATCTTGAAAAAGGCTGGATTGTGGGCAAGAAACGAAATTGACGACGCATGCAAACTTCGTTCTCGGAAATAAAACCACCAGTTTGAATGAACTGAATGTTGAAATTTACTTGAGCACACTTCTTTGGAGTAATGGACATACTTTTACCACAAAGAATACTTTGCTACTTCTACTGGAAATGTTTATGGATGAGGATGCAACCGATTCCTAATAATATTTGGAGTAGAAAAAAAAATACTTTCTGCATCTACGTGTTTTCGTTTCACTGTCTGAGGTGGTCTTTAATCTAAGCCAATGTCTCTAGATTGAAAAATGGTTTACAGTCAAGAAATGAATTACAATCGTTCGCAGAGAGGTACGTACTTATATACCAGTCCATATAAATTTTAACTTCATTATTCTCTTCCACTTTCAAATCGTAACACAATATGAGCTTTCCTCTCATTAAGTGGTAACCGAGCTGCTTATTAGTGATTAATTTAGAACATTAACTTTAATTTGGTTGTTGTCCTACCGCCAAGGTCCCGCATTCAAGCACACAGCATGGATATTAATGTATGTTCATGTTACATCATTGTGAATTGGCTGTAATTTCTCTATGTGTATTTCTTATGAAATAAATAACATAAATATCTGATATTTTTGAGGATCCTAATAAGGACTTTGATTTTCATATGTATACATTTAAAATCACTCGAACCAAAAAATGACCATGACCGAAATCAGACGATTTTTCCAAACATCTCATTTTAAATTAACAAAATGTTTCTGTAATTGTATAAGAAAATTAGGGAGACTTTGATTTTTGTTTATCATTGTCTAGCTTCTCCTTCGTACTCCCTGTTGTGTGTAGTAAGTAAGGTATGCGGTGGATTCTATTGACGATTGAGCTCCAACATAGCGAATGCTCACGAAAACTTGGTTTATTTGTGCGTTTGGTTTCTGTCTATCTCTTGTCCCTCTCACGTTGTATCTCTCTGTGGCGCTATTACTTCCTAGATATTGCTACAGTTGCATTTGTATCCTCTTAAAAGGTAGGAAACCCTCTTGTGGTCATCGGATCACTGTACTCTACTGCTTTCTCCATTTCCCACCTCCATCTTTCTCTTTCATCTCTTTACGTTTATCCGTTTAAATCCTCTTCCCTCTCTCACAATTTCTCTTCATCCACACACTCCCATCTCCCTTTGACCAGGTGCTGAAGATTTCCATGAAAATCACTCCAGAAAGGTATCGACGAGATTGCATTCACGCCGAATCCCTTTCGAAGCCAAGCGCAAATTGGCTTTCTCTCGTTTTACTTCCCAAGGGATCGAATTTGCGAAAGATTTGTTACGTTTTAGTGGAAGCACGCTCTGATCAAACTGCTGCCTTGTTAGTATGATCATACTACATGTGTCTGATACCCCTCTGATTATTTTACGCCAGGAAATGCATTTTGGATTTACTTACTCTGTGGAATGATTGCATCTTAAAATGATGCATGGACGCTGTAGTTCGGTAGGTTTCCCTTTCATCTTTGAAGGTACGATTTCCGCTTGAAAGCAACTTAAAGCGTTCACATATGGAATCCGTAATATAGGTGATATCTTATCTTTAAATAGCGGATTAGTGATAACAAATCATTTAGCATCACCTACGTGATTAGAAGAAAGAAAAGCTAGGTTTCAGCATTGGACCCTCTAAGAAGATGGAAGCTTTGTTTCCGAAATGCGCATCGGGATTCTGAATAACTGGCGACCGCCGAGCGATTATCCTTTTCCCAGGAATTGCCCTCGACGGTTGCCGCTGACGGCACTTGGAGAACCTTTGTCTCTTAGTTCACCTACGTGGTAGGCCTCCCAAAACAAGTAATAAACTCTCATGCTCTTATGATTGTAATTTGTTTACTTACCTGCGCCGTAGAATTGTGGTTGAAGTTTAGTTTTTTTCATCCTTACCATAGTTTAGATATAAAGCAGGTATAAAGATGGATACGTATTTACTGGGAAACCTGTCACTTCATAATTAACTTATAACTTAAGTGATCGCCAAGGTACTTATAACAGTTCTGTTGTCGGAAGTTATACTAGTGTATATATAGCGTTGGACTTAATACCGTGGTGCCGATTTGACTCTTTGATTGACTGTTGACGCTATTTGTCTTAAATACAAACGCTATATTATTCTGTATTCGAATTAAATGTGGGTATAATAAGATTTTCATTTGCTTTCTGTTGTTCCAATGAGTCTGTCATTCCAATAAACGCTGTAAATAAAATTATTGGAGTACTAAATGCCTACGAAGAAATAAAAAGTGGTCTATAAAATGATCTTTAAGTGGTAGAAATAACAACATCATATACTAAATAAATACACCCCAAAATTATATGTATTATTTACGCTACTGCGTTTTTTTGCGTATTGGATCAATTATTCCGTAAATAAAAGGGAAATCGCACTCATAAGTATCTGTAGATAATATAAAGGTATCCATGCAGAGAAATGCAGTTTTCAGTCTTCCAACAGTTTACTTATAATCGCGCAGAATACATGCTTCAATACATATTCTTTATAAATTAAGTCATAGATGAGGCTCTCTTAGAAATCCGTAGAATCCTTCACAGTGGTAAGAAAAAACGCCTCTACTGTTTTATTCCCACGGCATCTGCTTTCGGTAATCGCCATCATTTCCAAGCGAAGGAAGAAACAATCACTTCGGTTCTGCTGCGGAAGGCTGAGGAAGGAAATGGGCAGAAAGAGAAGAGATTGCAGAAGGGAAGACAAATAAGGAGGCAGGCGAAGGTTGTGGGACTGGTCCGTGAATTTCGGAGGGTTAAAGAGGTACGGATTGGTTGAATTTGGAAGAAGCTATGGGAAAGACTACTAAGCCCAGGATAGTTTATTTGGAGAAAGGATTTTCTAGCTCTGCGTCGGCAGGGATAACAAATAGTTTCCATTGTTTTTCACTCGAGAATGATTGAGTATACATCACATACTTTCGATTCTCTCGAGATAGTGTTTCCTTAGCGTTCATTTTGCGGTGAATTCGTATTAGAAGACTACTTACGGAATACTTCGAAATTCTTCTATGCAAATGTGTTCCAGCGTTTATGAACGTTTGATGGATTGATGTACGAGGGTGGTCTGAAAAGTTTCCGACCCCAGATTTTCAGAAATCTTTAGAAAATTTTCAGAAAATTTCAGAAAGCAATATGAGTACCTGAATCTCGAAAGGTGAAAAATTTTTGATTGCTTTGATACAATTGCGATTAAAATTGTATCGTGATAAGGAAAGAAATTAAACTTACAGATTCATTTTTGCAGGGGAATTTTACGCACGATGTATTACTATCCTTTCTGCTTTAATTTTTGAGGATGTTCTCAAAATGAATGTGCAGTTAACAAAATTTCCTCAGTTGACGATGTAAACAAGAGAAATTTTTTGCACGGTCCAGTTTCATCTCGGTTCATCTTCGTTAGCTCTGTAAGCTTATTAATCTTCTGCAAATTAAGATACACTATCATCTTAGGTGTGACTGTTCTTTTTTCTGGTGATTAGTATGAAAAAATCCTCGCGTAATTTTTATGTAAGATCCTCTTGGGTTAAGGAATTATGGTGATATCACTTCATTTTTCATACAAAATCTGACGCTCTTCCTATCTTTATGTGGCTCCAAACAAGAGACACCTACAATAGCTGTCAGTTACAACAGGAAGTTGCACAGATTAAATTTCTTACCCACTTGCTGAATTATAGCCTTTAAAAGCAAAGAAGGATGCATATTAGGCACCGAGTAAGAACCTTTGCAATTATCACCTCCTTTATGACATCGTTAAATCATATTAATGTGAAAGTTTATGGGTGAGATAGCGTCGCTCATTCCACTCCACATTTTATGCGCAAAAGTAAACGCTGACTGTGACTATTTTTTACTTTACGACACCAGAAAGGTTTCATTCTACTTTTTATTGCCGTTAGGTGCTTTAGAAAAAATAGTCTCATAAGTCCTACTTCTTCTATCTGAGCTCCACTCTTAAAACTTTTATACTGTATTAGAGGGATGTTTTCAATTTCGAATCTTAAAGACTTGGTTGAACTGTCTTGTAAAGCATTAGGGTCTATGGTTATCTGTTTCTATTTACTAGCCAAATTTAAAATTTTCAGCATATGCTCTAAGATATTAACATTGATATCACCTTAAAATGAATAATGTTTGACTCTGGGACGAATACACGCAGCAAAATAATACTTTCATGAAGGGGTCAATGGTTGAATAGAGTATTCGCGCCTCCAACGATGGCAATTAAAATTATTATTGAATATTATTAATTAAATTAAAACCTTGACTATTTACCGCGTTTAAAGATGCGGATATATTTAACATAGTTTTATTTAAATAGAAGAATATAAAAATTGAACAGTAATATAGACCAGAAGTTGTATCAATGGTCCCCGTAATTATGAAAATCGTTTGATAATGAGTCATTTATTTCTTGTTTTGAGATATTCAAAGGATTAAATACGAACAAATCAAAAATATTATAATATTATATTTTATATGAAATTTTTATTTGTGCCTATAAAAATTATATCGAATACATTAAGTTTAAATACGGTAATGGGAAATAACTGAGAAATTCAATATTTTAGTGCTGATTTAGACTACTTTCATAATAATTATCACAATGATAGAGGAACACATAATTTTTGCATCTAAAACAGCGTTATGAAGCAACAATTATCGTCGATCAGGACTGGCGCCAAAATTGTCGGAAAGTGAGTTAAAGAAGAAAAGCCCAATATCAGCATGCAATTCAGCGCATAATATTCATATAAGTAGCCAACGTGATTTAAACTAATGAGCGTGGGACAAAAATTCGTCTCTAATGCTATAGTGCCACAGAGAAAGTCGTTATCCTCCAAGAACTGAAACTGTAGCCGAAACATAAATAATCCAAAGTTGAAAACCATTTAGCGAGATGATGTTCCATCAGGGCTACCACTCAGATAAAACGAACACCGCCATGACATTCTGTTATTTCAAGACGTAGAAGTTCCCCAAGAAATCGCGCTGCGAAAATGCCCCTTAGAAGAGGGTTTAGCAAGACGTAGGAGCAGAGAAGAGTCGTGAACGGTGGAGGCGTCATTGTTCAGAATACAATGAGTCTCGTTTCCATTTGTGTTTGAGACACACGCTCGTGAAATGGAAGCGACAATCTTTGAAGGACCTTCCAAATTTTGAGCGGTACCTCTCTGGCGGTGTGGTAAACTCGGAACTAGGGCAACGGAAACTGGGATGGGATGAGATAGCGACGTGACCACGACATCCGCAGGCCTCTACGCCGTGGATCCGTCCGCTATTTCTTATAGAAAGGGGATTCTATTGGACTGACGAGAAAGAATGTGTCGCTGAGAAGTATGTTTGGGTTTTCGTAATGGCCTGAAAGACGAAAATAGTCTCAGATAAACAGCACATAACAGCATGAATGTTAAGCAGAGATTTAATATACAGGCTTAGAAACTATTGTGCTCGACGATATTGTTACCTCGGAGTTTCGTCTTCCATCTGAACCGACTTAATCAGCGTAAAAGTCAGAATATTGACATTTTTCACGGCTGAACGCCATAATCAGGTCAGTTATACAGGGAAAGCAACAGCATTTATAGTATACCTTTCGGGATTTTTAAGGAAATGTTTGTCCCCTTCCCCTCTCCTCACCCTTCCCTCAAAAATCCCCAAAGGTATGTAAATGCTATTTCTTTCCCTGTATAACTGACTTGATGATGGCATTCAGCCGACATTCAGTCGTCCTGAAATATATTTTGTGGAAATTACCAAGTTATTCTTTATTTCATTCATATTTAATGAAATGGCTTTCCACGAAGTACGACCAGACACGATTGATTACATTGCTAACAAAGATTTTTTAGCTGTTCATTGGACTCAGTCAAACAATTTTGGACGTTGGATGCATGAACTCAAACGCCCAAAATATTATAAGTGACTGAAACATATTGTGAGCTGCCCGTTCTTTGTTACTCATAAAAGATTTAAACCCCTTTTGTTTTTGAATGTTTACCTGCTCTGGATTTTGAAGCAGAATAAAAGGAATTTTAAGATTAGGCTAATCAGGAATATTTTAAAGAAGAGCGACAAACTTATTTCCTGCTGCGATCGAAATTGAGATTACTCTATCGACCGCGATCGCCTATGAAAAACAAAATATGGTATTTGAGGAAAAAATTGTAATAACAGCTTTATTATTTCGTCTAAGGGACTTAACTTGCATTTTATCGAAGCTTTGGCGCTTTATACTCAATTTAATCCAACGTAGATGTATTATACAGAAATTAATAAAATAATCGATAATTCGATAGTAAAAATTTTTTCGATAACCAGTCGCGATTGATCGAAGGTCCCTCATCGATCGATAGGTTGGCCGTGATCGACATATCGGGCACCACCCTTTTAGGGTAAACATGAAAATATCGGTGCCATTTTAAACTTGCCAGTATTTCCCTGTTATTTCACATGATTTTTTAAAATTCTCGTGCAATGCCACGAATATCTCAATTGATGAGTTGAGCATGAGTAGTTGCAAGCATCCCTCGAATAATACGCAGCACACCAAAAGATCACTCACGGCACACCAGTGTGCAGCGGTAAACTGACATGGAAGTACTGTCCCAGATACGCCCTCAAATAAGCATACATTTTTCTGCATTTCTAAGTGCTGCCTTTCAGTCGCTCGTTTCCACCACTGCGAGAATAACGAGTGACTAATATTTGCTCATTTTTCCCTTCCAAAAGCCTACATTTCTACTCTTTCATTCTATTTCCGACTCTATCACAGGCGAGTGCGTCGCTCAGCAAATGGCAGATGAAAGTGGGATCTCAAGTGGAGATGTCTGAAGAGATGTCTCCCTCTGGTCTATCCGTTCGGAGATTCAGGCAGCGGAAGTCGTGAATTAATTCTGCGTCAGCTTAAGAGGAGAATATGCGAGAATAACTGATCAGCTCCGTTAAAATATGTTGCTGCAGGATTGGATTTCATCCAAAGGGTGGGGAGGCGGGGTTTCTTGGGATCCCCCTTAAGATTTGTTTCCTTAAATTAGAAGGGCGCAGAATGAGCGATCGTTAATATCTCAAGGCGTTGGATTGGAGAAGACACTGTGCTTGGCGGCGAATAGATCTGTCTTCTTTGAAACTTTTAGCCTCCTCCCCGTCTGTCAAATGCAGGTGTTGATCAAAGGCTACTTAATAACGCTTTAAGTGCCCTCCCGAGTTCCGAAACGGGTCACATATATTTAGAGAAGGAATTTGTCAAAGGAAGCTAAACAAGTAAAACGCTGAATTTAGAGGTGTGCTTAACCTCTTTATTATGGTAGCTAATATAGACTTTATGGGGGTAGACTTAGTTGGAAAAAATGTTAAGTACAGCTGCCTTTCTCAACCTTTATGGTCTCAATTCCCGTTTCCCATGTCCTCAAGATAGCCAATTTCCACCTAGTCGCGAACGGATTTGTTTGATTGGATTAATAATTTACGTAAACTCAATTTGCTGATGAGTTACATTGAAATTATTGTACCATATATTTGCAAAAGATAAAAAAAGATGAAAAAGCAAAACTAATTTTAAAAATGACATCATCTTGCTCTAGTTCCTCCCACCGGTTGGAAAACATACATATATCATGTTTGGGAAAAAGTAAGACTTAGGTTAAAATAAGAATAATAACATTTTATTTATCTCAAACAGGAATACCAATTACATGCTATATAATATATAAAATAAATAAAAGATGCATATAAATAAATACATCACAAGAAATTTAAAATACATTAAGAAATAATAAAAATTGAGTAAATTTTCCATTTTAAAGACGGAAGCGACTCATGACGTATATCAATATCAGAGGTTTTATATAAGACCTCATTTGTCGCTCTCATTATTCTGGCCATTCGTTCATATCAGCATACATCCACTCGCCTAAAGGAGTCCCTATACAGCATGGTATGCCTAGAGCGTCTCAGTGTTACATTGAGGCTCACAAGCGAAACAAGCTTACCAGAGTCGACGAAGTCTGTTACCATGTTTCGAAGGAACACAATATCTGCCACAGAAAAAGAAAAGCTTAATGGTGGATGAATATGGACTGAAATAAGCCGCGTGAGGAACAGTGAAGGGGTGCGTCAGGTTGTTTTTGAAAAATGGGTTGGGCGGATGAAAGCTGAATTTTAAAATTACATACAGCGAGAAGGTCAGCGGTCGGAAAGAAAGAGGTAGACTGAAGAAAAGAAAGCTGAATTTGATCTATGAGAACCTGAGAAGAAGATACACAGGATCTATGGAGTGACTCTCGTTAGACAATGTATTTATGGAAATTTTTAGAGCGAAGATTCATTCATCACTAGAAATTGCAGAGAAGAAAAACTTGCAGAGACTTTCAAAACATAAAGTTATAAATGAGCATGAATAGATTAATATGAATGTAAGGAAAACGGGCTCCATATCCAAGTGGGTAGTGCGTTTACCTTTGGTAAGCGGTCCCGGGTTTGATCCCGCTTGGTAAATATATTCGAAATGACGCAATGACCCAATGAACTCTGGAGTACATTTGGTAATGCTATTTATCAATCACGTAATCTACAGCTTTACTCTGCTTTAAGTATCTTCGTGAGAATCTATAGCATTCTAAACTGTCCTAAATAACGTGGATGTTGACTTTAGTTATAATGTGAAATGCTTAGTTCTCCCATGATTACCTATTAGAATGGAAAATTGCCCGAATTAACTCTTATTTGGCACCTGTATTAGTTCTAAATGACGACGAACTCAATATAAATGTACTTATGCAATGTACGAAATAAGAGACGAATACATCTTATGATTATGGAAACCTCGTTTCTGAAATAGGTAGAGCTTTTCATTTAAATTTGCAACTTTATAAATTGATTTTTGTCCTTGGGTGCTAAGTCTTCGTTTCATTTATGCTACAGTTATATTGACAAATTTGAGTTACTTACACATTTATTTACAACCCAGTTTTATTTATTTATTTTTGTAATAATAATGATAATAATGATCAATGTGACTTCAAGAGCTGAATCGAAAATATGCATTACAAAACAATTATTCGCGTATTTCATTCTTCGGGCAAGCGTAATGCCTTGTCCGATATAGCGGAAAATTTTGGACTTACCGTTTTCAATTACAGGAATGGAATTTTTAATATGCGTCCTCTCGATGAGTGGTTTGGACATTCCGGATTATTAATACCTCTTCCGCAGTTTAATTAATCACCGATTGGAATCTTTCGTCTTACACACGACACCCTAATTTCCAGAATATTTCTTTATTCCCTCCATCATTCCATTGCCTCGCCTAATTTTTCATTCCTTTGAATTCCCGTAAAACTAAAGAATTGCCTTAAAGGTGGGCCGCTGACTTTGATGTTTCAAAAATGTTGATGGATGAATGAATTGAGGAAATTAACGCATTCATATCTTTCGCGGCAAGAGGAAATTAGATTATCGGTGCAGAAGGTGGTTTCTTGATGATAAAATGAAGTTTTTGACCAAATTTTGAGATATTTACTATAGTTATGATATGTGGTTAGCAATAAAGAAATAAGAAAAACGCAAGATATAAAATGATACATCGTTTAGCTGACAAATTGTATGATGCCGACTGTAAAATAAGTTATACGTAATTAAATATAAATTAAGAGAGATGTCTCTTTGGAAAATTTATGCGTAGCTTTATATAAATTTCGATATTTTATGATTATCTAGGATTTCGTCTTTCATTTATGTGCCTTATATCGTGCTTTGCTGCAGAACAAAATTATCGTCTTCCTAGAAATTTATTATACTAGGTTCCTTTTGATTCCAAATACCATTATCTATAATTTTTATACGAGTGCTATACCAATCATCACGAAAAACATCGAATATATAAATTGTTTTCATTACTTTAGATTAGTGGTCGCCAAATAGACACCTACCACCAACTAATGGCTAAAATTTTGAATGGCTCTATCATGTAAATCAATTATAAACATAATTATTACAAATACTGTGACTAAAATTATTGCCATTAGAGCCTAATTAAGTTATTTAGACGGTAGGGAAATTATGTATTTAAGAAAGTAGAACTTTGGGCGGTTGGCGAAAAAAGTTGGCGGCCACTACTTTAGATAATGTGAATTTGTTTGAAAATTACGTATATTTTCCAAGACCGAGCTTTCAAATGATGTAATTTTGAACCTTCACACGTGATACTTACATCGAAATATTTATGATCCTGCTTGTTTACTCTAAATCTATTTTATCACAAATTTAACTCTATCCTTACATTAAGACCATCTGCAAACCGACAATTACCAATTTTAATAAATATTTTACTAAAATCTCATCAACATATAGTATATTCAACGAAGCTGAATTTTTATTATTTCTTCTCATGCAAACTATTTTTTTCTAGGTGAGTTTTCAATTTCCCTCTTCCCGCTGGAGTGTTTGTGAACTATTCCAGAACTTCAATTTATCTTCGAGTAAGTTTTTGACCATAGATTTTGATAACATGTTTATTTATATCTGAATAATATCAGCCTATTTCTGATGAATTCTGAGTCTGCAGCCTCATGATAGATAAAGACAAATTTATGGTCTTCATCCTGTCAAACTAAGAATGATTCATGTGCAAATTTGTGCCCTTCCCTTATATTATTATGTTTAATCTTTTTTTTTGCTTTTTAACAGCATGGTGTTAAGAATATTTCTTTGAGGTATTACATTAACTATTTCTCGTTTTTCCGACAGTGGGCTAAATATGCATGCTTCGAAGTTTCCATTTCCTCAGTTGATAACAGCTAGTTTTATTTTCTGTGCCTGATTATAATATGACTTCTGGATTATCATCGTCAATTTTTAAGAGGGATATATCCGTAATATTTGGTGGAATTTCACGTTAAATCCCGAATTTTAATAGATAATCAACACGTGTATACGTATACAGGAAACAATTGACTATAACAGTAAGTGTAATTTGTTTTCATGTTATCGCTAACTTTACGGTTACTCGGCCAGTCGAATCAAAACTTTAATTTTTGATTGGATTAGGTTGATGTATGGACATGAAAAGGCAAAACTCCGCGAGAGCAAACTATGTGGTTGGAAGTTTCGAATTTAACGATATCTTTGCGGGTCATCAAACCAAATCAGTGATTCGGAATCCATTTTGAGCTTATTTAGAATTAATTTCGAAATAGGAAATTATCGAATCCTATGGCGTTTGCTGAGAACTACTCATGATTTCGAATTGGTTGATGATTGCACCAATCGATATCGAATCAACCAGGTTGTGTTGTAGAGGATGTTAATTCCCTTCATTTCAAGCTCACGGAATTTATATCGATAATCGACAACTCTCTAAGCCAGGTGAGCCCATATTATGACGCGCTGAAGGCTGAAAGTTTTGAACTGATCTGCCAATCCATCCAAAATTTTCTAAATAAAATTCGACATTACAGACTTAACTTTGCAGAGAAGATAAGCGTAACATTTATAATTGCCACCCATTGAAAGTACTCTTGTTTCAACTTAAGCTTTATCACCGTGGTGAGCAGGATAACTCCTAAATCTGTTAGCATTTATAATTTGAAAGATAATTACAGATATTTGACGTACACATAATTGAATGTTTAAATATGTACGTTTACTTTTGGGTTAATGTGGATATGGAAGTGGACCCGTTATACTTCGAGTCTTACAGCTGTCACACGTATTTAAGTTGTAAGATAACCGTGCCTGAACCGAAAACAGAAATTTATCAACAAATATAAAGAAATTATTTCAATTATTAGATAAAACATAGCTTAAATATATGTAATAACGACTAGAAAAATAAAAACTATTGTGAGGTGGCTCAAATAGCGAAAAAGAACAGAGTACTAGAGGACCCATGCATAAAATATTTCAAACTGGGGCTAGAGTCATTCAGTACCCTGGTATTTCCGAATCTTTAGTATGACCGATGGCATAAAAAGTGGAAAGCGATGTTGTTATGCAGAATATGGTTGCTTACTCGCATGAGCGGTAGTCAAACTTAAGGAATTACCCTCGCTGGATCATAAAATTGCTTACATGGCTCAAAAAAAGCATGAAGTTAGACTGTCTGTATAAGATCCAGCCTAGAGTCATGTATAGACCAATCAGCTACCAAAAACTCTGAGGAGGGAATCGGTCTCATTCGTTTAGATGAGTGAGGTAGGTTGCCATTGATTTGATCGCTGTGCCAGAGTGATTTTAATGCAGCTCCATGTCCCTATAAGAAACATTCAATAAGGAGGATGATTATCATTTTTTAGCGTAAATAATAACTGATTAACTTACACGGAATGTCTGTCATTAAGTAGGCTGCGACTAAATTAAATGAAAAATACATTTCTTATCTTCTAGCAAAAGGTAAATGTCAAATATTCCATTTATTAAGAAGCTGTAACGGGAACAAGATAGGAAAACCCATCTTAAAACGTGAATAAATCAAAAACTCTTTGTAATTTCCACACTATATATTATAAAAATTAACGTTTTCAATACATAGCCATCATCAAGTCAAGAATACAGAAAATGCAAACACTTACATACATTTGAAGATTTTGGAAGGAAGGGTGTGGAGAGAGGAAGATGTCATGAAAGTTATTTCATTGGTTAATTTTTCTATTAAAATTAAGTTAAATTATTTCCATCGGTTCCCACGCATCATAGTTGGTCTTTATAATATATAGTGTGAAAATTATGAAGTTTTTTTGATTTATTCATGATGTCTTCCACGAAGAAATGATTGAATATCCATCTTAAAACGGTATGCGGCAGATACATGTACTATAATGCAGTCGAACAACTCGCACCATTCAATTTTATCGCTTTACCCAGTAATACCATCAAAGTCCCTGTCCAAAATCTCGGAAGGGATATTTTATTTCCGTCACATGCCATCCTTTGATCATAACTCCGGAGGTGTGTGCGATGCAGCTTAAACCATAACACACCAAGGGACTGGTGCCATAAAACGCGATCGGAATAAGAAGTCTTTTAGTGGCGTTCTTGGAAGCCGGCAAAGGAAAGATAAGGTGCAGAAAGGGTTACCGAAAAAGGGTGGAATGAAGGAGACGAATCGAAAAAGGAGGGAAAAAGGATACTAAGAATGGAAAGAGAAGGATGAATCGCATATTCCGGTTGGTAGGTTAGTGGTAATGCAAGCGGTATTTCAAGAAATATGTTCTCCGATCCGTCAATGTTCTATCGGATATTTTTTGCAGTTTGAATTATATCGCTTATACTCCGGGTCGCTGTGGGCTCGAATTTGACGGCTTACCTATAAATTTGGGAAATAAATATTGGTGTAAAAGTTTGACGATGCGGTCCGAAGAGAAAATACGTACTTGTGGCAATATTTTAGAAAGAAATGAAGCTAAATGTTTCGTAATTTCAGCATTATTGTTTTCGGATAAGTTCGTCTTCATATGCAAGTGTTGGAGAAGCGAAAAGGTTTTTCTATAACATTTAAGGATATATATGTTATCTTGTTTCTTAGCAACTTTCAACACTCATAGGAAAATAGTTGGATAGAATTTCAGTGAATTACATTGTTTATGCTTCCTTTGCATGCCATACTTCCAAAAAAGGGTTAAGTACACTAGATATTCAAAAATTTATCAAATTAAAAGATGTTTTCATCCACAAAACTCTAATAATTGTGATAAATCTTAAGAATATTTATTTATTATTAGTTGACGTATTGGCAAAATACTTCAATATTTATTTAATTTGAACTTATACATCATATTTTTAACGGCACAATTACCTGTATCCCTATTCTTATTTTACATTGATTGATATTTAATGCAAAGTATTTTAACTTATTCTAGAGTTCATTGCATGACTTCTGCTTTTGATATTATAGCGTAAATATGCCAAATTAGTGTATTTTATTTTGTCATTACATTACCATTCTAAACAGAATACTTGGCACGAATGCAAAGTATTAAAGGAACTGAATACGATCGTTGAAAATGGAAAATATTTGTGAACATATAAAATCAGTAATATAGTACGTAAATGTTATGAATGTCCTCAAAGACAATCTCTTCGAGTCTATATCGAAATTTTCTAAATAGATAGCAATGATAAAAAATGCATTACGTAAAGATCTCAAACCTAAGAAAAACATTCTGTCCATTCCCAACAACGATTGAGTTCTTCCAACAAAAATAATTCCTCTTTAAGAAAAGCCCTCCTGCGAAAAATAAACTGACATCTCCATCTTGATCCAAATCCGATCTCCTTCTGCCACTTCAAACATCAAACACTCGAACTTGGCGGTTTTTTCCTCAATCCCGACCTGCTTACAATTTTAATGAACTCCCTCCAGAGCCATCAAAATTTTGATGGCCATTGCATCCCGGGAACCAGATTTTCTATTAGGCTGCGTGATAAAGGAGAAGCAACGGGAAACGAGAGATGGAAAGATAGCGAGGGTGGAAGGAAGCAAGGACGAATCACAATGGTCCCATTAGTAGTTATCCAACTTCAGAGAGAGATGGCATCAGTAAAGCAGAGATCAGAGGGGAGGAGATGAATGGGAAGGAATGATGAAGAAAGCGATCGAAAAAGAAAATTATAAGGCACGGGACACTGACAATCATGTAAGAAAGGGATAAAGGCGAAGATGAGAAAGGAAACGAAAGGGGATATCCAAAGGAGGGGAATAAAGGGGAATTTATGAAGGGTAGGATATGGTGACAAAACTGGAATAAAAGTGTGAAAGACTTCCTTCGTCCGTGGGGTGCCTCAGTGTGCGGAGAATCCTGGAGATGGCGCGCCGTAGAGTAAAATGGGGCGGATTTGACGCGAAAGATTGACATTAGAGAGCTCGTCGAGAGGCGATTGTTCAAAACGCCTTCTGCCAACAGCGAAACTCGGTGTTGAAGAGAGGGAGTCTCGGTAACAATGGAGGTCTTATGGAGGCCTCGATGTCTTTTGGAGGATGCCGTAGTCGCAAAAAAGGATTTGGGGCAGAAGGAAGGTATTAGGTTAACGGAGAGGTCGTGGTTTACGTAGAAAATGGGCTGTGGTTGTAAAATGGGGCGGTTCTAGCTAACGGCCCTGTTGTCTTTGTAGATATCTGTGATATCAAAGACACGAGTGAGCAAAAGTGGCATTTAGATCTATTCATTGTATCTCCGAAATGCAACTCTTTGTCATCGGTACCCAAACGTAACCATTAGAGGTAAGACAGGTGTTATTAGGGTGAATCGGTGCTCATTTCCTTACAAATGAATGCCACAAACGGTGACGCAGAACTTACAAATCAGCATAGTAAGAAGGCCTACTGCATCGCATTAAGCGATAAAGTATTTACAATAGTCAAAGTAGTTCAAAATTATAATTAAATGGAGCACCAAAGACATTTAATTACAGTTTTAACTATGTGAAGTTTTATTTAAAGAAGGAATTTCCTTAAACAGGAATTATGTAAAATTTTTCAATCATATTTTTTTTCTAATAGCTCAGAATAAAACAGTAGATCGAAAATGAATATTAAATAGAGATACAGAATATATGCTAATTTGACGATATCTTACATTATTCTTACACTATTCATTTACCCACTAAGTTATAATCCAACAAAACTAAAACAATAGTGGAAATAGAGGAATAATGATAGCATGGAAAGCAAAAAGCATACAAGCTAAAGACGATAGAATATATGCTGTGACGAGTGAGAGAATTGTCTAATTTTCGGTTAATAGCAAGAGTTATTGATCATGTCGAGTGATATCTGGCGGAACGTCGTACTTGGAATGCACTTAGAAGTAGAATCACACTGTCCTTAGGGTCTATCATCAAGTTATAGTGTGATCCAACACCTAATCCATTGTTCTCTCAAATTAGGAACAGGTGGAAAGTGTTTTCATACTTCTTAGTGTATATTGTATTAAATATGTTACGGTATCAAATGCGCTCTTACTGCGTTTTATATCGCTTTCCTCAATCTAATGGAAATTAGTGTGTTATTTACTGAAGCTTACTGATAATCTGCTCAGCATTTGCAAAGTGAGGAGGCCCCCGACTTCTAGGGTCTCCATTTCTTATCCTTAGAATATTTGCTGCCAGGAGGAGCCCAAGTTTTGTATTCGGTCATCGGTTAATTACCATGTATAATCTGGATAGAATTTTCGTTTGCTTGTAAGTGTATAAATTTGCATTAGCTAATTCACATAGCATATTAGTATATTTACAACTGTTGGAAACTTGGATTTAGACGTCTAAGAAGTAGACAATATTAAGCCTTCGTTTATTTATGTATTAGCGGAAGGGAGAAATCTAATTAACCGAGAAGAAAAGCTGAACCAACCCTATCCCGATGCTGTATATTGAATGAATTTCCATAAATTTAATTTTACCCGTTCATAACATCAAAATTAGATTAAAGCGGGAACGTACTGAATTAAGTTCTCAGGAAAACGCGCTAAAGTTTATTAGTCCTTTTAATAAAAAATCGGAGGATAAAGATTTCTTTAAAAAAATTTCTCAACATCCGAAAGGTTTTGATATAAAAAGGTTAACCATTGAAACAGGTGTTTCGGATAAGGAAGCCGTATGGAAGCTTTTATATTTCTCGCCCCTTTGGTTGTTTTAGCACCAACCGGCGCCCGGTTCAGTTGCTGGGGATGACAGCAATGTTTGCGTTTGTCTTCTTTTATATTCCGCCTATGTAATGGACGTCCTATTTTAGGTTTGTTGATGTACAAAAATAGGCGAATGCAAATGGTATGCTAAGGGAAGGCCTGTGTACATCTCACGGAAGGGCTGCACGAAAGATTGGAAGAGAGCTGGATGAAATTTAAATTAGAAAATGTGACTAATATATTCTCTTCCGTGTATGGTATGATACGTAGTACACATTAAAAGGATCCCTATTAATGAATGGCATGGCCATCTGCGTAGGCAGATAGAGGTGTATGAACGTTGAGGGCAATAACCCCCTTCGGTTATTCTTTGAGATCTTTGTGATATGAAGCTAATGGCCGAATTGAATCGAAAACCATCCAAAAATTAACCGATGCATTTGTTGATTATAATTGAATAGTTATTTGTCCTTCAGAGGAACTAGAGATTTCTTATGGGTTTAATAAAAAGCTGTATGAGAACTGGGTCGACGGATTTATTATTTCATCTACTATTTGGAATTTGAAAGAGGTATAAACTATGATTTGTGTGACAATCAATTTTAATTAAAGTGAAAATATAAATAATTCTTACGCGATTTGGTTTCACCCATCACCTTCGTAGATCATTTTTCAACCTACTCATAAGGTGAAAAACTCAGTGATTGCAAAATAATCAACCTATAACAAAAATATTGAATTAATATATTTCTTTATAGAATTCAGCTTGTAAAGGCACATATTATTCAAATTTCACATAAATATTTCCCGGATTATACTTTTTTGCTATTCATATTGTCTTATTTATAGCTAGTTACTAAGTTAAAATGATATATAACGATACAGTCAATTCTGTAGATAAGGACTGAAATTTACTCTTCAAGAATCGTATTGTAGTATTAGTCACATGTGGATTGCTACCGGGAATCGAACTCGGGACACCGTCCCGTTTCACCGTTGTACGAGCTTTCCACTTGGCTATTCGGGAGCTCTCTTGATGAATCATCTCGGGTGATGTTTGGTGATACTTCATTCTAAACTTCAATAAAAGAAGCAATGGGTCATTTGTGAGATACAATAGTATTGTAATCACCTATTACTTTTATTAAGGTTCACTCATGATATTTATGTCAAGGTATCATGGTATTCTTTTGGCAGTCATGTATAGTCTAAAATGGAACTATATATGGAAAATGTGGGAGAATACATTCTGTCATGACGTACATCCTTTATGAAAGCACTGAATATCGCTTTTAGAATCTCTTCGAAGCCCTACCTAGTTTTCTATAGGGAGTTAACGAATAGCGTCTTCATGAAATGAATAACTTTTAGTATTTCCCTTTTATAATACTTAATCCATAATTGTATGCATTAATAATGCCATTCACATCGCTTCCCTTAGATAATGAGTCTTTGCTTTGTTCTTTTTTTCAGAATCCTTATTAAAGGAGACACTTTCATGACTATATTAGAGTGCATTTGAATAACTATACAAATATGCTATTAGTAACGTTATACCGCAGGTTTTTTTGAGGTCATATAATTGGATAGATGAGAGATCTGAAAAAGTAGGTTTCTTTGGTAGTTACTCATAACGCTACATCATCCCTTATAGGAGGAAAAATTCACATTTGCGTCACGAGGACTGCAGTACGTGAAATTTACATACATACATGAATCATAAGGACAAAAGTAATGAGCCCTTCTCTTTATTTATATAAAAGAAAAGGGATCAATTTACATGAGAATGGCTGAGAGTATAGCGCTGAAAATACTCGGGTGGGAACGTAAGACGAAGTTTGAACAAACAGTTTAAAGGAAAAAATGTGGCTGCGGAATAGTAATCGTAAAAGCTTCTTTCATCTATCTTAATGAGACTTTGCGCCTCCTTTTTCTCCTCTCTTCTTTTTTTTGATCCTCAAAGGGTAGTTATTGGCTGGAAGAGAAGGAATCTGAATTGGAATCCCTTGTTTCAACGAGGCCAACCCTCTTCCACGATAAAAAATCTTAAGGGACTACACCCTGACCGAGAATGGTATGATTAGGAAGAGCAGTGCAATAAAAAGGCCTCGTTACAGACACGTGATTCCTTTCATTGTGAATTTCTGTAAATCCCTCGTAAGTTACTTTGGTACTATTTCGGTGGAGCTCGTTTTTAGAATGGGTTTATCCAGTAAGTACTTCATTTTGATGAATGTTAAAGTAATGAATGGCGTGCACGATTCAGCTCCAAATTAATCTTGAATTTAAATCGCGGGGATGACCTGTCGTGTTTTTAACAGTTTATTTTATGGAAATGGTGTCACTCAATGGGGATTAATAAATTTTGGCGGATATTCAAATGAGAGAGATTTTAATGCTGCGTGGTATCATTTGAGGATTATCCTAAGGTTTAAGTGCATTCGAGTTTATGCTTTATAATGAGTTTTAAAGCCCAGAATAGTATGGCAGTTCTTTCGTTAGAATCATATACTAAAATTTCCCTTTTCTCGCGCCATATTCATGGTTTGTTGTAACTGTATCTGGTCGTCATATTTGAGCACATAGCTTTGTAGCCAATTTCGTTTTCGTTAAACGACTTAATGTCTTTCTTTTATAGCTCTTATATTCATTTCTCATTTTAAAATGTTTTGAATTCAACTGCCAAAACCTCATTATTGACAGAGATTTATCATTGAAGTTCTTTTGGATACATATCAGAATAATTCAAATTCATAAGATATAATGTATATTCTATACATGCCAGAATATATCTGATTTGTTGACTTTCGTCTGTAAAACACGTGCTACTGCTTTCTTTGGTGAGATCAAAAGGAAATAAATGTATTTCTCTTGGACCCGGTTATAGTAGCATAGCTCTAAAAATGTTAGAATAAATAGTGTAGATTATTCATTTTTTAGATATCGCTATGAAGAAGAGGTCCTTTAATAAATTATTTACAGTTTTTTGACCTATTTACTTATAGGAATATTCAAGTTCGCTATGCTATATATCATAGCAGATAATTCATAAGCTCTATTTGCTCTGCCACCAGAAAACTTAGAAATTGGAATGGATATAAATGAATAGCATTCAGGAAGTGATATTTCTCGTTTCACGTACACGTATTGCTATTTAAGTAATAAAGTTCAAATGTCATACTGTTAATATCTCTATGAAAAATGGTTTCAATTTTGCGACGAAACAGATTTTTACTTTTTATTCAATAAAACACGAATGAAATGATGATTCAATATCAGCAAATATGTTGGAATTTATGACATAACTCTGTCATTTCATATTCTATAAGGAATGATATGCTGATGAATAAAATGTTTGAAAAGATGCCTTCTAATGTTTTCTAAATGTATGAAATAAATTTTTCAAATATAAGTCTAGGAATCCAACTCCTTAGATACATTTACAAGCTACAGTTTTAGATTCATATTCAATTTTAAAAAGTGAAGGATCTATGATGTTTTTGTGGATATTCTACAAAAACCTTTTTTTAAGGATAAAGCGATTCAATTTATGTAATTTACGTCCGTTCGTCATATTTAAAATTGCAGAATATCTCCGTCATGGATTCATAATTTGTATTCACAATGTAAAATTGCGCTCTAAAAACTAGAAGTGTCACGTTTAACTTCGAGGAATAAATATACTCTCATAATTGCTGACCGTTGTGAAACTTTTTGATTATATAAGTTTTAATTTTAAGTCGTTTTTGGTTATCGTCACGGGGACTTAAAATTAAGAGGTTTAAAGTTAATTAGTTGGCTTTTTGTTGATAATTAAATTATAGTTATCAGCTTATAGTTTATGATTTATTAGATTTTAAATCTTTGTTATATATTTCTTTTGGTGAATTGGATCTTTTCAGCATAGGAGATTTCTTTTCAGTAATTGCTTCGGCACCTGAAGAACTATTGTCTCTTAGTAATTGCTTTCATGTTAAATCCGAAAAGTATGAAAAGAAGCATTCATTATCCGTGTTCTAAAAATAGTAATAAGAGATTTATATGATAAGATATTTAATTTAAACTCAGCTTGTTAATTGTTTAATCGTAAGTAATTTAAACCTGGGAGATTTAAATAAAACTTAAAGAGTTAAATGATGAAGAAGCAGGATCTAAGGATCTCCTTTCTTAACCTGAAAAGTATTTTAGAATTTCGTGATTTTCTTGATGAATTTCCATCCAAAACATTAATTTCCTGAAAATGAGTCGCGTTGATTAAAACTGAGGTAATCTAGTGCGTCGTTATTCATACCATGTCGAAATGAATATCTTACCGTGCTAAAACTGTAGGTATTCATTCAAAAACATTTTCCATTTCGTCGCTCATTTATTTTCGAAGAATAAGTTATTTGTTTGCGTAAAATGGCGAGGAGAGAATCCTTCGGGATAATTCATTCCTCGTCAACAAATCTTCCAAAATTGCATCGAGAATGGAGGAAGACGCAGTAAGATGGATGCACGTGCATTCTGGGATTATCTCGGGCCGAAATGCCGTGCGCGTCCATCCAATATACGGCGGAGAATACGGAAAAGGGATTTGTGATATAAAAGAACGCATTTTCAGACTCCGGGGAGCATTTTCATATTTGTAAAGGAGGTCGTAACGTGGACCTGGGAAGGCTATTAGAAGGAACTCGAATAGACGGTGCTCAGAAGAGTCCAGTTGCTGAAAGTAAATTCAGAAATGTCACTGGAGAAGTTTTCTCTCTCGAAATGCATATAGAAGGAAATATTTTTGAGCCATTATTTTGAATGAAGAATTAACAATGAATTAAATTGTAATTCAAAATAGTGGGTTTTAGTTGAAAGGGCGAGGCAGGTTCTGTTTCTGAAAGGAATTTTGAAATTTCGCATTTTCTCAAAAATGCATTTTCTCCGAGAGATGCGTTGAATTATGTAACTGTGTAATACAGAAAAAACATTGAATATCATGATAAATGTTATTTAATTAGGAAATATGTAATTGAAATGAAGTAACTCGTTATACATAATCAAGTTATGCCGTCAGTAAGATATTTTATATTTCTTGAAATGTTGAAATGATTTAAGGGATATTTGTTGAAATTTACCAGTTTTGAACACAAAAGCATGACTTTCAATAATAAGTACACTTCATTACCAAAAGTACGTTGTGCATTTTCCATGATCTTCTCCAAGTTATTGATCTAATCCAAATGGATATGAGATAAAAAATTAGAATCTTAAATAATAAAGAATTAGAATCTTAAAAATGCAAGTGATAAGAAAACTCCCTGAATGAGATTATCTTAGAAATGGACTCATAGTTGAACGAAAAATTAAAACGAAGTTTTTATAATTCTAACAAACATAAATTGTGTAATTACCTTACAAGATATTTTATGGAATCGTTCCTATTTATCAATCAATCACAAAAAATTCCTTCAATCAAGCAAAACACCGCTCGTCGCAAATTGTTATGATAGAATCTTTATTTATATTTTATTTTAGTAATATGCACTTGAAATAACTCTGACATGTATTTATATATCCACTATCATGATGAATTACCTTACAGCTTTCATAAATCAAAATCGTTGACCTGGTTGCTTGAGATAACGCTTTTGAATTATTCTGGATAAATTTATATGACCTCCAGCTGTGTTGATTTTTATTCAAAATGAAACAGTAAAATTTAATCTTGATTCAAGCGTTTACATGGATGAAACACTTCTCATTTGGTGGAAGCAATTATCTCGATTGAAGTTTGGTGCCGTAAACAATAAAAACTTATCGCTTAATCATATAGCTAACCGTTAACATGCATTTTAAAGGGATCCGTCACTGATGTATATAAAGCGAGTATTATTATTGTATCGACCAGTGATGCGAACATTTCATAATACACCGATGGTTAGTTGCTGGCATGCTAAAGAGAGTTTATTACTGTACAGAGATCCTCATGTGTTGAAGATTTATCGAGGTAGAATGTGAAGGTTAATATCATAAAATGAGAGGATGTTGAGTAGTGTTAACAAAATTTGTTGAAAAATCGTTATTTCCTATTCTTTCATGTGCAGTGATGATTTTCAAAAATACGCAGCCTACCTCTGTGAATTTACTGTAGTACTATATTCTCTCTTTATCTGAACCTTTTGTTTGCATCAAGTTTTCAATAAATAGATTAATGGCTTCCTTATATATTTACGAAATTGAGAATTTAAAGTCTTCTTCCATTCAACATACTGTCGATGTAAAATAGATCGTTATGTAAATATAAAAGGTAATTTAAATAAATAGAGAATAAGATAATTTTATTTTTTGATTTAAAAATCCTTAGCTCAGCAAAAAGAATCTATAGCAAGTAAATATCTACAAAGAAGAGGGTTCGTGAAAAAAATGCAAAAACCTACTGAGGATTAACTTAAATATACTAAAAATTAATATTATCAAGGCAGGAATATATTGCACAAATAACAAAAACTCAAATACGATACTCTACTGATCAGATTCGTAAAAATAATATAATCCATAGTTAAAGTATGTATATCGTTAAATTCTATGATAAGCGAAATAAATGCAGAGAAAATTAAAGATAACTATATAATTCGTATAAGATAGAAAAATAATTAGTAAAGACAATTGTAACAGTTGCTAAGATTTTCTGGAAGACCACAACGTATCGATAATTCAAATAAAAAATAAGTATTATTTTCAAAAGAATATCCGATGAAACTTGACTTTTCCTTGGTGATACTTCAATCTATCGTATGATTAAGTAGTGGGTATGTAACACTTGACGTTTAAGGCCAGACCTTAATTGAATTTTCAGTTAACTTTCTTTAAAGAAATCTTCTCCTAAATTGAGAGATGCATGAGTGGTCAACTTCATTAAATAAAGAAGGCTATAGTTACAGGATATTAATATTGAATCATTTTCGTTAATGGAGCAGTGCTTGTTTGTTATTCCAATGCTTAATCGGAAGGAATGGAGTGACTGACCGTGGGCAGGGGATCGAGGCGTGTCAGACAGCAAGAGTTTTACGACCTTCTCTTTTTACCGGCGCCTCCTCTGACGTCGTTCGGTCGACCTCATTCATCGAAGCCAAGCCTTACTCCATTGAGTTCTCACCGAAAGGTTGACTCATCAGGAAGCCGGGCTTTTATGAGATGAAAGTACGTTGGCAATGAACCGGCGGCGGTCAAAGATACGGGAATTGTCGCGACAGGTGAGGGAGAACGGATGTACACCTACGTTAAATATAAAATAGCTCTCTTTAACTACCCCAAACGATAGGATTACTTCTTACCTTGTAAGGGGAGTATTGAAGTGAATACGACGTAAAATATTTTGCTGATGTTCTCTGTACGAAAGATTCTTTGCTTGCATAAATCTGCTTTGGGAAAATGTGCCTTCGTAATTTGAGTTGGTTAACTCACTAAATGTTAACTAATTCGGAGGTTTTGGAATTTGCTTCGCGTCAATTTATGGGAAAATCTTAGGTAGAACTTTCACAACCTTTTACTGCAAGAAGATTACTAGTGTGCCACATGACCTTTGGTAGTTGTCGATACTCTCAGCATCTCAACATATGCAAGATTAAAATTGCAAGCTATTTAATTATTTAGCTGAAGTTCACAAATTATTCTTATTATTTAAGAATTTTATTCCTGTCTCAGTCAGTTTTTACATCTTTACATATATTCGATGTGAAAGTGAGATAGATAAGTTGTTATGTATGCTGAACGCCATGGTAATGATATCGTATCGTGACAGAGTAAAACTTAAAAAATAATGCTGCAAGAAATGATGTCATCCTTTTCATTCCTAATTTTTTATGGTCTTTTCGCAAAATGGTGATTTCTTTCAGTTGTCTAATTTTATCACCAAAATGATCATTATAAATTCGTCTGAAAAGTAGTATTTGAGATATAAAAACGTACCTCAACGTGGATTGGAAGTCTTAAAAATAATAGTAAAAGGAAACTGAACGAAGCGTGATAGTCAGATTTTTGCAGTGATGTGACGCAAAGAACGACGTCATTGTCATAGTTCTAAGTTTAGTATATTTTTTTCGTTTAATTCATTCATCGAATTTAGAAGTGGCAACATTTTCGTTAGCTTCTTGGATTATAATATTCTTCTAGCTATTTATTAGCTTCTTGGAAAAGCAAACCCCCCGGAGCGAAATCCTGCGAGTGAAAATAGCGTAACGAATCTTTATACGTTAGCGATGAGATAATATGTATATTTTTAAGGGTCTTAAAATATTTGGTCGCGTAGAAGTCAGGGAATACGAACGGAAAGTGGAAATAAAAATATTTATGGGCAATAAAGAGGAAATTTACTAACTGCAAGAATATTGCGATAAAATCAAATGTGATTCGGTTTTATTCCAAATTTTACGGACTCAGGATGTCGCTGACATTGCACGAAAGATAAAATCGCACAAAAGTGAACTGATTTATCACCGCAGATCTCTCTGAAATAAAAGAAAGAAGAAATGGGACAAATCATTGACATCAAAAATTTTATTTGCCACACAGATTTCTTACAGCCGAGAAATTTATCTGCTTCAAGTATTGATTCTCACTCCTTTTTTAAAACAAGTTATTATTGTCATTGATATTTGTTTATGTAGCAATAAATCCGAAATCTTTAGTTTTGTTATAAACATTTCTCGTAGTAAAATTATAAATACAACGGTAGTAAAACGAAATATTACTCCATTTACTTGAAATTCATTTAATTTTTAAGGTATGTTTTTAAGAATAGTTTATAAATTATGGTTTCTAAAATTAGGAAAAACTATGTATGTAGATTTAGATTTTAGATTTAGATATAGATTAGTACCCCTCAAGCCCCCTGTGGCGTATGGCAGGGGGTGTAATGACACCATCATCGTTTACTAATCGATCCTATTAGCTTCTCTAACAGTTCTCCGTGGTAATAACTTCTCTGTGGTAATAACGACCAGAAATAACTATCTGTCCTTGCGATTTCCTCCTCATAACGCTTTGCTGATGCCTCTCGATCGAGATCGCGCTCATTACTTACCGGAATCAAAATTTCATTCACCTAGTCCCTAACCGTTCAGAACCGAGGAACTTTTCGAAAAGTTTCCTTCGGTAATCATTTCCTTTCTCCTAAAGCGAACTCCAACCGAGGGATTCTACCGTGGACGTAACGCTACTGTCGGACCTGAATCTCCTGTCACGAAACGAGCTGCTCTACGTTGGGCCATTTCTAAATCTGAGACCAAACCTACCTCGTGTGGATCCCAAATCGAGCAGCAATATTCGAGATTAGGTCGAATAAGGGAAAATAAGCAATTTCCTATACTCTTGATGAGCATCCCCTCAGCGTTCTACCTGTTAGTTTCTGCATTTTATTCGCCTTACCTATTATATCTCGAATAAATTCTTTAAAAGATAAACTACTGCTAAACGCGAAAGTGAGAATTTGCTTTAATAGAAAAATCGTTTTACTGCATTCATTGAATATGGACTTTGTATAGTGAACTAGCCTCAAAATACTGTTTATGATTTTACGTGAGGAGATTTTATTCGATTATGCTTGAGATTTCTCCAGATGAAAGGTATATCAATGCATATTCATCAATCAATACCATAGGGAATCTGAATTTTGTAGCGCTTGAGGTCTTACTCATGTTCATATTCGGTGAGCTGCATTTCTAACTTATCTCTCATATCTTCACCCTCTTCATAATCTCTTCAACTCTCGTTCATTAATAATTTTTTGGTTTTCTGCATACAGTTTTATACGGAGTTCTCCAATGAGAAGTACTTCTTTATTATTTTAGACGTTAAACTGCGTTCGCTGTCTGTCGTTCTTTCGCCGGAGTATTTCATTCTAGAGGAATAATTATCCTGCTCACGAATGTCTAATTCCTCCAATCCTATCCCGGAGTCATCTCCTCTCTGAATATTTTCAGATTATTCTATCGAGTATGTTACCCTTTCCATTTGATTTCCTGATATTCGCGAGCTTGTAAACTAGTCGTATCGTTAACTTGAACGTACAAAACTTTCCTATAAATCCCTCAACATCTGTGTCCCTCCAGTTGCTTCTTTTCTACAATTTCCTCTTCTGCAATTGAGTGATACTATCTTTGAAAAAATTCACCTCTAGTTCTTCCTAATGATCTTTACGTATTCCTGACGTTGAATAAGGAAGTCGTGAAGATTATACAAGTCAAAATTTGAATATTGTTTGTAAGGCTGCTTTTGAGTAACATTTTCCTCTTTTAAAGAGGCATTTAGAGAAATATCCTCCTGTAAAGAGGTAGCTTAAATAAAAGGATTCGGTTTGTCATAAAAGAGTCTATTCCGTCTGCTTTTGATATCTTAAAAGAGATTCTTCTTTCTTTGAAATTCATCCCCAGGAAAGTATATATATTTTTTTCCTTTGGTCGTTTAAGAAAAATATTTTATCCCTTTGTTTGAAATAGGCGTCACCCTTTTTACATATTTCTTAACTGCGGAATTCCTTAAGAGCTGTCACATGTAAAAGAAATAGGCATGGCGTAACTTTGTGGAAAGCCATAATAAATTAAATAACTTAGTAATTTTCCACTGAAGCCTGAAGATGTAAGAACGTCTTACGAAACCGGTCGCGAAATAAAATCCGTGGAAAATTACTAAGTTATTTAATTTATAGCTGCTACATGTTTTATCGCAGGTAACACTTACACAGGTCAAATTTTTATAATTTTCCCTTTGCTTCTATACTACCTACCACTCTAATGTATCTTCCTCATTATTTGCTGTCCAGCTTTCATTTATTATATTACGTTGTCGGTATAAAATTTTTTAAGTATAAAACGAAAAGCGATTTTTTAGCAACAATTGTTAAAAATTCAACTGGGGTATTCTTATACGCGAATTGATTTAAAGAATCCTTCATATATTTTATTTCTCATCTTAATTTAGAAACATTTGCTGAAATTGCAAAACTTCGTGAAGATATCATGGAAGCAATTTGTTGGTGAATGAAGATAGATGATTGCATTCACATCGTATCAGCGTACAGAAATCTTACAGAAATCTGTTACAGTTCTATATTATAAAATAGAGTTTTCTCTTAGAAAATCAAAAAAGTGCTCTTTGACGCTTCTTTGTTCAGATATCATGATTCTCTACATCGATATTTAACCCAGTTCTATTCCGGTAATATTACCGGTATTTAATTTCCTTAGCATCTCCTGATCTTTTCAACTACGCCGTAGGAAAGACATCATTAACTACTACCGTTTGTTTCCAATGAAGAGAAAGAAATCCTCGTTATTGCCTTGCCGTACCCTTATCACTTCCTGCATTCTCAAGTTCCGAAGTTTAAATTGCTTACATTCTACCGATGTATTTAATTTCCTCGCGATAATTGGCTTTAGCTCAAGGACATTACTGTAAGAGGAAATTAGATGGATCAAATTATACCACCTAAATTAATGTAAATCCCTCGAGGTGCATTAAATTACTCTGAATGAGGAGACACCCGGATTTGTCTAGCCGGAATTTGCATATGATTCGAAATCGATTCTCTTTTCATAAAATATTCTCAATCCATCATTTATGTCATCATACTGGTGCATTGAATCCTCATCCTCAATTTATGTACTCCGATAATTTAATTACATAGTAGGAATAGAGAAGGCTCATAGAAAAGAGAATTTTTTAAAATACATTCAGGAAATTAGTTTTTCAACTTCCCATCTCTGGATATTTTATTTTTGCACAATTATATTATCTCAGATGAATTTTTATCGTGAATTTTCTGATTTATATTATGTTTTCATGATCTCTATTTACCTTTATGACAATCCGCTGCCCGTAATTTTAAACCCAAGAAGACAGACTCCGAAATAATGGCGTTGATACTGTCTTCACCCCCAAATGTTTTAAAATTAGCGTTGCTGACATTGTAGCATAGGTTTGGTATTTGATTAGAAAAAGTCATTTTCAACAAATTCTTCTTCGTGCATCTTTCAGGTAGTTAGTATTTAAGTTTCATAGCTTTCCCTAACTTTATATTGAAGTAAAATTATTTTATTTAAAAAAAATTTTTTAATTTCACTCACCCAGGAATATGTTCTATGCATATTCACTCAGTATGAGATTAATTTTAATACAAACATATTTTGACTTTGATTATCGCACTAGCATGGCCAAACGTATTTCAACAGCTGAGGTAATTGTATTCATATGGGCTCCCAAGGGGAATCGAACCCGCGATCGCTTTCACCAACGGCAAATTCGCTATCCTCTTGGCTATCCGGGAACCCAGCTTTGATTGTCATTGTTGTTTGAATAAAGATTTTTGTGTAGGCCTTAAGTTAAAAGATGAGGTGCTAAAATTATTTATTAACTTCTTATCATAAATAACAGCTAAATCGAACCGAATTGCAAAAATGAACTTAAATTACTGGCTTATTTTCTACGTTTATTATAGAAAAGTAACTAGCTCAGTTGAGGTCTGGTTTGGAAATTTGTTTTTCGCATAAATATCACGTTGTTTAGTCGTTATAAATTCATCAATAATTTAAGAGATAAATTTGATTTGACTACGGTGAAAATAAGCTCGGGCTGGAGTTTATCTTTTGTTACTCCTCTATTTGGTTATGGTAGTAGCATAATTAATTTTGTTAATTTCCACTATCTCTATCTCAGACGTATTTTGTAGATTCCACGTGTATGGAGTGAAATCCTTTGCTTGCGAATCATTTCAATCTTATTGTTTATCTATTAACGGTGAATTCCCTTTGGCGTCAATAAACAATGCAAACGATTATGAGGAACGTCAATTATAAACGATATCTAACAGAATGGAATGTCTGCCTATATTTCTCTCTCAATGGGGCAGAAAATAATATTAACCCACTACGGCCACGATGCCTTACTAAGGCACCACTCTCCGAGGAATTTCATTAGTCCTTCGTGAATTTCGCTTGAAGACGGCTAAACTCTTCTCTCGAAGATGCGGTGGTCTGCTCATAGTTCAGCAAAGGAGCCAATCACAATGATGTGAGGACTCGGGCCTAATTTTGCGCGCGATTTGCATCACGGCACAAACACACCGCAGAGGATCCTCAATATCATACGACACCTATATCCAGCCGGGAGGGAACGGATGGGGATTAGGACGCTTTTCAACGATCGCTAGGGACATAGAGGACCAGGGGATCAACCTGTCTCTACGTTATCCGCTAGCCTATAATTGCAACTTTGGCAAATGGAGGGGAAGAGTTTCCATAGGCAGAAATTCGCGTTGCGGGTGGGAAAAGCGCTCTGTCTCGATTTTCGAAGCGTTGAAGTGAGGGCACAGAGTGTTCGATCTTATTTGTTGATCGTGCGGATTCAGGCGAGAAATCTGTTGGAATCAACGCGGGAGGAATCTGTTATTTTCGATGTTTCCGAATGTGGGATGAGTACCGTTTAAAGGCAGACGAATCGCTTGTCGTAGACTCGATGGCTTGATCAATTAGTCCGTGGGCCGCTTTTTTGAAGAGCGTAACGTTTTCGGTGATTTGATAAAGTTATAAAAGTTCACTTTATCAGTCGACACACCTATTTGGAAGGACAAAGAACGTTTTATGTAACATAGGACAACAGCTTGCTATATAATCTATTTACGTTAATCTATCTATCACATATAATTTATTGATGAGAAATAATATAGTTTTAATAATTAAATTTAATAAAACATCCTCACTTAAACGAGACTTGGACTAAAGGACTATTTCATCCATTCCAAAATATTTAGTAAGATTATTTTGATTTTGTTAGTCGTAGTTTGAGACAAAATATATTGAGAAGAAATATAGGTGTAAGAAACATAAAAGATTAAGAGCTGCAGATTTTGGAATGTTATATTAAGATATTAAGAAAGAACGTCTTATCTATTTTTTGCTTGTTAGCTAAGCATACCTTAAATGTTTCAGTTGGGTCTCTCTTAAAATTTTTTAAGTTAGATCATTAATATGCTAATTCCTCATACATATATGTGCTATTTCTACTACATTTATGTGCGTGTGATATACTCTTTATTAATATATTTTTTCATTTTCTTTGTAATCATTTAACTATTGCTATCGGTAGGTTTGCGAAGGTTAATTGGTATTTTACTACAGGAGATAACTTTTCCCAAAGAATCTCTTATGTTTTACGTAAAACATTTCTTCTAATTTTTCTTTAACTACTGTTTTAAAATTAATAACCGTACATAATATAACGACGGGATGGATGAACCTATATCCACAGTCTCGCCTAAATGAGGACGTATCATTAATTATTATTGTTAAAATTAGGTTACTTAACATCGATATACAACATAAAGTCAGATAGATTGAGGTAATTTAAGATTTCATAGCCATCGCAATGGCGTTGATTTTATTCAAAACGCCTTAGAAATATTCATACCTTGGAGAGAACAATGTCCTACTGAATAGCTCAAGTATTTCGGTATTGTTATTCATATATTCGGTGACATGAGTTCCTTCTTCTCTTTTTAGGTGGTACCCAGGACCCAAATATGTCCTGTCGATCAAATGCCAAAAAATAAACCGTGGGCGTCGTTCAGAATCTCATATTCTGCATCGATAACGGAATATTTCCTTCGACGAGAATTCCACGAATTCGGATGTGATTTGCAATTCTGAATTATTTTCGCCGTGAAGAATAAGAAAATTCCGGTCGGTTGACAGTGACGGAGTGAAAGTGGAGATTCGCGTATCAAATGGTATTCTCTGGAACATGTCCAATTCGTAAAATTCTATTTTTGAATTAAGGGACGAGTTATTGGCACGTCTATCGACACATGACGAAGCGGATGAATCCCTTGTGAAGGTTGTCGTACGAGACTTACATGATATTCCTTCCGGGAAGGCGGGTTATGTTTCTTAATGTGTTTCCTGAATAATTTGCACTCTTGAGACGTAACGTTAAGATGAGGAAAAGATGTCTTTAAACAAAACTGTCTCGTAAACGTAATGGGTGATTAGCGTAACTTTCATTTGGAATTAATTTTGCGAGTAAAGTTCGTGAGTTTCAATCTTCGTTCGGTAAATACTAACATACTGAGTTCTGAATTCACATCTTTTTCTATTTTGTAGTAATTTTATAATTTTTATTCTCGTTCTCAAGAAAATATAGTATTTGCTACCTATAAATATTTTAAACTATTTTACGATTAAAAATCCAGGTCTCGCATTCATTTTCGCCTTCTAAGGAAAATTTCAGCTTATTTTAGGGAGTTTTTTCGTCATATTTATTATATGCCTTATTTATTCAAATCTTCATTTTATCAAGAACAGAAATTTAAAATTGCGTCATTTTCTCTAGATTTTTTTGTTTGTCATAATTTCATGGATTTATAATTCATTAGAAACGCATTGTTCTTTCAATGACGAGAGAATACTTTTTCTGGATAAATATATCACATAGGAATTGTATTTGGATAGGGGTAACTATAGTATTACCATCTAGATCCTGAAAAGTCATGGTCGGACTTATACTCTCATTTTTAGCGAAAGACTAACTAAGTACTCAATATTTACTTATTAATAATTAATAATTTTCAAGTATGATAAACGTCTCGTCTTTAATTGGCCATTTGCAGTATAATGAGATAACTAATATATTTAATTCAATAAAATGGCATACACAAAGAATTAAGGCATCACAATTATCTGGAACCTGAGCATGAATAGGTAATTATGCTAAATTCTACGCCTCTTAAGTGAATTACTTGCAAAAGATTCCGCCCTAATTGTAGTGAAAATGTCAAAGTCGTTTGGAAATATTGATAACGGTAACTTAACTTCAGGATTAATCGGTTAAGAAATGATTGTCAGGAAACGCTCCTCATTAAAGGTGATGGGATAGAACGTAAAGTCTATCTCGTACTAGGTGTTCGCGCCTGAATTGAGGGACTATAGAAGAAAGGGATAATGGAACATACAAATACTCTCACGCGTGTCATTTGAGCGTGAATGCACCGTGTTTATTGGTCCCAGTCCGAACTTTAAAGGGGATTAGGAATGAGGAAACACTAGTGACGTATACCGCAGTTTTGAGGGTCGTGACATTCAAAGAGATAACATCTGTGAAACGAACCGCATTGCCTTGCATTAATTTCCTATATTCCACCCTTAGGAAAATGAGCGCTCCCGAATTTGCATCCTCCTTTCCTTTGACCGAATTTCGCGACTTTGTTGCATGACTATGGGGAAGCTCATTGAGAATTCTATGCCTTAATTATATCGCTGCTCACTGCCTAATTCCGTGACACGGAGCTATTAAGCACGTAGGCCATATAACGGTGCACGTAATCTTCGGTGTATAATTAATTCGCAGGTGAGAAACTATGTTTAAGTATCCGATAAGTGGAGAAGTTTCTTTGGAATACTCTACGGGAGAGGATGATAAGGGAATGAATCTCTTCTTGCGGATGTTCGCGTAATTTTCATTTTTAACCTACTTTCCGAAATTAGCGATCGGTGGCGGTATGTAACCCAGTTGACCATGACCACGTAACCTCATTGGTAAATCATAATTTTTGGTCCTATCTTCTTCAAGTTTGTTTTTTAAAGATTTCCTCGTAATTCATCCCCGCTTCGTGATGTAAGAAGCATAACATTGTTGGTGGATTCGATTGTATGCTAATTTTATTTACCTTTAACACTTTGTTAATTTTAAAATAATTTTGGAGTAATATAATTTTATTACTGAAGGCTGTTCATTCGACTTGAATAGATAAGAAAAGTTATGAAATCAGCAAATGATGACTAAATCTAAAAGTAATCGTTAACTCTTCGATATTTCCCCGTAGGAATTTGGTTTTTCTACAAGAAAAGTGACAGTGCGATATCGAGAAAAGGTCAATATATTAAGCGAAGGTCAATATGAAGGAAATAACACAGGTACCTGCAAAAATATTATCCTATTACGTTGTGTTTTCCCGTAGGATGGAATACCATTCAGAAATCTGTTTGCTTAATCCACAACGACAGATGCAATGAATCTTATCGGGGGCGGTGCCGACCGTTATTGAACATGCTTCAACACCTCTCTTTTCAAAACAAAGAAAGGACACGCATATCTCTTATATGCGTGTGTGTATAGTGCAAAGAACTAGGTTTAGTGGAACCCTCATCTATTTCTTTTAATGTCTATGCGTTAAATATGCATTTAATACTTGGATGGTAGGGGAAAAAACTGTTCAACTTTATTAGAAACTATTTCGATTTCTATTCCTGCCAAAGAATATTAACTTTAAATATCCAAATGAATCATTAAAATTACGTTTAAAGTAAAGGCGAGGACATTTCATTAATGATGATTCATCCTCATCTTCAGCGTGGAAAAGCAACAAATAACTGTTCTTTGGAAAATCTGGATAATTAAGAAACACTTCTTCATGGTAGTTAGTGTGCAATTGCATTGCCTGGAAAATCAGAAATTCACTCATCATAGAGACTATGTATTTATGACCTCTGGATAGCCACGTATACAACGCGTTCGACTTTCTTTAAGCAGTCTCGGATTCGATTCCCGGTGGTGGCTTAGGATGCGAGATGACCTCAGCTATCGAAACACTTTTAAATTACTAGTACAAAACAATATATATTCCTTACCATTGGTTATGAATAAGCCTATATCCCATTACATTATTTTGCAAAATTTACGAGCTCGAATTCAGAAATTTTCTTCTATATCAGGGGGATGGGTTGTTTATAAGAACAGATTTTTATAAAATGGTCGTTACATTCAAATTTCTTACAAACAACTTAAAGTCAATATTCGACGACTAAACTAATAATTATAAGCATATTTATTCAATATCCCATTTATTTGGCACTCCTCGGTCTCATCAAACAAGACCATTACTTATAATTTTTTTTGCGAAAGAAATAAATCTTGCAAGAAGTGAGAGCGAACTTTATTTGTATTTATTACAGAAGCGATAACGAATGCTTTAGAGTCAACATTGACACTATTAGTGTATGAACTCTTCATGCCTTGTTTTCCCTAATGCAAAGACCTCATATGAGAAATTTGTTCAAAAACGATGGAATAGCTTGGGAGGAAAAGTCTATAAATGTAGTTTTTTGGGCAGACAGAAGGATCCAAAAACCGAATAAATTCTAGCCGAATAAAGACTGGCAGACAGAGAGGTAACTAACACTAGTAAATATAGTTCGCTAAAAGTTGATGAACTGCCAACCTCTAAAATAAACCACTTTTTGCTAAATTTTACTGCCGAGATACTAGAGCAATTGCATTGCTTTCGATGTAGTTCAGAGGCAGAGAACATGCTGTAAGAAGCAGAGTGATGCAAGATATAATTTGATCGAATTGAACGCTGGATAGGGGCTCGATTGCAAGGGAGGACAGCGGCCGTGGAAAATTGGTTTTGGGTGACAGATGGGGTTGTAAGGGTAGCGAAAGAGATGGTGTGAGTTGGAGGAAGGACAAGGGAATTAGTTAGGGGAGGGAGAGCGTGGGCCGGCATGATGAGTGTGTAGCAAATGAAGGAAACCATGAATTCATTGGGAGTAATGAGAGTTGGGTCAGGAATAAGGGTGCTATTTATTTTTGCTTCAGACGTCAGGTTTCACTCATTACGATCACGTGTGCCTCGATCGTCATGGAGAGGATAAGGATCTCACACATTATTCTGCAGTAAAAGGGACAAACTAACTTATATATTTTCCTCTCCTTTCTCGTTCCAAGTATGGAAGTGTTTGCTTCTATTTTCTCTCGCTTTTCACACTTTTATTTCCGGAATAAGCGAGTGCGCTCCGTTTCCGGAAATGAATATGCAGAATGAATCGAGGACAAAGGATACATTTTCTTTTATTTAGGAACGTGAATTTTGTCATGTTGAAAGCACCGGGTGATGAATGTGAGAAATAAGTAATTATGCGTGGGCGAATAAGTTATTCTCAAATGGGCATAAATTCAACGAAAATGCATCAGTCAATATTTTTTACAGAGCCAGAAAGTTTTGGACAAAGATTTCTGTGAAAGTGATGTAATAATGAAATAGTATTTAAAATGGACAAAATAAGTTTAAATTACAAGATCACTGTTCTATGACTTTTATTCATCGTTGATGAGTTGTGCGGTAGATGATACGATGTCTCACTGAATGTTCGTGAACGGTATAAATTTCCTTTTGGTTGAATAAAAACTCTAATCCTAACATATATCAAAGTAAAAAGGTGGATTTGTTTTCCGCAAAAAAACCCTGCCAGCATTTTCTTCTATCCTTTCTCATATCCTTTTCTATATCTACCTTATTATAAAATAACAAATATTATGGTTGCATGCAGGGTAGTCTTCAAAGACTCAACCTCCCCTAAACGAAGCTGTATTCTATTTTTCTACATTGAGCATATTATCGGAACAATTCTAGAATTCATTGGCACATTTTGGAATTTATTGAGTATTTAATCTTCATATTTCTTAAAGAAATGATCGTTTCCTGTTCCAGTTGATCGTGTCTGGCAAAGCTCCGAATTTTCCAACGCCGTCAACATCCGTCACAGTGGTTTCCTCATCCAGTTGATGATAGAACACTGTCGTTCAGGAAAACTCGTTATCTCGCGAAAACGGATGAGTAGAGATGCATGCTCATGTACTTCCGACACCTATACGCTTACTGGGATAACTCAGCGCAGAGAAGTAAACACGATATTTGTCAGCCGTGATGCATATCGGTCTATCGTGGCCAATGCTTAACGGCTCTCCGAATCCTAAGATGGATTACACAGTTGGATTCAGGGGGGTTTAAGATAAACTGTTAATTAGAACGTAACGATAAATTGTTATAAATGTATTGGGATAAAATGATAGGAATGGAAGCAACTGTTAAATTTTGGCCTAAAATTGATAATTAAGAAATTAATTGATGAGAGATATGTCCAGGAGAATATCCTAGCTTAATTCACAGGATCCTCATTGGTCCGTGTGTTCGATGATATCTCTTATATGGCCTTTCCACGGAAATAGGACAACCCTGATCTACATCAAATATCGCCTTCCCTCACGTACGTTTCCTAACGTATTTATCTGTACTTTACAAATATTTTTATACTTATCGATTTTTCCATATGCGTAGCTTTGTTGTGACTATATCATATGATCACAGCTATAAAAAAAGTAGAGTAATTTTCTTTGGCGTCTTATTCTTCTCATTTTAATAAGGTTTTTATCGATCATTCGAGGTTAGACAGATTTTCCTATAATTATACAACAATGTAAAAATTTACATGATATTCAGTCCTAAAGAAAAGTGAATTCTGTCATACTAAACTTTATTTTTAAGCATTACCAAAATTATGGTTAAATTATAAAGAAGAACGGTTTTAAATTTATAAAAATGTATAAAATCATAGCTGTAATTTTTGTGTTACAGTACATCACAGTATTGATTAATACTTAGAAGAAAGCTTTGCAGTTAGGAAGGATTGTTTCTGTAGTTAATATATAAATATTTTTCGTTACATTGTAGGTTCCTAGGAATATATTGTACTTTGCTTAGTACATAAAGAGTAACAATTATTTCTGTAATAATGAACGCTTAAGTTACTTCGAAAATTTCACCGACTTATTTACCTCATTTCTTTATGAAGGGTAGATTTGGGAGAACGATTTCTTTTTTGACAATGAAACCACATCGTTATGCGTTCAACCACCTCTATTAATTTGCCTTTTGGAACTCGATAACAGTAGACAGCTAATCAACAATTTACGGGTTCTGCTTAGGGGCCCAAGCGGACCCTACTCACGACCCTGAGCCAATCCTTGTCAAGCTAAACTTCGAGGGAATATTCGTCCGATTGATTAATTGCCTAAACTTTCCGCTCCCTTTTGACCGGAACGAACCGTTTCACGTCCCCGTTCCAATAAGTTCTGCATGCGCGATTCCCAGTCGCTCTGCTTTGTGTCGAGCCGATTTCATTTAATCTTCTTAAAAGCAGTTTCGTTTTCGCGCCTCTTGCACAAGCAGAAAAAGCGCTCCTTTTAACAAGTCGTTCCGAAATGCGGATCAATTAAATCCGTCGTTTTTCCTCTACACTGCTACTGGAAATTTTTTATTGAACGTACATTTTGCGAGAATAAAATCCCTTGAGGGTGTTTTGTCGGTTGACGTGGATTTCTACACTACGAAAGTTTAATGTTACACGTAATACAGCCTGGAAACCGATGCTCGTGGCTTTTAAGGGTAACAATCCATATGTTGTTCTACATCTACATATGTACCTTGCATGACGCATTCCGGTGTGTAGCAGGGGGTGCATGCACTATTATTCTACTTTCATGATCGATTTCTTTCGCGTATCATTCTCGGAAAAAATGAATTATTGAATCTACTGTTTCTAGCATTTATTTCTCAGATCATTCTCGCAGTATCAGAAGGGCCTTTATAACAAGGAGGACGCATAATATCGACTACATCTTCTAAGAGCGCTCTCTCTCTTTGAATATATTGAATATGATAAATCTCTGACTGAATTTACTTTCTTCTAAAGATACCCATTCTGTCTCCTGATGAATCTGAGTAATGCTCACTGATTTGTGATAGTAATTCTTTACAAAACATATTGGCCTTCTTTGTACCTTTTATAAATCTCGAATACATCACTTTTCAGCAGGTCCTATACTATACACTGCATGCATACTCGAGGTGAGGCAAAAATTGTTGAAGTGTTAACTAGCTTTGCACCGAGGTACTGTGTCATTCCGCGAAGATCTTACGCATCGTAAAAGAAATTGGGATATAGATCATGGAGGGGATTATGGGAGATATTCTTTCATGTTGACGCGCTACTTCTGTTGCTAAGTGATAAGTGCAGCCGCTTCAAAGGATTCGGCGAAATGGATGATCTCGGATTCTGAGTTCGAAAAAATGTGAGCCTAGAGGTGATCTTCCATTTGATAAATGGAACCATCGGCGTTGCCTGCACGAATTCAAGCTGCAGAGATTTTCATTTACGTTTGAAACGACGTTTATTTAGTGTCCCTTGATGCGTCGGAAATTATCTGGGTTATGAGGAAACAGACGAGTTCATGCCGAAATGAGGAAAACGCGCTTTAAAGAGAAAATGTGTCACTAATTTGCACTCTTATATTCCGTGATCGAGTAGTTGCTCATAAGCGTAATATATAATCCGAATGATTATTATAAGTTCTCCGAATTACTCGTTAAGTCCAAATTAAATGGTTTTACTCCATTCGTTCAGAGGGTTTGTAGCACAAGTGGTTACAGCTTCGTCACCTCTAAGTTGGACTTGAGCTCATTTGAGAGGTTTTATTATAAATAGAAAAAATAATTGACTGAGGTTCTCAATGAGAGGAAATTCTCTTTCTTAAGGAATTATTAGGGAATGCGGATTAATAGGACCTAAAATTAAAGACAGTGCCTTGTTCCAAAGATTAAATCAATATTATAGTTATATGTTTTCAGTAAAGCGTTTGGCACGAAGGCAAATTTTGAACCTCAGTACCTCCACTTTTATCTACCATAAGCACAGGAAAAGTAATGTGGATTACGATTTAGCCAGATTAGGAATAGGTACTTTAACTTTGCTCTGTTTTGCTGGATCAGCATGTATTTGTGGAAATCAACTTAGGTATTGTAGAAAAAAATGTATAACAATTTTCAATTCGATTTTTCAATATTTAATATGGAGTAACCAAAATGAGTCCCGATAATCGGTGTCATTAAATCGGCGTCAGCAGATTTTAGGATAAACTTAAACATGAAAAATATTTACAAGAAGGTTAACGAAAGATCTGTTTATTATATCCTGTACTTAAATACAAATGAAAAGGAGCCCATTCATAAACTTCACACATCAATCGCTGAATACATCACTCTATGAATGGAGAATTCTTTAATTATTCATTATTTTTTTTCTTTCAGCTTTCTGTTATATGTTATTCTAATGGTGTGCCGCAAGAAGCTCTTGGCATTCCGTTTACTCTCGGCATCTCTCGTTGATTGCATTTTTATGTGCAAATTTTTCGGAGGATTACATTGTTTCTCCACTACAAAACATAATAATCTGTTTGGATAGGAGATACTATATTTCAAAGAAAAACATTTAAATGCGTGGTTACTCTTGTGCCCTGAAGTCGGAAATAATTCTTAAAGTTACCTTAGAACCAATCTGTATCCCTTAAATTTACGACTACTAGTTAGATACTTTATTTAAAAGTATAAACCATAGTAACTTGGGTTGGGAATGTAAAGAGAATAGTTTAAAATTCTGATAGTAGTATGCAACCTTGACTTACATAACATTATCAAAAAAGTGCTATGTGATAAAGTATAAGGGGTACTTAATAATCTTCCTCTTCTTCCTATCATTAAGCAAAAAACAGCATAAATCGCTATTGATTTAGGAATAGAAGTTTAATCTACTACAGAAGATTGGTTAGAAGGTACATACGAAAACCGCAATGGTTTGATCCTCGGGAAAATCTGCAAAGAAAGAGTCCGTTAATCAAGAGCAGGCTTAAATCCTTTGCTACCCTCCCGCAGCTGATTAAAGCACATGATCCCCTTATCGTCTTTAATGCGGATAATTTTAGACTATTTTTAAGTTCACGTAGATTAAGTTTTATATTTATAAGACTAAAAAGTGCCATGTAGAAAACTGGGTAAGGAAAGGTTGACTGTATTACTGTGAGCTAATACTGACGGTACCAATAATAAATTAATAGGTCGAGGAGGAAAAATGTATAAAACCTGTTCATATTCGATAGCTTATCATAAGCCGATGTTTGATTTTACCAATATTTATTTCATTATCTTTCAAGCTCGTGAGAAAGATCTATTTTCCTCGTAAGGAAACACAAGTGTAGAATTTCGAGCTGAATTGTTTTTCCGATTCAGAGATATTTCAATATGAGTTCTTCGGCACAATGGGAAGGAACGGAAAGGATACGTAAGCTGTGTAATTAAGTCGCTGAAATTTTAATATCTTTGTTTCATCGTACGAAATCTCTTTTCAGGGACGAATCGGAGTGTTCCACCGACCTATTATTTTCCGACCTATCCCTTTCACCTGAGGCCTTGGGGTTTTGCCGCAGGAGGGAGAATTAAAAGGTAATGCATTCATTTTCTCCTATATGTCTCTTTTCTTAGAGTTGGATCTGCGTCGGAAAGTAAACTCCTCACTGTGTTTACTCCCACAAAGGCGAGAGAAAATAGAATGTCTCTTCGAAGTTCACTCGCGTCACGGTATTTACTATAGGACTGCGAACCCAATTCAGAATCGCAATTAGAGATCTATTTCTGATCGTATTAACACGACTTGATACTCGACTTTCACCATGTAATACTTTATATTAATCTTAAAATCGGCTTTTCTGCGAATAATAATTAATAATAATAATAACTAAATAACTGTGAAAACGACGAAGAGTAACAAATATTGCTTAAAAGTCAGTGGTTTATTTATAATCTCAGTAGTAAAATACGCAAATATCAACTTCAGAAGCATTAGAGAATATCAAATCACGTAATAATAGATACCGCTTTTCTGGAAAAATACATTGTAATGTATAACATATGACGTAGATCGGGTGCAGTTAGCCAATAATAATAACAAATAGAATAATAAGCGATGATATTTACCAGATAATGATATTTATCAGATGATGGTTTTTATCAGTCAAATTATTAATGAGCTGATTTTACACTTAGTACTAACTTCTGATTTTCTTGAAAATTACCGCTACTCTTTTGCAGGGATTTAAAGTTTTTTTCAGGCATGAATTTACAATCTTTCTCACTGACTTAGATATATACTTAATTACCTTATGTTTTAGAAGGAAACATGTTTAGAAAATGATATTTATAAATAACGCTCTTTAATCTATTCGCATGCCACCTTGTTTGCACCGTCTGCAATATGTCAAAGATTTTTATAAAGATAGATAAACTAAGATCTGAATGTTTTGTTTGTGTGTGTTACTATTATTACTCTCCGTGTAACGAATAATTTATTAAATCGTAGTAATCGTAGTAATCATAGTTATCAATTAACTTATATTGACTTAGAAATTAATTAATTTATGTATCAATATTTCTTCATTATATATTCTTCCATACCCTTGAAGGCTATTATAAACATAAATGTAAATCGCTTGATAATTCAAAGAGTATTTTATCTGCGCCAACTCTGAAAATTGTGGCTTTGCGCTGAGACGAATTGATTTAGAAAATTCATTAAGCGAAATATCAATACTCGGAGAATAATTCACCTTGGAAGATGGTTCCTCTTTTTCCATGAATATTTACCGTGCAACCTTCTGGAACTCACTTCGCAGACGATGTATTTATTCATTCCATTTATTGCCTTCATTAAAGCCCGTTTATAGCGGTACCCATTGCAAGGATAGGATTTCCTTATTCTCCTTCTCAAATAGGAATATAACCGCTGTGACATTTTATCTCTCAGGGCGAAAGGAACGAGTCGAAATATTCCAACTATGGCTGAGAAAGAGAAATGAATGATTCAGCACGTTTTTAGTGCTTTAAATATCTCAAAATAAATGCTTTCAGAAGATTCACCTCTAGAGCTAAATTTTTGGCATTCTTTTAATAAATAATTTGCTTCTGCTCTTTCCGACTGAAATTCCTGCAATACCAAAAATGGCGCCAAATATTTGAAGCTGATGTCATGAATGTAACTGTTAAATTCTAAATGTTTATGGAGGTTTCACTTCCTTCTTTCCCAAGCAGGAAATTCTGAATGAATCCGTTTAATGAAAGCAGAATGATAGAGTATATAATGAGGAAGGCAGACGAGCAAAAGTTATAATTGAGTTATGAATGACATTGAGTTATGGATCATGATGTTCTCTATCGTGTAAGCGTACTAATTAACTAATCCTTCGCACATTCATTTGCATGAATGTAAAACGATGATTTTTTAACTTTCGGACTTCGCTTAGCAAAATGCATAATTCTCGACATTAATTGAATCGCATAATTTACGTATTTACCTTTATGTGTGTGCCATATTCAATTCTTAAATTATTTAACGCATAAAAATTAAATCGTCTGTAAACAGAATCTTTCTTGAAAGTTCTCAATTAAAAATTCGTCATTTTCATCTTTGTACTGTTTTACAACCTAGTAAATAATTATAAATGCATCATTATATATTTATATTTACTATATAAGGCTATTCCTCAACTGTAAAAAGAAACGAAAATGACTAATCGATTCATTCATGTAAATATAGTAATTTCTGTGCATGAATAATTTGATAATTATAAATATCAAAGCTAATTGATTCCTCAAGAATAAAATGTACTCTTAATTATTCGCAAATTGCTGTTTACATATAATTAAATTCATCCCCAACTTGGTTTCATATGCTTCTGGTGTAATAGTATTTCTTTCCCTTAACTTTTGCACATTTCATCATTTTCCAACTGGTAGCAGAGGGAATAAAAATAATGCACATGCTCATCATTTTTGTCACTGCTATTGTATGCTGTTGACACAAAACTGAATTTTTATCCTCAAATCTGTCTCCTATTTTCCATTCATTGTAAGCTTATCCGAAATAGCAAGGAGTTTCATAACCCCCGACGTCTACCAAGAATGTATTCTGTTAAAGTTTGTTTTCTGCGAAGCAATTTACTCGTAGCCCATCAATTTAGTTTGTACTTCCTCGATTCCTCAGATGCTACTTCCATACACAAAGCTCTAGATACTTATTGTGTATTCTGGATGAGTTCTAAATCAAGCCAAATTGCATCGGTCTCTATCTTCCAGTACATATTGTTTACAAGACTGTGTTACACTTCATTGTTCTACCAAAAATTCTTAGGTTTTATATCAAGTTTTTTTAAGGGAATTGTTCAGAATCCACTTAAATATTCTATAAACGAGTAAATTTGATAACACTTCAGAATAATCTGCGCATAATATTCTCTCACATTACAAGTCATGATATCTTCACATCAAAATTCTTCATGTATTTATATAGTTTAGCCGATATTAGAAGCAAAAGCTAACTGGACAATAGTTCAGTGCGTCGCGAAGTTGGAATTAAAAGACAGTTGTTCAATTTATGTTAATAGAGTGAGAGTCGCTGATGTAACAAATTTGAAATATCAATGTATAAAACTTTGAATAAGAGTGGTCGTTTATCACTGACGATAGGTGCATTCGTGCATTTAACATAACCTAGTTCACTTGAAATCAAGGTCTTAAAAGAGAACTTTCGCTCCGAGATCATTTCCTGACAAAAAGATGAGCGAAGTAGCTTTGGATATCTGGAAAGTTGCCACGTGGGCCGCACGAGAACTGGATTACACAGTCAAAGAACTCTTGTGCCTTCTTTCTTTTGTCCCGCTGCATAATTCATGAAAAAAGAGTAGGTGACACTGTGGCAGATGCCGTTTGGAAATAAAACGCAGTTGAATGTGATTTTATTCGCTGTCAGGCAGAATTTTCCTCGTAGTTTATATACTTAAACTTTAAGAAGTTAAGATTACAGAGCGAATGAGAAAGAGTTATCAGTTGAAAAGTTTTATGGATTATTTGAGAATGGACAATAATTACGTTGATGTTGGCAATGGAATAGCAGCAGGAACGAAATATAACAAAATTATATATATTTATTTGAAATGTGAAAAATATATTACTGTGAAAAAATGTCCGAGTACTTTTAATGGCTGAAATATTGTTTAGATGTCAGCTTTTTCGATAAATAGTTGATTATGAATCATTTATATTAAAAATTAAGATTCTCGGAAAAATATTGCTCAAAATGGTACCTCGAACAATAGAGTGAAAGTCGTTATAATATGAAATATAATTTAAGGTTTTATTTCTTAATTATTGATTTTTACTTTATTATTTTTATTAATTCTGGTATTCTGCTCAATTCTGGTTTAATCCTCAATACTTTTACCACAGCTTCAAATTCCCTCAGATGTTAAGGTCCTTTGTAACCTACCTACGCAATATATATATATATCTTTGATTAATCTGCGTTTTATCTCCTGCCTGTCATAAAAATCAAAAGCATTCCTAAACTAATCGAAAATATGATAAAGAGATAGATGATGTGGGCAGGACACATGATCTCTAAAAGAAAGGAGAAATATCCTTTGTTCCTTCTGATAGATATTTCGTAAGAAAGTTATTAATTTATATTTTTCCTTAAAATCTATAAAAGAAGTTTAATGTCGACTCAGTTAATTCTCTACCTTTTTGTTCCTAAGGCGAATAAAGTAGGCAGCAACATTAGAACTGATACTTTGCTGTCCGTTAATTTAACATGTGCAAAGTATTACATGATTTTGCAAACGGCTGTTGAAGTACCATAAATGGTTAACTTCTGTAAAATTATTTATAATAATTATTAAATAACATAACCATTAAATAGTCATATTTATCACAAATGATAGAGAGCAAAAAATCTATATCTAAAGAAAAGATGTGGAATTGTGCCTTCAAAAGTTGGTTTTTGTAAATTGCGGTCAGAGTACTACATGAAGCTGCATAAAGATGTGGAATTAAGATAAGAATGTGGTGTAATAAAAGCATTCCAAGATGTATTTTAATGTCAGTTGCATATACTCTTATTTAAGAGCAACAAAGCTCATGGGATAACGTAATCGAAGATGTTATATGCAGGCAATGGCATTATATTAATTACACTAATACCGAGATTTTAAGTATTTGACCAAATTTGAAGTGAATCAAAAGATATAAAACAATGGATGAATGATTTAATTTGGTAATCAAATTTTCAGTATCAGCTGAAGTGGTTGAAACAGAGAAAATAAATTATCTTCATAAGGAGTCTGGAGTATTTCGAGGTCCCGCAGTAAGATATTTATTTATTTAGTTATTGTAAAAACGCTGCAATTTTGTCTTTGGACCAGGTGGCAACGGTATGCAACTTCCACAAGTATATTTAGCTAGATGTTATATCTCGCAATATATCAAATAAATTAATTAAGTTGGCACCACTTTTAGGATACTACGCTCTACAGAGAGTACTTTTTTCTTAGGATGCTTGAATCCTTGACAAACAATGCGAAAATAAGGAGAAAAAGGATCGTTAGTAGCGGTAAAGGTGCGTAATCAAATTTAATACATCACGAAAATATCGGGAATATTTTCGTAATTTTAATAGATTTTTTTTAACCATTGAATTAATAACTTCACTAGAATAGCCGCATTTCCGTAAAAGCATGGCGCCACTTTCTTATCATACATTCGTTATGAGCAACTCTTCTCTCGAATCATTTCCATTTATAATGCCGCTCTTTCGTATTTACCCAAGCGGTTTACTTTGAGAGCCTTTATTGATCGAATTTGAATATTTGATCGCACATAATCATCCCTCGCTAATTAGGGACCGTAATCGAAATTTTTACGAATTCAAAAGAAGGCAGACAAAAGGTAAGACGGTGGGAAAGCGAAGGTGGGAAGCAACGGAGGAAAATCCTACGCAAAGATAGATGAGGAGGAAGAAAATTAATCTAGTCAGGCAAATAAACCTGTAGATGAGGTTGACTATATGCTTTTATGAAGCGGAGAAAGGGTTTTTAGAGACAGGATGAATGGAATGAGGCGTAGGTGAGGAATAAGGTAAAGGTCCTGCTGAAGCTCATGGCATTCCAATCTGCAGTAGGAATAGGGGGGCGGGGACTGTGGGGAAATCAAGACAAAGATAAAGCAAGTAAATGGAATTTATAAGATCTCTTTTACTCGGTATTTCATCCAATACGAATTGATGAACATTTCCCATAGTAAACATCATGGGAATTTGTGTACTTCATAGTCTGGATGATTGGGTGTACTGGTGTACGTACAGTCAAATTCGAATTTCTCATTCGATTTCATGATTCCAAAACGTGTCTTTTGATCCTTTAGCTCCAATCATCGCGTTTTTACGATGCTTTTCTATGGTTTTTGCATCCGTTTGCATACTTAACAACAAATTACATAGTATTTATCGCTCTTATTTACGAGAATGGTATTTCAAGAACACGTCAACATATTATATAAAGTATAGAATTATCTTTTTTATTTTCATTTGTGCTAAGAATAGGTACAGTCACAAGCTTAACTATCTAAATACCAAATAAGTGAATAACGTATTTTGCAAATTGATTTTAGACCTTTTGGTTACACTATCTATTCAAAAATCCAAATGAAAATTACTCGGATTTTATTGCATATATCTATATATAATCACGTACTTTTCTCTTAACGAAATATAAAGACAGGAAAATATTACGGTTTCTCACTAAAATATAGAAAATATGGTCGTCGATTTTCAAACTTTCGGTTGATTAGAACCTGAACATCTTGAAGAGGCAAATCAATCCTTTGAAGTTCGAAATTTTAATTTATTAGCACTCCAAAGCTCGCTGGAACCACTGAAAAAGTGGAACATTCCAAACAAAAATATGTCCAAAACACAAGTACCAAAACTTCGCGGGTAATATAGAAAGGATTTGAAGGTGGGAAACTGAAGAAAGAAGAAGGAAAAAGAGTAAATTTTGAGGATTCTCTGTCCAAATCATCCCATCTTCTCTTCCTGTCTCCCCCATCAGGATTTTAATATTCTTCAGAATTAAGATTTCCCCATCGCAAATAAGTTTTCTAGAGGGACCGGTCGATTGCGTGGAATTTATAATGAGTCAAATCCTTTTGAGAGGATTGACCTAGAATTGAGGCTGCGTTAGCTTCTGCGAGGCGGATTGAGAAAAAGTTTCCTTTGAGGATGAATATAAAATCCATATTTATAAGCTGATACCGTTCTTAATTCCTCGAAGTGTGATGTAGATTGAACTAAATTACTTTGGAGAGGGATTAAGAGAGAGATTACTGGACTAATCATACTTTTTGTCCGTAAAAACTTTGCGTTTATGTTATTATTATTTACTAATTGAGATTACGTGTTTTTGAATAGGTGTCCGAACTATAAACTCCTGAATGTTGGATTAAGCTTCTGTTAAGTTTTCGCTGAACGCAGCTTGTATACTTAATTCTGTTTTTAAATATCGAATATTCTTCTGAAGAAGTAGGTTTCATATTATTAGGCTGATCCGAGATAATGTGCATAGTACCGCATAAATGGAAAGTTAAGTACTTTGGAACATTGAATTTAAGGCTACAGGACTGAGAAAGATTTTTTGATTACTTAGTTCTCTTTATGTCTACCATCATGGTAAAAATTCAGTGGTGATTTCGACTAAGTGTGCTGGCAAAGTGGAAACTATAAGGAGTAAATATATGGGTTCTTAATCTCAAATATTGTTCCTTTCATATTCCTTACTTTATAAAACTTCAGCATTACAAACTTAGCGAATCAAGGCAATAGAATCCCTAAATTCAGTTAAATGAGAAAAGTATTTGCGGATTAAAAATTGCCCCTAAAACATCGTTACCGGCATAATAATGATAGGAATATCCATTAAATGGGGAAACCGCAGACATTTCTTCCTTATAAAAAGTAAACATTCCCAAATTCAGTTCCAGGAATTGTCCTTTGCCTCAATAAGTATAACCCACATTCATTTATTTTTTCTTGGAAGAGCTTAATAAGGAAATATTGCTTCAAAAATTCCTTGCAGTCTTCTCAAGGCTTCTGTGTACGTAACTGTTTTAGCACTAATGTATCTTTCTATTTTTTAGTCTTCGAAGTCTTTTAAGAACTCTTTGTGAAGTTTCCAACAAGGAAAGCACCGAGCTTTAGTGGTAAAATGAAACATTTATGCTTCAGAAAGAATAAATTGTGCGCCGCCTCAAAATTTCCCTTTATGGATTTTTAAATGTATAGGGCCATGAATATTTTCTCAGTGGTACGCTTGCTCGTACCTTTTAATTGGTCTACTTGTGAATTGTGGTTTAATCTGGTTTCCTATGTTCCGCTGTTGCCCAAACTCACAACTCTGGGAATTTTTAGTTCTTTTCTACGTAAAATTTCACCGGAAACGTTGGCCGCTTTTTATTTGTGTGTTTTGAATCGTGGAGTAATAGACGGATTTCCACAAAAAGAATTCGAATTTCTCTAGGGAGGAATTTAGAGCTGTTTCCTTTTGGAAGTATTTTCCCCTGTTGGATACTTCCTGAAGATCAATTACTGTACTTTTCTTTCCTGCTTAAAATTTCGTCGTAATAAGTTCTAACTAAAAGACGATAACTTTGTTTATTTTAAAGACTTTCTTACATCTTTGGATCCAAACGAACTTGATGCTTCTTATTGTCTCTCATAGAGCAAAATTAGGCTTTTATTAGGCTTTCTGTTTAATAATAATAATAATAATAAAAACTCTTTATTCGGCGAGGTTAGGCCCATTAGGACCTCTCTTACACCTACCATTATGGGTACAAATGTTAATTACAAACAAGGTTAGAAAGAAAAAAAAAGAAATACAAATATATCTATAAAGTTTATTGTCTGTAATTTTCTTTATTTATTTACTTGTCTTGGCTGAAAGTACCTTGCCACTTAAAGTACCTCGATCGTCTAAATCTATGAGATAATACGTTGTATCTATTCTATTAGGTTGCTTTAATTTGGGAATATCAGATTATATCCTTGAATGATGTTTGAAAATGAAATTATATCTTAATCTTATAACGATATTTCTTAAATTGTTTTGCATGTTATAGGACTTATTCCTCTCTGTATGTATTAATTTAATTCTTCAATAGTATATATTTTCAGAATTATTAATATTAACAATCATGTTTTCTGCTGTGGAGGAAAAGCTGAATTTAAATGAATTATTACATTTTAAAGATTTAAATCAAGGTATACTTAACTGGAAAAATAGTGTTCGAAATCATGATCGAGAGTAAGTTTAAGAAATTTTTGAATCGAGGCATATTTTACAACGTTGAAACGCCTTTTATGCCTTTAAGAAAATATATCCTCGTATCTAGGAGAAGGAAACAGATCCTAAATGCATTTTCATCTCCCATAATTTCAAGCGAAAATATCTTGAAAAATTTTCTTTTAAAGCGGCACCCGAAAATTTCCGACTATATTTGTAGCTAATACCCGTGGCACATCTATCATCATCAATTCTCGCAGGATCCACGATTCCGAGTAATCTTTCGCGACGAAGGAAGAGTAGGCGGAAGAAATGGAGCCACTCCCAAAATTGAATACGAGCGTCATAGAGGAAGGTTTCATGACTCAAATTTATGGCTGCGTTATTAGATACGAGGTCGAGGCCATGCGGGCGGTTTCACATTTGACTCCGAAAATGTGTTCTCATTTTGTGAAATCAGTTGCTCATCCCATCTTAAATTTCCTGGCTTCGTTTTACGAGGCAAATAAACTTGCACTTTCCGTCACTGAAAAATTTTACGATGCAAATCAGGAGTTTTTTCAAAGGCATTCATTATCGTTCTGGGAATGAAATCCATCCATATTTAAAATGACCGCTATTCATAGATCAACGTATTCAACTTATTTTGCAACCATTTGAATGAATAATGAACCCTTTAGCTAGCAATTTCAGCACAAGACAAAAAGTGGGATATTTTATGACCGCAATTCATTTCGTAAATTGATAAGTGACCTATTTTGTTTCATTCGCAACCCATATCCTCGCTATTCTACTTAATCTTTCTTACCGTGCTCTTTTCTTGATAGTTGCCTTGGTAGTTTATCCCACCTGATAACTTCCTCTGCCATCGCTGTTTTGCTTTATTTGTTCGAAATACATATGATAAAATCCTATATTTAGAAATCTGGTCTTTCTATATATTCAAGCTAAATTCTCTGGTATAGATTCCTGCTTGAAAATTTCACCAATTGAAATCCCCCCTTAAGTTTTGACTTTAGAGGAAATATTTTAATATATGTGTAATTTAAACTTGGTTAAACCCAGGTGAAAACATTTTTATATGTATTATTTGTAAACAAACTTCTACTAAAATTATTACTGTGCTCATATCCATTAAACTTCAAACAATACAGCAATTTTTGAATTATATAAAAAATATAGCGACATCATTATAGATATACAAGTAACATATAGACTATTTTTTTTCGATAATGATTAATAACCTCAAAAAATAGGAAAAACACCTAATGAATATTGTTGGTCTTCTAACATGCTTGACAGTCTAAAAATACGTTCTGTTTTCCTTTGGCGAAACAAATTTCATATATAACTTAACGGTATCCGCTGCGTAAGCTTGCCGCAATTCAATGAATATATCTCATCTCAGAAACGCAAATATTACTTTTAGGGTGAGTAAAATTTCTCTTATTTAGGGGAGCCTCATGTTAGAAATGTTAAATATGTATACTATAATAAATATTAATATATATATATAAATAAATAATATATAATAAAGCGCTACTACTTACGAGTTATTTTTAATTGTTTCGGTATCATTAACAATTCAAGGTATCCTTTTGTATACTCATTGGAATTATTGAACAACTTACGTGAACAAGCCTGAACTTAACATGAACCTTTCATCATCAAGGAGAGAGGCGATATTTTTTATAGCATTTCTTCTTTGGAAAGGATTTCATTATACAGTAATGTGTAAATGATGTACATATATATGTTAGAATAGAATATGAATATGAGACAGGCAAATATTTCAATATAAAGTTGAAAGAGAGGAAATAAAATCGTCCGAGTATAGTGTTCTTTGATTTAATGTATTCATTGAAACAAAACGTTGACATCCCCAATAAAACCTGATAAATTAAAACCCAACCTCAAACAAACTTTTCTCTGATATTTTCATCCAAACAGTCTGCGTCATAAGAGGAGAAGAATATTTAAGTGTGGGTAGTAAACTTTTAGTAAAATTTCATAAGTTGACTAGTTTCTAATAATGTAGCTTCTTTTCTATCTAGGCTACCATCTAAGATGAGTGCCTTGGCGATCGCTCAATATATTTTTAAATACCGCCTAACTTTTTTAAAACCTTTTAATAATTAGTTTTAAAGAATTTTTCAAAGTCCGGAATATCTTTTGGGCTTTAAAAATGACTTTTCATCAAATTGATTTTAATTACCCTTAAGAAGTTTATAAAGGGTTAAATAGTTGTTAAAATATTGACTAATTAGAATGGAATTAACAAAGGAAATTAGAATTTTATGCTTTTTCTTCTTGATCATACCTACCACACTTACACTAAGTGCCCCCATGTTTGTTTATTTTACACAAAGTTGAAAACATCAGAGAGGATTATGTTTCCACTTTGATTAACTCACGGCTTGCTTGACAGAATACACCAAGTTTCATTTCCCTCCATTTTGTATTCTATGCGATTTTTATTCTAAATTTGAAATAAGAATAAATACCGCTTTTTTCTAACTTTAAAATTAGAAGAAAGATCACATGAAACGCTGTAACAGGAAAATATTTATGAAGGTGATGGGCTGGAGACAGCATAAATAAGCAACTTATCGGTTCGATTGTATTGTTTTCTAGATTTTTAAATGGCGTTTCGTATTTATAAATAGAGGAATGACCTGAAGCGATCGTATCGTTATTTGGAGGTAATCGTTGCTATTTACTCTTCCTGATTTGGTAAAACGTTAATTCTGGAATGAAACTAAACGAAGCAAGCGACAAATTGAACAGGTTTTTCTTTAAAGTTTATTTAGGAAAGAACATCTCAGGGTATTGTCTGGAATGAAACTAAGGGAATAAATGGCAAATAGAACAGATTTTTCTTTTTAGATTTTTTGAAAAAATAAATGTCCTATAAGGGTAATGAAACGTATAAAACGAGGACTGGTGCCATTACCACAGAATGCGTTTTATTGGACGATCATGGTTTCCGATGAAGACACAAGAGATCGAAACCATGGTCGTCTAAACATTCTGTGGTAAGCCCAAGTAAGTTTTATTACTCTCCATTGTGGAAACCCACCACAAAGACGAGGCTGAATAATTTGATTTTAATTTGTCACACAATGAAATTACTCCAGCAACTTCATTGTTTTAAGACCTGAAATACTCGGGTGCTACATTCAAGTTTATAATGGTAAGATAGATTCATACATTCTCCGTTCCTACACCATCGCGTACCATTTGTTTCATTTGGTACAAAACTACTTTTACAGTAAATCCTGGTTAAGACGTTTTTCTGTAGATCAAGTGAAAACCACGTTATAAGCGATTATGTTATTATTGTAATTATTAAGTAATTGATTATCCTAACCCGATTATGATAACTTTATATTTCTTTGACCTTCGGTACACAAAAGGGAAGGGTGTTTGGGCTCTTTAATTTTAAAGGGATGTATGCATTAAACCAAAAGGAATCTTTTATAATTTGTTTAATTTTATATATCATAGCAATGGAATGCGTATCCATAGAGTCCACCTAGTATTATCGTGTAGTACTGGTTGTCTTCTCGTCATAGTCTTTCAGAATTGTCTCCTTTTTAGATAAAGAGCTTCCTTTTTAATTTAATCCGGTACTTTTTTCTTTTTACGATGAATTAATTTTCGCCAGTTAAAAAATAAAGAAAGAATGACGAATTTGTTATCAGCATTTATAAGAGTATTTCAAAGTGCAGGATCTTTCCAGGAATACGTCCAACAGCCCACAAAACGCTCCTGTTCTGGTAAATTTTTAATATTTTAAATATTTTTTTCTTGAGATTTTGACGAAAGGAAACACCACCAAACGACTCTTAATCTAACGCTCTACCTGAGACAAAACCGATGGAGAAAATCTTTCTCTATCTCAGACTTCGTATCGGCTCCAGCAGTGGGATAAGGATTACTCTACTTCTCGAGATCTTCATTTTATTCACACAAAATTAGTAATAACAAAGAAGAGACTCTTAAAAACCCTTTCAGAGACTATTTGAAGCAGAAAAGGAGAAAAGAGGACGATGACAGAAATTGTAAAAAAAATTCAGTCTATCGAATGAAGTGGCCGATAGGCTAAAGGGAAAATTGGTTGCAGTGCATCTGGGGACGGGAAAGATCTGTGCTATGAGAGGGTATCAGAGTATCTTAACCTGTACTTTTACCAGTTGTTTCCTGTGGCAGATTTCAGAACGCAAGGAAAGTGCGTATTCAGCAGGAGGGTATTAAACTGGTTTTATTCGTATTTTATCACATAATCCACTATTACGACTTTGTGACAGCGCTCCATAATGGGAGAGATAAAGTAAAAGAATATACAATAGCTACCGGTTGATTTCTACGACCCGGGTTTTCATTCATTATTGAACTCTTTCTTTTACGCGCATTAAAGATACATGACCTTCAAACAGCCGCCGAAGTATAAAATTTTACTGAACGCTCTTTGAAGTACTCTCTTATGGAAGCCGTACATGTCAACAAACAAGAAATGTTTTCGGAATCAAAAACACGAGGAAACCAACCGAGTTATCCGAATCACTCCCGGCGAACTTTGAATTCTTCCAGAATCAGGCGAACGAGTAGAAATGGATGTTCCTTTATGATCAGAAATGCATCAAAGTGGCAGTTAAGCGCCTCCTGGATGAATTGATAATTGCCTCCGAGTTCGACAGCTCCCGATTGCTCCAGAGTCGCATAGTTTGGGTGGAGTCGAAAGAGAGAAACGAACTGTGCGATGAGATGTGGGGCATAAAATTTGCATTTGCGATGAGCCGGTGAAGAAAGTTGCGGAGAATTTATCTGAGGGAGCGGATGGAGGTGCAGAAACACGCGGAGAAACGGAGTAAAGAAAAGAAAAGCGGCAACGAAAGAGGAGAGTCATTTATAGTTGGGGTTTTTCAGGTGGGAGTGAGGAAAGAGTGGTGGAGATTAAAAATTCAGTGCGACATTAACCGTAGGAGTAGCTTGCTGAGTGGGCTGATGGCCCGAGAGAAGAGTAAAACGCACCTCTCGCATAGAAGGTCACAGGGATTGGGGCTTAAATCCCGGAGCGGTTAAAAAAACAACGGGGCTCTCCGCAAACGAAAGTCGGTAACTGCCTCCTTGATTATGTAGAAGCAGAATAATGAGCTGGAATTAGTGGTGCACTAAAATCAATTTATTCTTTCGGGGAGGTTGTTAATGTTTAAAATTAAGTACGGCACTATAATAATTATCAAAAAGTCTAACTCACATTTCCAGTTTTAAACTAAGAGGGTATGTAGATTCCTTGGCTACCACTAGTCCATAAATCATCCACTAATATTCATTACATATTATTCGAAACTTTTTTCGGATTACTTTATAATATTAATATAATAATATTCAAAATTTTGCAAATATAACCGATCATGATTCTTACTACGAAACGTAGGGCTGATTATACAGGTGAGACATATTTAGTATTTCCATAGAAAATTTTTTCATCGTCATTGCTTATTTTGTCAATGTTTAGTCGTAGCTGATGGCTAACGTAAATCACTGCGCCAATACAAGGGATTACAGGGCATTTCAAAATTATCAAGGTTGATTATTTACAAACTACCAGGCAATGAATTTTCTTTTCATAAAGATCATAACTTTTATATTTGTTGCGCATTATTTTCACAAATGAGCTAATAAAGACTTGGAATAAAAATGAAAAACAGTCCTTACTATCAATACCATTTATTCTTCTGCTGAAATTTGGCTTTGATAGAAGATCATTTTTGCTAAATTTTGACATTATTTCGGTTGATAGTAGCGGAATATCAAAGTTGAAATTTGGCCACTGTGATCTCGGATCAACGGTACTTCTATCAGAACATTTTTGTTATCTAGGCTGCTCTATGTTACCGATATAATGAGCAGTACTCATATAGAATCATAAAAGTGCTTTCAGTTATGATGCGTTTATATCTATGAGACATATCCATTTTTTACAACCTCTGAGAAGTTTTAGATTGCTTTTTTGGGAATTACGGCTGAAGTTTTAATCTCTCGCTCACAAGTAGTTTAGGTTTCCAGATATATTCAGAGTTTACGCTGAAAAAGCTTTTTATTTTGGGATTCATGCAGAAATTAGTTCATTAAATATATATGACAGATTTTTTCTTTAGCTTTTAACCTCCCATCTTTAAATTACATGAACTCCTATTGCTATCATAGCTCGATGAAAAGTCTAGCTGAAGTGTTTTTTCAACCATTTTAGGAAATATCTTTTCGTTTGAGTTTAGAAGGATTTACTTAACGTAGTAGATCATAACTCAGTCTTAGTATTTCGCTTATGACAATGCATAATTGTCTTATATTCTTTTTTAGCATAGAACGTTACGTTTTATTTTTATGCTGTGACATATTTTATGTATGTAAGACATTAACGATGTAAGCATCCTTATCTGTACGTAATAGAGTACCCATTATGTTCCTTATAATTTTATCCAAACTACCGTTATTCTAATGTTTTTACGTACTTACTTACTTTACATATTACCTTCCTTGACTCGAGAGGAAAAAACTAATATAATTCTTTCCATAAAATATATTTGTGTCGCAACTATAAATTGGAAGTGACGGATTCATCAGATACTTTCTAGACCCTCATAAAGTGTATACGAAGACTTAATGCAAATTTACTCGAGGAAACACTCAGCTAGAGGAAGTTCGTAAAAGATTTGGAAAAACAAACCTGAACATTCAAAGAAGTAGTTTACTCTGGTTTGTACCGAAAAGGCCTTGGCCTATTAATGCGTGTATTAGAGCACAAACAGAATCTCTAGTTTACCTCGCGCTGATTTGCTCTTCAACTTTTTCGATTTGTGTGAGAGCATATCTAGTTTCTATCTAGGACAAACATCCTTTCTTGATGAAACTTCATACATTCTAGAATGACTGAAATGGGTTGATTCAATGGTGTTTTTGTTTGTGTTCTAAAAGTTTTGTGGAACGAAGCTTTCAACCCAGCAATCTCTAAATTATAGACCTAGATCTACATTAATACCCTGCAAGCCCCCTTTTGGTGTGTGGCAGGGGGTGTAAACATCGACCGATTGAGCTATTTTTTTTAGTTTGTCGCTGTCGCGTATCGCTCGCGGAAAGAATGAGTCCTTGAAACGAATTTTTCTAGCATTTGTCTTATATTATGCTCATTGTCGCATCGGTCGAAGTAGCAGGGATGTCGCATAATACCGGAAACCTACACTATCAAAGCGTTGTCTTTAAATTAGTCAAACAATCTTAGTCTAGATGACTCTATATGTAATACGTAGGAATGGAATAAAATTTAAAGAAGAGCTGCATGCTAACTGATGAGATGGGGATCATAATTAGTGTGGTTTATTAAAATTTAGTTTATGAAAATAGAGGGAACATTATATCAACCAGTAGATGGCCAAAGAAAGCTTCACAGTTGTCAAAAAAGTCGGAAGCAGAAAATAGGAAGGAAAAACGGTATTCCATTTTAAGAATTGGTTCTTTCTCCTCTATGTGCAGGAAGATGCGATTTTTTTCCTATTCATTCAGTTCAGTACTTCAAGAGTAGTAATCGATGTAGAATGGCAACCATAATGACAAAATCACATATATGTTCTCCCCTTTGTTTTATGATTGAGTCTTAGAGACCTTTCCATTGTGTCCTGAAGATGCAAGAAAGTGCACTGAATGGAATTAATTTGAGTGATTGCGTTAAACTGAAAGTTATTAGATTAAAATTGCAATCGTATTTATTTCGTCAGAAGTAAATAAATAAAGTTGCATTCTGTTTTGGACCTTAAAGGATTCTTGAATTTTTATCTATTTATTTTTATCTGAAATAACTTGACATATGTATGAAATTTAAAATTGAAATTTCTTTCACATCAGTCGATAAAATATGACAGCTAAAAGAGAATTTTTTCCAGTTATTAATCTTGCTAACAATGACAAATATTTAATCTTTATATCTTATAAAGTATTTAAAAACCTCTCAACGTAACATCAACACGGGAATACTTCAGTAGAATCGTAATAATAAGTCAATTAAAAAAAATTGTAATCGGCAGAAGCAATTTCCATGGAAATTTCAGATTTCTTAAATATAACCACTTTCAATTAATCTAGGGACTTGCATTGAATTTCGTCTGCCGATATTTCGCTTGAGGAAGAAATATTTTGATTGAATTAAATAAATAAATTATAATTCAATTACCCCACATATATCTTCCACCATTCAACTGTTTTTAGTACATATAAAGCAAGAATATATACTTTCAAATTCATCTCGTGTGGAAGGAGAAAAGTTGTCAGCAACTACAGTATGAGATTCAAAATTATTATCTGGAACAATATTGTGCGGAAAGATTTGTGCGGATGCTTTCTTGCGTGATTCCATTCCGTTGTTGTTGCAGTGAGGATTGTTAGAGATCATTTGGGGATTTTGGGATTCGACCTAGTTTTCCATTGTTCATGCTTTACTTCGACAAGTTACAGGAAAGATAGCGTCATACCATACTACGTACGCATCATTAATATTCTCTCAATCTCTCCCGTTCGTGAGCTGTTTATTTTTGGTAATCAGCGTTCCTGACCTGTGACCAGATACCCAGCGGAATAATCTTTCCAAAAAAAACTATCGTCCTATTTTTTCTGGGATTTTCTAGGAGGATTTTGGATTCTGGGCGTTGGCGGGGAGGTAAACATGTGGTTTCCAATTTCGGGCCATCCAGAGAAAAAAGAAAGGTGCAAGGTTTCGAGTGATGACAGCCAAAGCCGATGGAAGGTAGATTCGTGATTCGTCGGAATTGGTTCCCGTTTTTTTTCCGGGCGCGACCGGGGCATTCCGTACTTCGGACCGTGGTTTGGGATAACATTTCGTGAGGGTTGTCGGAATGGGAGAAATTTTGGCTGCGGAAGTTCCGTGTCTGGCTCGCAATATGTAAGAATATTGGTGGAAAGCCATCGTAAAATGACTGGAATTTCGTTATTTTCGGTAAAATATTTTCGGTCCTTCCAACGAATTAATCGCTTCAAAATTTAATTCGGCGTCTGATTTTGTTCTCTCTCTACCTCTCTATTGGGACGCACTGAAAATTGAACGCTGCGGTAGTCGTAAATTTGAGGCAAACTCTTGCTGCTTAATAGCATTGGCAGTTTTTAGGTAAATTAAAGTTAGTTGAATTAAGCCTCTGATTTATGGCAGAATACCTGAGATTTGCACATTAAAATTTGCCCTTTCAGCAGATTATTTATTATTATTATTATTTTACCTGAAATATCGACGGAAAAAAGTTTTACGCAGTTGTGCTCAAACATTTACTTTAAATATTATGATAATTAATTACATTAGGGCTACGATTGTGGGTGTATTTCATATAGGTAATATATTGATTTGAAATTGACGCACAAAGAAAAACATTAAATCCGTAACAATAAGGCATAATTTACTTTTAAAAAGAAGCTATCGATATCATGTAAAGGAAGTCATAAGTTAGTAGCACAACTGTAGGATTTACTAATGATGTTATTCAGTCCTAATATAATTAATTTATAGATAAATGGTCATATAATCCTATCTAAATGTAATAATTATCGAAAGGTAAAATTAGTTTTAGTATCACATCGTTAATAATAATTTTTTATACAATGTCTTACAAAGGGTGCCGAAGTTCATTACTAAAATTATCAATTTATACATTTATTGTGAATGTTTGTAGCATTACATGATACCAACGAATTTATTTGTCAATATATGCGCCCTAAAATATAATTTATAAGCAATGATATAATTGATTTCGTTAGAAAAGGAAAAAGGAGAGTACAATTTCCATGTGGTCGGTCTTCATTTCTTCTTCTTCATAATTTATGCTGTTTTTATCGATATTTTTACTATACATGGGTGGTCTGTAAAGTTTCCGACATTTCGCCATTTCTCGACATGTTTTCTGAGAATTTCTGAAAAAAAATCTGGGGTCGGAAACTTTTCAGACCACCCTCGTATATCGGTATAAGAAAACTAATTATCTACTCGGCAGATTAATCAAAAGGAAAGAAGGGCGAGTTCTTTGGGTAGGTCTGATTTTCTAAGAGAATTTAGAATAAGTGGTGCAGGGGGAAAATTAAGTAATTTTCTCGTAAGGCAAACCCTGTCTTGAAGTTAAATCCACCTTCACAGAATACTTGAAGTTTTCAGAGAGAAATTTTCTTTAATCGAAGACTAACGTAACATGCTTCGGATGCACGTGCTTTGTTACCATTAACTCTCTATGTAGTGATTATGCAAGTTCAATGAGTTTCAAGGAACAGGATAGAGATGCCTTAATACGCGGGCGTATAACTTGGAAATAAAATTTTAGGGTTTGGTTATTCGATCAAGCAGCTAAACTCGTCGTTAATTATAAGAAATAGTTTTTGGAAAAAACTGAAACAGCTCGAAATTATTTCGATTGCTATTTTTGTTTTTGACTCAAATTATTCCGAAATTATCGTCTCTCTCTTATGGGTGAACGCTGTGAATATACAAGGGAAATTTTTTACTTATATTTGTAGATCTACAGGCTTATGTGATAGCTCTCTTGACCAGCCTTTATTGCGGCGTTTGCAGAATGCCATGTATTTTATTGCGAATTGAATAATTCGAAACGTAATAGTCAGAGAAGTTGTCATCTCAGCTGAAATGCAAACTGTATGAAATTTTACAGATCCGAGATACGTTGGAAACTATCAGAAGAATCCGTGATTGTGTAATTCTTCATAGTGACATTGTTGAAAGTGCTTCAACAGGTGAGGTAATTTCGCACATATGGAACCCCATGTGGAATCGAACCCGGGACCGCTTTCTCTAAAGTCGAATGCGCTACAGGAGCCGTAATATATTTTTTCATGCAATTTTATCGGATTGTACATCTTAGAGTACCTAAACAAAGCTCTACGAGGGAGCAAAAATGATATTTTAGTAACAGGTGCATTTTAATGACTACGAGCCCGATGGTAATATTAAACCAGTCATTCACATGCGTTACTAAAATATTGCTCTGTCGATTGCTTGTCGTTGTGTAGCAATCAATTTTCAATCCCGATCTACAAGGGAGAATTTTTTATTTTTCTCTTAATTTTTTTTCCGAAAAACATCAATACTCAGTTGATAAATCTCTTGGACACAGAATGAAACGAGAGAGTGAGAGACTGGTATAATTAGTCAATAAATCATATCGGAATTGAGTTTGGGATTGAAAAGTTAGTCTAGCAGATGAGAAATAGTTTAAGTTACAGAAAAGATCTCTTATGAGAACTAGTTATGGAGAATCTGCTGGTAGTTATGCAGAATTCAGGATAAACGTAAGATTCTTAAATATATTGTAATTACATGATAATTACGTATAATTACGTTCATGCTGGCACGATCTAAAATTTAAAATTAAGTAATTTAAAAATAATAATAATTTGATATGCTCATGAAATCTTCACTTCTCGCCTTTGGATTTATTAAAATCATAATTATGCTCCTACGATACATATTATATACAGGCTTTCTCGTTAAAGTAACCACCGAAATTTTTGATATACGTCATCTCATATCTATTAAGATAAATTGCAAGAATATTGGTAATAAAATTTCAGGCGGTTTCTAAAAGAGTTCTCAAAAGAAATTATCTGTGAGGGCGGCTTAAATATCGAAGTTTCTGTGGTTGGAATGCAAAATACAACTCGATATACTAACTCTACGATCAGTTAAATAATTTATTTCAGGACTAGTGACGTAATTCTTGAAAAAGAACATCAAGAAGAATATCCCTTTCACAGAGTAACGTAATGAGACGTGCGCCATTTCATAAGTATCGCCCGTACTCAGGTACGAAATTCTGCACGCCTTGATCTTATGCACCGCGCATTACACCGTTCGATTTTTTTTTACTAGCGGAACCTTAGCAGCTGTGCAGGAAACAACTCCTTATACCACGTTCTAATTCCTTTACCTTTTCAGTGACAGTTAGGTGACTGCGTTAGGTGGTAATCACGTGCCTAGAGTAATACCCTATAAGTTTATGTGTCGAAAAATTATTTATGCCTGTGATCCCCATTTACGACAGCCGTAATTTAAATGGAATTGGAGGACGCTAACAGGAAATCGAGTGTTTTTCTTGACCCAAACGCACGCTATAAATGAGCTGCTTTAAAATGTCATGAAGTCCGTTGTCAAAACAGTTTCTATTCATAAAGATTAAGTAATCTCAACGTTTTTCTTGCAACTGCACCAGTTGCGGTTTTTCACGCATACAAATAGTATTTCCATATAAAATTATATAAAAGTCAGCTTCTATAGCAGTTTTTATAGGAAATGAAGGAGGGCTAACATTTGCAGAATATCATCCATAAAAAGGTCTTTTAGGTAATAGATAATGTACGAGATATTTTAGGAATTAGAAGGATAAATGCCTTGGTCAAAGAAATTGTGAAATAAATTTGTTCATATCGTTGAACTCTATTCTGAGAGTAATTTTGGAAACAATATTAACTATTGGTAATTTCGATTGCGTTCACAGTTCTATCTTTCGAGAGATGTTGGAATAGGATTAATATTTTTCTGTGTTGCTTGGTAAAATTCCATACTAGTATTTAAATCGAATTTCATAATAAGATTGGAAAGTGAAAATGAAAATAAATAGACTCATCTGAATAGACGTACAGAATTCGCTCATAATTTTATGATTATAGTAAAATAGCTTTTCGATAAATCTAATCTTAAAAGTTGTTTCCATATAAGATCGTAGTCCTAGTGCTGAATAACCACCTTCACCTTTAATTAACTGAAGGCCATACAGTTGTTCTCAGATCGGTTCTTCTCAGTATGATGTTTCCGGGTTCCACCGCAATGCTTGTTGCTTGTAGCAACGTGGCAATCAACAATCTACATGCGGAGGAACTCGGAAATATGCCTGAGAAGGATTAGCTTTAAAATAAAGGAAGAATCCGTTAATATGAAAACCAAAAGAAAATGTTTAAGTTACCTAATATCTGAGTTACCTAGTATCTCGAAAAAAGTATTCACAGCAGGAAGACATCCTCAAAGATCGAGGTCTTATCCTGCTTTTCACAAACATAACAATAATAATGGCAGAAATAATCGACAGAAGCATTGAAACTGTAAATAAATAGCAAACTAAGTGTATAAATTTATTCATTAAGTTAGATTGATGAAAATATGGGGTCGGTTTTCTTTGTAAATGTTTAAAAATTTGAAGTAAACCTATAATAGCATGTAATTTAAACTTATATAATTAATTCGGCAAAAGTTGAAAAATTTTCTTAACACAAGAATAGATACTCTAAAAGTTAATAGTTTTTATTTAAACCCTTTAAGAGGAAAAAACCGTATAGTTTTGATTTATAGATGTACTGAGCTCGGAAGGCCTTGATAAAACCGACCATCAAACCGTAAGACGTTTCCTTCCAAAGACCAGAAAGATATGTTATAATAAGATTAACTCGCAAAAGTCGAATATAATAGTTCCTCAGGTCTTGGTCTCGGGTTACCGAAGCCACCGCAAGGAAAGCTTCACCACAAAACCTTCCTCGAGGTAAAGGAACGAAATACCCAAAGACGTCCACGAAATAGCGTCACAAGTAGCTATCATAATAATTCTGGGAAAGAGCGATGTTCGTAGTACATTTGAAAGCGATGAAAAACGACCGAGGAGAAAATGAACTCCCGGAGAATTTGTTCCGTCGATCGCAAGAGGAAAGATGAGTGTTGGGAAGGAAGAGAGATGCGTAGAATAGTGGATATGAAAGGGAAGACGGAAGAGGATGGATGGACTGAGGACAAGGATAAAGGTAAAGAGCGAATGGTTGATGTGGATTCTTATGTTTCATATTTCATTTTAACCTGCACAAAGAGGCAGAGATGAAGAGGCTGAGAGAGATTGAGATAGACATCTGAGAAAAGAAGGAGAATGGCGCAAAAGTGGAGACGGCACACTCCGACGTAATATCTAAAAAGGAAATTTTAATATTAACAATTTAGTTAATAGAACTTCAAAGGAAGTGGATGTCGTAAGTCAAGGAAAGAGAGCGTAACGACGCGAGTCCGATTCTTCTCACAGATAAAAGGATGGAAAAAGCTTCCGGGCCATACACGCATTCAATTAGCGTAAAATGTTAAAGTAGAGTTTCATAAAATTGCTTTATGTGAGACCCACGACAGCTATGTAGATATTTTTTTCCGAGTTGGGAAGCTTTGAAACTTCCGGTTCCTTAGGTTCTAAAGTTTTCGTGGAATTTGCCCTCTGCGTCGAATACGCGATGAAAAATTGCGAAAACTCAGTTTGACTGTAATAAATCTTATTACCAAGTGGTAGAATGAAGTTTTTATGAATCTTAAAGAGATGTTAATTCTAAATTAATATAAATATTAATTAATATCTATTAATTATTTAAAATTATCGTTAATAATATGTAATGATAATTTATACTAATTTTATGCTTTATGATTTTGTTAGTTTACAGCTTAATTAATATATATAAATGTAAAAATATTTTTGGGTATAGTATTTAACGTCATATACATAATTAATATACTATTCGAACTTGCATTTTTTGTAGCTATTAACTTGTCGCTTCCTGTAGAATTAAATTTGGAAAGGGAATCAATAATGTTCGGTTTTATCAGATTCCAGAGTACATACAAGAAATTAGCTTCTATAGTTTTTGTTTAATTTCAGTCAAGCCTGTCCACGATGTGAAAGAACAATTAAATAAAAAGTAATCCTAAAATAATTAACAATAATCAGCATATCATATAGGCATGTAAAACCTAAAAATGATTCTAACATCAGACCTCATAATTAATTACTTTGGTACTCGAAGTTTTATACAAATGAGTAAAAAACAATCGGGATATATGACCTTCATAACTGATAGCATAAAGAAATATTCGAAAGAAATAAAAAGTTAACACATTTTCTTGGTTAAATTGAATAAATGATTCATCGTCGGTTCATGGGATAGTATCGTCTATTATTTCCTGTTAATAGCAAAATAATCATGTTAATTCGGTGCATGTTTTATAGAAAATTTTAATTTAGAAATTGAGGATTATTTGGGTTAAAAGTAATTATGGTTAACTCGGCATGAAGTTTTGACCTAAAGCCCGCATTCGTCTTCTATGGAAGTAAAGAAAAAATCGTGGTAAAAATATTTTATATCGAGCATCATAAATTAATATCTAACAAGGTAAAATAAGATGAACTTTTCTATCGATTCCACACTTGTGTCAGCCTTTAGCCTCTATTGGAAATAATTAATGTGGAGAGAACCAAAACTCATGCATACTAAATTTCGAACTAGTGCGTACTTCTCCTAGTTTTGATGCTGGTTAATCTCTCTTCTATTTCTGCGTTTGTTTCGAACTTTTTTAATTTAAACATTAATCTTTCTATCCAGCCCTTTTTAATTAAATGCGTTTTCAGGTCATGTTTGTAGAGGTAAGCTATGTTTTCAGTCAGAAAATTATTTTCCTTTCTTTTTCGTCTGATATTTTTCTTGTCTATAATTTTGATCGTGTTTTAAATCGTATTATATATTACTTTTCTGCTATTATTAGGTTATTTTGTGTACTCTGGCAAATTTTCGTCCAGTTCACAAACAAAATTTTATCCCAGCGGGATTAATTTGCGGGTTTAGCTCGCGGGAGTCTTACTGAATGTAACATAACATTTCGAATCTCATTGCGACGTCATTAAATATTTAAGTACCTTGATCGTTGAAAATGCGTTTGATTCGAAACCCAGTTTAGCAGCGCCGGATATTTTCTGCTAGCATTTATCATAGGAGAGAGGAAAGAGAGAGTGGATATTCCTTACATTTGGCAAGGAACTGACATGTCTAGTCTCACTTGAATTCGGATGGAACGTGGGAAAGGTAGAACTGGGGCTCGGCGTGAATGGGGGACGCTGAAGGAGGTCTCGCATGACGTCAAAGGAGAATCTGAGGATATTGGTGACGTGATTGTGGAGCGAATGCAGAGATTCGGTGAAAGGATGAGATGTACGACTGCCGCTAAATCCATTACTCAGCGAAGACACTGTCATCTGGAGGGATGCTCTTTTGTGGAATTTAAGCGTAGATCGCGCATCACTTAGCTGCTTAAGCAGGGAGAGAATTTAATGAGTTCCACGAGCAAGGTATTACACTGTTATATCTAGAATAATATGGTATCACAAAGGGTCTAATGATGGGTATATTTTGGATAATTATTGTCTCTCAAAGGCTTTAATGGGGACGTCGGAGTTTGTGTTGAATTAAAACAAAAACTTTGGGTTTTCTCCTCACGGAGTAAAATTAGAGCAGGAAGAGTTTGGTATACTTTAAAATAAGTGTTCTCCTTAATCCGGGGAAATCTTTCCTGGTGCACTTCAAGGTTGTTTAAACAGAATCAAGACCGAATTTTAGCTCAGTATTTTGAAATCTTGTTATCTCTAGATTCAAGGGATCAAATAATGCCATTTTGGATTGGGATTCGAACTTAACGAATTGGTAAGAATTCGATTATTCTGCTATCCGGTTTTCCTGCTCATCTTCAGTAACTTAATTTTCCAAGTAGGATTAGGGTCAAAGGAAATGATTCCATCTCTTGAGAATTTAGAAATATAATTCAACAATAATTCTACAATTTTTATTATTATAAATTTTTAATTTTGAATTTAATATTACAATTTTTAATTTAAATTCAATATCGTTTTTTTGTTACCTTAACTTTATATAAAAACGAAAAATTTTGTTACTACGAATATTCATTAAAAGTACAGATGGCAGTTGTCTCATCGGATACTTAAAACTTCAATGGAAAAATGGATATTTATGACCATATATCTTCCCATGTGGAATGCATTTGAAATAATTGTGGAAAAGAGACGTCTTGAAAACAATTGGTATTTATGACGTGCGTTTGTAGGTCTCTTTTATTGATTCTTATGGTAAGTTTTCTCAGAAATACTTTTCGCCCACTTCAGATTTCATGGCGAACTTGATAACCTAGCTCTTCGCAGAATTCGAAGTTGTACCAATAAATAAATTTTCAATGAAATCGTACGTGATCGTAGGATATTTTCTATTCATAGTCCGTAAACAAAGGATATCCTCAAAGGAACTTTATTCAATCGCAAATTGAACGAATATTTTTTGTTCTTATTTTGTCATTGTTGGATATGCATCGTGGCCTGATTTTTCGGCCCACACTCATTACGCTTAACTTCTTCCAGAAGTCTCTATCAGTCGATGATTGCTCTGAATCAAGCATAACCTAGAAACGTACAGATATGATTCAAGTTGCGGCTTCCTTGAATTTCGTTTTGGGCGTTTTATCAAATTTCTATTTTACTGTTAACTATGATATTGGGTCCGTTTTAGGGAGATATGAAAAATGTCGCAGTGTCACTCTGATGCTAATTGTTAGGTTGAGACAGTCTGGAAGCTAGAAGGAAGAAAGAGAGATTATCGGTCTTCTATAAGACATTCGTGGAATTGGTACTTTTAAATAAATACGGGAGAGAGGCTGATTACTTGGGTTGGCATGATCACAAATAAAAGGCTAATAAAACGGAAAACCGATAATCGGAAATACTCATTTCTAAATAGAGCTATCGATTCTATCTGGAGAGGACTTCGTGACTTTCCCTAAAAAATGTTAAATGCTTAATTAAGGGGATGAATAAAATAACTTAACGACTGAACCTACCGATAAGGATATGTGGGACGAGGAGGGGATCACCTGATAGAGTGATGTACGGTAGGGACTTCGTAGGCCCCTTGGGCACTGCGGTAGCCGTGAAGGCCTATCGGGAACCCTGAAAAATCTCATGTGATAAGCTATACTGACTACTAGTTAGTGCTAGTTCAGATAAATTTTAACGCCATTAAAGCTATTTGTTTGATATTTAGGTTCATCTAATGTATATACTAATTTTATGTATTTATGCATGTAGATTTCTGGCAAATTGTTTTAGTTAATTTTTCATGGTGTTTGCGGGTTTTGTAAAATTTTTTCATTATAATTTTTTTTACACCATGTCAGTTTTAATTGTAAATTAGTCTAGCTGGTGAAATGGTGTTTTTATTGGGCTTATTTTTATACTTATACCTGTAATTGTATAGTTAGCATATATGTAATATCGTTTGTGTAGTTTGTAGTTTTAGTATACATGTACGTCGCTAACTGTCATAGTGACTATCTCCAGCGGTATTTGATGTAGGAATAATAAAAATTCTACGCTAAATTACATTGGCGTAAGGCCCGTTTTGCTATCGCTTCACATTACTGCAGGAATCTAGTTCAAAGGTGCTATTCAATCCCTCCCTGCATTGTTTGCCAAGAGGTCATTGCCCGACACGCTGATCACGCAATTATCTCTTGGCAATTGACCATGTATGATCGCAGGTCAAGCGGTTATCAACAGCATTTGTGTAATCAGAATTCTGATTTCACACATAATTTAGAGATACAACCATAGTGCTGTTATATATCTATGAACGAAGGTTTTACCACTCTGTCTTTATTTCTCGTTTCCTGTCTATATTACCCAATTATCCATTATGCCCAATTATTCATTTATTTAGGTGAGAATTTAAATGTCATTGCCAATCCAGAAGATAAAGGAAAAATTAGAAAAATAAATAACGTACTTAAATTTATACAAATGCGAATCTATTTCACAGAATACAAAGTTCAATCCAGCATCATTTCAGAATAACGGCATTTATGCATAAATCCTGTTACCATTGGAGAATGCGTTGATATCGGTTTTTATGATTTCAGACGCAGAATAATAGACCGTGTGAATGTTATGTTGATAGCTAGGCTACATGTAAATACCGCCAAATTCCATCTGGATTTGCCTTAATAACGATATTTAACTCTGCAAATGTACACACGCCTAAGCTTACACGAATTACGGTCAATTCATATCGCAGATAATGTAGACTGCTATGTGTGCCGGAGATTAAGGTAAAATCAAACGAATTCTGCGAGCAAACATCATCGTCCTAATCATCGGTCGGATATTAACATCTCTTTCTGTAACGACTAAAAATTGGGGTAATTTAAACGCAGGAAGCTTATCCTTATGGGAAACAGTTTAGTATTTTTTTCTTCTTGTAAAAATATTACACTCGTTCATCGGAATTACGCTGAGTCATGAGAATAGAAAATTAGGGAGGGATAGAATTTAGGGAAATTCCGGAAATCAGGAAGAGATTGGAAAGTGTAGCAGTGAAGGGAATGGAAGGGCAATCTCTCGCATCAGAGGGCACTTCTTCTCCATCGGTGCAATTTTATCAACGCGATTAATTAAGCATTCCGTTGGATAAGGTGAAGGTATCCGAAAATGCGGTTCTATAAATCAGTCAGCAGGGATTTAGGTGGTCGTATATTCGGCGATACGCGAGGGAATTCTGGGTAGGCAGATTTTTGCGTAGGAAAATAAAAGGTTGGAAAATGAGATAATGAAGGAGATGGAGAGAGTGGATAGATGTCTTTTTTCGGAAGAGATAGGTTCATGAGCGGCAAATCACATGTAGGAAGAGAAAATGGGATACTCAGGATCAAGGTAGCGCAGAGATAGGAATCTTGACTTCGAAGCATGAATACTTGGATTAGGCTGTATGAGATTACATTTTCTTTTTTCTTTTCTCAATTTCCTGTCAGATTTTAGCCGTTGATTTCTACATTTGCGAGTTAACTCTCTCTATCGACATGTAGATGAGGACATGTAGAATATATGTTCACTGCTCAATATACTATTCGATTGGGGCATTAAGGTCACCAACAAGTAAGAGCCTCCACATTTGGACTACCAAATATCATATTGATATCGTTTTATATTCTGATTTCAAAATATTATAACATAATCATTTTATTAGTTTTCCTTGTAAAAATTATGACATTTGATTGCATAAAATTACATGATAAAAATAGGTTGCTTGTCCATCAAGTGCCATTAGTTCTGTTCTCGACTATAGTAGGAATCGGGTATCGAATCGTAAAGAATGCATTTTGAATATTCTAGTCCTAAAATATATCTTCCAGCTCTTCACCGCTCATACCTGTTCATGTGATGAAGTAGAAGCTTTATCCTCTACTCCTTTCATAAATATAGAATCTGATCTGACATAACCCCTTAAAAGGGTACTTATGGTAAGACGTGATATCTTTGTTAGATGAAATTTTAATTAATCTCGGACTTTTAGCATACTGAACACAGATTCTAATGTTTCCTTGCTTTAGAAATCGAACTTTTATTGTTCTGAAATGCCAACGTTGTGATACCTCATCTAACGAAGATAATTCATTCAGGCCTCGGTTCAATCAGCCAAAATCATTCAAAGTATTTAAGAGAAAGGAATCGACGTGGCATGGTAGTGCTTACAGAATTCCCGCCAGTAAAGTGTGAAATCTGGGTTAGAGTCCCAGTCATGCAGGTATATTTTACTTCTGTTTATTTTTGGCAATGAATATGGCCAAAGAGAAACAGTCTTCAGCTAGTGGAAGGATATAGGCAGTATCCAATTTTCTTTGGCAGTTTTGCATAAAAGCTTGTTTCTCAATAACATAATCGAAAGTTTTCCATCACAAGTCAAGTAAGCCCTTCAGAAATCAAATAATATCCCGCTAACACAGAGTGAAAAGAGATGGAACGTATCTCACTTGATCTCAATCGAATTAACGTAAGTGTTCATTCTCTATCCTTAAAGTGTAAGTGTTGCTATTCTGTAATGAAGACTTGCACACTCGGTTAAATTTTGAATTCGGCTCCTGTTGCAGCCTCAAGTTCCGCGAGACTGAGATTAAAGACGCCATCGAGTTTAAGTGTCCTCCATATCGTCGGATTTAACGAGGTGTTTGCTACTCTGCTCCTCAAAGCTTCACTCATGCTCTTTTTTCCTATCTTTCTCGTGTTTTTCTCCTAAGGCGAAGCTATCTCGCTCCAGGGAACTCGGCTGTGTTCGTTAAATTTCCACTTTTGAGAAGTTTGCTCATCCCCGCGCGAAATTCCCTCTCTCCAAGATTATTCCGTGAAACTGTCTTTCTTAACTCAACAGTGCGCTGGATACGTTATCTAAATCGCATTACGAAGAAAAATTGTGTTACCCTTGTACGGTTTATTTATCTTGATAGATGTAGGCTCTCTTGCGTCCATATCCCAAGGTAAAGAACTGAATAAATTTGATCTTACTGGTCAACTATCTTACGAGAAAAGTTTTACCGATAGGTGAAAGCAGAATTTGAATCCAATAATAACTTTGGAATCGTTACTTTCTTGATGGAAAATTTTTTAATATTTTCCGCAGCTTTGTGTCATTTCTTATCAATCCATTTGATTTATTTAAAGAGTTTTATGCCTATAATTTATTTATATAAGATTCATGACGATGAAATAAATATAATTATATGAATTGTATTAAGTAACATAAATTATCTAAATAGTCGATGATGACAGTACGTATTTTTCGATTATCCGTTCTATTAAATATGACGTAAAAGGAACCGTACGCATGCTGTTATATTATGGCGCATTAGATGGAAATAAGACCTGGGTTTCTAATATTATAATATTAAGTTCATTAACAACGCAGCGTTACGTGATAGCTTTAGCAAGTTTTCCGAGAACAAGATTTTGTTTTAATAATATATGGATATATTGCCACTGAGATGAGGGCTTTATTAGTGAATAAAAATAGCAGCATGCAACGCATATATTAATTGCGGAAAGAAGTGCGGTGAGAAGGTATAAGCAATTGAAATTTAAGTCAAACAGACAGTTACTACCACTTAAATTTTCTTGGACTATATCAGCTGAAATTATATTTTTATATGAGGACAGGTCGGTTATAGGGGTTCATCCAACCCAACTCATAGGGCTAATTTTCAAATTGTTCGCCCAATTTCTTTACTAATCTTTGTATTATAAAAGCTGAAATATCACGTTTTTCCTAGTATGTTTTCTGTTCCGAAGGATATATGGACATGAATAAGTCTGACAGAAACAGGACTCGAACCTTGTTCTTTTATTTGCTTGATGGAAGCTCTATCCAAAGAAGTTATATTTCCAGAACCTTTAGGTATGCTGATTTCGGAAACTTATTAGTTATGAGCGATTTTTTCGTCCTAATGAGCGGTATTTTTACGGATAACGTCCTGTATTAGGCATCGGCCTAAAAAAAATTGGCGAATATGATAACCTTCCTAAGGATACACAGGCAAAAGAGTAAACGTTGAACTTAATAATTGTAAAGTAAATAACTTAGTAATTTTCCACGGATTTTATTTCGCGACCGGTTTCGTAAGAAGTTCCTAAACATATTCCTTACATGTTTAGGAACCCCAGAGCATATTTATTTTATTAATAATTGTACTTAGGAAATTCCTAAGGAATAACGGAGATGAGAAAATTATGCCAGTACCGGGACTCAAATTTAAATCTTCCACTCTGCTTAGAGGATGCTCTATCAAATTAAGCTCTGTTTCAAAAACATTCATTTATGCCTTTTATTATTTTCTACTCTTCCGAGATAAGTCAGTTAAGCCACAGGAAATGTAGTTAAGGGTACAGATTTTCACTTATATACGACCACTAAGCTTTTCTGTTCGTAATAGAATGTGGGATGATATGAACGTAGTCGATTCTATGAATATACTCTCTCAAGCTCTTTTCGATATTCCTGCATAGGTTGGGATAAAAATAGAAAGGGAAGCATCTCGTGAAGAGGAGAAAGTAAGATCGGTGAATAAAATCAGTTTCATCTCCGAATCCCTAATATTTATGGAGTTGAGCCGGAAAATTCGCTGCTTCCGCTCCATTTGAAAATATCGGTGGATCGAGGATTTGAAGACTTTCCATCCAGGGAATACATGCGAGTTGAATAGCGTGCCCGAGTGTGTGCGTACGCGGTGATGTTTCCGCGTATTCCGAACACTACAAAAACTCATCTTTTACATATTTTCCGATTCATAGCACACGCCACTCATTTAATCTTACCCATATATGACTTCAACGCTATTCAACGCAATGCGGTACAGAGAGCAAAAAAAGATTTTTATTTCTCTCGTAACGCTGGAGGATATTCGCGATCGAATTCTGTGCCGTGATTTTATGCACGTCTCTTTAAAGAGGGAAGTTTGTTTTAAAATTAACGAGATGCCATATTTTTCGATACCTCAATTCGTCCTTTAAAAAAAGAGAAATCCTGTTTACTTCTCAGTGCTAGATTTTCTCTAAAGTTGAGGAAACAAGGTAGAGGTGTAAGTTCATTCTGCCTTGTTAATGTATTTTTATTATTGTAATTGAGCCATCTTCATAGTTCTCTTTTCACCATTCAACCACCTGATTCTGGTGCTTCCGATTAAGCACTCACCTCACGTATATCTGTGGGACTTTCTATGTAGATTTGAAATTAAACCAAACATAAAACTAAAGCAGAATAAAAAGAATTATTCATGTGGAATTTCAGTTTTTGGAAACTATAGTCAATGATGAATAACATGAATAACCTTTCAAAGGTCACGCTACTTCTTAGAAAACGGTAAGTTACGTGGCCGACGATATAATATACTCCATTCCCATCATTCTTCATAAATTTAATAACATTAAAAATAGCGATTATATGTTCACTATATATACTACAACAGAGTGAGAAATTCTTCTACGAGATATGATTTTTAATTTTAGTATGAAACAAAATATGTCCTTGGCATATGACGGCGTATTCTTTTAGTATGTTCATAAAGACTCCCATTTTCAAATATTAAAATAATATTTAATGTGCCATAATATTAGTTAAATAAATATGAAATAAGTTAATGACAAGTATGAAAAGAAAAATCTGAATTCCAAAAATGTTACCAACTGGCACAAATGGTAACATTTGGTCGTGTGGCGTCTGTGAGACTCAAAGAATATAAAAATAATTATTTTTTAAAATGAGCAGAAAATTGAATGGCAGGGGGATGATATGGAATTAATATTGAAATAGAATTTTGAAGTTCCAATGTATTAATTATTTCTTTCTAATAAATATAAAGCAATCTTTGTGATATTTTGAGATACAGATGCTGGAAATCATTAGCGTCAACTGCTGAGCCTGTATAATAATTTTAGTTTTTCTCACTTAAGTCCTTATTCGACTGATTGTGAGTGACATGTACCTTAAAGCTGATGATAATAGTATTTATAAGGCGATTTCTTTAATTGCTAAGGCATCACAGGATGTTTGGACTTCGGTTACCGCTCAAAGAAAATGAGTGACTGTACATTTATTTATTTTAAAATGTTTCAAGCATAAGCAAGAAAGCAGAAAATTTGATAATGATCGCAAGGTAGTAAAAAGTGCATTTCAAATAAACTCCGATACTTTGATCAGGATTCAGTACTATCTTCAAAAATGAGGTGCATCGAAATTTTTCTACCTCCAATATTATTGTCTTTTGTACAACCTTAACACCAACGGCAGCTCCAGGTTTCGAATCTTTATTCTATACATCGTCCAAATTCTTGCCGAAGTCGTTATTTATGTTCACAGAAGGATAAAAAAGGAGATAAGGGATCGGACGCAGTGTGCCCATTTTTTTTATCGGAAAGATAGAAAGTAGCAGGAATAAGCCTCCGTTCGGCAGGGGATCGAATAGTTGCAATGAGCTGCTCCTTAAGATTCGTGACATCTTCTGCATCAGACCGTCTTTGTGAAACGAAAAATCTATCTCTCAGCAGAAGGCCAAGTCGAGCGGAAGAACGAAGGAAAGAATGACCCGATCCAGAAGGTAAAAATAACGGCGAAATCTCGAACTCGCCTTCAGCGCCTCCGCTTTGAATGCGGAGGGTGTGGGAAGCGAAAAAGACGCAAAAACAGACGAGGAGCGAAGAAGAAGTGTGAAATATCTATTGTCGAGAGCTGCGTCGTCCAAGGCTATTGTTTTTCGCGTGGCTCGAGGATCTGAAAAAGTTTTCTTTTTCGGGGAAAGGCGGTTAAGAGATGAAGGAAATGTGTGAGAGTATCATCGCCGGAGAGTGCCTTTTTTCTTCTGCCGAGTTTCTCGGAGATGAGGACTTCGATGAGTAAAAAATATACACCGTATTACTCTCGACAGAAAAAGATGAAATATTTCCCCTACTTAAATCCGCAATGGAATGACGATGTTCTGATTGCAAAGCATTCACGATCGCAATAGTCATGAGGTATCTATGAATGTGAGGGAAATGAAGGGAAAAGAGTCGGCTCCACTATTTCCCGGCTGTAAAAGTCTTGTAGATTCTCTAATTTTCCGTTTCCACGAATTTTCACAATACGATGCTAATGGCGAAGAGGATTACGTGAGACTTCATGTAAACGGAAGTATTACACTGTATCTCGAGGTTATATTCAGACGAAATCTGATTTTATTTTGAGATGTCTTGTCTTCATCCCATTTCTTACGTGTCTGTACTGAAATTTCGAAGTAAGGAAGCCATTTTATCAAAGGAGGAATCGTGATTTAAATTTTTCGTAAGGAAGAGAAGTTTATTGGTTTATATTCCATGCGAGATCATATTGGATACGAAAGAGAGAATATCGATGGAATCCGACTGCTTTAATCTTTTAATCTAAGTCTTCTACTGTCTGCTAATAATTGCCGTGCCGATACATATATTAATTGTTGATTTATGCATCAGTTGCAAGCAATTTTTCATAAGTAAATCATAGCGGCTGTACTTAGAATTTAATACACTTTCCTATGAGATGTATGAAACTAGCTGCATTCTGAGAGATCACCCGGTGGGATATTATAATTCATTATTATTGATAACTAAATATCAAAATATTTCGTACAAAACTTGTATATTTATATTTATATATTTTACAAATCATTATTATTTTGTAATATTAGATGCGAAATAATATTTTAATAACATCAATACTACATAGGAAGTAAAATAAAATAACTTCTTATTCTCATCAACGAATATTAATTGCTGTTCGAAATCTCTAAAAATTTGATATATTGTATTCATTTGTTGTAGAATTGTGAGCTTTTGAATCATATATGTATCGATCAATGTCGATTCTTTAAGTGGCGAAATCAACAAGAATGAAACGAGTAAAATGACTTAAGTGGTCATTCTATACTATAAATATTTTCGAACCTGTAGTTCAGCTTAATTTATCACTTGACTAGAGAAATTTAAAAAAAATTTACTCCTTCCTTCTCCAAAGGAAATTCTTCACGTTTCGAATTCTAATCTTCTAATTCATACATACTGAATTAGGAACTCAGTGCGAGAAATAGCCTCGATGGTAGAAAATCCATTTCTATATGGTCGTATTTGGCCTATTAATGTAGGAAAATCAAAGAGTCATAGGATTTCAGCTTTAAAACAGGTCGCTGAAAAATCGTTTTTGGAGTTGACATTTAGCCTGCTTTATATAAGTGCTGTACAGTAAAGATAATCAGGATGGACTTCTGGTATATCTGCATAGCGAAGCCTCTGTTTTTATGATGTGTGTAGAAGTTAAGCAACAACTACCGAGAGGGATTGCTCTGTTTTTTTTTTTAATTTTCGAAATAGGAATTTCATCAACTAGATTCAAAAAAGACAGAGTAAAAGCATTAAGTATATCTTTCGACAGTAGGAATAATATAGTCAAAATATACACTCGGCTCGATCCAAGTGAAGTTGACATGGAATGATTTTCAATTGGAAAATAGCCGGAAATGATGATGAAATAAACAATCCGTCATTATCTCTGGTAAACACAGCAGCATGAGGAAATTTGAGGGCAAATACTTCCCACGCATGACATTCATGTACCACGTGTGTTAAAGCTGATAGATAGCAGATGATGGGAAGATGTGTCCTAAAGTGAGAATGAGGGTTTCTACCCAAGAAAAGGTGTTAAGGTATGATGAGGGTTATATTGTAATAATAGTCTCCGATGGAAAAGTATCCAAATCAAAATATTTATACCTTGGAAAGTATTTATAATACATTTTTATGGTAGACCTAATCACCGCGGAAAACAGTTTTTTTTCAATATGGGCACCTTTGTTGGCACTATATACTTCAGACGGTATTCGACCTCATTCCACACACGATTATCCAATTATACTTGGCTTTTTCTACATCCAATTGTCCAAGTTTCACAACCTGCATATTTTAATGCGTATTGGTAACGATAATTAACACAAGGAATCAAAAAAATCCAGGCTTTTTTGAACGACTGCTACATTTCACACAAACCAAACAAAAACCACATTGGCCATTGGCCAGTTTTTTTCCAGCTTGGCCAGGCTGCCGTGCATCGTTAATAGCATGTCGGGTGTTACCGTAGCCACAGATTCTACCACACCTTTTTTTCTGCTCATTGTCGTCGATATTCATCTGATACACAATGTTCTTCACGTAAGCCCGCAAGAAACAATGTAATGGGGTCAAGTCTGGTGACCTAGAGGGCCAAGCAATTGGCCCCCCATCGGTCGATCGTAATACATTTCTGGATAAAGCGATCCCCGCAGATACCAGCGTATGCACATGAGTGGGGTATAGAAAAAAAAAACTTTGAGAGATTCCCTTTCAAATGATGTTCACAGGAGGTGTGCATATTAAATACGCTTCAGGATATGAATATTTTATTTTGAATACCTTTCATCCGGTCAACCTGAATACCTAAGCATAGAAACCTCGACATCGAGGATTAGAAAGTTTTTTCATTCACCACAAGAGCTTTCGATTTTACTCGTTGGTTTTATGTCATCGTGGTTATCGAAGTGCTGTTTTGCGATCGTATAAAATTATCGCTCCACTATGTTTTGAATAAACTCTCAACGAAGTGAATGGGCATGTTTGTAAAGGTTGGTCAGTTGGATTATGATGTTGTACTTGAGAGGAACCGATTCTATTTTAAGATGCGCAAGTTTTATCTATTGATCATGAGAATTTTAGATGGAATTTTGATTTAGGTATGCATTTCCCTTGGATGTGGGAAATATAAATATATAAATATCGGAGAATCGTTTCCATAAACTGGACGTATAGTATAGTGTAGTATTGTATAGTATAGTATAGTATAATATAGTATAGTATAGTATAGTTTAGTTTAGTTTTATTAATAGTTATTTAGTTTAGTATTAATACTGTAGTATTTTGAGCCTCTCACTAGCGAAGGGAATATCAGTGGTATGTAACGCAGTTTTGCTTGCCTTTGCATGTTCTTTGCTCTAAAATAATAGACACTTTTCCGACCGTTGCAACCATAGTTTATGCAAAATTTGCCTGAAGTCGAAGTTTTGAACGCAATGCACCTGTAACAACCATGTAGGTCATCTCATTTTCCATGTAGGAAAATATTTTTTTCTATCTTCTTGACAAAAATTTTAATATTTGCTGTTGAATTTCATCTTCTTACCTCCTAGATATTCTTTACCTATTTTGTTAAAATTTATTCAAATATTTTTATATGTTAGATGGGTATTCCAATATACTTTCTGCTATAGGCTATGAATTTTTAGCCTGAACCACAAGCGTCACTGACTTAGTCTTTTTATGTCATGTGGGTCCCGACGGGAATCTCCCAGAAAAGGTCCAAGCTATCGATCATAGCTATCATAAGTTCACTACAAGGAGTCCTTGAATTACCCATGTTCCCACAAGAATGCATTGTGCGAATTTTCGGAAATGTATTGGAGACCTTGAAAGTCTCAAGCGAATCCGCGTTATGCACCTGTGGTGGTCTCCTTTCTAAGTTAAAGTTTGCTTATGATTCTCAAGCGCAGCATTTCCGAAGTAGGGTATACTCAGTGGCCTCGCGCTTGATCGTACGTCTCCAAAATACTATCCATGGGGGATTTAATTTACGCTAATTACATTTCGTTCGCTCGCAGGGTCATAAAGTATGAACATTACACATGGGTGGATTGAAAGAAATAGATTTTTCGAGCATAGAATTATAGTAGGCTCAAAGTTGCATACTTGGATACTAATTTAAGGGAAAATGTTGAATAAACTATATGTTGGATCTTCAGTCAGCGCATTGGGCCTAAAGTTTGAAAAAATTTAAAAGCACTAAATTTCTTCATTATGCTGGAAATATACAGGAAAAGATTTTAACAGCGTCTATGTACTTAATTTTTATTGCCTAATGTCGGAAAATTTACATTTAAAATCCATGCGCTACATTTTAAGTTTTCAGAATGTCTAAAATTTTGATTCCAGGTGAAAATTTGGATTCTTACCATTTCACACACAGACGCAAATTCTTGAGTTTGTTAGATTTTGTAATTATTTTTTAAATAAGTGTGCATAATTTTTCAGCCCCTCGCTTAATTTACAATTATTTCGTGAATAGATAACAAAATGTTTACCTAGGTGATGTGATTTCTCTCGTGAATGCATGAATCTTTATTGTGAATAACTTATCCACGTTCTTTCGTAAATCATTTAAAATTCACAGTCTCAGGCGTTGTCTTGTGGAAATATTCCATAATGAGCAAGAACAATTTGTACTTTTTCCACAAATTATTTTTATTATAAACAATAAAAGACAGTAAAACACACACGACTAGTTTCGGAGATTGATCTCCATCATCAAGTTGATCGATTGATGATGGAGATCAATCTCCGAAACTAGTCGTGTGTGTTTTACTGTCATTTGTTGTTTATAATAAAAATAATTTGTGGAAAAAGTACAAATTGTTCTTGCTCATTGTAAATCATTTATCTACTATTCTGATCAGTTACAGCCAGCTTCGTATCATACCAAAAAAATTAACTGTTTTACATTAGTGAAACAGTTGATTTCAACGGCTCCATATTAAAATAGTAATCTTTTTGCGAGATGAAATTAGAGATAAATTGTGTCATATTTTTTGTAATACAAAAATCTTGGAGAAATTATCACAGTTAACCATGGAAACAAACATTTTATGCTAAAATTACAGAAGAAATCTGAAAACAAAGTCCTTTGAATGGCAATGAGGTGTGACCTCAAGAAACAACAATTTCCCGTCCGATCCGTATTCCGAAGGGTTGTTAAAAGGATTTCCGGAGCGGAATTCTTTCTCGTGTTTTTCGACGTGTTTACAGTTTCGAGGAAAACTCTAGTATGAAGATTAACGGTCTGAGGACTTTGCGTCAGGGGTCGTGGAAAAGTAGAGACGTTGCAAGGTCGTAAGTTATTCCAATATGAGTGAGCCGGGTATTAGAGGTCGTTTCCCCCACTATCCTCTACTGCTTCCTTAATGTCACCAAGTTAACAAGTAATTCCGATTAATGGAATTTTATTTGCAGGAAATGAATATGTGTGGGAAAAAAGTTAAAGCTCTGAAACGGCTTAAAGTTTTTGGTTGACTTCTTTACACAAAAGCAAATTTTCTGTCTCAAGAACTGCAAAGTTTCTTTCGGAGAAATGTAGAACAGTTAAATTTTCTTATTTACTATGAATTATAATTTACACATGCACGCTTTCTGTTTCGGATTCTATCGTTTTAGTCAGATCTTGACTGCTCAGAATATTCATCCATTCTCCTCTGACGTAAATCTTAAGGGATAGCTAAGTGGGTAGCGCGTTCGCTTTTGGTGTAAGCGGCTCCGGGTTCGATTCGTGGTAGAAGCTCTAATGTATAAAAAGACCTCAGCTGTCGAATTTTATTCAGGATACAATATAGGATATTTCGAAATCCGTAATATCTTATCACCTCACTTTTCAATAGTGTATTTTTTTATATCTTTGGATAATATGTGCAACAGTCGTAACACTATTACTGATATGTAAGATATAAGAAAGGCTTAACATATAATCCTTCCGTGATGAGGCAAATAACACTAAATGAAATTACTTTTGAAATAAAAAAATATTTTATGATTTTATCCAATTCGATATCTCCTCTTCATCCATAGAGGATTCAGTTCTTTGTATCACTTAATAAATAAATCTATGTTTGTATCTTTTGCTTGATGCATTTTTCATGCTTATCATGTCAAAGAGAGAGATGTTTTTCTAAGCTAAGCTTTGTCTCAATTCTCTTAAACTCTATAGAATCCGGTATTTCAAAACCTCAAAACAACAACAAATTTCAGATTATGGATACTCAACCTGTGCTACGTAATTTGTTCATCCCACTTCATGTTTCAAATGTACCACTTTTTCTAATTCCATTCAGTTAAAATACATGGGAGTACCTGTTCGAAAGTTTGACGAAGAAGACCTTAATATGAAACAATATAATCGTTGCAGAAATGAGTATTTGTTTGAAGAACAGTAATAAAAACTTATTCCATGGGATCTTATATCAACAGTTTAAATCAACACACATCTCATACATTTTTTTTAACATACGAAGTAGGAAAACGGAATTGAGTTATTTACTAACAGGAAATAAAACAGAAAAGATAATTTTTCATATCTTCCATAAGTAAATCTGTGTTCATTGAAATTTTAAATCCTTTGTATTGACTATAAAAATCTTGAAGTGACCCTGACGATTTAGTTGGAAATTCGAGATGCAGAAATCGGTTCTCTGAAACCGCAGGTATGCGTGATTCTTCCCTCCGAAAATAGGATTTATAGTAAAGAGTACATACGTGTATTGCATGAACAAATTCCAGAAATTGTCTTTTTGCAACCCATATATGTTCATTCTAACATCTAGATTTTCAACATCAACAATTTCATCGCCTCAAGGATAATATGCTGATTAACCGAATCTTTTACATTTAATTTTACATTTTGACTGTAGGGAAAGAATAAGGAAGAATAGCTCTCGTTTTCATCCTCCCTATTCCCAGGCCATTCATCCTTTGAGATGGAAAAACAAGGAAAGTAGCTCCTCGAAGATGAATTTCTTTAGTTTTTCACCCAGAAAAAACAAAAGGCAAGGAAAACGGAAATTAAAACTTCCATCGCCTGAATTTTTCATCCAGAAAGTTCCCATCCCCAATCGCGTGTGGATTTCGAAGATTGTGTTAAAGAGTCTTCGAGAAATATTCACTTCTCTCTTGAAAATTCTCTGATTGGTTTAAATGGATTTATAATGATATCGATTCCGCCGAGACGTCTCTTCCCACTTATCTCGGTATAGAGGGATAAACGTCAGAAATAATACAAAAGAAAAAGGAGTGATTGGCAAGAACAAGGGGATTTTGTGAGAAAAAAAGCTGGATCGGTGAAGGCAGAGCTTCCTGACGGTTTATTCGAGACTATCGGAGGCGTCAGAAAATAAGTGAGTCGAGGATTGATGGAAGAAACCTAACGACAAAGGGAATAGCTAAGCGTTTCTCCGTGAAAGGCAGAGAAATCTCTATCCAATCACTTCCTTTTAAATTGAAAGTGGGCTTACTTTAATATTTTTACAAATAACCACAAACCGCCAGTGGCGTATGAAAGGATGTGCATTAACACAGGCTTCCCTAACTCTAATAATATAAATATTTATTAGCCATTTGAGCAGGTAAAATCATGTATAGGAATCGTCAGACAAAATTCAAGTAACACAGAGACAATGATTGATAAGGAAAATGAAACTCTAATCAATATACAAATAAAAACATACTGATATTTACACAGCAATTCTCACATTCATGCTTAGAAATTCGGTAACGGAATAGAGAGGATTGGTTAAAAGGCATTCTTGAATATAAAAAAAATTAAATTGCTATTTTTGCACTAGGGGGTAACTAGTTACAGAATTTAATCGCAGCATAGTGTTTGCGGTTTTAGTAAGTCGGTGATGAGGTATATAAGTACGTCTAGTCTCTATCCGCCTTCCCTAAAGCTACGCGGAAAAACTCTATTGAATGTCTGTTTTAGCGTCTCTTTGTAACTCTTTGCTATTTTCTCACGGAATTCGCTCTCCTTGTTCACTGTCATAACTTCGTCTACTTGATCAAAAATGTTTATGCGTTACAGCGAATTTTTGTGAAAGCTTCCTCTTGTAAGGCGATCTCCTCACCTGGAGTGAAGCCCACCCGAGAGAGACTTTATTATGACCGTAACACTACTATCGAGCCTGAAATCTCCATTAACGATGCGAACTGCGAACGTTGGGCTATCTCTAAATCTGAGACTAGCCCTACTTCATACGGTTCCCAAATCGCGCAGCAGTAATCTAGAAGTGTTCGAGTAAAAGATAAATAAGCCATTTTTTGACATTCGATAGGTCCCCTCAGATTTCTAACTAGTTAACAGCTGCAATTTTGATGCGAGAACTTTTTTGAGTTCTAACAGCCTTTTTTCCGTGATCGTGTACAACAATTCTAACGTCACCCAATGCCCTTTTTAGTATATTTTTTTCTTTCGCCGGCCAATTTTATAAGGGTGGAGGAACAAACGTGTAGGCTTTAAGATCAAGGGTAAAGTAGTTGCTATTAAAGGCGTTAGATTTCCTATTATTACTATGAAACATCAAGGCTGGTAAAATAGAAAATTAATAGCGAAATTAATTAGGAGGATGAGTAATGGGGCGATTTTAATGGGGCTGAAAATAAAAAATAGAGTAATAAATAGAAAATTCCATCTTCTAGTCACGTCTACACTTAAGCATGACGTATATTCAGAAAATTAGTGATGACAGTGCGTGCCAGTTTTATTAGTCTAGAACATGTGCTTCTTAACTACGGCTAGTCGTAAAAGATTCCTATTCCGATTCCTATAAGTGACCCATGAAAAAGTTTATTGTTATCCCCGGTGTACGGGCATATTGAGCGTTTAATGTTCTTACTTCGTTATTTTCGAGCATTTACAAGGTACTTAAACTAAAACCTACTTCAGTTATTACTTCTTAAGCATAGTTCATTTTGGCTCCCGGATATTTGACAATGTTTTTGCCTACGACGTGGAAGCGATCCCGGGTTCGATTCCAACATTTATATGTGTTAAATCAGCATCTTGATGAATATGGGTAGCTATCTCAATAAAGAGGTAGGAGGTCCGTCGTAGAAAAAGTCGAATACTACGGCGTGGGTGTCAATGCGCCCGTCAACGTAACCTGGCTAGGGCTTATACCTCAGAGACATATCGCCTCCGAATTTAATTTACATTATATTTTTGGAGAATTATAAAATAAATATACGAAAAGGCTCCGCCTTTCAACGGGTTGCCACTGGAAGTATATTTATTTACAGGATTTCAACTGTAATAGTAAACAGCGCTGTAACGGAACATTACGAATTTAGCATTAAATCAACGCTGCTATAATTCGCAACGAAACCGGTCGTGTGTGATTCTTTTTTGTCTTTGAGGAAGTTTTAAAGTCCTTATCAGTTTTCATTTTTAGTCGACATAAAATGAAATAATCTTTTTAAGATAAGATTCCCCACAATTATGCCTAAACTTATTGAGTTTAGTTTTAAGATAGCCAATGGCTGAAAGAAGCCAGCACTGCTTTCTATCCTCTTTATTTATCTATAGAAAATTTTTGACATGTTCAGTGATGAACTCAGATCATCAGTATGTTTATTTTGCTGTTATAATTTTTATTTCCATTTATTTTAGTGCAGTGAACTACTTCTTAGATATTTGCTCATGAATTCCTTGCAGATAAATAGCTTCCTGGGAAAGTTCAAGTATCAAACACATAATACTGTTTTCCCTTGTATCTCATCTGACACTTAACTTAGTGCAGGAAAACCGGAGGAACTAGGTCTCGCAGTTCCGCGACAGTTAAGCCTTATTAGAAGCCAAGTCCCCCTTTGATTGGAAATTACTCTCAAATATCTGAGGTTTACGATTGAGTGGTGATTCGGGGTAATACTATTCAGAAGTTCACGCCTATCCTTACCTCTTGTATATCAATTTACGCCATAATAAGTTGAAGTATCATTAAGATAATATAAACTTCATGGAACTCGATTCGCTGGAAAAAAATCAAAGAGAGGCATACTGTTAGAGAAAATGTGCTGAAATAATTTTACGAAATAATTGTAAAAGAAAGTAAATAGATCCGATATTGAAGATTTCTCGATACATCATGAGTACATTTAATAATTTTTTTTTCATTTTAATTTCTCAAATATAGATGCTCGATACCGCGTATAGCTCGAGATAGCGTATTCGGTAAAAATTTGTGGCTTACCGAAAATCTATTCCCGCAATTGAGTAAAATATGCTAACCATAAACTTTAACTTTAAGAGACATAAAACACTTGCATGGTCTGCATGTCTCACCTCATCTGGAGAGGTGAGAATAAAATGCAGAGAATATTATCGATTATGGGAAATTAAAGACAATTGACTTAGTAACCAGTAAGTTTTATTTTATTCCCAAGGAGATATTCCGCATGTCGGAAGTAATTTTCGGATAGTAACGCGCAATCCAGCTCACAAAATTCAGTATCATCAGAATAAGTACCCTCAGAATTGGAAATATCTATTAGTCCCCTGGCATATAGAATAGGTCCTAGTAGATCCCACTAACTCCTATACACAGTTTGCTGGCCGCTAGTAACCTCCCTGTATTTTCAAAGATAAGTAATTTATAGAAAAATTGTTAGCTTAACTTTGTGTTTTATTTTTTTTATAGGTTATATAATAGAAGATAGATTAAATAATAGAGCGTAGAGAACAGGATGGATAAAAAATATAATTTGCGTTTTTGCTTTTAGCTCTCAAGTGTTAGGGTAAGAAATTCAACGAAACTTTCACATAAGAATCAGCCACTGCTGCTGTTCTTGGTGTGTATGCTGTTCTAAACTTAGTTTCTATAATAGAAAATTCGAAACAGTTTAGGGTTGCAAAACTTAGAAAACGGTTTAAATTTTACGATACGATTTTTATAAAGTAAAACATTGGATAGGTATTATGTTAAATACTGGTTTATAGAACAATAATGACTATTTAAAAAAGTTTCTTTCACATAGCCAGGAAGGGGTAGACAGTTGTACAATTAAGTTAAAAAGACGAAATATTACGTCAGAGAATATGAAACGGCGCTCATCCATAATTCATAAATCAGAACTTATTTCTCTATACCGAATACGCATTCAGTGCATGGAGTCCGAATTAAAAGGTATCCAAAATGAAATATTTTTATCTTGAGAATCATTTATGATGCATGAATCTGGTTTACGATGTTACAGTGGAAAACATCGAAAGATATCCTTTCACTCAACGAATTTCAATGTGGCACGAGAAACTTCCAAGCGAAATTTGACCTCATTCCATGTCATTTAAAGCGACGGGTGTTACCGTAGCCGCAGCTCCTATTATACATGTTTTTAAATGCGTTATGTTATTGATTTTGATCTGATACACAATTTTCTTCACGGTACCCCAAGGGAAAAAATCTAATGGGGTCAAGTCTGGTGACCTAGGAGGTCAAGCAATTGGCCCACCTCGGTCGATTCTAGGCATCTTGGGATTCAGATATAACGATCCCCGCAGATACCAGCGTATGCACGTGAGTGGATATGGAAAAAAAACTTAGATTCCCTTTCAATTGGTGAATACCGGAGATAGTTATAATAGGTACTTTTCAATATACAAATATGTTATCTTCGATACCTTTCATGCGAACTTCCTGTACGATAAATGTTGTATCGACGTAGTTTATTATAGAGAAATAAAGTCAATGCAAATATAATGAATAGATGAAAAGTTACGATGATTAGTTCTAACCCTCTTTATGGAGCTCTTTAAATACTCTTATGAAATATTACTATTAATCTCTGACTCCCTAAAGCATTCCTGTAAGTACCTGAAAATATTGATTAGATCAAAAATGGTTATTCTGGTAGGATCAAAAAACTGGGTATAATTAAAAATATTAAAAGCCTAATAGTCACATATTATTTTATCGCCAAGTCCGTTAGAATTAACTAATGGAAACTAAGGTAGCAAATGGAGGAATGTAAGTTTATAAGTATATTGTATTTTCTCATACACTTTATCAGTTTTTGTACTATCTTATCGTATGATTCACTTCGTCGTATAAGGTAAAATTGCCTGCATACTTATTAGGAGATGTAGTAGTATACGGTGTCAATTAACTTTACTGTATCTACTTATATCCCCTTTTTACTCAATCACCCAAGATGTTAAGTTCAACAACACAACGTAATAAACGTTTCGGCATATCGTTAAGCCCCATAAATTTAACACGTCTTCTCGTTAGCATCAAGAAAAATAAAACACCCAGGTGAAAAGAGATCGTAGGATGAAATATGTTCAGAAGGAATGAACGTAAGCTGTTTGCGAGATGGAATATAAATGGTGACGTCTTCTCAGGAGTGAAAGGACAGCAGATTCTCGTGAATGAGAGAGTTCTTTGACCGACGGCTGAGGAAAGTTGAGGAAACATTTCAATCTAAAGAGAATTTGAGCGAGTGACTTATACCAAATTATTCTTTCCCAAAATATAAATTTCTTTTTTTACAAAACAGCTTTTCTTTTCGTATAAGACGATTCTATGATAATTTGGAAAACGAGATTAAAAAATATTTACTCCTCCACAGTTCCATTAGATATATTTTTTGGAAGCTATTTTGTATTCTTCATTAACAGAAGGAAGATTATGTTCTTATATGAAAGTGAAAACGTTCTTTTCCTCTCCTTTGCCGGAATGGAAGATTTTCTTTCAAAATGAAGTTGGATGGAAATAACTGCGACATTTTTGGCACTTTCTAAGAGGCCCAGAAACGAGAATAATTTTGGAGGATGTTGCTCGCAATTTGTGAATGAAATTCATTCATAACTCTCGAGCTTTGTCTGTTTATTTTTAGTTTCATGTCGTCATTACATCGTAAAACACACAAAATACGAAGAATATCTGAATATCATCGCGTGAATTAGAGTAGTAATAAACTTCAATACCTCTTTGGGCTACATATAAATGTTTATGTATATAGTACGTATGTTAGACTCATAAGAAACAGTGTATATTCTCTAATTAAAAGTCAATCATATCTTTATAATATTTAAATGCTTGAATTTGATATACAGGCTTATTTTTAAAAAAAATTATATTCGTATGATCTGCTGAGCAATAATTTTATAAAAATTTCAATTTGCGAACCCTTTTAACATTTTGATTGAAATTAAGTCAGTTTAACGAATCGGAATACTTTCGAATAGTATCTAATGTCCTCACGGATAAAGAAATAATGAATGTCTTTTGTACTGTTTATTTTGTAATCGAAGCCGTTGACGTCGACATTGAAACTGAGGTAGTAAAAAGTGCTTATTTTTTATAAAAATACATTTCTCGGATTCCGAATTGTAAAAACTTAACATTTTTTTAACTGAATCGACTTTTTTTAGGGCAGATTGGAATGGAATATCATTAAATCGAAAAACATTTTAAGAAGATTTAAAATAAAGTGAATTAGAAAAAAAATATTATTAAAAATTATTATTAACATTTCTTTCTCATTAACTTATTTAATTGTGTAGTGTAGTGTGTTATAAGTATCATTTAATTGTGTTCTATTACCTCAGCTACATCTCCGAATATAATGCCGCTGACGTGTCGACTTGCTGACATATTCAAAATTCTGATGGACGCTGACCATTTCATAAAAAAACAAGTTAACTTCGTTTACTTGGTTATTCAATTTATCCCAGAAATTTTACTTGCACATTCATTATTCTGGGTTGGAATATTTTATTGAATACTATGAGGGTACATATCTTTGTCGAAATTTAGGAGAACGAATCTACGTTTTTAAATGGCAAAAAATATGCTCTACTCATTTGAATACTAAGTCGTATTTACGAATAAAATGATTTTCTAATTTTCCAGAATAATTTAGAAGACGAACTTCGCTTCGGTGACAAAATTAGAGATTCTGTGAATAATTCATATGGAGCGATTTGGAGAATAATATTATTGTTACGTTCTTTTTCACTGTTTCACTTCATAGTTTTGCAAAAATCGATGAATATCATGAAATTTATCTCATGAAATTATTTACAATCGAATACAAGACTCGATTATAACAACAGCAATTTACACTTGAATTGCTCTTTTGCTAATTTCCCCAATTTGAAATGGTATTTTTGTAGTTTTAATTGTTTTTCGTAAAACAAGAAAAGATTCACAAACAATGGAAATGACATTTATCTTGCCGAGATATTTTTCAGCCATTTAGAATCGTGTATGAAATAGTTTCAGTAGATGTGAAACAACGTTTAATAGCGCATAAATATACACTATCGTTTTCATAACAAAGAAAATTTAATTAATATTCTGAAAATGACACCATCAATTTCATGCAGTTTATAGTGTACATAAATCACTACACAATGGCGATTCTCAAGTTGTATAATCCTATTCCAATATTTTTTCGTTTTAAGCTTTATAGAAACCTACCGATTCAAATATAACGAAAACATATTCAGAGATGTATAGAATTCTTAACTTACGCACTATGGACGTTGCAGAGTATCAATACCATTAAAAGTACAAAGAAGAAGTCTTCCCTGCAGTAGAAAGGAACTTCCTTTGAAGAAAAATCTCTCAATGAGTGACGCTTCTAGGCCATAACAGAAGAAGACGAGTAAGAGTTTACTGAGGGCGTCAACAACTCTTAGAGAAAGAGGCCGTCAGTGTAATTCAGTGACGGTTAAACTGTGCGTGAAGTAGGCTCATTAAGGCCGTGTTCACTCTTTGCATTTGGCAATTCCTAATAACTACTGTACATTTGTGAAATCTTTCGGATTTACCCTTAGATTAAGGACCAAGTATCTCTTTGTATGCATGGATTTTAAGAAACTGCAGACAAATCTATTTAAATAACCGCCTTTAGACGATGAAAAAATAGACCCCAAGGTAGAAATTCTTACCAAGAAGAGATGGGGATACTCATAGATGTTTTGTTCCTGAAAACGTCATCTTTTATTAGTGCTTTGGTATTGATAAGTAGCATCAAATTAGATATGAGAAAATATGAGGAATCTTGTTTACCATTGTAGCGTAATAAGCTCTAGATTTCGCTAAAAAGAAAATATATCAGTCCTATGTAATACCTCTTATGACATTAAGTACCTAACAACACCTACGGTAAAAAATCGTAAAAGATATAAATAATTGTATCTATAAATATAAAGATTACAAATAGTGCTAATATAATCAATTATTAGAGTTTAAGTCTTTAGATTTCTTTTGTTTGTACGTTTTCTACTGAAAGGTTTAAGCTATAAAACTTGTGAATCGTATAATGATTCAATAAATATCGTTTAAATCTAGCAAAAATCGCAAAATATGTAATGACTTTGAGCGAGGAAATTAAAGATAGCAGGTTATATCTACCAAACATTTTAAACTAAAGTATAATTTTTCTCGTAAAGATGTTGCTTATTTCAGAAAGGATATTCAAAAGCTTATCTTTTTGAATTTACATTTCTGTTGCAAGGGCTAAAAAGATACAGTTGCTGCAGTTGCTATACATTTTATTTTCATTAACAAATTCCAAGTAGTCCCGATGTAACATGGGAAAATTCCCTACTAATTCAGCACCCGAGCAACGCTTTTTGAATGCGCTGTCAACGGTTACCTCCATGAGTCACTTGCAGCCACCGTAAAAATTAAAGTTGCACCGCCTCACGTGTTTCATTTATCCTCCTGTTACACCGCCGTTACGAGATTATGGCCGCATTGGGTGGATCAGCGAGCACGATCTAAGTGGACTCACGCTTTAGCACGCGAGCACTTCGCGGCCAAATGGCAAACAATACCAGCGTCATAGCTGTCCTCATGTCTCTCTCCACCAATCGATAAAACCTCGTTACTCTTTGAAAACTTTTCACTCAAGACTCATTGGTAAGACCGAGGCGTGACACAGTCATTGCGATGGAAATGAATTGTGATCGTGGAGATGAAACTCCTGATGCGGTACTTTATATTACCAAAGGATCGAACGGAGCTCAAACTTCCGCTTTGGCTTTCGGAATATGCAGTAATCGAATTTGTTGCCCTTTCAGCTAGAACTCTCACAACATGTGAACAGAGTACGTGATCTTTATTATAGCAGAGCAATGTGCTAGATGGCTATATCGCCGCGCTGGGGGCCATAACAATTTCGAGGACGTGAACCTGCTTTTCTTCCAATGTTTACCTCTCCGCTGGGAGGATTTAATGCAATAAACTAATCCAACTGCAAATACTTAAGGGATTCTAGAGATTTGTTCGAACATGGTATGAAATTTACTAGATATCTAGGTAGGATGCAAAAATTGGTGGTTAGAAGACCTTTCGAGATCAGATTAGGTAATTCCTCGGAGAAATCATCTCCGTTGCTCGTGTTAATTTTTTTCGCCAAAAATAATTTTTTACTCGAGAATATTGTGACGATTTCGTCCCAAGTGTTTTTTGGGCTTGCAAAATTCGCGCGTAAATTACGAGCTATCAGCTGGGTTGCATGGACTAAATGTGCAGTTATAACTTCAGGAATGTCCTTGGCAAGTGACCTTTCACGTTTGGCATCCTCCCCTCTTTTTTGTAAATTGCAGAAGAAAGGAAATTATAAGGACATTCTATTCTCAGCTCTGGATCCAGTGTAGAATTTCTTATTTTTAAGTGGAATGTCTGGAACTGGAATAACCAGTCATTTAATGTAGATTCTCATGAAGCTTTGGTCAACTTTTATTACATTCGTAATTTGTTTGAAATATTTATTATAGAATAGAATTTTTCATTTCAGGTTTTGGTTAGCATTAGTTTTCTTTACTTCAGACAAAAAATCTTCTTGTAGACAAAGTTCTGCTGCACATAATGTATCTTAACTCAGAATCCTTGCGATATTTAAACATTTTCGCAAATTTCGGAAAAAGTTCATTTCGCAGATCATGATGATTTACTGGAAAAAAACAGCAAAATTAATATTACTGTTATCATCTAAGTCGAGTTCAGAATCAGCATTGAACAACTATCTTCGCATTAAGTCTCAGATACTTCACCTTTCAACTTTTTCCCGCAAAATGCCCCAAGGAAAAGAATTAAAGGTGACGTATCACATGAAGGTGTGCAGCTAGGAAAATTCTCACGAAGAAACGAACATGAAAATAGTCTGAAGGTACAAAAACACGGGCTCAGGTCTCCCAATTGCTTTATATAATTGGTCGGTTGCTCTTACCATAGAGCTTTTCTGTTAAGACATTCACACGCGAAAACTCTACCCCCTTGCCTACAAAGTCTCCTGAACTCCATCTTTGCCTGTAATTGCTACTATATCAATTTTAAGATTTAACTGAAAGCTCTCTAACCTGAAGAGAGTGAAACACCTTTACTGCAGGGTTATTTTCTCTTCAGTATCAAGTGTGATCGATTTGCAAGAGCTAAAACTACGTAGCCACGTGATATCTGTTTGTACTGTCATGCGTATATTTTGGCTGTTTTTGGATGTTTATATCCCATGGCGTGGATTACATGGTTCTAAAACCGATTTCCCGAATGAATTCTCTTGGAATTTTGGGGAGGAAAAACGAGAAAAATTGCCGGAAAAAGGGCAGGAATTCTTTCGTAATTAGGTTACAGTGAAGCTTACCGGTAAACGGATTCTGAAATTCACGATTCACGAACTGAGTCTTTGAAATTCACGATTTCATTTCACTCCTGATTCGTAGAGAAATGTAAATCTTAAATATGAATAATATATAAGTATATACCTTACGTTGTTTATATTATATAAGCCCACTGAATATATTCATGGCCTGATATTTACCAATAATAATTTTCTCTATTTTTATCTACAATCTAGCCTTATGGTATAATATTTGTTAGCGTTATTCACTAAAACATACCTTCATATTTTCAAAGTGAACCAAATGGTAGGGTTTAAAAGGAGTATTTTTGTCCTGCAATATATGGGGTCAAATCTAGGCTGCGTATGATAAGGTCGTACGTTTTATAAACCGGAAATAATGGAAACTTTTTCTTCGCTAAACCACTTCATAACTCCTTTTCTGAGGATATGTATTTGGAACTGAAATGATGCGCCCGTTTTACGGCATGAGTGGGAGGTAAACAGCGGAGAATGGATTCTTTTTTGTCCTGTTATCCAAAGTTAACCTAATTCTCGTGCATGCGGAGTAATTCACGCTCCTCAGCGTTCCTTGTTCTGTCAGCTCTGCTCCTGAGTGCTCCAAGCAGTATTATCCCATTTTTCTTCTTAATGCTTCGTTTTGTCCATGCTGATGAGTCCATCGCTTTCAGAATCATCGTGCCATTCACTTCCAGCTATGTCTTCGGAAAATTGTTGCATGTGTACCTGTTAACCTCAAAAGATCCCTTTCGAGCTACTCTCTCTTCTCGACCCCCTCTGAATGTAGCTTGTGGGAGTATTTTACCCTCTCCAACCCTCAGCTACTCTTAGCATTCTTCACCACACTTCGGCATCACCATCTCTCGGTGCACATACAGAACAACCCTCCTGTCCCCAGGCGTCACGCCTGCTTCAGCATCTCTAATAACATCGAGCGCATTTTTCACACTCCCTTTGCGTTCACATCTCTGTTCTCATTACGTGTTGGGTATGGGTTGGTAAAGTTATAACCATGATCTGGGTTTACTATGGATAATCAGATAAGGTTTTATCTCCAACATAACAAGAGTTGTAAAGAACATAAGATAAGAATGTGCAGTGAATCAGCAAGAAGTTGTACCTTTGCTGCAAGTATCAGAGTTATCAAGGGGAATGTTAATTAAGTAAAGTATCCTTTCTGAAAAAATTGTTTTAATAAGGTTTATCGGTTTATGTTCGCAAATTTTTACAAATAAAGGAAATGGTATGAAGTTTTTCAAAGTTTCTAAATTCATCGAGGCACAATTTTAACAAACACAAATTCAAATTCCGGTACATGGAAATGTTTATACCAAATAAGATCATCATCGATAATTACAGCCTATCTTTTTCAACTCTTACTCCTTTAATAAGATCAGAATGACGATTTGATGAGTCCGAGAGGAATTTAAATTTTTAATTTAAGTGCACAAAATAGATATTTGAGCAAATTAATGTTTACCTCTATGTACATACGTAATCGAAGCAATTAACTCAAGTAACATATCATAAAAATCATAACTAATGATCATATTTATATTTCCTTGATAGAACAATTTTTCTTTCGTTTTTACGTAAAATTATTGCAATAATACATTTTCTCTGACCTTAACGAGTTGAAAACTGACGTTGTTGATGCCTATCCAATTTCTTTAATAAAATAAACTATATACCGTGAGAAACCTTTTCCATATGTAATATTTCAACATTTTCTATGGTTAAAATTTTAATGATATTACAAAAAATTATGCATTTAATTTTATCCTCCGCATTAATATCACTGAAATATAAATTTTTCTTCAATATAAGAAACCTTTTTCTGGTTTAAAATCATTGCATTTATATGAAAACTGCATAGTCTTCTTAAATTGAGTACATTTCGTAAAAAACAAAATCTTGAATTTAGGTTTAAATGTAATCTACTTATTCATTTGCAGTTTTTGCATAATTTTTCCAACTGATGTGATAGCGCAATTTCTACGGTATAACATATTTGAACACAGAGTTGAGCGCTGCATTAATTTCCGCACTCCTCTTTTCTTATATCTCGACTTTCCAGCGAGTGCCTTCCTCACATATCCTCTCCCAGTAGCAAACAGTACCCTGATTTCAATGGGCGTTGTCTCAGCTGAAGTCCAATGATCGTGAGTGATTACGTAGGAAGAACGCGAGCGACCGTGCACGACTTCTAAAACGGAAAGCAGTGACTAAGCGGGAATGCGGTCACGTTTAGGGTATTCTCCGTGCGGAAACTATGGTCCGAGAGAGGAATCTTAATTAAGCATTTCACTCCTTAACGCGCCTCACACTTCCCTTTAAAAACGATACTTTTGGGCTCACCGCACTGCTCTCCCCTTATCATTCCGAACTCATTCATTTGGAGAGATGGAGAGATATGGAGCAGTTCGCATTTTGCGGGCAGAGGACATTAAACGACACTGTAACGCCTTTATGGGGGAGCGAATGTTAAGTGAAACTTCACCCCGCTCTCAGTATGCGCGGGAGACGACTGTATTGTGCAGTTCGGGGTATTTTGGGAAGGGATGGCTCACTCTGACCCGAATACGTTACGGTCCTTAATTACTGGTGCCAATCAAAGTCTCGCAGACCAGACATTCTTCACATGATTAATTCCTTCCCGGGACATTTTTCTCCTGCTGCTTTTTCCTTTTTAAGCTCTTTTTCTTTTCCCCGTTACTTTGTCTCTCTCAGGTTGTTGCTTTGCTATCCGAACGATTGGTATTCCTTTAATCTTAAATACGATTCAATTGGTGTCGAGTTTGACTTTTATGGGGAATTCGATGACTGAAAGGTGTCTTCTGCTTTTGTGAAATAAGAGTAGTTCATCTAGTATGGCAAGAGTTTTGAATTAAACATTGTTTCTTTGAGGCTATTCCCTGGAGCGGTGGTATCAAAATATTATACTTGACGGGTCGTATATCTCGTTTTCCTTTGGTCGGTGGTCCACAGAAGTTAAGTTTCAAGAACGTAATATATATTTTCGTAAATATTTTACTTTCGACTTAACCATTCCCAATCTTTTACAGAATTTATATTTTATCGGCCGCGATAGCGGAGTTGGTAGCGTGCTAGCATGCTATTGTTCCTATTCCGAAGTTCCTGGTTCGAATCCCGGCTAACCTAATTTTTCTGGTTGGGCAATGTGTATGTGTTCGTCTATTGTTCACGCCTCTCCCGTATTTGTCCATCAGTGGATATTTGTGAGGGCACCAAATAAAAAAAGAAAGGAAGAATAAGTGATATTATTTTATAATTAGTATAATTCATGAAAAATTACGTGACTTTAATTTTGTCCAAGATACCTAAAATATTGAATCTAATGACCTTGAATATATTATCATTTTGTGCGGAATCCCATCAAATTAGAGCCTCATTGGAGAATATTATTTATAAAACTGCAAAACTGCGTTCACTGTGTGATATACGATGCAAATATCTCTGTTAATCAGTCGAAATTATCCGAATGAAATTGGATCAAACAATCAAACAAGAGAAGGCAATATTTTTTCTGGAGGACTTAGAAATTTTCTTATTCGGTCGTAATCATATTTGAACAAATCTTTTCAGAGGACCTACCTCTGCACCCAATCAAATCATTTCTTAGAATGTGGAAATGAATGTGAGAGCAAAAAAATAGTTTCCTTAACTTTTTTATTTCTATATTATATATCAGGCTTTGTCATCTCAAATCCTGCTCCGATTGGTTTATTACTGATCGTTCGATCGGCTTAGAAAAACAATATATGGCATTTACAGAAACCAAAATGATTGAGAGCTGGATTTCCGTGCCTTCTTTTATATTTGTTATGTCTATGGAAACTTATGGAACTAGAATTTATTTAATTTTAAGCAGATTTACAGTTCATTAAATGAAGTGATAAAATTGTTTGAAAAATGCACGGTATTTATTGTAGAGAGTTGTGATACGGCAAGGTTTTGGTATGTAATGTTAGTCATCTTTTTTTCAAAATTGTAACTTTTTGAGTGTTAGTTCAGTTAAAAATTGAGTATGGAGGTACTAAATTCCTGAATGTCTTATATATAACATGAATGGCAAACGGCGTCTGTGTCTTGGAAAAGATATAACCTCAGCTGATAAACTTGAGAAGATATGTAGTTGCACAATAAAAAAGGAAGTACGTCTCAAAGTCTTTGTGGAAGTGGTTTGAGGTTAAAGGATTCCTTGCATCCGAAATTCATTCCGTTTGGTATTACTTAAGAGCAGCAACAGTGTCCTTGATAAAAGATATTACAGTTTTCCTCTGCTGCAACAGATATATATCTTTTCATAAGAGTTTAATCAGATATTTTCGAATTACTGCTAACCTTGAAGTTTTTAATTAACAGACACAGTTCATTATCGGAAAAATATCAACTTACTTCTCGGGTCTAAAATGAAATACATTCTTGCTTTAGATATATCTTAGATAAATATGATACTTCTTTATTTCCGGAAGTCAGGTCTTTCCGGGAGTCACATGATCATGAAAGGAGAAAAAGTGATCTAAGAAAACTAAATTGGTGGGAAATCAATCAAAATCAATAATTCTTCCAAAAGAAGCGTATCAGATATTTATCGATAAGGAAAGAATTATTTTACGATGTTTCCAAGATACTTTCATTGGAGCGCTAATTGATTCTTTTTCGGAAGAAAGATGATATTCCCACGCGTTGAGTTTCCACTGCTACGTAATTTAATTCAGTATTAGCAGTATTAATTTATTTTTACTTATTCTGTATAGCTTAGTATTTAACTGCGTTTTTATTTTGTTAATTGTAATAAAAATATTTTGTTCCTTCAGTGACAGATTTGTGACTTTCGTTCCTGTATTTTAATAACCTTTCATATTTGTGGTAAATCCGTCTAGATTAGCATAGAAAGTGAATAAATAAACTGTATTGGGTATAATTTCTTTTACTGTTAAAAACTTATGAATTAGTATTCCAGTTACGCTATTTGTGTTATTGCGTTTGAAGCCTTTACATACGGTTGTACAAGAAGTGAAAAATTGTGACTTGGCCGGGACTCGAACCCGGGTCTCCCACTTTCCGGGCAGGTATTCTATCCATTAAACTACCGAGTCACGCAGTCTCACTTCTGTAAACGGGGGCTTATATGGGCAAGGTAGTGGTGTCAGTCCCGGCCAAGTCACAATTTTTCACTTCTTGTACAACCTTGGGTTAGTCGCACAACTTAATGTGCAAAGTAAAAAATTACATTTCCATCATTTGCCTTTACATACATAAATATCTACAGGTTTACTCGAATGGTATGAATTTCGTAAGCAATACTTCACAGTAACGTTTTCATTTAACGCTCTAAAATGATACCTAAGATTAGATAACTTTCATATAGGTCTTAGGAACGTATATTCAGTCTCAGAAAGATTAAGGACTTAAAGCCAGTCCTGCAGGTACTGCCAGCTCTCTAAGAACATCAGCAATCAAGCAAAGTGCTGGAATTCCTCCGCATTTACATTTAAAAATCGGCGATAAGGTACCCTGAGGCCAAGGACTCGACATTATAATGGTGGCTCAAGTCGATGCCGCGTATCTTCTTCCCCTTTTGCAATTTCTATGCGAATTCCTCTTTTCCGCTTCTTACATTCCCTTTTCCTTTACTCACACCACTCTCTCTTTCCTCCGTAGGACACAACCTGGCTTTTATCTTCGTACTATTCCTCCTCTTAGCCCCTCCCTAATTTTCTTCTGACCCGTTGTGTTGGCATAAGGTCTCCTAAGCAGACTGCGCTAACCACAAAGCCATAGACGTTGATGAAGAACTCACAAACAGACCGGTGTACAAAGAATCCCTTTCCGTTCACATAGACTTGGGTGGGTCTTTTCTACCTTTCAGAGTAACAAAAAGAGGCATTCGCTAGGAAACTTTTAACAAAGGAGCGGAGGGTTCTTTGTTTTTCCGGCCCCGTTATCAAGCACATTAGCAATTAAAAGGACGGATGGCAAATAAACCGTATTACATCACGACGTTATGGAAGGATGAATTTCAAGCATCAATAATATTTCGCTATGTAAATTGAAACTAATGTAGGGAAAGTAGAAATTTCAATTATTTTACTTCATTATCCTTGCATTCTCTCTCAGCTACGTGTTTTTAAGAGTAGAGACTCTCCTATTTTCCTAATTTTGAATGAAGTAGACTTAGTAAGTTTTGTTTGTGATAGATTTCGAGAAATCTTCTTATCGTGATTGCTTTTTTTAATCTCTTTATTTACCGCGGATTAGGACCATTGTTTGAAATTTCAAGCTGGAAAAATCTGAAGCTAAAAACTGTCATTCGAAAGCATGGAAAAATTGAACAAAAACTGTATCTGGAGTAAGAATGCTGATGTCATGTTATTTTTAATGCTTTTAGTCATCATATTTTGCGGTATAATGGCAATTGTGTGAATGAAGGACCACTTACACATATATGTAATACACCATTGGTTGATGGAAAAATTATTTCTGGTAGTTTCGTTACTAGAAGGTATTATAGATCATAATTCAGTATTTTAGAAACGTACGTATGTTAAAAAATGAAATAGTAAGTTCCTTGCATTTATATTTAAGTAATAGTTCTACTACTAAATTACTTTAGTCATCATTCAGGTATACGACATCATAAGTGAGCTCAAATAAAGGAATCTTTATTTCTGTTTACCTTATTTATCTGAAAAGTAATCATAACTTTGGGGTTAAGTGAACATGAAGTAGTAATACTTCATGTTCACTTAACCCCAAAGTTCCACCGATAAGATCATCCTGTTAGGCATGTTTTTCATTTCATTGCTTTGTATGCTGGCTGCCTCTGTGAGAATCTCTGGAGGCTGTTGATACGATTAAGTGGTGCACCACTCGCATTGCTTATAAAGGATTACTATACAGCCAAGAGAGTGTAGTTATGGCAGTTTAGAGGTTAGAATATCTGCCCCGTAAGTGAAGTCGTTTGTGTTAGTCCTAGTCATGTTGATACTTTCCAGTTTTATTTTTCTTTAGGCATTTGATCAAATACATTTACGTGGATCTATATTAATACCCTGTTTGCTATCTTTCAGTGTGTAGCATTGATATAATCACTGAGCATTCGAACTACTTTTGGTTATAAACTCAATAACTTCAGGTTTTACTGTCTGTGATCCCATTTTAAAAAATGAAAACTTTTTTCTCTGCTTTTGCTTATAGCATATTCTTCGCAGAAAGAATGAATCCTTAAAACGACTCATCCCAGCGTCAATTTGTCTTATTTTACGCTCTCTGTCAGATCGGTCAAAGTAACACGGATATCGCTTAATACTGATTACTTTTTCCGCAAACGTATTTTCTCTGAATACCTCAAGCAATCCGCTCTAGTTTCTAATCTCTTTTCTTTTACGGATTCTCAACATGCGTCTAAGATCATTTTTCAAACTATTTCTTTGTTATCGTTGCATTTTTTAATGAAATGTTCCACATTGCGCTACACTTCTCGGTTTCTTGTCACATGTTCCAACTGCCGGATTCCATGTACTACTTGCTATTATTGTATATTCCAGATGGAGCCTGGCCAAAGTAAATAGCATCGTTCTTTAACTTTTTTATCGTATCTATCTCAATGTACTTTATGATTCTGAGCTTCTTCATTTTTTGCAACGGTTTTTCGAATCGGCGTGCTACAGTTTGTCTTTCGTAAGAGCAATCCCGAGATATTCAACTGAATCCTCTGCGTTTACCTACATTTATTGCATAACTTTTCTTAGGTTATTTCTGACGCAATGTTTTTCTTTCCAATAAATATTTGTTTACTACTTAAGAACATATAGCATATATTTTATTGAAGTTTAAGTAGCCGCTTTTCGTACCAAGAATTTTAAATAATTCTCTTGATGGAGTAGTAATTAAATAAGGTCTTCCTAATTCGATAATTCTCTATATATTAATGAGTTATCCGCAAATATCCTTATATTGCTACCTGTCTACATCTACATCTACATGAATACCCTGCAAGTCGCCTTTCGGCGTGTGGCAGGGGGTGTAAACACCAATCGATTGAGCTACTTTTTTAGCCTATTACTATCGCGTATTGTTCGCGGAAAGAATGAGTTCTTAAATCGACTAGTTCTAGCGTCTATTTCTCTTATTTTGCTCTCATTGTCGGATCGGCCGAAGTAACAGGGGGGTCGCATAATATCAACTACGTCATGGGAAAACGTGCTCTCTCTAAATTTATTAAGGAGTCGCACCCTAGCTTCTAACCGCCTTTCTTTCAATGATGCCCAACCTGTATCTGAGAACATCTTCGTGACGCTTACCTTTTTCTCGTAGCATTTTTTAACGAAACGTATCGCTTTGCGTTGAATTTTCTCAAGTTCGTGGGTACCCGTTTCATCCGCTGGGTCCCATTTACTTGCCGCGTATTCAAGATGGGGCCTGACCAAGGAGAAAATGTCATACCACTTACGTCTTTGATCTCTATCAGGAAAACTAGAGGTCCAATTACGACCCCCTGAGGGACACTTGAGTGGCTTCAAATTTGCTCGAATTAAGTACTAGAGGAACTACCAGTACTACTTGTCGTTCTCTCTTAAAGAGAAAATCCTTGACCCATTTGATTACTTCCTCGGTAAAGGCCGCTAATTTTAACTTAATTAATTATGAGTGTATCGGTGAAGTAATTTGTAGTGATCATTGAAAAATATCTTGAAATCAGTTAAATAGTGCTTTATGCGATATATTTTACTTTTAACGAAATAGATTTAGATTTTATTGACGGAAAGCGCAAATTTAATTCATGATTGGCATTCTGTACTCAAATTTAAAATAAATTGTTATAAAATGTGCAACAGGCACATATATGATTTTGGTATCTTAAAATTATCTTGATTTCTAACTTTTTCTTATTATCTAACTTCACTTTCTTAGATATAACTGATTAGATACTAAATAACTCTGTAGTTTTTCATGAATGTAAGAAAGCAATCAGAATATTCCCAAGTTCATTCTTTACGCCCATTTCACAAAAGTGCTCTTTTAGTTTCAGTAATACTTCCCTTTATCGAGCAAAATAGACGATGAAGAAAGTTCCATACGATAAGGGTGGAATAGCTATCTCTGGAAGAATATTTCAGTTAATCTCTTTTCTTGGTTGCGAGTAAGGGTAACTACCTCAGATATCTCGGTTGAACAACTGCTATTTCAGGGAATTATATTTTCTTTATTGCCTGAAAAGGCGTTATATAAATAAGTACTGCGTATTTTTCCCCGTTATCCGAGGGAATCAGGAAAAAGCGGCTGGGGCTAGAACGTGAAGTTTTTTTTAGAAGGGATTCATTGTAATGGAATTAATCGGAATATTGACTTTTTAGAAATATCATATCCTATTTCACTTCTTTTGAATTTTATAATACTTTGCGTGACTTTAAGGCCGCTCAAGAAAGTTTACGATGCATTACATGTTGTACCATATAAACGTGCCTTCTTTATAATTTTATTAAGAGCCCATCTTAATATTTAAATAATATTTAATATTTACGGTATAAAAATCTACGTTTATATGAAAATATTGAGATATTTTATCCTTCACAGAGACTAATTTTTGCAGGAAATCAATGAGTTATCACATATGCATATTCTCTCAAATGTGTTCATACTTTTAATTTCTTCTTAGATTACACTGGCCTAATAGGTTATTAGCTGATAAAATTAGTATAATTTTCCGTATGGTAAAATAGCTATGATGCTTTATAATTATTATTCAGGAAAGTAAGTAATGGGTTTCCATTTGCATGATGCATGAAATTCTGTTATACCTATTTTTTGGAGTATTCCTTAGGAAAACGAATTCACGCGGTATAATTTGCTCCGACAGCGTTATCTTGTAGTAAAACCATTGTTTCGATTTCTCTTGGTTATAATCGAATTATTTTCCTAATTATAACCTATTCTCTTTATAGGTAAGCACTGATTCCTGTTACCCTGAGAGTTTGGTAAAGCCGTGACGTAGTGAGTACATCTTATTATATAAAAACATTAATGATCTTTTCATGGCAAAGATGCGAAGTATTACATCAGTAAAACATGAGACTAATTCATCCAACCCAAAGTTACTAATCCTTGGTGGCCGAGTGGTTAGCGTTCTAGCTGCGCTATTGCTCGGACTCCAAAGTCCCGGGTTCTAATCCCGGCTGATCAGATTTCCCTGATCAGGGAATGGTTGTGCGTGTTCTCCATATATTACAGCACAACTTCGTGGGTTGAAATGCCTGTTTGTGCTAAAGAAATAATAATAATATTAATAACTAGCTGATTTCTTTATTTAAGATTTGACTCTTTACGCTCCTGTCGATGACTCGAAACCAAAAGGAAAATACAATTCTCCTCTTTAATATTATTATGTCAAAAGCCTTTCTCGATCTTTCGATGAGCCATAAATGACGCTATTTATTTCAGCCATATCTTATGGTATCCAAGAATGAAATAAACCGCAAAAATGTTTTTTGGTGAATTCGTTGAGGTTTAAACATAGTAAGCACTCTTTTCACTACACAAAACTTTTAATGCTCCTTGAGTTCTCATCTCGTTAAAGTTGGTCCATATCTGGTGCGTAGACTGCGGGAGAATCCTCACACGAGAATAATTACTCTCCACTCACCGCAAACCTTCTTCACGCTTCCTCGCAAATGAGTTAATGAATACCTTACTCCGCAGAGTGAGCCTTGCTCCCCTGCAGCTCTATTCAAATCACTGCTTACCATTCATTTCCTAATTACGTGCTCCTAGCATTGGGGGTCTTTTTTCTTTCTTCACCTAAGATCAAATATTGGAGAACCATGTAAACGCTGGTTTACGTGCTTATTCGACAATTCTCATTTTAATGTATTTGTGAGAGTAATGGATCTGCATATGCGAATTCTCCACACTCTCCCAAACCGTGCCTGTGCCAGGAAGTGCATGGTTTAACGTGTATCCTTGAACCCAGCTTGTTATCTAGCATCGCTCGAGGAAAAATTTGTTCTAGAATCGAATACCAATATTGAACACTTGCCAAATTATTCTGCTTCTTTGCGACTTTCAATTGTAACAAAGGAGGCGCAAAATCTCTACTGCGATATTTGAGAAGGGATTATTTCCGATATTTATTTGGCAAATTACCCCGACTTTTAATGTTGTTTAATCAGCAATCCTCACCATCTTGATTGTTTCCCTTACTGTATCACAACTGGTATATCTTATTTCTCAGCTTTATTCATGATTTTTGCCGATATAAGAACAATTTACACTTCATAGTTTCTGTCTTAACTTGACGATATTTCATACTGAATCATAGAGTTTTATTTATAAAACAATTTTATTTCTTAAATATCACAAGAAAATTAACAAAATAATAATACGTAATATAAATATAATAAAGTATAATAATAAAAAAGACCCTAAAAGATAAAGAAACATCTTTAAGTAAAAGCGACAAATGTTTTTATTATAAAAAAAGTTCTTTTCTGCTTTGGTATCGATTCCCGGAATATGGGTTGTATTATATTGAGCTATTGTTATAGATACGCTGTTTACTCTCTTTTATAAAAATAATACTTCTTTATTATCATTACCTGCTGATGTAAATATAAATATAATATATAGTATATTAAATATAATATGTTGAATAGTTAGATTAATATCAATGACGAAATTTCTCAGTAATATCAATGACAATTAAAACTTTGGAATATTCCTGACCCCTCATAAGTGAGCAAAGAAATCCAAAGATGATTTAATTTGAATTTAATATTTTTATTTAAGATGATTTCACATGAATAGTTCTGGGAAGGATATAAATTAATTTTTCACATTTCGTGGAAAAGATTCCTTAATAAAATTCTTTCTATCTCCAGTATTCTCAGTAAAAATACCTCACTCATATTCTAAGAAGGAATTTCAATTTCCATCGCGGCCGCGGAGTTTTCAAATCATTAGAAGGAAATACACGGATTTCGCAAAACTGGACATCCTCACGATTAAAAATATCATTTGGTAATATCCCGTCCGGTATGTTTCAAAAGGAAATAATACACATCAATTCGACCGCGAAAAATCTCTCCTCGGGAGTCATTTCCTGACCGTGGGGGAAAAACAATATTTTTGTTTCCTTTATCGTGCGAGGCTAATTGCTCAATGGCATAGTGTTTTCTTAATGTTAATGGAAAGAAGGGTGCTGCAGCGTGTGTAGGGAAGGGGTGAGGAAGGAAGCCTCCTTCCCGTTCGTTGCCTTGCGGAAAGTAAAGGAAGTGCCCCTCTCCACTACACCCCTCTGCCTCTTTCGTTTCCTTTCTCTTCTCACAAACAGCCCACTTCCTAATCTACTCCAGCTGTTCTTTCACTGAGACCTCCATTTTCTCCCGACTTTCTTGTTATATACACTCATCCCTCTCTCTCTGTGAACTGCCTCGTTTTTTTTTGTTTCCGAGGGTATATTTTTTTAGCATTATATTTTATCCCTTTAATGAGATGTTTTTGCCTTCTCATTACGCCCATGAATGAGGATTTTGGATTTATCAACCGCTGGACCGAGCGGTAGAGCTTTATAGTGTGGGCTGTCCTGAAATTAGCAACAGGTCATTATAGTTTATCTTTAGTGCGCGTTTAACGCTTCAGTGGGCTTGGTTGCATCATCAACCTCGCATGTGGTGTACTCATAAAAGTAGCATCTAATGTACCGTATTAGTTTGTCAGTTTTATTTATGTATTATAATTGTTATATTTTTAAAAAATGAATAAAATTTTTATACCGTATAAAGACGCTGGCTAAGATGGAAATGTTAACTTGCACAACATTCGACTACTTCAAACAATATTAAAGTGTTCTTCACGTACAAATACAAAACAACGGTACATAATACCCCGCCAACTGGCTACTATGAATTTAAAATATACGATTATTTACAACTGAAACAACTATGATTTACATATTATTCTACAGCCACTAAAATCAGCATTTAACAATCTCTCTAACTATTCCACGGAAGTCTTGCAAGTACAAATGAAGAGTATCATACATAAATTCCGCTGTTATCCGATTACCAGAACGTACAACCATCGCTGTTAAATAATTATTTATAGGTAACTATAGTTGTTGTTCACATATGAATTTGCAATTAATTACATTGAAATAGCATTAAACGTTCATAGCCTCAGGTTTATTATTAATGTTCTACAGAATAAAATGGATTTCTTCTCAGAGGTCTCTAAAGATCCACTTCAGGTATTTTATTTGAAAAAATTGTGTTTATTTGGATTCTGGACTACCTAGAGACATTCGGCTACTTCTGAAAGTTTCCTTCCCAAAGGTACTTACTCTAACGGTCGCCGTACTCGAAAAGTCAGCAACCTCAATCCCATCGAGATTTTCTGTATCATAAAATCCCATATCTTCAAGTGGATACATAGAGGATTTTTTTTAGGTAAGAAGCCCTTGCTAACTTTGTCTCGAGATGAAAACCTAGTAGATCAAATATTTAGATAAAAGGCAAGATTTAAATGTATATACACACATATACATATTGTATGTTATACAATGTGTTTAATAAAATGTGGATGGTAATTTGTTTGCATATAGATTTAGAGATCCTTTTCTTCGCTAAAAAGAATTTAAAATGTTTGCATTCGTGAAAAAGGAGACATTTTAGATTAATCTTTTAAAGTATTAGTGAAATAACCGATGACTGTGTGACTCCTCCCAGACTAAACTGTTTGTAACATCTATCTTTTTCTTTGCTGGAGCTATCTCGATCAATATTTTATTCCATTCCATCTAGAAATATTCTTTCTTCGAAGATGAGCCATTGATACCTTACAGTATGCCCTTTCTATCTCATAATGTATTATCTTCTGGTTTCTTTTAGCGTAACACGCAGTAGTGCATACCCCTTTAAGGCATACGTTTATCGTAGAAGTGACGATGAAAAGTTGATAAGTCGGCTTTAGATTCTAGATGAGAATCTATGATATATTGAGTTAAATGTGCGCTCTTAGAGACCTTATCAATTTATTCCAATCCCAGATATGTTTCCTTGGAAGAGGTATTACGAAATGTTGGCTCAATTTAATATTTACAGATTATCTAAACGAAAGGTTATAGGAATTTTTAGCTCATATATTATTTCCATACTATTCCATTAAGCATTAGCGTATATTATTAAGAATAGAAATTGGAATAGTTCTTTTAAGAGTAAACGCTTAAAATATCGACAATAAACTTTTTATTTAGGAATACGAAACGATTCAATTTCGGTGAAATGTATTAAAATAAAAAACTCAACGATAATTATTCTCACACACATAGGGTATTCCAAGAAATTATTCTTTTACATGAATCTTATAAATAAGGGTTTGATTCCCATTGTAAATTCCTCAATTCTACTATTGGTTGTTAAATGATAGACTGGTTGTGAAAGAGTTACTTATGTCATATGATAACGACAGGAATTGATTGGGGGAAACTGATAATGGTGATATTTTACATAGGATACAATACATGGTAAGATTTGTATGTTATTCATGCATTTAAGTTTATTCCTTGTAATCTCAGGAATGCGTAAATCATCCTCTCAAGAACGCCAGAGTCTTTGAGAACCCGTAATTCCTCTAATGGTTTCCTCTCTTGGTACTCAAGAGAATCAGTTGATTGTTTGGTGGATGGTAAGGAATTTACACCTGATGAATAGGGTGGTCAAAATCGAGGATTCGGACAAGAAAGGAAAGGAGGCGGAAGTTTCCGTAGGATATAATCACTAAATGGAAATTGGGCTCAAGGATGACAGGGACACGGTAGAAATCATTCAATGCTTTGTGGATAGTCTATAGGGGTAGAGTGAAGAGGGATTCCATGCGAATCCTACGTATCAGAGAGCTCGTCAAGAGAGTGTGCTAAATGCCGCTCAAAGAGTGAGTGGTTATGGAATGAATAGCTGAAGGAGACACCCCACTACAGACGGTAGAAAATCTAGTGTGAAACAGAGCCAATAGACGATGTTGGGCACACTGTCTCAGCTACTGTGGAAAATAGGCAATTACAGTAGGGGCCCACTAATGGACTAAACAAAGATTATCCATTTTCAACTGTTTGTTTTCCGTCTCCAAAGCTTTTTTGGGCGAGTTTTTCAATGATTTATTAGATTTGCTGATTTTACAGGGACGTAGATATAGATTTGTACCAAAAGCCGCCGGTGGTGTATGGCAGGGAGTGTAGTGACACCATCCTCAATGGCTAATCTATCCTATTAGCTTCTCTAACAGCCTAGGACAGTGGTCGGTAAACTCATGAGTCAATAGAGCCAAATATCGACAGTTTACCATTATCAATTGAAGTTGTATATATAATACATGGGTGGTCTGAAAAGTTTCGGATATTTCGCCATTTATCGACATGTTTTCTGAAAATTTTCTGAAGATTTCTGAAAAACCTGGGGTCGGAAACTTTTCAGACCACCCTCGTATATTATATATAGAAATTACATATATTATAAACAGAAATTTCTTTTGAGAGCCAAATGTTTAAACTTGAACTATATAGGTATATATAATTATTATTAAATCCAGCCAGCTTATCCCGTCGCCCGACCTCCGTATAGTATACCCACATGTGGTATTTTGTGGAAGAGCCACATGTGGCTCGCGAGCCGCGGTTTTCCGATCACTGGCCTAGGATAATGACGAAAAGTAATTAACTGTCCTTGCGGTCCTTCTTGTAACGCTTTGCCGATACCTTCGTAGATCGCGCTAGTTAATCACTGGAACCAACAGATGGGGAAAAAATGTAAGGGAAAATTAGGGCTTGGTGGTGGGGATAGGTCCTTTGTCCTCCTGTCTCTTCTTCTCACCATCTTTCAGGTATTTAAAATGCAAGTGAGAATCTTTGTTAAGACAAATGAAGGTTGAATCTTCCGGACGCAATCCAGGAACCGTCGGACCCAATTAGAAGTTGGTCGGAATAGTAAACCCAAATCACGGTTTCCTTCGAGGAGCCATCTGCTATGCCGCGGGCGGGGAATTTCTTCCGTCAAAGGCCCGGTTGCCAAGTTAGGATGTGAGATAGGGGGATGGGGGAGCAATTTCAGAAGCATTCAACAGGACACGCTGAAGTAGGAAGCTTGGGGGTAGTTCGGTGAATGAGTGGGAATGGCCGTATTCGTTCACTTGGAGTTTGAAGGATAGAAATGGAGGACGATCAAATATGTTGGTCGAGTGGTCTAAATATGGAGGATATACGGATCTAAATTTGGAGATGCCTTAATTTAGTCGCCAAGGTTTGAAGTTTACCTATCAGGTAACCCTTGCACAATTTTTGGAATTTTAAATGTTGTTTTGATTCTAGAAAGAATATCTTTAAGGCGAAGTACTAAATAAAGATCTAGTATATTAAATTTAAATTATTATAAAAATTAGAATGATTTGGAGATAAGTATTTTTCTCTGTTATTTAGCTCACAATTTTAATATTAGTTGGAAATGTTAATGACACACAAATAAATTTATATATCAGTATAAAATTTAATTGCGGTAAATGTATTGATGAACCACAAATTGAACAGCAAAATATGTCATAGAATACACCATATGAATAAAATTATACATTTATGTTCGAAATAGTTTATATATAATAATAGGAACAAATATATGCCACGGAGGATATTCTAAAACTATAAAACACCTTGAATAAAATCCAGCGTGAACTCTTTAGATGGGAAGTACAAATCACGTAGTAAATCATAAAATTAACAATATTTAAAATTAGATACAATAAGATTAGTAAGCCTTTCTCGGGGTAAGAGTTTCTTGGGATAATCAGTACCTTTGGCGTTATCAGTCTTAGTATGCATGTAAGATTTACGTATTAATTTATAATACAAACTTCCCGATTTCGGCCATACTCTCCATGAGAATCTTTACTACTCGACTCTGAAAGAGTTTGATGCGCGAGTTAAAAATTGATGGCGATACCAAATATTTACTAAGAAATTCCGGGAAAACACTTTTCCTTCCATCCCTCGAAGACTTATTGGTCGCTATCGGACTCAGTATTTTATCGAAAAAAGCTACGTAGGTTTTCGTATGCCTATTAGCGTAATTTCGCTATTTTTGGCTACTATTTTTTTCCAGTAAGATATTTACTCCTAACTCCTATGATATATAGAAAGTATATCCTCTCATAAAAATACAACTTATCAAAACTGTATAAAAATTTATATGCACCAAAAAGAAGAAAATATGCCGAATATATATTTATTTTCTCTCCATAACGTGATAATGACTGCTATATGAACTTTACTTTGCGAGAATTTTTATGCCTAGCGTGAGAGGTTAGAACACAGAGGGTTCATAAGTTTTACGTTCCCATTTCGCGAAAAAGTTCCGCAGAGGTAAATCTGGAAGTTTCGAGAGTGCGCTCTTGGGATGCTGTGGTATATCCAAGCTGTTTCGAGTATTAAATCCGGAGAATTTGCGGTTTTAGAATCCTTAAAAAGTTTTCCAAGATCGCCACTTGTGCTTCCTTGCCTCAAAGTTTCCCACTCGTTTCTATTCATGAACTTTGTGGCATGATAGGAAATAGATTTTTTATCCCTCATGTTTCGCAGAATTTCCGTTAGATTTAATGGCCAAGAAGTCGACTTTCGATTTGTTTGGGAACATAAATTATTCTTCCGCTCGGGGAAGTTTTCAGTTTCTTTCTTAATGTATTTATTAGGTGTATATTACGGAAGAGCTTAATACAATAATAAATTACGAAGATGGTTTCGTAAGAGTAAGAGAAACTTACTACACGAAGAATTGGATGAAAATTGTATGATAGTTATACACAAGTTTATTGTCAAATTATCGAACTTTGTAATTTAGCCTCAATTTTGTGGTTTATCTCCGTGACGATAACTCTTGTGTGATGCTTCGAAACCTGATTCATGTAACAATTTTATAATGTTGTTGAGCTAGAAGTGAGTTGTGGAATTCCATATGATTGAATTTTCATTTTGAAATAAGTTTATTCTACTGCTTAGTTTGATAACGTTTGTTTCTATTCAATTCCAAAAGATAATGACATCCATCCTTAATCTTCTGAAATCACGTTCCTGTCGGGTTCTAATAACTTACATAGTAATAACACAGCTTTAACTTTTTGTTATCTTTTTAGCGTTACGCAATATTTTTATGATTATCGTGGGCTACATGTGATTAATAAAATAAATTATTCATTAATCAAAGACGAAGTTAATCTGATACTAATTTAAATTTTTTATCCGTAAAAAAACCTTAGAAAAAGATATTTAACAGAAGCAATGTCTGGTCTCCACCCCATGATATCATATGATAATTAGATTAACACATAGATTTGATTCATCTACATCTACATCTACATCTGTACCCTGCAAGCCGCCTTTCGGCGTGTGGCAGGGGGTGCAAGCACCAGGACTCTATTTGCCCAGTCGATTATTTTCGCGTATTGTTCTGGGAAAAAAAGAATTCTTGTATCGACTGGTTTTAGCATCTATTTCTCTGATCTTTCTCGCTGGATCAGAACGGCCTATAAAGCAAGGAGGGCGCATAATCTCGGCTACATCTTCTATGAACGTGCTCTGTCTGAATTTATCAAGTAATTTAAATCTCTGATTGAGCCTTCTTTCTTCTAAAGATTCCCATCCTGCCTCCTGAAGCATCCGAGTAACACTTACCGATTTATCATAGCAATTTTTTACGAAGCGTATTGCCTTTCTTTGTACCTTTTCTATCTCGCGAATACAACACTTTTCAGCAGGGTCCCATACACTGCATGCGTACTCGAGGTGAGGCCTCACTAGCGCAAAGTAACATCGCTCGCGGACTTTTTCTTCGCTTTTACCGACTATTCTTTTGACGAAGCCTAGTTTCTTAAGAGCTCGCCCACATATGTTATGGATGTGGGTACCCCAAGTTAAGTTATTCGTGAGGGTTATTCCGAGATATTTTACCGAATCGACAGTTGATAATGTTTTCCCTCGAAGTCTATATGAATTATGATTGGCAAAGGATTTTCTTTCGAAAAAATTAACTACTGAACATTTATCTACGTTGAGCTCCAATTGCCAGTCGTCGCACCATTTTACTATTTTATCTAAGTCATTCGACAGGCTTAATCTATCGTCATTACTTTTTATTTCTCTGTAAATAACCGTGTCGTCCGCAAATATTCTAACGTTACTGTCGATGTGTTCATTAAGATCGTTAATGTATATTAAGAATAATAATGGCCCGATTACGCTTCCTTGTGGGACGCCTGAGGTCACCTTGACTAGGTTGGAACTAATACCATCTAATACTACTCGTTGTTCTCTATCGGACAGGAAATCTTTTATCCAACTTATTACTTGTTCGTTGATGCCCGCAAGTTTTAATTTGTACAACAATTTACGATGTGGGACTTTATCGAACGCTTTCCGAAAATCCAAAAATATTGCATCGACTTGTCTTTTACTTTCGGCCGATTTCAAGATATCGTGAATTAATAACGCTAACTGTGACTCGCAGGAACGTGTCTTACGAAAACCATGTTGATTCTTAACAATGAATTTAGAGGTTTCGAGAAAACCCATTAAGGAACTAGTAATTATATGTTCCATTATTTTACCACTCAATGAAGTTAACGAAATGGGCCTATAATTCGATGGATCATCTTTTACGCCGCTTTTAAAAATTGGGGTGACATTTGCAATTTTCCAATCTTTTGGGACCTTACCTTCGCTTATAGATTTTTCAAATATTACTTTAAGAAAGGGGCCTATGCTCTCTGCTAATTCTTTAAATACTCGAGCTGGTATATCCTCAGGACCAGGAGCTTTATTTGGCTTAATCTGCCGTAAAAGTTTAATAATTCCGTCTTCCCTGAATGTGATATTCGACATTGTTTCTGCTTTATTAACTACTGGTAGGGCGCCTAATGTAATATCGGACGTAAATACGCTATGGAAATATTCATTTAAGATGTTCGCTTTTTCCTTAGAATCGTTAATTACATTGCCGCTGTTATCTTTTAACGAACTTTTCGCGGACGACACACTCATATACAGGAAAATTCAAAATGTGGAAGATACTTCCATATTACAGGGTGACTTAGACGCTATTTCGAAATGGTGTGAAGATTGGCAGCTCGGCTTGAACATAGAGAAGTGTGTTGCGATGAGCATGACCCGCTCCCCGTCCCATAACTTAAAACAAACATCCTACCTTATTAGCGGTACAACATTAGAATTCGTAAGTAGATTCAAATATTTAGGCATTGTTTTCAGTAGTAACTTATCGTTCAAAACGCATATTCAAGACGTAGTGGGGTCAGCTGATAGGACGCTGAGGCTATGTAATCGCGTTCTCAGGGGTTGCCAACAGAATGTCAAGGAAGTGGCTTACTTTTCGTTGGTTCGTCCATTGCTTGAGTACTGCTGCGCGGTGTGGAATCCACATGAGAAAGGATTGATCATAGAACTAGAGCGCATGCAACGTAGAGCGGCCCGTTTCGTCAAGGGAGACTACAAGTTCGACAGCAGTGTGTCAGAGATGATTAAAACCCTCGGCTGGGAATCCCTCGAGGATAGAAGAAATGAGTATAGGCATAAACTTTTCGAGAAATTTTTGAGTAGCGATTTACATGAGGAAATAAGCGACTTCGTGATTCCCGTACTCAGTGAGCGTAGTTTTCGAGACCAGACGTCAAAAAGATTCCGCGAAATTATAGCGAGAACAGATAGCTATTTCTGGTCTCTTTTTCCAGATAGTATTAGGTACGCAAACCAGATGGTTGGTTAGGGAGTTCGGTGTATTCACACCCCCTGCCATACGCCTTACGGCGGTTAGCGGGGTATTAATGTAAATGTAAATGTAAACTTACGGTTTGAACTTTACCTTGGACCTCACGCACGTACGACCAAAAAGCTTTTGGGTCCTCGTCTAAGTATTCGTATAAAACTTTCCTTTTAAATTGACGGAGGGCATCACGCATTATTCGTTTTGTTTCTGATTTTACTCGTTTATATTCGGCCTTTACCTGATCCGTTATTATGTTGTTAGGAAGCCTCATAACGGTTTTTAATTTCAAATGCAATCGTCTTTGTTTCTTTAACGCTTTCCTAGTATCTCTATTATACCATCTAGGCTCATTATTTTGGTTAGAGTATTTGGAGGGAACATATTTATCCATATTATTACGCATTATCTGTACAAAAAGGTTCCAAGTTTCTTCGGTATTTAAACGCATCGCGCGCGTTTCGTAAAACGTAAAATCGGAATTGAGTTTATTACGAAATCCTCCAAAATCGGCTTTAGAGTAGAGATAAATTTTGCGCTTGGGTTTTTGGTGCCTTGTCAAGTTAATATCGATATCTATAATCACAGCTCTATGGTCGGATAACCCATCGCATACTGATGCGCACCTTACACGCTCGGGGCTGTTAGTTAAAAAAAGATCTAATATACTTAATTCCCTAGTTGGCTCCTTAACGATTTGATGTAACGAATTTTTTTGCATAACACTGAACAAAGTCCTACAAGAATCGCTATCCCGAGCTCGTTTCTTAATTACGTGATTCGGCCAATCGATATCCGGGAGATTAAAGTCCCCTCCAACAAAAGTAATGCTGTTATTATTTTTACGAGAATAAAAGTTAATTTCTTCATTCAGGCAATGTAAGACTTGACGTGGAGAGTTGGGTGGTCGATAGAAAGCACACACATTTAAACTCGGCTTATTGATTTGAATAATTTTGCACCAAACGCTTTCGATGCTGCTATTTGAAAAAGTGTGTAAACTACTCTGAAGGAGACTTTTAACCGCTATAAATACGCCACCGCCCGTTCTGTCCTGACGATCCTTACGATATATTTTAAAATCTTTCGGGAATACTTCATAGTCGCAAATATCTTCTGTGAGCCAACTTTCGGTGCCTATAATAATATCTGAATCGTTACTCCGAATGAAATGTTCTAAATCGGTTACTTTATTTTTGACGCTTCTACAATTTATAATCGCGATTGATAAATTATTAGCGCTGGGAGAAGCCCGAGAGTCGCATTGTGAATCATTATTATTTATATTTAACGTATTTGCTACTTTTTCCGGATTAATGACTATTTCTGATTCACTTTTACTCGCATTATCTTTACTGGATAAACCCTTTAACCTAAAAAAAACCTGCAGTGCTCAAAAATCCTATGAGCCACCCCTCTCGCAGCCGCAGCAGTGTAGTGAACACCAGAGCTGTTCAAGGCGAGGGGGTACGTTTGGAGGGTCGGCCGAAGGTCAACGAAGTCAACTCCCAAGTCCCGACAAAACTTCCACAGCCTCGCATTCAGACCAGAAATTTTCCTCCGAACGCGATGGTCGCAGTCGGTTCGCGGGACAATACTGCAGATGGACAGCCGCACATCGATGCCAAGCGACTTCCGCACGCGCACAACCTCGGAATTCAGGTCCTCAAAAGAACGCAGAATATCCTCGGGAGCACGGTGGCAGACGTCGTTGACCCCAACATGGGCCACCACCCGCAGCTGAGAGCAACCCGTTCCCTTGGCCGCCGCACCTACCGCACCCGTGACATGGGCCACACGCCCTGAGGGAATACACCAAGATGTAACCCTCAAGTCACCTCCCTCCCTCTCCGCCCTTGAACGCAAAGGCGCCACTACACGCTTGACGTTTGAGCTCCCTATCAAAACTATCCCCCCACCCCGACTTCCCTTAGGCTTGACCACTTTAGAGGGCAGAGCCGCGGGCTTGGCAAGACCAGGGGTGGCCTTCCGAACGGGCTCATCAGCACTTTGCAGCGCTGAGAACCTATTGCGGACAGGGATGGGGTTCGGCGTCACCTCCCCAGAGCCCCTGCCAGACCGCGCAGCTCCTCCACTCCTTGTAGCCAACCTCCACTCAGGCTCTAGGAACGGGACCGACCTCGAATGATTGGGAGTTGACCGTACCCCCTCCGAGACAGTCCAACCAGCGTTGACCCTAGGACTAGGCCTAGTCATCTTCGCGTCGCGGACAGGCCCAGAGTTGGAGGGTCTCCTCCCCCCCATCGAGGTAATCCCACTCCTTCGAACCAACGAGCGAAGCTGTCTAAGGGCTCTCTCAAGGTAGCGGACTCGTGCCCGCAGGGGGCCCTCATCCACACACCTTTCAAAAGCACCATAAGCAGACCTGTAGGAAGCCATCCTATCACTAATGAGTTTAGCAAGAAACGAAAAACGCCGAAGAACTAAAATGAAAAGAGTTAGTAGGAAATAAGTGTAATTTACCACCCGCTGCGCTTCACCAGAAAGACCAAAGAATGGAACTAAGTTTCAACTGAAGAAAAAGAGAAAGCTTGCTAGCGATTTATGCACTAACGGACGAAGGAAGATTTTCAACGAGAACTTACTAACGTTATTTATGCCAGAATTTAAATCTAAATGTAATACAGCAGAAAAGGAAGGCTGGCACTAATCAGAAGTGAATACTTTTTCAAATGAAATACCCTAAATACACTGGTAATGAAAATACGTAAATTTAAAAGGCAAAGAAAAAAAAAAGAAAAGTTCGCGGCTATAAGATTAGGTATAACCGCTTATGAAAGACACTACATACACACCAATGGAAAACGATGAGCAATAAACCTGGAATATGGAGGAAGTAGAAAAGAAAGATTAGAAAAAAAACAAAGGTAGATGGTACTTAACGCTCGCGGGTCGGGATAAGCTGCTGCAAAGATCTCGTGTGAAGACAACTAAGATAAAAGCACTGATCACTGCTAAAAATTCACTACACTAAACACGTATTATGCACTCAATATGTAACTGAATAATCTAAGCGAACACAGGAAAATATAAAACTAGATGGTAATTCTGGTGATTTCTGGATTTCTGGTGGTGATTTCTGGATTACGAAAATATTTCGCAAAAATTGGAGAATTCATTTTACCATTGATGGATATTATTGGACCTCCACTTAACGTATTTGATCTTTTGTGTTAGAAATCTTTATATTTCAAAGCTCAAACTAATATATTTATCGTGATGGTCACTCATTATTTAAACATAAAAATTCTAGCCTAGATTTCTAGAATTATAGCCTTATTAATTCTAAACTAGATGTATCCGTTGAAAAATATTTCAGTTTTCATTAGATTATTTCAATCTTCATTGCGACAAAAATTTCAGAAATATCGTAAAAATTGTTAATAATTTTGATTTTAGTTCTTCTATGTCCTAGTTTATTATTTTGAAAGAATAAATGTGGATAAATTGGATTTTTTGAACAATAATCTTTTGGAGTGGGCAATCCAAAGGCAGTGGTGAGGAGGTTAACTTTTACTACCCTGAAAAATTTCTGAAGGTGTTTAGACTATTTTCAAATAAAATGTAAAAAAAAAATTTAAAATTTCCTGCTACACATAAGTTTTATGTCTGCTATTCCTCTTCTTTGGCCTACTTAAGCGCGGTATGTAAATAAAAAAGTAATTGGACCGATGTAAGTAGGTCATTTGCTGTAACATTACTCTGCTAGAACCACAATACAATAACAGTGTAAAGTATTTTTGAGCATACTTTGAACAACCATTTTTCTCTCTATCGGAATAAATACTATTTCATAGATTGCTTTTCCACCTCCGCAGAGAATCACCTGATCTTTGGTTATTAGTCTTCTGAAGAGAGAGAGAAGCTAAAGGTAAATGCTCCGAATCCTTCGTGGCATGGACTATTGACCAACTTATCTCCCTCGTGGAGCGTTACGTATTCGCAATCAAAGCGTTCCCTGGCGGTTTAAGGTGGAACTATAGTCTCCCTTAACTCCGAATACGTAAGGGTGTTTATACGTATGTACGATGGATGGATACTTATAGGGAGGGAATAAAATAGCGGGTGAAATGAGCTTTACTGAATTTATCTTCTAAAACATGAATTTTGAAACAATTGTGTTAAAGTTCAGCGTTCTACCACGATTACTATATGGGGAATTTTGTGTTGTTATAAATTAGGAATATTTCACGTGGTTTCCACCATACAACCACTTGTGGTTCTAAATACTTAGCGTTTGTAATATATGTAAGCAAAAATATGAAAAATGAAATTAAAGAACTAAAATAAACTTTACGCGGCGTTTGAAAAGCACTATAACATAACTACCAGCTTTCCTTTTCTTATCGCTTCATTTCTCTTCGACTTTTAAATTTATGTTTGTTTTTCAAATTACGATGGATTTAGAATAGACGTGCAGTATTTTAGAGCCTAAATCTGTGGATTTTATGAGTCGTTGATTTAGAAAAAGTGTATAAAAAGTTTGTGTTGTTTCCCACTTTAAAGAAACTAGCATTTAAAGAGTAAACTGTAATTGAACAATGATTTGCATTGAGTCGTTAAAATTTATGATATATACAAACATATATTAATATTGATAAAAATGAATCTCGATAGAGACTTAATGTACGTCAAATATCATAATAAATTGGAAAAGTGATTCGCTTTTCTACGGATACCTTATTTGAATGATCGCTTTAGATTATTACCTATCATTCCTTAGCCAGTGCTTTCTCTATCCTACTTACCCATAAATTCTGATTTCTGTGTAATTTTTCCAATTCCTTCTATAGTCGCTTCTAACACTCTCTCCACTCACGAATCTCCTGCTTTATCCCTCCATCATTGGCATTCTAAATGGAGTATATCAATTCTAAATATTAGCATCTATAAATGGAAATTTCGTGTAAGATTCTCTAGTATGAGCAAGATAAAATAGTGATTCTTTTTGCTGATAAATGCATCCAACTTTCAGTAAACTTTTGCTGAAGTAACTCAATTGAGGAATTCCATAATCAAAAACATGAAAAATGGTGAAATATAACTCTACCAATCAGAAAAAAGCGTGGGTAAGAAGACATTGATGTATGTGTAAATGTATGGAAACTGATGTAGGGGAATTGCGAACACGCGATTTGATGGATTGCTAATGTATACGCCATATATCTCGGTTACTTGTGCTGAATATCACTGAATGTCACCTTCATATTTTGCATTGGTTGGTTATATCTCATTATCTCTTCAGCCGCGTGTATTCTTACTTGGGTCATTCATGCGTTACACATTTTTACTGTAAACAAAAAGGTAGTCCATGGCAAGGTAAAATCCTAAAATGAAGACCTCTTTGGAATGGAGGGTTAGGATAGTTAGAAAAAGGGTAAGTCAATATTTTTATTCCATTTAACTTATATTAAAATAGTATTATAATGTTTTGGCTGGAATTATTCTTAAACTTTTTTTCCCTTTGAATATAATTGATTTAATCAATTTGTTTGTGAATTCCATAATTTCAAACTTTCTTTAATAATGAATAAGGAAAACGCCAAATTGTATAATTTTATATAAGGACTAGTTGATCACATAATACCTCTCTTTGATGTATATTTTTCAATCCTAGATGTTGCAGAGTATGGACATAACGAGACATGGTATCTTTTAATAAGCTTCAAATGATAGGTGTGATTCAAAAGATAAAAGCCAAGTTGTTAGATCGGCCTCAACAAAGAGAGTATATGATCAAAGAACTTGAGGGAAGTTATAGGGTGAAAGTGCGTTGAGTAATAGACGTAAAAGGAATGGTGAGGGTTATGATAATTTTAAGATGGAAGCATAAAACAGGGTGAGACGGATAACGCAGCAAAACATGTAATCACGGCCGATGATGATGATGAATTTTCCTCAGCATTCTTCGTTCTCCAAGTTATGCCTTTCTGAGCAAAGAATCACAGATGCCGCCAGCTATAATTAGCTGTCTTCCAACATGTATGCGTCAATCTAGCATAAATGGGTATGTAGATTAAGGCCTCTTGTAATCTATCTCAATGGCCTATATAGGTATGATTTAATAAATTACACAAAGGAGGAGATTGTTCGCTGGCACATTTTTTCACACATTTAAAATAAATTAAAGAAAGTAAATTGTGTGATGAATCATAAACTAAACGAAGGAAAGAGGAAAGACTAAAAGTGACGATTGAGAAAATACGGAAATCGATTATGTCTCTATTCGAGTGAGGTCGAGACTGAAAAGTCTACTTTCCCAATTTCCTAGTATGTACGATAAGCTCGTAGTGTAAAATAGAGAAGGATATAAATCATAATTCGCGTCTTTTGTAAATATCAAAGTAAATAATATAAAATGCATGCAGTAGTTAAGTCTTATTTTTCAAATAATATAGATGTGAATCTCACAATCCAAGCAGCCTCAAGAAAGAAGCTTGAAACGAAGAAGATCATAATGTGATAGAATGCTTTCTCATCCTAAACACCCATTCATGTTTTGCTATCTTACCACAGATAAAACATCAAAGTAACTCTCTTTCATCAGCTTTGAGGTTTCCCGTATTCCCAGAAAAAGAAAGCATTATCTTAGAAAGTATGCCAATTAGCGATCTCAGGATAACCACCGCTTTCTCTACGCGCAATGTTCTTCTTATATCAACAGAGAAAAAAGCCAGATTAGCCTCTTTTACAGTAATAACGTCGCAGTTACCGTGTACTGCATATGCAATTCGCATGCTATATGAATAACAGAAAAGAAAATGAGGATAGCATGCGAGAAGATTTTAGATGTGCAGTTGCGTTATAAAAAGCTGATGTACTAGAAAGTAGAGCTTAAATGTAGTGAAAGAAAAGAAAACTTTTAATAGCTGAGTAACTAAGCCATGATCATTTTCATTTAATGCAACCTTCGTGGAGATAAAACAGCGGCAGTTGCGGAAATCGCGGTATAAATATTTATTCAACCCCCTTCTCGGTATTTAAATGTGACAGCAGAGTCAGCACTTTTTCAATAATCTTGAGTTTCACTGAAAGAAAAAATGAATGCGAAAAAGAGAAGTATAGAAATTAGTATATGCCATTGAAATATTGAATAAATAATTCGTGGGAGGCGATTTCGTTTCCTGAATTTTTCCTCATAGATGCCCAAAGTTACATCTTTTGTTTAAACTTTTGTGAATGGTCTGTAATAGATAGATATTATAGGTATTCTGGAAATCTCATATAAAAAATAATGAATAGAGCACCAATAATCCAGAGAAATGGTATGTCGGAATGATAATTTTCTATTGATATTAAATGCAAGTTATACATATATTAGATGTGTAATATATTTCAGTTTTCAAAATAAAATCATCAATCATTTTAACGAATTTTAATACCAATGAGGTATAGAGAAGATCTTATGCACTACCTTATTCCACTGAAGAATATTTTTCTTGAAGAAAATATATCTTTTCCATCACTGTGAATGAACGATTTATACGCAAAATTTTATGATCTTTTCGTTTTAAACTTTCCTAATCCATCATTGGGAAACCCTTTATTATTATCTATAATTTATTTTACAATTTATTGAATTATTTCAGATTATTACATAATTGTAAAAAAATTCGTTTACTCTAAATATAGCACTATGGCTTTAGTTTTAAGGAAACCTTTATTAGTGACGTGCTCCACTTTTCCATTGTGTGAAAGACTACCGAACGAGGCTCCAACCACAACACGATTATGACATTGAAAATTTATCCTAGGTATTTATCGTTTTCAGCTTAATTTGCATCGTGCACGAAATTTTGTCGCCCCGGGCTCCGTTATCTCCTTTGAATTTGAGTCCAGAATATCAAGTCTTTCGCAAAAGCTCTATCTCTATTACTGTCCCTAGCGTATTCTGCATCTACATAATTACCACGCTATTCACTTGTTGGCGCGTGGCAGGGGATTCGCTCTGTGATACATCCGTGTAACTATCTGGTGTAGTATTAACACGGGCTATTTGCGGATGGGAGTTCTCAGGCTGACCTTTCTATATAATTCGCGCATGATCCGACCGAGGTCGTCCGCAGGGGCTATGTATAGCTCCTTTACTTCATGGGTATTACCAAGAATGAGCCTAAGGACAGTTTATAATTGAAAATTGCCGAGATCTATGAAATATAGGTTAGAATTTGAGACTGCGACCTTTTTCAAGTGATACCAAACATCTTTTAATATTCAGGTAAATCGTTCTAATGAATGTAAGAAAGATTAATTTCGATAATGTGTGTTCTAATCCCCTTAATATACTTTTAAGATACAGGAGAACGATTGTTTGTACCTTTGAGTATAAAAGGCTTTATGGGATTTAGTTGAATTTCCAGAGGCAAGAAAGCTTTCCGGGTTTGGCTTTGCAGAGACGCCAATGCTCTATATGCGTAGTATTAATTCCTTTCATCTCACGCGATGAAATAAGTAGTTCTCTTATGTTTAAATTTAATTCAATATTTGTTTTATCATTTCAATATTTCTACCTCTACGCAGCATTTACTATAAAACAAATTTAATCATCCCTATAATAGTTTATCACCAAGTTTTGAGAGGAAAAGGCATAAGAAAGAGAAGCTCACCTTATAAATTTTGCTCCGATCAAAAAATTTCTTCCGAAGCATGCGAGCTCTTTTATCAAGTTTATATTTCGTTTTCAAGTTTGTGATCTATAACTTCTTCCAAATTTTGTTTCGAAGTTCTTTCTACCGAATCTTCATATTCTCCTAAAATTCTTTCGTTTTCAAAAGTCATTTCCCTCTGCTCTGATGAAGACCGACATACGAGGGCTGTTCAAAAAGTTCCCGAACTTTATTTATTACAGCACAAATATTTCACTTACAAATTATTGCTCCGAGTCTCCTTAAAAGTACTCCCCACCCCAACGTATACACTTATCCAAATGGTATTTCCACTATTTAAAACAGTCTTGGGACGCTTCTTTCGGACTGTTCATAAGCTCCTCCGTCGAATTTTTCTTTATTTCTCGAATGGTGGCAAATCTTTTTCCTTTGAGCGGGGTTTTTAGCTTTGGGAATAGGAAAATGTCCCATGGAGCCAGGCCTGGTGAATAGGGTGGTTGGAGAAGCACAGTGGTCTTGTTTTTGGCTAAAAAGTCACAAGTTGCTCGTGTTGCTCCTGGTCTGCTGTCATCAGGCGAGGCATGAATTTGTCCTCGACTCGATGCATCCTCAATTTTTTTAGTTAGAACCAATCGGGATGCCACACTCTTCTGCAAGCTCCCTGACAGTCAGACGTCGACTTGCACGAACGAAATTGTTCACTTTTTCGATATAGGGGTCATCTGTGGACGTTGATGGTCTTCCGGAATGCTCGTCGTCTTCCACTGATTGCCGCACGTCTTTGAACCGTATGAACCACTCATAACACGCGGTACGTTTCATAGCATGCTCACCAATAGCCTTGGTAATCAACTCAAAAGTCTCCGTGAAAGATTTGCCCAGTTTCACGCAGAATTTTACAGAAGAACGCTGCTCCTTCAAAGAGCTCATTTCCGCGGACCCGATTTTTCGCCGCACTCTACGATCATCTGTTCACATAAACATCCGTAACTACTGAACAAAGCAAGATATCGACAAAGTGATTGAAGGTGGTTATTTGGGAAGCTTTCGCGGATACAACACCTACAGGTAGATTAAAAAATAACCAACTGGAGGCACACTATAAAAAAAGTTCGGGAACTTTTTGAACAGACCTCGTATAAGAGTTCTTTGTACTTACTTAGATACTTAAGTATTAGTACCTCTCAGCTAAACCTTTACAATTATTTGGATATTTCTTTTTTGCTCCAGTTACATACATCTAGTTTTGCTTCACATACAGTATTACCTTTATTATATTCGAGAATCTCATATCTCATACGCTAAATTGGCATATTATTAATAAAACTATCTATGAAGCAACATAGAAACTTTTTCAATTCGGCGATTTACTGCTTAGTACGGTTTAAAAAGTTACGGGAGAAAATTATTCTTCATGAAAAATAAATAATTGCGGGGACCCATAAATAATTTCGGGGACATCCATCACTTAGGTTTTCAAAACGTTACAGAAATATTGCTAGAAACTCAAAATTAAAATACCGTCGTAATAATAGTATATTAACAGTTGCTAAGGTTTGTTAGTCTTCAGTTATGTCCGACGCCTAGATAACATTCACAACTCTTGTCTAAGGTTTTCCCTTCTCAGAAATGGAATGAGAATCATTTCTCATTAATGCACGTAAGAGAAATTAGTTACTTCGTCTCGGAAGTTTTCCTTTCTTGTCCAATTTTTCGCACAATTTCTCATTCTCCTTTTATCGCTTTTCTAACTGCTCTATTTAAACTTCTCTTTTGGATGACTTCAACTTTTGCTTCCCCGAATAATGTTATGATCTCCTCCAAAAAATACATTTTTTCCTTCCTTTTACTCCCTTTATTTAAATTCGCCTCCCACGGTTCTTGCTCCTTCTTTTCTTGCTGTTTTCGGGAGCCTTGTATTCATTTTCTCCAAAAGAAAGGACTCTGGCAGATAATTTGGGAGCCTCAGTCTCTCTTTCCCTCTTGTTTTTCCTCGAGATCTGTTTTCGCAGCGCTTCCTCTGAAGTCGCAGTTGGCGTTCATATTTGTGTGCGTGTGGTTGTTTTTAAAAATCTCATTCCTGTTGGTCTCATGCGTCATATTTAAGTCTCTACGATCCCCAACAAACTGGAAGATGATTGAGTGGATTCTTAGTTGTGGTTAAGTGTTTTAGAACCATGATTCTCTTTTTGCATGACTGTAGTAATTGCCAATCGTGTCTGTTGGCATTCACAAATCATCTTATAGTTTTGAAATAGTGTTTTATCGAGAGGATAAAAACCTGAATTCATCTCCTTTAGTATAAACTTCTGATTTTTCTTTATTTCATTTACGATTATAAAATACACATGATCAATGTTAAGTAAAACGTGTCGTGGTATACTATATCGTGGCTTTTCCAACGTATTTTCCGTCATTGTGTATATAGCATGAAGATTAATTATACTAATTTTTAAATAGGGCAATCATTCTTTCTGCTTTTCGTAATCACAATGTGATCACCAGAAGTTTCCAACTCGCGATCTAGAAGCCACATGTAGTCTAATCATTTATACCACACCACCTAGAATTTTTTTCTAAGGAGAATTTCTCTCCCTAAATTCTTATACTTTTCTTCTTCCAAACATTTTAAATCAGACATAAGGAACCAGCAAATATCTGACAGATCATATTCTCTATGAATCTATTAAAATATTTAATAAATATATCTCCTTTGGTACCAAAAGTCAAACTTTAGCAGTTAATGCAGGTGATTATTTAGGGGTTTGGGTGCAAATTCAGTGCTTGACAATTTAGGCAATGTTATTGAAATCGGAACTTCAGAACAACTCCCCTGGCGGCTTATCCTCCTACGTGGTAGACAACCCGCAAACTCTTGTGGGTGCCGTGGGTTGCCTACCTCATACATTTAAGGGGCTTCACATCTTCATTACCCAGGCTTGTGAGGTGTGAGCCTTGTATAATCTAAAGGCACATGAATTTAGGAAGGGACGAGAACGCCGTATTGAACGCACGAATAAGTCGCAGGTTCCCCAAATCTACTCAAAGCTAAGATCTACACCAAAAAATGAGGAGTGAAATAATAGAGTTGGAGAAATATAAAATATCGATAAGTAAATGAAGTTAGCTTTAAAAATATTGAAAATGCAAATCCAGGAAAATGGTACACCTAGAATTATTGCGCATATTCCACTTATAAAATTCATGATGTCCGAATTAATTATGTTATCATTTTCACAGGCTGTGAAGGAGTCAAGTAAAAGTAAATTCCAGGACACTTGATTGTGGGTGAGCACTTCCATTCCTATAAATACTATTTTATGCTAATGCCAATCGCTCCAGTAATGTTTCGCACTATCTATCACGGAGTGTGAATGTTAGCAAATGTTATTTTTTAAATTTTACCATACGTATCTTTAACTGCGAGTTTTTCTATTTATATAGAAAGCATCAATGTAAATGCTTGAGACTTATGACTAATACGTTTTTATTTCAACTTTGAAAACCAATTTTCAGCCCATCAATACACCGCTTAGGAAATTAAATTTGCATATTCAACGTAGCCGCGGCTGTAGGTTCAATTTACGTCAGAAGAGTAGACCTAAAAATTTCCTTTTTATTTTATTCAATTTACATGCGGGACTAATCTAAAATTAAACTAAAACTCGATTGAGCGTCAAATCTAAAAACCTGTTGATATATCTTTTACGATTTATTTTTGCTAAAAAGAGAGCAAAAAACGCTCCAATACATATTTTTGATCGCTTGAATTTACTTGAATCCAGCATTTTTCTGGTAGAATAGTGGATACTTATTGAAAAACCACATCTTCTAGGTTCTAGATATTCATAGTTAATCATTGTATGTATTTAGATGTAGAGTATAGAGTTCTATGGAAATATGTGGTGCATGTTGAGGGTAATTAATCTTAACTGACTTTCTTAGGCAAGACAGTCGTTTGAAGGCTGCATTGGAGTTATTAATAGAAGGAAGAGTTATGAAAGCAAACATGCGATTAAAGTAACTAAGTTAGGAATCATGAGGGATATGGTAGGAAACAAGTTGGCCTTGAGAGCTAATGGCACGCTTTTATCGTAAATTATAACTCTTGGAGGTGATATAAAATGAAAGTGTAAGAAATTTTCTGACCTTTATTATCTTATTAGCAGAGAATTATCATATACGGCTGTAGCTCTCCTGTTATATCAAAAAGTAAACAGTATACAGATGGATTTCGGGAGCAGTTCAGAGATAAAAAGCTCCTGGCTTGAAATATTTTCCCATCCCTAGCGAGCATGTTTGTTTTTTTCCATGTTGTGGGCTCATTCAAATAGAATCTTAATATAAAAAAATGAAATTCAATCTTGTTCACAGAGAGCAGTTCATACGCAGTGATACCAAATTTATGAATGACGAATATAATATTTTTAAAGAGAGAATGTTTGTAATCTAGAAGTAATTCTAACCTCAAATATAGATTTTTACCGGATTTTTTAAAATTCTCTAATTCGAAGTAAAAATTGAAGTATTAGGAGAAATATCTTCTTCAGAAGATAAATCAGCGTGTTTTCTATAATTCTACTTGCCAAGAAATGCCTTATTTCCAGGACGGACTTTTCCTTTATTTCCGGAAAAGACGTGTTTGGCTGCGTTTTGAATTTTACCTATTCTTTCTCCACCTCACAGCTCTTATTTCTTCCATGATATTTATACCCAAAGGCTTCGCGATGATCTAATTCTGTACTCTCCCGATGGATCGAGATATGATGGATGTGGCTCCCAGTCATTCAAAAGTTTCTGATATTAATACATCGCTAGAGAGTTCCCTTTTAAAGGGGAGTGCGTTGAGAGACTAACTTTGAAAATCCCTAATTGTTTTCCGCGCGTAAATGTTGTAATTTCCTCACTTCTCATTTTGAGGTTCTTTCAAAGAAAAGCAATAGGATTGGGGAGAGTTTATTTCTGTAGAATAATATAGCATGTTGCTCTTGGGTTATTTTCGGATGGAGACATCATTCCATAGGTTTCTTAAGAGTTGATCCTTTCCAGTGAAAAGAGGAAGGGGCCGATGTTGAGAAGGTCTTTCTTTAGCGTTAAGGAAACGCAGATCAGAGAGCCAACAGGTGGGCGTTCACAGTCTGTGACGTGACATCTTGGTCGGAACCCATGAGTAAAGCACCGTAAATGTCAGTAGAAACCAAGCAGTCGATAGTTGGGGATCAAGTAGATATATTTATAATCTTAAATCAACGGCTTTTGTTTTGGTGTATTATTAATGTAACTTATTTTTCCTCACAAATCCTCTATCCTGAAATCAGTAGAATAAAGCCAGTTTCTATTCACTCTGACGGATCTAAACCATCGACCTTTCGGAATACCTTGAATGAAGTTAAGATCAACGAATACCTTGAATGAAGTTAAGATCAACGATGAATCAGGAAACTTTTAGGACACTTTCAAGTAAGTTTTGTTACAGAAAATCAATTTTATAAATATCTTGAGTGATAACTTTAATATTTCGTTCAGATGATTTTCTACTGGCAAGATAGCAATTTGTATCTTTAATATTAAATGTTTTATTTCAACTTTGTCATTTTGATGACATCATCAAGGCTATTATTATTTAGCTTTTGCACTAAGAATCACAAAGTTGTTTAATGTAGCCTATCTTTTCTCGGAAGTTTATAAACAGCTTTAGGCTACAGAATTTAATCTATTCTCCTTAATTAGAAAGATTTCTGTTAAAGATTTGATAAAAAAAGAGAAAAAATTTAAATCAAGACATTTTTCTCTATTTAATATGGTGAATTTGAATTTAGTTGCTACCGAGGAAGAAATAAATTATGATTGAGAATCTGCAGAAATTTCTTGATAACTTCGATTAGAGGTAGACTACCATAGATAATAAATCTATAATATCAGCTTTTCACCTTAATCTTTACGTTCGAGATCTAATGACTATTTTCTTGTGCCGTCTTAAGAAGTTCATAAGCAACTCGTTGGAGCGCGACTTTGTCCCTTGCGATAAATATTTGCTCGTTTGCGAAAAGTGGCGTTAGTACATATTTTGAGCCTTTGAGATCATAAGTGGTAATTTATTCTTGTCATCTATTGCCGAAATATATTATCAGTTTATGAATTGAAAATGATGGGCGAGAAACTACATCTTTATCAGAGTTCTGAACCAACTAGAGCTGTTTAATTTTCACTACCAGGCTAATTTATATGACACTCTTCTGTTACTTTTACTATGTGACTCATTTAAGTCAATACTATAACCCTTATATATTATTTCGAAATATTCGTCTTTGGTGACCAACGCTTATCTACCTTCTCACTCCATCAAACAGATCATTTTAAAAAGAAAGTTTTCCGCTTCCTGCTAAAAATGGGTCAACAAAAAATGCAAAATTTGGTAAAAATCGGATTAAAAATTTGAATTTGCCCATAGATTTTCATTCCTGGGTGTGTAGATGTCGATATCTGTCGATAAAAATTAATCGTATCGTTACAGATCCTGATACAGAATATGAAGGTGTGTTTTGGTGTTTGTGAATTCGCTTGTAATGATTGAAGTGTTTTTTGAAATGTATTTGGTAGGAAAATAATGTATTAATGTCCGTCTGCGTAATTTTCGCACGGGGTAACTAGTGTAAGTAATAATCTGTGTTAAGGAATTGCATTTCAATGTCTGAAAAACTACAAGAATGTGTCAACATTCTGTTTAAAGTCGTGCGAGGACACGAGGAAGTCTGGAATTATTCACCGCTTCAGACGCGTGGTTCGATATGCGTGCTATCCAGCAGTTTTATCCGCCGCGTTAATGAGGGCGATGTTTCATATCTGGATGTTTTCCCCAACTAGTCCATTTGTAGATTGCTGGCCTCGTATCGTTGACGACGGAATTATTTAGCTGTTTACCGAATAAGAAAAACTTGTAAATGCAAGTCATTTCTGCCGTATTTTAATTTCTCACATTTCTAATGACAACGCTTCATTCTAAACACGAAATGCAGTTCAAATGCATATCGTGTAAACCAAAAAGAATTCAGCTGTGACACTTATTTAGTTCATATGTAATTAGTTATAATGGTTAATATTTCTATACAGTTCTAGTATCTCTATCTGTATCACAAAAATTTGGGTTGCGCAAGAGAATCTTGCATGTTGAATTACCTCACTAGTCAAAAGATCATGAAATTTAATAATAATCAAATGTGACCAGCACATATTTTTCTTGATGTTCCGCCTATATACTATATTTTAAAGAAATAGATAGGAAACAAAAAAGTAATGTCATTGTTTTTGCATTTTCTTTTACTTACTTTATGCGAAAATAATAGTTGTATTCCTCGCCTAGGACTTAACGGTAGCCTGATGCCATTTGTTTAAAAAAAACTGGTAAAATAACCTTTCGTAACGATTCATAAAACATTATGACTGAAAAAAGTAGTTGATATCGTAGGTTAGAGGAATAATGTTTTTCTTTTCTCAAGCAAAAGTATCCATAATGTAGTGATATGTGTTGATATGTACAATAAGAACAATTTCTTTACATTTACGACAGATATTAAAATGTTTGCAGCACCTTTTTCCTTCGCTTTCTCATTTTATCATCCGATTTGTGTTCCCACATTCTACCTTCGAATCCTTCATTTTTTACGACTTTTCTTATCTCATCTGCGTATTTCCTTCGTTCAACACTTTCCTCTTATTTATTAATTTGATATTTTATATTTTATTTTTAATATTTTATTTTTGATATTTTATATTTTATTTTTGATATTTTATATTTTATTTTTGATATTTATACGATGATATTTTATTTACGATGAAGGGATGTGTCTCGAGAAAATAATCGAGTATAATATACAAATAGTTCTTAATGATTCTACTATTAGGAAATTGAAATGTCCTTGAAATAGTGCCAGATTAACTTCTGTAAAAAGATGTATTTACATTACTATTCACAAAACGGGAAGAAAATTCAAATCGCCGATTTTTACTTTCGGAAATCGTATCTCTAAAGCGAATCTGAGCATATTCAAGTATTTAAACAGTAACATCATGTGTAATTTTAAATATTATTGAGGATCGTAACTAATCACGCACAGCATCACTCGTCTGGTCTTAAATTGTATGCACCTCTCTAAAATGATTGGATTATATTTTAGGAAATGAAATACTTATACTTTAAGGAAGCTTAGGATAAGTTTGGATATTACCCCCTGCCAAAAGTCGAAAGGTGGCTTGCAGGGGATTTATGTAGATATACATGGATGGAGGCATCAATATATTCATAAACAATCATAACGCCTTCTTTCTGGGTGTTGAGCAATTCTAATTAGGTTTATCGCAAATTAGGAAAATAGAACAATGTCGTTAAATTAAAATAAATAATTTTGACGCAATAGTTCGTGCTTTTTCCACTTCTTTTTCCCTTATCATATGGTAATCTTTACATCGCAAGAAAGTATATATCTGTACCGTTTAGGGCATTTTTCTGGCAGGCAAACAATTTAAAATTCAATATATTTATTTACTTCATTAGCTTCAATGTATTGCCGTATTATAGTGTTTTGTGTTAGACATTATTGAATTATCTATATTGATTTACCAAATATTTTACGATACTAGAATTCAGTATGATAGTATCACATAATAATTTATGACACTTTGTAAGACGAATGTTCTTTTTTATTGTGCAATTTGTTGCCTACGGGAGGTTTTCCCTCCTAACTTTGAGCGAATGCCAGGCAATCTTAAATTAAAATGACATGCTCTCCCCCAGCGTTGCTACCTGGCCAGAAGGCCAATTTGCAGCGGGAAATTTTCGTATAGAAATAAGCATTCATTTAATTCCTGTTGATGCTCTGAACAAAATCATTCCACCCTCACTTCTCTATATATTCAAATTCGTCCAGCCAATTCGTTTTTCCATTTATTCACGATTTTTGTAATTTTTCTCATTATCTTTTGTAATGCTCTCCATTAAGCGTACCCTATTATCTGCCGCATTCAAGCTTAAGGAGAAGTAGAGATGGAAAAACCGATGCCTAATCATAAACGAGTAAGATTTAAATGTTACAGGTCGAAAAAATTTGGAAGAGTTAGATGAATGAGGGGAAAGGTGTAGAAAAGACCAGTTGAGAGTGAAGGAGAAAGGATTCTGAGAATGCCAAGGAATTCGGGTTTTCCGATTTAATTCAGGATTTTCCGCATCGGTGACGGGAATTTCACGCGCGGAAGAGCGTCCCGGAATGTTTACGGTGTGGGAATCTTTCAGCTGAGCATTCTTCGTAGTCTGTCTCCCTTCTAGAGCAGGTGTTAGCATGTTTCCGCACAGTTTATGCAAAGCGAGTCGTTAAATGAATTTGCGCGAACAAATTTAACCGAAAGAATCCTCGCAAGGCAGGCTGAAAGGAAGGAAAGACTCGGAAAAAAAGCCACACCATTTACATTCAAGCCACAAAAGTTGGAATAATTCTATCGAGTAACGAAGGGTTAAAATAAATTTAAATATTTAATAATTCTAAAAGAGTTTAATTTGCGGACCTATCATAAATTTTGTTCCCTTATTTCCTTCATTTAATATCAAGTAATCCATCGAGGACGAGAATTTTTAATCATATTTTTTTTATGTTTGGTTGTTGATGACAAATTTGAGGAGTAGGTGATAATTTTTTTGTCGATTTTTCTATAATAATTCTAAATGATTTTAATACGTGGACGTCTCATAAATTTCGTTCCCTCGTTTCCTTTATTTTATATCAAGTAATCCAGCGAGAACAAGTATTTTAAATTATTTAGTTTTTAATTCTTGGTTGTTAATTATAAATTTGAGGAGCAAATAAGACGTTTATTGACGCTTTCACTTAAATTAGTACGCCTAAGTTCTGAATTGAAATTATCCGCATCTTTCACTTGTTTTGTGATTGCTTCCGGCGTTTAGTACGGCCATCTTTAGTTTTTAGTACATACATCTGACTTACTCTTGAAAAATTCTGGGGGTAGGCCAACAGTGGAGAAGGGGCTGAGAAAGTTGAAATTGTGCACTGCATAGCGTGTGGAAATATATGGTTTTTGTAGCATTCATCTTGGTTTCCTTTCTTGTCGGTGTTCCTTCTTCGGAAGGGACTACTATAGAATGTTCCTTTTGCCGCCGGTGGTCCGATACGGATGTCCCGAGGAGGTAGTAGCGTTGATGCTCGGGGAACCTTGTTACATGACTCTGACCTGTCTGGCCGATATATCTTGCGTCTCAGTCATCACATTAAAGGGAATATTAAAGGGAACATACCCTCGAGTATTAAGAAACTTCACTTTTGTCTTTCTCCTCTGGAATTTCACTCGAGAGGTTTATCGGAGTATTTACATTGGTTTCATTAGTAAAAATACGCTTTCAAAAACAACAATATTGAATCATGACAGTTTTATTCAAGCTACAATAACTTAAGTTAGTATATTTCAAATTAACGATATCTTTATCTCTGTTCTTTCCAATAATGGAGTTCATTCTATACTCTTGGTATGCGTTCTTTACAATTAAGTCGGTTTTTACCGTGCTATTAAATCTGTTTTCAATGCTCTGAAAAGTATCGCTGGAAATAATTTTTATTCGAACCTTATCACTATTGTGTATTAAGTTTTCGAGAATAGGGGTATTTGGTATCATAATTTCATTACCGAGAGTCACAGCAGAACAAAAATAACTAAGGTGCTGATGATTCCGTATGGCACATGAATATCGAACATTTGGTTCTATTCTCACTTGATTCTCGTATTATGGGTGAAAAAGTGTTGACATAAGCTTCTCGGAGTAAAATTACTCTTTTTTAGGATTTTGCTTAATTGAAATTGCTTCAGTCATCAGAATCTTGAATCACAGACTTTCTTAAATAGGTTTAAAATATCAGCGCCTAACTTCATATTGATCGCTCTTCAATTTGTTTTTCTTTATCTCTGTCTGCATTCTATGGATGAGTGAATCCATACACCTTGTGTTTCGACCTTGTTTGATTTGGAAGCTTTGGGATAAATTAATTATGGGAAACTTTTGTACTTTTGCACACTTTTGAGAGCCAAATATAAACTGCAAAAGATAATGAAGCTGGAGTTAAATTTCGTATAAACCTTTCCGTTGATAATTGCCTCTGAAACTTAGTTTTAAGGATGATTTTTTAAATAAAAGTTTGAACGAAAACACAGCGGAAAATACCTATTTACATTTTACACGGAGAATGCAGTGTACTTTTTACGTGAAGTTCCTTAATTTGTAAAACGTGATTGGAATTCTCGATCCTGGTTCAGAATTAGTACACAGCAGGTTCATTCGGAATTTTTGTTTCAGAAATATTCGTAATTCAAGATAGATAGCTTATTAACTAGTGAGGATCTGAATTGCAGAATATCGCGTGACATTTCATGTAAAATATTTCTCGCAATTTCTGTTGACCACGCTTGCCTTAGATTCTTTCCTCTTTAAGGCGTGGACTACTTTTCCAGCACAAACGAACAAGTGCCGTATCACTGATTAATTTCAGGATCGGTGTATCATTTTCTGTGTAAATAGAAACAAAAAACTCTCTTTTCCTTTTCATCGTGATACCTCCACGTCTTTTGCATATTAAAATAACTCCTTTTCTCATCATGGTAACGCCTTTTTGTAGACTTTGCCTATCTAAAGAGATCGTAAGGTCCCAGAATTATGTAAATTGGTGTTTTGGCTGTCTTTTCCTTTAGTATCATCTATTAATTTAAACGCATGATTCAGACGCAAATCTTTAATATCTGTGTTTGATTTTTCATGTGAGTTATAATTTGGAACATAAACGGTAACTACAAAGCGTTTAATTTTAGAATATCGCGTGACGTTTCAATTAAAATTTTTCTCAGAATACATTTACATTATTCACTCACTGCACATCATTTACTTGTACTACTGCTGTATCGGATATACATTTCCCAATTTTATATGTGGAAATTTTTCTGGAGAATGTTATGTATTAGTTGATGCTAGTAACGTAAAAATTAAATATTAATGCTTATCTAATCGTCACGTAGTTTTCTTCTGGGATAAGCAAGCTAGCAGCATCTATTCCTAAAATATTTTTCTTTTTTTTCACTAACCACGTAAAAGTTTAATCTAATATTATCCATGTTATGCTTACTTTGAATTTATTAGTATATAGTATACGTGACGTGTATTGTGTAAGTAACCTGGAATTAGGTATATATTGAATTCCATCTCAGTACATAAACTTTGAGCAGGAAAATATGATAGAAAAATGAAAATCATAACTTGATACTATAGAATTAATACATGGAAAATTCGGTACGATAAAATACATGTAGTCTTTGAAAGAAGTATCGCAATCGTAGAAATATATAAAATAGAAAAGATTTAAATGAATCAGCTAATTATAATTAAATTAATATCAATTATAATATTATATTACATTATTATTCAATTATATTATATTAATAAATATAATTTACGTGAATATCACATTCAAATCGAAGCATCGACTTTTGGTCCCACACTTAGCAGTTGCAACCGCTACCATCCATGTGTATCGCATGTTTTATGTTTGTATATTTGTTCCAAAGGTATATCCAAGTTTAATTTTTCCACGAGTATTAAAATTTTCTACAATTGTATCATAAGTATTATTTTGAGTAGCTTGTTCTCTTGATTGTTACAATGTATTACAATCTTTCAATGATTCACTTTTGACATTGATGTTTTCTAGAAATTTAACTCTCAACTCGTACAGGAGCGTTTCTAGCTCACCGTAAATGTCTCTCATTTAAAATACGTCTAAAATTTTTTTCATAAAAAAACTGCATTCACTCACGTAAACTAGTATATACGACACATCTTTTACCGTTGATTACATCTCACCAAATGTCTTCCTTTAAATGCTCTGTGCATTTTGCTCCTTTAACATTATCGCCCATTAATAGTACTCCCATGCTCATAGAGAAATCCCTTTGAAACCAATTCGTGCCGTGAAAATTAAGCTCTAGAAAAACACTCTATCTTCATATGCCGCGCCACGCGTCGCAACTCTGATTGCTCGAAAATTTCCTAGGAAGTGCAGTAGAGAAGTCAAATGTGTGATAATGGCTTCACAAGAGCAACTACGTTACATTCGCTCGCTGGAGTAGTTAAGGCAAGAGCGGCAGAATTGATGAAAAGGGAAGGAAAATGGAGCAGAGGAAACCTATGTTAGGAATAGAAGGAACTCTCTACTTGGATTTTACAAAAAAAGGAGATCAAATGCAAGTGCAGGAGCCACTTCATATGGGCTTTGCACGTATTCCTCTCTACCCTCAGTTCAGGCGGAGACTTCCGCTAATGCTTAGAACACGCAGGACCCGTCGCACGAACTTTCCCCTACTTCCTTTCAACTCTTCCTGATGTGTTGATGGCGTGTGCTACAAAAACGGTGCGCCGTTGTGGGAAGCGTAACTTCTTCCGACATAGATGTAAAGGCAAAGAATAGAAGAGGAGATGGACGCATGTAGCGGAGACGTAGAGGGGATGGCTTTTCGTGATGGAAAATAAATTACACTTCCCTTTGAGGCGCAACTTTCGCCCCATTCAAGATGTGCGCGCTTCGGAGTGCTACAGTGTATTCAGATTCGTTTTCGTGTATTTCTTCGAACTTTTTAATGGAAATTGTCGTCCAGGTCTCTGATCATTTTGATGTTATTGTATGGCTTTTAAGACTGGACATTTAGAGGCAGTTTCAACATTAGATGTGTATATTGTAATCTCCAGTTGTTTTATCTACAGATAAAGTAATTACTAATTTTCTCTTATAATAATACTCTTTATCCTGGATGAACTTTTAACTGAATGGGAGTATGAGAAAAGTATCCAGAGAGTTAACACGTTGGTAAGAAGTAGTTTTGAACTGGAATAAGGAAAACGTGAATTTCTTAGTACAAGGAGCCGTGCGCTTTGATTCAGAGTGAATAGGGAAATAGGATTAACAAAGAGGAAAATTAATTTACCTCGGAAAACTTAGTTACCTCTAAAAAAGTAGCGTTCTTTTTTATTCTTTCCTTTGTATTGAAATATAACGAAGTGACTCGTTAGTCAGCTGAGTTTGATAAGTGACATGACCGGGACTCGAACCCAGGTTGTGGTGGTACCATATGCAGGGTACTAATTGCTTCACTTTTAAAATTCCCCTTGAAAGAGTTGAATCTGGCCTGGTATGGCAACTTAATTGGTAGTACCTGCCCGAAAATTGGGAGACTTGGGTTCGAGTCCCAGTCATGTTGCCATTTTTCACCCGTCATTTTTTTTTACTTTTAAACCGTTTACGTTTTCACACACAGAAAGTAGAAAAATATAGGGCTATAAAAATAATCATCTTTAGATTTAAATTTTATAAGTATCATTTTTAATTAAGAAAACAAGGTTTCAAGCCACGCAGACATTCAAAATGAAGAAAGGATAAAAAGCGAATTATTAAAAAAAATTCTTGACATTGATAAATTTGCACATTCATTTAGTACCTTTACTCCCATATAATTAATATGTTCAAGCTTAACATGGTTAAATTCATTGCATATGTTGAAAGAAATGAATAGTTAGTAAAACTTCAGTAGTTTCATTACCGAGTTGACACTTCGACTATTTAGGGATAACCTAGTCGAAAATAATTCTGTTGTGGAATTTTACGTAGCATTCATTTCTTTCAACACCTTAAGTATAATTTGTAAAAATTATTAATTTCATCTCAACGCTTATTTGCAATATTTTAGTCATTAAAATTAAAATACTGAAATAATGCCAATAAGATGAAACCAGATCAGGAGCTTCTTGTTTTCGTTCAAAAAGTTAAAACTTCGGAAGCTATTCCGCCATCATTCTGATGCATCATTAATGAGGAAGATGGCGGACGTGCGTGCAAGGCAGATTCTTTTGAAAGGTGAAGCATTGAGATATTCTGCGTGTGAAAGTTTTTCTCGTAATTGCTCAATCTCCGGTTTATATCAGGTGTGAATCCAGGCATCAATATACTCTTATGTGAACTTTTACCTGAAAACAAAGATCGTCTTAAATTTTTCCGTCTTCCCGCATCAGAGTCATTCTTTATGTATGGGTATGGCTTTAATGAGAGGTTTAAAAGAACGCTGAAGTTTTCACGTCTCATATTTCTTTATGGAGAATTTGCATGGCTTCGACTTCTTTTATAAGATTTGAACTGTAGTTTCCATTTCTCTGAAGATGAACGATGCATCTTGATGACATTTTTAAATTGATTGTATACATTTTTTGAGCAAAATAGAATTTATTAAAGCATACGAGTTTCAAGATTTTTAGTATAAATATATATTAATGAAACCTATAAAAGGATTTATGTATGCACCTTTCAGATCAGTATTTTAGGTGTATGCGGCAGTCATTTCATGGAAATATCTTCTTGAAAAATGAGTATTCGGATCGTTTTCCAATACAGACATCCTTTTGTTATACTTCATTCTTGCAGGAGGTAAAATTTCGCATAAATTATATTTGCTTAAGAAGAAAATAGAGTTATACGAATAGTCGTAGATGTTAAATGTAGAAGTTTCAACTAATCCATGCTCCGAAGTTGTGTGTTTTCGTATTAAACTTAAAATGGAGCTTATTCGGATATCTTTTATGTGAAAAAGACCTACTCTGCATTCCAGTTATATTTTTGCGGAGTGTCGTGGAACATCTTTAACATCTTGCCACGATCCTGATACCCATACCTCTTAAAATGAATGAAAATATGACGGAATATCCTTCATAGGTATGAGTATATTGAACAGCATTCCAATCCATATTTGAAATAAAAACCAATTTTAAACAATTTTTTCAAGTTAATTTATTGGACGAGAACATCAAACGACGAATACTCCCAAAGCGTTCGATGAATATTTATCAATAAAGTTTGAAATATAGGACGCGTTCCGATGTTCACGTATTCATTTTATCGTTACATCCATGAGATTAAAATAATGAATCTTTACCGCGAGAGTAACTAGTGTAGTGGGTAAAAACATGCAGGACGTCCGTGAAATTGAAATAATTAATCTCGGCGAGAGTGGTTACTCAATTCCTGTTCTTAAGCGAAAAAAGCCGTGTAGCTGCGAGCTATGTGCTGTTACCATTTGCTATGCGAACTTGCTGACATGAGACCGCGCACGGTCACTCATGTTTCCGCCACACTAAACCAGGACTGTATTTACCATAAGATATATTAGGCTCACACTAAAGGCCTCAAATACAATGTGGGGTGCCATTTGTATGCACCTCTCTATTTCTTTAAATCAACCGCGTGAAAGAATTCTGAGATAATAGAAATGTTTACATTCTCACTAATGAGGACTGCTATTTATCAGAAGAGAGAGTTTTTTTGCATTGATTACAGTTTATAAACATTACTCAGGTCGTATAAATAAATGAATAAGATGGTTGTATTTCATCTCACTCCAGTAAAGTTACTTGTGTAATCGTTTCCATATTTATAAAATCAGTAATACTTTTTCGCTACATTCGCTCATAATCTTCCCTGTTTTCAATTAGGTTATCCCTAAATAATATTCTTTTATAAGATATTTATTAACAGAAGATTAAACATTTACTTATAGCTATTTAAATGATTGGTAAAAATATTGATGTTTATAGATCATTCACGCTATTCCTTAAAGGGGATGGGTAGATAACATCCTACTTCGTTCGCAGTGTTTCTGGATATTCTCCTACTAGTTATTTTTCTTGCTTCTGAGTCATTCTTTCCATTTCTTACATTGCTTCTCGTCCATTCTTTATGCTTCATTTAAAAGAACGCTCGAAGCCGTATCGATTAAAATTTATCGCCTAATGTACACAATACTCAATTCGTACAGGGAACAATGCCAAAGTGTGAGGGCTGATCTATCTTTCGCTATCTTTTCCTGTTAATATGCTAATGAATTAGAACCTTCATAACGCCTTTATTTTGTTCCAATTTCAAAACGAGTGGTTTGTCAATAGAATCATCCTTACCTTTCTAGTAGACAGAAGTTGTTTGTTAAAATGACGAGCAGTCCCATCAAGAACGTGCGATATCTTCCGAAGTTTTTTAGAACCCAAAAACAGTTTCAAAAGAGGTAAGGATGCAGATAGGAAAGAGACGCGTGAGCAACGTTGCCATATCTCTGCGGGCGATTATATCGTTTGGTCGGGAAGCGCGTGAAATAGAGATCCTCGTTTTTCCGTGCAAACATCCATTCCCTCGCCAATTTCCTCTCAATGCTGCCACTCGAATGAAAATGGCCCTTTTCCACGTCGGCAGCGAACTATGGCTAGCCGAGGAAAATTGGTGATGTGCATCTAATCTGGCGATTCGTCCACTTCAGGGAATTTATCATTAAATATACACCACCAGCTCAAACTTGTACGGCGGCCATTTTGATGTTAATCTCTTTGTTAGCGAAAATGGATTCTCACGGTCGTTAAGTTAATTGCCGCGTCACACTTCATTCCCGCGTCATTGTTTGACGATTGACTGTAATCCACTTCTAAAACAGTGGTTTGGAGGCGTTTATGAATTTCGTTGCGATGATCTAAATGGGAACGGAGTGAAATCTGCTTTCGTTATCGATTGATCTCGATCGTGGATTTTTCCATTTCGTCATCGGACGTGATATTTCCCGCTCTGGACTTTATGAATTTCTATCTCACGTGAAATTTACTCGTCGTTGGAAATCCTGCATGTCCATTCGTCCATTCTCATCACTCATCTTTTGACCGGTTTCAGTGGAGAACGCTTGTCATCAACAAACGCTGTCGAGGCAGTTCCATATGAATATCGGGCCGTTTTTATTCGAATTTGCGTGTGGTTTGGTTTTCTATAGAAGTTTTCCTTTTCCGGGCACTAATCGATTTAATTAATTTTTTAGTAGGTGATGAATGTTGGAATTGTAACACTGGTTCGGTTTCCTCCAACATACAATATCCCACAAAAAAATAAGGAAATATGCCGAAATTTTCGACCTGAAAACCATTTTTAATTGAGTGATAACATGAACACGAAATTTATTTCCCTTGGGCTATATTTAACGACGCGATTATCATTTAAGTTTGAACAGAGGTAAAAGAAGAAGGGGAGATTGAGTGATCCGATGTAATCATTCTACGAGGATCTCGTATTTCCATCACTGAATGCAGAGGGTAACTTATTTACAATTTAATTACGCTAAAGGAATGAATAGTCTAGTTCTTTGTGCCTGGAGAGTCTGTGATGACTGTGTTCCCATCATTGTTTTCAATGAAAAAAGCTAAAAAGGTTTAAATTGGTGGAAAGGTTATAAATTCCATATAAAGTAGTTGCCAAAGAATGTTAAGATGTTATTATTTGCACCAGTAGGTTAGTACTATTAAAGCAATAGTTTCATACATGATATCGCTTTAAAGTGCGCTTTCAACAATACATTAAAATATATATTTTAGGCTCTTGGAATTGAAATTACAATTTGAATTAGGATGAAAAGAGTATAAATGTTAGGAATCGCAATTTCTTTTAATTAGAATTAAAAAGTATAAATACTACATTTTTAAGGTGAGAATTTCTCGAAGATTCCTTGAGAATTTTTCTTTCTTTAGTAAACCTTTCTTTGCTATTTTACTTCCATGTATATACGAATAGATTTTCTAATTAATTTTCTATTAATTAATTTTAAAAAATTTAATACCTTCTTAGAACCTTAAATTTACGAATAAGTCGGTATAAGATGCACTAATCATTATCTACGTCTAAGTAATATTGTTTGGATGGCTCCTTTTAGAAATATCTCATCAGATCGATTATTATTTAGGTATGATCTTCTATTTCAAACTTTATTTTAATTTAAATCTTAAAGCCCTCTAAGCAGCACAGAACCATTGGAAAAAGTACTAACAAGGAGACTATACACCGTCGGACGCGATTTAAGTGGTGAGACTCGGTAATTTGATAGATATCGAGTCAAGATTGACGAATCACCCCCAAAGTTGGGTTTTATCTGTGATAGTTTTCACGGAAATTGAACTTAAAGTTTAAGCAAGTCAGCTACTTTATAATGCTAAGGGTAGCTAGTTCCGACTGAGGATCGCCTGGCGTAGTGGTATGGTAGCTGCTTGCGAAGTCATTTTTGTCGGGTTCGAGCCCATCCGCCGATAATTTTTTTTTCTCTTTTTTTCTTTCACGTAGTCTTTCGTAATCTTAATCTTAATCTGTTTTCTTCTTTCGGTGAATTTAAATTTATTTTCCGGAAGTTATAGAATTTTTCCCGCGGTGACTCACCCGTTTCTTCAAATTTAGCGCAAATACTTCTGTCCGCATATATACGGAAGCATCGTATTTGGAGACTCTACTTGGTTTCCTGAGCTCTCTTAAAGAGGCTTAAACTTAGGCTTAGATAAAATATACGGTAAATAAATATAAATTAAGTCAACAATACCTCGATAATCGAGCAGTAGAGAACGAACGATGTTCGGGTACGTGCTGGACTAACGAATTATTCAATGAATACCCACGGATATATGTATGTACTGTAAAAAGAAATCAAAACTGACCAAAACGTATAAACTAAAATAAAAATGCTTGTTTCAGCCAATTTCGGACGTCATTATGATATTAATAGTCTAATAAAGCGGATTAAGTCTTGGTATAGTTTCAATATTTCCTTGAATCTGCAAGTGTCACTGTCATCCCATGGTTCCTTCTGTGAAAACAAATCAATGCCTACGTGACTAAAAATTATTGGAGGCAGTTCATTCTTTCTTTCTAATGAAAATTATGGTGGTATTTTTGACGTGTTTATGCGCGTTTTACCATTCAAGAACTTAAGGAAAATGCTTTTTCGCCGACGAATGTGATTGCGGAACGAATTATCGTCTTCGCTCGAGGTATCTTTGCAATTTAAAGTTCACTGCTGTAATCTGCTGCAATGGCTTAGAAACTTATCGCTGCTGAAGTTTTGAGATCGGTAATCTTCGGGAACGGAAAAGATGGGACTATCGAGAAGGGCTGACGGAGCTACATGTTCGTTACTGTAATTAAGAAAGACGACGATTTACATCACCATCGCATTGAACTTGCATGAAGAGCTTCTTAATTCACCATCTCTCACTCTTGCAAAGTCATTAAGGGCACCTAGCAAGAGATTTGTCTTTCGAATTCTCTCCCAGATTCCGCTTTACACTTCTTCGGATGACTTGTAATAACGGAAATTTACGTTAGGAATAACCGGCGGAAATTAAATTAGATCAACCCTAAAGGGGTTCCCATCTGATACCCTCTCTATCAAAGAAAATTCTTGGTCAGTGAGGGAAAATTCGGAGAAATAAACATTCTATTCCGGTCGTCTGGGAGGTATATCAGCCTTTTCGGAATGATTTATACCTTTGGTTAAAAGGCCATTTGAAGTCCAAACAAGATGGCCCGCAGAACCCAACCCTTGAGGGAGATAGTTGGCAGAATACACGGAGTGGAACGGCATACGGGGGCAGGAGAATAATCGCACAGCGGAAATCGCTTACCCCGAGGTTTCATTTTCGCACGGTTATCGCGACCTGCTTCACAGTTGTCCTGAATGACAGTGTTTGCCCTTAAGGGTATGCCCAATATGTGAACGCATGCGCTCCTGTCCAGTCTCGTGTATAGATGTTTGGACTTGAGGCAATGTGGGACCGAAGCCTGAATAATGGGGTGTGCGGTTGCATTTAAAGGCATGCGGTAGGAATTGAAAAGGCGGAATGGTTTCGATTGCTATCAACTGACGCATTCGTAAAGCAAGGCCGATTTTCGGAATTGGTACCCTTAATTGAAATACTCCGTGTATAGGCAATTAAAATGCCTGCCTTAGCCAATATGCGTTATAGACTCAGCAATCTCTTTTGCCAACCCTCGGAACTCATTTTTCGAAAATTTTAATGCATAATTTCATTGTACTCATGCCTTACAGCCAATAGTGCTGGCTGACATCGTGAAACGTCTGAATCGGAAAGATTTTTTATAGTACGGGGCAGATTTTTGGAATTGGTACTTAATTGAAATTCTCCGTATATGGCTAATTTACATTCCTACCTTAGTCTATATGCATCATAGACGCATGAATTCCTTTTTACCTACCCTCGAGTTCACGAACACATGCTTCGAAAATTTTACCGCATATTTTCATTAAAAACACATGTTTTACACCCAACAGTTCTTGCCGGCATTATGTAACATCTGACATGAAAAGATTTTCCAATAATTTGGTTTACTGTGAGAGAGCAAGAAATGGAGATTATTCGATTTTTTCATTAGATTGTTCTCATAGCTTCCAGATCAGTGTTAATATACCCTTCCGTAGATACTACGTCCCCAGTAATGGGCTGGTGCTTTTTATGAGAGTGCTCTAGGAAAAGGGCCACACATATGAGAAGAATTCGTGAAGTTTAAGCGTAAGCAACTAAGAACGTAATAGCATTGGTCTCTCTCCAGTGAGCATATTTTGAATCTTTGGTCTTTCGTAAAAATAGTTCATAATTTGGACGGATTAAAATACAATGTTAGAATGTGATGAATTTTCTCCAATTGACCTATTGAATAGGTGTTTGTCATAAATTATTTGGAATACTCATTATACATTGAAGAGAGATATGATTAACCGCAGTGGCGAGCTGTTACAGACGAATCATTATCATATTAATTAAATATCAATATCGTGAACTATAAGATAAAATTAGCTGATCTTTTGGTTGACGCCATACACTCAGAAGATTTCCATTTTTTCACAATGGGTTTTTAAGAATTAAATGTATTGAAACTTGACAGAAACAAGTATAGAAATTAATAAAAACGATTTCATTGATCAAGACTTGATTAAATTTCATTAAATTAGGGCATCTTTCTTCTACAATAATAATATTAAAATATTTCTAGAGTATAAACTAAAAATTAAACAGGCAACAATAAAACATCAAGTTATCACACACCATACCTCTATATACTTATGTAGTATACCTGAGATGTTTTACTTGAGATTGTAGGTAGAAAAAGCACAGGAACATTAATGATAAGGAAACGGTAACCAACGTAAGAAGACATACGAAAAATACACTTACAGAACTAATATGTCGTGAAACTACCATGTAGTTATATATAAATGTATGCAGGTAATTCCGGTGCTTGCCACACTGGTTTGTCATTCATCACTTTTTCATCCGCTTATGAATGGTCTATTTCGGACTTCTTCGCCGTATCAACGTTGATTGCCGTCTTTTGTACGTCTTCCTCATTCACCAGAGATCCCGTACCTCTCTTAAAATATCTCCATTTAAGTAAATTCAATTTCTTGTGAATGGAGTATTTTTAAATCGGTTAAAAATGTAGAGTAATAAAGCACACATTTCCTTACTCATTAAAGATAAAATCGTTTCATGCAATCCACTCAAAGGATCTACTGAGGACTTAACTAAAAATAACTAAAGGAGCTTATGTTAAAACATTAGAATGTTTAAACATATTCCATGTTTGAAATTTCATATTGCGATATATTCAATTAAAGAGGTTAGTATATAATTATTATATATATAGTTTATATCAGTGTGAATAATATCGGTCGTGAAAAATCCGCTTCAGAACTTATGTCTTCCGAGGAGTAAATACATATCCTTGTAATCGAATTAAGCTGATGTGCACTGAGTGATATAGTAATATTCATATCTATTATATATGGGCGAGTCTTAAATATAATATTAATATAATATAACATAACATAGCATAATATAGGTCATATCGCGCTCTATAGACCCAACGAAAACTCCTACGCTTATTGCTAATTGCTATCCACTTGTCGTTAGTGTAAGCTAATATATTCTCAAAATCCCACGATTTCCTAAAATAATGTACTACTTGAAATTTCAATAATCATAACGGTAAATAATTCATCAATCATTGGAGTGGTTTTCACAATCATAATAATGAGATAAGTCCGTCAGATATTTATTGCCACATGGATGCAAATGTGTTTATCGTTTGGTGTAAGCTAAAATTAGTTCAGTAGTAGAGAAGTATTACACATCGTTATAATCAGTATATACGATGATCATATGTAATTCAACTCGCTTTGCGTCATAAAATACCAGCAGGTCAAGGCCTACACCATCGATTGTAGTCTGGGAACGAGAATGATTGTATGCAGGTGGAAAATAAGCATAGTGAAATTGTAGAGAAGAAGACCAATGAAAATTTTTCTAAGTTTCCTGATTTTTTCCAGCATTTGCAGTCCAAGCATCAAAGAAAGGAAAGGTGTCAGAAGTAATTAAAAATTCAAATCTATTTCACTTCATTATCGATCAAAGAGTCCGTATCGTGAATTCTTTACAAAGCGTAAGAAAATAATACCCTGTGTCATCAAAAGACTTTGTAAGGAAGACTTCGGTAAAGGAAGGTGTAAGGGAAGTTTAGAGGTGTTAACAAAGGAATAAAAGTGAATAAGTGAAAGAGAAGGATGAGAAAAAAGTGAGGTCGAGGTGATCGGGGAAGAGCAAAGGTAGTTGTTGGGAATGACGTCAGGAGCCTCGATGGGAGGGGCAGTATAGTTTGGAACGTGTCATCGTGTGGGAGCCTCTCTTTTTTAAGGCTGCTTGTTGGAGATCCCAATTCGACCACACCCTTTCGTAATTAAATTGGCCCCTAAAAATTGAATCGGTTATCCTCGCGCGCGTTTATTTCGGAGAAAAATCCCCGCGAAATTTTGAGAAGCGAGTCATATTAAGTCGCACGTCGGAGCGTGTTTTACATTTTTTAGGGTCCTTTTTAGGTCAATCTCTCCTTGTACGCGGAAAAGGAGACATTCGATTTCCAAATTTGTTTCCGTGCGGTAGAATAAGCTTTCAATCTGTTTGTTTTTCGAATGAAGCTAATTGAAAGGGGCGGTGCAAATTGCAGTTCAATTAATTTTGCGCCGCTCATTCGCATAGTTATTTATTATTTGGGGAAGCATTGTATTAAGCTCATCTTTTTTTTGTCGTCGTGTTTGAAACGAAGCCTTTAAATTACAAGGCTCGAGTATTATCTCGGCCATATTCGGTGATGCTGTGAATCAGTGCAAAAACCTATCAGATGTTTTAATATTTACTTCTGCATGGGTCTACCTATACTACTACCACATCTTGATGAACGGTGAGACCTTCTCTTATTTCCTGTATGGTTGTTATCTTCCTACTATTTTGGCTTATTTTATTCATTAACCTTGTTGGCATCTTCTATCATTAATCTTATTACGAGTATTATTTAATTTAGAATATTTTATCCTTTTTATTGAAGTATTCTAACATATGCTCTAATACCCGTTAAACCTCATCATCTTCACCATCAATAACCAATAGAGAATTATACGACTAAGCAAGATGAGGATTGACGTAGTCAGCCGATGCTTTCCTCACTGGAAACTCCAAATCAGCCTGTGGAATGTTATGATTGGGAACTATTAAAAATCTATGAGCAGAATTCTACGAGTATATAAGTCCACGTAAGCACAGTATAATACCCATATGAATAAAGCTGCTAATCTATCTATATATTATTTTAAAACATGCTTTTTTGGTGATCGGGACTTTTCTCCCTTATTACTCCATCAATATATATAAATGAATGACCGTTTGATGGCAAAAGTTGTCAGGTTCCTGCGAAAAATAGTCAGACAAATCAAAAATGCACCATTTGTTAAACAAATTGAAATAATATTTTAATCATCCCATTTTTTACTGGACGAAAAAAGGCCAGGGTTGCTATATACAGATTCAATTTGTTTACTTAGTGACGAGTGTAAACAAATTTTTAAATCGGATAATGCATCTATTCTCGGGCATAAAATGATTCGCAATTAACATTACAGTCTCCATGAACGAAAACTTCGACGTCGTACGCAACCATAACAGTTGAATAAGCAAGCCACATTGCATCTTGCGGGAGCAGAACGACAGCCAAAGAAACATGAACATTGCCGAATATGAAAGTTTGCGTCACGGTTTTATCATGTGGTATGTTTGAATAATTTTGCATAATATTACTTCCCGGTTTCGTATGTTGCAAATTTTCTATATATCTAAACCTGATATCAAATGATTTTTATTGTTTATATTTCACCCATTGAATAGATAATATTCAACATTTAATCATATTTCTGAGTGAAGAAAAGGATGTCCTGCGATTTCAGAAAACTCACCAGCATGTAGTACAAGCTTAACGAAAGCCCAAGCTTTTATTCCCAATCGCTATCTCCGAAGCACGAAAATGTATTATTTTGCAACATTAACGATGTTAGAGACTTTCAATGCGGGGAGAATGCTATGCGCTTTGACAATGTAACACAATGTATTCGTATGAAAGTGTGACATTTAGCTTCCCCTCTACCTCTCCTCTCCCAGATCAGATCACTGCAGACGAGTAGTAGTTATTTTTATATTTCAGGTACGAAGAGAAGAACATAGAAAATAAATAAGTAACATGGATGCAGAAGGTGTGTTTCGTTCTTTTATCTTGGTTATTTAAGTGACACTTCATTGCGGGTATAAAAGGAAGTGGTTTTTATAACGACAGATTTAGGTAAAGCTGGCAGTGATATTTTGTATCTTAACCATAATTCATTTAGTCATAAATGCATTGAGTGAATTGAGGTATTCGGTGTAGGATAAGATACATGTATCGTTATAGTGGTGACGCGCACCATTCGTGATTATACTACTATAAGAAAATTTTTAAAACATTCGATAACATTTATACTATCACATTCTCTAATATAATAGGGATTTTGTTTGGGTTCATATGGTATGGCTTTAGAAAACGCAAGACATTTTATTTGGCTATTGAGTTTTGTTGCTGGATGTGTAGAAGGCGATATCCATCGCTACAATCGAGGTATATCGAAACAGACACTGATAAAAAATATGAATGTGTGTATTTTTAGGTATGTTTTAGTTTTTGTGTATTTGTTTGTAAAGATTAGTGTTTGTTGAAGTGTATTTATTAAAATTGTTTACTTAGTGACGAGTGTAAACAAGTTTTATAATCGGATAACATTCTCGATCATAAATTGATTGAAGCAGTATTAGTAAGTAATATTATAGTCTCCATGAACGAAGACCTCGATGTCGTACACATCCACAGCAGTTTAATAAGCAAACCACATTGCATCTCACGGGAGCAGAACGACGGCCAAAGAAACATGAACATTGCCGAATATGAAAGTTTGCGTCACGGTTTTATCGTGTGGTATGTTTGAACAATTTTCCATCATATTACTTCCCGGTAGTTTTAATTTAAGATCGACCATATTACAATTAGATTTTGGAGTATTCATAGAATAACTAGAGATTTTAATTACGAGTCATGCGATCAAAATAATTAGGTCGTTTTCCGAGTATTCAAATTTACTTTGGTGAAACTTTCGTCTGTTGAAAATTTTCTATATACCCTATCAAATGATTTTTAGTATTTCTATTTTACTCACAGAATAAATAATATACAACATTTATTCATATCTTAGAGTAAATAATAGGATATCATACCTGCGATTCAAGAAAACTCACCTCTTTGGAATACAAGCGCAACGAAGCCCAAGCTTGCATTCCCATTCGCTATGCCCGGAGTACAAAAAGATGCTCAACCAATTTAATAGTGAGTAGTAGTAGATGTAAGAGTAGTATTTTAAAATCTATGTTTTGTGAATGGGTTAAAATACCATGATTGACTACAATATTTGTGTGAGAGACATTCAAAAAATGCGGGCAATGGGTTTACTACATTTGCTGTACTTTACTTAGCACTTTTACAATGTATCACAATGTATGGTCTTATGAAAGTGAGACTCACACCGCAGATGCTTCCCCCTCTTGCTTCCCTCTCCCAAATTAGTAACATTTTCTCTCATTCTACGCCGGCAGGACAACAAGCTTTCAACTAATTATTGCTGACTATATATCTTTCAGTAATTGAATAAATCTGATTCAGTGAATTTATGAGATACAACTTCACTGCAGACGAGTAGTAGTTATTTTTATATTTCGTGTACGAAGAGAAAAGATAGAAAATAAATAAGTAACGTGGATTCAAGAGGTATATTTGTTGCTTTATCTTGGTTATATCTGTTAAACACGAAGCCTTGAGTGACACATCATAAAAGGAAGTGGTATTTAGAAAAGAACAGAGTTGAACAAAATGTGATGGTGGCAATGTGGTACTGATGTATTGTAGTGGTGATTTGTATTTTTGTCTAAATTCGTGATGTGAAACTACATTAAGTGAATTGAGGTATTCGGTATAGGATAAATTATATATACGTCGTTATATCAATGACGCGTACTATTCGTGATCATAGTGCTAAAAGAAATTTTTTAAAACATTCTATAACATTTACTTTCTCACACTCTCTAAGATATTAGGGACTTCGTTAAGGTTCAAGTGGTAAGGGATTAGAAAACGCAAGAGTTTGAATTTTCCCATAGATTTTCGTTACTGGATGTATAGATACCGATACCTATCGCTACTAACGAGGTATGTCGAAACTGACACTGTCATGGAATATGACGGTCTTAGTATTTGTGTATTCGTCTGTAGTGATTAGTGTTTGCTACTATAATGTAATTCGTTGGGGAAATTGAGTATCAATGTCGTCTGCGAAATTTTCGCACGGGGCAACTAGTATTATATATTATGAAAAGGGAGAAAAATCAATGTCGTTTTGCCGCATTATTCAAATCTCATTAGCTTCTATAGAGAAGAAAGGTACATGTATTTTCTCTACCCTGTGCCAAAAGACAAATGAAAATAAACCAATTCATCGAATTATGGTTGGAGGAACTTAAGACTATTGTATAGGTATTATCAGCAGAGAGATTACTAATTTATTTACAGAGTATTAATTCCAATTTCATTGACACAATTTACAATCACAGACTCAATACTTTTGTTTTCCTTTTAGTAGAAATTAATGAGTTATTTATGCTGACACTATGCTTAAATATTTTTAGTATTTATTATAAAATGAACGATGTTCATTTATTGAATACATTGATCAAATACCAGGCTTCGCCAAAGTAAAAACATCTAGGAATATTATTATCTTCAGAAGTTTCAAGTAGATTAGGATTTCCATTTAAGTATCATTCTCTTAGATGCGTTGTTATCTGTATGTTGAAAGGAATATTTATTAAATTAATTTAGGCCTGAAACTCAAATAACGCTTCAATAATTTAATAGGAAAATATCAGGTAATATTTGTGATGGTGAATATGTAAGTTTGCTTTTTTGGGATTCCTCATAGATAACTATTTATTTTTCAAAGATGAACATCTTAAAATCGATGTGTGTTATGTTAAGTGAATTAGCACCAAATTACGTATATTTTTAATCTAAACGTTAAGATGTCAAATATTTTCTCGATGAGAAATTTAACGAATATGGAAGCCTAAAATATACATACTTAAGCTTTCTTTGCTCCTTTTGATAGTTCATAAAAAACTTAAATTCCGAAATTTCACTATCGATCATAATGTTTCTAAATATATGAATTCAGCAAAGCTCCCGTATATAATCCTGGCTAGCATTAACCCGAAGAATAAGGAACAACGCCGGAAATTCCCCCTTAGAAATGTACTCGAAATTTCCGCATCTTGTTTCATCGAAATCTTTGGAAAGGTTCGAATTTCTTGCATCGCTAGTTAATTTCAACGTTGCCCAATTTCAATAAATTTCTTCCGGCTGAATGTACACACTTCCCGAATTCCTTCAACTTCGCCACCGCTACTTCTGCACAAGTATCAAAAAGGGGAGAATGACCCATTCCCAGACCCGTTTCTCTATCGCTGTGAATTTATGGTAGGCGGTGAACTGAACTCTCCGTATTCTAGACCTAGTTTTCGGAATTAATTAGGCACTCCTTCGTGTAGATTCGGCACGGAGTAGATTGCGCGAACTAAAAAAATAAGGAGCATTTGTATTGCACTCCTGGGAAAAATACACTCATCGCCAAGGCTTATGTCACTAGCGCATTGGACGTATTCCGGCTTAGCCCAATTTCAGAGCAACGTTTTATGGTGGAGGTTTTGGTTGCTAGAAATTGGCATTTCTTTATTTGTTTAACCTTCCATTATTTCAGCGAGTTTTTTAAAAATTTGTTAATGCAGCGAGCTCCCTGTAGCCCAATTACCTAACAATAATTTATCGAACAATAATTTGTCTAACAATAATTTATCTAACAATAATTTATCTAACAATAATTGATCAAACAGTAATTTATCTAACACTAATTTATCTAATAATAATTTATCTAACAATAATTTATCTAACACTAATTTATCTAACAATAATTTAACTAACAATAATTTATCTAACAAATAATTTATCTAACAATAATTTATCTAACAATAATTTATCTAACAATAATTTATCTAACAATAATTTATCTAACAATAATTTAACTAACAATAATTTATCTTAGAATAATTTATCTAACAATAATTTATCTAACAATAATTTATCTAACAATAATTTATCTAACAATAATTTAACTAACAATAATTTATCTAAAAATAATTTATCTAACAATAATTTATCTAACAATAATTTATCTAACAATAATTTATCTTAGAATAATTTATCTAATAATAATTTATCTAACAATAATTTATCTAACAAATAATTTATCTAACACTAATTTATCTAACACTAATTTATCTAACACTAATTTATCTAACAATAATTTATCTAACAATAATTTATCTAACATTAATTTATCTAACACTAATTTATCTAACAATAATTTATCGATCAAACAATAATTTATCTAACAATAATTGATCAAACAATAATTCTTTATACTTACGTTTAATAATTTAGTAAATGATAAATGATTGGTGAAGTCCTTCGTATACTCCACAAGTTTTATTAAAAGAACGACCGCTTTTGATTGTACAGTCATCATCAGGCAACTAGCATCACAGAAATGGCAGAATTTAACTCCAAACTTAACTAGAAGAAAGAAAAAAGGAACTCGGCGGTCAATGAATCGAAAGACAAAGGTTCTCCAAGCGGCGACAACGGCAACCGCCGAGGGCGATTCCCGGGAAACGGATAATCGCTCGGCGGTCACCAGTTATTCAGAATCCCGATGCGCATTTCGGAAACAATGCTTCCATCTTCATGGGGGGTCCAATGCTGAATGAGAAGAAAGTGGAGTGTGAGGTATTTTCTCACTTAACAACTCCAAAGACACTTATAAATTCTGCCATTTCTGGGATGCTAGTTAACTGATGATGACTGTATAGTAAAAAAAGGTCGTTTTTTTAATAAAACTTGTAGGAAATACGAGGGACTTCACCAATCATTTATAATGACGTTCCACAACGTTAAGCTTGAACGCCTTGAGTTTATTTAAATTAGTAATTTTTTTATGTTTTCATGTATTTCTTTTATTAAAATCATTATTAAAAGCTGACTTATATTTAGATAAGTTTACTCACCATATGAGAACAGGGAAATAAGTTAGCAAGTTTAGTCCAAAGGAGGTATAGAGTTGAAAAAAGTCCGACGGGACCGGGAATCATTCTCCAAGTCTATTCTTGCTTGGGATTTTTCCTGGTTGCACGCCATCCCGTGCAAAATCTCCTATACCCATTTCTTTGTTAGTAAGTTTAGCTATAAATATCTGATTTCGGGGAAAAAGTTGTAGCTCTCTAAATTTAGCAGAAATTCTCACCCATATCGCATCGTAGGAAATCATATGGAAAAAATAACTTTCCATTCCGGTGATGGGTAGTATTTGAATTTAAGGAATTTAAATTTTAGCGGGCGGGAAAGTGTAATATTCACGAAATAAAAGGTCTACGATATGAAAGTTGATAATGAATACAATGACACAGAGAAAGGTGCATTTGGGTCTTTGACGCCCACAAAACAAGAAGTAATTGGACTCTAAGACAAAATTAGTTTCATTCTATGACACACAGAGTAGTTTAGGAAGCTATACAGGTGCATATGCATTTAAAACCCGTTTGATTGTATGAGTAATTAGTGGATCCTGAGTTTCTCAGTCCTTGTGCATTGAAGGAAGTTTATTACTGAATTTTCCTATTCTTTCCAAACCTGCTTTCCCGTAAATGTCGAATACAGAGCATCTGATTACTAGTGACATAAGATAACAGTAATTTTCATAGGATTGGTTCAGAGAATAGAGTTGGAGAGGGATTCGTAAGGCTTTTGCAGACAAATTGGTGCGGAATGTTCGAAGATTTTGACTACACAGTCTTAATTAGAGTAAGTTGCCACCTCCACAACAAACGATGGAGATAGAAAACTCTCCTTGTTTAGCAAATTTACAAATGAAGGCAATGAAGAGAACTGTCTCAACTCGATTAAAAAAACTTTAAATAAAAACTTATTAAACGCTTAAGTATATCTGATGCCAGCAAGGTATGAATTTAGTAGTAAATAGTTTAATTTGAAATTAATATATTTTTCCCTCTCGATATTATTGTCTAAATCTTTATGCATAAAGGATATTGAGGGAAGGTTCTCAAGTTTCTTTTTCCTTTGGTAGGTTCCTTTTTTGCACTATAAAAGGTTTTCGGAACTACATTTGGGTAGGTTTTCTTCTTCTTGTATCTTATTGCAAGTTCTAAGCCTTCTCTTTATTTTACAATAATGTTAAAAAATTGCGTTGGCTTACCTTTTTTAGCGAAGGTAATCCTTTCAGATTGGGAATCATCAACCAAAATATTATCTCTATGCGGACAAAGATCTTAAAATTCACGCTATGTCTGTCGAAACGCTACTACGCTCTATAATCTATCTTGCTAGGCGGACTTCTTGCAATGACGTCATAAAGGGACTAAGAAGAGCTTCTATAATATTTTAGAGCTTACAAAGATTCTACTTCATTCCTTAATACTACTTTCTTTCAACAGATTCAAGAATTGGCAACGGCCATTCAGTTTGTCATATTTTTTGTTCTTTCCAAATGTACATACTCTAAAAAAATTCGTCAGCAGAATTCTCATTCGTTAGCCTTATCTAGAACAAACAAAGAAAGATTAAGCTGTCGAAAAATTCTTTGTTGTGGCTTCTAGTGGTATTACTCACCTTTTTGAGACGTTTTACTTCAGAAGGATACTTTTTAATTGATTGCTACCGGGACTCTAAGCTTTTCTATAATAATAATGTCATATGCAAATGAAAATTCCGCTAATTCATCGTTAAAGATATAAGAGGTAAGGAAAGAAAGAGATAAGGAAAAGTTTCTGACCCCAGATTTTTCAGAAATCTTCAGAAAATTTTCAGAAAACATGGCGAGAAATGGCAAAATGTCGGAAACTTTTCAGACCACCCATGTATTTGTAAGGAAATAACAGTAGCTTTTCCAAGTATTTTATCTGGTAATCGTGCGTTAAGAGCGGTACTTTCATGTAATTATCTCCTTTATTGCCGAAGTTGTATTCCTTTCTTTTCGTAATGTCGATATGGAGATACAAGAAGCAGGCTAATTTAAGGAAGGACATGTTTGAGAAATACTCAAGGGTGACAATGTTCACGGTGACTGCCGAGCCTTTGCTCTTGAGAAACATCACGGATGCCGGGAAATCCGCGTGCGTGATGAGGTTTAACCAGGTCAAACGGGTCATAGGAGTTGCAGGATACATTTCGAGAGATTACAAGCGTAAGGTCGGTATACTGGAAATTGGAAATTGTGCATGATTTCCGGTCTACCTTATACGAAAGGAATCCGGGATAATTCTACTTGGAGAAGTGAGAGAGGAAAATAAAGTAATTTAAGCTCCTCATATTTAGATGACTTCTCGAATGAGATTGGAGGTGAGAGGTTGGGAACTTTCTTAGTGGGATTGAAGGGGAACGTTCAAGCAAGCTGAGCTGTTTAATCAAGCGGAAATACGCTGTGGCTCTTTGCTGTAATGAATCCTGTTTGCCTCGGATACGTATATTCTAATTTCATCTTTAATTAAAGCGGAATAGTAACGCTTTAAGCTATCTTAGCCTTTTAAAATGTACAGAGGATCACGCTAGCTTATGACGAGAAGTTTGGTAGTACAAGGAAGTATTAACGATAAGGCTTTCGGGATTGCGGAAAATATATTCAGTGCAAAACTTGCAAGATTATTGGTATATAAACAGTGTTCAAATCGGAGTAAAGAACGGTGTTGCTTTGACCCGAATCATGAAAGATTTCTTTGGTAATTAAGGAAAGTTCTAGATATTTATCCGCGATGAATATTAAAATATTATATTAATAAATGAACTCGAACAATTTTCACACCAAATACATTACGCTGCAATGAAAATCCTGAAAAGATTGAGTGACTTCGAAAAGTAAAATATCTACCGTAACATAAATAATTTAATATAATTTGGTGTACTTTATCTTAACTTCAGTTTATTCCATTATAACTAAAAAGATACATAAATTTATAATCTTAATTTACATGAAAAAATTATCGATGAAGATCTTCGAATTTCATGCATTAAATAAAGATATATGCTTAGGTAACCTTCATTTGGAGTTTTTTTATTTCTCCGGAAGACAACAATAGGAAAATAGTGAGGTAAAAATGAATGAGAAGAAAAGTGCAGATATTTTTTGTTATCATTTAGTATTGAAATATTTGCTTTTACTCTATCATGAAAAAAGTCGAAAATATAGTTTTTGTTCACTAATATTAGCTTTTCCTTCGGATACCATCTTTTTTGGGTAACAATAAACGCTAAATAACTGATGGAAGAAGAAATATAAATTTTTAAAAACTTCAAAAGAAGAGAATAAATACATTTTAATTTTAAATTCAACAGGATAGGCATTAAATTTATGGTATTCCATGGCACAAGAGATTATACATTGATCGAGTGAAAGTTATCTGAACTTCTCGGTGAAATAACCCGATTATAATCCGATAGTTTGTATTTCTCGAACTTATCTGTGCCTATGTTTTCAACCTTAAAAGATACAAGTACTTACTTTTACTTGTACTTTCATCAGAAATAATTTTAGCTCAATTCAGTCCACATATCTTTCTCTCGAAATACAGAAGGTTATTCGATTAAAATAATAATAAGAGTCATCTCAAATCACAGATGAGAGAGGAGAAGAAGAGAGTTCTTTGAGATTCTCTTTCAGAAATTACTCCATCCATAGTCTACAAGGTGATAGGTCAAGAGGTGTGATCAGGATCGCCCTTGGTGCCCATGACCGAATCTTCTGACACCCGAAACCCTCATTCCTTCCTTTTCCCTTCTCCAGCAAAGGTCAAAACTTTTAACTTCTGGAAATCCAATCTGAGAGAGCCGGTGGACAGATTTATTGGATGAGTCAATGCATTCCATAACCTTATCTTCCTTCCCGTCCTCCGAATATTGAAGAGGCCATATAGAGAGGGAAAAAAGCATCACCGTCACTCCACAACCAGCCGTAAAGTTGTTGAAGTATTGGAATGAAGTTATTATCTTTTTAAGAGAGATATTTGTCATGGTATTTTAAGGAACGTAACATATAATATATTCTCTCTCTATTTGTTTGACTTTTTCATTTGGAACCATCTCTAACGTGATTGATACGGACTTTTGTTTACATGTGTATACGAAGAGTTTCATAAACTCGTTATAAATCTTCATTTTTCTCACTTCTATATTTAATCGTTTACCTCAGCCATCACTTTTTGGATCCTTGATACTTGATTCATCGAGAAAATATCCTCCAGAGTATTGCGGTAAATTTATTTCCAGCGGACTATCCTGATATTTTTCATCATCTCACAGATCCAATTTTTCAAATGAGAGCTATTTACGGCCTTCTTTATATTTAATTAATTTTTATATATTTACGGGATTGAATTTTTCGTTCTTGGACATTTTGAATGTTGTTTAAATCAGAATTCATCTTGCATATTTACATGTGGAAAATAGCCTGGTGATTAAATTTTGCTCTGGTTTTTAATCAGATTAGAAATGTTAGAAATTCAAATGAAAATTAGGTATTTATCCGATTGTTGGAATATAGTTGGAGTTACAATCTCCCGATCTTAAGGAAAAACAGACATGTTAAAATAAAACATAAGTCTCTCAGGTTATTAATATGGCTGCTATCATAGTAATATTTGTATCAAGAATTACCTATTGTTTTTTAGTCGTTCACAGTTGAAATATCAGCATAAAAGTTCATTGTAGCATGAGAGAAGTTAGTCACCTTTAGGATTATTTCTGTCATATAGGATTGTATCTGAGTAGAATCGGTACTGTCCAGACCGAGATTTCTTTGCTTTTATAGTCATCAATTGTGCGAAGCCGTTTAGGTCTGGTTCTAATCATAAATATACGGTGAAGGTATCGAAAGTTTAAAGTTGTACACCTCAAAATCGACGAATGCATTATTGCGCAATTTCCATTTCAATTACGATCCACGAGGCTCTATTTATGTCTCGTTAAACAGCACTCCAGCTCAGTGAGGCATGCAGCTGCAGAATTGCTGTCGTCGAATCTTCCATTAAATATACAATCGCACCGCTTTCAATGTCTCACGAGCAGTTGTTAACATCTCACCGACCGCGATGACAGCTTCTACACGCTGCCGGAGAGACGGTTAAGAATGAACCTCTGAGTAAAACCGCATCTCTTGTAATCATTCCTCTCATCCCTTGGTTTATCTTCCTCACTCCCTTCTCCTCGCATACCGTACATTCCTTCCCACACCCTCGTCTCAAGGCGAGGATTTCCTTTTATATCCCATTGTGTCTCTCTTATCTTCTACGTCTGCAGACCTTTTGTCGCTTTGCCCATTCCGCGGCAATCCCACAGAATCCCTGCGAGATCGAATCCCGAACTAAAGCAGAACTCACTCTCTCCGAACCAATTTCTCTTTGCGTTCTTTAAGCCTTGCAGTGCTTTTTCCATCTCTTCCTGATCTCCCAGAGTACCCTCCGAGACCAACTACTTTTATCTCCCTCCCTTTCTGTATCCTTCGACATCATTCGCACTCTCACTTTCTTTCCTCTATCTTCTTTATCCCGCGATTTCTTCGCCGCTTCGGACATTCCTCCAGTTCGAAGTCCAATTTGTTGCAGTCCTCGGAAACTTAGGTACCCTTTCACTACCCTTTAGGTGGGTTTTTCGTCGTGTCTTGGATGCCGCAGCACTTGGCCGTTTTTTTTTTTGTTCTGGAAGGAGATTGCGTCCACTCTTAGGTAGTCTTTGGGTGTTTTCTTTCATCTCCGACTTATCTCTGAAGCTTACATTTTACGGACAGTTTTCTTCACCTCTTTAGCGTGAGTGTGGAAAGTTATGATTGGGTTGAATCTCAGCACGAATCGCCTCAATTATCTCTTATAGTTATTAGGTTTAAAAATACGCGGTCTTTCAAAAAGAATGAACAGATATCTATGTGAATTATATATGCTATCTTTTTTGAAAGTACTAGCATCTCAGGTAAAGTAAGGGTATACTTTAGAGTTTATACATCCTCTTCTATTTGTATTTAATGAAGTATAAAATATATTTGATATATCCTATTATTGTTAGTTCTTGATCTCATAGTTCGAGTGTTTACCATTGGCATCTTTCCTGGAATAAAATTTTCCTTCTTACTTTAACGACATCTAGATCAATATTCTGAGGTCTATTTGAAGTATGTGATCACATAAAATGAGAAATTTGATATAAGAAGTTGACGAGGAAAAATTGTCGACTTACCTAGTCGATTCGAAGCTGATTTTGAAATATTTGGAAAATTTTCAAGTCGCTGCTCCCATAACATCGTAAAAATACTGGTATATTACCGTCAAAAAAAGGTTGATTCTGTGTATATGCAATTCTCTCATTGTGTACACAGTTTGTTAATTTAAAATTTCGTTGAATGTTAGTCTTTCTCAACCCATGTAAACAAAGGAATTTAATTTGAGGTGAGGAAGGCGTTTCAAAAGGATGAACCTCTGGGTGCTTGGAATTGAATTACAGAAGCACCAGCTGCTGTTACGAAAGAAGTTCAAGCGTTTGCTGATGTAAAGTCTCTCCTTGTAATATACCTTTAGTTCACTTTAGTTTTTGAGGGATCTTTAGCTCATATTCCGGGATGTTTACACTACTCGTGCAGAAGGTAGATTAAAAATCCTACTGTTTGTTCTAATTACCGGCAAAATGAATAAACACAGAAAGAAGGTAAGAGAACGAACCTAAATCTTTTCTCTTTTGAGGATAAATCAGTAATAGTACCTACCTAAAATATATCTGCCTTCAAGACGAAAACTGATTAAAGAGCTATCAAACATGACCTTATAATCCCTTTGAGAAAATTTGAAGGAGTTGATTAATTCTGATTTCTCCATCTGCAGCATCAATGCTTTAGGATTTTTTATGAATGATTCCTGTCCTGAAGAAAACTATTTTTCCAGAAACTAGGTTTCCATACATCTTTTGAATTTAAGAGCATCAAGATTTTAGAATTGTTTTGTGAACTTTTCCTATTCTGAAGAAAACCTGCAATAATCTAAGAACATCATAAAATTGTTTTCATCGTATTATTTTATGTTTAAATAAGTTATTACAGAGTCATAATGCGTATGAAAATGGATCTTGTTCGAAATCTTAAGGTAAACAAGTTATAAGGGTATTCAAAAGTATTAGTATTAGTTAGTTAGTATTAGCTGTTAGTATTAGCAGTTAGTATTAGCAGTTAGTATTAGCAGTTAGTATTAGCAGTTAGTATTAGCAGTTAGTATTAGCTGTTAGTATTAGCAGTTAGTATTAGCTGTTAGTATTAGCAGTTAGTATTAGCAGTAAGTATTAGTTAGTTAGTATTAGCTGTGAGTATTCAAAATGAATTTTTGTATAATTGAAGATGATACATTAGAATATTTTGCGGAATGTATGAGCATGCCGTTTGGTTGTGTCGATTTTATATTCTTAGATTGTCATTAAGATTAATAATGAGTAAAATTTTTACATAAAATTCAGTCTCAAAAGCTGACATTTTAAAGACTCGTTTTCCATGTATGATTTCATAAGTATTCTTTCAATTTATGCCACATTTTCATGTCAAATGTTAACAATGTACACATCTTTCGGAAAATTTTCCGAGAAAGACTTAAATTTAATAAAAAAAGTATACCTCTCCTGTTCGTTGGATTAAGGGACGCTTGCAGTTTACCTCGTCCTATGAAAGGGTTTTGATATTTCAGCGTGTTCGGTATTCCGTTAACAACAAGCTACCATCATTAGCATGCACGTAGAAATTCATTTGAGCCACAACCTACATGGAATATTAGCTCATACGTAGAACGAGAATAATGGATTTCAGTTGCTCATGTTTGGAAAAAATTCTTCGCAATGCAGATACATGTATCTTAGGTACTTAAACGTGAGTTACGTAAATATAAGTTCTCGGAGTAAAAATAACCCATGTTCAACAACGTGGAGCCCCGCAATTATTGATTTTAGGGAAAACGTGAAGCTTTTTAGTAGCATATGTTTTCTATACACACAGTACTATTTTCAAAAGCTCCCCACAGAATATTTTAACGAAGAAACTTTTTTTGAAAGATAATATGAGGTAAAAAATTGAAAGACAAAAGTCAGCGACGAAAAAAAATTTTCTTTCGCAGCTAACATATGAAACTATTTATTGTTACTCCATAGGCATTTGTAGTAAGCATCACGAGGAAATTTTTGCTTTAGCATTTCTCGAATACCTTCCTAGGAATTCAGTCCTTCCTGGTTTTCTGCTTCCAGAAAAAGAATCACTTGAAAAATCTACTTTGAATTCATTGCTTGATAAATGCTTTAATGAAAGCGTAAGAGTTTTGATTTCAATTGGAATACATTTTAACTTTTTGTTGATGGCAGATTAAAGTCTACTTTCCTAATTTTTTAGGGGTTAGATGTTAACCGTGCAGGGTTAGATGTAAGAAGAGATTTTTTCAGTCTCAATCTCGCACGAATAAAGATGTTTTATTATTATTATTATATTATTATTATTTTTTCAGATAACATTGATTTATTCCCCAAAATATGTCCTCTTAAATATTTAAGTAATATAGCTCTGAAAAATCACAAATGATGGTTATTAAATAAATACAGTGATACCTTGGCTAACGAGCAACCATGCTAACGGGTCTATTAGCTATAGAAAAGATTTGTTCATAATTATTTGGATTTGGCTATTAAGTACGGATTAAGTGAGAAAGTGTTCGATTTTCGAGCCTCTTTGAGTGTCTTATCATTCCAAGAAGACGCAAACGAAATTGTTTCATCAAATAGTTGCTTTTATGTTACGGAGTGTGGCCAACGACATTCTAGGAATTGGAGAAACTGTTGGAAAATAGCATTTCGACCACGGAAGGTAAAGACATACGGCTGGGTAAACGGAGAAAACTTTCTCGTGCATTCAAATGTGTCGCAGTATTTGTAGATGAATAACTACGGAAATGTGCAAATGTGCTGCAGAAGTTAGTTATTCCGTAAAGTTTTTGGAGCATTTGCTTTTAGAGAATTTGATACAATTTCCTGTAATTCAAATGATGATTTATAGATTAGATGTTAATAGAGAGACGTTAATCTCATTCTTGCCATTAGAAGTACTCCTACTAGTACTTTATCCACCATCTGAAAGTCATTCTGTACCCATAGTTGTGTAGATTTCTCTAACTAAGGTTCCCAAGTCGATCGTTTATCTCAGTTAGAGAGGATTTATTGAGATCGGCTTATTACTCCTCAGTGATTCGAGCTGATGAAAGTTAGAATCCTCTGTAATCATGTCAGAAATCTAGAGCCAGCTTTGCCTTTCCAATATTCTTTATTGTTATCATAAATGGAAGTGAATCCTAAGTATGAATTTATCCTTTCTTAGATCGAATTCTTCCTCGAAAATCATTTTTCTTTTTTATCGGAAAATAGCTAATAATTCAGAGTTGTTCGTAAAGGGGGCTCTTAGTTTAATATTTAGAGGAGAACGTATGCCCTAAGTAAAATTTAACACGTCACATCTTTATGCCATTGAAACCGTACCCTAGAAATACATCTGAAACCCAATACGGTAGTATTTGATATAAATTCGTATATAAACACTAAACGATGTATAAATCAACAGCTGCTGACTACAATGATACTCTTAAAATCTCATCGCAATGGAAGGAATGGGGGGGGATGGGAACCAATGTATCTTACGAGGGTATGTATTCAAAACGGATATATCATCATGTAAATCTGTTTGGGTAGTTATAATATTTGAATTGTATGATAATAAATTTTTAATATTATAATTCCTGCTTGACTCGCTGTTGTACGAGGGTGGTCTGAAAAGTTTCCGACCCCAGATTTTTGAGAAATCTTCAGAAAATTTTCAGAAAACATGTCGAGAAATGGCGAAATGTCGGAAACTTTTCAGACCACCCATGTATTGTTGAATTGGTATACTTGAGATACTTTGTTGCAATGCCAATGAAACGAAAATCCAGTCACCTAGACAACAAATGATTCCTTACTTGTTTGGATGGCGAATATGTATTAAAAGGTGCGGTATAAAAAACTCCTCACAGTAAGGCATAAATAAGAAAGGATTCAGTATTGGATAGAGAAAGATGCAGAGCGAAAGTTTCCGGTGAAAATGAGGTTTTAATGTTAAGAACTGGTGTGATTTCAGCGATAGGCATGTGAGGTTTGTTTATGGAAACCATCGCATCCCTAAATAATAGAAAGCTTTGCGCCAAATGATAAAGCTCTTCACACTCTGAGGGCTTCGTACACCCCTGGTTGAGTGCCTCAGCTATCGATGCTGAGTGAGCCAAGAACTTATATGAACGCCAAGTTTATCACATTATTTGCTTCTGTAGATCATTAAAATCTATCCTTAGGTACAGAAAGGCCGGAAAGATAGGCTAAAATATCTCTAAAGAAATAGAATGATTCAACTAAACTCTTTACTCTATCCTAAATGCTTCCGGATCATTTTGACCTTTCCGCTATGAGAAAACATAAATATTTGTCTTACACGGTTCCTACGCAAGGGAATAATCTTTGTGTACAAAGGATAGCTGGAGAGAGTAAGTGGTGATAGGTGAAAGGAAGATGAATGAGGTTTTTGATGTTATTTCTGGCATACATAAAAAACGTACACGTGGCATCTTTGTAAGCGCCTCGGGCAATTTAACCTCCGTCGTATCAATAAATTTAAATAATTTAAATTTACTAATTCAATAAATGAATTCTATTCTTCTATAGAAACTCATGCAATCGTTAGGGCTAAAGATGCATGGTCATTATATAAATTTGACGATTTATTACGTTTAGAAAAACGAAAATTAGCAATCTAATCTCGCTGAAATTGCTTTTTCTCAGTCAAACATTCTTACACTTACGAATTAATGTAACTCTTTCAAATTACGTAACTCAGTCCGATACAAGTATAAGGCGACTTCTATAATTTTTAGTCTTATCTATCGTTCTTTAGGTACTTGTGTATAAGTCGACCAAGGTGTTTCCATAATTGTCAAATACAGCTAAGCTGATTCTAGCATATTAAATTTTTATTTGTTGGTTGCATATTTGGAAATCATTAGGGCTAAAAAGCTATTATTTGTATTTAAAAACTGTGTCAAATTTTTATTAGCTCTAGTTTCGCATAAATTAGAATGTGCATTACTATGAAAATTTTCTAACAAATCTTCTTATAAAGGTGCCAGAATCGAAGTAATGGTATTTCGCTCTTATGATAGAATTATCCATGTAATGTACCACGTTGTGTCCCCAAGGCACTAACTTTATTCCGTCAGTAAAACTTTGAACTTCAGTCACCATTTTTTTGTTTCTCGTTTTATGAATTGCGGTAGTAACCAACTTTATAGCAATCAGTATTTATTTCAAATATTTTATAGATTACTTTGTTTGTTTGTCTCAAATAACTTAATGGTTACTTACTACGAATTTTTATTTTTCATTTAAGTCGGTGTCTAATCCGTATGTTTGAAAGTGTTTATCTAAGAATAGAATTATATACGGGTACATATCTCGAATGAAATAAAACACTCCAATCAAAACTATCTCGACTTTCTCTTTAAGCCCTCAACGGCCCTTCCACACTTTTTTACCCTTTGTAAATTATATCCAATTTCCATCCTCATCTCGATTTCTCACTCTTTCAGTTCTACGAAAAGACGTTGTCTTAATTAATTATGTATATCTTTTCTGGAAGACTGATCTTAAACCTTTATGATCACGATAATTCATTTCCGCGCAAAGCTGGAGCGATAGAATTCCGAGAAAAGGAGCCGAAAAAATAATTCAGAAGGGGAAGGCATTAGCTTTCTAAAATAAAGAAAGCGCAAGAGGTGACGGAAATAGAAATTACGAAGAATTCCTTTGATCCATCGCTATGGGACGCATCAAATGATTTTGTGCGAAGGAAGAAAAGCGGAAGAGAATGGCCACGAAGATGAAAAAGAAGGCTCCGGGATTTTTTATAAGGCCAAAGAATCTTCTAAGTCATCTCTCCTCTTCTCAAAGGCGATTTAACGTTCTGAGGGTTCATTCAATGGAGGATATACGATTCTGTGGCGAAGGCGACCTTCGTTTTTCCTCACTGCGTTGATTTTCGTTCAGCCTTATCTCGTCATCCCATTTGCGGGGGCGCTATTTACCGCCCGAATCACGAGTGGATTTTACAAAGCGTCCGAGGCGTCAGTCGCGTCATTTTCGTCACCATCTACGGCTGTCTTTTGTAGTACTTCCCCAATTTTGACGACGCACTATTACGTACGAGCGTTTTCTGGAATGGCCACTATACCTTTACTCGTCGTACTGAAGTTAAAGGCAGCCATCATGCCCATTACGGCTTACACGTGGGTCTCTGCCGTTACCCAATCGTTTATGATTTAATTATTTTCATTATTGCCCGTGGTTTAGCACGCCGTGCATTAGTAAAGGGAAAAGTAGGAGGAAAACGTGACCGAATCCTGCAGCGATCTCATTTTCGCCGATATTAGTCTGTTTCCACAGCTATGAATTCCGTGAAAAGGCGGCGTCATGAAAATGTATAAGCACGTGGAAAACTGTTTTTTCGATTTTATGCGTTTATCTAAAGGTAGCATGCATTCGTTGAAATTTTGCATAGTTAATACGTAATTTTGGAAATCTTTCCTATAATGAGTGTTTGTTAACATTCAATGAAAGCATTTCTTGGATATACTACTACGGGTTGATAATCATACGGCTTAACTGTGCTACACGTGTGTAAAGTTTGCTTTATATGCACAATTAAAGAGTTAGGGTGTTTTCTAATGTCATGACATACACGAGTCCACTTTTTAAATAGGTTTGACGGATTGGTTTCATTTATTGGGTGTCTCATTTTTTCCATGGTTCCAGTAATCCTCATGGTTGATTAATGTCACTTCCGAATAGTTAATATCCACCTCCGATGACGGCGATTCTTACATCTAATTAATATTATTTCAATTAACTTCCATGGGAATTGTATTTATGTACATTATGTTTTAGTACTGCTTCTGGTTTCTCATTCACTTCCTCATTCACAATCATTCTTTCACGAACATGATATGCTTCCTTTAAAGGTACCATTTAGAGTATAACTTTTTTCGGAGTATCAACGTAGGGAAGTTCTTCCCTTCCTCTCCCCTTCTTGTGGGTGGTTTTCTGAAGGATTTCATTATTTTTTACATAAGTTCAGGCTTAGGTATTTTCTATGCCCGTATAATAGTTTTCTTCTACATTTCTAAGCTTATAGAAGCTGTCACTGACTATTAAACCTCTAAAAACGCAGAATAAGACGTAACAAGAGAATTTATAAGCCTCGATATTTCCCCAGTAAAGACGGTTTAGCATAGTAGCTGAGAGATTGCATGAAACTGGAAACTTCTTCTGTATTAGATCTATCCTTGCATTTATTAAACAATATAAATTTATTTTTTAATAATTTTTTCTTAAAAGGAGAGAATTTTTCCGTTACACTTGATGCTTTATATTTGCAGTTATTGGAATCAATATTTACGTCTAACAACCTTTTTAATTTTCATATAATCTACGACCTCGTGTATGAGCATTCAGTTTAGGCTGATTTCTTTCGAAAGATCTTTCGTTATTTAATATGCCATCATAGTACGGGGTTAATTTTTCCTTCTCGATTCCATATTTCTCTAGAAAGCGGTCTGAACTCCGAACTTGGACCCCTACTTTAAGCCTCCAACTTTAATCCCTGTTGTTTCTTACTTCTCTTGTTCACTTAAGTGGTCCGCTGAGTGCTTTTCATTCCAAAAACTTGCTTTCATCGTCATTAATTTGGGTTTTAATAACAGTAAGGACTTGACTCGTAAGTCAGTTGGGAGTCTTAGAGCTATTTCCGACGAGGCATATGTTACGGCAAGTGTTCCACAGGGTAAAGTTCTTGAGCCCCTCATTCAGATCGATGACCTACTGTTAAGGATTCGTTATCAAGTAATCCTTCAAAATCACAATTATCAGATATGCAAAATTCTTCAAAATCCAAAATATATATTGTAAGGTACATCTTTTATTGATTGGAATAACCACCATTTCCTAATAAAGCTAAACTGAGTTAGGTATTGATTTGCGAATCATATGATCGGAAATCCCTTCGTAAAACGTCACCAAGTTGGTGCATGAAAGAAGTGAATAAAATACTCTACTGCAGATAAATATTTGAACCTAAAAAATTGAAAAGTAATACAAATTATGGAAATGAAATCTAACTTAGCACATTAAGTTGTGCGACTAGACCCGAAGTTGTACAAGAATTGAAAAATTGTGACTTGACTGGGACTCGAACCCAGGTCTCCCACTTGGGTTGGAGACCCAATCAAGTCACAATTGTCACTTCTTGTACAACTTCGAAAAGGAATATTAAAGGAGGCTGTCATATATTTTCTATAAAATGTAGAAAATGGCACAATAGTATATATACCAAGGCACTTGGAGAGGATACTGTCGCTTGATATCTTCTCGGATCTTAATTTATAAAGCGCCATCCTTTTTTCTGGTGACTTTCAAAGAAGACGACAAAGTTGGAAATTCTATTTGAGACACAAACCTTTCCTATCCTCTTTGCTAACACTTGATGGCATTTACGCTTCGGATCACCCGTCTCATTTCGTTAGAGCTAAGAAATGTCTCATTTCTCTTTTCCTCCAAGCCCCATTATCCCATCAACGCCGATCCTACTGCTTCTCACCTCTTCTCCAAGCCATAATCCCTCTTTTAGAAACAAGTATATCCTTCTGGGAGAAGCGGATCTTCCCCACCGCATTTTCTCCTCTTTCGCCTCCCCGCAGAAGTGGCCATCTACGCGCTGTTTCTTGCTCCGGAGTATCGCATTCCAGCAGTGTATTGTTTTATCCCATCAGTCTCTTAATTTCGGATGCTTTTGAAAAGTGTAAGTTCAAGACAATGAATCAATTCGCCTGTGAGCCACGCGCACGGGTGCAAGATGTGGTTCAGTATCACGAAGTAATCAATTCCCCGGCGTATGAATTTTCACTCGTCCAGTCAGGCTTTGTCGAATTATGTTTAGTATTCTTAGATGTTCATGAATCGAATAACAACAATAATAAGGGAAACATTCTAAACCTTTCGTGGTGATCAGTTTACACAGAAGATTTTTACGTAGATGAAACAAAGTTTCAAAGGGAACGAAGACGTATCTTCTTAAAGTAAATAATAATGTTCTACTCAAATATCAGCGTTTTTATTAAAATATTGTAGAAACTAAATTAATGAATAACGAGGATGTTAAAATTAAAGTTAAATGACAGAATTTTAGAACTTAACAAAATGTTTATTACGTTGAAGATGAATATAGAAATAAAGGTCTTTATTATATTTGCCACCAATTAAAATTTTTTGTTATTAATAAACCTATCATTACCAAGCCAATGTGTTTTTTATTAATTTTCAGTGAGTATGTAATGCTGTCATTTCTGAAGGCTAGAGTATTTCAGGATGTAAATTAGTATTTTTATACGAACCGAAAAAATTACAAAACTATCCGAAAAATAAAATCGTGTAAAAACATAAAAGTATGAGTATTCAATGGGAAAATGACTAATTAAATATAAAAGAAGTTAATAATACTGATTAGGACACATAAAAACCTTCAAAAGTTTGTTAATGATGATAAAAAGAAAGGTATAGCAATAAATATGCCTAGAAAATATTAATAATGAGATATGGAAATATTTCAGGACAACTAAAAAAAATGTTGGTCGATGCAATGTGAAAAGACTATGATTATAGTGTAGAAAAGATTATCAACATCAGTGCTGAAGTAGATACGATGAGATGTTGAAGGAGAAATTCTAATTGAGTGACTGATTCTATATAAGACGAGAAAGGCATAATTTCTTGAAAGACCAGGTGGAAATAGAATATTTAAATGAGGAGGAAGAAGGTTCCAAAACTTAATGAAAGTTTTTACAAAGAATTTGTGAAACATTTCTGCTACATTCCATTCAATTGATTAAGTAATTGATTCTTGCTTATATTAATAATTTAAGAATCGTTTCACTTCGATTGGATTCTGAAAGAAAGGAAGAGGATTTTGGAACCTTTGATAATTTCTCAAAGTGACACTCGTTATTGCTAAGATTTAATGAAGTGAAATAAAATTTTTCGATGATAGAGGAATAAAATCACAACCTGCTGGTTTAAACCAAAACAGTTGATTTTGGTAAATATGGTTATTAAAAAAACAATAATTCTAGCGTAAAGTATTGTGAATTTAAGCGTAGTTAATCGATTTAAAGTTGAATATCATATCATTTAAGCGAAGATTGGTGGTTCTTCATATCAGGAATATTTTGGTGCAGGTCTTGCAAGAGCTTGCCTAAATTGATCGAAACTTAGGGATGTGATTAAAAAGTAGGTCGAGTCGTTCATTTATGACACCCAACGTAAATGGAAATTTACTTAAACCTTTAAATACGTTCTCATTCTCGAGAGTAGTATTTTAATGATCCCCGTGTTTCCTCATTAGGGTAGATAACCCCACCAAGGAAAGTACCACGAAATTATTTGCCCCTATTCATTAATTTAGAACGCTCTATCGCAAAACGTGGCCTCTAACGCTGTTCCGAAAAAAATAATAACAGAAGTTTCTAGTTCTTTCCGCCTTCCTTTCCACGCGCTGCGATTCTCATTACCTCTACGACACCCACGTTTCTCTTTTTTTCCGCCCTGAGGCTCTCGCTTTTACACTTCTTCCGTTTTTTCCTTTCACTTTCACGCGGGCCTTCTCACACTCTCCCTTTCCACCGTCTTTTTTCTCCGCAACTAGAGAGAGCCCACGAATATTTCAGCTTACGAATAAGTTCATTTTATCCTTTACGTTTTCAGACGCTTTCCGTGCACCACGAGAATTTAATGGTATCGTTTTGTAGTCCCGACCGAATCCCATACGGTGCACTTTTGGACTTTTACAAATTATTCATTCTGAATAACTTTTAGCTGGAGGTAATTTTGGTTTTATATCTCTAGGAAATATGTTTTGGTTAAAATGAATGTTGGCCAAGTGATGCCTCATATTTTATAATTGCTATTATTACCTACGATATAAAATACTGCGCGTACGTATGATTTAAATAAGTGCCAACAATCCCATATATAATCTTCACTGACTGACGGATGGCGCGTGACTTCACATTTTTCGAATGGCACGTATCATATTTCAAAACAATAAATAAGTTTTTTTACTATAGTGTCATATAATGTTTTCGTTAAAATCAGAAACATTAATTCATATTAAACTTCATACATTGTTTATAAATTTTTGGCTATTTTTCTTATAATTATCCTATTTTAATAGGATTTTCAATACGTTATAAAATCCGGAAAATTAAGAATAGACATTCGTCCTGAAAAGCTGACTGATTAGCGACATTTTCGGGCTGATTATTTTATTAATAGCAGCTGTAATGTACGATAGCTCATTTGAAGTGATATCCTTTTTTCACTTAATAAACGCCTTGTTAAAGCATGTTACAATATTTACACTTTTTTAGGTCTGTACCTCTAGTAGTAACCACTTTCTCTATTTACTTCAGGCTAATTTTTAAATTCTTATAACATGAATAATCTAGCTCTTTATCATTTTGGAATAAATAATAGCTATCATAAGTTTTAGCCAAAGAAATCGAATTAACAAATTCATATCTTTAGCAGTTATATAGATGTTTACTGACATGAGTTCTACGTTTCATTTAAATTGATTTAATAAACGTCGTAGAGATGATTTAATTTACTGCGGAGTTTTCAATAGCAAATCTTTGTGCGTAAGTTATCATAATTTTTACTGAGTATTAAAATATTGTCCAATTTTCAAAAAAGTTTTTAATTAAACGGAAAAAGAAGCTAAGGTAGAATCAAGTTTAAAGAGGCTTAACCAAAAACTAAATAGTAATATAACTGAAATCTCTACTTGAAATCTATTTCCCAATTAAGCATGAACATTCGATAAGCTGAAAATAAATAAGTCGCTAGTATTGTTCTTTAAAAAAGAATATTGAGTTTTTAATCCATTTCATCATTTTAATTTCCTTTTTTTTAAATCACTTGCTTAAGGCAGCAACACTAATGAATGGATTTAAATGGAGTCTATCTTAGAAGAGTTGAAAATTCTTCTTTTCCTATTATACTGCGAGTAGTACGAGCGATTTTGGAATTAATCAAAAATACCGATTTTTATTTGCATTTCCTTATCGAGGCCCTTAACCGGTGGTCGCTATCCTGGTCCCTCATTAATGGACGACTTAATTTTCAGTTGGGCGGTTAAATGATGAAAAGGAATTATTAAGGGATAATGAAGTTAACGTAACAATTAGGTAAGAATTCAATGGCTGCTTTATGTAAATTAAATTAATCAATAAATATTATTATATTACATTTATTAAAATTGTATGAGCGCAAAATTAATTCATTGAGACGGTAAGGAAAGTATATTAAAGAAATTACTATTCTACTTAGATAACAAAAGGACCACTGATTCAAACGCCTCCAAATCACCATTGAAATGTAATCCATGCCCATTAAGAAAGTTACTCTACATTTGGAGTATTGAAATATAGAATATGGCGTCTTTATCTTAGGTGAAATATATTCTATAAAGTCTCCTCTTCAATTTAACCCATTGTTAACATAAAATGAATAATATTAATTAGTACTAAAAAGGGATATCTCAAATTAGTGAATAATGAGATGAATTTAGTCATGGATTTAAGAAAACCTAAGTGGTGCTTAGGAAAATTAATCCTGAAAAACCTGCACAATTCTGCAGAGAGAGTTGATTAAGTGATGGTAAAACAGAACATACTTATCATAATTATAGTGAGACATTGTAGAAATAACAAGCACTCAAATAATATACACTCTCTATCAAATGCATAATGGATAATATAAATCTTTATAAGAATACATGTTCATATTCGGATGAAGCAAAGAACCTTTTAGCCCTAATTAGTATAAAAGCAAAATGAAATATAACCCACCTCTCCATTTTGTATGACGTTATTTTTACGGTGAAGAGTTTATTTACTTCATCTAGAAATCGCAGTAACTAGTCTTTCCGTTGAGAAAAGTACCGTATAACAAACACATAGAGGGATCATCCTCCGATTTTACCCTTCCATAGTCAAGGCCAACATAGTAAATTCTACCTTCCATAATCATCTATTTTAGTACACCTCTATCATCCTTATACCATTATTACCCCTTCAGTGTCTCTTATAATACTACATTCGCTTCCTTCGCGATATTTTTTTTTGTTCCCCCGGATTTTTCCATACCCGAGGGCCATTACGCCGGTATCTTCATTCAGGAAAAAATTGAATTGGGACCGAAGCTTTCATCTCCAATCCGAAGCCTTTCTCATCTGCACCAACCCGAAACAGAAGCTCAGATAATCGGATTCGTTTAATGTACATTTCTTTTTCTTCCCAGTCGATTGTGCGACTTCCGCTTTACCTTTTTCGAGTTTTCTTCCTAATGAGAGTAAAGGGAAAAAGATATTTTCGACTTTCTCTTTCCAATGGAGAGTTTGTGATGGTAAAAATTGAGATACTGAATAGATTTCAGTTCAGAAAGCTTTTCCAAATCATAGGTAGAATTTACTTAAAACTTTTTCTAAGCAGTGTTTAAGCGGAAAGTGTTTGATTTTTATTACTCGTTGTTTACAGTTCGTCATTATTAATCTCAGGGGATAATATAAGCCATCTGGTCGGTTATTTGCTCTTAATACTCAAACGTTGCTAACAGAACTATGCTTTCGGGGCAGCATTACACTTTAATTTTTGTTTTCAATTTAATGGACTTAGTTTTTTACTCTAAGAACGGACATTTTTTAAATGGTGGTCCACATTTACATTCTTACTTGTTCATTTAGAGCATGTGATAGGGTTATACCTTCAATTCTGATTTTCTGGCTGGAACTCGTTCATTATCTGGGAGAAACAACTATTGAATCCATTAGTCTTTTGGAACCTAATTTCAGGAATTTTCGACTAACATTAAATCAACATTTTCTATTTAGTAGAATTTATCATTTCATTTTTTATCCTCTGTTGATATTCATCATGTAATTCATCTCTCACTTTTAATATGGAAGTTATAAGTCATTCGTACATATTTCGAACTCTTTAAGACTTTTAACGTCATCATCCAGAGCCATCAGAAGACAGGATGACCTTTTCTGTCTAGGCTATCACCCTTTCATTTCAATGATAACTTAAATAGGCATGAATCCCCCTTCTAATTATTATTTCTCTTTTCTTCACGATAGCTCTAGATTGTGACATGCCGATATTTTGAGCGGGTTTTACTTTTATATTTCATTTATTCTGGTAAGCTCTTTCAAAGTCTTTGCTGCCTCACCAATTAATTTTCTTCAAATTCAACAGATTTACGAGTAACTTTATGCTAATCCATAACGAAATAACAAAAAAAGAGGAAGAACTTTTCCAAAGGAAACTAATTCCTATTTTTATTAAAACTTTTGCACAAACCACAAGAGATTTCTTCAAATTAATTTTCTTTGTTTCCATAGCCTCTCTAATCACCAATTCAAGAGACGATTTTCCGGCTTTCAAAGTCTTGATTCTTCTTATACATTAATTACTTCTGCAATTTTTTCATCGTCCCTTATGTAATTTCTTTTTCTGAGTACTACTTTTTTCCATGTTAGTAGGTGGCATCATGCCTAATCTTTCCTTATTTTCAAGTTCTTTCCATTAATTCTTCAACTAATTCTCTCAGTCACGTTTCATACTTATCGTTTTACCCCCATGTTCTACCTATTTTGCCTTGATTACCCTATCTCATTCAGGAACATTTGCTTTCTGATCCACGGAGTCTTAATCTCCTAATCCAATTTTCCTCGATCAGTTCCATAATGACTGCAGTGCCATCCCATGCTTTCGTCCATTCAGCGTCTTTGAGATAGCAAATGTCCTCCAGATTTGCGAAAGCAGTCTCCAAGTTTCTTTTTAATGAATCCCCTTTCTGCCTCAGAGCTTTTAATTCCCGGTTTCTAGCCGCTCTCTTCCTTTGTTTTGCCTTCTTATATTTCCTCGTTAAATTTCTTATCTGTGGGTTGTGGTCAGAAAGTTGCGCTAAATGTGGCCTTTTTAAATTAATTTTTATCTTGTATTTGCACTTCATTCCCGAATCCGTGTCTGAAATGATGTAATTCGGCATGTGTTTGGGTTTGCTGTTTCGATCGATCATTGGCATGAAAAAGAAGAATTCCACACTGTTGATATTCTTTGGGCATTATTTATTCTTAATTTTGCACTTTTCCTTGAAAAAAAAATTCAGGCGATGATGTGTGCATAGGAAATGTTATAGTTAGATGTATATTTTGCCACAAAATTTACTTAGTCATTTATTTTTGGAATTATAATTATATATAAAATAACTTAATTATTCCATTACATCGTTCTTACTACAATACTAATGCAAGAATTTGGACATAAACTTTGCGTAACTGTTTATGGTATCGTTGGCGTATTTAGTTTTGAATTGAGACTTGATATTTCTTGGTTTAAATATGATAAACGCCGATTTGATAGAATTGAGATTTCCCTAAATACAAAATTAACGACTGATATGACTAAACTTGACTCCTCTCCTATCCTTCCCCTACCAATAAAACTTAACAGATGTGTATAAAATCATATAGATTCAGTTCGTAGAGTACCTGATTATGACCATCACGGCCGAGACCAGTCATTGTAGATGTTTACATTGTAAATGTAAAACGTTGACCTGTTGAAAATTCGAAATCGTTTTTGTGTATTCTTGCAAATTTAATTAATTACTTTAAAAGCTTCGCCTCGTTTCCTCAATACCCGTCATTTGTCAGAATATGATCTACTATGCCTGATACGTCACATATCAATTTTATAATAATAAGGTAAACAAACTTCCTTCTTCTGCGGTAATTGACGTTTTCCTCTGTCTTTGCATAATACAATTCAACTTGAAAATCTCTTTTTAGTAATTTATAATGTTCTCTCACAAGTTATTTTCATCACTCTAACGATGTCTAATTGATTCGTAATGTAATCTAAAACTCGGCATATATTTTTCATTAACCTCCAAAAATGTTCCTATTTAATAATTCGGCTGAAGTTATGCTGAGCACGACAAGGAAATTTCTCGGGAAGTTCCCTTGTCATTCTTAATATTTCATTTGTTCTTTAATTTAACTCATTGGATTACTTTTTATATCATCACGCTTGAATTAATTTGAGAGTTTTCATTACGGTCATACGGTCATTAAGAGTTTATCTTTCTTTCCTCTGTTAGTATTAATTCCAAGCTTTGAAAGGTCTCAATGAGCTTAATCGTTCTATTTTCACGTGGTTTTCTCTCTTTCTTTTAGTAGCGAAATTAATTAGGGAACACCTTTCATTACTTAAATCTCATTTCATGATTTGATTTCCACAAAATTACCAAGATTTTTTATAGATTAAAAAAAATTAACATTAATTTCTTTCGAATGAAAATAGATTTGCTAAATATCACCACCTCTGAGGATTTGCTTTCACTTAAAACCTATCTACTCAAAACAGTATTGTATCGAGTAAATTTAACACCAAGTAGCAATATGATATACTAATTACTTCTCATGAATTTGTTGTTTAACTGAATCGTTACTTTTTCAAAAGTATATTATAATCTAAATAATATAATGAATATTTATTATGTAAAAAATACAATGTAAGTTACATAATGGTGATAAATAATTTTATTTAGTTATTTTATTCAGGCCAACGCCTTAGCTCTTAATCATACAATTTATAGACATTGCAAAAGAAACTCTCACATATATGACGAGTTGTTAACATCCGATATGTTTCTATCGCAAAGTGTGGGTCGAAATATAAATCTTAAATCTACACAAATTACGAAATTAAAACAGAAATATCGCGTGTTAATTCGTGTCTCAATGATTTGGAAGTGAAAAATAAAATAAAATTCTAAGTATACATTAATTTTAATGTCTGAGCCGGAAGGAAATATATTCTCTATTTATTTCTCCGCATCGTCGAAACCGAGAAACTTGTGATGGAATTTTAAAGCTGCTTAACAGGAACCCAGTTGAAGAGCTTTAACGTCTCAAAAATTAACGGCCTTCTTTTAAAATAAATCATTACTCAAAGATCGTATTCATCTTATGGAAGTTTATTATACTTAATCTTCAAAATACATATTATATTTTTTCGTTATTTGCATAAAATAAAAGCTATAAATATATTCTCGTACTATTTAATCAAATGCGAATTATTATGAAAGCTACATATCGTGTAAATGTAACTGCTCGGTTGAAAACAATTGCTGTAAATATTGTAACTAAATTTTTCCACTATTTTTTGCGCTTATGTATGTTTTTATATCTTCTCCTGATTATAAATACTTAAAAATTACTTACAGACTAATTCTAATTGGTGAAAAGATGGAGAGGAGAGGCAACTTAGATGGAAGGGTGTCATTCGATGACAAGTTTATCTGCAAAAAACTATATGCCTAACCTTACAATGTTAATAGCGTAAATTCTTCGCAGAAAAAATCTCTCTCGAATATTAGGGATGTTTTTATATTGCTGGATTTTCTCCCAGACCGAGTCTTATAAATCCTCAGTATTTAACCGAAAAGCCCTCCACTATTAAAAGAATTTTCTCCGTATTTTCTGTGCCTTACTCTTCCGAAATACTATATAAAATTGCTTTGGACCTAATGGATGAGGGTGCCGTAATAAAACTTTCTCTAATCTGATCTCTCTATATATCATAACGTTATCGAGATAGACGAAAACGTTGTTTGTATTTTGGGCTCATATATATTTAAGATATATGCTCTAATATTTTGTTACCCTTTCATATTTCCTCCACCTTGGCATTAACAACACTGATATCGTTGCAGCTTGGTGCAGAGTGTTTAATCCATTATAAAAGGAAAAAAGTTAAATGATTTTTTGACTATATATTGTTAGTATTTGCCAACATACGAAAATAATTTTTGAGAACAGTTAAGAGCACTGCTATCATAACTTGTATTGATTGTGTGAGGATTAAAGAAAATACGTCAACGGAGATATTGATTCAATTTTGCATTGATAAGAGAACAAAATAGCTTGCGTTATTAATGCCAGTGGCTATTGCAGTTCTGTAATTGTCTGGTTACAAAACTTATTTCCAACGGACGAAAATTGTATCCTTTCAATGCTAAGACTCTTCGTAAAGTTCCTTTGAAGAAGTATTTGAGAAATATAGTATTACTTGCGAAAAGGATAAGATATAGCTTAATATCAATTAATTCATTATAAAACAGCAGGAGGGAGATGAACTGGTTATGTAAATAAAGTAATAAAAAATAACAGTGTACGATAACAGGGGATATGAGTTTTCCATCCGCCTCTGCATGAAGATTTCTTATTACAGTTGAATTTATTTAGCAATTCAGTTGTCCTAAGAAATTCTATCTATAATCATCCCAATCTATTCCCTTCATCCATCTTGCTCTGAAATATCTCCATGTCTTATCACGTCTCTGATCGTGTCATTGCAACATACAACTTTAAGTGAAAGAAGAGTCTGATTTAGAAACACTACGTGATCGTTTGTCTTTGCGAATTATTTATTGATAATGTAACCAGTTGCCTCACGGAAGCGGTGTAGCCCATCAGACGCTAACGGTGCCTTTGATGTTGGGGGCGCGGGTGAGTAACATCCACCACGTGCATTTGGTTGAGTTAGAATCCCGCGAGTGGGAATTCTCTAGGATGCCTGGGAGATTTGAAAGCCCCTGTTAACAGGACCGGAAGGAAGGGCCGAGCAAGCTGGATGGTCAATAGGAGGATTAGTGAAGAATCTGCAGGTGTCTGATCGGGGTGTGTCGAAGAGATAGAGAGACAGAGTCCATAGTGTAATACTTGAGAATAAATGAGTTATTTGGGATATTTAGCTCTTCTGATCCTGCACTCTAGGCATGAACCCATTCCCATGAGGTTCTCAGCTCTCAAATCCCAATAGCTCAGGTGGTGGCAGCGTTTGCGTTACCAATAGAGACCGCACCGGATGGCATTCTTAAGGGTGGCTCGTGTACGTCGCTGCAATGCAGCAAATGCTCCAATCACAGCAAATTGCTTCCTCTTTAAAAATTTCTAATACATTCTTATCATTACTTTCTAATGGGCTGAAATTCCTAATGTATTCTCCTGGAAAAATGTATAAGCACGGCTTGAACAACAACCTTGGTCGGGGCACGGGTTGTTTACATCCACGAAATTAGATAAAATATTCATCTATTTTTAGAAAAATACTTGCTCGAAAACAGTTCGAACTGAAAATGATATTCCACGACCAAAATAAAAATCTTTATTCAATTTATCTTCTTCTCGATTTTATGGGACCACTATTTCTAATTTAATTTGTTAAAAGAAGCGAAGCCTACATGAACTGAAAACGAACTTTCCATGAATTTCATATCGGAGTATTATCCATATATTGGAATAAAGTCGGACCCAAGAAGCTTTTGTAAAAGCATAAAAGCAATGATGAATTTTGCTTGTTTATTATGAGTCCTAGGATTTCATACTTCTGTCTTATCGAGAAGTGCATCTATCTATTTTTAATATAAGTTTATTGATGTATTTCTTGAGGGTGGTTACAGACATTGAAGATACAAGTATATACACGATGGTTATTTTTATATTAGATGAGCACATGAATGATCATTGGTAATATCATGTGTATTTCATAATACTTCGAAACGAATTCATTGTAGTTTTAATATTTTGGAGAATATTTTAGAATATTATTACTACATTAATAGTATGAAATAATTTCACAACACTAGTAATCGCGCCATGGTACGTATAGGCATGATAAATGCCTCATCACATGATGCTTCAGTACATGATCATTCCACCTCATGAATTACCGCAAAATCACGTTTTTCAAACTCTCTTTCTTAAACTAAAGATAGGACGAAAAAAGAAGGTAATTTAAATTTAGTTAAATCCTGATGCTAAATTACAGCGCAACTCGAAGTTATTTCCGATTTCTTTACGTCAAACTCTACCGGATACGGAAGTCCACGACAGCGGATATGTTATTGCGAAAGCCATTTTAAATCTCGATTACGCAAGGGGGGAAGACAAGGGAAAGGAATGCCATTCCGTGACCGGATTAGCCGCGGTACACATGTGTAGCTGCCCTAAGCGCGGGTCCCACGCGTACTGGCGAAGAGGAGCAGCTCACCTTGACTACTCACTCCACATCCAGCCTCTCAGAGCGTATATTCGAGGAGAGAAATCACACGCGCAACCACATGCGATCGCCGGAAGAGAGGGACTGTAAACCTCACGGCTCTCTCTGCGACAAGGCACCGGATTCTGTGGATACAGTGGAAAAGTGAATGCTCAACTCGCGCAGCGGAAGGCTTGTGAGCGACTACGAGGGAATCCAGATAAGGCGATTTCGGTATTTCGATTTCTATTTATTTCATGGTCACCTTCCCTAGAGTGGTGTATTTGTTATAGAAGGAGGTGGTTAAAGAAACTAGTACTTCTCACGGGAGTTTGAGGTAAAGATGGGCTTGGGAAAGTCAATTTTTCAATAATTCTTTCCCTGAAATAAATTATTACGAGCTGGTTTTAACGATGAAACGAGAGCTTTCTAAAGCTAGGTTCGAAGATTGGAATCTTGCATGATAATGAAAGTATTATGTTTATTTGTTGTAAATATCATCATCACCAGTTTAAAATTCGAAGTCGGTTGAAGTCTTTAGAAGAAGTTTAATTCTCTTTGTATTGAAATCTCATTACCACATTACCCACAGGTACTTAAAAATGTCACTGTTTTATCCTTACTTTACTTTTCTTCTTAGTCCCTTCGCATCTCAAGATGCTTACTGAGAGTTTGAAATATTTTAAGCTTCTTTCAGTCTAAAGGCCCGCCCTGGTCTAATTCATTGATCTATTTTTATCTATGTTTACATTCCTGCACAGGTGTTGCGTTTCTGTACATTTTTTTCGGGTTCCTTGCCTACAGCGTTCCATTCCTCATTGCGTCGTGTAGAGTCATTAGATTATTGCGACGTTAACACTACCCATAAGTCATGAAAACCTATAGTGAAAAACAGAGTGGAGTGGTTTTTATAGTTACTTGGTGATTCGTCTTATCATGAAGGATGTTTTATTTACAATAATTAGATTCCTATCACTACAGTTTTAAAGTGCCCAGGAGTGCATGCTAATTATTTCATTCATTAGTCAATCGATCATTGTGATTCCATTAACATTTGAAAATAACACTTTTCCTTAATGGAGTACCATCACATTTCGCGAACGAATTTTTATAGTGAATCGTACGTACATACATTTAAAGTGTAATCAACCTACAGTCTGTTCTCACATCAAAGATCTATGTTAATTATATGTGGGTGTATTTAGGTGGAGATTCTGAGAAGTGTATTTTGGTATCACATCTCCTTGGTTTCCTTAATTTCTAAGGCGAATGGAAGCAGCGGTAACGCGCAGTTGTAGAGTCGAAAATTAGCGTTTAAATATTAAGCATCCTCAATTAGTGTAAGATTTCGCGGCACAGAGAGTTTTGATAGTTGAATGAATGTATGCACAACAGTAACGGAGAGATATTGTTTGTTGAAATACCAGTGATCAAAGTTATGTATCGGTAACTTTTGATCCCAGAAAGCCCCAAAACACTATCCAAAGCGACGAAGGTTGTAAAATGGCAAAGGCGGAGGTAACCTACCATAAGAATTCGAATATCAATGGAATGATCGAAGTTCCAGAACGCAACGCAACTGACTGTGTGGATCCATAAATGGTCTATGGAGGAAAACGTGGCGAGTGAAAGACAAATGATTCCATTTCGAGAAATAGACGTGACGTTCATTCATAAACTTTTAAAAAAGAACGATGAGTTTACTTCCTTCCCAGCGGATCAGCGAATAAGACACATATATTTAGGATGAATAGAGCCCATTATGAAATGAATACCCATTTTTTTCTTAAGTCTAAATCAACAAAATCGCCCGAGAGGTGAAATTCCTTGAAGTTATTGTTTGCCCAAGAATCTCTTTCAGTTAGTAATTGCCTTTCATATTTTAGAGGGGCATAAAATTTACACGGTATTGCTCTAACGTTCTGGAAACAGGTGAGTACTTTGGAAACACCCATTTCCCAGCTGAGACTCAGATAAAAAAGTTTCTAGTGAGCTTTACTCGAAAACAGAAGTCAACAAAGAAAATCTTTAGAAGTAACTATCAACTGATTTGATTATAAGTGTGAAAGTTTTCCGACTCAATAAAGATAGCAGGGAATTACTAGGTAGAAGTTGCGTTTTTCATTCGCAACATGAAATCTATTTGAATATATATTCTAATTGATAATAGTTCCAATATAAATTTATATTTCTTTATACTTCATGGATTTGATTGATGTACAATATCATGATGATGAATGAGCATCGCTATGAAATTATGGATACAAAATATGTCATACTCAGACATGCATGTATTACATTTAAGAAATTCTCTGAAGATTCGTTATCTGAAAATACCTGAACGCAGGCATCAAAATAAGGCCTAGCTCAAGATTTTTACCTTTTTTCATTAATTCCAATTTTTGGACAAATGTTATTACCATGATTCAAGTCCGCTAGTGCAATTTTCTTATAAAGTTAAATAACTTTTGCTATCTGTGCGTCTTAAGCGTTATCTGAATTGAATCCCGCATTAAGTTACAGCGGTAGTAGCTAGGTAGGCAAACTGGTTTTATTGTGTTAGATCTCTTTCAGGGAAAGTTTAGCTTATACTTTAAGACCTTGTACCAACGTAATGGAATATCTTCAACATTTCGCGCAAACTTTAGTATGAGACTAAAATGGAAAGGAAAATATTGAGCAAATAACTCAGTTACTTGGAAAACTGTTTATTTTTATGTATTATGGCGAGTGAAAAATGTTACAGTACCTATATCAATTTTAGAAATTGAAAATGATGATTTGATATTATTAGTTGTCCCATGAGAAAATTTACCACAAATGGTCACTGGGGTGCATGCATAAACCGGGAAACATTCTCTTTCAAACGATCAGCCATTTATATGTTTTGTTGGAGTGTGAAGGGAGAAAAGCCCCGGTCTTCGAAAATGGATGTTTAGAAGTAATATGTAGGAGGACTGCTTTTTAAACCATGAAAATAGGTCATTCTAAGGGATAGCCCGAAATGCATAGATAAATCTCTTTATAGTCCATCATTATGCCATCATACTCTAAAATACTCTAATTGGATATTGTGGTTAATATGTTATAGGCTACCACAAATATACCCTCTGTTCAGAGTGTGATACGATAAGACGTTTCTCCGCTATCTCTCCGGAACTGTAAAGGCTGTTAAGTCAGTCTATCTAATAGAATTGGATCCTCATTTCCTTTTACTCTTTGTAGAAATATTGAACACAATTCATAGGGGCCTCCGGGTACCAAAGTAATTCGCTCGTCTTAGGTGAAAGTGGTCCCGGGTTCGACTTCCAGTCGGGACTCACGTGCAAATAAGCTCAGCTGTCGAAGAAATTTTAAAATTACTTCTACTCCTACTATTCCTTCAATTAATCTATAAAAATGGGAACATATTGGAATTGAATTCCTCATTATTTTTCCATTATCTCCAGTTTCCATTATCTCCAGCTTCTCTTGCTTCATCACTGGTTTTCCATATAGTCACGAACTTCGCATCATTCTTTCTGACAATGTCGTGCTCCCATTCTTTCATCTTCCGTAAGACACGTGTCTAGCATTAATCGAAGGACTCTGACGCGTATTTCAACAATCATACATCTTTCAAACGTTGCAAATACCATGAAACTGTTCTTCTGAGGGTAGTTCTTCGAAAGGATCTTGTCTCTTTTAGGAAAATCTGTTAATGTTTTGTATATAACCTCCTGAGGGAACTGCCAAAACTCTGTTTCCTCAACAGAGGAAAGAACGATATTTATTTATACATTATGACTTCAGATAGACAACTAGCCAGCGGTCATTTAACCTGAAGCAGTCGTTTACGAACAAATGATGCCAAGCCAAACATCAACATCGGCTCAGATCGCTAACAGTGAATCCAATTCGATTGTTTATTACAGAAAATGATATACTTATGAGTATATGTAGTTTATATACTCATATGCGTAATTCTCTCCGATATTTTTTAATATTTTGGCCTATAGAATATCCTTAAATGCGCTCTTATTAGTTTGTTGCGCTATGATGAAATATGCTACGAAAGTATTCCGCTTTTTATGTTAAGGGGCTTCTTGAAAAAACTTAGTCTCTCTTATCTAAAATGAGATTTATTTAAGGGAGCATGCATTCAGCACAATGAAACAACAACGCATAAATTCCACTGGTTAAATACTTTAATATAGCGATCGATTTTAAACTACTAGATGTCATCTTCAGGTTAATAGTATGCCAACCATACCTCACTAAAACTGTTGTATCTATAATAGTATACTGCTAAACTGCATTGGTTTGAAACCGGTCGCCTTGTTTAAGTATTTCTCCCCTGTAACTCACGCTTAGTTATTTAATCACACTGCCCGGAATGGAGTTCCTCAGAGGCAAGTTTCGTCGATTGAATAGGTTTATTTTGTTGCGTTTTTGACGTCTTCTCCGAAAGTTAGGTGATGATGATTATATCGGGCGTTTGCGTCTTGAGGGATGAGAATCTTGATTGATTGACCTAAAAACATTTCTGAGCATTTAGGAGCTTAAAGAGATAAATTGATACAACCTCGTGATCCATTCTTAACATATCTTAACGACGGAACTATATTGTTCTATATTAAATTTTATACAGTTCGCAGTACATTAATATTCATCTTCGCCCCATATATGAATACCATAAACATGGAGTTGAATTAGTACCCATTAAAATATGTTATACATTTGTAATTTTTCAGAGAACAGAATGATTGTATGATATTTCTTAGGAGCAGTTTCTCTCATAGTTACCGCCGTAATTTATTCAAATTCGCGGAAATCAATTAGCTTGTTGAAGTAAATAAAGTCATAGTCTCCAAAATTAAGATAATGAACCCAAATATAGTTATCGAGCTAAGTTATCTATACTAATACTGAATTTTCCGAAAAAATCTATTCTAAAAAATCCATGGAATTAACTCATCTATGTATGTGCATACATTCCTTTGAAGAGGCCTTAGTCTAAAAAAGCAGAGAGGGAGTTTCACCTTTAAAACAAGAAAAAATATAAAAATTAATTAAACGTTTCATTACACTTCTCAATGGAGAAACCAAATTAAAATTTTTATCTTACGCCAAATATGCTGCATAAAACGTGGATTTAAAGAACACACTTGTTAATCACAGATTTTGGAAGTGCTACCAAGTGTTCTTTATGTTCCTAGAAGAATAAAAAGGATTCCATGAAGCCCAAATGTTTTAAATATTGAATAAACAAATTGTGTGCTGCGAGTAATCATTTATTCAATGATAGCTTAAACTTTCGCAAGGAACTCGTCGCAATTTTTCGTGGGTATATTCTATAAAACGAACTAAAATAAAGATAATAAAATAAATAAATCTTGATTTAACTGGATACGGATCCCAAGCCTGAAATTTGATTAAAAGGGAAATTGGTTTATTGTCTTACGAAAAGTCCGAAAGAGATTAAATATAAGATCCCAATTTTCCTCGTCCGACATCAATGAAATTAGAGTGGTCTATTTTCCCATTCCAATCCTCGGATTTCCTACCTACGTGGTCTACCAACTGCGTGCATTCATTAGAAGGCCAAATGCCATGGATTAGTAGGCTCCATATATTCATTTGAGCAACCCTCCACTCAAATAGCCGCTCCAGTGATTATTGGCTAAATTCTCACGCATCTGAGAGGGACCTACAATTCCAATTATGCCGCTGAAGGGATTGCCGAAACCTCGTTCTGCGTAGTATTTAAAAATAATGTTTGTTTTCATATTTTGCTTCAGAATTTTTATAATCCGCTTGATATTCAGGGCGGTCTTTAATTAAATTAGAAAGTGAACCGAAATAAAGGGAGATAGGAGGTCTTCGTACTTTTTTCATTTCGCTTTCATCGATTCGGATGAATGAATCTCATGAAGTTCAAGAGGAAAAAGGATTTATCACCTTTCTTCCAATAAATGATTCCTAAATGATAAAAATCATAATAAATTGTTGTTTTAATGAAATTTTGGTTATAGAACAAATAAAACATCATATACTATAGTTTATGATTTGTACTTTTAGAATTTACAGCTGTAATCATTAGGAACTTCTCAGATATGTTTGAAAGCATTAAAGAAGGAAATAATCAATAGGTCATTAAGAAGAAGCTCTCTAGAAACCAAATCACTGTTTTAAATGACCTTTTGTTATTTTGTATAGTTCATTTATGTTTTCTGCCATTCAAGAATTTAACTTCAATTCAAGAATTTAACCATATGATATATAAAATTATGCAAGTGAAAATATTACGTAACAAAAATAATACCACTGTTTACCTGAGTTAATACGTTTTTTGGGACTTCCAAGTGGATAGCGCTTTGGGCTTCAGCGAGAGCGGTCCCGAGTTCGATTCCCGGTGGGAACCCACGTGCGTAAAGGCATCAGCCGTCGAAGTATTTTTAACAGTACTACTAGCTACTTCGTTTTTCCTGTTAACCATGGATTTTTATCACATTTGATACCTACGCACATATCTATGATGCATGATTCTCTTACAAGACTTAAATATTTTAACAAGCAGTACTTCCAATATTAGTAACAAGATGAAAAGGTCTTCGAGAGGTCCTTCATATTAAATTGCGGACCGTTATAAATTCCGGTAACCAATCAGTGATAGCATGCTCTTTGCTTTAGTCTGCTGTTTTGCATTAGTAAATATCTGAAAGCATGAGAAGACAAAAATAGGGATGAAGTGAGAACTTCTTTTTAAAAAACGCAAATCACAACCGTAGGAGACCACAACGGATTCTATCCTCAAATTATACAACCCAAACACTGGAAAAATCCCCGAAAAACGTTTCGGCATGGGCTATGGATTCCATACGAAAGGTTATCAAGCGAACTAAAAATGCATGAAAAGATTCGTTTTGGGAGACGCTAGAGCGGTCAACGATCGCAACTTTGAACATCGCGCAGTTAACAGAGGTCGGAATGGGCAGGAAAGAAAGGGAAATAGGCGGATTAACCCGAAGAGAGCGTTGGCCACCGGTGCGGAAAGATCGTTGTAACGGAGTAAAGAGTACTCGGGGACGATCTGGCGAAAGTTAAATGCGGGATTCGGAATGCACGGAGGGGGAGGACGGAGGAAACTTTCCTTGTTTTTATTCGGCGGAAAAGGAGGAGCTATTTTGTGGACCCCAGATGAGGTGTGGGAGGAGTGGAAGTGGGTCAATGCGGGAAAAGCGACCCGAAGTAATGCAGTGCCATCTGGTATCTGCATCGAGCAGTCAGTCGCTCACCCACCACTTCGGTCGAATGTTTCTCAAAAATGAAATACGTAAACGTGCGACGGTCTGGACTCCACCCCTCTGTCTCCGCAAACCCATTCACCATCACATTTAAAAGAAAACGAAAAAGAGATGTGAATCTGCAAAGTTTCCAGTTTGTCCCCATGCACGGAATGCCACATCCCACCTTATCGACGATCCGTGCATAATCCTCGCGTCCCTTATCTATTTCCGATCTCGAAACTGCGCGGTATCTTTTCGTCTATTTTTTTTCGATTTTCGGGAGTGATCCAGTTCGACGCGAAAATGAAATACGGCTGCTTGGATCGGCCCACGCATGTTCGGCGGTTTTTTTTCTCTTCGAGATAAAAAAACAGCCCTGACTTCCAGATCTCTATTGTTCTGTTTTCGTCATGCAGAAGCGTCCTCTGGCGTCAATCGAGGGAGTGACCGATGTTGATGTTGCTAGCAGCGTCCTGCAGAGTGAGGGAATATGTGCCCGGGCTATGGTGGAACTTTTTTTCAGTTTTTTTTTATCGTTAATGTTTTTTTCCCGATCGATTGACTTACCTATGATGCAGATACTTGTTCAAGAGCAATGGCGCCCACACGTCATACTGGGATTGATTACCTACGCTCTACATGGACCTCAGCTGTGATTGCAAATAATAAAAGGAGTACAAATTGAAATATTATTAAAAACACCACCAGCCAACCACGAGCCTACGAGAAGATTTAAAAACATAATTCGCTATTAATGATTTAGTAAATAGGTTTGTTGTGAGCTACCCGTGATCTCACCAGCCTTCGGTAATTTCAAGTTAACGAAATTACGTCAAATAGATATCCAATTCCTTTTTCGAAAAGAATATACATTTTTTAATTAAAATGATATTTGGTAGAATTCCGTCTCACAAAATCATTTACTGTAATGAGTTTACAATAAAAATAAAAATGCGTATAAAAAGCCACACTTATTACAACCATCGGTTTTGACGAAATTTGGTCATGATAAGTGAATTAAACTATTTTTATGCTGTTTTGAAGGTAGGAAACAAGATGAGGTTGTTGAAGGTGGTAGGGAAGTGACCAACGGTTACGAAAGAGAAGGTTAATATGTGAGATGAGAGGGAAAGGAAAGAAAGAATCACTGATTATGGGAATTCAAGTTAATCCTGCAATAGAGGAGAGGCGGTTATGGGGATAATGGTCATAAGGATGGGGGAAGAAGTTTGGTTAAAGAGGTATTCACAGTTAAGGTTGTGGGGAAAGTATTGAGATGAAGTATTTGAAAGTTTTCATAAACTGACGAAATTTTCTCGAAGCTGGTCATGATTATACCAATAAGTGGTTATTATACGTATTTATCTGTTTATTGTAAATTAATTACAGTAAGTGATTTCTATGATCGAATTCTATCGAACATTATTTGAGCATTAGAATTTTTTAAAAGGTTTTCTTTTTGAAATACGACTTGGATATCTACTTTATGTAATTTCCGTAGCCTGTTTGGTGAAAGCTATTGGCACGGGTAGTTCATAGCATAGGTATTTGAAAGCGGAACCGGGATCGATTCCCAGTGGTGGTTCATATACGCGAAATGACCATAGATGTCAAAGTACTTTTACTTCTACTGCATACCTATTTACTTGATCAACAAAATAGCGACTGTTTGTATAAATATACTCCCAGTTGGTATATTGGGCATTACTCCGTTTGAGTGGGAGTCTCGCGAGTCACCCGTGCTTATTTCGATACGCATGTTTATGGCTGACAATGCTACGTTAAAAATCGAAATAAGTTCAGTTCTGTTCATAAGTTCAGTTATGAGTTCAATATAAAATACTTATATTTTATGTACTATCTATTACATGTAAATTGAGAGGCAGATCAATTATGATCGTGTGCTTAACTAAGAGCGACTATCAGACAAGCTGGAAAGGCTTCTGTAAAAACAAGTTTTTATTTTCATATTCATTTAATAGAGTTCAATCTTTCGGGAACTACATGTATACTTTCCAAGTTCTCATCTTCGCTCTTGAGTTCCTAAACACTTCGCACTATAGAGGATCATTCGGAGGAAGGATGAGCTCTTAAAAACGATTAGTATTCACTTCTCTCCTATTTTACGCTCTCCGTCTGTTTAGAGTGTAAAGAGGAAAGATTCAATTTCGAGATTAAATAATGCCAAAAAAGGTTCGTAATTAGCAAATTGATACACAAATATAAGTATACAGCTTTTTGAAATTATTGCGCGGTGCTTGTGTTACTGAATATGCTTGCCCATACCATTCTCATAGAATAAAGTCTTACTCTGTGTCGAATAAAAGCTAGTGGTGTTCTTAATTACTTCTGATTACTAAAGATTCTTAAAGATACATTTCCATACGTTTAATTACTAAACGTAAGAGTTTTACTTCTTTGACAACTAGCCTTTCTCTCAATTACCTATTTTTTTAAGATAATTGCATCAACGATTAAGACTAGCACTAACGACTAGTTAACAGCGATTGAGCATTATGTTCGCGGAGGTATTTTTAGTTTCCTTCCAAGAATGTTTTCTACGATATGATTTTTCCGCTGTTAACATTTTTTCAAAAGACCTTACAGAAAGTTTTCTGCCTGGGAAAATGTCGATCGAGCTTCATCTTTCTTTGCTTGACTTAATAAAACTCGTATGCTTGTGTTTACTCAAACTTACACGCGCGTATTTGATTCCAGCTTGTGTTTTTGTTTGATTCGATCAAACAATTCCTTTTGGATTGCGTTTGATGTGAAATTTCTTCGTCCTGCTACCTACGTCGTACTCCCACTTAAATTAGTGAGTTATTTTGCGGTTTATTGAGTTTTCGATTGCGTCATCGAATTTTTACTTTATTCTTTTTTAAATCGAACTTAAAAGGCAGATACCTATAAACAGCTATAGTGATTCCGTGAAACTGGATGTCTTGGTTACTTTTTCAGTGGTGGAAGGAAAAAGATCTAGAAGTACTCTTCTTGAGGATAAGATTCAGAGAAGTTTTAAGAACTGGAATTCATGCCACTGAGAGAGATTAATTATCGATTATATAATTTATTGTCAAAGCATACGTTATTGCTTTACTTTAGGTTCAATACTATTTTGATATCTCTCTACAGTTAGATTCAACATGCAAAGTTACTAAAGATTTCCAAGACATTTCAACTCGGAAAAATTATCTAGCCTTTTATGATTCCAATTGATAATTATAAGAATTTCTAATTGCATGATTTATTCATTCTATAGGGAATGTGAACTCAAGAAAATCTTCTGAATTCCAGAGGTTAAAATTGATTGTACTTGTAATTGGTAGTTTCTTTTACTTAAAATATCGGAAAGCACTGTATATATGTATTTAGCGCTCTCAGACGAAAATGATATTGGTGATACGCTAAAAAAGATGGAATAACCTCCTGTATTTACCCTCATTCGTATTACACGCAGTTCCAGTTTTTTCTTATGTCCTCTAATGGATATTATCAAAGTTGATTTCATGCTTTATTTTCCAGAACCGTATCAGCATATTCTCAATTAACTGAACAAATACCTACAATGAGCGTATCTTTTGAAGCTTGAGATATTGCTCATTCAGAAGTATATACTACACTTCTCACTTTCTATTTCGGCCTTGAAAACTTGATCATGTTATTAAGGATTCTTCTCTGCGCTATGTTTGTAGAATTTTTATTATAATTCAAGTATTGATCTATACTAAAGTAATGAAATATTCAGATTGAAATAAGGTAATACTATATCCTTCTATTTTACAATAATCCTTACAGGTATTAAACTGTAAGAAAAAAGTTTGTAAAAACTATAGTGTTAAATTATTAAATTTATTAAGTTAAAAAATTACTGGAAGTCTCAATGAAATGCTTAACGTAAATTCGTAAGAATCATCCTCTATTCTTTAAAATTTAGCTTGCTTATTTCATTTGTACGCAATGAGGCTCCATATTATATTTAACATGTTCGATTATTTAGCCGTTCAAAACTTAACGCAGCGGAATCCTTTGCTAATTATCTTGGTTTCGGTTGACGCATAGGTAAGAGAATTCCCGGAATGAGACAGGACAACGTACTTAAAGCCTGAATGAAGGTATGAGACAATTCGTGCTGGATTACGACAAATCTTGCGCCTGTGAATGCTCCATCGCTTTTCATCGCTAATTTGCCCCGAATTAACGGTTCCTACGCTTTCGAAATGCGTCTCTCTTTCCGACCATTTCTAGCCGAACGATATTCCGTGATCGTTAATTTGATTTAAGGCATAAGATGAAATCTACATCCATCTACAGATTACTCCATCATCTGCGATTGTCCTATGTGATGATAAGAGAATCACCAAGGTTTGTGGGATTAAGCTAATGAGAAATGAACTGAGATTGAATAGGAAGAGGAGATTCAGATATCTGGAAAGGTTCTACAGATAGAGAATATGGTACGGCGCCAAACCTAAAGAGCTGATGTTGGTCATGATTCTGAGTACAGGAGTGGGTACTCGCATCCTCAAAATGGGTAAGACTCTGTTCAGTTATGAACGTATTTGACAAAGGAAAAAACACAGTATTTGCGTTCATTCATACTTAGACGCTAACAAACCCATTCTATATTAATATGGCGATTAAAAACGGAACATGAATTGACGATTGACCCGGAGTCTCTATTTACGATATATTTTTGAATAGTATTATATATACTATACTATAATAAAGGGTGGGCCACCTGCCGGTTTCTTTTTAAATTAAGACATTAAAGGAAATTATTAAATTATCATTAAATATAAAATTGTATATATTTGATTTATAATACTTGTATAATAATTTATTATTAGTATTATAAATTTATTTATAAATTATTAAATTATTATTAAATATAATAAATAAAATATTAAAAAGAAGCTTTTAATTGGCCCGCCCTATGTATTATTATAAAATATGAATAAAAGATATCGATATATCGATATATGAATATCGATTAAAAATTCGACGTTTACCGAATTTTCGGCTATTAGAGATTTTACGAACCTCTTTATCAATACTAATGCTAAAATTTAACCATGAGCTCTCACATATTATAAGATCTTTATTGATTGTCATTCTAAAATGAATTAGATACCTTACTACACTCTTTTACTGAGTTCACACACTGATAATAGGCTATTTTCTTTCCTTCCACATCGCAGTCTTGTAGAATTCGGACTTCAGCGATAACTATTCGGATCTCGAAGAGAAAGTTCACGGACACAACCTGAATTTCCAGCATTAATACCTTTCTTTTTCTCGGCGTATCATTGAAACTTCTCGACTGATGGATTTAATTTCTCACTATTAATGAAATTCCTGGAGGACTCTCTCGACGACCTTGTTTTACGAGGTGCCGTTGGGCGAGCACGCGCCATTGTGGACACAGCTGTACACTTCATCAACTTTTTTTACTCTTAATAGCGCACATCGAGCGCGCTGCAAATGAAGAATGTTTCCCACAGAATTTTGTAGCATAAAGGACGTTTTTAATGCCTATACTAATGGGTGCTCTTGGCAAAGTATCCAGGTATGAAATACTGTGTGGAAGGTGCTAGTATCACCGCCTGAAGTATTCAGTCAAGAGTTCTAAAATGGCCGAGAGAATATCGATCAATGGACGTTCATCTTACAGTATACGTACGTGATTCAAATCTAATTAAAGTCGATATCCTTGAAAACTATATGGAAATATATCTTTACTTAAGCATGAATCATGCTACATTTGTATTTTTGGTTACACACTAATTTTTATAATTCTGCTAGCTTATTTTAAATCAAACTTTTGCGATAAGTCTCAAGAAAATATCACATGGAAAATCTGAAAAAAGCGCCCTACGTTCATAGTCTTGCTAATACCATTTCTTAATAATTTTTTCTACCAATAAAAATTTCGTGACAGTACTGTAAATTGGGTTAACCAGTGGGTGAAATAAATTGAGAAAATAATAAATTTCAATAGCTAGCATTTTTAGAAAGATTTTTCATTCTTTCTCGAATTTCATTTTTTTACATCAGAGAGGATGTTTGCTGTATCTCCAAATGAAAGCTGGGAAATGATTTTTCAAACAATTAGGGCTGCATACTTTTGCTATAGTTGAAAGTTCTCTTTGAATTCCTTTCAAAAATGTCCAAGAAGCTTGTCACAAGGATTCACTATGATATTAAATTGTGTTACAGCTTTCACTAGCTTCGGAAAGTTAGAAGATATTCTAAATTTTCTTCAGTTTTCAGAGAAAGATATCAAACAAATCAGCGCTTCATAAGTAATCATTGTATTCAAATGTGTTAAGCTCCTAAAGGCATCTCATAATATCATCGTAGTGGTATTTAGTTGCAAAATTGAATTGTAATACTCGTATATATCTTATTACCTACTCGGAATTTTATGTTTTGTTGAGGTAATGAAAGGGCATATAAGATGTATAATAAATAATATATAACAGATGACTTGTTACAGCTCTCACCCTTCGAGAGTAATCGCCTGCTTAAGGTTGTTAAAAAAGATATGAAATCTGATGCTCAGCCATTTGTTCGCTTAATTGAATAGAAGGTAACTTTTGGTAGAATCGTAAAATTTCTTTTATTTCCTTTGTACCCTTTGCTAGGGTAATTAGAAATCACGTAAAATGGAAGGTAAAATTCAGAGAGTATGGAATACGGGTCTCCTTTAATCATCATTACAACTCAGACAGCAAATAGTTTGTGAAAGTAGGACCGAAACTAGGGAGTGTTGTGGCAACGTATACTCTTATGTATCTTTAGAACATATATCGCCATTTCCGTATTCCATTAATATCTTGGTTTCGATCGAAGTTATCGAAGTACTGTGAATTTTGACTAAACTACAAAATACTCATCACTATTTTGAATGTTTAAATTATAAATTTATAATTAATATTCAAGATAGTTTAGTCATTTTATTACCCTGACACTACAGGATAATCAATAAAAGTGATATGCTGATATTTATGATATTTGTGACATTTGTTTTACTTGTATTATGTTTACGTATTTTGAATATTCTTTATCTCTCACAACCGCTTCAGAATACGTGCCGCGATTGATGAAATTATTCTGAAAAACAGAATAGCATAAAAAAATCTTCTTAATCCATCTTTACTTCTTTAAGTTCTAATTTCTGCTCTAAATTCTGTTATATGGAATGATATGTCATTTCCTGTCCGAACAAACTGCGATTCAGGCAACCGCCTGGCATGGGGAACTAGTCTGATGCTATTGTCTGATCTTAAACTGGAATCTTACATAAATTAAATGAGATTACTAGGGAACTAAATATTTAATAAAAAAGAATATTTAGTAAAATACCTTATTACAAAGAACTGTAGACACTTCTGGTTAAAGTATTCCGAGGATGTTTTAGATTTTTTTTCATTGACTATAATTAGAGATTACCGCTTGTAAAGGTTATCTTGATCCTCAGCTGTTTACAGCAGAAGAGGTTTTATGAGTCAAAAATACGATTAAGTAAATTAAAGAATAGAGATAGGTGAAATATATCTTATCTCTAAAATATAGATAATCAGGGGTTAATTTGTGGAAAGCCATTAAGGAAGGAAACACTTAGCAAATTTTCCCAGGAAATATCTTACCTCAATTACTGCGTGTCATACCTAACGTCATAAATAAACTTCTATTAACGGGAGACAACCGTGCCTCATGATCTAACCGCCTACGGTACCTAAATCTTCATGTCAGACTCAGTAAATCTCCATGTCAGACTCTGAAATAATTAACCCAATCATTAACCCAATTAAAAAGGTAGGAATGTTTCACGATCTCTCTCTGTGAAATGAATATCATAATTGGATGCAAATGGGAACTGAAACGATTTTGGAAAAATAAACTTGCCGTCATATCGAATTGAGAATTTGAGATTCTGAAGCTCCCTATTTATGAAGATTTTCCCAACCCCAAAACGTCTATCGAGGAATTAATATTGCAGAATATATTACACGAAGTATCGGTAATTACATCACATCTTCAGTCGGTTCTCATTAGGATACATTTGGGTTTTCGCGCATTTTACTAGGAAACCTTAATCCAGGATGTTAAGAAATTTCCTTCGTGTGTAATTTTAAACTTGTATTGTTACTTTGAAGGAATTAATTACTTTTCCAGTTAAACTGCTTTTATAAATTATACGATCGATTAGATCGCTGTGAAGGCAAGCTGAAGAATTCCTTTGACGTGGAAAGATTCCGAGTTAAAGGATTTGGAAAGTTTCGCTTTTCCGCATTGAGTAAAGTTCGAAAGTTTACTGTAAAAATGTTTCGCTTTTTCTATTTTTGGGATTGAATGAATTTCACGGCTCGATTGTATTCATTGATCTCTTAATTTTCATTTGCCTCCATCGCAATTTCATAATGAAACAGAGATGGTATTTTTCTAGCGATTTTTTTCTTTATCTCGAGTTCTTTTGATCTGCCTCAGCAATTAATTTCAGCTCCAGCTTTGATCTTCATGATCCCGGATTCTGAAAACCCGGAGTTAGTTTTAAAGTCCTTTTTATCTTCTGTATCCCAGAATGCCTTATGTCATTTGGCTGGCAGTTATTACTACCTGCCAAAAATCTCAACTTCCGAAGTTGAGGTGAAATAAATAGAGGCTGTTTTAAAGCTTTTTGACTGGGACTAACCTTCTTATTTTTGTTTTATTTAAAGAATTACTCGTAGGAAATTTTGAAGAAATTTTGTACTTAATTCTCCTTCTAGTGGGATTTTCTTTTAATAATTCCTTTGATTTAGACACATTGTTACATAATCATTATCCTTAGTTAAGACACTCACCTATCATTCCTTCGGACGATTCGTTTTTCTAAAGCTCTATCTGGAGGTTGTGTCTGAGTAAAAGTTATATTTTACTGAAAAACAATTATATGGGGTAGTAATTTTCCTTGGCGATCCCATAATAAACAACCTATAATTATATAACTATTTATAATCACAAGTGTAAACAACATAGATGTCACTTAGTACAGAATTTTTCTGGTAGGGTTCTCTGCTTCCGCGCTACAGTTCCTCTTACTTTTTCGTAAAGTAACAACGGATATTATTTAAAACAATAATTTTTAAATAATGAAATAATAAATAAGAATCGCTTAATCTTTGCGTTGATAAACATTGATATTAGTACAAACTAACCAAGAGAAATGTATTTAGAACTACTCTAAAGATAACATACTGCACTGCCTTGCAAGGAAGAAGTATGAAAGATTTCATAAATAGGATTCATAAGGAGGGCTAATTGAAAAGGAAAATATGTCGTTAGTTTTAAAAATATATCGCGGGTTCGACTCTAGAAGGCTTTAAAACACTCCCAAACGATATTCGTTAGTTTTGTTTTAACGGTAACGGTTTTAGCAGTCCTCAGTTCTTTTACAGGATTCAGTGAGAAATATTGATCCTATGAAATTGAGATAAATAGTAAGATGAGAAAAATTGAATACAAATTCTCATTTTGGCCGTGGAATATTTTTAACGATTTGAATTTAGGAGAATTGTGATAAAATAGAAAATTTTGTGAAATTTTTTGGTTGTAAACAACCCGCCCCCATGACAACCAAGGCGACTCCTGAATCTCATCTCATGCATTTTCCCGAATCCATGAGGACCTCCGGCCAATAATAACAAAATACCATATAAAATTTGCATGCCTAAACGAGTTAAACTTAGTTCTATCATTTTTCATGGGGTTATTCACCAGTGGCATTAATAAATGAAATTTTTATTTTCGACAATCGATTCACGATGGTTTATCAGTAGTAATCCATCAGAAGAGAAAAATTTGTACCATAATCTTGAAAAAAGACCTTATATCGACCACGGTGGCTGAGTGGTTAGCGTACTACCATGCAAACGCTCCAACACCGGGTTCGAATCCCGGCTAATCAGATTTTTCTAGTTAGGGAGTGTTCCTATGTGTTCGTCAGTTCTTATTGTTATTGCTTTCACAATTGGCGATCTGGCTGTATGTAAAACGCTTAATAAATAAAAACAGTCACGCGTTTCCATATAAGGAAAACAAGAATCCTGTGATAGAACACAGTCTCGTAACTCTTACCACGTCTCCTTTACTGATGCGGGATTATTTAATATCATCGCCACATCGTAAACTTAGTCCCATGAATTTTCCCTTTTTCTCGTTCATTATTAGGCGACTTCAATAATTAATCCTCCGGAAGCCAACTGACTTTAGAACGATTCTACTATACTTTCCCACATAATAACTCCGACGTGGTGAAAGTCCTGCGACCTTAGTGTGACGAAGGAACGTAGCGATGTGGGTGGAGAAGGAGAAGGGTGGTAATTTTGGGGAATGCGATAAAAAAGGAGGATTTTAGATTAAGGATGTCTTCGTAAGGGAGAAAAAGGTGTTGGTTGGACCTCAGAAAAGACAGCGGAGTGACGATGGCTTCCGCTGAAGAAACGAATGATTAATTTGACGCGGATTAACGATTGCTCCCTCGCAATATCCGCACTTCTTTTTTCTCTCTTAGGGAATATGGAAGTGATTGATGGTTATCAGCCAGAGAGCGTCTTTTAACCTGTTTTTCCCTGTGGCGCGGAATTCGAACCTTTCTCTTCATGCCAAAGCTGTTATTTCATCATATGCGGTCATTCTGTGATTGGATGGAAATATTTGAAGGGAAGGTGCTCAATGGAAATGCCTCACCTTCCTCACCCACCTCAGACAATATCTGAAAAGATATTGTCTATTCAACGTCAAAATTTGTTTCCTACGTGGTTTTTATGTACAGTTTGGTAGAGGTGGACAACCCAAATTTATTGTTATTGAGATACCACAAGAAAGCGTATAGCGGTTTGTTATCAAGTCATAAAGTATAAAAAGCTATAGATTGTCTTTAATAGAATTGGTGGATTAATTAGAAAATCCGTGATTGATGTCTGTGTCAATATCATACTGACGTTGTGTGGTTGCTGTAATCAACATAAATGTAAAGGATTTGAAGATAAAATTCTGTAATTCTTACTTTAGGCAAATTGTTTGAAATTTTCTTGTAGCATTAACATTTCACATAACATTGCCTTAAAAGCTTTGGAGTTTCTTTAGGTAGGTTCATCAGTTTTATAATTATTTACTTTAAAAAATGCTGGAAATTTCATAAAGAACTCTCAAGAGAGTAATAACTCCATGATGCTGCTTTAAGATGAAAAGTATAGATTAAATTTGACAATGAATATTGTTCATATATTATTCTGGTTGAAAAATTTGTAAGGGAATTTTCACTTTTTAACTCGTAGATCAATTCATCAATTTTATTTCGCGCACTCCTGCGCGATTACAACATAGAATAAAGGAATATTTTCAAAGGTTATTTTCGTCTTAATATCTTCATTAACTAATTTATTTGATTTTATACCAATTTTCTGCATTGAAATATTCTTGGCTTTACTTTTCTGTACTTTAAGTAAAACTATTGGTTTCCTGGTTTGGAAATCGATTGATCGATTGACTTACTGAGTTCACGGTACTCCAAATACAATTATACTTTCCCATGTTTCGATAATAATTGATATAATACATTTTAATCAATACTTTTAGTCCGTATGTTATGAACGTACCGCATTTCCATGATAAAGTGAATTCGGAAATCGATGTAGTGACATTTTGACTTTATATAAGGCTTCCGGCATATAGAAAGTTTTGGCAACATTGCTAATTTTTTTTACTTGCAGAATTTTGTGATAAGTACGAAATTGCAACGTTTGTATTCGTAATTTAGTATATGTCAATCTATAGGAAGTACAAATTGGTCACCGAAGAATTTGAACGAACTATATTCGATAGCCGAGTTATCTCTGAATCACGTATAATTTAATTAACTTATGATTCTAAACAATATTTATTAATCCATATAAAAAAATTTCAAATCTGTCCTCATTTAGACTTCAGCGTATCGTAAAATGTTGACTTTAGTGGAAAACGTAGGAAACTATAAGAATACAAAATTGGTTTGTATTCAATCTACCTATTGAACCATTTTAACTGATTTTTTCATAAAAGAGAACAATACCGTACACGATAAAGAACGTCGAGGTATCAGCAATCGTTCGTTATTCGTTTGGGAGTTATTCCTGTTCTCCAATAATAGTGGTGCATGTTTTGCGTTTGAAAAATACAACGCGATGGAGATAAAAAAACACAACGAGATGGAGGGACGAAAAGATCGATGAGTTAGCCGTTATAATGACCTTGTGCTTTTTCTCGATACGACTCTCCTGTACGTGGGCCGATTCCGCAAGAGAAATTTCCGGTATCCCGGGCAGCGGGCCAAATATCTAAAAGTTTAATGAAGCCAGTTCTTAACTACAGTACTTGAGCAAATATTCCAATCAACAAGTGCTCCTAGTTAATGGTTGTGCTGAAACTGGGCAGTAAAGAGCTGGAATATAAATTCAGTACCTAATTCGGCGAACGATGCTCAGCCTCTCCTTTCCATTGAAATAAACCTTGGGATTTGAAATGATAAATACTGCTTGGAAAAATGAATACGGATGATGTATCTCTGTAGATCGATGAACATAAATAGCTGTTGATGAATTTATATTAATATTTAGCTATTTAATTTGATTTGCTAATTGTATTACGTAATTTACTTTGTGCTTTTATTTTATGTGGTTCACATTTCCTAATGCTATTTCATAAATACCTTATAACCAAATCTCTGAAATTTTCTCCGTAGAATTTAGAATCCTCGCATGTACCTGCTTTTTAATTACACAAATTAGACGTAAAATAAGTTAATTTTCTATTATTTGCATATATCTTTATGTAAAGACTCAATCGCATTTACGTGTTAATTTTAATGAGGAGGCAAGGGCACTCCCTAGACGCAGTGGAAAAACTTAATATTTGTTGATCAGTGTAACGTAAATGGAATAACGTTTGTTTTGATGGTATATGCTTTATCTTTAAAATTATTTTAGACTTAAATATATATTCATGTGGGTGCATATATCTAACTATCATTTAGTACATATATGCATACATGAGTACCCGATGTACACGCCCAAATTAATTTTTTAAATCATAGTCATTCTATTCACCGCTTTACTATGTAAAACATATCACTAAGGTGTAAGAATTTCTCATCACATCACCGGATGGTCTAATGCGGAGGACAATGTTAATGAAAGACGTTTTAATTCAAATGCGCAAAGTGTACAGGAATGTAAAATAACGTCTGAATAATTGGCAATGATCTTCGGTTGCTTAAAGAGTTTGGAAGGGTGAGAGGAAAGAAGAAAGTGATGATGCGGAGGAAAGAACTGTGGTTCGAGGAAGTTCTTTCAGCCATTTGAAAAACCTCTATTGTTATTGTGAGATGGTGCGTGAAGGCTACTATTTCTCAGCTACCTTCTGAAGGTGTGAAAATCAAAGCGTACGCCGAAGAGAAGTTCGCAAGGATATATGGATTCTCAAAGTGAAAATTCGTTAAATTTTCTGCGATGGAAATGTGTTTGAGTTGGTGTCCGTGTAGTTAGTGTTGTGATGTTCCGTCATCTATCAGCAGCAAATACGTGTGGAAAAGATTCGGATATACTCTTTAAGGTAACCTATTTTAAGTTCATCTCCCATTGATTTTCTAGTGGTGTGCAAATAAATTCTGTCCAAAGGAAAAGAAGGATAAAAATTTTGCTTTTTAATCCGTCTTTTTCTTTGGACAGATCTTCAGCGGTGAATAGGTATTTCTGATAAAAGGAAACTGCTATAACTAAGTTTCTACATTTAACAACTCTTAGCAAAATCAATTTTCAAATTGCAGAAAGTATATAAGTAACAACATCATAAACGAAGCGTATTAGCAGCGGTAGCGACAATGCAAAATAAGATATTCATGCAGTGGATAATAAATTAAAAAATTTCCTTTTCTCAGCAGTATCGAGAAAACGTCCTCATACCACCTTCATTCCATTAGATTCTTGAGAATTTTATATAACCTCGGGAGGCTGTGTTATCTCCCTTATATTCAACGAAGAAAAAGTAGCTCGGAAGACTTGCCACTGCTTGCAAAGCCCTCCTAAGAGCGAGAATGACGTGAGCACTTCCGTCTTCCGAATCGGTGACACAAGAAAAAACTGTATTAATCAACAAATAATAATGATATTTTACTTACTTTAGAGGGAATTTATATCCGAACACGACAGGTTACGGCAATTGATCGCCATCATCCGGTGGTATCCGAATAAATATTTCCTGCAGAAGATGTACGATATCCTTCTCACGAGTAAGAATTACGATTTCATTATTTGCTGTGACAATAGAATTATACATCATCTAGACCATATAAGTTGAATTTATTACTCGTTGAAAGTGAAGGAATATTTATCGGGGACGATTGAATCGAACTGAATTGAAAATCGTTATTGGATGAGATTTAATCGTCATTTTAACACTGTAACCAAAGTATGACGCTGAGAATTTTCGATTGATACCCTCGGGGTACAGTAATGAGAAGTAGTTATCCGATAACGATAATTCGATTAGAACATATGTCATCGAATAGCGATTATCTTTATCAACATCTGGACACCAATATAATCATTGTATGAGAACTTCATGGAGCATAGGTTAGTTATTAATTAAGAGGTCCTGTTAACCTAATTTATTGGTGAAATTCCTGGAGATTTTTCTTGTGTTAATTTACATTCAAGCTTAGTTCATTTTAAACTGAAAAATTCCTCTGATTGATTTCCGTTTATTTTTCGGTCATACTAACATCATTTAGAGTTATTATAATACAGAAATATTGTATGATTTGATAACTATCCTCAATTTGACTGGCTGTTTCATATGTTACGCTTTACCAATAAAATGAGCACTGCGTAGTAATTCTGATAAAGAGGAGGCAAATACACATTTACGGAAAAAAATCCTTAGAAACTCCCAGTTTTACATATCAAGAAATTATTACTTACTGCAGAGAATGAAATTTTTGAGATGTAAGCTGAAGTGTTGGGTAGAGGCACCGACTAAAAAAAAAAAACTCGCCTTAACGAATTGCTTTCGTATTCGAAGAATTCCTAAACATGAGATCCTCAAATATCTAATGTAGGAAAATAATTTCAAACAACGCATATACTAAATGTCTACATTTATAATTTTTATTCTTCTATTTTATTGTTAAATATTTCATATTAATTCACTCTGTCTCGAACCAATGAATCGATTCCTGTAGGTATGAAATATCATAATTTTTCACTACAATATCCGACATTAAGAATGGTTAATATAAACGCCTACCGTATTCGAGAAATAGTTAGACTCTATATATTGATTCCTCGATCTTCTGTAAGTTTAGAAAAACTGCGTGGTGAGTCCAATTAATTTCTTAAATGGTGTATTTTTTGAAAGTACATAAAAGGTTTCTTACTCATGTAATACGCAGCATAATCGCTCACGTTGTCTAAAAAGCATTAATTTAAGCTATTTCTCATCTCGAAGCGGTGGCCGTTAACCACGGTATTAATTTTTTCTAAACTTTTCGCCGCCAGAGGAAACGAAGTGCCCATTGTCCCTTGGATTCAGTTCATTACAGTCCAGAGCGATTTCTATTCCCTCTTTGATTAATTCAATGCTTTGAGGCAGCTTAGTCACTCGGCACACTTGGCCAGGGCTTTCATCGACCTCAATTCCTGGACTGTGGGAATGTCAATACGGAAATCGTCATTCGAAAAAGAAAGATCCTCCCCGCATTCCAGAAGTAAAAGTCTTCCTCCCTTTTTATGCCGAAGGAATCCTTTCCCTTTAAGGTGAAATCTGTTCCGTGAAATGTGCGAAATAAAATGAAGCAACTCTGAGAGATTGATTGTATGTAATTTTTATCCTTCGTTTGGATCCATGTGAAAATTTTCGTTTTTCCTTTTACTTCAAACGCGGATATTAATTTGTCATAACTTAAATGAGTTCTACTGACTGTTTCCCATATCGTTTCCTATATTATTTACCCATTACGAGAGTGGTCTGAAAAGTTTTTTTGTTAATTTTGCAATTTTGTGATAAGTGATTTGGCACTTTTTGTATTCGTAATTTAGTATATGTCAATCTATAAGAAGTAAAAATTGGTCACCAAAGAAGTTGAACGAATTAAATTCCATAGCCGAGTTATCTCTGAATCACGTTTAATTTAATTAACTTATAATATAATATAACCGACCCCAGATTTTTCAGAAATCTTCAGAAAATTATCAGAAATTTTCAGAAAATTATCAGAAATTTTCAGAAAATTATCAGAAATTTTCAGAAAATTATCAGAAATTTTCAGAAAATTATCAGAAATTTTCGGAAAACATGTCGAGAAATAGCGAAACGTCGGAAACTTTTGAGACCACGCATGTATTTTGGCTTATTTTGCTAGCGATGTCTTTCATTAATCTCAATATGGGATTACTTTCGTAGAGACTATTCTTTATGTGGATTATTCAGCCCATATACCAGTTTACGCCTCATCATCTTCATCATCAGATTTCCATAGAGAGGCAATGATGCGAACATGCAAGATGAGGAGTGAAGTAGAAAGCACTTGATCTTCACTCTAACAAGGCCAGAATAGCGAGATGAATGCTAGGATTGGAAACTGTGAGAAATTCATCAGCGGAAAGCTATGAGTATAAAAGCGCATTTACGTACAGCACAACGACCCTAAGAATGAATTTCATATTATCAAATAAGAATTGACAGAAAAGACTGACATTTTACCGCATCGTTAATACTTCAGTAGCTACCATAGAAAATGAAAGGTTCTTGTAATTTATCCGTCCTGTATGAAAATGAAATTATTCCATTTATGTCTTAATTGTAATTGTAATTTTTGACAGTTATACGTATAACATCACCAGAGGCTTCATTATATATCTGATAGTGTATTGTGTTTTAATCTGCTTAGAGCATATATATTTGTATTTAACGCTTACTTCCGTATTCAGCAATAGTTAGTTGCGTACTCCTTATGATTTTCTTGCCTTTCCATTTATAAAACTGTCGTCCTTCGCTTTCTGAATTTAATTATGTCCTAAAGATTCTTTTATACGTACATTGTATGTACATACCACAATGGCATACATACTACAATGGTATACATACTACAATGATCTTTTTTGAGGCAAATATTTATGAAATTTTCAGTTAAATTTAGAAACACTGAATCTTTAATGCAAAGTGTACTACATAAACATACATTCGTGCTACCATATCTTAATGAATGGAAAACTTCTCTTGGTACAGGATAGAGAAAAAATTATCTTTCGTTTATTAAAGTCTCAGTCTTCTTCATGGCTGTGATGATATGAATGCTAGGTATGAGTGATGCTGATTAAAAGAAGGAATTAAGCTTTATCCTTAATAGGGTGCTACGGAAAATGTTACTAGCAGAGTCCTTGCGCTTTATATACGTTGTAGACTTGTACTGCTTATAGTATAGTAGATCAGTGAGAAGAGCATTCACAAACTCCTCATCTTGCCTAGTAAACCTCATTCCCTTATCCAATTTCTTGTTACTAATGATAGGGAGGATGAGGTTCCAACTAGCCTTCGGGCTAAATATTTTGAGGGCCAAATATGCAAGACAGTGAATGTAAATCCGTAATTGAAAACATTTAAATTTAAATCTTAATCCAAATTAATACATAGAGAGTAACAATAGCAGCCTATGAAGCTCACTCTTCAATGATAATATTTATTGATAATTTCACTGATATATGAGATGAGTGCGTCGTGAATTTGGACAATTAAAGTTAATGAGATAATTACCAGGAAATAAAAGAAGTCAGTCAACTTCAACCTTTACTTTTACGGCATCCTCGAATGAGATATTCTGTAGTGCAATAAACGTCAATCTACTTAAGATTACGGTTGCTCTTTTAAGATCCGTAAAGTTAAGTGGAAAATGAAATTTTGTGCATTAAAGGTATATGAAGGTTAACATTAACCAGTGTCACGTGCTAAGATTCATTATGAAACGCGTATTGACCTTAAGGTATATTCCATGCCATTTATTGCTTCACTTTATCGCTGCTATGATAAATCGGTTGATGTGGAAATCTGAGAAAGTCCGGTTATAGTAGTATGATTTCTTTGGTAATATTTCGGCCCTCAAAGAGAATGGCATCTGTATTTTGGAGACAATATCAAATTTTATTGTTTTAATATTATCATTTCATCTTATCTCAGCAAGAATAATTGACCATCGTTAGACTTTATTATTAAGCAGAGGAGTGATTAATTAACAGCCTGTATTTGGATGAGATTGATGGAATGTCTTTAGTAATGTTAGCTTCCTTTTAGTTCAAGATTTGTAGAAAGCAGATATATGAATGGACAAGGGAAAATTCCCAATTTCGGGAAATTCCTGTCCTAAACTTTCTCTCAAGATTCAAACAAAATTAATTTTCCTTAGGGCTCCCAGATAGCCATGTGAGCAGCGAGTTCGACTTTGATGAAATCGATCCTGGGTTCGATTCCCGGTGGGAGACCAAGCGCGAAATGATTTCAGCTGTCGAAGCACTTTTAACGATACTGCTATTTAATTGTCACTGTTTCCAATCTGTAAGTTGGACTGCTTTTTAAAGCTTACATCCCATTCTCAAAATATATTGAATTATATTTTGAAAGTAGTCCGTAAATGGTAGAAAAAAAATTTAACAAAGATCTATGTATGATTTTCAGTTGTGCTAAAAATAAAATTCGTGGACTTGTAAAATTTCGTCCTCAAACGCCTTTAAAAGACGAAAGAGTTACTACAAATATATACTAAATTACTGTCATTTTCAAATAAGAATTTCACTAATTAATCGTTAGAGAAATAATAATATTCGATTTAAGTAAGATTAGCGTGATTATTTCATAACCATTCAGTTTATTAAAGAGGACGTCGTTGATGATGTAATATGTACATGGACTCCGAAAAAAACCAGAAAAAACTGTTACAAATAATATTATAAGTTCATTATTTAGTTGTAAGGTAAATACATGTATGGAATCATTATGTGGGATTTGTATGCTTAACAAGTATGTATTTTATGTTAATGTTTATCACTGATATGTATTTATGTACGTATAAAAAACTGCCACCAGGCTTTCAGCCTACTTGCAGTTTGTGCAATAATAATATAAAAATAATTTACGCTGAGTGCATTCATACTTTGTTTCCATACTAGGAGAATAGGTTATTAACGAGTGTGCGTTTTCCGCAAAAAATTTTATGAATAATAAGTGATAGACTCAAGAAATTTTTCGATAATTTTCTGTTTTGCTGAAGCAAAGATATATGATAAGATTAGATAACTGAAAAAATCGATGAACAATTTTAGTGGTGAAAAGTTTAGCTGAAGAGAACAGAAACCGGTCCGAGATAAAATGTCAGGCCTGGGTCAAGCCGAAGTGGCAAACTTCTGTGTACTCAAAGTGTTTGCTTTTTTCATATTTGCCAAAGCAGTTATAACACCCAGTGGGAAGAGTGATTTTCCAAACAAAAATTTGATTATGGCTTTAAATATTCTCGAAAGTGAAAATAAAAAGTAAAGGCTCATTTCGAAGCGCTGATCATGAGTACATACATATTTACGAGAGCTGAAATAATAATTTTTTGCAAGTAACATTTTTGGAATGAAAAATTAGTGCGATGGTAATGTGCGAGCGGAGTATTTTTGCAGAATTAATTTCTGAAATGCTGATTTGCAACCCATGGAATATTCTAATCCACTGATAGGAAACTTTTACTAAATCTGTGAATTAAAAAAAATATATTCCTTGCTCCCATCGATGCACCATTAATTTTATATCTGATGAGATTTTAGCAGATGATCTTATCTTTTGTGCCATGTATCAAAAGATTCAAGACACAGGAATGTGTCTAATCTTAAAGCTTCTACACCAAAGGCTTTGATATAAGTATTTCTATCCGTCATTTCGGAATGCGGCAAACATTTTCTCGTAGATCATATTTTGTTAAATACACTTTCGTAAGCGATTAATACTTTGTAGATTATGAGAAAAATTTTTATTAACTTTATTATGCCTTAGCTTACCAGATGACATTACTTATACATTGCGATTGCTTTTCTGTACATTGATTGTGTGCTCCGTACTATCCAATAAAAAGTTTTTAGCTGTTATCAATTTGAATACTAAATTTACAATTCTATTCTTAATTTTTCATCTTACAAACATTATAACGAATAAAGAATTCAGATTGTATCTAAGAGAGATCTATGCTAAAAGAGAAAATTTCTATACAGTTCTTAATAAAATAGAGGTTAAGCCTTAAGCAGTGCGAATTCTTCAGAGCTACCGCGGTGACCAGATCAAAGAAGCAGGCAACCTCTGGAATAAAGCATACATTTGAGAAGGGAAGATTATTCTTCAGTATTCTTGTAGTCTCTGAAGATGATAGCTTAGCCATTGAACCAAGTATCAGGACCTTCTCAGACCTATGCTTTCCTCCAGAGGTTGTCGGCTTACCTGATTTGGTTACCATGGAAGCTCTATAGAGTTCACTGAACGGTTTAAGGATCAACTTATTTTTCTATCCGTATATGTATTTTATACATGGCGTTGAAAGTTGGTAAGCCGATTAGAATGAAAAGGATGAGAGACGTCTTATGGTGATAACAAGCTGTTAATATGGGAATCAGTGTGTCGATAAGCTACTGCTGCACTATCAAAACTAGCTGAGTCTAGAAAGTAAATTGCTTAGTATGCAGCGGAAGTGGTAGAAGTAGTACCGTTACTAGTTGTAGGGCTAGTAGTACGTTAGCGTATCGCATAATTAAAAAGATTCAGAAAAGGAATATTACTTCCAGTGAATCGTATCTGAACCCGCAAAGACTTTATGAGCTGCTGATATCCTTCGCTGGATTTTTAAATAAAAATATCTCATCGAAAACCGTTGGTGTAATCTTTGTATATGCAGTTATTTTGCAGCAAAGTTTCAAATCTTAGGGAAGATTCAACCAAAATTTGGTTTTTACATCTCATTTGTCATGCTATAGGGTAAAAAAACGTAAGATACTTCGAAAAAATTTTGCTACAAATGGGAAGGGGATTTTAATTCATTAAAAGTCACGGGATGTAAACCCCATATCGAGAATCCCTGAATTTTTTTTACCCTTTCTTCTCCTTATAATCCCCTGAGAATTCATTGTTCGATGTCTCGTATATCTCTTGCTACATTGCAGTATCTTATATGCCTCATTACTACAAGAATTTGCCCGTATACCCGTAAGCAGTTTGTATAATCTTGTCCCGATTTTGCCCGATGATAAAGACTTGTAATGCAACGTATAATCCGTCATCTAGCATTGATTCTAGCTCCTTTGTGTCGATGAGGAGAATGTTGATATTCGTCCCTTGGACTGCTCTATTAGAATCTTTTAAAATCGATCTTGATCGAATGATAGCCATGAGGAGGGACCGATTAACTTTCATGTGATAACATCAATCTTAATTCCCAATTCGTAGCACCCTCAAGTGTTGGAGGTTAAATAGTTTTCTCTTTGGTTGAATGAACGTATCAGATAATGAGATTCGCACGTTGTTACTAATAGCATCAGAGGCCACAATGAAGTGGGAAACTGTAGAGAATCTTTAAAGGAAACCATTCCTTAGGCAAGATAGGATCACTAGGCTAATTCTCCACAAGCTTACGCACGTACGTGTAATGCCGTTAGGAAAAGCTGTTCTATCCTAATGAGTTTCAACTCTACACTTACTATCCATGATGTCCTAATCCAGACAATCTATGAATTTTTGCTGCAGTGCGTCTAGGGTTGACCAGGCTTAATTCGGGATCAGGAAGGTCAAGAAAATTAGAGTAACCCTGTGCAATTAATTTTTGTTCTCTCTGGACGGGAAAAATTGAAATCATCCAATTTAACGTAAAAATCAGAAACATAAAGAAAGGTAAACAGAATATTTACTCGCTGTAATGCCGATATTTTTATTTCCGTCTTAGGTTATGATTATATGAAGGTCCTCGGAGAACTGCGAGATTTTTTTAAAATTCTTCCATTTTATTTTCTTTGGCCCTCTATAGGTATTTCATTTCTTTATGTTTGTCAAAATTAGCTACCATTTTTATTGGCAATGATTCCTCGAGTGGGCTGGAACATGTGTAGTGAGAAGATGATAAGCAAAGTTATAATAAAGTAATGAAGCAAGGAAAACAGAAGGAAGGACTTATAAGCAAGCAAGTATACTTGACAAACATGAAAGGAATATTTCAAGCGTTTATTTTGTAAATATAGTAAAAATTACTAAAATCAGAATGGCTAATAGGTATTAAAATTAGGATTTTAGTGGTTGTAAATAGAATGGAAGACATAACTGTTGCGTGATGTGAGACGTGCCACCAAAATTCACTCATTATGATTGTGTTACTTATCTTCCTTGTTTTAGTTATCAAAAATTTTTTGATGCTTATAATTTTTGGGTCAAGATGTTAAGTACAAAACATAATTCTTAGCCCTTTTCAATGGACGAAATGTAAAGAAAGGCGTTTAACTTAAATTAAAACTTTTTGAATATCATTCAATTAAAGGTTATATGTCAATGTGAATATGTGTTTTCGACAACTTTTGAGTCATTTAAATTACTAAACAAGCCGCAATTTCCCCATTAATGTTTTACCTTAATTAAACGCCTGTCTCAAGGGAATAGTAAACACCTGAATTTTCGGAAACGTCTCGTTTCAACATTCGCAGTATCACTTAATTTTTTCCATTCCTCCAAAGACTAGATTTCTTTTATGACCTATGTGTAAATTCATGTTTTGCTGCCTTCATTACTGGCTAAAATAAGTTAATTAACAACTCTATTTAACGCATAAGAAAACACTAACTTTTCCAGTAATTCGATGGAAATGAAGTTGATAAATCGGTTGAAGGTATTCGACGAGTTTAGAGAAGCAGAAATTTCAAGTTGGATCTATTTATCTACTTTAGAAAAAAGCTTAATGCGGATAGGAAGCATAATGAAAACTTCTGTACAGCTTGCGTCGAATTTAGGACTTATAATCACCGTTCACGTAGCAGGGTGTAAATTAAGAATATCTTATTAGAAATGACATGTATAGAATGGAACGAGCACATAGAAAAAATGAATGAGCAGATATGATGAAAGTCCAGAGGCATAAAGAAAGGAAATAAAAGTGTGGGACAACCAAGTAAAAGATAGAGGGATGACCTAGATGTGAGGAGTGAGGTATTCAATGAAATACGCATGAGTATAGGGGGAAAGAAGTATAAAAAGTATTACATTTATACAACTAATAATATAGCCTTTTTTCTTCAGGGCGAGCTTTCATGGTCACCAAATGATTATATGTTTTATAAGTAATTTTAATACAATATTGAAGGATGATAGAATTTTCGTTCTATGTTTACAGTTTTCTTATCGATACGGACCTTCAAAAGGAGCTTATGTTGATAGATTTGTTTAATAATTTTATGTTAGCTCACAAACCATGTAATTTTGGGGAAATGGCATTAAAATATCCTTTCATTTCTCCAAGTAAATGAAATTTTTATCCTGAATCCCCGAAGAAACTTTGCTTTTCGAAGAAACTTTGAATTTCGAAGATATCTGTTGTTTAAAAATTGCTGGCCTCTCTCAATAGAGCTAATAATCGAAGGTATATTAAGAATGAGTAAATAGAAAGTTCATTGCTTGTACGGATTAGTTGGGCGTTCAGATCCTTGAGATAAATTCAGATTAATGAATATGTGCATTAGAATTCAACCATGCCTATTTACCTGCACAAGCAATTAGTGATTGTAAGTTTAATTAATGAAATTTTTGAGTATCATTAGTCGGAGAGGCTAGAGAGTAGGATAAATTGCAATTGTACCACTGCCACTAGATGTATTCTACTTGCTGTGATTTTGTAATAATAATGATAATAATATAAGGATGCATGCGTTCTGACATCTTTTTATATTCAAAAGTAAAATATGTTATTGGAATGTATGCATAAATTGTAGAATTATATCAAAGTGTTTTTCTCATATTGAAAATCTAATGATATAAATCGAAGGGCTTAAATTCGAACTAAAGTCTTAAGTGACAACGAGTTTAAAAAAGAAACATTTAAATTTAATGAACTCTCCCTTAAATTTGCAGCCAGTAGTGCTGTTTGAAAGTCGTGAAAAGGAGCTATAACAGACATTCCGCAATCACATTAATACGTTTGTTTAGAGAAAGACAAGATATATTTAAGAGACTTAATTGAAGAGAAAGTTATCGTAAAAGGGAATCTCCTCTATGTTAATGATGACTGAAAATTGTTATGTTATTGCTATGTTTTTATTGCTATGTTACAAGATTCTTATCTAGTGGTAATAGTAATAGTATTAAATAGTTTCTAAATAAATTTGGTGAAATATCATTGCTAAATTTAATTAGATACAAGCTTTTCTGGCATACAATTGTTATAAAAGGACAAATATTTTACCCAAAAATCAGGATTATATACTTGCTATGTATGGACGTGCGCCTTCCATCCTATTAGGTTATACATATCTAGCTTTGATCTGACATTTGATGCATATAAACAATGTATTTGATTGTAATTCAGTAGAAGAAAAGAAACTAAATAAATCATTCATCATTCATAATTAGGGCATCTTATACACCAGTTTTTTCACTCCAGAAAACAGTTTGGAACAACAGGCGTTGTTTACAATAACTCTTTTGTTACATCAGGTTGTTAGATTGAATCAATCTGCGGAAGGAAATGAAATTCATTCATTCTCCTCTTTGAAAATAGGTGTAGATGTTTTGATCCTTCTCAATTACCTTAAAACAAATTACCATAGAATCTGTGTATAAATACAGATTCATTAAGGAATAAAGCTCTTCTTTTTTCATTGAATTAAATAACGCGATTTCGTAGAAGTGGTGTACGAAAGAGCTCAGGTAAGAAGTAATTGAACCCTTCAGACGTTTCCTTCATTTTTGGAGAGTAGTTAAATAAATTTATACCCTAATCAAATGTGAAATTCCAAGGAACATTTTATCCGCACATATCCACATATCATTATTAATTCAGGCCGGTTTGAAATATTTCTATTTTACCCTTAAACAATCGACTGCTACTACAGCTAATCGACTTATCGGCTTACAATCCTTCTGCGTTGAAAATTAAAAGTACGAGTCCTCAATCATAATTGAGTCCACATACCAAAAAATTATCTTGTGATTCTGCGGTTATTTCTGCACGCAAATTTCGGCATTTATAATGCATGACATTCATTATTCATTCGCAGCGAGGAAAGATTTTAAAATTCAAATTCGCGCAACCCACAGGAGTAATATAATTATTAAATTATCGCAAATGTCATCGAGGAACATTCCCTTTAGTCCAAACCAATTCATCCCCTTTGAGAGATGATTAAAACAACGAAAAATACGGGTAAAAACTTCGCAAATTAATGAAATTATCACAGATTTTCCAGCTCGATGAAAGTTTTAAGAAGAATGAAAACTTGTATAACCGCGGCGATACGATAAGAGGATTGCGAGGCTTAAAAAATCCCTGGAGATTCTATAAATAAATAAAAGTTCGGTATTTTTATAAACTTGGGTTTTCTTTTTTTATAATTAGCGTAGATGGTAAGCTCTGGGGGAAACGGAAAAATCGGGAACTTTGGAAGCATCATTATGAGAATAAAAATAGAAATTTAAGACGAAATGCATTTTTTTCGTAAAAATTAAAAATGCTCAAACAGTTATTGATCAAAGCGATTATTGGCTTGTACTGTTCTTGGCATGAAAGAGAAGGAAGAGGAGAAGTTCTCTATTTCGTTTGTTTTCCTCATATGGATTTCCAATAAACTTCATCTAAAAATAATTGACGCATAAATTCCGTTGTTTTAAGTCTGAAAAACTCGAATTGTTCTACAAATTCCGCGTCTTTGTTGCAGCAGCTGAAGTTCTATCTTTTTTGCTGGAAGAAAATATTTTTGCAAGTAAGAATGCATTACTCGTATTTCTTTAGGCTCGCTCTCTTATGAAGTGGTCTATAAATTTTTGCGTATCTTCTCCGATAAAGTACGACTTGCTCTATCGTCTTGGAAGGCGACTTTAACCTGCATTACTTCTCTCAAGCCAAATAAAAATAAGTTAAATTCAGTTTTAGTTCTTAGATAAGTCTTTCATTCATCCCTTGCAAAGATGTTGAAGCAGCGTAAAGTCCGTGTTATGTTATGATAATTGATAAAACCCATGACTGATTCCTTAGAAATGGGAAGGGTCTTGAAGCATTATTAGCATAGGCCTTGGCGCTTTAATAATATTAAATGAAAACTGCTTCATTCAAAATTTTACTACACCACATATTTTAAATATATGTTGTAATGAAAGTTTACAATGGAGCAGTTTTGTATTCATGAATATAAAAAAGTAGCACCTGAATCTGTGTCGAATATTAAATCAAAATAGTTTCTTGGATCCCACTTTAAAAGGCTTGTTTGGGGATTATGAATGATTTCATCAAGGCTACATGACTTATATGGTAGAGGATACAGTTCTAACAGCGTGTATATATTTTAAGACAAACAAAAGAACGAGGTGCATTCCATTACTGGAAAAGCAATTTAGGCAAAACTGAACCTTAGTTCTATCAACCATTTCTCTTTCAGTCGCCTATTAATTAAAAAGTCCCAAAAAAATATTAATGGCTTCATTCGAATCCGTTGATGCACGACTATTTACGTACGTGTAAACTATAAAATAAATTTTTCGAAACTTATTTTCATGAATCTGTTCTTGGTGGTTGGGCGGAAATTTATTTATTTACTTTCAAAGAAATTCACGTAGCCAGGCGTTTAAGCGAAACAGGAAAGAATAGGATGTTCTACTTCCCGCGAAAGAGGACGTTGAGCTAGAGAGGGTATGACGCCCCAGCTGATAGAGCCACATGTCCCGAAGAAATATCACCTGGAGAAGTCAGAAAAATTGCCACTCTCGACCATGAAATTGTTTTCGAGATTGACGTCAACCCACTTCTGTGTTTTGAGAACTTACACATCTCCAGCGCAGGATTTCACACAAATCTCGTAGAAGGCGCAGAAAACGAGGGATTAATTTCTCTCTGAGTACAATGACGACGGACGATGACTATGTTCCCCGAATATCCACTCCGGCTGCAATTAAATGGTCGAAATTCATCTCTAATTGCTTCTCGGAGATGTTGCACTTCGCGCTACATCGTATAATTTGCAGTCATCTAGCCCCGCGCTGCATCCTATGATATTCTGAAATGAGACTATTCGCGGACCGTGTTGGATTCTTTGCTACGTCGTTGCTGGAGATGATAATTCCCTCGTTTGCTCGGGCGAAAAGGTATTTTGAATCGCTAGAATTTTTTTTTAGGATGTTATTTCAGAAAGTCGGACACATGGCTCCATAGAAGAATTTGACAACATTACAAATGACTAGATAGAGCTGAACGGGAAGGTTTCAATCTATCATTCTGACAGTGATTATTTAAAGTTATCCTGCTTCTCTTGTTGTCAAACCGAAGTTGCCTTTCCTTTTCAACTTGATTTCTAGTGAAATGATCTGCTTTTTCAATGGTTTAACTCGTCACTCTTAAGAACCGCGTTATCGTTACGGCAAATAATTTGCTCATTCAACATACACCTTAAATATAATGAGCATAAAAAAATTATTAAGTGAATAAGACGACTTTTAAACGAAGAATCTGCTGCAAATATTGTGTAATAGTCAAATATTATTATTTCAAAGCTGAAGCCCAAATTTTTCTCTGGTCGTAATATTGGAATACTATACAATATAAAAACTGGATGTAGGAAGTTGGAATTACATTTGCTCGGAAAGAAATTCTCTGCGCAAAATCACCAAGGCTTCAACTTTGAGATTTTTATAAAAAAGAGAGAAACCAGCGAAAAGTTCGTTGGTGGAGATGAAAAGTATTCATTTGCGGCATTTAAGGTTTGATATTTCGCCAGCTGATTGCAATACATTATTTTATGAATCAACTCAAAAGTATCGAATAAAAATCCAATTTATTATATCCTAGAATAAAATCCTAAATCTTAAATCATTGGCGTTTTAACATTTTTTGGAGTATTTAATCAAGCTAATATATAAAGTTTTGCAGCCTCACCATTTTATCTCCACTAATAAATCTCCCATTCCCCAGCTGGTGGAATAGTGTAATTTTAGAGCCTTATTTAGATAAAGGCGTAGTTTTAGTGGTAACCGTACAGGTGGCGTTAATGAAACCGAAGTTTGGGCACCATGTAATTCGGCTAGTTAAGCTCTGCACGAGCTTCAAAGGGGAAGGCATTAATTCATAGAAAAGATCACAAGAGGGGAGGCAACTTTTATTTTATCGGCTCAATCGAGCGGATCATCAAGTTGCCATCACCAAATGAATCCATTTCGGATTTCTTTTTGTAAGCCCCATCCCAAAAAAAGACGATTTAATGCGGATGGATGTTTTGTACACATTTCTTGACGCAGTGACTCAATGGCCAAAGCTTTATCGCGAAAAACGCCGAATTTCTTCTTTACCACGGTCACGGATCGTGAATCCGGTGATTGCGGTAAATGTTTTGGCGCTCTCTTTCATCTCTGCAATTTGTTTGCCTCCGTCCGCCCAACCTTTTTCAGTAACGATCAAAACTGTGCGTTAATGCATCGAATGAAAGTACTGAAGTTTATATCCCTCCTATCTGTTGATTTTCATTTGAAGATTTGTTTTCAGTGTTTCAAAGAGATTGACCGCGATACATCAGTGGTGGTGTTTTTTTTAAAAATGCGCCCATCCCAAATAATCTGAGAGATAGCGTTCACAATGAGACCCCCTTTCGAAATTTGAAAGATCTTTTTTCGTTCCACAAACGACTGTGGGAAAGCTCGATGTTAATGAATGGTAAGGCGTATTTTTCATTATGGACATCACGCGAAATTTCAATAGTTTTTTGTCCAAATGAAGCTCTAATTAACTGCTTACTCTCCTTTATTTAGGCGTTTTTTTCGATTTATGCACAATACTCGTGGGGGCATTTTTCATATTGCGTTCCTAGATTCATGTTGAATAAAATAGGAATGGGATCCTGCTTTTCGTGCTTTAATGCAAAATTTAACGTTTTAGTAGTATTGCTGAAAGGAATGTCACATAATTTATTCTATGGGAACAAACTGCAAGAGGGAAGCTCTAGTATAGTTACTTGCATTGAAAGTAATGTAGAATTTGAATTATATATTAATATACAAAATATAGTATTGTAAAGGATTAGATTGGATAATCTTGTTGACGATACTTTATGTAATCTGTTTTTGCTAAAAATTGCATAACATTTAGACGGAGAATTTTATCTTCAACCCAAATCATTACCATTTCAGAATTACATTGAATTGAAAATGAGGCAAAGGGATTACTGTTCATATGACAACTCCATGCATGTCTCGGAATCAACGAATCTGTAAAAGTTCTCCCAAAAGTTGTAAGGAGTAGACCAAAGTCCTTCCAAAGTATTTCAAGCGGAAGATAATCCTTGAAGAGGCGAAAAGTTCAGCATGCGTGACTTGAAGGAACCGTGAATAAGTCCCAACGTGAAGTGAACGTACAAACAGTCCTTACCTTTATTTCTTTTTGTCTCCGTAAGCTCGAAATAATTTTATTCCACAGCCGCTGCATTCAAGTTCTTCGAGAAAAAGAAAGACCGTAAATATTGTTTTCTTTTGGAAAACTCGGGGGAATTTGAGTTGACATGTTAGTCGCTCGGTAAAGAATAAAAGCTTTTGTTATTCTAGGATTGTAGACATATATCCCACAACATATATATTTTATAAGTAAGGCTTGCGTATCAAATCATAACAGAGGTTTAAACTAACAGAATCGTGACCAGTAAAATTGCAGCAATTTTTTGAAACGATGTATAAATATTCTTTTATGGCGATCCTCAGAAATGCTTCAATTTGCAAAATGCAGATTTTTCTTATTTTTTGCTAATTTTTTGGCGTGGAACAGATGTCGCTTGCAATATTACCCTCGGCTTTCGGATGACCTATTTAACCCGGGATATAACGCAATATACGTTTGGAGTGCCGGAAATATTTAGGAATATATTTTTTACTTTTATGAGACATTTTAGCTTTGATATTTCCTTCAAAAAAGAAAATGTACATGAACTTTTGTAGTTCTCTTAGGTTTATAGGGATAATACCCTCATTAATGTGCCCTTAGCTTACTTTACTGTAATTTTTCGATGCTGACGGGAGTTATTGATCTGATAGATTAATAAATAAAATATTTCTTTTAAATTGTGGACTAGAATCGGGCCTCTAATAAACGAATTATAACTATCTAATAAATAATAAAAACCATTGATGTGTGCCACATTCACCATTTGAAAAGAAAAGAGTTTTTGATCGCTTCGGTGATTATAGAGGTGATCAATGATGTGAAATCGTGAACTGGATTGAGTAAATTGCATGGAAACCTCTTTTCCTGCAGCTACATCGTTCCAACGATAAACTGCCTCTCGCAGACTCGCAAAGGATACATTCAAAAATCGACCTAATTTTGAATCTGACAGTTTTTATGTGGAAAGGAAAGCTATTTTCCCGTACGTAATTCTCTGATTCCGTTCATTATGTGAAGGTAGCTTGCGAGTGGTGGGTGAGATTTTTAAAATAAGGGATTCAAGGAAGTGAGGTGAACAAAAAGAAACTCATGGAAGCATGCATGAATGACTCTGATTTGAATCGGGAATGGTTAAACGGAAAAGATTATATGCACAAATGTTGTGAATGAAATACAAACCTTACTTGCTTGCACTGGATGTATAATTTTGTATATATATGATTCTATTCGCTATGTATCTGCGAGATAGCGAGGTAAAATAAATTAGTCTGGTAATGAAAGAAAAAAAGGAACTCGGCGTTCAATGATTATGAGACAAAGGTATTCTCCAAGCCGAATTCAGCATTTGACCCTCTTGACGATGGGAGCATAGCTTCCGAAATGCGCATCGGGTACTTCTGAAAACGGTGGAAGAGGGCCTAACCTCGCCTAATAAAGGGTCAAAACTGGCGACCGCGTGGGTGATAATCTTTTTCCGAAATATTGCCCCCGACGGTTGCCGCTTTCGGCGCTTGGATAATACCTTTGCCTCTTAGTCTGGTAATGTTAAGATCTTTCACAATACTCTATCAACATCGCCTTCTGTTCGCACTGAATATTGTAGTTGTGTTTTGCAAGAAGTACTCTAAAAAACGAATTCGAATAGAACAACAGGGTTGCACGTGGACTCCCACTGGGAATCGAACCTTGGACTGCTTTCACCAACGCTACCAATGTGGCTATTCGAGAACCCCTTGCTGAGTGTTTCCTTCCGCTCAAACCCCCTGAGTAATAAGTTAAGTCGAGTCCATGGTGTGGTATCCATGTATGGAATATTGCCTAGGAATGCGGCTTTTGGTACCGCATATATATTATTGTCGGTGGTCAGCGCAACAACTTCCATTCCGCGTTCCTTCAGCTTGTCTGGACCACTTGGACCCGTTACTTCTTAATTCAAGCATTTTCCCCATTTTACACGATTCTTTGTCAATATTATGACCACCGGGAATCGAACCCGGGACCTCTTCACCGTAGGCGAACATGCTCTGAGTGATGTAAATGAATTCGTAAAGATGTAAATATCTCCTCAAAGAAAATGACAGATTTCGGTGAGACATGGTGGAACTCCTTCATGATCACACACAAAGAAGAACTCACGATGTAGAGTCCACAAAAACTTTTATTATACGACCTAGGTTTCATTACGGAGTAACATCATCAGGTTTTTGATGTTACTCCGTAACGAAACCTAGGTAATAAAATTTTTGAATGTATTTGTGGACTCTACATAGTGAGTTTTTCTTTATGTGTGATCCTCAAAGAAAACTCCTCACGAATAAAGGAATAGATTCGAAGCTAGAAGGAACTCTTCGCATCTGTTGTATGATATTAGAGTCAGTGGAGACATGCGTGAGAGAAAGGGTAGCTGATATTTAAGCTAAGAGAAATTCCACTGGCTGACTCCCTTTTCAACGACGATCACGTACGTCTGACGCGATGTGAGGAAACAGGTAAACGAGAAGTTCTGAAGATAAAACTGCGGTGACGTAATCGGATTCGCAGAAACAAGAGGCGAATGAGTGGCGCATCCTCAAATTATATACTCTCTTACAAATGTTAAATTCGCCACGAACAAAAAGCGTGAGACGTAATTGTATACGAGGTCTTCGCATTCTGTTTGCGTCCGCTCAGGTTGATTAAAATTCGTTCTAATTAATTAATTTCTATGCATAGCCGAAATGAATTTCCTGGTGGACACTTAAAACACGTGGGTCATAGAGTTCCGGGAACGGAGTGGAAATTCGACATTTTTGAGTTGGGAAAAACGTTTTCTTTTCATGAAATATCACCTTGGCAACTAATTAACTCGCAAGTAAGGTTACTTGTTCATTGAATTAATTATTCATTTTTCGAAAGTCAACAATAGAAATGTTGCGTCAAAAATAAATTTTAAAAAAGTTGGATAGGTAGGATCTGATGCACCACAACTGAGGTTTTTGGTGAAAATGTCATACTTAAGCATTGTTACCAGGATATAATGCTTGAAGGACAGAAATACAAAAACATGCATGTCTTATACGTTTCATAATTCTGTCTGGTTCCTTTCGTCACATCCATCGTAGAATTGCACCGTCAGAATCTGACCCTATTATTCAATTTATTTTCAATCAAATTATTTCTGTTAATTCTTTAATCTTACCAATAGAATAAAAATAAAGAAAAATTGAGTATGAAATGCGAGAAAAATAGGCGTTGTATTTTGAGTTTAAAAAATTGGTAATGAGAATAGTCTAAATTGTAATCAGATATGAATATGCTAAATACAACTTTTAGCATAGTATATGCATTACCTCTTATTTTAGCTGTAGTAATTTTTTAGTTCTCACTCGTGCATTATCGCAGAAGGAAAAAACATTATAGATAGTACTAAAATTAACCATGACTGCTGAAGAAAGCAATATCAGTTCATTTCATCTTTTTGATAAAAGAGCATTCACATAGAGTAATGACTACGTTATACGGTAATTACATGGAAAACGAAAATATGAGAATTATCATTTCACTTTTAAATATAAAGTTTGAAATACACAAATGTAATAAAATACTACATTAAGCAGATTAATTTATTACGAGCATTATACATCGTCGTGTACCTATCGAAGTTTCATTTTATCTCCTCAAAAGTTTTTTATATTAAATGAGGATGTAACGTTGGATAGTTTACTATTCAATATATCTGCTTTAAGAATCTTACGTATAGGATAGTATGAAATTTTCACCGAATTTCTGCGATTCCACTATTCTACCGGAAATATGCGACTATAACCACCCACATTCTCATCTTCGGTTTTCGATATTACGAGTTTGTGCGGTTTGGAAAATGATAGAGCGCAACTAATTTACCGCTTTGTCCAATTAAAAATCCTTTTTCTTCCCAAGGCTATTAATTGCGACTACGTTTGCCTTCGGCGGTTATTTTCCTCCTTGCAAACTTAAAATAAATCGCGAAAAAATATACTTTTTGAATTCACCTTCCTAAATCTAACCCAAATGGAATTACGTGAGGTTTATTCGGCCTCTATTTTTCGCGTGTAATAAAACTGCAAAATTAGGGCAGCGAGTTATATCCGTGCTGCTCTAAGTTATATTTCCTTCCGCTCAAACCTTTTTACTGCGAATTTAAAATTCCGACAGAAGCTTGAATTTATTGTCAGCATTAAGCTGAAAGTACATTCCGAAGAATTGAGGATGAAGCCTAGGATCTTTCGGAGTCGAAAGAGGACAGCTTAAAATTTTATTTGGAATATGTATGAGAAGATGAGAAATTTCTGAGTTTATCCTTAGAGGTACGCATTGTTTCCTGCTGTACGGAGGGAATGGCGCGTGAGGAATGGTACGGCGTGACTTTTATTCTCACAAATCCAATAATAATTCTGATTTCGCATAACCCACATCCATTGTCGCTGAATAATTCATAGTCAACGCACGAGCGCTTATGGATTCTCATGTGATTGCTTCAGGTACTTGGATGAGTAGTTTTGTCTTTTATCTACCGAGGGACCTTTATGTGATGATCCAGTTTTAAGGTATACTACACGAATTGTGTGGTCCAAAAAAATCATGATTTTCACACCGAATGCAATATGTTTCTTTATAGATTTTTTTGCGTGCTATTATATTCTTAAGCTAAAGTATAGAAGGAAATGTCTTTTATATTATGATTTGTCTATTTCAAGGCCAGGATAATATAAATTCTGCTGATGAATGAATGATTGCGAATGATGTCCAACATCCTTGTCATTTCTCATTGAATGCTATAGATACCGCTATTCTTAAGGTAATTTATTAGGGTTATATATATGTTTTTGTTTTTCTTTTTCTAAAAGTAAAAATATTTTTATCGCCTTCTATACTGACAGTAGCATCGAATTATGAGTAGATTTGTCATATTTATTCTCTAAATTCTTGAAACCAATTCATTAATTTAAGTGATAGGTCTTTTTATGGCAGACGCACCATCACCGCTCTGGGATCTGAAATATGGATCATATCCGTCGTCTGCAATCCATTTTGTTTTCAAGTTCGAGAACTTTTTAATATTTCTCTATATTACAGATAAATATCTATTCTTACAGATTCGAGAAATATTAGAATTCGGTAAAGACATTTTACGGATAGAGTTAGCACATCTAATACTATAAATTGAATGTTATTCAAGAAACTCATCTTCTATTTTATCTAAAAGATTAATCGTTAATAAAAAATTGATAATTATTTCCATTTATTTATCAATTATTAATCTGTTATGTGAGCACTTAATAAATACTGTTGAGACATCATCTTTACTCAATTATCACAAGTAAATAAATTATTTATAATATTCTCTGCGTATACAAGAATTTGCGATTACAGGGGTAGGTGCACAACGGAGTTAGTGTATATAAATTTGGTGGAACAGAAAGATGATGGTAACTAATAAGAGGAAAAGCAAATCCACTTTGAGCCTCTTGGCAAGAACTTCACACTCCATCAAACCATCGACGAAAGTGAAACTTTTCACGCCCCCTTGGCGACCTGGCCGATTGCCATACTCTGCGTACTGGACACGCAGTCTTTCATTCATTAATTTAATTATTTTCCGCTGCAGTTATACAGAAGTTTGGTAGTAACGTTGTAAAATAAATACTTCAATTAATAATAAGAAATTGTCACAATATACGATAGACTTGGAATGATTGGAGATGAGTTAGTGTAGAAGTACTCCTAAAAGTACTTCGACTACTGAGGTCATTTTTTTCATAAGATCCCACCGGAAATCGAACCTGTGACCACTTTAAATAAAGTCGGTCGCACTGCCCACTTGGCTATTCAAGTACAGCGGGCTCCTCCCCGGATACACAAAGAGAGTAATTAATTCAGCAATATGAAGTTAAATGAGTTAATCAATACACTTATTAATGATAATTACAAATCCTTACCCTCACTTTTATCATTTATGTTATTATAAATACATGGTTAATCACACAAGATTTGTCAGTGTTTCAAACATATTTTCCTGGCTACCGTCCACTGTTCGTCCACTTTCATTCATGTTAAGCGAGGAAAAGCTCGGCTGTAGGAAAGAAATACACGGAATTGAAGATATTTTCCCGGATTAGGAAATGGGACAGACAGAGAGAGGGATAACAAGACAGAGTGAATGAGAAAGAGAGCGATGAAGAGTTGGAAAGAATGAGACAAAGAAGCGTGAGGGATGGACCTAGCGGAGTCTTAGCGAAAGATGAACAATGAAACTCGGAGATTGAAGCTCTGAGGGTGGGTCACGGCAGGAAATAGAATGGAGAAAATAAGAAAGTGGGATAAGAGGACAATGATAAATGGGATGGAAATTTTCCCGTTTTTGTCCCCTCTAGGAATCCCCAAGGAATCGTCTCTAGGCTGCAAAGAATTATTGCTCGAGCGCGCTGAAGCGGGCGGATTGAACATCGCTAACGATTTAATTTTCGAGCTTGTTCCTTGAGTCCATAAATTCGGATGCATCACGAAGAGGGAAGAATTGGGTTATAAACACTCAGCCATATAGGACTCAAGGGCATCCGGGTCTTAGAGGAAAAATTTTAGCGTCGTAAATCATTTCGTACAGTCAAGAGCAATGAAATAGGGTGTCATTAAATGACCCGGCCTCGAATGATTAGAGTGCCTAAGGTCCAGGGTTCGATTTCCGGCCGGAATATTCCTAATGCTTATGTTTTTATAAACGAAGGAAAGTTCTAATAATAATAATGATAATTTTTTATTCGTCATATGTCTCTATATTCGATATAGTAGTTTAAAATGATTACAATAGAAGGTACTTGTTCCCGTTTACAAATAATTTTATTAGTGACAATGGAAATTTTATCAAAAGTGGAATAAAAGATACCGAATTATTACGGAAAGTATCATTAAGCCATTAAGAACTTTCTTATAAATATTAAAATAAGTAATAAATTCTAATGCGTATGAAGCAGTGAATAATAGACAATGTTTAATCACTGCGCATTACATCTCATGTCGATAATTTCTTACTTCTATCTTCTCGTGCATTTCGGTAGCATACTTTCTTTTAACTTTCAATTTACCCTGTCTTTCAACATTGAAATTCTTTGATTGTTAACTAACCTAATGGATTATAATTTAAATGACAATGTAGAATAACTTTCCTCATAATTATGACTTATGTTAATTTTTCTGTTTTATCTATAGTTGCTGATCTTCATATTTTGGACAAGACTTGGAAATAATCCCTGAGGTCTCAACGGCACTACAGCTGGAATTCTTATTTTAAGGTAAATGCTATTCCTTTTTACCAGGGCCTAAATTATTTTTGTCCTTATAATTTTTCAATTTTGTCGTATTGACATTGAACATAGCATCAGCTGTTTCCTCATGTAGTAAATCTCCTTTGTTTAAATTTGATCGATGCAGAGCTCATTTTGTGAGCTAAGCATTCCACTTTTAAAGACGATTCAGACTATTCTAGGCTGTAACCAGCATTATTATTTCTTAAGATTGCTCTGAAAATATTTTTTTAACCTGCCAGCTTATGAAGCGTTAAGCATGAGGCATTAATAATGTCGTTTCTACTACGAGAATGGCAGAGTAAATTTTTTATGTGGGATTCATCATTCGAACCAGGTTGAAGTTGATTTTAATATGCCTAATACGAGATGTTTGTTTTTTGTAGTTGTCATTGACCATTTATCATTAATTAATTTAGTGTCAAAAACATCCGTTTGAACTTGCCTTGAAATAATTGACAGTATATGCGTTACATTTTGATCTGCAAAGAAAATTTCATTCCTTGTTTCACTCTTACTCCATTTAATTTTCAGCTAATACGATAATATCACTTATCTTATATTGGCATTTCTATTCCACATTCATAATATATTCTTCCTGACAATAAATCAAGAAAGTCACAGATATTAGGTATGTCTGTTACGCGTTTCATACCCTTGATATTTTTACTCTTTCAAGAGGTATGTTACAGCTATCTCGATTTTCCTAGCGAAGGTCTTTTCTAGTCCTATTTACTCGTTCAGGCTCTTAGTTTTATCAGTGTCTCTTTCCTCATGCGCTCGCATTCATATCGTGCTGCCTTAAAGGAGACAAAAGTTTATTCTTTTGACTCGATTTCTCCTTGAGTTGGTACGCGTGGAAGCTTCCTTTTTTATTAGCTTCATAGTGTATTATTTCGGAAAAGCAAACCCAGGCGAATCAGTTTGTTAGAAATTGGGACAATTAAGCTAAGACAGATTGTAGAGGATACAAATATTATAATAATATATTGATTCTAAAATACAGGAAAATCATCAATTACAACCTCATGAAAGATATGAAATAAGATGTATCTCATGTTTTTTATACTACAATCTAAACAACCGACAATTTTGAGGAAAGTGCGGTTGCATTAAAAGTGTTTTATTATTAAGAGTATTTCCCACAAATGGGCTCCCACCGAGAATTGAACTCCGGACCGTATTCACCATTGATGAGCGTGTTACCCACTGGTCCATCCGAGATCCCGCGTCTCAATATGTGTATAAATATGATTTTATTTCATCGTTTAATTTTTGTAAGCACGATATCGTGGTAGAAAAAGTTTTTTTAAAAATCTCTTTAAAAACGATAATCGTGCGCTGCTTTTGCGACCTTGAGTTAAATCTCAACGGCCCGAAGTACGTCTTTTGGGATACAATATTACCTTGTTAATAAATCGCAGCACGTGCGGTACGTCGGGACAGATTTTCATTTATCTGCCGCATCACAAGTTTCGCTGAACGTGATTATTGTGAATCATCACCATTTTCTTTTTTAAGCATGTTTGTGAATGAATGTTTTGTTGAGCTCTCCATTGTTTCCTTCTTCCGCTCTGTATATGGGATCCCGCTAATTATCTCCCATCTTTTTAAACAACACAATGCCTATTTTTTTAGCTATTTACGTCGCTGTATCTTTTCAGGAAGCACCTTTTTGACCATTCATTATTCTTTTACGATTAGTTCCCATTTAGCTTTTTCGCGAAATATGAATCAGTAGAGAAGTTATAGTTAGCCATAGAGTGATAGAGGTCGGGAAGCACTATCTTAACAGTATGGAAATTTTAACTTGTGTGCTTCGAAAGCTAAGGTCATTTCTAGCATTTAAACCTCCACCGGGAAACGAACCCCGGACCATTTTTCGAATTCAAATATCCGTGAATTTTTTTAACTCGTCCACCTCATTTAGGGGGGGTTTAATAAACAATTTATTTAGTTGTGATAAATGGGTAAAAATATACTCGTATGTCTCCAGATTATTTAGTATGTGCTCAGATGAAAAATTGATATGATAAAAATAAATGAAAATAACTATCACTTTCATAACAGATAATTAAACGATTTTAAAAATACAAGATAAGATTTTCTAAATAAAGTTTATTTTGTAGTATTTGTTGGCTATCTCTAATCACAAAAACGTCACTACTAAACTCTAACATTTCTCGTGTGTGTATGAATCTTCGATTAATTAGCAATGCTTCGACAGCTAAGGTCATTTATAAATAATAATAGGAATATATAGGAATAAATTGGAATATATAGGAATAAATAGGAATATATAGGAATGATAATATATAGGAATAAAATCAAACCCGGGACCGTTTTCAACAAAGTTTTTAACGTATAAATATAGTAAAGCTGAGTAAAGCCTATTTATATATCCTGGACCCCCTGGACCCACTGTGTCGATAACAGTCCGTATCCTATAGAAGGATATGTAAACGTAAGAAAATATACCTAGTTTCTATTACGTCCTTGCGATATCTTGCGACGAATACTGGTGCTTGTGGAACCTTTCATTCACCTGTTAATTCCATTTTCGCCTTACCCTCAACATTCTCTCCACTGTCCACCTCACTTTCTTTTTCAGGCGAACATTATGATAAATGTTCCGAAGCATAATTTTATTTCAAGAATTCCACTCCCTCGGGAATGGATAAAAATTCCTGGAATTCGAGAGGGCGAAAAAAAAGTTTGCATAACTTCTTTCGGCAAACTTTTGCCTCTTAAAGAATCACTTGATCGATCTCTTGATTTGGAACGTCGTGGCGGAGAAGGTGATTGATAGCGCTTTGCTCCAGTCTTGATTCCCGCTCTCTGGAGATCCTGCAAGACACGAGCGGATCCCTTAGTTGCTTCTATTTTTAAGTCCGTGGGAATGCCACGTGGGAGAGCGACGCGGTGGGGAATCTTTAAGTGAGGAAAATGAAAAATAATTGCGCCGAGCGCTGAAAGATGGTAAGCAACGCCATGCTTTGAAAATGCGTCGCAAGAGGACGGAAGGTTTTTATCCAACGAAGCTTCTTTCGTAAATATTTTTGATCTTAACGGTGAAATGACTACCACGTAATTACATAGATTTAAAAAACGGAATTATTTATTTCAACGTGGAAAGTGGAAGGAAATAATGAATCTAGTCGAAAAACCGTCCAGCGGTAGTTATAATTTTACATTTCTTCGGAGATGTTAAAAAGCCTTAGATAATTGGTATTTGCATTCATTATAATTTCAAGTAAATAATTATAATAAATAGTTCATATAAATAGTTTTTACATACAGCGGTGAAAATTTTATATATTTCTGGAACTGCTTTGAAAAAAGCAGAAAACTTGAAAATCTAAGTGTAAAAAATCGTAACGAAATTCTGCAAGTAAAATAAATTTTAGTAAATAGTTCTCGGTTATCAAACTGAATAGAAAACCTGGAACACATTAGAGATGTGACCTTTAAGTCCCAATTTAATCCAATGAATTCGATCTTAATTGGTATTGTAATTTTTAAATTATTTATGGTATTTACATGAAGCCATTTCATAGAATATAATAGTTTTTTCTTTGAACTCAATATGAGAAGGCGATACCTCGTGGAAGACTATATTAATTCTACACAAAAATGACTGTGGAGGTGTTCGAAGTTTTATTCCCAACACTTTTCTTTTAAGTAAAATTTAGCTTTTGAATCTCTGCTTGGATATTATGTGCAAATGAGTGGCAAATTATTTCACTCCTACCATTCAAGAGTGTCCCAAGATGTGAGTTTGATAACGCGTGGCAGAAAATTTTCAAGGACAAACCCCTTGAAATATCGATTCACATCACATGTAGTTTACAAGATGGTTCCTCATCCTCCCCGTTTCCCTCAGCCTTGACGCTTTCCCTGCTCTCATTTATTTTTATCCTCCAGCATACGCTGTATCCAGTCTTACGGCGTTTTTGGGTCACTTTTTATTTCCGTCATTCATCACCATTCTTTTCTCTTCTCTTCTAATATTTATCTTAGTTCCTTCTTCCCTTTTTCTCTGGGGTGCAACCTAGAATACGTCATTGAAAATAATTAAACATACAATGTCTTTATTTTGAAATATATTGTGAATTTTAAGTCTCTTCTTCAATTACAACCATCATCAATGTAAAATAGATCGAATCAGTTTATAAAAAAGAAAAGAATTTGAATGTAATAGAGGAAGTTTCAGTTGTTGATTTGAAAACCAACATGAGACTTAGGAGAAAGTATCCACAGCAAGAAAACAGTAGAAGTGTGTGAAAAACCTCCACAAACATACAAGGAGTAATATCCAGAAGAGAAGAGAGATATGAGATCTAGAAATAATGGGATGATCACGTAGAATTTGGATAACTTTTGCTGAATTTCTCGCATATTTCATTTTACTCGCACAATTAGAGTTCATTCTTCACGTGTTGAATAAAAGTACCTCATAGATAAATACTTAAAGTAAATTTACTAAAACAATATTTTCGCAAAATTTAAAAATACTCGCGAGTTTAGAACACACAAATTAGAGCACATGAGCTAGAATATGTAATTTTCGCTTAACTTAAAAACTGTTTCTTAGACAAATTTGTATAAATTACCATTACAACGATTTCATTAGACGAATTAGAAACCCTAACCTTACTACATCTAATTTTAGCACTTTTACGATGCCAGTTAGGAAATTTTCTACTTCAGGGTGCTGTAGAAGAAACGCAATGTGAGTTGAAAATTGGCGAAAAAATATAATTAGGAGTTATATGGATGTATCTAGTAAAAGAAGGTTGAAGTGAAATCAAATGTTTTATTTATTCCTTGAATATACATTTATTGATAGATATTTAAGTAACGTTTTGATTATCAAGGAATATAGACCCCCTGAATATTATTATGGTTTGGGGTTGCCATGCAACGAAAAATGCACTATTAATTTTCCGAGCAGAAATTCAATATCTAAATGTGACATGAATCATTTTTGATCGCTTTAATTTCACATCATTACCAATATCAAGCAATTATTTAGATGAGATAAACTGAATGATTTTGGCCCGAAATGGATATGATTGACGGAAACTTTAATCCTTTAAGTCCTGTAAAAAGAACGTCATGTTTAGGTTTTGACCTAGATAGTAGATAAAACAAATACATAAAATGTTAAAAACGAAAGATGTCTTAAAGGAATTATGATTAATTTCTTAAAATATGGGAAGGATGCTATGTAAAAGATACTCATTATTAGTTTCATCGTATTTTTCGAGCTACTTACAAGGGTTTGATATTAATATAGTATGCACAACCCCAGCATAAAATTCCATGTTTTTTCATTTATAGTACATACTCAATTTTGATATAACAATTCGTTTATAGAGCATTAAATGTTACGGAAAGTATATCATCCAACAGATTTTGTAGTGGTTATAATGCACTTCAACCCATTATCACATGGGCGCTTAACGAATGTTTAAGCCACCAACCTACGGTGATTGAACCGCTCTCTGGTGATTTTCAACGCATTCATATGTATAAGAGATTCCTTTTGTGCCTAACTTAAGGGAAAACGCTTCGGTAGTTCTCTCAGCATCTTTGTAAACTAAGCTTCCGAAACCATATTTTCCGCCGGGAAGCGAGCGACATTAGCCGTATTAATATAGCAACCGCGGAACGGAGATTCTAGCCCAAAAATCCGCCGAAAAAGCTTCTACCACATTTTACGGCTTCGTTCTAAATGAACGGCATTCATACTCCTTAGCGAGCGTACGAAACGGTCAAACCCCATTCGATTCCAAGCGACGAAACTCATCTCGCGGACTCATTTTCTCGAAATTATATCCTTTTCAACGCGATAATAATGGATGCATTTTCCATCGCGTATGACTAAAAAAAAATTAATCTCGAAAATTTCATGCAGCAGCGGAAAGGAAAGGGAGAGAGAAAGAGGTTTTGCAACTTTATCTGGAATCGCCTTTGAAGCGAGCAAAAATTGCATCTCTCGTAAATATCAAGCGCGAGTAACTGCAGAAAAAGTTTAGGACCCTCATTTACACCGCTTTCGGCGGTTATTTTCAGTGCGGAGGGATTTGTGGTGTTCCCCGACTCATTGTGCTTAAGTTCTTTATAATAAGAGAAGAGAGGTATTTACCGAAGTGAGGGAACGCGAAAGTTTTGGCGGCCGGGATAGGGGCGTTTGGAAGGGAACGGGCGAAAACAACTGGGGAAAATAAGGGAAGGAGATTTGGAGAACGCTTTAGCCGGAGCGTGAAATAAAAAGGATCAAAACTATCGCGCCTACACTTTGCGGATCCGCGATTTATATGTCCTGTTTGTCCGTGGCCTGTGATGTATTGCGCACGGTTTATGTTGCCACATGCAAAGGGGCGGAGTGGGAAGAGGTGTGTGCATGTAGACGTACTGAGACTGCGATAAAGTTCTGAAAATGGGGTGACGCAAAGCTAATAGTGGAGGTTTCGAATTTGTGCCATTATTCTCTTCAGCCTAGTTGGCTTTTGCGATTCTCTCGAAAATCGTTGAGATGCACCATTGTTTCAGAGTTCGCTACCGTATTTTTATCTAAACTACGCGCAAACGTTCCTGAAATCCTAGTTTTGGGTCTACCACTACTAAACAGCATGAATCGTTATGAAAATTAGGGGATAATGCAATAAGTACTAGGATAGTTGCTTAAACATGGAAATAAGCGTCTTGTATGTATTTATAAGCATAGTATTGATAGCAAAATATTATTTTATAATGATCCACTCGAAAAATAAATTCAGCATACTGAATGGATGGTGGATCATTGTGGAACCTCACAGTGAAGAATAGAAAAGAATTCTTTTCGTCTTTTACTTTGAACTTCTTTGATGATCGCTGCTTATGTCGAAATCAGTGGGCCAAATATTTGGGGAGAATGTGATCATTATTTTCTTTTCTTCAGATTTAGGAGCTGTTAAGAATCTGCTGGTTATGATGAAATTTTATGTAGGTACGAATCTGCCATCCCTCTGATTTATCTTTGACCCTTTTTCTTTTTTTATTAAGTATTCTTACAAAAAAGCTTACATACCAACTCGATATTTCATCAATAATAATAATACGTCTTTACTCGGGTGGTATTGAGACTAAGTAGTCTCCTTTTACATCTATAGGGATATCGGGATAGAAAATTAACGTTTTATATATTTTCTTTACGTAATTAAACAAACCATACGATATGAGGGAGACATCCATGAGACCTTCAAACAAAACAAAACGTTTAAAACGGAATGAACACAAAAATAGACTACAACCCAAAAATTATATTTCCGTACGCAACACTGAACTGAACTTGAGTAGTAGTAGTAGTAATTGTTAAAGTGCTTCGACAGACAGAGGTGGTTTAGTACATAAGCCTAAACTGGGAATCGAACCCGGTACCATTTTCACCGAAATCAAACGCGTTGATTATCGTGTTGCGTAAGAAAATTTAATTTTTGAGAACGTAGTCAATTTTTGTGCTTTATTTCACTTTAAACATTATCTTTCCATTAATGAAGTTCATTGGATATTGTCTTTATTTATGAGCCACTATTCTTGAATTAACTCCTGAATCTTAACCATTTGGTTTCATGAATTAAACCCCTGCTGATTCTAATCGACAGTGGATAGTAGTTAAATGTCCTTTATTAACTTGTAACGGCTCCTCTTCATCCATCAGAATTTATTCGGCTAATTTATCGATCCAAATCATTCGTCATCCACATGAAAGATTAATTGGTTGAAATTCAATATTCGACTCACTTTGTGGATTTTAGGTTGGGAAATTCATCTAAGCGAGTTTAACGAAAGGTGATTTTGAGAGTCTTGGAAATTGTCCCAAATGAGGTGAGAGGCGCTAATGTCACACGTCCCTCCATCGCTGCACGAGTTCCGGTCGAATTTCAGACCTTGCTTCCGAGTTCCCTCTAATTTGTCCTTCGTATCCGTAATGCAATTAGGGTAACCGACAGAATTTGAAGTCCAACAATCCGAATTCTGAGAGGATATCTCTCGGAACTTGGAAGTTGAGCGTATTACTCTGTTTGCTCATAAAATATTATCGATTCTGATATCTCTACCTGATATTTATTTCATCCGCAGGACAGAAAGTACATTAAAGACCTGCTAAATGGGAAAGATTAGGCCGATTTATCTGGAATTTTAGGATTTTTATTCTATATCTCTGTATATTTGTTAATCATCAATTATAGGATTATTATTATATGAGAATAACATATTATCTATTCTTTTTATATTAAAGAGTATTATTTATTAATAGGGAACACATTATTATTCTCAGGTACAACCATAATTTTTCAAACAGAAAATAAAAAACTACGTAATTTTTTATCTTTTCTGAATGCCCACTTGGGCTCATTTCCAAGAACAGCAGCGTAATAGCTTTATTAGCAGAAAATGCTGATAGACTTATTCTTTAGTCGAAGTGCTACTGCAATACGAAGGTAATTCAAATCCATTCACTTTAGCGTTATTTTAATAATGATCACAGACAGGCAATCGTTTCAGCTTCAGAGAATATTAGCACCACATCACACCACAATTTTTTGTTAGAAATTTTCATCTCGATTTTTCCTTAAATTTTCCGTTTTTATTTAGTCTACTTGGACCCCTGATAGCTAAGTGGGAAACGCGTTCGCTTTTGGAGAAAGTGGTCCAGGGATTGAGGGCCATGATTTTGACCCAACATCACTGAAGTATTTGAAAGCTATCTGAATTAATAGGTAGTGAGCCTGTGCGGTTTAGAGCAGCCATATACGGCTGCTTGTTATTTGATGCGCTGACCACGTATCACCTAGTATATCCTTTAAAGGGATGCCACGCCTTTAACAAGACTTTACACTTGGTCTACTTCTAATTGTAGAAGTTTCATTTACGTGCGTGCTCGGTTGACGGAATCTTTATTACGTTGATGTCCTAGTAAATCAACTTAAATAAACTGGTTTTCAGATGGATTTAGTTCGACTTATGAACTCTACTATCTAAAATGTTAAGCGCACGTACATACATCATGATTCATGTGTGTCCCATACTGACGTATAGAACGGGCGTACGCATTTTCCAAAATACACAATTTTTTTTCGAATAATGTATAAATTTATTCGCCACAGTTACATATTCATCTTATTTTCATAGTCAATATTATAATAATAAATAGTAATATTTCTTTAAAGTAGTCGAATGCTTTTTCAAAATACACGTATCAGTTTAAAAAAAATTAATAATTGTACATTTCATAATTTCTTAAAATCATATGAAAGTGAAAGAAAAGTAATTTTTATTTAATTTTTTACTTGATCACTCACTAACCTTTCCTGTTTCAATGAGCTTTTAAACTAGTTAAAACTAAATATTTCTCTGATCAGATACCCAAATTAGCTTATGCCAAACACAAAGATCCTAATTGAAGTCAAATTAAATCTCTTTGTGGGTGATAATTAATTCAAAAGAAACAATAAGCAGTGGCAGAGAGTATCTCTGAGGATAACGATGTAAAGAGAATAATTGACAATTACAGGAGAGAATTTCGTTGGTTTGCTGCCAAATATTCTCAAGAGATTCATATCTGTCTATCAAATGATTTATATCCTTCTGCTTTGTGTTATCTTTGTATTAATTTTCAGTCCTCTATAAATACCTCAGAGAGCCAAAAAACTGACAAGATTTGGAGGAGAAATTTGAGTTTGTTAAAGGAGTGGAACTTTCCTTTGTAATGGAAAGATGGAAAAGTTAAGCCGTAGAGAAAGGAAAGGAGAGGACGCAGTCCTGTGATTTTGAATGCATAATATGATGCGGCGGAAGAGTGTTTTACTAAAGAGAAAGTGCATAAGTTTTCCGTTCCTCTCTACCACTTTCTTTCCACGTTGTCTTCATCTTAAAGATCTCATCTCCTCATAAGATAATGGAATTTGGGAAAGAGATGAATGCTGCATTATTCAGAACATTATACACCTCTCTTGTCTTTATCCAGTCCGTCACTAAGTTAGGATGGCTATCTTTAACATCTCAAATTACTCGACGCTTAGTTTCTGATCATTGAAACTGAATTTGAGTAAGAAAAACCAAAACAGGAAGAACTTTTCCACAGACATTTTATTTTATTTAAATCCCTATTTTAAAAGTTCTTCCTGTTTTTTTTTTCTTTTTAATCGTCATGGAATACCACAAAGTGACTCTAAAATCCGTTGATTTTATGTACTTGATCAACTTCAAATACAGGATTATATTTAAATTTACGAGAAAGAAATTTTATCCGTACCCATTTAAATGCTTGAATAAGTCAAAATACTATGTTGGTCAGGGAATTATTAGCGATGTGATTTTAAAATCAGAGTTATTTACCTTCTTAGTCCAGATGTGCCGGTATGCTGGCATGCTGATATGTTGTTCAACTTTTATTCTAATGAGCTTTTAAAAAAATATTATCATCATTAATATATTGCTTCAGTTTGATAGTATTCGGGTGGCAAACATTGTTAAATTAAGACTTTTACACTTCTATTATTACATTTAACTATCCTAAATAACATTATTATATTGTCAAGCAGTATAAGGTCATGTTTTTACAACAAATATATTATACAATTAACAATATCTTAAACAACAATATCCCGAACCCCTTTTAATACATTTTTATATTACTTTAAAAGATCTAAGTTTAAAATCTTTAATTGATTTAGGTAAGGGCTTGAAGGCCTCTTCAGGTTAAATGTTCCAATCCCTTACTCCCCTATTAAGATATGAGTATTTAGGCGTATCCGTCCTTTGTTTAGATAAGATAAAGGTTAAAAAAATATCCTGCTAAAACTCTTTCTACTATTTACTATAATACCCTTCTTGCTAAACTCGGAACATTAGTTTATGCAGTTATCTTCGAACTTAATCAAACATGTGTAAAAGTAATAATTTTATAGTTTCTATAATTTTTATGATAAGGGTATTCTTGCAGGTAGCATGAACCTTGAAATATATATGAAGGGTGGACTTATTATCACGTTTCACGTTTCATATTTTTTCCTGTTTATGTTTCCTTTAAGAAAACTACAACATGTATTTTCCTTACCGCCTTCGGTAAAAAATATTATAATCCCTCTAACAAACAGTTTTACTAATGATCGGTGAAGTATATTTCTCTCGTCCGGGATATAATCTGGCCTCAAGGTTTATCTGGATATCAACAATATTTTCGACTTCAAAGCGACTAGGTATTACCGTAGACCCTCTGGTACTCTTATTAATATTCGATCCGAGTTCGATAGAATTCTAATTGAATGGAATAGAACTCTTCTCGGCAAAATCTCTTCATCGGCAAAAAATATTACTCGGCGTGGATGTTTTCTCTATTCTTATCACAGGACTTTTAACTTGTAAAATAGAACACCAAGAATCAAACCATTTAAAAATAATTTAGTAACAGCTTGTCACGATCAGCTCTCAACGTTAAGAGGACAATTCAAATAGTGTTTTTAAGACGGAACGTAGCCGATTTAGGATTTATTTCTGTGATAAGACTTGATTATGTTTCTATTTGTCTCAAGTCTATATGTCATCAAGTCTCTAGATAACACAGCGCTATCCAGCTTTTTTTGAAATTTATTTAATTTTAGGTAATTCTTAACGAAATTGAAGCAAAGCTCTCATTCCCCTAGATCTCTTTCTTTCATCGTCCAATTTCATTTTCTCTTTCTTTATTCTTATTTATTCTTCTTTCTTCTCTTTTTTTCTTCTTCTTTATTCTTCTTTCTTTATCTTCCGCACTTCTTTATCTGCGTTCACGAAGTATTTCGTGACAAAGAACGTCACTCTCAAAGGCCGAAAGCAATGCCAAAGTTTTCCCCTAAAATTTCAATTTGCTGTCTCCTTTTATTTCGTTCAAACAAACCCCATAATTTAAATCTCGAATTCACCCGTTTGTTTCATCACGGACCGTGCTCTCTCATAAACTTTCCGAAAACTCCTCAAGAGTTCTCGAAGATCCGCATGCGTTACCCGACCTCATTGCGCATGAACGGTGCGGAATAATGCGAAAATTTTTATTTATTTAATAAAAGAGACGCGCATCCATTTGCGAAACAGAGTAAAATTCGCCTTTTGGGTGACTAATCTGCGAATTCTTCACTGGTTTAATTCGTTCCCGCTCATCAGCCCTAATTGGTTTCCAGTTAATCCCCCATTATCCAAAAGGTCAATTAAAAAATCTCGTAGAAGCCGATTTTTCGTTCGTTAAAATTTTAAAGGCCAATAACAAAGGGGGCACTCATTTAAATTCGATTCGTTTTTCGGAAATTCGACTCTCTTTGTTCACGTTATTGGTGACGTTCCTGCATTACTGCGTGTTGTATTGCGTCCAATTTACATGAAATAGCATTCCGTTTTATTTTCAATTTTTAACGTTAAAAACCTTTCGGGTTTTTGTATTTGAATTACCGTTGTGTTGACTTTTGTGAGGAGTGTTTCGCTATTCATTTTGCTCGTAACATTTATCGTTCTGTAAGATTAAAATTGTACGCGGTTTTTATTAGATTTCAGTTATAAATACTTCTTAAGCCGTTAGGTAAGCTCTCCAGAAAAGAAACCCTCATACTCTATAAGAAATAACCATTCTGAGAAGGTTCTTATACTTATTTCAATAGTTAAGCTGTCATCTTCAGAAACCCTTAATTCTTCCAGATTTTCTAAATTTTCTTTTATGAAGAATTCACGTAATGGTTCAAGAACCATTTTAAGTCTATAATCATTTGTTGTATATTAGTTTTACCCAATGTAGAGGGGTATCGGAAGATTTATTGCTTGTGGAATTTTTACTTATTGCTATCTATGTCCATGGATTGTAATAAAATTACGACATCAGTAATTCACGATTTTACAAAGGCATTCAATTCAATTGATGTGAATATCATGACTAGCAAACTTAGGATGTTCGGTCTTACCGAAACTTCAGTTTCTTGGTTCTCTTCCTACCTGAACAACTGCCATCAGAAAGTAGTTTCCGATTAATCCACGTATGAATGGATTAATGTAACGTGGACTTCCTCAGGAGTCAGTTTTGGGTCCATTGTTTTTTTCTATTTATATCAATGACTGTATCAAAGTATTTAACATTGTAACTACCACATATACGCCGACGATCTACATAATCATATATTTCCATTGCGTTTCGATGTATTTCGGCGGATCCGATAAATCGACCACAATATAACCTCTAGTACTTTCCTATTTCTAATAGGACATACACGACCGACCTCGTATCCACACTCTTATTGGGCTTTCCCGTCCGATTCATTAGCCTGCGGCGCCTTAAACACAATCGAATCAGTGGGGAATCTTCCGCTGATGAATGCGTGGGCCGCGCGGAATTCTCCTCCAATTCCGCAACATGTGACCGAAATCGTTATGTCGTTTCACATGGCCGTCGTTTATTATATTTGGGCAAATTGGCCGAAGGCGAGTCGCGTGGGAGGCTTTCATTCGTTGCTCATCTCATCTAAACTTCGCTCGGAAGATTCGCTTTTGTTTTCCTAGGATTAGCTTCAGGCGGCGTTTTGGAGTGATCAAGTTCGAGCAGACTATGCCGTTTATAATCGCTTAAGTAGAATAGAAAGCGTTTACAAACTATGACGAATTGTTTTGCGATAAGTTAATGGTTAATGGTCTGTAAATCGACGAAATCTCTAAAACATTAACCTAATGGGTTTACGTTGAAATACTGAAATACGTTAACTAAAACAGTTCAAATTTGTTTTTGCCGTTGGATTTTATTTACTGTTGTAACGTTTTTCACTATTTAGAGTTTGTTTAATCTAAAGTAGATGTTTCTATAGCGATAGTAGGAATTCCGGAAATGAATAAATACATCGGAAAATAAAAATCTGTATGAATATTCCTATTGTTTTCATGAAAAATTTCTTATGATGTCTTAACTAAGAGTTATTCATCCTCACATATTCGTTAAATAGCATCGAATTACTCTACGCATCGCAAAAATTGAAATTCTAACATTACGTTATTGCTCTATACCTAATGATCAGCAACAAATTCTCATGCGGAACTAACCTTCAGATTAAGAGAATTTTTAATACATATACGAGGGTGGTCAGAAAAGTTTCCGACCCCAGATTTTTCAGAAATCTTCAGAAAATTTTCAGAAATTTTCTGAAAACATGTCGAGAAATGGCGAAATGTCGGAAACTTTTCAGACCACCCATGAATGTTTTATACGTCAAAATGAGATTTTAATCTAAGTAAACCATTAGAATATGCAGTCATAAAGGCACTGTAAGCTATTTTCGATCAGGTAAAACTGATTGGAAGGAAATGAATGATTATCTATTTGAAGTTAAAGAACATAGCTTTAGATAACGAATATTTATTCATAGATCAACCAAAATACGAACGACTAACAAGCATAATGATATTAGCAGTTAGTAAAAGTCCGTAATAGTCCAATAACCAGTGGCTTGAGTATTATTTTCATAGCTTGATTTCACTCTAATCTAGTTATTATTCATTTTAATGAAAATTTAAGTCAGGGCTTTATATGATAGGATTGTTTGAAAGAACAGCAACGATAAATTCAAGAATCGGGAAAATTCTGAGGGAAACTTGACAAATATTTTACAGCCGTTCCTCATTCCGGGTGGAATAATTCTCTATAGAAATGATTAGGGCAAACTTTCAAACTTTAAGGGGAGTGTTCATGCATTATTCACATTTGTCACCCTAACCTACTTGTAATTATCTCTTATTGTTTGAGAAAGAAACTTCGTTGTCATTTCTTCGACCTGGCTTTCTCCTAAATTTCGCTATCGTGATCAGAATGGCTAAGTCGCCAGAGGCTAACGATAGTACATGTAATATTTTCCTTGCCTATTATTTCCTTGCATTGTTGTATAACTGAAATGTGTTGTCGACAAAGAGAATGTCTCACTGTTTCTTCACCTGAAGTTGGAAGATTTAAGAGCTCCCTTCGTGACTACTAAGTATAAAACCTTAGTTTACAAGCTGGAATATTAGTATTCCTGCTAAGTAAAGGGGAAAAGTAGCTAAAGTAAATATGCTAATATTAGTAATGTTTGTAACTTATCCGGGCAGTCACAAATTTCTCTGTATTCCAACATTTACTTGTTTTCGTGTTAAACTTTAGACTTTAGATTTTCGTGTTAAACTTCAGACTTTATTTTTAGCAAAATGATTAGGGATTACAGATACAGGTAAATGAAGACATGAGAGTACGGGAACCAGTTGGGAACTCTTTGCCCAAACCCTTCCCTGTTCTTCCTTGTTCGTTTAAATGAAACCGAATTACTTTCCTAAAGGCAGCTGGGTGATTGGAATTTTTTTCCAAGGGACTGATTCAAAACTAATACAGTACTGGAGCACAAAAATAACGATATTTCGTCAGAAAGAAATAAGATCGCCTGAGGCTTGCGCCCCTCGTATTTGGGATAAGAAATGTTCACCGGAGATGGTTCTACACCCTTCTACTTCTGAGTCATTTCCATAGCCTTCAGATGCACACTGAAAACTGATTGAATTCCAAAGAAAATGTCGAAATGGTCTTTCGCGAGATTATTGATTTTGGATGTAAGTATCTTAAAGGTATTTCTCGAAGCGAGATTGAGACTGAAAAGTCTCTTTTTCCATGTGATCTATCGTTGTGATAGCGATAAAAAAATAAATAATGTATAGTTACATAGTTATAGAAATGTAAAATTTAGAATTTCACTCTTAGTAATTTCTTTTTACGACTTTCCTGCCATAAGTAGGTTTCGGAAGTACCGAAAAAGAAATGCAAATTTAAAAAAATGTGTTTTAGATTTGTTCAGTCCAACACACGATTGATGTATGCATGATGGGAAAAATACATGCCTAGAATCATAGCGGCGCTACTTCTGCAGGCACACGAAATATCTTTGCTTTCTATTACGTTCAAATATTAGGGTAATGTAGGAAATCGTTCAAAGAAGTCAGCTAGAGAAACGCTGCTTTGGAAATTGCGTTATTTCAACACTCTACAGTGAATTGCTGTAAACAAGCTTCAGGAGTAACGTTCATGGATGTGAATATAGAGATGTAAATGAGGTACCTGTAATTGAATCTTGGTATCCTACATAAAATAGTATATAATTTAAAATAAATAATTGTAAATGATGTTGGAAATAATCTTTTTACGAAAGAACATTTAAAATGCGAGAGAAAAATAATGAAAGACCTTGTGTTATGCTTAGATTTATAAAGAAGTAATGCAGAGGGTGACCCTATTTCAGAATTCGGCATGATGAAATGGTTTCCGCTGTGGTATAGGGAATATTCCAAGGGCTTTTAGTGATTCGTAAGTTTGCGGTAGTGGTAACCTATTTATTCAACCTTTATCTTGAGACCTTGAGACATCTACATGAATTCAAGATACTCATTTAAGCTCAAAAAAGTAAGACATACAAATTTAATGTACGTTTAGCTCCATACCTATTTTTGAGGATGGATCTTGTAGCAAAATTTCCTCGTTATGCGTAGTTTGCCATCTGCGGTCGAAAACGACTTCAGACTCTATCTATCTACTTTAAATTAAAAGTAATATGCTGTAGAAGTGAATTTCATACTCTTTTTTCCTTTTCTCTTTATATATTTTCTGTTGTGCTTTAAAAATGAAACTATAGTCTCCAAAATCTTCTTCAGCCTCTATATTCATATAAAATTCCAAAGGCTTGACGGTATCCTATAGTATACCTATTGTGAAATTCAAACTAGGAAACTGGGTTAGAGAGGATTAACTTAGTGGATAGAGATGTTACTTTATTACTTAAAAAAAACAGGAGCTCTTCTCTCGGAGAGATCTACTATAAAGCTTGAAAATCAAGAATCAAGGACAGAACGGGAATGAAGTTGTAGTAAAGACAGGACAGTAGAGCAAAAGTGTGGCATATAAAAGAGGTAAAGAGTAATCAAGGAGAAGGGAACGAGCGATAAAGATAGAATATAAAAGAAAAAAGTAAGGGAGTTGGATTGTTTTCACCGGGATTTTCTTTTTTAATTACATCTATTCCTTTTTTACTACGGAGATGTATAATACGAATAGAGAGAATTACTATAATGCTTTCAGGAAGGATATTTCGTTATATTTAATTATTTTTATTAGTGTTAGGTTGTAATACCTTCTGAACGTACAATATAGCAATCCGCAAGATAGTATCGTAAACATAATTCTAATAAATATATAATAATGATGTGCGTCATCAGTTATATACATACTGTATTAGCTTTTACGCAGCAAAAATAATTCCTATATAATACTTTATTAATAATAATTCATTGCTGTGTTTATCTACACAATGGCGTATTCTATGACATTAAAATTCGAAACGACAGCATAGCCTTACTGTAACACAGATAAATAAATAGCATTTTTATTTTGGGCAAAATGGAGACTATAAAGTTTTCTATTCAATCTAAATCATCGTCAACATAAAATTGATCTAATTATTAAGTGGTACTAAGAAATAATTCAAGCTAATAGAGAACAAGAAAAATTTAGCAATTCTCACATTCAATGAAAAGTTAAGTTAACTCAAAGGTAAAATTGAAGATAGTAATTTAAAATGTAAAAATAATGTGCCATTCCATGAAACAACTATTAACGGGATATTGATGAATAACAATTTAGATATTACGTTCTAAAGATGATTAATTCGCCAGAAATTAAATATATTTATGAAACGAGACAACAAATTAGACAAAACTAAGAATAAAATTACAACTATCTGCGAGGGTGGTCTGAAAAGTTTCCGACCCAAAATTTTTCAGACATTTTCAGAAAACATGTCGAGAAATGTCGGAAGCTTTTCAGACCACCCCTGTATGTTCCAACAAGTGATATGATTATTCTAACTTTTACATGTACTACATTTCAACCATTAAATTAAAAATTTGTAATCTTGTAAAGGTTGCAGGTCCGAGGTAGATTTCTAAATACATACACTAACACGAATATACTACGCTCAGAGATAAAAATTCGTAAATTTTTCGAAAAATAAAATTTGAATCTTTTTTAAATAGGGTAATATTTGAAGCATCGAGTCATCCACAGCAAGAATTAATTAGAAATCAGATCCATCTGGTAGGATACTCCGAATCAGTGGGTAAACAAGTCACGTTCTCAAACATGCAAAATGCATGAGATGAGCCATATTTTTATTGTTACGAAGTAAATCACGAACTCTCACAGCCATCTCGAGCGTATGTATGATCGTGGAGCTTTTAGTTAAGTCCGCGACCTGGAAAATCGCTCGCTAGTGCAGTCGCTCAGCTCTCTCTCAGTCCATTCAATCGCAGTTAACTTTTTTTAACATTTATTATCATCCGCCAAGTTGAGAATTTCGAGTTAATGAAAAGGACTGCGCTTCTAAATATTTATTTGTCATTAACTCAGCAGAGCTTTGTCAACCTCAAAATAATGTATAAACCTGTCTAGTTTTTCCTCAACGTTTCGAGGACGAAAATTGTGAGATGACAACAAAAGATTCGTTTCTTTTATTCCTTAAAACTGTGCTCAAATCAAACAAACCCGAATATATTGCGTTTTTTTGCCCGGTCTCTTCACGGTTCAATTCTTTGAACTCATCAGCACTGAATAAGCTATTTTCAAGTAGAATGTTTCAAAGTCACGTCACACTGGAAATTTATCAACGTTTTCAACTTCCAGCTTGTGATTTCGTTTGCCTTCATGTTAACAAAAAAACTGAAGAGAAATAAAGCAGGAAACATTTTTTCTCAAAGAAACTAGATCCTGTTTTAGCTGAGTTACTATTGAAACAGGACGTATTTTCTTGTGAAAAAAATCATTCTTATTTTATTTATCCTAGCATGAAATAGCACAAAGTAACTCTCCATCCGATGTCGAAAAAGATCTTTGTCATAAAGCTATAATTCACATCGTTTGCAAAGGATTTTTTAATAATAGAGAAATACCTTTTCTCATTTACATATTTGGTATGCACATATTGGTACCGTATATAGGTAATATAGTAATAATTTTTAATAAAAATTGACTGGATGAGAAGTATAATACGTAGATAATTGAAAAATTTTCTCTCGCATAAACTTTTAGATGTGTCAAGTGAAACAGGGTCAATATCATAACATTTCGGTCAGAAATTTATAGAAAATCTCTTAAACTTAATCTCTTAAATCTCTTAAGGAATCAGCAGATTTTTCTAATGATAACGTCGAAAATAACTTTTCACACCCACCTTCGTGAGTGTGGTTACCTTAGGTAACATCAAGCGACTGTAAATAACCCGTGAGCAATCTATCTTTTAAGTGTGTTCCCGTTTTTTCCCATCTAAAGCCTACATTTGCGGCTGAATTTCCGACGTCCCCATTGTCCCCAGCAAGGCGTAGAACCGAATGACAATTCTAATTTCCCAGTCGGGTTTCGTCTCAAAGATTTCGCAGTCGGAAGTAGGGTAATCTCGGCGGTCCACATCCTGGTCAGTTTCAGGGAATTTATGAAGGAGATTCCATCGATAGTCTTATCTTCTTTCGCCTAGCGATTCGATTCCGAAGCATTATACATTCTCCGATACGCTGGTGTGACGATCCTAATCTCCCAACGGCCAAACCAAACAGCTTTGCCTCGCTTGTTTCCTTGCTCGAAGATTAGCACTGGCCGTGAGAATGAGGCCACGGTTTTTCAACTATTATTGGAGAAGCGGTAAAGTGAGAAAACGGTGTGTTAGTTAGTGTCTGCATTTCTACCCGTCAAATTTTATATGCGGTACCCTACTATATATGTCCGAAAAGGAAATTAAAAGTACGAAACACAATATACTCAAACATTTGGGAATATTGAAAATAGGATTCTGAAAATAATCTTCAAACAGAATATATAAACCGAAAATTAAAATGAAATGTTCTTTTATATATTTGCATGTACTTTCAAGGCTAATTTTACAAAAGTATTTGTCTCAAAGGCAAATTCTCCTTTATTATCATTTGATTTCAAGAGAAAACGTCAAGCATAATTGGTGTCATCTGAGAATATTTAAGTGTAATGAGATTTGAAGCACTTTTTACACGCTCCAATAACTATGGGTATTTCGAATCTTAAGTTTCATCTTATAATAGATTTCTATTTCCTATTATTTTGAGGAAATAATACATTTATTGTGCTCTATAGTTGCTCCAAAATTAGACATTTTACGTGGAGTAAGTAGTAAACAATTAAAAAGAAGGCACTTTGTATTTCAAAATCGTTGAGTGTCTATATGCTTTTCGATTCTTTCCGGAAATTCTTTCGAGAAGTTATTTTCAGAATTTTTTTCAAAAATTCTTTTCTCGAGATGAACATTAAGGTGCTTCGTTGCTCACTCGAAGATTTAAATGCGAAAAAACGACGATGAAAGTTTGAGCATCCTTTTAATTTCGTGAGCATGTACCTAGTCCAATGAGCAAAGACGAAATTGGAAACTACTTATAAAACAGCCGGGAATTTTTACATAAATTTTCGCTCAAAAGGCATTTCCTTACATATCTCATCAGCCAGGTATTGAGTAAAGGTAAAAATGGATCGATATATAGGAATCGGAGGAATCCCTTAAAGGAATTCTCGGTGTAGGGCGAGGTATTTTTTCGTTTAGATAACCGTCCCCCTCTCGTCCATCACATGGCGACATTTTCCTCTTCTCTTTTCGGTCCTTTTTCATCTCTTGTATCTTTTTATTGGACGAGGGATCGAATTGCAAAGAATCGGAGGAGTGGAGATGCAGCGACTTCGCCTCGAAGAATGGGACCTCCATCAAGGACCGCGCGCCAAGGGATTTTCTCTATAGAGGGGGACTTTTCAGAAGGAAGCCAAGGACGAAATATTTCCCTCCCGAATTTTTTCTCCTAAGTCTCAAGACTCTCGGATGTGAAATGAGTGCGAACTTTTGATCCGAGATGGTTTTTTTCTCCTCTCTGATAGGAAACGCTGCCGACCTGTCCGTCATCTAACCTTGGAGTTTTGTCCAACGTAGAGTTAAGCCCGGTTAAGACGGAGGGAAAACAGTGAAAAACGTGTAACAAGCGGATAATCTGGATATAGTTATAACCAAGATTATAAATTTTTATCTCTTTGAGATTATAAAACAAAAAAGGAGGATTTTTTATGTTAATTTATTAAATAATTGAGCCGTGTAATAATCTGGCTATTTTTATATACAGAATACCATTATAATTGTGTCATTTATCTCCTTGACATGAAAAATGGCAAGGATTTTTTTAGATCTACAATTTTAAAATAAGCGTTTTTCTCTTTAAAAAAGATAAGTAATCTCTTTAGCATTAGTTACTTGTCACAGTTGAAGATATCTAGAATTGTGCTAAATATTCGATAAAATTAGATTTGAATGACAAATCCCCTCCAATTCTCCAAAAATCAATGTTGCACTGCAACCAAAGAAAAATAAGTGACATCGTATGTGTTCAATTTTCTCTTTGAATTTAACCTCATTTACAAAGTTGTCCTTGATTTTGACATTTAAACTGGTAAATACAGATTTTATTCTGTTTACTTGAATGTAATTGTGATTAAACGTATTATTATTACTATTAGGAAAGGCATAACTAATTACAGAACTTTACGCATTACACGAAAGTACTTTTCCTTACAAAATTATCTACTTCCTACAGAAAGATTCGTAAAAGGTTTGAATATATCTTTTGGTTATTACAAGAAAGAAGGATAAAAATAATATGAAAATGTAAATTTTTTAAGTCTATTCTTGTGATAAGTTACAATATATTTGGGTTAAATTCACCGTTGCTACGAGTGACAAGGATGAACTAGTGGCAAATACGCAGTAGAAACAGGCTCGTTCAATTACGTGGAAATTTTCGTAATCGTCAAATCAGTGTTCCGTGCTCTTAGCACCTACCACATCGTTGGTGATGACTCACTGTCTACGCTTTGGGGTTTTTGGTCTGGCGCTGTGAGAGCAACTGGAAGACAATCGGATAATTTCGATTTCTAGCTTTCACCGAATGAACTGAATCCCAGAAATTATTTTCATCTTCACAATGTCTGCTGTCATGCATTACATCTAAAATATGAGCAATTTTCAATAATATACCTATATACGAGTAAATTTGCTTGCACACTGCAAGATAATTCGTGAATGTTTACCAAAACATTACTTTCGAAAGTGCTTGATAAACATCCCCAAATTCACCTAAGTATATTTCATAACGTGAAAATAAAACCAGTCTGGTATCGAACCAAGGCCCATTACCGTAGACGTAGCCGCACATTAAGTTGTGGTAACGAGCCCTCTAACTTTATGCTAAATTTTTAAGTCGATATCATATTGGGGAGGTCCTCGAATGGTATTCAGAATTCCCCATTTAATTATGTAGTAGAATACTGATTCTTCTACATTCACTTGCTAATCCTGGGTTACTTAAAGCAGGAGAGCTTAAATTGAGGCTTCTTACGAGCAAATACTTTTCCAACTTCCACTAACATGGATTGAGAAATGTTACCATAAAACAGTTGAACGATACACAAATGCATCACGGAGCAGTATGGGAATCTTTGGAAGAAAGAAGATAGAAATGCTTAAATTCCTTAATAAATTCAAAGAGAGTCCGTCCTTAGAAATGTCACTTAAGCCGTTCTGATACTGCGAGGAAGATCATAAAAATAGATGCTACAACCAGTCGCTTCAAGAATTCATTTTCTCCGAGCACAATGCATGTAAGTAATCGATTAGGGAAATAAAGCCATAGTGTCACCATCTGCCCCACTCCGAATGGCGTCTTGAGGGGTACATATGTAGATGTAACTGGAACTTTACAGTCTGATCTATTACATTACCCTATTACCTTACCAAATCCATCTCATCTCTATTCCAGTTAAAAAAATGTTATTCATGTCTTAAATTAGTGAATACATTAAAACCCGTTTAAAACGCTCCACTTCGGACGCTACCCCGCTTGACCCCGCGGTTTTCTCTCGGTTCAGGTCCCTGTCACATTAAGCTCATGGTAAAATTAACGCTTAATAATGCTCTATTACCCGCTTATAAGTCGTAGTTTTTTCCGTTCCTAAATTTGCTATTAGTAGAGCGTCTTAAATAGTATCTATTCCTTGTGTTTCGAGTGAAAGGGACCGGAACCATGAGAAAACAGCGTCTTAAGTGGGAACATCTTAAACAGGTTTTACATAATTTTTTTATAGAATTTTTATTATATATAAATTTTTATTATATATAAACTTTTTGTTAAAATTTTTGTGTATGATTTTTTATCTATGAATGTAGTAAGTGGATAACAAAGATTCAAGGGACAAGTGGGACACATGCTTATTTCTTTTCCCACTCTAAAGAGAGCTAACCTCTCTATATATGGCCTCATCTTCCTAATGTCTTGCCTGGAAGAACCAAAGCATTTTCAGCGAGCCATTGTCCTTACTATTCCTACATCTCTTATGTAAATAACAAAGGAATCTATTCGAGAACATTTTACGTTGAAATCGCCTCTAAATCTTCCTCTGTTGCAAAACGTGAGTTGACAGGAGTACAATGCAAATTTAGGTTACATCCGCCACTGAATTATTTTATTCCGATTACGTCATACCTAAAGGAGTATTTGTGAGTACTGTCTTCTTTTTAAAGCATTTGACATTGTATGCTACACGTTTTATTCCTCTGGAATCACTTTGTGGCCTCTCTTTTGCAAAATATTAAGTATTCTCTCCGGTAACGTTTTCAGATGTAGAAGATTTTTTATCCGGACCTGCAATCCTCTACAGAAATGTAAAAGGTCCCTTTCAAAAATAGGCATTACATTTGGAACACAAAGTCACTTAGTTGTTTTCGACGTTAACTATTATACTATTTTCAACGGACTTTTAAGATTTTTATTTTGCATCTGAAGGGAACATCTGTAAAAATTGTTTCTGCGGAATTTTCGCCACGATTTTGCGTTACTTATTGCATTTTATTATTACAATATCTCTTTCCCCCTCAATTTTCTACCAGTATTTTGTATCTTAAATATGCTCGTCAATTAAATGAAAATGCAGAGTTCAATGTGATTCTTATTCTTTAATGTTCGGTTTCTTATTAGCATGTCCATATTCTATATATTGAAGTATTTAATAATGAAGAGTTTTCTAATGTTATTCATTTCAAATGAGAAATCGCGCAAAATTTGTTATTTTAACATTCCATAGAATCTATTGATAATTATTTACCAGCATCCGCATTCAGTGTGCTATCGGACAAGCCTACAGGTTGCGCTCATGATATGGAAAACTTACATTTTTTCCAAAGACTTTAAGTAATAATCATCCTGAAATCCTTCATTATCAAACATAGTGAACGTCACAATACCAAGCTTAGTTATCATATAAACGAACATGGCTGAGCTTATTTTTTCTACAGTTTTCTTAGTCTCGTTCTTGGCTGTACTATAAACCCTCTGTGGTGGGCATGAGTAATGCTCATAAACGCTATTCGTCCAAGTCATTCTTTATTAAATGTTTTGGAAATGCTCATCATGCTCGGCTAGCGTGGACTTTTCCCACTCATAGAATTGTGGTTCCATTAGAAGAGAAAGGGCAAACCTCACTCCTCATCTGTCACAGTATGGCTTATTTCATTTAAAAAGTCCATGAGGGTTTTAAATGATTCTACACACGTTAATAATTACCACAAAATTAATCCTGATTCTGTATCTCATTACCTTTATTTCCTTCCGAGGGAATTTGGTAACTAATGGTAGAAGGTTTTGTGCTTTGTTAACAAATGCAGTATGTAGGATCCTGTAATTATCTTTATTTATTTGTTTTGCTTTCATCATACGTTTCACTTCTATTCTCTACCTAACTCTCCCTCTTTATCTAACTTCAAAGTAACCTTTTAACTATGGGAAGATGACATTTCAGTATTAAAACTATACAGACTCTGAAATCTCGCGTTATGCTATTTTACGGATTTGAGCGGTGAAATAGAATTTGCGAAATTTTAGCTTACTTAAAAAGCGTATCGCATACGAGATTACATGGAAACGATTTAATCCTCATTTAACTGATATGATTATTTAACGATTTGGAATAATCTTCAAACAGCCGCTGCATTCGGCGCTTCCGCGTATGTCCTAATTTGATGAGAAAATTATGAGATATTAGCGGCAATCCACGTTTAATCCCCTTGGGGAAATCACGAAATTTTTGACCGGCCAGACTAATTCAATTACTTGGAAATGATAATTTGGAAATATTATTCCATTTTTATACTCACCCATTATGTTGCCTTTTTTGTCCGCTTTTTTTGAGAACGTGAGAAAAATCATGGTTCATATTAATTTGACTGGAATATTTTACCTAGTTGTGTCGATGAAATATTCTTCCATTCTTTTTATTTCAGAATTTTAATAAGATCAAATTTCTCGCATGATGTACATCTCCTTGATGTTCAATGAGTTCTTGATTATCCGTTCATCGGATAATTACGAATTAAAGCCACAGCATTGAAAAAGTATTTGAATATGGAAAATAATCAAGAAAGAAAGTTTTTTTTTGCAGAAAACCACTTGTTTCCAATTTATTTATTTTACCCTTATGTTCACCTTCAAAACATTTAATTATTGCATGCTCTTTTACTAGAAAATTTGGCAATAAGCATACTCATTTTTTCTTTTCATATCCTTTTTTCTTTGACGAGTTTTTCAGCATACCTAGAAAGTCCTGCTGACGCAGCTAGAACTGTCTCTCATAGTCCATCTTCTCTCGCAATTTTTTCGGATATATTTCTGAATATGCTGGCATTGCAACCTTGACCTCCGATGTTCCTAGATCAATTTCTCATGAAGTAATCTCAAATTCTCCTCGTCATACAAAGCATCAGTATTGTATTTAATGAATGCATTAGTAGAAGAAAGAAGACCTGGAATTGCCATCTTTTCTTTTCCTAACAACGCTATAAATACTACGAAGCTAATCGCATATTTTGTTTTGTTTTGCCTAGTTATTAATTCTGTGTTTGTGGTTATTGTGTTTATTCGATTATTTAATCATCGGGATGCGTCGTTAAGATAGGGAAAACTTTTCTAAGAATATTATAGGAGATAAAACTGAAGGTTTAAACTATCCATTTTTCTTATTGTTCATGCATTTATTCGATCAATATAAAAATGATTGTTTAATAATCTAAATAGACTGCATTAATTCGCAATATATTTGAAAATTTCTACTTTACATTAAATGGAAAATTAACGTAGATGTCTTGAAAATGTTATCAAATATACTCTTGGATTGCGTTCTTTTGCAAATATGTCATGTGGCGCTTCTATCTTTAGTACCTCTTTATGTACCATCAGAGATTTTGGTATTTGATAGAGAGATTCAGCACCTCGTACACCGTAGATTCACTTCATTCCAACGACGTGAATACGCTAAGAATACGCGTGTATACGAGTGAGACCAGAACACCATAGTTTGGAACATGCGCATTTTCGGAATATATGTTGACCACTAAGCGCCAACTGAAATTTTCTAATAATCTCCTTCATTACGGAATTTTAATACTATTCGGATGAAAGCTGAACCAAGGACATGACGATTGGATTCGCCAATTAGTGAGAGCTCAAAAGTAGAAACAGAGGGAATTTTCTCTTTCGGAGAAAAGAAATGAGGAAAAAGCAGTCCACACTGCCTATTCTCATCTTTATCAGTCCCATTTAATCCGCTTATTGACGTTTGATGGACAGCTACTTTCTAAGCGCGTCATATTATGTTTCATTCCAGCATCGATCTCTATTTCTACTTACAACTTCACGCAAGGGAAACTCACGTAACAGGATCTTCCAACCGAAGAGGAAATTTACGCATAACAACAGTATTGATCTGATGGTTCCTAGAACGTAGTAATACTTGGTGACGGACAGTAACCTTGGAAGGAATTTAGGACTTATCGCCGTTATACAAGGCGCCATCCGTAAGATAAAATTGATGTACTCTTTCCGGCTCCTCCTCACAACCATAGTAAATACATATCGAATAAGCACATAAATTCATTTTAAGTGTCAATAATATGGACAGTTTCATCACTTCATATAAATATCCTTAAAATAACCAGTTTTATGTATAATTTCTATAATTTTAGAAATTGCATTCATTGGTTATAAAAAGGCAAAAACAAATTTCGATTATAATAAAGGGATCAATAAAGAATTTGAAGATTAAATAAACGACATTGGTGCTTGGAATCGAACCTTCGACCATTTCCTGGGAAATATTGTTCCTGAAATCCTAACAGAAGGGTGATTGGTAATAGTTAACTTGATGTATACCATGTTTAAACGAAGTCTGCGCTAAGGTTGTAAGAGAAGTGAAAAATAGTGACTTTACTGAGACTGGAACCCAGGTCTCCCACTTTCCGGGCAGGTATTATAACCACTAATCTACTAAGACACATCATCTTCACTACTGTAAACGGGAGCTTAACACACTTTTACACACCGCGAATATGACAGTGACCGTCGGGCAGAATCCTAGAAAGCAGGAAGAGAGCCGCGGCCTTCACACACATACTCCTCGTACAACTTTGGGTTAGTCGCACAACTTCATGTGCTAAGTTTGAATTCACTTCCATCATTTGTGAAGTCTACTCTGTTGAAACTTGGCACTCTTAACAGTAAAGAGTAGTTCTGAAAGTGCTTTATGCGTGAACACAGTTTAAGTTCAGCAGACACAAAAATATCCGTGATTTCTTTATCATGAAAGCATAGGCATAGAAACAACTTTCAGCGACATTCTATTGCCAAACTGCGCGCAGAGCATGTTCTAATAAATCGCATAGTGAAGTCTCTCGGAAAGGAATTGCTGTCGGATGCTGAGAAAGGCGAGGGGTAATAGAGAGAGAAAGAGAGAGGGAAAAGACGGACTTTTAACTCCAATGATTTACCCTTTAGCGCGGGGGAAGCGTAAAATGGATTCCAAGGAAATAAAGAGTTGAAACCTGTGAATGGAAGGGGAAAATTTCGGGGAATTCGGCGCGAACAATCTGAGCGGGGAAATAAATGGGGATTTGGCGGTGCTGGAATTGAGAGAGGCGGAACGCAGTTATAGGAGAGGAGAATGAAACAGAAAGGATTATGGACTAAAGTGCGGGATAGACACGGAGATGCCGCTGTGAATACTCGGAAGGAAAAACTTGCAGTCTTCCTCCTCAGAGGCGATAATCCTATTGCATTAATGTGATGGATGTAAAACAAAGGGCGTGATGGAACTATTCGAATAGGCGTCACTTCGGCGATTCTAAACGGAAATGCTTCGGATCCAATATCATTTGTACCCTTGATTTTACAAAATAGTTCTCTTGAAAGAGTAACTATACTTTTTGGGTTGTATTTGAAGAAAGTGACGGGCATTCATGAACGGACGTTTTGCTTTTAATTTTAATAACATTTAGCAGTTTAATTTTAAGAAAATAATAATGAGAGCCTATTTGTTACTTCTCATTTCTGGTAGATTGGTAACATTAAATTCGTGGAATATTTTATTTTTCCAATAGATATGAATGATAATTAAAATAGATTTGAAATTGTCTCCAAAATTTGAAAAAATAATTAAATAAAACATGATGAAATTACATAAATTACATCAAATAAAACATGATACATTATTATGCAGTAAGCATAGTAAGAATTTCATTCTTCAATTGTGTGGACTATGGGATTTTAAAATAGAAAAAAAATTCATCTAATTTAAAGAGAGACTCTTTCTTCTCATTCCATCAATCGTACATTTACTTAATTTCTATCAACTGAAGGAAACCTACCCTTTTTATGCCTGGAATTTCTCCAAAGTGTGCTTATCCTGCACATGCTAGAACCTTTGGTGTTTTCCAGAATCCGCGGCTTCTTTCTCCTTTCGAGGAATATACTCAACGATCACCGGCATATTCGGCGATTGGAGGGTTTATCGAAGCTTTTAATCGTGATGATGTTAACTTTTACACTCTATGCTGAGTTGCGGTGGATTACATTTTATGCTAAAGTTGATGCTACTTCGCGATTAAAAAGTATTCATTCCCTTCACTTAGTAATGCAATTGTGCCCAGGAACTTGGGGCACTTTATATCTGGTTATGATAAAATTTCCGTCAAAAAATGCCCAGGAATTAATTCAAATAAGACCCGCATTGAAGAAATGAAAACATCCGTCGAGATAAAGCGCGAGCAAGATTTTATCCTGTTTTTCCTGTTTTCATATTGGAAAACGTCCTGTTTTCATTCAGATGGGATATTGTCTATCTAATCATAATCCATGCTTCCTGTAAAGCTAGAGAACCACAATCTCTCTGCATTATCTTATGAGGGATCATGAAATAAAGAATTCATGATAGATTTTCTACTAAATATAGGTGCAGATCTCGTTTCAGTTTATGCTCTTGCTTAAACGTAATAGTATATACATACGATAGTTAGAGAAATCATTAGTAGTATTAGTCCTAAATGTATTTCGACAGCTGGTCATTTGGCACATATGAGATCCCATCGAGAATCGAACCTGGGACCGCTTTCTCCGACCGCTACCACGCTAACCCCTTCGATATCCGGAAGTCTCATTTAGAGTGATTCTAAGTTACATAAGACACTAATGAACTTAAGAAAATTTAGAATATCAATTAACCTACAAATAAAAATTCCTGCGATACAATATCATTTGCTTGAAACAGATTAATATTATACACTACTTTTTGGCCTCAGCCATGTATGTACTTCGCCAAAATTATTTCCGTCATTTTTATATCTTTACATCTTTGTATAAATATTTTATACATATGAACCTCAAAAATAAATGTATACATACATCAAAGGCATACAAGAATTATCGAAGAAGAAAAGTTGAATTCATAGTCCCAAAAATCATCACAGCCTTACCTAATGATTTAAAACAGATAAAAATCATTTCAAGACTAAATATAGAGGTAAAAATTTTTTATATAAACTAAATAATAATATCATACGAGGAAGTATCAAAACTTAAATCTGTTTTGGAAAAATACTTTATACTCATGACACCTGCAGATAATCCCTCAGGCTACGGAGGACCTAAATAATTGTAAATTTGTTACAAAAAATAATTAATGTGAATGATTACAGTGTGAAATCACGTGCTTGTGATATATTGTTCCAATATACTTAGGCGGGTAATTCAATGTTCAGCGACCCACATCGTATCTATTTGAGAGGAAATCATAGGTCAGTTAATTTCCTACTTCATTCGTGCTCGAGTCTATCACGTTCCTTCTAGGTAAACGGGACATTCAAGGTCCGTAGATGAGTTGCTCCCTCGGTTGATTGTTAAACGCCTTAAGTGATGGGAAGGAACAGTTGTGCTGGAAGGTTAAAAGCGATTGCGGGAGTTTCTAGAGTCTGTTTGGTGAGAAGCTTGAAGTATATTGGAGATACCCTCGGTTGAATGCGTGGAAGGAAGTGATGCTCAAACTAAGGGAATTGATTTAGGAAACAAACTCCACCAGAGAGAGATTTTATTCGTCACTATTCTATCGGAAGAATCCGTGTGAGCATATATATAAACGCTGCACCCCAATCTTTCAATCTTATCTGTGGAAGATAAAATCTTTTAACACAATAACACAATTTTATGATTTTTTACACAATAGAAAACTATTTTTACATATTAGTAGCTTTAAAAACTACCATGAATAAATGGAAAATAAAAATCAACGCTCATAAAACAAACTCTTTTGTTTTAAGTAAGGAAATTAAAAGCATTCATGCACACATGATGACAGAATTATCAAAAGAATAGCAGGTGGAGGATTATTGTTACCGGATTTAGTTTATTTTGAAGCATGATTGGATGGATATAACTGTGAAATAAGGAGGACAGCATTGGACTAAGAGCTTTCAACAACAAGCATGATATGTCATAATGCAAACATTTTGATAAAGGTGTAAAGAAAAACTTTGCCTTCGTCCCTTCATCTGAAGCACGTTATAGTACTGTATGGAAGTGACAGTTAGACAATTGGTAAAAGGGATAGAAAACAACTAGAAGCGGTGGAGATATGAATATAGAGAATGACATGCATGAAATGGATAGACAGGGAAACGAATAGTGAAGTATTACCGAAGATTGGTGAACAAAGAAGATTATTGAAAACTATGGAAAGAAGAAAGCTTAGCTTTGTTGGTTACGTGATAAGATGCAGCACATTTTTACTGGAATTTTAGAAGGAAAGATTCTAGGAAAGGAAAGAAAAATAAGACTAAGGAAGAAATTATAAAAGAAATAAAGAGCCGAATGAAGTGATGTAGAATTGAAGAGGGAAACAGAGGATGGAAACAGCTTGCAGCAGCGTCGAGGCACTGCCTTTGGAAATAATTAGGTTAGAGGAAAAGAAAACCATCTGCAGATACAAGTCCAATCCGTTCACGAATCTCCTACTTGAAGTCACTTGAAAAATGTGAAAATGTATAGAATTTTGAACTAAAAACTTGAGTTGCTCGCTCACAGCAATACTTCGAATGAGATTAAAGACGATAGTCCATCTTTCTAGCTCCGTCGTAGTCGTACTCACTAGTAACTGTTTGAGAATATTTAAAGTTAATCAATTCTAGAAGAGTCTTTGTTGAATTATGAGCATTTATCTAAAAATGGAATGAAGTAGAAATGAAGTAATGATATTTTCAAACAAGAGGCTGGATACTATTATTACATATTACATACCGTTACATATTCCGGTGATGAAAGTGTTATTGTACCGTACAAATAGGCAGCAATTATTTTAATTTTTAAAGTAAGGAAGTGAAAAATGTACATTAAGAATCAAGACATTAATTTATAAAAAGTTTAAAATCTTATTCCCATCCTTAGAAATCTGTGATTGCTCCAGAATATTGAATAATATCCTAGTAAAAGTATGTTTCTGGTAAGAGAATTTCAGAATTTTATGGCTAGTAACAGTGAGATAAGCGTAATTTTTTTCTTGTGGTATATTTTTCATGTATATTTTATCTGAATTTATTCCCATTTGGTCAACTGAGGTTCACGAAAATATTGAAAAGTCTTTTGTGAAGAATTTTCTTTGTGTACATTTATTTCGTTAACATGGCTCCGCACTTACTGAAAGATTTATTTTGCAACATTGATGTTTGGATAGTAGTTCAGTGTATCTTCTATTCTTTCTTTGTCATCCTTCTCTTCTTCTCATCTATGAACTTGAAAGATTCTTGTCCTATATTTCTAACTCGAAAGAATTCCATTCTTTAAGTACCTAAGTATACTAGTGGAGTGAGAATGATCCACTTGAACCAATTCCCTCAGTTTGCAGAGTCACTCGCAGCAATCTTTCATGTAAACGTAGAGATGGCTTTTCTTCTACAAAACCGAGGATCCTTTGAATCAAGGTATTGATTTAAGTACTTCTTTTTCCACAATAGTTCTAGAATGACTGTGTAATCTGGCATTGTAATTGGAAATCCGAAAACCAATCTTGTGATATTAGCTATTCTGTCTTCCCAAGCTCACATGCTGAGTAAAAATTTGCTTTTGTATTTTATTAAATGGGAGTGACTGGGATCTGTAAGATGTTTTCTACATGGTTTGAAAAAGCTTTAATTTATTTCTGAAAATCATAGAAATTTCCGTTACATGTACGTATTTGCTAGCATTGGTAGATTGGTTTTTCATATAAATATTCCGATGTAATATATCCGAGGAGAAGTTTCTTCGATATAGTTCAATTGCCATTGTGTTGCAGTTGTGCTGAAAGGAGAAACATCAGGTTTATGGGAGACGTATTCGCTCAAAACTTTCAGGGCACATTTCTTGCTTAAAAACAGTACACACGTGTCCGACCATTCAACTCAATCGGACTTGTGACAATTAGCAACTGGAAATCGGAGTTAGGCGATCACGCCATACACGTGCACATATAGATCCTGAAATTTTCTCAAAGGAAATTATTTTCTTCAAAAATTTGTGACATTAATTTGAGTATCACTTATCAAAACTGGTGTATAATAAGGAAAACCAGAAGGACAAAACGAACGTTGATAAAATCTGACATGGCAGGGAATCGAACACGAATCCTCAATAGAGTAGCCGCTCAGTAAGCCGAAGATCTGGGTTCGAGTACCGCTCACAACCGTTTATCCTTAAGAAATCTTCATTTGTCCTTATATTGTTACTCATATAAAATCTTCACTCTTCCATTAAGTTTGATCGAGCTTCCTGCTCATAGAACAAAAATAATGACACTTCGCAGCAAAATTGAGAAGAAAAATCGACTACTAGATTTATACAGTATAGTGTGGCTGTTCCAGTGTATCCTCCACTCGCCTGCCATTAAGTATTTTTCCTTGTTTCGAAGACGTCATTGCAGATCTTTACACGTAGGATGGAAACCGTCAATTCCTATTCTTCTCCGATCCTCAGTAATGTCTCTTTATCGCTTTCCTACGTCAGTCCCGTTGACCTTAAATCGTATGAACTTCCTTCTACTGTGTCATCTCCATTCCAATTACTTCCACTATCACATTACGTTCTCCTGCTTCCTCCTCATTTGATGAACCTCTCTTTCTCTAACTTCAACGCCAATGTATTAGTATCCTCGTTTGAAGAAACTTAACAGATATCCTATTTTACGAAATCTACGAACGAAAACTTTGCGCTTGGAATACTAAATTCGTATAAATGTCAGAGATGTCGCAGAATAGATTATTTCGATTTTAACATGATGTTGCTTATAAATTCTAGATTTTTTCAGTAAAACATTATTTAATCCCGTTTAGTCTTCGGTAGAACAATTTTATCTTGATTTAAGCTAAATTACCAAATTTTCAAGGAAATAATATGCATCATAGTTTCAAATAATCTTGATTCTTTTCTGACAGTAACAACGACTACGACCCTAAATTGAATACAATGCATTTCCGAACAGATGAAAAAATCTGACCATCATGAATTTTACCAAATTTATTGTGCCAAATCTTCCCTTCAACGTACTCATCACATACTTTTTTCGCATTTAAAGTAACTTTTTATTGAAACCCTATCAAAATTATCTCAATATAACAGTAATTTCACGAATCTGAGAAGATGCTCCGACTGCTTAAGTTCGTTTTACAAATGTATCCAGTTTTGAACTTGAATTAATTTAATATTTTTGTTAATCATTGTTCTATATATTTATTCATCAAATTATTTTGAGCATATAAATGAAATCGCTTACGGATTTTCTTCAAGATTACTAATTCTAATATCATTTTATTCTTTCTAAGGTCTTTCCAACTCGGTAACAAACTGTGAACATATCTCGATATATTTTTATTAACTATTTTCTGCCGTGTTTCTATATATACGAGAAAGAAAATAATACAATGATAACTTCAGAATTTCACTACCATTAATTGTATTTTTACTAATATTCATTATCAAATTTCATTGATACCTCTTGTGGGATCTAATATTAAAGAAAAGGATCGTCTTCCTATGGGCTTCGCCTTGTATATCTGCTGTCACGGAACACTTATAAAACTGATTGAGTTTCAGTAAACAGCCATGAAGTTTCGAAACAGCTATATATCTACGTAAACACCTCAACTATAAGTAAAAAGTGCGTTTGCTGGAGTGACTTAAATTGCTCTTGCAAACTGAATCTTTTATTTTTCTCTCAGAACGGAAACGTATATGACTGTGTGGAAAATTAGATTAAGTGTAACTAAAACCCGAAACCACGCAAACAATTCCGAAAGTTAACGAATGGCACCTCAAACAACTTCTCAAATTATCGTCATCCGTAAAAGTTTTTAACCGAGAAAGTTGAGCGTGACTTTCATAGTTGGTATCGCTACGCAATCCTATGGTTGCAACGTATTCGTGAGGAAAATTTTTCGAAATAGTTTCCGAACTGATTAAGAAAATGTATGCAAGTACCTCTAGGAACGAGTAATTTGACGATCGCAGTCTTCACTTTCCAGCACATATCAGCACTCTTTTTTGAAATATGATGCTAGCGGGAAAGAGATCTCTGTAAATGAAATTCCTAAATTGAATTGGAAACTCGAAGTATGTCGACAAATGACAGAACGATCATTTGATTTTTTTATCCTTAACTTGTTATTTTTGTGATTACTATCTGCGTATATAACTAACTAACATATATTCTTCATCTATCTATAGTATTCCAGCGTTACTAAAAAGTAAACCAAATTCCGGAAAAGCTAAATAAACTTGGCAAATGAAATGATAATAGGGAGAAGGTGAACTATATTATAATATGTAAAAATTTTTTTCAAGGAAAAAAAGATCGGAACTCGAACGCGGGTCTTCCGCTTTTGAGAACCAGTCCTGACAGACCTTTTTCATGTCATTTTTTTCTAACCGATAATAGTAAATTTATGATAGAATCTTACTTAGTAACATCATTTAAATCTAAATAAATACATATTTATTGCAACTATGGAAGAGTATCGTATAAAAAGTATTCGATATATTATGAAGAAACGTAGTTTATTTTAATTGGTCCTGAAGTTAGATATTCTATAATTTGTTTCCGGTTAGGCATTTTGATTTCTCTCGAGTGATAAGTATGGCAAAATAACTCCAGAAGTTATATTTAATTTTATTTTTCCAAAATAAGACTGAAAAATCTTTATTTATCATAGGACAAAATTGGAACCATGCGTCTGAAATGGAAGAATTTAAGGCATATCATGCATTAAACACTGCAGTGCCATTTCTATAATTAAATTCAAAGGCCTATATTGATTACATGGTCAGGAAATGTATCGTTTACTTAGAAATCTACGAACGCATCTTGTGTTTACTTGGGTTTCCTCAGTTTTGTTTGCATTTGCCTATCTATTCCCATCCGTGTGCATAGTTGCGTATGTTTGTACCTTATAACTATGATAAATAGTGATTTTAGAATGCAAATTAATCGAGTTTACGGCGTTCATCTTGTTTTTTTTTCTTTCTTTAATTTCCACTCACACAATACTCCACTACTGTCACGTGATATGAAAAATATCCGATTGCCAAATGAAGCAAAGATATATAGGATGATTGCCACTTCTCGTTTGGTTGCTATTATATTATTCATAAGCGGATCATAATTTGCTGGGTATGAATTTTTAATGCCCCTAAGTAATAGCTTCTCAGTTAAGTTGCAGTGCCTTTTTAGAATAAAAGCGGGGTACAATATTCGATTTTTTCTACTTCCTTTAATTAAACCCTTATGATAAAGATTAAGATAACCTAGCACACAAAGGCGTGCATCTAGGAGAATTCCCAAGGAGACACGGATACCAGAAAGGTCTGATGTGACCGGGACTCGAACCCTGATCTCTCTATTTTCCAATTTTGTATGACATTGTGATGACGTTGGCAGGGAATGATGGCGTATAAGTAATCAGACGACATCACGTTTTGATTACAAAGTCTCCCAAACGCAATGTTTGAATGTTCTAACCGGATAGTTCGACGGTTAGAGCAACAGATAGGTGAGGTGGATCCGGGTTCGACTCCCGGTCCCGTCAGACTTTTCTCTTATTCGTTTCTTCTTAAGGTTCAAATCCTCGTATTTGTTAGAGACTTTTTAGTCCTTCGCATTCCGAAACGATAAAGCTCAACTCAATTCAAATTTAAGGGGGATAAATCTTGGGTATAGGAACGCAGCTTATTGCAGTCTGTAAACCGAAAAACGTTCACATGCGTTGCTCCGTATTTTGAGAGGAGACACAACGATTTTTCGGACCACCCTCATAAATCAAACAGGGAACTTGGTCACAATCGACGTCTATTCTGGTCGAAGCTGAAGGTTGTATCGAAATGGATGGTAGAGATGCGGGCCCATGTAAATTACCTCGAAACAGCGGGGGATGAAAAATAAGATTTTCAAGAAATAGGATAGAGAGAAAGTTCAGGAGGAAGAAATGGATGTTCCACAAAGCTTTCCGGAATAGTGTCAAAGAGTTGGTGTTCAAGCAGAACCAGAAAAAAAATAACAGCTCTCAATTACGTGAGCAGTGATTGCTGTGCTAACACTGTGAGGTTTATCTTGCCAACTTTCCCACGACTGCCCAAATGTAAAGTAGACCTCCCGTAGCATACTTAAGTTGCTGTCGGCGCAGTGATTCATCTTCATTCTGTCGGAAGTAATAGTTGGGTGTGAAGCTGCTAGATTGCTCTGAGCGAGGAGTAACTCCAACTCCTCTCCCTCTACAGGTTTAGCAGTAAATGTTGATCTAATCCTGATACGCATAAATCTTAAATTGGATGCCTTTTAAAGAATAAATGGAACTTAATTTATTGAGGTGAAAGAGGATCAGTCCTCAAAAGCCACAACTTTGTGACAGTTTGCCTCACTTCATTACCTTATTTTAGAGAGGTTTCAAATTTAATGGCTCCTGTTTTATAGCTGTAAGATTTGTTTTCTTCACGGAAAACACCAATAGTGATGGATCGCTCTATTTTTAATGATGATCTTTTTGCGTCTACTATTACTTTTTCAGATGTGCATTCACTAGAGTCGTGAATAATGATAAAACATAACATTTTATGAATAATAGGTCGTAAAACTCTCCATAAGCCGAATATGTCAATGAAACGTCGGTTCCTACCTACGTTCAGGTAGCATACGTACCGAAATGGTTTTCGGTATCATACATTGGTATCATATCGGTATCATTGGGTGATTCGTTAAGGTCAGTAATCCGCCAGCTCTTTTCTCTATATGAGGAAGAGGTCCATCCGACGTTTCATTGACGTGGTCGGCTTATAGAAGATTTTACGACCTCTTAAAACAATGTAAATAAAATGACGCAATCTATAAAATCTGACATTACTTTTTGTCGCTGTGAAAGTATGCTTCTTTGCGTAATGCATAAAAACATGGTTTTCTATTTTTTGTTTTCAAAGGATGTGTAGTCCTACATTGCCAATTTAAGTCACATATTTCCTTCTTTTGTGCGACGATTTTTGTACTCGGATTTTACTTCTGATCGGTAGCAGTCGTCATCGATAAATCAGTGGTTAAAATTTTGTGAGTCAAGAATGAACTCTGTCAATATTGCAATTAGATCTGAATTGCAGTTCACAAAGAGTCTTAATTATAAAAGTTTCTATTCAGACAAACGCTCAGATTCTCAATATTCTTTATTAGAATATGCACTATGTACTTCATAGCTATTTTCGAATTGAAGATAAAGTTAAAAATTAAAGTAGTGGTTTTTGAATGGTATCAAAAATTTTTAATGGAATTACACCCAAAAATGAAGAGTAACATGGCTTGATTCTTTTGCATTTATAATGAAACTAATTTTCTCTTGGTTTCTCATATTTTTCACTCCAGCTTATTATATGAAGCTTTGTTTGGATTCTCTTACCAAAACCGCATATCGATCTCAATCTTTTTTGCGTTACATATTTGGTAATGCAGCTACAACGTAAGGCTATGGTCCTGGCAGTTTCAAGAAGTACACACATATATCCTCTTTAAAGAGGGTCGAGATTAAAGGAAAGCAAGAGGAGTTATTACGTCGCGTTCTTATTCCCTCAGGGTTGCATAATTGTAATGCATACATGTACATCTATTATTCATCCCTTCGTTATCCCTACTAGATACACCCTAACCACGTTCTTTTAAGGTTTTTGTGCCTCATGTTACAGAATGATGTACTATCTATTTTCATTTTACTATAATGAACACCAAAGGTTATCATTCACACCCCTCCCTGATGTTCAAATGGGGATAGATCTTTATTTATCTCCACAATACTCTTTTAGCACTACCTAGAGAGAAACTGTCAACATTTTCATCTCTCGCATCACCAAGCCATTAGTAGTGATTCTGCACGAACGGGAAGAGATACTCTCTAATTTCCGGATATTCATTTCGAATGCAGGATAATGAGAAACAGGAGGTGAATATTCCCCGGATTGCGATGAAAGGATTTCTTTTCTTCTGTTATTTCTTTGTTCCTTTTCATATTGCTCGTTCGAGCCAGAAACTCTGAAAAATGTTTAATTATTCAGCATCACTCTCCCCTAAGATGTGATAATCAATAGTTTTATTCTGCATAACCTAGAAGGGGAGAGTTTAAGTCGCTAACTAATTTTTTAATTCATCCTAATATATAATGATTGCATCCATGCACTCTTTATTTGATTCATGATGTTCAGATTTCATCTTTTAGTGATTAGTTTTGCAATATACATATTATATCATATTATAGCTCAAGCTAAGTTAAAATTATATGTACGTAGAAAAAAATAGTTCTTTAGTTAGTTATGTTTATTCACAATGTTTAGATTTCATTTCTAACTAATTAGTTTTGCAATATATATCATATTATAGCTCAAGCTAAGTTAAAATTCTATGTAAGTGGAAAAAAATAGTTCTCTAGTTAGGTTCTCATCGATATTTGAAACGTTTTAGCGCCACGACAAGTTGAATGCAACATTCTAGCTGATTATTTTGTTATGCAACTTCTGAAGTAACTCTCATGGAAGTAACGAGCAATATGATTGTTTTGTTTATAAGTGGGATCATAATATACAAACTTGAGAGGATGGATAGTAGCACATCGTACAAGGTACAGATGCGTGGATTTAGCATCCTTTACTAACATACTCTTTCAAGGTAACTTGGAAACTTTGAAACAACTGAAATTAGAAGTTTGGTATTTTCTAAATAGTTAAACGAGAAAGTATCTTCACGGTACACATAGAATTTCTGATGAAATTTTGTTGTCAATAAGAATTAGGAAACAAGAGTATTTTGGGATGAATCAGATGTAAAAATGTGCGCTTTTGATTTTCAAAAGTGAAGCGTGCACCCCCTGCCTTCCACCGAAAGTTACAAGTAAGACGGCTGTTACAATCTGCACCGACTGTAGTACTTCTCAATGAACGACTTCCTAAGACATTCGCCATCTTCCGCGGCGCATTTGTTTTATTTTCTCCTTTAATCACCACTTACTCCAATATGGTACCTCTCTTCTCCTCAACCACTCCTCCAACTTCCCCAAAACATTTTTCCACGGCTCATTATATAATGAGAAGCATCCCATTCTTATAAAAGCGCACGCGCAGCTCTGCATTTTCTTAGCGAAGAGGCGAAGTGACATTTGAACGCCGACCCAGATTTCCCACAGAATTCACTTAATTCGGATTAGCTCGCGCCATCCGTAAACGCCACCCGACTCTCATAGCGTTTACATCCGCGAGTCAATTAAAAGTCAGCCTAATTTTCCTAGCCGCCGTAATTTCCGAAAATCGACTTTCGTAACATTAGCATTCCGCGGCGGTCCCGAAGCGAAGGAACGGGTTCATCTCGCCAACTTTTATAGCCAAACTTTCGGTCTGTTTCATCGGAAAGAAGACGTCCCGAACGGCTGATTTTATTCTGACTTTTTTATCCACGAAAGTCGTAGTCATAGGCGGATTCGAATCTTCGCGAAGCCTTCAGCGGGGGAAGAATGTGCGAAAATGAAATGAGCGTCAGTGTGACGCGAAATTCGCACGTCACTCTCTCGGTGTGAAATTATTTCGGGAACAAAGGAACCGGTCCCCAGCGTGTCTCTCCCTCACCCCCTTTCTTTCTTTTATGCTTTCATTCCATTGTCGCTTTCTCCTTGTCTCCGGTTCTTTTATCTCTACATCTTTCCCTCCCTTATCTCCCTCTCTCGGTGTTCTCTCCCTCTCTCTCTCCCTCATTATTTCTGCCTCATCCTCACCTTTTCCTTTATTTTCTTATCAGTTCCTTGTCCAATTGATTTCTCCCCTCTCCCTACTCCTCTACTTTCCCTTCCTTATCTTTACCTTACTGTCAAAATCTTTCCCCCTCTCATCCCCTTTCTTCTCAGTGCAGTAGATTAATCTAACCATCGCTCGAAACTTTCAGTGTTACGGAAGAAAATTACTCAATATTAAGAGAAAGGGTTGTAGGTGATTTGATACATAAGGGTGTGCACGTAGGAAATATCCCAGGGCTCGAACCCGGGACTCTCTAATTCTGATTGGGTTCTCTTTCCTCTGAGGTATCCGACAAGATGATTCTGCCATACCGTTTAATAAATTTCTTATGAAAGATTGTTAAAGCTGTAAGGTAAAACGTATCAAAACTAATGAAGCATTACAAGAAACATGACAATAATCATACAGTTTGTTTGTTTAATTTCGTTACTATACCATTCAAAGTTTATATTTCCTTCTTTCAACTTTCTCCTAAGCTTTTACGTATGCTCCAGTCGGTAGTATGACTATATAGTATGTACTTTTTCTTTGTACTTCAGCCTGCACTGTGGGTGCAGTTTTCCACGAGACCTACAATATTACCGGCAGTTTTTTTATTACTACTCTGAATATTTTAGTTGCTAGTTTCAAGAGTCTAATTAATCCTTTATTAGAACTAGTTATTAGTTAGGACTAACTAAATTAACTTTAGTTAAGACTAAACTTAAGATAATTATAACATGCTAGTCATCTACTCAATATCGTTTGTTGTGTTACTCTATATTACCAGTTTTGTTAATTGGTAACAACTTCAGGTTCATCTGAGATATATTATAACTTATATACAATGTCAATCATTATAACTAATTTATAATTATTTCAAATATAGATATGGAGGAGTTTTGTCAAGTAACGTCGAAACAGGTTAAGTTTATTTCTATAAGAGTTTAGTTTTCAGGAAAATCTGTTAACTCGGTTCACTTTATATTTAATAGATTCAATAAGATACTTCATCTGTAATGATTTGTTTCTTTACAAAATCAACGATATTGTTAGTAGATCATGGTCTAATAGTAACTACTTCCGCATTCTTTGAAATAGAAAATATTTAATCTAGCATAAACTTTGTCTCCTATCTCTATATTCTACTAGGAATATATTATATCCACTGACGTATTAATTTTGTGAATATAAGTCTTTATGGCGTTTTATTCAACGTAAAAATTATATTTTAACGGGAGGCTGCAGTAAACAAAAAATAACTTAGTTAGTTGTAAAGAAATACTTTAAAACTAGATTTTTATCGCCATCTCCAAATCACTTTTTAGCTGTTTCTACCCTCGAAGTTCGAATACAATTAAAATATGATTGTATAAATCCTACATTCTCAATGAGTTTGCAAGCTGTATTTTCCCATTCCTATTGTTCCTGGGCCCTCTTTGTGCCCATGAAATCTGAATAGCTTCTTGAAGTACTCTTTATCTTCTACTTCTCCAAGATTTGGTAGAAGAATTCCGTAATTAAAGGCGTTTGTTTTTCAGCTATTTGTTTTTTTACCCTATGCTGAATATTTTCCTAACTCTATGCAACCTGAGTTCCGTTTTGAAAAATAGAAGAAAATAAAATATTATTTTAAATGCTTTAAAAGCCTCCTTCTCTATCCGAATAATACACACAAACTCTTTATCTGACGTTCTCCACAAGATCTAGCAGGCATTTCAATTTAGATGCAATTTACCGTAATTTGCGAAAATGGAGATACATCCAGTGTTTGCTTTACTTGAATCTCGGGTTGGAAATTAAACTCGCGAATTCATCACGTACATTTTGCCTTTCAAACTATCATGTAAGCTCATTTTCTTCTACTTTACAAGAGGATACATCATTATTGTTTTACATTATAAATATATATTTTCATAAATAGTTATTACATAATTGTTTTAAGATAATATTTGAAATCGAGTTGTAATCATTCAAGTATAATCCATTCTGTGAATAAAATTAATGAATAAAGATAAATATCATTTCATCACGAATGCCACCGTACCGTATTAATCAACAACTTCTTATAATATATTTAGTACTAATTTTAAATCGTTACCCTGCGAAAATTTCACCGACGAACCGATACTCCCTAATACTGATACTCCCCACCTAATATGTTTCAACAAACACCCAAATCACTACAAACACAATACATAAACTTTAAAACATACCTAAAGAGCACACCTTCATATTCTGTATTATTGTCCTTTTCCAAATACCTCGTTTATATCGATAGATTCCGACATCTACACATCCAGTAACGAAACTCTGTGGAAAAGTTCAAATTTTAACTCGTTTTATGACCAAATGGTGCATTTTTCATTTCTTGGTCAAATTTTAGCAGGAAGCGGGAAACTTCCTCTTTAAAATAAAGGTCTTTACTAAACCGAGACTGAGACTAAAAATTCTCTTCTTCCATCTAACCTGAAGTAGTAGTAGTACTGTGAAAAGTGCATCGACAGCTGACAGTCATTTCGCACGTGGGCTCCTAGTGGGAATCGAACCCGGGACTGCTTTCATTGAAGTCGAACGTGCTGTCCATACGGCTATCCGGGAGCCATCAAACCTGAAATTAGGTGTTTTTTTGTAAAGTGTGAAGAGAGAAAGCATTGATCATCGAAAACGAATGTTTAGAAATTACATACATGATTATTAGCGTTGCCATCTCCAATTGATAATTTTCTTAATTTATTCAGGTTGAGTAATTTATCAGGTGCTAATCTTTTCGATCTTTAGAGCAGAATTGAATTATCTTTTACACCCTGTCAGTAGAATCCCTATTCAGAGCCGCGCTCTTTCTAACCCGAACTGCTTGTTTTGTATCTCCTTCTCAATACCTTTCTTCCTCCTCTCTCTTCCACCATCCCTATTCTGAAAATGCTTTCCGTGTAGTGTTGGGAGGGCCCATCTTGCTAGACTCTGTAAACACCCTTGTGGATTCCGCAGTTCGGTTCAAAGAGAGGGAAAGCCGGGGCCACTGGAGGATGCGGTGAGAGATCTAGCGGAAATGGATCCGATGGAGAGCAGGTAGCAGGAAATGAGTCTTGGGAATATAAAATTTCGCGGTCAACGGAGTGGACGAAGAACTAGCGAAATGTTTACCGTTGACGCTGCGATCCCAACAGAGGGTCCGAACGGAGCGTACAAACAATGAGGAAGGGTTGCGCCGCTGTAATTCGGGGTTAGTGGTTTAAATCGAAGGTGATTCGAGTGGAGAGGATTTTGGTTGTTCTTGCTCGGGAAATAGTTCGTCCCGGTTACCGTTTCCGAGGATGAACTAATGTCCTAATTCGAAAACAAGGTTACGCTGAGTTGCTTACGGTCTTCTCTATGACCTATGAGGAAGTTTATGCTTACATTGGTGAGGAAACGTAAATTGACCTACCCGCGTATCATTTTCGTTAATGACGATTTCTCGTTAGCGTCTAAGAACTCTCGGCTGTTTGAATAGGAAGCAGTTTTTGTCGACACAAGATGGAGATTTATGAAACTGGCGGGTTTTGGAGTATGTTTTCACAAATAATCTCGCAATATGCTCAAGATTCTCATATAGATATTATAACTAATTATTAATAATATAATTATATTAATTATCATTATTATAATTCATTATTTATTGGAATTTTAAAGCTTCTAACTACGGTAATCCACTAGTAATTTATGCAAAATGACCTCAGCAGCGGAAGCACCATGATTCTAGTATTACTACCACTACTAATGATTTTTTTCACATTTAGGTAAGCTTCAACTTCTGACCAATATTACACTTTCCGCTTCAAAAGTTGCGGACGGTAGGTAAAAGGAATCTATTTATTATATTTTTATGGTAATATTGATAAAATAATCTGATATTATCTAAAGCAATTTCTAAACTGAAATCTACGAAATTTTTATCAGTAGTTAGCGATGGATCTCTCTATTTCATTTGTTTTTAAAATGGGCAAACAATTGGGAGTCGATTTCTGAAGCAAGATTAATTAGCTAAGCCTAATACCCTCAATTGCATCAAATTTATAACTTACTGTTGAAGGTACACCTCTGGTGATCATAAAACTCAAATACATTAAAATATCCCAGCCCATACAGAACAGCCCATACAGAATTGCTTACTTGCATTAGTCTTTCATAAACTTAGAAATCATTTTCTTATTGTTTTCAAATAACCTATTAAGAATTCCTTATCTCATGTTTATTTGTTAAAATGGTAATGCAAGAGTACTAAAGGCCACAAATAAGGCATACAGTATCCAGATGTAGATGACGATATGTAGATGCACTCATACGAAATGTGTAATTGCAATAAATACATTCAGTAATACAATTAGTAGTAATAAATACATTCAATGTAGGTCACCATATACATATAAAACTGTTTATCGGAATTTCGTTCGCCTTAGATTATTGCATATTGATGCCTCGAATATCGCAGACTCCTACCAATTTTTAAGGAACCGTGAGATTGCAATTCGAGCTCAAATATCGGAAAAGTTCTTCGCTATCCAATAAGAAATTTGAAACTCAGCCGAAGAAACAATTTTTAACTTGGGGAAGGCCTCTCGAAGAAACTAATTTCGTCGACTCAGTTCTCTGGAAAGCTTAGGGTAATTAGGGTGTATCACGGCTCCGCTCATATAACATATTCCGATAGTTTTCTACCGTATGATGGAAAGATGTAGGATGGTATTTCTAAGGGATATCGTGCAAAAATATTTTAAAATATGAGCGTTCGATAGAGGTACTGGGAGGAAATTAATCCTGCATCGTTAAAGCCAGGTTAGAACAAATTATACGGGGGATTCAGTCCAGTAGGGTCACCTCCATTCCCCTTGAATTTACGCTTAAATACATCCCTAGCACCAACTTTTGGGACGTGATTAAGGGAGCAGGCAAGGGACATGTTCCATTCACACCTCTTCTCTTTATCTTCCGTCTCCCAGAGGCTGAACTTTTTCCCCATCGAATCCCAATGGAACCCTTTTGCCACCGAGATGAGCCGAATGGGACAATTAAAGAGATCACATTACCGTTTTCCAATCAATCGAGAGGGGGTTTTTCGTAGAGGTGCCTCTTTTCGCATCACCTTAAAATCTGATTTGGAAAAGGGTTCTGTCTGGTTTAAATTGGGCTAATTTGGAAGGATCGATCGGTTGGTTCTCATTTATCCATCGCATTTACACTCCATAATCTTCTTCTGGGTGATTGAATACGATCACGTGGTTCGAACGGTGTGGATGGACATCGAGATTGCTTATATTTTTAGTACATTTTATTTCGTCTCAATGATAGGGTCGTTCAACTGAAACGGAGGTCGATTGCTGTCATTTGAAACTGCCCAAAATGAATTGAAAAAGTTTTGACATTTCCCTAATATTATTCAAATTATACTTATTATATTATACTTATGTCATTACTCTATTTTTATTATTTTTCATTATTTTTAAATTTTTTCTGTATTTTTACTTATATATTTTTTACTTTACTTTTCGTACTTTTCTCTATCATTTTTGAATTTTAAAAATTATTTTATTTATTATATGTTTTCACTGTGTTTTCGTGGGTTTTTTCCGCCCCCTTCTCGTGTGGGTGTTTTCCCGCACTGTGGGTTTTTTCTCTATCAACCTTCAGTTATGGAGATTTTTTCCCACAAATCAAATCTTTCTATTTCTTTTTTTTTTCTCTTTTTTTCTCTTAGTATTATTTTACATCTTGATAACCATGTATCTTCATACGAGGTTAGGTGGAAGGCCCCAGGTAGAGGCCCGCTCGAGCCTAACCTCGCCTAATAAAGGGTCCAATAATAATAATAATAATATTAAATCTTTCCTATTTCATTTTCTTTTTCTCTTAGTGTTATTTTATGTTATTCCTTTATTGATAAATATGAAAAATCTTCATACGAGGTTAAGTGGAAGAGAGGCCCACTCGGGCCTAACCTCGCCTAGTAAAGGGTCAAATAATAATAATAATAATTGTTTAGGTTTATAGAATAGAAGCCATTTTCATTAAAGAAACAAAATGGAATGGAAATGGAAAAGCTTCAGCAATTAGCGTTGTTTAAGAGAATTCACGGAAACTTTATATTCATATTGATGGAATGCATGAGGGAAATGATATTTCAAAAATACGGGGGTGGTCTGAAATGTTTCCGACCCCAGATTTTTCAGTAATCTTCGGAACATTTTCAGAAATTTTCAGAAAACATGTCGAGAAATGGCTAAATGTCGGAAACTTTTCAGAACACCCATGTACTATACTCACTTGATACTATCGCTAACTTTAAATAAGATGCTAAAATTTGTTTTTATATCAGTATAAGAAAATATTGATAATCTTTTTACTTGTATTATGTATATTGTCTTAAGGTACATCTTTATATTCTCTCTTTTTATAAGGAAAAAACATTTCTTGAAAAGAAAAACACTTCGTAACTTTCACAGTAAATTTTCAATTCGACATGTTTCGCAGTGTTGATATCTTTAAGATCTTCAAGATTCACCTAAAGATGTCAGCACGTTAAAGAAAGATGTTTAATTCAAAATATGCTGTGGAAGTTACGAAGTGTTTTTCTTTTCAAGATGTTTGCTGTGAAATTCTATGAATTCAAGATAGGATATGTTAATTTCATTAAGAAAAAAATTATTAAAATCTATACTCACCTGCTTAAATACTTTTTAAAAGTAAAAATTCTCCTTAAATCATACATCATGGTTGTATTTATTAAAAGAAGTTTGTTTAAGTTTGAAACTAATTTACATTAATTACAAGTGTTCTGTCCCTCTTTCATTCGTATTATAATGATATACTTTTTCATTAACATCAATTATTTCTTCCTATACTTGGTGAACCGTATTGCCACCTGTAGAATTCACTTGCTATCCATGAATTGAGTTATCTAGTTATCTGTAATTAAATTCCATAATTATGATATTTTAACACCCACAAGCGGTTATTTTATTCGCGATTTACACCTGCAGGCAACAGGTACATTACATGTTGGCCTTCAGTCATAATTAATGAAGCTCAGATGCTAATACTACATTATTTACATTTTGTAAAACTCGTATGTTATTATAGTTGTGAGTTATTTCACCCGATAAAAATTATATAGCTTTTTAAGTTCAAATCAATAACTAAATATTGAGAAGTCATAAAATCATAATTACGGATCAGTAGTTTTTAGCTGCTAGTTAGAGAAATTTTCATAATTGCAAGACATTTGGAAATGATTTTTATAACTACGTAAATTTTACGATTTTTTTTCAAAACTTGACGTTTCGCAATTTACCTAATGGTGAAAACATCCACCTAGTAAATGAATATCCATATTCTACAGTTCCTTCAGTCATCCTCCGAGTTTCTCATCCTTTTCCTGTTAATTTAATTAAGCCCTTTCATTCTTTTCTTTTCTTTTAAAGAAAAATTAAAACGAGATAAGTATTCAAAGAGATAAGTATTTTATTAATTAATAACTTCCTTATGTTTCTTAAATTTTGATGTATATTGGAGCTCGTATTAAATTAATTATGAAGGAATGGAAAGACGCAATTATTACAGAATTTCACAAAATAATTTATTTTTCAAGCTAAAATCGTAATAATTGTAAACTCAGCTAGCAAGTAACTATGGTAATGAATTATAGGAATGACATAAAATTAAAATTGCCTTTTAATTTCTGACTCGGAAAATGAAAATGGCAAAAGATATTTAGGCGAATAGATTAACGAGTTCAGATCAAAATCTACCAAAAATATCAGACATTACCCATCATTGCTTAAAAAATAACAATTATTTAAAATATAGGACACTTTCCATTATAGCTTACCAACTGAGAGTTACCAACAGAACCAATTATTACCAACAGAAGAGTATAGTTAATTTTGTTCAGATCTTACGAGAACTTAACGAATTGCGACCGCATTTGAAATCGGATTTCAGCACACTGCAAAGAATTGCCTTCGTTATTCAACATTTCACTGTAGTCCTACGAATAAACTTTCAAAACAGCTGTAAAACTAGGAACACATGGACCGTAACCTCATCTGCCTGTCGCCATCGAAATGGAGATTGGTGATCAAGAATTAAAAAAAAAAACCGCCCGCATGTAGACCACCATCGAAGACAGTAATCTGCATCAGCAACTCCGCATTTCTCCCTTGTTTTATCTCTCTCTCTTGCGGTCAACTCTATTTACTTTCTTCTTGCCACGAGGGATCTTACGTAAGGGATCCCCGTGGAGGACCCCCTGTAGACTTTCGCGAAAACAAACTACTGCCTGCGGATAGATTGGCTAGATCGAGTCGGGGGGTTGGGAAAGAAAGGCAATGACTCAATCCACCATCAGCCGGACAAATGAAGTGGAAATTGCCGCGGTTCGACGGGGCGAAAGGAGTGATGGGAAATATATGGGGGCCGACGCCATGTTAAGCTTAACTGGAGAGGATCGGAAACAAATGTCCCGGAGATGTGTTTAAAAGGGAACATAGCTGCTTACGCAACCTTCTACAGGCCATGAAATTATAAACGCTTTAATATTCGCCCTCAAAACTTTCCTCGTTTCAGCGCGTGGGCTGAAGTTTCTCTTCTCTCAATTTCGCCTTTCTATTAAACAGGTGTGTATTTTAAATATTTATCCAGTAGTTTTTTTTCTTTTGCATGGAATCAAATATTTATTACATGCGACATGGGGCTTACTATTCTTACTTTTTTTATAAAGTCATTTTTAAAGTGAATATTGTCATTTAAATTTTTGATAAAGAGGAACGTTTACGTTAAATAATAATCTATTATAATACCAATACTAAGATATAGATCCAGTCTTTACTTATTAAAAGATATTGCTGCATTTCCAACACAATTTTGCCAAGATTACCTCACTCGCGTTATGAATATGATCTATCATAAAAATACGATGAGAATCGCTAAGTTATTTTACACTTTTTATGTCGATTAACAAACTCCGGCTGATATGACATATTATATTGAAAGACAAATTTTGTAACTAAACTTGAAAAATATTTAATTAATAGCGAAATGTATTTTGTATTGTTTGTAATTGTATGTAACTTTTTATGAACATAGTATTTATGGTACTTGCTTTGTCATTAATTGGCCATTACATTCTCAAAAGCTTGAGCTTTCGCATTTATTTATGTATATTAATAATTTTATCAATCTGGTTGCGATGTATTCATAGTAATATATAATCAGAGTCGTATATAGTTTCTTATCCCCCTGAGGTGATATGTAATATGGTGCCTTAACGTTATCTCCAATGTTTTACTTCGACGTAGTCGAAACAATTTCTAAAAGAATGAGAGTATCAAGTGTCTCTTGTCCAAAATTTATATATATTGAATGATGTAATATTCACTTTAGCTAGCATTAAAAAGTCACCTAGGGAAGTTGCCTCACCCATCGAAATGATCCTTCATAAATCTTGATCATCTACCTTATCATCTGGACCGGGTTTCGTATGAAAACTCTCACTTTAAGAACAACCGTATATGAGTCTACTATTTCGTTTTGTTAAGGAAAAACCAGAAGCATATTTCTGTTTCATTATTCTTATTTTCTGATGTAATGTGGCAAGTTAGAGGTAAATGTAAATACTCTTATTTTCTACAAAATTATAATGGATAATTATTGTTATTCTTTTCGGGATATTACTGAGGGACCATTTTGCTCCAGTAATCTAGTTTTCCTTTCGCTTTCCTATTGCCGCATCTCTACTCAATAAGGCTGGAACATCAAGTTCATCTTTCTTGATGATGCGGTCGACATCCTGATTCCACTGAAGACACTTTAAGCTAACACCTCCAAGAAACACCAGGCGGCTACCTCTTTCTTATATATCATTGGCGATGGAAATATAAGGTTGATTTTCCGCATTTTTTATATCTAGTAGAATGATGAAAAAAGTATTAAATAACTAAGTTTGAATTGCAATGAAATCATATCGTCACTCAACGGTTGTTTTATTAATGTGATTTTAATCATTCAAATTTCCTATGGTTTGAACATGTCTCTTAAGTTTCTTCACCCACAATAAGACCTGTAGGTAGTCAATTTTGAAAAAGCACTTCTTCTAGTTGCGAGAACCCATATGAATAATTAAATCTTCAGCTAATTTATCCATATTTTAAGGCTGTCTATGCATAACTATACTCAGACGTATTTTAAAGAACTCTTTGTCACATGGGATCGCTATTTTAACTGATATATAGTGTTATCCTTCTTTAATCTGCAGCTTATTTATACTATCCTACTCTCAGGTCATTTTATCCAATTTAGAATTAAAATCAACCAAATACGCTAGCAGCATTTATGGCGGAGATCTCTTTAATCACACTGGAAACATTACTTACAGAGTGCTATGCAGAGGGCTTATCTCATCATTCTGGATATTTATATCCTCGGTATTATGCGTATTTACAAATATGGAGTGATGGATTTCCCTTTTATCTCATTTAAAGTCCAACTTCATCATCGATGCTGAAAGCTCTCCCTTTTTTAAAAAAGATAGGGTGAGTAGCAGTGATAGATTCTAAATCGGTTTATTAGCAGGCTAAGACCGGTGATGCCACGGAAAATAATTTATTTAAAACACGGTATGATTTCCGCTTTATTTCCATTATCTTACTCTAATTGCTCTTAATAATATAATTTTGTGATGATTCGCGGTAAAGAAGCTTATTTCACTTGAGACTGAGGCAGTTTAACATAATAGTCAGTTTACGGAGTGATCTGCATACCAAAAATACCCATCAAAATCAGTTTTGTCCGCAAAGTGAGTAACTGAAGACAATTAAAACTTAATTTAGGACTAAGTCTCCATCCACCGAGCGAGGCGGCCTGTAAATTACGCGTATTAAGCCTACAGATACAATTTAATTAAGAAGATTACCGGGAAAACCACGAAATTCAAAATGTCCCTTCCTCTGGTAAAGGAGAGGAACTGATTGATCGTTTCAACTATGAATTTGGGGCAAGGACATTCTGCCACGTTCCCTTTAACTCTCTCTCTCTCATCTGACAATTTGTACCATACAAACCCTAACGGTTTCCAATATATCGATGAATTTTCACTTCAAATAGAAAATATTAAATTAAGACCTTACCTCGCGCTAGACTGGAGTTCAAGCGATACCGCGATGGTAACATAGGTTATCCATTCCGAAATTATATTGGGTTTCCAAAATCTCATCTGCTTTTATAACTTGCCAAGTCTTGGAATATTTCAGAACAGCTTCAAGAAAAAGGTTGCTGGAGAGCAAGAATTTTGCTTTGCTAATTCCTGATTTATGGGAAAATTCCAGGGAAAACTTAGGCTGGTCTCGGTCGAAAAAAGACGAACTATCGTTTCAAGCCGAAATATTCATCACCAGGGTCGTTCTTTATCCAAAATATAACAGTATATCTAATAATGTATCACAAAGATGTGATTCCTGAGGACAAGTTTTGATTTGTGTTAATTTCAGTTTGGTTATTTTTTTTCAATTTTCATCTAATTTAATATATTATTCATATTAAGAAAATATCACGGTGGACAAGTTTATTCAAGTAGAATTGTTGTAATGTTATAAAAACATCATGTTTAAATCAATTCTAATTCTAAAGTAAGTTTGGGCTGCTATTTGGGTAGAATAACCTACTATTCCCCCCTAACATACGTTAATATTTCAACATATTTTCATTTTCTGGCCTGATTATTTGAAAAAGTAAAAAAACGCGCTCTTGTAAAAACATTCTGTAATTTATGTATAAAGAAACGTAATTTTCAAAAAACATCTTTTATTCCTTACAATATGGAAATTCACCAAAAAGCCTAACATTAACTCACTAACATAAATAATAAACACAAAGAAAAGCCAAAATTGTTTTATATATGCATTAAAAACGAAAAAGAAGGCATTTTAGAGTCCGTAATTTAATAAAAATTTAATACGGTTTCGTTTACTTCATAGCATCACCAGATGAATAGGTATGTAAGGGCTGGCCTGACAATGAAGGCCCAGAACCCATTCTTATTTTTCATTCAATTGTGATAAAGCATCAACCTCCATTTTTCCAGCGTAAGATTGATTTCCTCCAAACAACTGCAGAGAAGATTCAGTATGAACATCAAGAATTTCTGAATTCACGGTGATTTCTCAAATACTAGTTTTGCCGAGTTCATATATCTGGCCAATAACGATTCCCAAAATAAAAACTCAACCGATGAAAATTTGGAGATAAATAGCCGTAGCGCGATAAAAATAATATGCTTGGGTGTTTCTAAAAGCCCGAGAGAATCAGGCTGCGTTAAGTGAAGTTGGGAATAAACCATCTCAAAAGTTTATGAGAATTTTCTCCATCTTGCATTAAAGCCATCAGATCAGAAAACCTCACTAGCGATCCATTCCGCAGAGCAAAAGTTTTCCCAAACTTTGGTGAGGAGGAAAAAAGGATTCGATTTCTTTTCGAAGATGAAATATGAGTGATCGGGAAAGAGAATGGAGATAGCGATGGATTCGGCGGAATATAAATCGGCAGTAAAAGCGAAAGATTAGGAGAAAGGGAAAAATCGAAAGTAAATATTGGTAATAACGAGGCACGTCGATCAAAATACCAGAAAAATATAGAGAAAGACTCCTTTGAAATGTTACTGAGAAATAGAAAACGAGCGGAGATTTGTCTGGGAATGAGTTGGCATTGGTTAAGAAGGAAAAGTACTTATACGATATTTCATAGACAGTCGTAAACTTAAATAAGATCGTAATTAAGATTGTCAATAACAAAATAGAATACCGCATCAAAAATCCTTAGCACGAGATGCTCCTTAATTGGTTGGATATTTAAACATATTTTAAGGTTAAAAAAGTTAAAAGTGATGATGGTGAGATATTTAAGTTAAATGAGGTGGATAACGAGCATTTGGAGAAGAAATCATAAAGTTGTTAATCAAAATGAAAATTATAATAACTTGCCTTAACCTTCAGTTATGATAGTGACAGAAATTTAAGCAACTTAACGCAATGATTTTTATACTCTAGAAATTTATTTATTTATTATATGCTGCGGATTGAATTTCTTCAGGTGGCAGCCCCTACCGTTGTCTAAGAACACTTATACAAAATCCCCAATCCATAACACCAGAAGTCTTAGATTGGTAAACATTCCAAAGTAACATCACTCTATTGCAAAATAACATCACTCTGATGGATAGTAATTCTATCATAGTTATTTTTTTCTTACATTCTTGATTACACAGCTTCAATGTATAACATTATTAGCTGTAAATATTTGCTGACTTAATTATTTAGAAGGTTTATTTCGTTAGAAGTATGCGTGGCACATCATAATCATATGTCGAAGTAATTAAACGTCAACGGTAGAAATGGATGGGCAACTTTTGAGAGGAGAGGGATTGCTAAAGAAAGTAACTGAAGCTAGAACAAAAGAGAAGATATAAAGACCTTAGATGGCTTAAATGGTGGATAAGGTATCAATAAAGAATTTCTAAATTCTAAGAAAGAAAGAAAGAATTGGTCTACCTACATTGAATAAGAAATATTAAGTCTACCTATATAAAATATCTAAAAGTAGAATACCTATGTACGTATAGAGCTCTGCATACTTGAGTATACTTACTGAAAGACTGCTAGCAGGGTACATCTGTAAATGTAGATGTAAATTAAAAACAGTTATTTTCCCCTTTTTTCGAAACGTCATAGAAAACATCCGCTAAGTATCGTTTGATACAATGTTTCAAAGGTGCATTTTTGTCACAAAATCATCCTTTGTCATTATTCGGGGAGTGAATTAAAGTAAGTTAAACTTTTTTTCATTTCTGGACAGTTTAATGAGAAACTTCTACGATATTTAGCTGTTTCGCATTAAAACTCTTGATTCTGAACTGAGGAATTTTGATGGAAGGAATAGTATATTTACTGTTTTCTTCACTTTAATATCTTTATGAATTATTCTGTATCCCAGTTTTTGAAAATATTTAGAGATATATGGGTAATTTCGGAATAAGAAACTACGACCACGAAAAACAAATGATCTGTTAGCTCTATGTAGTTGATGGGGTCTTTACGTGAAAGATATACCTGTTTTCATTAGTTAATTATCTATCTCTATTGCCTCGTTCGATAGTCTCTTCAATCTTGTGGATAGAGAATAAATCTATTTTAAGCAGTCCCTAATTATCTACTTAACCCATTGGAATGCAGTTCTGTTATTCCATTGAGAATGCACAAAGTAAGTTGCTGTTGCCGAATGAATCAAAAGGTACCATACGATGTTTATTATGCATGATATATGTGATTTTACGTATTTAATACTATTACAATGTATCCTGATGTAATATGACTTTACACGTATTCTGTTTCTGTGTATGTAGCTGTGGTGTCCGAGCGGTTAAGGAGTTGGACTCGAAATCCAATGGGCTCTGCCCGCACAGGTTCGAATCCTGTCCACGGCGGAATTTTTAACTTTCGACCTGTGTATTTGGTAGAGATAACCGTTTCGATCCCAGTAGAAGCCAAATTTTCTCAGTATTGCTTGGTTTCTGTAAGGGTATATTACTTTAAGGTCAGTTTGGTGCTGAGAAGTTTGTAAAAATCTTTTAGTGTAAGCAACGGACCGTAATTTTAATCTTCAGAAAGGGGAATACAGGGAAAAGACGACCTGGAATCAAGCTATGCACACAGTTTGATGAAAATTATACAGGATTTGATCCACTTATAATCTATCTTTGGTGACTAAAAGAACTGGGACACTCTGTAGCCCAATTATATCTCCTATCACAGTCACCATATAGTTTCATAATTAATCAACGGAATAGTGGCTAAAGAGGTGAATTTTTTATAAAAAATACGCAAATAAAATTCTATAAATCTATTCATACCATATTCTATGGAAAGATAATTATTTTATGCGACTATAAATAAACGAAAAATTCACCGAAGCCATCAAAGAATTTTCATTCGGCTTTGAGATGCTGACCTGATTATTCCATTGTTTCTATAAGGACGTATATTTGTTGGTTAATATATTTTTATAGTGAAAAACTGCGGCGTATAAAATTATGAAGAGAATTAATCCGGGACAAAAGCGGGACGTTACTTTAAAACGTTTGATCCAATTCCACGAATCCGTTAGCCTACTTTAGTGTATGTGAAGTCACCGAGTGATTTAATTTCAGCCTTTTGACCATTTCTCCTTTAAAACTGTGAGTTTCCCGTCTTTTCATAATCGGAGTTTTACAATCAAAACGGGAGAAGATAGAAGACTAACCGAGACAACTTCTCTATTGCGGAACAGTTCTGGAAAAACAGGATATTTGATAAGCCTGTATATAAGCCTAGTAACTTAAGAATACTAATGAATTCCTATAAATGTTAATTTAAAAGACGGAATTTACTATTCTCTTCAGCGGAATACTTAATAATCATAGAGTATAATTGTGTCTCTATTCATAATGACTCGTTCTTTTTGAAAAAAGCATCAAATCCTTTTAACCCAAAAGACGAATATGGAAAACAATAATTCTATTAATATTTGTCTCTCTTATAAATAAGTGAAATAGTCAAAGAAATAATTTCATGTGTTAAATTAAGAAAGAACAAAGTACATGAAGAAAAACCTTGACCGAAATCTACAGAGGAGGCCGTGATATAGTGAAAATTTATTATATAACGCAGATATATACTTATATATACAAGCATATATCCGTGTTATATATAAAACCTAGTTCTTATAATTAAGAAATCAAATTTCTGGTACACTATCTCGTATATTTTTAGAGTCTTTTTCCCAGTTATTTGCAGATGTAGTCACTGATTGTTCTAGAAAATGCTTCATTGCTTCCTTTTAGTTAGAGATCATTTCCCTATCCTTTAATTGGAATTTCAACTGTTTTCGCTGCATGCAGATGCTATTTTTTATGTTTCAATGAAAACAAACCTCGATGATTGGTTTTATACACCTGATTGATTTAACATGTTTTGGATTTTCTAAATTTGACTTCAAAGCGTTCGAAATTTTCTATTGTTGTAAATTTGGTGTATTCGATGTGTAACGAACACGATAACAAAAGGCTGTTCTACATAACTAGTTTAAAATAGAAAATAGGGTAGGGTTTGGCCTAGCTACTCTTCCATATCGGTGATTCCAACGTATATTGAACAAGGCAAGCTGTTATTTATTTTATCTGTTTAAATACATCAAAGTTAATTGATTCAGTTGTGCATGTATGTGTTGTAAACTAAATAAATCCTCCTCTTAAGCAAAGGTTCGCACGTAGTGATGTTTCTGCTTACAATTTGGAAATTCTTCTCCGACGAAGAGCAAAAATACCGAACCGAAATAAAATTTAGGGAATAGTGTATCTTTGTATAAGTAAATATATGATTGAAAGTGAAAATAAACAACATATTTTTCATTTTCTACATTTTCACTTTATATGACATTTCTGCCACTTTTAAAAAAGCCTTAGTTTGAAATTGAATAAGTGATCTTTCATCTTCTACATAATACTTTGTCTGACTCATTTCCTTGATTGTGGTTGATTTCAAGAATACTGTGTAGTACTAGAGGGGTGGTTAATATTAAGATAGAACACTTAATTCTAACGTACATTAAAACCAAGCAAATCAATTAATAAAAATTTTTCCTTTTCGTTATTTTAAATTTTATATCATATCAAACATTCTTTGCGAATTTAGCAAACACAAGAAGATGTAAAGAGCTTCTCATTCCTTATCACAGAACTGAAGCTTTGTGCAATTCATATATGATGACTGCCAGCAAGCTACTGAAATCTTTTTCTCCTGCTATAAAGTATCTATCACTCTTTCATGAATATTGTTCATCTCCATGTCAAGAAATCTGCAATCTAAAAAGCCACACACTATCTATCCTACCCGAATATTGTTCTACGTAGAGATAAAATGTCCTCGTGCCTTATAACTTTTATTTCTTTTGGACCTCTCTAACAGAATGCTCTCTCCATCTTTGTAAGTACAATATTACATTTTCTTCTTATTTAGAGGCAAATAGAATGCAAGTTTTTTATATTCCTATAATATTATATTGTTTTTTCTTAATAGTTTATTCATCTTAATTGAATAAACTCAATGCAATGATTTCTTCTTTGGGAGGTAAACCCTTAGTAAGCGTATTAAAGGAATGTTGTATATATTTAAACCCATTTTCCAGTGTTCAGTATCTATTTCTGTGCCATACGTGTATATTTAACTTGGAACTCTGTCATTTGTACTTGGAGCTCTGTTATTCGATTAGTGACGGAAGTTTTGATTCTACTCTTAGGAAAATATTCAATATTAATGCTTTACGCCTACGTGTGCAGGACTGCTACTCTAGAGTGAAAGAAACTAGCATGGTATCCCTTCTAATTTTGTAAGAGAATATTGGTTTAAAAATGCATCTCTTTCGGATTTTATGACAAACAGAGAAGAGAAGGAAATCATAAAGGATGCAAAATCTCCCGGAGGATATGGTGCAGTGTCTCTGGCTCGTTTAAATCCTTAATTTTTTTCTTAGGAAAATCCGTTCCTAGTAACGTAAACTGGGCTAACGCTTCTGCAGAAATTAAAACTCCCCAGAATGGGAACTACGTAGGAAAGATCCAAGCTAGCGAGGCGTCTTAGTAATACCAATCAGGGTAATCTTTAGACTACCTCTCTGCGGTAGCGATTGGTAAGATTATAGAGAAAGAACTCAAAAGAGTATAGATTAAATTTGACCTACATAACCAATGCTTTAGATTTCATCTACATGAAATATTTTTTTCAGATGAAACGAAGGCTGATTCGTTCACGTAAGAAATGTACATGAGGTTATGAAAAAGTTTGAAAGAGCAAAATTTGCAGTAAGATTTGGGAAAATCTGGGCTTATACATAAATATGTAACTTAAGTGCCCTCCGTCGCAGATGCTATTGCCCAATTCTCCGAGAGAAAAATTTTTAAATGTTGCTCTATTTATTACGCGAAGCTAGAGCAAGAAAAATAGTCTCTCAAATTTAGAGAATATATTTCCTTTAAGAGTGTCTTATTAAATTTCGGTAGTAATCATACAGTTTTGATGGTGGAAAGTTATTAGCATTTCTACTATTTGCTCTATAGATATCCACAGCTGTGAGAAGTAAAGTAATATAAAGAAGGTTCCTTTTCGTTTTAAAGATGTAAAGCATTTATTTAAAAGTTGAGAACAGAAAATCCTCCTCTTTCCTTTTCTAATGTAAAATAAATAAAATTTTGTAATTATACAATTATTACGCTAACTCACTTATAACGCTGCTTTCACTCTGTTCCCTGAAAAGCCTCTCAAACAGGTTTAATTCTATGTTATTTATTTTATTTTACTACAGTTGAATTCCTCCAGGTATCAAGGTTTAATTAAATTTACAATTTACTTAGTAATAGCCTTTTCGAAATTTGTTGCATCTCTCTCTTCCGTGAAACATTTAGCACCAAGTTAATTTTGCGTTTCAATGATTGGTTAATAGAATGTCTCATGTATTATTTATATTATTAAATCATTAATTAAAGAATTAGAGACCTTCAAGGTAGTATTCATCCTTCCATCATACATTGCAACAAATGAGAAGTTATGTATACTTTTCCACAAGTTTTATTTGTTGTTGGGTAGCTGGTTTCGGTTTTAAGTTCTTGTCATAATATCTGCAGTGAAACTAATCGTAAATACCAACCAGACGTACAATGTGTGCATTAATTAGGGGAGGTAAGGGAGGAGGTAGAAGGAAGGGGAATGGTTGGTGCTTTTGCAGATAGAACAGCAGGTATTGGAAGGGGATGAAGGGCAGATTCTAAAATGAAGGAAGAAGATAGAAACGTGTTCATTATTGAGAATGCAATACAGTAAAGAAAAGTGACATATGTTTTGGATTTGCTGGAGAGCATTGAGGCCTTTGGATTCAAAACGCAACGTTTCTGGCGAAAAACTACTAAAGTGGCTATTTTCTTCTAAAACATATTTCACAAAATAAGAAGAAAGGGACTTGTGGGAGAAGGCTCTGTTTCGTTAATTGTTCGTTAGTTAAGTAAGTTAAGTTCTATCGATACATATTCCAATTAAGTCCTCACAATTCAATTTTTATACCTTATATTTCCTGTTAGGTGGAAGTTCGTCCTTAGCGTATTTTATTTCTTTACACTATATTTTTACCTGGCCTAGCGATGGTGACTTAACTCCAAACCGGTTGTCCAGTAATAAATAAAACTTGTGGAAAATAATACATTATTTTTCATTTATTTCTATGCTATATTATCTAATCTACAATATTTCATATAACCCAGTTTACCATACAACATGGTTCTCAGAATTTCATTTTACTTAATTTAACACATTAAAAATTACAGATATTGCCATATCATATACTACATAGTTCAGCTCCATGATTATTGTAACACTGGTATCTAATGTGGTAGCTTACCCTAGTTCTTTTTTCCACATGATGATACTGAGATATCCATAAGATGTTTACACCTTTAAACACCATATGGAAATCTCCGGTGATTTATGCGAACCCTTTTCACCGTTCATAAAGTGGCATTTTATTTTCTTCGTATTAGCATCTGAGATTACTTGCAGACACGGAAAAATGGTTTCAATCCCGCGATAAATGCTCGTGCCACGCGATCGATGCATTATTACAGTTCCGACCTATTTCGTGTAATGCGAATGTATTCCTCCGTAGAAATAGCGCAGAGATGAGAAGAAGAGTCGAGGGAAATTAAGTCGAAGCAATAGGTCCCTTGATGCGTTCTCTTAGCTCCGCACGCAAAGCTAATTTCACTCGCAGAATAAACTCCATCCCGTATTCTACCGTGGCAAAGTAGAAAATATGCTGAAATATGACAAAATTACCAGATGTTTTAATGCACCACAAAAGGTTACTTCGATCAAAACGCTTACTGTACGTATTAACGCACAAAGAAAATTTTATGGGAATTTGCGGGAAAGAGAATTTTCCGAGAAAACGAGATTCGTGGTAATAAAAGTCTAGAAAAGCATTGCATTTAGAACTCTTATTGTGTTTTAATGAAAGGAATCTACGTAGAAGAGGAAAACTAGAGGGGATGAAAGAAAGTGTATCTCAAGTGAAAGGATACGAAGTAAAATAGGGGAGATCTCCCGCAAATTCGTTTGAGATAAGATCACATACTTTAAAGAATAAATAAAAGGAATTGTTGCCTAATTGAAAAGGGTATAAGATCTATGCCAAGATCGAGGAAATTGAAGTACAATTAAGGCAAGTTTTTCATTCCAGGTTTTAATTGCGGTAATGGATTTTGTTGTCTTAAAGAATATTCTGTGGTCTCATAAATTTTCCATAGATACGTTGCTTAAAATTATCTCAATTGCAAATGAATGACTAAAATCGTCCAAACAGCAGATATTAGTTCAGAATTATTCGTGAATTATATGTTTAATACTGGTATTCCATTACTAACCTTTAATTATTCTCGTTGGGTCAACACGACCCCAAGCGATATATTTCTTGTGTATAACAGAAACTATTAAAGATATTTCTTTAATAGATAACCTTTTTAGCATATGAGTCTTATAGTTTTGTTACTGAAATTTTAATAAAAAAACGTATGACTCTTCGAGGTGACAGTATGACTGTAAATAATACTAGTACCTATAAGTATAGGTAGGTTTGTTTTGTCAGTATGTAAAGAAGAGTGGCATGGTCTTTTCAGTTCGTCTGGTAAAAAGGAAATAATGGACCAAAGAGATAATATAAGTAGTTCTAAAAGTAATTAATTGAATGAAAGCATAGGGTAAGTAAATCTTACTCTAAGATGAAAGTTAATGCACGTATAATCAATCCGATTCTATGCATAATTAATTCACTTATATCTATAATTAATTGAGGGGGATAGAATGATTAACTAAGGGAAACTGCGGTGGACTGGTTGGGAACCGCCACTTTAGAGAACTCTGTGCCTATCTTTATCGAGTTAGTTTTTCATCCTAGCGTTCGCGGCTTCAATTTTCCGAGCTAGAAACCCTTCCGCAGTTCCTGAGAGAGTTTTGTGGAAATTGAAATTAACCTTGGAAGCTGGCGTTACACGCAAAGTCCATTCTATCCTCTACCCTTGCCACTATTTCCATTCCAAAGGCACAGGCACCGACTGAAATCTCTTTCTGCTCTCACTGCCTTGGGCACACGCCGCATATTCTGTGAGTTGTCTTTTCATAACACTCCTTTTGGAGCTTCGTTTCTCTCAGTTCTCACGACTTTTTCCCACAAAAAAGCTAATGAATTCGCGGATATCGGCGACTTGCGTGGGCAACTGTATCTCGCTCTCTAACGAAAGTCTTTCGGGAGAAAATTTGTAGGTTCTTCGGAATACAATGGGAATTGCATCGTGTGTTACAGCATGGAAACATAAACAGAAGGAAGCTTGGTGAATGTGGAATCAGCAGATTCAACTACATTAGTTCAAGTTCACTATCACAGTAGTTCAAGGTTAGTGTGTCATTGCAGTCTGCTTTTTCGGCATATGTAAGTAATCACAATAAATGAGAAAGGGATTTGGGTTAAAAATTAAAGGAAGAATGACTGATGCCACGAGATCCTCTAATAGAAGGTCTTTTTTAAGGTCTTTATTTAAGGCGAGATTGAGACTGAATAGTCTCTTCTTCCATCTAACCTTTCGTCAAAAATAATACACACATAAAAAGTTCTGTGTAGGTGAATAGAGAAATAGAAAGGAAAAATTTAGAAGGAGTGGATTTAATACAAAACCTAAGGTGATATCTTAGGAAAAAATATCCACTGCAGGAAAACACCCGCAAAGAAGGGAGGTGTGAAAACCCTGCGCAAACCTAATAATAGTACATACAAGCTAAAAGTTATGAAAGAAAACTGTGTATGAATAGAAAATTACAAAAGCAGTACTATAAAGAAATTACAAAAACAATAATAAAATAAAATCAGAAAAAGAAAAAAATGCAATAGTATACAAAGTAAATAAAAAATATGATAAAAACATAAGATAAAACATTCAAACTAAAATACAAAAATAATAATAGAATAATAAAATTAAGTCAACAAAGAGGAAGTTGCAGGAATACGTCATGAGAAAATAATAAATATCACAAAAAATAATAGAATAATACATTGAAAAATAAAAACATGCAAAAATGACATATGAGAAATTTAGCAGTTAATTAAAATGGGCAAATTAATAAATACATACATTAATAATGGAAATATTATTATATCAAAAGACCTAAGAACAGGTACAAAGGACAAGTAGTATATATCTATAATCGTGCAGTGAAAAAGAACGGTCATCCGAGTGTTGATCAGTGCTGAAGTAGTATATTGTGGGATAGAAGGAGCAATATCATAGAAGCTATGTTAAGTAAAGAAGACTGATGGAGAAAAAATGGGGTGGTAAGAAAGTCTTCATTAATTTGGAAGTGTCTTCTCGGTGAGTGTAGAATTTTACGACAGGATGTGAAAAAATAAGAGAAGCTTAAAATTTTTCCCTTTCTCCTCATAAACGCTTCTTAAGGGTTCTTCAAGAAGATACTCTTAAACCTAGGTCGGAATATATTGCTATGAAAGCGTGAAGCTTGCTCCTTGTAAAAATATACGATGAATGATTAGAGGTCTATCTATTATGAGTGTTGTGAATCTAGTTAAAGTAATTTTGTTTACTTCAGAAGTAAGCGAGAAAATATTTTATGCAAGTATAAAGAGTGTATTCTTGTTGATGAAGCAATTATGCAAGAGCATGTGAGACTGGTCGGATATTGGGAGGAAATAAACCGTGATGGATATTAATTGGAAGTGGAATTCTGATGATGACAGAGAAGGCGACTAATACAAAAGCTGTTTGATGATACAATTATTTGAGTGTATAGATAATGGCACTAAATTAAGGGTTTTGGGGACGCTAAGAGCATATTGTAAGCTATAGAACATTATGCTGATGACAGATGATACCTTAAAATCTTTAATGGGCTCATTATTGAAATAAATTGAGGGGAACTGCTTAAATTATCTTAGGTGATCTGCTATGTAACCTATACTTAAGTAAATTTTAGGTGGAATTTTCATCCCCTTATATCTAAGGTGTTTTCGTATTACGTATATAATTTCTTATGTATAGACGGTATACAATCATTTTTTATTCAAAAAGCCTGAATTCTACACATTGTAGTTACTAAACGATAGCTCTCCCTTCACTTGCAACACAGACACAAAAATTAAAAAGCTAAGAAGAAAGGATGTAGAAAATTAGATCAGGATATGGAATTTCCATATAATGTAATCATTTGTAGAGTACTAGTAAAAGATATCATGTAAGAAACGAATTAATTAAAGCGATTTAAAATATTCCACCAAAATAAAGAATGAAGTAGGAGATAGTGAAAAAATCAACTGGAAAGAGAAAAAACAGAGATATTGCATTAATTAAAGATTAATTAATTAAGAATTAGTTTCAATTTTTGACTATCCCGAGAAGAAGAAATGAAAATATGCCTTGTATTTGATAACATGTAGAATAAATAGAAGATGTAATTTTTCAACAACAATTTAAAAGAAACACAAAAAGCAGCCGAATACTTTCAACGAATATTATTTGTTACGATATTTCGTTTAAATATTGAAAGAGAATGTTTGAAATATTTTCTGAAAAACCGTTGAGGAATAATGTATTTCCAATAACATTTTACTGTAAATTTTAATCATAGGATAAATATAATAAATACAGGACACCGTAAATGCATACGGTGCCTAAACCATAAAACAAAGAAGTAAACGCCATTTACCATTAAACTCACTTTATACAATTAAAATGGCAAACATAATCATATTTCCTTTTTGTTATGGCGAAAAATTACCCAGGCTCCTCTCATAGAAGTAGCGTAACATCTGATGAACTTCACTCCCTCAGCCTGTATTTCTTAGTGCGCTGCTATGTATTGGAAATCTAGAGACCTAAACATAGGAAAATTCTCCGATATCTATTTTCCTAAATCTGCGGAGATACAACCAGGGTAATTTCGCATGCCGAAGAATGGCTTAAATGGAATGTAACCATGAAACTGAAAAAGTCTCGATGCCACCGTGAATAATGACCTAATCTAATAAATACCGTGTAACAGTTTTACTCCTCCCCAATCCTTTCAGAAGCAGCGTTACTATCGGATATATTATATATAAAGGATAAATAAATCCTGGATTTATTCATCCTTTTTTGCGGCGTTCGCTCGATGCAGCATCGCCGCCACGTCGAAAAGAGTAAAATGTTTCGGAAACTTATGGCAAGAATCAATCTGTTGTTCGTAAGGATATATTATTTGTGGATGAGATTTTCCCTCCAGTGGGAAATTCATCGCGTTCGGAATTGTTTTCTCTCCCTCTCCTCCTCTTATTCTCTCTCTCTTTCGCGTTATCTCATTCCTGCATCTATGTCAACTCCTCTCTCTCTCTCAGAGAGGGTCTTCAAAATTCAACAGTTTTCTCTTAAGGATTCCACGCCCAAAAAACCATTCCGATTTTCTTCCCACGGAAGTCGCTCCGCTCGTTTTCAGTGTATTCTAAGTCTCGTGCACTCCGCTATTCAGCTGTTCTCTCCGTTTTTATCTCTAATTTAAAAGAGTCGTAAGTGAAACGAATGGGAACTGCCAAAAAGTTTCCGCATGCTTGTAATGCGTATGAAGAGGTTCTCGAGGGGCTCGTTTCGGGAAGTTAGCCAATCAGATGCGTTCCTATCTTCTTTTAGAGTCAAGGTTGAGGTCGCTAATGTTTGCAAACAGAAATGGGAAGTCAGCGGGAAATGAGTTTTACCTTCAGCTTGGCTGATCGTTTCTCTGCCTTGATTTATTTTTGGTCCGTTTGTTATCTTGATGTGGTATGAATTGGGTCATTCAAGGTTATTATGAGCTCAACAGCGGAGCGAGAGAAAGTTGAACAGCTATATTAGGATGTGGTATCATCAATCATCAAAACATTCTGCTTATGTAATATCAAAAGAGATTATTCTTTGCATTTCAGCTTTGTATTTTTTCTCTTCCATTCTGTTCAGCATCTTCCCCATAACACAGTTATTTAACATGTTTTTGTCTTCGTAACATCATCAATGTATTCCACAAAAGAACCAAATTTTTATCACGTTAAGCTAGATTTACGCATCATCCAGTGTACAGTTCCATTTCAATATCATGCTAGTGGAATTTCTTTCTTTGTTTTTAATGAGTCGGTAAGAATAAAAGTAGACTGAATTATAGATGCGAGAAAATATAACTCATTCTACGTTCCATTAGTCTATATTACTGTAATATGAATCAATTTCATGATTTTATAGGGAGTAAACCTCTATAGAAATCTCTCTTCAATAGAAATTAATTTTGAAAAGATTTAAGTTAAATTAAATTTGGAATTCGTGATTTTAAAGAACAGAATTTATTATATGAGTACCACGTCATTCTGAATAAAGTATTAAATGACTTTTTTCTTGGGTCACTTTCATTGCTGCAGGCCCAAGTAACTGTTCCATATTAAAATTTTTGCTCAAATGAGATAATTTATACACTAACTCAGCAAGAAGGAACTCAATTAAATCATATTATATTCCAATTATCAATACTGATATTAATAATAATACTTAATAATATTAGTAATATTACTAATATTGTTAATATTCAAGTTATGATAACCTTATAGTTCCTATAGCACCAATTTTTATTTTGATATTATTATAAAAGTTTGAATAATATTTGTAAATTCTAAAATTTGATCTTGAAAGGCCTCTTTTGAAACGCAAAGGAATTAACGTCATTCTGGTGAGTTTTAAGAATTTTTCACAGAAATTAAAACATTCCGTATTTGATCTTAATTGCACGCTCTGAGTATAAACGTAATTTCGCACATCTCATTTGTTATCATCAGTCACGTCATTGAAACCCAATGAAATGAATACCCAGTACGATTCTTCAACATTTCAGTAATTCCATTTCAAAACACTCAATGCGCAGGTATTGGAAAAGCCATTTCGCTAGCGCAACATTCACATAGAAATATGAGAAAAGGAAACAATAATAGCTAACTTTCTGGCCTATGTATCGATTCGGCAGCAGCTTTCCGAAATGACAAGATAACGTATATTTATTGACCTCACAAATCCCATGATCCAAACAAACACCACTATCTTCGGAATTATTTTTGCTTTGCTTTGGGAGGTATTCAGACGGTTTGACGAGGATCACAATGCTCTTGCGTTTAGCGCGAGCGAATGCTGACTCATTGTTTGAGAAAGACTTTCGGATGGGTCGTTGATGTTCATCCCGCAGACATGACAATTTATCTCCAATTTTATAAAGAAATGTTCATATCTCTTTCTTGCGTTGCCTATCTAAGTTGTCCAGTCATTTTACTGTTAATCCAAAGAAAACAAAAAATGACTTCGTTCTCAGAAATGTATATTAAGTACAACCCAACATAGGTATTTATATTTAGTTACTACTGCATTTCTGTTTTTGGCTTATTTGGATTAAAAAATGAAGAATTTTCACCAAGTATCACTTAAATAATTTATTGCAAGTTGACCTCTAATATTCACGGGAAAAGATATCGATTCTCCGATAGAATATTCTCCTGATGTTAAATATACGAAAAAGAGTTTAGGTGACTTTGCGCATAGAATAAATTTGTGGGCCTATATGTGTTACGCCATTAACAAAGCTGATATTTTCGTCATCCTTATAGTTCTCAGAAGGTAGCTAAAATGATGAAAACGGTATGAATATGTAGATAGGTACCATTACTCTCATACGACAGTAATATTATTTTGGCAGGATATTACGAAAAAAATGCATACACAGTGAAAGGAAATATAATGGACATTAGAAAATAAATTTCGTGCCTAAGAGCACTCTTGCATAATGATATTTTCTGTATTGTTATGGTCTCAATTAGCTTTATTACACTTTCTTTAGAATCACCAGAGTAAAGTTAAGATGTTTAATCTAAGAATTCGTTACACCAAAGCAATTTTGGTCTCATTTTTCAATTGCGGAAAGATCAACTTCATAAGAACAGCGACATGTATTTCATTTCTTGGGTTTCACAGAATTTACTCCGGTAAATCATGGTAAATTGCTTTCATCACTCGATTTCTGTCATCATTTAAATTTAATCGACATCATGAGGTAGTTAGCTGTATCCTCCTTAATTATGGCAATTACTCCCCTGAAACTCTAACTCTAAAAAGAATTACAAGTTCCTAAGTTTCTTCATGGGTTACTTACATTTACTCTCGATCGTATCGAGTAAGTATACCAACTTCAATTTTCACGGGAAAATTAAAAACAATTACAAGCCACCATTCGGAAAAAAATCTCAAATTCCCAGAATTTCGTAACGGTTGTGCTGATTCATCGAATAAGGTTCGCGCGAATAATTTCTCTCAGTTGACCTTTCCGAAACGATCGTCATAACATTTTTGGCATTTCGCATTATACGAATAATATTCTCCGTAAGGGATGAATGAGTTAAGCCCCCTTTCTGTAACATTTCTGATTGATGGATTAACTGCACGAAAAAATGGGCTATTTTTTATTTATGAAAACCATCAATCTGTGACAGAAGAGGAAATTAAGTGAAGCTGTGAAGAACGAGAGAGAAATTATGATAAAAAAGGGCATAAAGAGAATAAACATGGTATTTCAGTGGTAGGTCGACGAAAAAAGGATGTTTACGCAATGCTATACCGCGTATATAATTTGGAGGAATAAACCTTAGAATATTAAAATTAACCTTTTGCTCCACATATATTTAAATGTAAGAAATACGTAAAGTTTTATTTTATTCCCACTTTTCCTTGTTCTGGATAAGGCCTTTTAAGTGGATTTTATTTCAACGAGTTCCTCATTTTCCTGCAGTTATCTTTTCCTTCATAAGCGTACGGAATGCAGCTTATCTCATTACTGCGTTTCAAAACTCGGTCTTAATATAACTAAGTAGAAGTGCACATATGTTAACGCCACGATTTTAGCAAAAAACTGAGAATAAAAAGTTGTAATCTAGAGTTAGAGCTAGGTTTTCGTGGTAGGACGTCATTAAGAAAATGAGGATAAAGATTACTTATGTAAATGATTTTTATTTTACGACAGTTCTTAAAAATTACCTCTTATAATCTGAAAAGTGCACAAAAGTGGTAATGGAATATACTGCAGAATATATTAAGAATGCTCCCGAGTGGATGGACAGGAGAGTAAAGTGGGGTTGGAGTCTTTTAATACAAGGATAATTGACGTACGTTTCAGTGAATCAAGAAGCTTCCTTAAGAAAAACATAGTATTAATCAAGGCTTACCATTCGCACTGGTCCCGCTTAAGAGGTGTGTTCCGTAAGAAACGAAAATTGGAGCAAGACAGTTAATGAATTAGAGATTGGTCATTTGTCGGGGTCAGTGTCTTCTTAGTACTGGAGAACCAAGGAAGGCCGGGATTATCGACTTGTAGGAATCTCTAATGCAAATTTCGATATCTAGGCTATCTAATCAGTGGTTAAACGAGGCGTGGTATTCTTTCAACCCTATCCCCGACAAATGACGGAATTTTTTTAACATCTAAGGTGGTCCCGGTTAATGTTCCATCTTGTCCCGATCTGGATATAGATTCCGACATATTTAACTTCAGGATATCCAGAATTGGAAATAAAATATTATTGGAAGAATAAAATTAAATGAAATTTCAAAGATGCAAATTTGGTTATCAACTTCCAAAGATGGCTTAACTGGGTCATTATTTTAGAAACTTTTTAAACAGTGTTATTAATGTGTTAGACGGTAATACCGAATATGCACCTCTAAATTTTTATAAATTTTACACTTCAAATAATTTGTCATTCCGTTCTTCGGTCGTTTGTCTAGCAGACTAATAACAGTGCTTAAATAAAGATTTCAAATAACTATTCAGTGCAGCTATCTTCAGATATTTATATACCTGAATATCAATAAATGGCCACTGAATAAATTCATTATACTATAAGCCATTATTGAATAGAGGAGTTATTTGAGTTAGGATAAAGGCCTCATCTAAAGCAGAAACAGAACAAGGAGGATGGGAAAAGGTTTTCGTTGATGGTGATTGGGTCATTCTTCCTCTCTCTGTCTTCAAGTTTAATATAAGAGCATATTCCATAAGCGCCAATGCAAGAAACTATAGAAAGGGGAAACATTCATTTTTATTATTTCTTCCAACGCCAACTTAGATAATGGTTTTCTCCGAGCAACAATCTGAATGCGAATGGGAATGCTACGTAGCTTTATGCGACACTAATGGGGTCACAGTTTACTTCCTTCTCATATTTCATTTCTTATCTCGATATATTGATTGCTGCGCCAATGCCATTTTTCTAGGAGCGAGATATGTCCCTCCTAAATCCATCACTGACAGTATTGCGTGAAAGAAGTAAAAGCGGAATTCAATTTATAAAATTGGCTAATGATCCTTCGTGAATTACCGACTCAAAAATTTTTCATCGTGACTACATAATGAAGAGGATTATTTCGAATGTGATAACGGAAATTTTATCTGCTGTTTTTAATTATATATATATATATATATATATATATATATATATATATATATATATATATATATATATATATATATATATATATATATATATATCTGCTACTCCATTTACCCATAGCTAAATCCACTCCCTTTGTATTTATCTTACCACTTTATTTTAAATCAAATTATGTAGCTCTTAATAAATCTTGTTGCCTGTTTTCGAATAAAGCACATTATAAAAACAGTCAAATTAATACCTAACATTATAGAAGGTATATCCGCTTTAGAGAGTTTACCCGCTAAAATTGTAAAACTGTCTTAAACTGCAGACTTATTAAAAAGGCAACGAAAAGTAAAATTAAATTGGAAGGATCGAAAACATCTTTAGATTTCCCAACCGGATCTTAAAGACGGATGCAACAACAAAACATCTGGGCTTGTTGGTATTTGAGTTATAGTTATTTAGTCTTTATTTTATCATCACCCTGTCGACGACTCGTTTTCTTAGAAGCGTTTCACAAGTGATATGAAACATGGTTTATGCAACTCTTTGTGTTCTAAATTTCTAATAAAGTAGGAAAATTCCGGCAGTTTGCTTGTAGCGATCTTTTGTTAAATCCCCTCTGATAATTCTGCAGAATTAAACTATCCGAAGAGTCGCGAAAAGAATGTTTAGGATTCTGCAAAGAAAAAAATACTCTTTATTGGCGAGTTTAGGCTCATTTGTAACTCTCTTCCACCTAATATCGTATGTTTTTATGATTTTCACAAATATTAATTGATTAAAATTCAGATTATCTCCTCTCTCGCGACTCTAGGATCTAGGAATCTTAAGCTTCATCTGCCAGTTCCAATTTTATTGAATAGGAAATTTTCGTTGCATTTTATATTTTAGAAATATAATCCTGTGGTATGATTTCTCCAGATTGGGGTAACAGAAATAATGGGGGAAAGTTTTAGCATAAATAATTTAATTATGACAATGGTATAAACGGAATCCAAATACAATTTTAGCAATGAAGAAATCTTCGAAAATTCTAAGAAATTCGGAATAATGGAGTGATATCTCATAAATGCAGAGTACATGCTTTAGGGAGATTTTTCGTGGATATAAGAGTCTTAACCCAGTTAAGTCGTAAGAAATTAGGCTGCCGTATCTATAATTCCGTGCGCTCGAGTGGAAAAACAGAAAAGTTTATCCACAACAACATTCGGCCACAAAAAACTTGGTGGAGTGTTTACAAAACCGAGAACTAGACATGGTGGTTATACATTAAATATTAGTTCAGGAACTATTCAGTCTGCTGTAGAAGCTGAGGGTACAAAGAAAAGCCTTTCTTACGCTGAAATTTTTTTTATGTTGCCCTGGCGACAAACTTGAAGTTGTTACGCTAGATTCTTACGTTTTTCTCCTCCAAGGAAATCTTGAAGGATGCATTATCCTTTAACATACATCCAGCGATAACTTTCTAGATAATGCGAATAATATTGAGTATAAAATATTTAAATACAAAGAAGTCGCAACGGAGAAGTTTGGATAAGTTTTGAACAGATAGATAAATCATATTGGGGTTCATTATCACTTCTTCACATTATATTATCATAATTCTATGGGCAAACGGTACATGTATAAATCAAAAAGTTGTGTTAAATTTTATCCCAAATCATATAGTATCTTTTTAAAGTTGTTAAAATGAAATAAGCCTCTTGTATAATACTACACGCTTTGGTTCAAATAGGTGACACTTGAAGATATAAAGGCTGCGATCTATCATAATTATCTTTTTTGTCAGTATTGCCTCGACTTAACAAAGCGTTTATTATTATTTATTAAATTGTTACAGTTAGCCTTCTAGTCAGGTGGCAACAACATACTAAACTAAACAAACACCAAGATAATAACTTTAAATTAAAAATACGTAACTCAATTACTAACATCACAATTACAATACTAATTATCTTACAAATGGCAACACTTAACAACAGTACAACAACAACGCTAGTCCCCAAAAAGTTACAACACTCAAACACAATATTGTCACTATACTAATTACCTTAAAATTAACAATAACCAAATACAACCCAACCATATTGATTGATTTTGATATTGACATGATAAAATTGATTGATCATGATTGATTGACATTGATAAAATACATCTTCCTACCAAACATTCCCCCTCAGTCGCACAAGTTTTTACAGGGTTCCTGTTAGGCCTTCTCGGCTACCGTAGCGGTCCCGGGGACATGTCCCCACCGTACATTACCCTACCAGGCAATCCTCTACTCCACCTGTACTCGTCAACGGCAATCGTTATCATTATCGTTGTTATTATCACCATCCCATCGGAAAACTCGTATAAAATACAGATGAAAGCTTTTATAATTATCATCAGCTTTCATCTTTTTCGAAACTCGAAAAAATTATGCTTCTAAATTAAGAATATTTCAAAAAAAAATTTCTTAACAACATTCCATACCACATTCTACAGAAATGATACCAAGCTCAATTTCCGTTTGCCTGTCTTAATGATGTATGAAGATTGTACTAAATTTTCTATTCAATTTACATCTTTTCATTGTGGAATTTCAGTTAACATTTCCCCGTTGATGGCATAAATCCATAATGGTCCTGTGTATATAAGTGGAAGGATGATTGCCGCATGGATTGTGTGATACTGCTGGAGGAAAATTCATTGAGATTTATTCCATCGTCCTCCCATATAGAGGCCTGACAAATCCGTGCAAAATCCGATATATAGGTTTTAGCTTCTTCTGCAGAGATTGCCATATCCAATATATCGATCCATCGCCTAGGCCCCAACTATGACTTCATTTTATTGTCAAGGATAGAATTCGAGTGGGACGGGATCGTTTTGGCTTTAATGGGATTATATTATTGTAAAATTTCCGAAACAATAATCCATAACGAGCTACTCCACCTCCACTCCATCCAACAACCTGAAATTTATTCATGGCTATCCAATACATGCAGAGTTTCTCATTTATTATTTTTATTTCTTCATTTTCGTATTACAATTCCAAGAATTTTCTGAAAGTCGAATATGTATCGCGCTGATTGGATGCTTCACTTAAAGGATATACTTTTGCTTAACATTACTTGTTATCTTCGCGTCCTGCTCTCCTTACCTCGTTCTAAATTTATTTCCTTTCATTTAGGCATTTTACTCCTGGTGGATAGCAAATAGACCTTGAATAATCAAACAATATTGCTCGTCCTGCTCAAAATCGGGAGATGTCTGCAATATACGAGGGTGGTCTGAAAATTTTCAGAAAATATGTCAAGAAATGGCGAAATGTCGGAAACTTTTCAGACCACCCATGTATTGAAAAGCATTAGAAAAGTTTTCGATACCCGAACGAAATTCTATCATAAAAATTGAATTCATTTCTCTGTGCTCTTTTTCTCAAATCTTAGGATAATCATTCTTAAATCTAAATTTTATTCCAATGATACAGGCTTATAATGAAATACACATAACTCTTTATTAAAGTGAGGTTAGACCTAAGTTACGCCTAATCTCAATCATCAACACAGGTTAAATTTAACATTTAGAATTAGAAGAAGGAAGGAATATTTCGAATCATTCAAAAATTTTCAAAATAGAGCAGTTTATACTTAATAAATTTATACTTGATAACAATATCCCAGAGGACCCGTATCTTATAGTCTACTTTTTAATTCATTTCAAAGCTTCCAAATTCTCTCCTTTTATAGTTTTGTCTCATTTCTCAACCAAATCGCTTTTCCTCTTGATTCTAATCGTTCCATTTATTTTGGGCGTGACATCGAATAGATTATAATTAGAATAATACAAATACATTTCCCAACCATTTTGCTTTCCGACTTGATTCTAATTGTCCCATTTATGGGTAATGAAAAAATAACCACTTTCACAGTAGAACTGGTGTATTTATTCACAATAACTTAGCAAAATACTACAAAAACCAATTCTAACCACACGACATGTTTCGACGCGTAAGCGTCATTTTCAAGTGCAGATAGGAAGAGCCAGAGGACAGGTACATGCAGAAAACAAAGGGGAGGGAGAAAGGTTAATTCTGGGAAAAGATCATTTGGTCCCATTTATGTTGGGCGTAATATCGAATAGATTATAATAAGAAAAATATAACTACATCCCAGAAGGAATATGTTAAACGACAGTGAACAGTAAAGAATCTCAATAAACGAAGAATGAAGCCCGCAAATGATTTGGTAGCGTCGGAAATCAAGCGTCCCGTCGCCATGGAAACTCAGCGGATTTCTCAAAGCCTTTTACACATTTTCCTGTCGAAGGGATCCGTAACCGAAATTGAAGGCGTGGTCTGGGGGAGAGAGTGCCTTTGTCTGTCGGATGAGAAAAGAGTTAAGGCGTTTTGGGGTGACGGAAGTCGGGTGTTTTTCCGCAAGGTATCGACCCACCAATGAGAGGGATCTTTGGTCAACGGGAAATGGATGGTGAAGGTCGTCGTGGGGGTGGGGAGTAGTGGAAAAGGGTTTTTAAAGGCTAAAGGGGATTCCGTAATTAAATCTTAAGGTTGTGCGTGAAAAGGCGGCTTCCTGAAAAGGGTTTGCGAAATTGGGAAGGATTTGTGGTCCGAGAAGTACATGTGAATCGGGCGTGAATGTGGCGGAATTAGGGATGGGATCTCTTAATTTTCTTACTCGCTAATTAACAGGAGCGAGGAGAGCTTACTGCATAATCGTGAATTATCCGTAACGATCTGTCCTTTGTAGACGTTATTAGTCACTAGTTGCCCCGTGCGAATATTTCGCAGACGGGCACTGATGCCCTATTTTCTCGCCTTAATACATTTTTAACGAACATTATAATCACGAAAAACGAATACAGAGACGGATACTGACACTATTTCCCCACCCCAAGTACATTTTAACAAACATTCCAATCACTATAAACGAATACAGAAACACTTAAACATATCTAAAAAATACACCTTCATATTTTGTATCAGTGTCCTGTTCGATATAATTCGTTTGTATCGATAGATATCGATGTCTACACATCAATTAACAAAATTTTATGGGCTAATTCAAATTTAACTCGATTTTTTTATCAAATGATCCATTTTTAATGTGTTGTTCTATTTAAGCGGGAAACTTTCTCTTTAAAATGGTCTTCCATGTTTTGAAGGAGTGTGAAAGGAGAAAAGCGCTGATTACCGAAAACGCATTGTTCAGAAATAGTATACGAGAATATAAGCATAATGAACGTATGTAGATAATTTAGGGGATTTTTCTGTCGTATTTAAACATATATTCTATTTAAAATTTATATTCTTCATTGAAATTTACAGAATGCCATCTTCACAGTATTAAGTAAGAATAGTTGTTCCTAGTTTTTCTACAAATAAATATTTTGCGCACAATCAGGTTGCAGCGTACTCAAGCCATCGTCAGATGGCTATAGCACATATACCAAAGAGAGGGCATGACAGAGAGAGGGTGTGTCAAGAGCATTTATATACCCAAAAAAAAGGATTAGGAAAGGGTAAGGGAGGAAGTCTTAAGGGTGCAGGGGACGTGGTGAAGGCCCGAAAGCCGCAACGCAAAAGGGAGTTAGAGTCATTTAAGAGGTGAGGGAAAATGCTATTTAGAAGGATAAAGGGATTCTCAGAAAACAGATATTCGTCAGTAAGGAAGTGAAAGCGATGCTGACGGTGAATGACTTGAAATTTTATCTCTTCTAGACCTAAATTTTTATGGATGAAAAAATCGTTACCTGTATAGCAACACATTTCCCACATGCATCTGAGGATGTCAACTTGTTGACGAAAGATATCGAATTAAAAATCTACTATGGACGTTACTAAGAGTTTTTCCTTTCAACGTGCTACGAAATTGCAGGAATTCAAGATTGACTATATTAATTTTAATGATTTGTGTCCAATATATTGGAGACTGGGTTAAGGTCTTTTCAGCTAGAGAATGAGAGGTGAAAAATTGCCGTTGTACTGAAACCGATGATTGGTAAATAAGAAAGATGTAGACTTTTGTTCTTGAAGGCATCATGATACTTTTTTTAAAAGTCTAGAAGTTCCTATTGCTCTGATAGCTGTAGACATTACTTCAATCACGGCAGTAAATTCTGACAATAATAGAGGGAACCGTTCGATCTTTCCCGTGGCATGAAGTACACATAAAGTTACTGTAATTGTAGTAAAATAAAAATACTCAGAATCGAGTAAAACATCAGCAGTATGGTATGAGAATATGATATTAAATTAAATTTTAATTAAAGTAACCTTTGATATATTTTGCGTAGTGGTATTAATTTGATTTTTTTCCTCATTAACCCTAAAAATCTTATTACATATTTATTGAACTGAAAAATTATTGACGAGCATCCATTTTAATTTAGCGATCTCATATAATTTGACTCATAATATTATATGGAAATTACGTAATCAAATTTGGGACACATTTAAATTACATCGTTAATTACGGGTGAACCGTCGTTATTTGATGGAAACTGATAAAAATTTGTAATTGATTCCGTTATATAATAAATTTCATTTTTTAAGTACGATCATGATATTTCTAAATTGTGTCAATGCTGTTTATTAATCGAATTGACATTCGATTGAAATCAGTCAACAATTATTAGTGGGTGATGTATCGCGAACTACTTTTTTTATTATACTCAGCAATTATTACAGTTTAAATAATTCATCACGTCATTATCTTTTTTGAAACTCACTTTGTCATATATGCCGTTTATTAATTAATTTCCTTTCCTGTCTTCATGTTCAACTGATATTATCATCCGCTTATGGAAACAGAATTGATTGAATAATACCATAGGATTTCAACATTCTTTATTGTATCCCTCGAATACCACCTTTGAGGAAGCGTTTCCCTACTGTTGTGGAACTCGTCTAAGAGTACTCTTTGAGATTAAATTTTCTTCTTTTACGTATGTGTTCATGTTATTAAATCAAAGCCGTGCAACTGATGTAATAGGTCCGGAAATGAGATCTAAGAAAGAAACTAAGGGAGGAGAAAAAGAGTGAAAATGAAGGAAAATTGTTGAAAGGGTGAGGTGCGTAGTAAGATCCCTTGTCGCAGGATGGAGATGGATATCGGAGTCCTTGATTCATCTAATGGTGTCCTTGTTCCTCTTCTTTCATCATTCTCCTCTTTCCTAACATTACCCACTCCATTCCTATTACATCTAAGAGTTATGCTTGCTGGGGATCTTCATTATTCCATTGCTGTAAACACCAGCAATACATTCGTTTATTAAAGAATGATATCAGGAGTATATATCGGGATTAACAGCCTCGTACGTAGAATCATGCAGGCTTTAATCTCATATAATAATCACCGTCGTATGTATATTTATCTATCCGATGTCCAACTCCCGCGAGAAATACATGGGAGAAATGTTGGAACATTAATTTTACGCACTTCCCGAAGAGATAGAAATAAGATATTTAAAGATTCATCAGAAAATCAGTAACCTATTACATATCGATATTTTTCTACTGATAGTATCCTTGGGTCGACTCTGGACGACTCGAAAATTCTCTCTTAAGAAATGCACCAAAAGTTCATTTTGATCGATCGTAGACATTTTTTCTTTTGCAAGTTGAAATTAGAAGAAATGGTCCTGTGATATTGAAATAGGTGCCAAAAGAAAGGACTTTTATTGCCTATATATTTATGTGTAATTGTGCGTCAATAAAATATAGAATTGCGCAAAATCGTAAGAAATTGCTTTATTAAAACAAGGTGGCGATGGAAACTTCTTAGGTTCTACTTATGAAGCTTCTTAACAAACCTAAAACATCCTAAAACAAACCTGAACGAAGTTTTTTGGAAAAAAATTCCTTAAACAGGATTAGAACCACTGAGGATAAACTTTCGGATTGATCTTTGGAAATTTGGAGATTTTGGAAATTAGAACCAGACACACTAACCACTAGGCCATTCTGATGATATTGGTCGAACATGATATAATTCATGAAAAACGTTGATTAGGTAGAATGCATGCTAGATTATCAAACATAATACGTCAGATACATTTAAATTAATCCTTAACATATTTGACAGGGTACTTGGACATACGAGGTGCTTGCAATAGTAGTAGTTTCTATAAATTTTTATCTATCTTCTATAAATGATTTTTTTATAAATTAGAATAATTTCTGTCATTTTTATCGGGGGGAATTCACTAGTTTCTAGTAAGAAGTAAGAAGGTCTTTTAGTATTTACTTGCTCCTGAAAGCTAGATGATTCTAGATTCTAGAAAATTTCATAATTCTTCTTGTTTTATATTTCAATAATCAGACTAGTTAACATGTGCTTTACCTTATCGAAAAGATATGATGTTCGAATCTCAATTCTTCTCAAAGCCTCCCGATTTCTGTTATCCCTTCGTTCAGAGCTATTCGAATTCGAATCCGTCATAATCTATACTTCAAAGGCAGAAATTGACTCATTTTTCATTTCCAAAAGGCAGGCGAATAAGACGAGGCTTTTAAGCCGCAATATTTTCCGAAGGAAGACCTGAATCTGTCTTTCAACTCCTTCCCATACTGCCTTATCATTCAATACTTCCTTTGAATCCGCAGCTCCACTCACCTGTTCGAAATTTTTTCAGCATTCTACCAACTTTTGATTCGCGTTTCGGATATTTTCTTATTTGAAAAGAAAGAGTTTCTCGAACATTTTCTGAAAGGAGCAGTTGAACATGGGGTATAAGTATTGATTCCTCTACCGTCTTTGATGTACCTTTTCCTCTCTACCTAATTCTTCACCCTTTGCACACATGTGGTTTACCATTACCTGGAGACTTGCCTTGCTTCGGTTCGATTTAAATTCAGGGCAAGGATAAGAATTCGATTCGGTTTGAAGAATACCTGGTCGTATTTATCGAATCAGCCGCAAGGCCACGGATTTACTCTAAGCATGTCGGGAGAGGAATATATTTGAGATTTTGATCAGTTGGGCTCTTCCCATTCTCTGGTATTTGTGACGGTGACATAATTCATGATGTATGGCCATAATACACAGAAATTTTAATGCGATTTGAATCAGGGAACGTCTTCTTCAGGGAAAGATTGAGACTAAAAAGTCGCCTTTCACGTCTTCTGCTGCTATTTTAGGTACAGAATCCAGGTATTATGGATATTAACCAAATAAAAGAAATAGAGAAGGAAGAACAAAATTTGTGGACTCGAGAGCCTTAGACAAATAAATAAAAATACCACTGCTGAAGAAAAGCACAAGAGAGGGGTGAATAATCAACGAAATTTATTGCAGCGTTAACCTGAATTTTAAAGTTGGAGAAAAAGGATATCACCAAAACCGGAAAAGCATTCCAAAATGACGGAAGTGCCACATGTGTGAAACTTTCGGAACAAATTTATACAGATTTTAAGAACTGAATAACGTTAATGAAACCTGGTCCCAGGGTATCGGGTTTGTTTATAAAGGTTAACATAATTTTCTGAGAGCTCAGGGCTTTGCGTTCAGTCTTATTGGAGATTATCGAACCAATTTGAAGAAAATTCGGGACTTTTTGTCCATAACCAACCGAAGAAACATTTAATAGGCAATGAATGTACTCAGCCGAGAAATCAAAAAAAAAATTCAATGTTTTAATTTTCACGATAGAACCGGCTTCGTCTAATATTTCAACTATCAACTAAGTCATCTGATTCTGATTTATCGCTGTACCTCCTAAGTAAAATTATTCCCTCGATTTTGTCGAACATAAATTTGTTGTGTTACTGCGTAACCTTGGTTAACGACGTACTAGTTTAATGACGAGTAACTGTAATCAGACGAAGTCTTGGGTAACGATACAGGTTTTGGTTAGCGACATCTCATCGAAGCATGGTGTATTTCAATAAAATTTCAATGAAGACATTCATGTGAGTTTAATCTGGATTTTTGATATGTGAGCTAGGGTGGATCGAAAAAAATTTTTTTCGAAATCGGTATGCGGCTAATGCTTAAAGTTTGTGGTTGGTGGTCCTAATAAACCATAAGAAATTTCAACTCGATCGGATTATGTCCTGAGGCTGCGATTTTTATTCAAAATTTGAAATTTTTGTGAAAAAAATTTCAAAAATTTGTAATTTTTTCTGATAGTTTCTCGATGTTTCCGAAGTGATTTAATGGCAAAATATTACATATATTGCTTGTAGGTTGCATAATGATTAACAATATACTGATCTTGAATGAGGAAAAATAGTTTCTTAGTACCGGCAAAAACGCCAAATATACAGAGATGTTACGGATGTTTGGTAGGCATTAACCTGCTGCAATAACTCGACCCCACCGACTTAAATTTATCAAAAATGATAAGGTGTGAAAGCTTTAGGATTGTTAGAAGGAGCCGGAAGAAATCCATACATTATTATACGTGTGGCAAATCGCGCCTTAGATGACGACGATTTTGGTTTACCCGTTACAAGATTATCGTCGTTCACAAAAACGGTGGTATACTAACTCTAAGGTGCCTCCCTATATCAACAAATCTTCACCCGGCGATTCGAAATCAGCGATACGCAGCTTTCCATTTCAGAATTCACCTCGACGGCGCAAAAGTGAGCCACAAGCATCTCACTTTGACCCAAACATCAATCGCTAAACGGGCGCTTCCCTCATAAGACGACATCCATTTCCAGGTTGCCTGCGTCCTTTACCCTTCCTCATTCGGCTCGGTACAAGAGAGAATCTCCGGAACGATTTTAAAATGCAAAGGAAAGAGAATGAAATGGATGCAAAGACAGGGTTGGATTGAGTCCCTCGCTCTATCTAGCTTTGGGGGAAAGAAGGTCACCCGGTGTTGCATCGAGTGGGGAAAGAACGAGCCTTCGAACCTCTCCTTCCTCTCATCCCGACTTAAGAGAACGGGAAAGAAGGGGTTCTGTACATCCCCGAGGCCCTGTCGATTTGGGCGAAGGCGTCGAGCGCGCGTGAGGAAAAAAGAAATGTTTCGGAGAGGAAATATAAAGAAGTGCAGGAGAACAAGCGAATAGTAAATATGCCTTCCTAATGGAAAGGTTCCTTTGCATCTGAAGGGTGGAAAAGTATGTGCGAATCCGTGAATAAGAGAAGGATTTCGTTTCCTTCAAACAATGGGAATTTTGTGGAGGAATATACAAGTATAGGGGACTGCTCTTGAAGCGCGTTGTCGGGGCGTTATGTTTTCCGCTGGGGATTCGCTTACTTTTTGATTAATCTGAGTTTTTCTGAGGGGATTCTTTATGCGCGAAACGCTTTATTTTCTCTGCGAGTTGTCAAAGTAGATTCCTCTAGGATGCGCGCGGCGAGTTCTTTCTGCGTTTTTGAGAGATGCATTCATTAACGGCACAGTTTTTCTCTTTATATCAAACCTGCAGCTGTGAGATTTATACGCAGAAAGGGAATTCAGTATAGTGTACCTCGGTGAACGAAGATGATTTATGTCGTAATTGGGCTCGTTAGCGGAAATCTTCCTTTATGCAGATGCTATTTCCAATAAATCGCTAAATCTTGCAATGCGCAAAAAACAGCCGAATTGAAAGAACTTTTAATCTAGCAAGCAAAAACTGTTTATTGGCAAACCCCATGTAATATCTTGAATGACTTTTTATCTAGTAGATGTGTAATTTTCTGCAAGTACTGTTTCTTTACTGCAAGGATTTGTGCTAATTATGGAGAATGAGTGAATAACCTTACTCCGTTTTAAATGGTGTGCATTACACATCCAGAAGGAAACACAATATAAATGGTGGAAATGTATAAAAAGTTGACGATTAATTTTTATGAAGTACGAAGTATGCTTGGTTAGATGGTTTGAATAAAAGTAGTAAATGACACTCTTCATTAAAGAATATGCTAATCAAATAGCCTGACAATTTCCGTCAGTATTTTGTGGTTATACTGCGAACAAAAACGATATTAATTACAGGTGTTATTTTTCCACAGATTCCCTGGGTGGCTGTCACATCTGGGTTCATTTATAAAACCGGATTCTCCAAGCCACGCATTCTGAAACTGCATCACATCAAACCAGAACCATCATTTTCTTAGGTAAGTGAATTTTGACAAAAATCAGTTAAATTTATTCTCTCCCTTGGTGTAGGAAATGGGTTACGATCTCGATGCGGCGGAAAACTATTTGACTCCATGTTCGGTCGCCTGAATTTTTCCTGTCGAGCAGTAATGAAAAGATTCTGCGCAATGACGCCGGATTACTTGATGAAGGGAGAGATAATGGACTGAGCGAGAGAATGGAGATTACGAAAGGATTAGAGGACAAAGAAAATATAGTAGATTAGATCTTCTCGGCCTCCATACCGCGTTTCCATCTAAAGGAACTATGAGTTTCTGAAATGTTACGACCGCTTGGTAAAAGGGTAACCGTGGAAGAAAGCGGAGGAAATGCGTGGGCAATCGATGTAGAATTACCATATATTCTCCAGTATAAGACGCACCCTTGAAAGTCACGCACGAAGAAAACGTAATAACGACAAGATGCACGATATTTTCCGTGGTACTTGTCCCAGAACGTCCGTTCTGGCTTAATGATTGCTTATGAAAAGGACATTAACTGGTACAGGGAAATTATAAAGGAGGCGGTGCCCTAAAGGGAAAAGATACACTTAAACCGAATTGGTCTATTGTGCCATCCGCCATGATATTAGATTACCCATGGAGTCCTATAGCCTTGCAAAAGGCAACTACTGGCACAAGGAAAACTGAATAATGGTTTTAAACATTATAGTTAAAACTAGAGAATCCCCTTGTCAAAAATCACGGGACTAAATTTAATTAATGAAAAATACACTACTACTATTGCATACATCTGATCCTTCTGAATAATCATAAATAAGATTGATCGCCCTCAAAATTAAAATATCCATTATGATGGAAAATGAAGCAATAAACATTAACTGAACACCTGAAATATAAATCGATAAAATTCCACTGAACCGAGTGCAATACATATGAATCATCTGCACATACACTGCAGAATCTTCTTTGTATATCTAATTGGCTCATTCTTACTCAAAATCTTCTAAAAATTTTCCTATCTCAGTTAATTTACTTTAATAGATTCTATTCTTTCCCCGAGCCTTATATATTGAGTTCTCTTCGTTTACTTGACCTAGCTTATTCGACAGTGTTAAAGATGCACGGGCATATAAGACACCCATTTCAGTTGGGCAACCTCGATAAAGTTTTAGCGGCATTGTCAAAGCATTAGAGTTCTGTTTGCTTTTAAAGTTTATTTTATTCTCTACGATCATCTAGTGCAATCGATCAAGGTCGTTCGATACCTCACATCCGATATCTCCGAGACGAGCAAAGCGATGACGAAGACTTCCACATAATTTTTATTTTGCAGCTTTGGATGAAAATAATTTTTATTTTGCAGCTTTGGTGCGTCTAATATGCCACTAAATAAAGTGACAGTGTTGAACAAAGAGAATTTTGTGTTTCCAATGTGTCATGCTTGTTAAATCATTATAATCTAACCCAGACATTCTCCTTATATTCGCTAATTCGTATAAAGAATTAATATATCATATTTTCTGCCTATCAGAACAAATCAGGGTAAGAATTTCTTTAAACAGTTCTTCAAAATTAAAATTTTATTTAATTGACGGTCTATTAACGGTGATAGAAAATTCGGCTGGTTATTCTTTTCACTCTTATGTGAATTTCTTGATTATTTGAAGAAGTAAAAAACGCCTACATTTCTTTGTTCTTACATGAAATTTACTCAAACTTTGAATCCAGTCGGTCTGATGTTGGAGGGGTATGGAAGTAGTTGAATGAGTTTGCAAAATGATCATTTAATGATTTTAATTTGCATTTCTTGTTTTTCGACGAAAATTCATTCTCACGACGACTTCAGTTTTACCTCTCTTTCTGGATGCTTACACTTTGATCTTTTCCAGCGATTGCTAGGAGAAAAATAATGTAAAAATTGAGATCGCCATTCCTTGATTGAAAGATGAACTATGGAACACTGTACAGCAGCTCTTATGACAATTAGTTACCATTTTTAAACAGATATGGAGGAACACAATTCTTGAAATAATTTTAAATATATACGTAAAAATTGTCAAATGTGACACGTATACATAATATGGAGCTACAGCTGATGAAAAACACAAGTTTGCTGATCCCGTAGAATTATTTCTGACAAAGATTCTCGCTACGTAATGTGAGCTAATATTTCTCACAGATGTCTCGTAGAGACCGAGATGAAAAAAGTTTCTGCAAAATCCTGGTGAAAGTTTCTCTTTTACTTTCGTACAAGCGGTGAAATACGGTTACCAGAGTATCTTCCCTCCTCTTCCGACTTTTCCGGATGTTTAGAAAAACACCCAATCTCCCTCCATGGAAAGAAGCTTTCAACTCGCTTCAGAATATCATAAGCTTTGGAGTCTCATTCATTATAAGGCGGAAATAATGCTGAAATTTCATTCACTTTCATGTTTTTCACATCCTGTCTGTCCACACAGCAAAATCTGATTCGCCCCTCGTACTCAGGGGCATCCATGACAAAGGGTCTCAGATATGAGATCCTTTGATCATTAAAAAAGGAAAATGAAAAGTGAGGGGATGATGAAATGGATGTGTGGGGAAGAAATTTCTGGGGTATGTGGACAGGAAAAAATATGAGAATTGTAGCGAGACCTGGGGGTCATTATCGCCTCGTGGAAATGTAAGGAATGGCCCGTCCTCTCTTGCGGGCATTACAGATTAGGGAAATTTGTGGAGAGCTGTTGAAAGGCGTGGATTGATGGCCCGGAATTGGATCCTCCGTTGGAAATTGTTGTGCCGCCATGGCCGGATGACCATTTGAACAGGCTTTTCTTGCGTTTAGGTGAGTCGAAAGTTAACCCTAAACACAATCCATCCGCTTCCGTTCCGGCAAGAAGTCGGTTTTAGTACCGTTTCGAATCGTTCGTCGTCTGACCTGCGCCATCCATCACACGGGGAAATGCGGTGAGATTGCGGCTGTTATCAGCGTCGCCAGGGTCATTTTAAACCTTCAGCTTAATTTTGGAAAGGTTTTCCAGTCCTGATGGAATACTCGAGATTAATACTGTATAGAATCCGTCATTGGAAAGAGAATTATGCATTATAATTAGTAGTAGTATAATATACGAGGGTGGTAAGAAAAGTTTCCGACCCCAGATTTTTCAGAAAACTTCAGAACATTTTCAGAAATTTTCAGGAAACATGTCGAGAAATGTCGGAAACTTTTCAGACCACCCATGTATAATAAGTAGTAGTAATGTATAATAATAAGTAGTAGTAATATATAATAATAAGTAGTAGTAGTAATCTGAATTTTATCGAGGCAGAAAATTAGCTGTTAAGACTATTCTCACAGCTAAACAACAGTCATAAACTTTCATGGCTAAATTACATTAAAGCCTAAAATCTGTGTGTAGTTTCATCAGAGCGCTCGATCCAACGATTTAAAATGAACATATTGTGCTTTTAGTATGATATATCTCATTCCTTGATTTGTAAATATGGCATTTTTATAGCATCTAATTCGATTGAGTAAATGTTAATGTTTGACTTTCGCGATGCTTTCCTGTATGGACCCCTCAAGTTGTCATTTCTGGGTTGACTATATTGTATTGTCAATATTGAGCAAAAAATTTGTTTGTATTCTCCAAATTAATCATCAATCTTATATCATGTTGTGATTCCGATGATCGATTTAATTGTAAGAGTACCCTCACAACACCAATATTCTTTCAATAAAGTCGTCATTATTATGATATATACATAACGTATTAAGTAAATAGAACGTTTGATTTAAAACCTCCTGATCTTCTCTTTAAATGAGCACTTTAAAGAAAGATGTGCTAAAACATATTTCACATTTTGATGATACGGATTCATTAAAAATATGAATAACCGGTTCAAGCTCCGAACGCGTAGAATATCTCTATCAATTTTCGATATCGAAGTTTTACGGAACTTATAAAATGAGGACAGAAGCGAAAAAAAATATCTCTGCTTGGTAAATTTCCAAAATTTATCATTTTAAATTTGAGTGAAGGTCATTTGTCAACGATTGCAATTTTATTATAAAATTTCATGCGGTTTTTCGTATCGGTCCTGGCTTTGAGGAACATCTACATTTTAGTTTCCTGTTTACGATCTTTCAGAGTTTGTTTTCCTACCATTAATTATCTTTAGGAGAAAGCCTGTTTTTAAGTTGCGAACATATCCATAGTTTTTGGGAATGATTATGTACATTTTAAATTATATGTATTTTTGAATTAGAGATTCCGAGTGATAAAAATTCTCAATAAGGCTATCGGTCCATTATCATCCATAACTTCTTTCATTGAAACGTATACGTAATGAAGAATCACATTCAAGCCCTGCATTTTCTGCATCAATTATATTTTTCTCTATCGGCAGATGGAAGCCTCACTTTGATAGGTGATGATATTTTTATTTTTTCATGAATGTTTCATCTCTTTTATTCTCACTTTTTATTATTTTTCATGGTGTCGGGTATCTTTTTATGAGTATATGGTTTTCATTTTTTTTCTTCTCTTCTTTTCTTCGAAAGAACATTGACGAAGTTGTTAAATGATAGTGATTTTTTGTGCTTATTTATTTATTTTTTTTCTTTTTTCTGTATTCATACTAGTTTTTTTTGCCATTTCCATTTATAACATTCTGTGTTTTCAGTGTTTTTTTTTTAATATCTTATCTCATGTTATCCTTTTACTAACTGTTATTCTTTTGTGAACTATTTTATATGCAGTTTGAAGTGTGAATATGTTCCTTGCTTTTTGATTCCAGCCTTTGCTATAAATTTCAGTTTCTTATCTATCTGTAGGTTTCGCAGGTTTTTCACACCCTCTTCTTGGGTGTTTTCCTGCTGTGGGCTATTTTTCCTATCCTAGGTTTTTAAGCCCACAATATAAATTTCTTTTGTGCACTTTTTTTCTGCTATCTCTTTCTTTCAAATTGACGAAGGGTTAGATGTAAGAAGAGACTTTTCAGTCTCAATCTCGCCCGAATAAAGACGATTTATTATTATTATTATTATAAGTATTGAATCAATCGTATTCTAGCAGAAATCCGAAGTGCATGGCTATTATCGAAAATTGAGCACCATTGAAATCGGGTATGAGATTAGCGTCATCGAGAAAGTAGCCAATCGATCACAGATCTGAAGCGAGACGTTAATTAAACGACGTTGGTCAGTGAGAAACGACTGACCATAAAATAAAATGAGTAGATATTTCGAAAGGGCGCGTTACAATGGGAAGGAGAAGTTGACATATCGAATAAAAGGTCAGGCATCCGTTGCCAAATCAGAACGATTGTATCAATTCGCTGCAGAGAATGTTTTTTTAAAACAAAACACGATCGCTAACAGAAAAGAGCGAAAAGGCTTCGATAGAATGCCATTTTATTCACGACAAATCAATTGGCGCGAATCAAACTCCGGAATCAATCATCAGTGGGATTATCTGATTGTTCTTCCAGAATAAATGACAGGTTGAAAAATTATGTATAGTGTTATCATCATTCTATCTCAATTGTTCGGCCTTCATCGTGCACTATTTGTATCCATTGGGAAGGATAATATCATCCTGCCGGTAATTGTCCCTTTCAGTACAATGAAATATAAATTAATCCTTTCGCCCGAAAAGTACTTGTAAATAAAAGATATTTTAAATTAATTAGAGAATGTATGAATGTATATAAAGAATTAATCCACTAAGATTCTTTTATTCTGCCTATATTTACTCCATGATGCTGCTACTTGGAGTTACAAGAGAATCGAAAAATTCACCAATCGCCGAATTTACCAAATAATGTCCAGATGATTTCTCGAATGGAGAAAAATGCCGCGAATTGCCATACTAAGAGATATACTTGGAAGATGCTATGAAATGGTATTACATCGAAATGGGAACAAATTGAGTTTGTAAATCTTCACTATACAGATTTATTAGAGGCACTACTCAGGGGGTCAACATTAGAAGCCATTTCACAACAAATCCTGCAATCCACTTTCAGCACAATACTTATTGTAACAGCAATATGACTCTGACTTTTGACCCGAATCGATTCGCGGTCATCATATAGTACTTAGTTATCACGAGTAGAAATCACCCAAAATGTGTGTTGTAATAATAGTTGAACGAGCAATCACTTATTTATGACACAGTCCCAATTGTGGTCAACGGTTTTCCTACTGCCTCCCCTTCCTCCTCCCCCAATCTTTCTGATCGCATTTCTGTTGCTATTATACTCATCTTTAGTTTTTCGATTCACTGTACATTTAAAACCCGATTATGACTCAGTGAGTCGAAATTGATGGCTCTAACAAATTGTTTAGTGGAACATTACAAAGTTATTTTGTTTTCATTCCTGAGATGGAGTTTTAACCAATCAGTTTTATCAAGAAAGGACCTCAGCACTTGATATTGTTATATTGTTTGCTAAATTTTCCACAACTAGGATATTCTTGTATTCTTATAGTATTCTTGAGCGATCGATCGAAGATAGAAAACGTATAACTCCTGCATCATTTGCATTAATCTTTCTAACACATTAATGCTGCCTTAGCATTTTATGAAACCTTTACTGATGTACGTTATTATTTTTAAACTCTCTCCTGAGTGTACTTTGTAATCTTCCCGAAAAGCTTGATGGGAACTCATCAAGTTTTAACATATTTTAAAACCAACAGAATAACTTCCTACTGCATCACTCATTACATCACTTATTTCATCTTGGAAATTTCGTTGAATATTTTAAGACTCTGCACATGCCTCCATAAGAACTGTATTGAGATTCATTTTGGTGTAATGGAAAGGGAGTTTATATATGTGGGAAGTGAGGGAAAGACTGAACGAGTCGAACGAGTGGCAAAACAAGAGCACCCCGTTTCGGAAAGGGCTATATCCAATGTTTGCTCGAAGTGGTCTCAGGATGGATGAGTCGAGGAGGAAATTCTTAAGCGAAGGAATCGATCCGGAGGCCATGGAATCGAGGGCGATGGAAACCGTGTTAGAGATGCTCCTTCATCGGCCAAGGATCGTTGACGACTCACATCCGCCCAGACTTCCCCTCTTACAGATTTTCTTACAGACGTGATCGATGGTGTGTCTTTTCTCCCGAGAGGATACGCGGGAATCATAAGACCTTCCCTTCTTCCTATCTACAAGCTGGGAATCCGCTGGAATAATAATGCAGGAGACTATGAGGAAGAATACGTAGATGACCAAGAGTGCGTTTGAAGGCGAGCTATCTCAACGGGGATGTGAAAGGATGTTTTCGCGATTGTGACCTAGATAGTGAGTGTGCATTTGGAGACATTAAACCCATTCAGATACATGCGAGTGCGTATTCTTTCTCTATTCAGTGCATCCTAACAAGAGCTGCTGTATTTTTCCAAATACTAGACGTATGTTTACGAATAGAATAATTCCTGTTGTATATTTTCCATTTTCTTCAGCATGAGTCAAATTGAATGTGCGTTTGTGGATATACATGGGTGGTCTGAAAAGTTTCCGACCCCAGATTTTTCAGAAATCTCCAGAACATTTTCAGAAATTTTCAGAAAACATGTCGAGAAATGGCGAAATGTCGGAAACTTTTCAGACCACCCATGTATATACAGAAACAAATACATAATTTGACTAAATTCAGTTCTAGATAGCATGATGATTTTGTCATACTTCTTAGTACGGTGTTCGACTAATTCAAGGCTTCAAAGATAGAATTTAAATTCAGTTCTTTTTTATTCATCAAATCTCCATTTTTATATTTCTCAGTGGTATAGTTATACAATGAAATTGGCTCAAGCTCTAAAACTTACTCTAGATATAGTACCCGATTGCGAAATACTTCCATACCCAAGGCTCATATAAATGCAGAAATTCTTTCATTTAAGGTAGTCCCACTCTCGTTTTTGTTTTAAGTCATGTTTACCTACAAATATCTCTGTTTATATATTAATTGAAACCATGTTTCAAAGAGTTACAGCTCTGCAATCCACAAAAATTAAAAACCTTATCAAAAGTTGTCAATTCGCTCTCGTATTCTTTCAGCCATGTATGACACAGTATTTATTTATGAGAAGCTCTTAATAATATGATTTATAATCACAAAGCAACTGATTTTCGATAAAGATTTGTTTAATTATTTGCCATCCCGTTTCTGAACCCGACCTCTACAATTTTGTTTAAATTACCGCGATATTTAACCAAGATAAACATTTACCTAACATTGCCTATTTTTACCTCATTCTGTTTATCATATATAAGCAAATGTTTGATTATTCGACATCCAAAGTTAATTTATAAATCACCCATGAAAGGGTAACTGCTTGTACACGAATGAACTGGGATACTCAAATGCAATCATCAAACCGTTTAGATTTTTCCTCTAATAAATATGAAACTTTCACAGAAGTTAATTTACCAGTACGATAAAATTTAATTTCAATGCCTAGGCAATGACGAGCTCTCTCAAACTCACTATTCCGCTTCGTAATTGGTTTATCCAAATCAAATCCCAATTCGCAAGTCGCCTTTGTGGCATGATTTATTTTTAACAAGTTAAACATTAAATTATAACTTTGCAAAACGTTATTACACAGCTTATCGTAAAGCCAGGAACTAATCCACATCGTACCTTTATGGGAAATTTAATATCATTTCACGTGAAGGTAAATACCAATTTAACTACCTATTCTACGTACATTCTAATAATAGTAACTATCCGCATGACTAGTATATAAATTTTAGCTCTCGCAAATGAATACAATGCAAAATGCTTAACTAAGAAAATTGAACTAATTCAGCTATTGGATTTTACCCACGAGAAAATGCTCTCTATGAACATTGCCCATACTACTCCATAGATTCTTCCTTTATACGAATTGCATCTGTAATAGAATCTCCTCACCTGCAAAGGTGATCATCATGGTCCCTGTAGTTTATACCGAGGTATCTGCATGTAGATTGTGTTGCCTATGCTTCAGGAAACAATGCAGGAGCTTGTTCATGAATATGCGATTCTATTTTATGATAACATACGAGTAACACTTATTAATTGTATGAAAATAGAAGCAAGGTGTTTCCATAAAGAAGGAATGATTAATTTCATATTTGCTTTTCTAGTGAAAATTTTTCTGTTATTTGTCCTCATTTCAATGGTGAATTTTGGCTAATCAATCTAGCAACTTAAGTCTTGGTTTCATTCATTCAGTGAAAATTTAAGTAGTAAGGTTTTCTTGCTCTTAAACTTACCTACCACTTTCTTTCACTCGGAAATTTGTTGATTTTTGCTTATACTTTGTGTGCCATATCGATTTTGAATTAACTAACGTTAAAGTATATAAAATATGAGAAACAAATTACGTCACTCGAATTGTTGGGAAAATATCAGCTAAAGAGCTCGATACACAGAGGGTAATTTTAATAAATGTTTTGAAAATCAAATCCGCCTATGATTGACACAGATCAAACGTTTTACATTTCAAAGCATTTCGTATTATTTTAAAATTTTATGCGAATCATTCACATTTCCCTCCGTAAAATCATTCACCCAGATAATGTCTGCTATTTAACATTGCGGTTATTTTTCACCTAAAACTTTTAATTCATGAAAAAATCTTCTGATTCGTTCCGATTACGTGTTTCTGATACAAATGTCCTAACTCAACTTACTAGTACTTCAAGGAATCCCGAAAAAGCGGTGAGACACATCCTAAGAAGGGAGTCGAGACTTTTTTCTCGGAAAAGGGAAAGTTTTGGTTACTTTCTTTCCGATCTTTCTAGGAACTTTTCATCCGCTTGGAGACATCTAACTGATTTTCCATTCCTTTCCCAATTGGTGTGACTTGAACCGAAATTTCGTCCCCCTAAGGACGGATTGATGACCTGATTTACTTATTCTTCTCCGAAAGGATCTGCCCGATTACTTCCCTCTAACCGATCAGCACTTCAAATGAAATCGGCTAATTTTTAATTCAGTGAGGCCCGTCTTCTCTACTTCAGAGTTTTTGGCGATTCAGCATAAAATATACTGGAATGTTGTTCACCCTCAGGAGTATAGTATTCACACGCCTTTAACTTCAGAGAAATCGATTACGACGTTAGAATGCCATAAACTGTTAACGTATTAAATTTCTGACCTCCAAATGATAAAAGGACGTGAAATTTCTACCGAGACATGGAATAGAATCAAGGATTTTCCTTTTTCAGGCAAGTGATCTTACCAATTGATTTGCATCACAGAACATTCTCAGGCCATTCCTGGAAAAGAGCTCTGGATATTCCTGATCGAACACCAATATGTGCAACGTTTACTCCCTTCCAAAACTATGTTACTATGATCTGCATATGCTTCTGGATATTCTTATTCCAAGATATATTGGAAATAATGATTATTGCGAATCCAACGACATAAATTATTAACAGTAGTTAAAATAATAGTATAAGAAGTGCCTCTGAGAAGTAGTAGTAAAAGTTGCATTATAAATTGGTATCTATTCATTAAGTTTTTAACATCAAGCGGTGGAAATTTCTTCTCAGTTTTATCCCTCATATATTCATCCTACTCTTACAAACTATCAAAACTTCAGGTTTATCATTCAAATCGGAAGTAATATGAGTCAGGTTTGAAAAGCTTTAACTCGGAGATAAAGCTTCTTCATCTCGGATTATCCTGCAATTTCTCTCCGCGAAGGGTAAACACCGAAAACAAATGCAAACATCAACTTCCTGGTTCTTGGAAACCAAAAGTTGAGGTAATTATCATTGATTCTAAGCTCGAGTATGAGGTGCGAAAGCTCTGAATGAATAATACATAAGGTCAGGCGGAATGGACAGCCATCTCGAAAGTGACATTTCATGAGTTTAATGGTGAAGTAGCGTGCGAAAGAAAATTCATCGATTACATAAACTTCCGAATGGTTGATCATTCTCTTCCACCCCCATTATTCTCTTTGCTTTTATCTTGATTTCCTCACTTTTTCTGTTGCGTTTCCTCCATATCACATACAGCTTTTCATCTTTCCCTGCGAAAATTTCGTCAACGTCTTTATTTCGAGTTTTCTTTTCTCCACTTGTTGAGTAATGTACCTCTCTTTTTTATATTTAGAAAATTATTCATTGAAGGACTATGTGTAGGTTGGTTTATTCTACTTTCCGGTTTATTTCCTGGAAAAGGTAGTTTCGAAAAGGGGAAGAATTCCATGCTTTTATATAATATGCCATACTTCCGGGATGGATGAAATGAAATTAAAAGTGAAGAAGTAGTTGAAGTCCTAGATGTATACCAAGTTTGTAAAATTAAATAGGTATATTTTTTAATTTTAATTTTCTCAGAAGCGATGAAAGACTTATGGAATGAAATAAAAGAAAAAATTCACTTTTCCTCTTAAGGATTTGTATAGGTTTCCTTTACATTCAACTTAATTTGTGTTCAAAAAGTGGGGAAAATGTATTACAATGGTTCAATACCGTAACTTGCTTCCTCCTTTCCTTAAGTTGAGTAAATTTAATATAACATCAGGGAAAAGAGTGAGATGCTGGTCCAATGATAATACTGGGCTCGTTGATAAGCTTACGCCTCTCTATTCACTTCTATGGAACTTATTTAATATTTTTGAAACTGACGAACTTTTGAACTAGGAAAACGAGAGCTAACCGACGTTTTCTTTATATATTAGTAATAAAAATAAAATTCTCTTTCCTATATATTAGCAATTCCATAATAATTTACCATGTAGTTAAAGAATACATTTATAAGAATACATTAATTTAGTTCAAGAATACATAAAATGCTCTTAGTTTGGCTTTTATCAGTAAAATTCTAGTGACTTACACATTATGCAATATAAAGTTCAATATATTATTTGAATTCTTCAATAAGTTTAGACCATTAGTTTGAATTTTTTATTTATATGATATTATTTTAAAGTAAATGGCACAATTTACGCAACGCGCATATAATTTAATCCTCCATCAGGACAATATTTTACATTCTACGCACATTCAATCGCAACTTCTAAAAGATAAGTCGGTTACAGACGAAGTTTTGAATCTGAAAAAGTAAATTTAAAACCCTGAATTTAAAGAAAACGGATTCAGTCATTCATTTAGAAATATCGAACTTGAAAATATGAATTCGGAAATTGAATTTGGAAAAATATAATTTTATTAATCCACTGTTATTGATTTTCGAACAAACTTGGTATCATGTTATCCTTATGGTTTTAATTCTTTACTCTCCTTCCTTCCAGATTAACCAAAATACTTGCTTATATAATACCCTTTGAAGCATGAATTTCTATATAAGTTATTACCCTTCTCGTCATCATATTTGCTTAATAAATTAAATTACTTTGTAATTTTCCACGGATTTTATTTCGCGACCGAAAGTGTCGTAAGATGTTCGTACATCTTCAGGCTTCATCTTACAGAACGTCTTACGAAACCGGTCGCGAAATAAAATCCGTGGAAAATAACCAAGTTATTTAATTTATTATGGCTTTCCACGAAGTTAGGCCAGAGCATATTAATTTTAATATTTGCTTAACCTCATTCTTGCTTTTCTTATCAATCAATTTTCCTTCTCCGTCCTTTTACTCGCGTGCATTCTTCGTACATACATTCATCATCTCCTTCCAGCAATTATCTCCCATCGTCCCCCATTCTCATCCCTCACCTTTTCCTCGAACCCTTACATCTCTACCACTCTTTTGTGTCGAAGGCTCTACACCTCTCTCCACGAAGTGCGAATCATTTTCCATCTCATTAAATTACTGCACCCCCTTCTTTTCCTCCCATTCCTTTTCCTTTGTACACACATTGTTTTCTCTCTTCTCCCGCTACTGCTTCCTTGTTTTTCAATCTCAGAATGTCGGGGAGGAGAGATTAACTAGGATACATATTCCCTTTGTTCTTTGCGCCTTTGAGATTCCTTTGAGAATCCCTCATCTGTCCGGCGTGTCTCCGTAACTTTATTTGATCCGTCAGCGTCTTTTGTTTCGGGGAAAACGTGATAATGCGATCATCCGACTGGGAGCACTCGCAGACTCTGTTGTGCGACACGTTTTTTAAAAGAGTTTCTCGCTGTTATCGGAAAGTTCAGCTTACTTACAGTCCGTCCGGCGCCGCCTGTATTGAGAGAGTCATAACTGATGAGTCTCTGCCAACTTTGGTTTTGACCGATGGATATTTTCGACGACAAAGAAGCCTAACGTATAAGTTTACGGCGGCATACTTGTAGTATTGCGAATGGAATGTTTCTTACTTTATTTATCGGGGAACACGTCCTCTTCTTTCGCTGCAGTATTGTATTGAGACCTTTTTGTGATGTTCAACGAGCAGACAGCAGCATAGGTATTCGATTCAGTTATAAATATACTGTAGACAGATAACACTGTGCTACGAGTGGATCTCTTTAAGTGATTTCTTAACCTTCTTTTAACCTTCTAATATCCCTCGAGTTCTCAATTCCATTCTAGCACCTCCCCTTATCAAAGAAAATAAATTGCAATTCGACTGTCAAGAGAGGTTCGAAAAATCGCCGAAGACGCCGACGAACTTTGTGCCAGTTCCTCGAAAGGGAGCCGCGGATTACCAACCAACCGGGAAACACCAAACGCATTTCGGTAACTGCGCGCCATTTTCAAGGAGTAAATGCATAATAAGATGCATAATCGCCGAAATGCGCATTGGGTGTTTCCAAGAAAGTCGGTAATCCGCGACTTCCTTTATAGGAACTGTCCCGATGTTCACTGGCATATTCGGCGATTGGGGAGATTTTCGAATCTCTTACCTCTCCTTATGTCAAACCTTAGCTGCAGAAATTGCTACGTAGTTTGTCTATCAGAGGAATTTAATTACTTATACTTTTAAATCTTTTGCTTTCAAATCCTCCAACTTGCATACTTTCCAATGAAATCTATATAATGCAGTTATTTTACGATAGAAATTTCTGCAGTATAATCGAAATAAAATTAATTTCACGAAGATCACAACTAAATCCAGTGATTTCTTTTTGAATCCTTTTATAATACAACTGTAAATTTTATTTCCCCACTACTTACTAATCCGATTAAAAATCCATATTTCAACAAGAAATTCATTCTAATAAAAGTTTCAAAGCTTCGAAAATAGGTAACTTTATAACAGAAAAACTAAGAGTATGTTTCCTCAATTCTAATGATTATAATAAAAACAAGTATGAGGAAACACGATTTGGTTATTTGCTGATTTGTTGCTATCTCTCCAGAAGGTATCTTAAGTCTGCCGGCGTCTTCCTATATGGAAATGTAGTTGATTAATTAATTTAATTTCTTCTTCAGAAAGAAGAATTTATTTTTAATCAAGTTATCACTCCATATCTTCCTCCTCATACCCATTTTCTCGAATGAATAACTGAAGAGTATCTGAGGAAAAGGAAGTTACAGCGCAACACAATTTGCATAATTATAATTCTAACTTTAACATTAACGTTCCCCATTTTTAAATAAATGCGGATTAGGTAGATAACGCCAACTAATTAATCGATGCCGATCTCTCTAGTTGCTGTATTTTCATTATAAAAATTGGTGGGAGATGCAAAATCTGGTGACGTTCTCTGCTGTGATGATGATATCATAATATTTCATGTAATTAGCGAAAAAAAACATACTAATAAATTGATAAAAAGTTATTTCTGTAGAATATTCAGCTTCACTGCGCAATATGCCTAATTGGAACGTCAAGAATTTTAAATATACGTAGATGCCTTTCCGATGAATGGCTTTGGCTTCTTTGTGTTTTATAAAATAATCTCGTTTGAATGTTGACTACAGAAAGTCAGACTACAATTTCATCCCTTCATCTCATCGATTTCAATTTAAAATTGCAAGAAAAATATTTCTTAAAGCATGAAGTATCTTTCGAAACAAGTCTGCATTTGACTATCGGTTTTCGATGTAAAAATGGACCTGAAATCCAATCATATCGTTAAGTCTGATTGTGAAAGGATATGCCATCATCCTCATGAAGGTCACGTATCACAATGGAAATTTTACTTCTACTCTACCAAATGTTCAAAGTTCATTTTCAATTAATTCTGGTACTTTGCAATAGAATAACACAGGTCAATTTATGTATGCCCCTCATACATAAGAATTATAGTTATTTACAAGGAATAAAATTTTACAAGGAAGAGGGTTCGAGTGACATTGCTTGTAAGGGCGTGAACTCAGGAAAAATCCCAAAGAAAATTCAACTTGAAAAGGTATGCTGACGGTACCGGGAATCGAACTCGGGATCTTTCTCTATCCGAGTGGCTGCTTCTACCAACTGAGCTACCCGGCCAGAACATTTTCTCAAACCGTTTTACGTTCTGGCCGGGAAGCTTGGTTCGAAAAGTAGCCTTCCGGATAGAGGAAGACTTGGTTCGATTCTTGGTCCCGTCAGACTTTATTCAAGTCCATTTCTCCGTAAAATTTCCCTTAAGTTCTTCAGTATTTCAGGAAGACAATGATACAATCCGGTAGGAATATAGTGAAATCCATTTGAGCCACTGTGGCGTAAATTAGGCTTGTCTTTGCTTTTGTTGTTGAATTAAATTATATAAGAAAATGCCGGCAAACATTGACCACTCCGAAGAAAAATGGCGTTCACATAGTCTTTCTCACAGACCAACAAGGTCAAGAATTCGGAAGAAAGCGTCTTAAAAGTAAAAGGTTCTCCGTCTGTTTCCACCGCACCTTTGAATTCTCAATGACAGCCGCCTCCCTTTTTACCCTTCAAAGTCCTTCTGTGTCCTCCTCAAGGATCATTCGATGCAAAAGATCACACTCAGGAAGACCAAGGTTCCCTTTACACACACACACACACACGTACACTCAGCCCTTCTGACTCGTCTGCCTTCTTTATATTTCTTTCTCACTTCTTTTCCGCTCTGCGCCTACATTCCCAAGAAACCATAGGAGAGAACAGAGACAGTGTCGCCATTCGTCTAAACAAAAGACATCGCTAGGGATTATAAGAAGGATGGTGCGTAAAGACAAAAGCTTGGCGTAGGACGTATTCATAAATTGAAAGTTGAAATTGAGGCATGTTAAACCATCAAAGGTATTGTTACAAAGGAAATCTGTGTTAAAAATAGATCTCTCAATACCAAATATAGAAAGGGGCGGTGGGTTCAAGCAAAAGAGAAGCGGAGGAATGTTAGAAGAATAAGAAAGATGTTGATCCAATATTCTTTAAAGGATCGAAATGATCGAATCTATTAATTCGGCTTCGACTTTGTGAAAACACTTAATTCTTTACCTCCAATGGGTACTTTCACCACATATGGATGACTGAATGTACTTTTGAGGGAAAAAACTAATCACTCATAAGTATCTGCGAGATATAGGAAGATACTGGAGTATTTAATCACATTATGTAATACTTTTATATTTTCGTAATCGACAAAACATTTGCAAACATCGGGATCTCCGATAGACAAGGGGACAGCGCGTTTGCCTATTGTGAAAGCGGTCTCGGCTTCGATTTCCGGTGGGGTACGAAATTATCTTAGATGTCGAAGCACTCTTAAAAATATTACCACTACTTTTATAAACTTCACTCCGTAGACCCGTGTTTTATTGGTATACCTCTTTCATTGAGTGCTTAAAAACAAACAATGACAATAAATACACAATGACACAATGGCACTCGTTTTACAGAACATAAATTTACCAATATCGATTTTGTAACTAATTCAAGGAGCAAATTCTTAAAGTTAAATGAAAATTTAAGTGCACTTTTAATACTTCCATGTTGCTTAGGTGGAAAGATTACGTATACTTATCGTAGTGTGGGAAGATGCATAAAATATCGAGGAAAAATTTTTGTTCTTCAATGTGATGAATAAATTACTTCCTTCATTTTGAGTATTAAGAAATCATTCGATTTTAGGTTAAAAACCCTCAGTTGAGTGAAATGCTTGCAACATTAAGGTATTCGGAATTTTCCAAACCGTGTCTGTCGTAACTTATTCTAATTCAGATTTGGATCAATGGTTTTCGCGGGTGCAAGTCATTCAAAATCATCCAAATTTTTTAAAGATAGGGTTTAATATATCAGTTTCAGAAATTAGGACAAAAAGCAGGCTCGAAGGATTTAGAGAAAGTGAAACAAAGAAAAACAAGCATACAAGTATGTTATAGATTGATCTATTTTATGTTTTCTTAAATGAGATAAAGCAAAATCAACAACGATGAAGGCATGGATATATTCAGATAATTTAGGTCCCTCGGTTAGCTTTAAATAGATAACTTCAGTGGTCCATTTTAATTTTTTTCATAACTTACTCATCGTCATGAATTGATAAGAATTGACTTATAAATGCCTCGAGTAGAAGTTAAAAAATATTTGATATCTTTGATCACTCAGGAATTCAATAGGGTATAGATCGTATTTCGTTCTCGCTGACTAACACCCAGCTTTAACGGAAAGGCAAGTAGTGTGGAAGAGTAAGTAAGGCGTCGAAGTATCAAAATAGACAACTGAAGAAAAGTGGTAAGGAAGGGACCTGTGAGTCTATTAAGGGAGAAATAAGAGAGGAAAAACAAAAAGGGAGAGTAAACAAGAGAAGCGGCGTGGGGGTCATCGATCGACTAGAAAAATAGTGACGGAGGGGAAGGTGGAGATAGCAAATGAGGAATGAGGGAGAAGATAAACACAACAAGGAAAATAGAGGGGAAAGAGTAGCAGAGCGTGAGGAAGTCGGACGTCTTTTCCCTCGACATTGACCATCGAGAGCACAGAATAAGGATGAAATATTAAAGGAGTGAGGAAATGAGGAAATGGAAGGAATGAAGATGATAAATGATCGAATTGGAAATTGAGCGGCAGAATGGCCTTTACTTTATTTATCATTCGGAGGCGAGGTTTAAATTCATCCATTTCTGCTTTGTCATGTGAGTGGGAAGAGAGCGATCGAAAAACGAATGCGATTAAGATCTCTGATGATGAACGTTTCTTCCGAGTTCGGTAACCAGCTAATGGCGATTTTGTTGCCTAGTGGGTGGTGCTCTTAAGTTGCTCAATTCAAAGAGTTTTTTGATTTCCCTTATATATTTCAATTAGTTTGAGATATAGTCAATTATTTTTCACCCTTTATTTTATCGGAATACTTAGTACTTCTAATAATGTTTATTAATGTTTTATAAATCAATTATATATTTTTATTATTAACGATTGTTTATAAGTAACACATTTTAAAGATACCTTTTGATTACTATTAGTTTCGAAGACAGAAAATAATTGTTTATTCTATATTTAATTGGAAAACTACTTCTGATAACATTTATTAATGGTTTTAAATATATATTTATTTGTTAACAATTTTTAAATGAAAAGTAATGAATAATTAATGAATATTAAAATAGCTTACAATTACGTGCTAGTAACTTACGCACCCCGCTTTTACACACAGGAATATTAAACGTGGCAAATTAGACATATATATAATTTTATATCTTACTAAAACACGTGCCAATTATTTGCTCTAGAGTCCAGTACCAGAATAATTAATATCTAAGCTTGAAGGAAAACCCGTGAAAAAATTTTCTACAGATAATATTTCTTATGAAAAATATATACGCATTATAAGGAAGGAATGGGGACTATTTTTAGCATTACTTCTTCATGGCGTCTTCAAATTTCCATTTATTGGAAAAATATAATACCTCTAATTTTCCACAACATAATGGAATATATTTTTTGCTCCTCAAAGCTACCATATTTCAGAATTTCTAGCGACGAGGAAGATTTTGATGTTACTTTTACTTTAATATAGAGAAAAGTTCCAAATTTTGAGTGAAATCGTAATTTATTTGCAATGGAACACGCAAGTTGATAAGGTTAATTACTGCATTCTGTAATCGATACAAATGCCGGCACCATGCTACTCTGATAACCAATAAATGCGCAATCGAAAATTTTAGTCTTTCACAGTCTTTTATTCCAGCCCTACGTTGAATTCTTCGTTATTCCATAATTCACTCTTTTATATTTTGCGCCCAGACCTATATATTTTTGTATTTTAAGAAGATTATACGTAACGGTGCAAATAATAATTCTTTATAAAAGTACGAAGCCTCCAATATATTAACAGTCGTAACACTTTCCTAGGAGAGAATAAAAGCACTCTGGGAAGAGAGGAGAAGTGAAATATTTGAGGGTCTCGTCGGAGAAGTGGATGAATAACAATGAAGTCGGGTGACGGCAAGGGGGAGAAGAGTTTAAGGGAGAGAACGTGGAAAGATGAGGTGTTGGAACACTGTTGCTCCTTATAGGATGGTAGGGAACTCAAGCGAGGGAAAGAAAAAGTGTCAGAAGGAAAGGGGAGCGAGACAAGGCCCAGACAAATATTCATCAACAAAGTTTGGGCTGTTTCAGCGAAGACAATTCAGTAGTTATAATGACTTCGAGTTATACAACAAGCAGAAAATGAATTCCATCATGCAGAAATGTATTTAAAAGTCTTTGCTGACTAGCAACGATTCTTAAGACTCAAACTTAGTAGAGAAGCACAGCATGTAAATGCGATTCTCATTACAATAAAAATATTTAGGTCGACGGTTGTACATGCGTACTTTGATGAGAATCTTGCTATTGTTATAAAAGCAAAGTTTTCATCGAAATATTGATTCGTCCCTATTTGATACAATACATTTGTACATTCAACGTTAATATTCACTTATTTTTCTCAAAATTGGTTCAATTTTCAATGTTAGTTACCTGTTTGCTTTGATGTAAACTATGAATTCCGATAAAGCATATCACAAATATTCAGTATTAATGCAGTTAAATATAATGCTCACGTATAAGAAACCATTGACGTGACTACGTGACGAAGATGTACATATATTTTCAGTGTGTAATGTTCCCGTTCGCTTGCACGTGACTATACTTAGAGTGCGACTCTATTGTTCTGATTTTGTGAATTATATTCGTAATAGATAGATAGAAAATCCAATTATATTTAGGTATAGTAGTTCAACCTGATTCGTACCTCGAGTCATCCTGTTACTCATAGACATGAAATCGTCGTGATCAACTTAAAAAGGTTTTCGAGAATAAAATAGCATAAATCAATTCCACGGATGAAATGATGGGTTTCGAAATACCCTCAGCCACATCCAAATAATCAGAGAAGATCTTCGAATGAAAAGCACGCAAACATAAGAATCAATTTAGCTCTCCGCTGGCTTCATCAATTTGCCGAGAGGATAAACATTTATTTTCAATTTCTTAATTCGTTTCAGCCTCTGGCTCGAGATGAAATATAAAAACGTTGTAAGATTAAATGTTCATCATGTATCCACGTGTAGCAGATTGAAGATATATTCCAATCTCCTGATGGAGATCATTTTATTTGTACATTCACACAGCTATTGGAATCGGAGTATGAGGATGATCACCGTTTTCCTCGAATCTGTCTCTCTCACGCCATTCCGAAGTCAACTTCGTTTCCTCTTATGGATTCACTCCTCAAACTCATTAGTTTTGCATTGAGAACGTTACCACGATGGAAGCGGCACGTGTACATCGGATGACGATTTCCAACCACGCACCCCCGACACCTTTCGTTACGCAAATTTACTGTTCCTGTATTTTTTTATTGTCCGGTAACTTTATTGAATTCGATCTACTATCGTTTGTCGGAAGGAAAATATGTAATCAGGTATTTTCCGATTACTTTCTATTGACCTTTCTATTGTTTGTTCTATTGGTCGCATGGCCTTCGATTTACTTTGCTGCTACATACGTCGAATTGTCTTAACACCTCAACCGTTTATGTTTAAAGAGGATAAATATTCAGTTTCTTGAGTCATGGTATTGAACCCTTATTTTTATTTCTCTTTAATTTACCTCGAACTTAATATTAAACGTGCATTAATAGGCTGACAAACTAAGAGGTTATTTTGGGAAAGTTATGCTTTGTTTCACCTTTTGTCAACATAACTAGAGTAAAAGCTGTATTACTAAAAAATTATATGAATCTTCAAATGAATGCATTGAATGAAAATTATTTGGTGAGAAAATAAAAATAAACAAAAGAAAGTATGTGAGGAAAATTTGTCGGCTGAAAAGTATCAGAGAAAGTTGTGCTGGCGTAAGAAAAGATAAAAACCGGTAGGGCTATGTAACTTCAAAAATGTTTATGAACACAGAAATTTCATCCGACAAAGATTCAACGTTAATACTTGTGATAGAAATAGAAAGTAGCTTAATGTTGGGAGGTTGGTATTTGCCAAAGGGGGAACGATTTAAGATAACTTCCCTATGAATTCGTATCCAATTAGATTCTAAAATAACATTTTGTCGTAAATTTATATTCAGTCATCGTAGAAAGATTTCACATACTGATTTTAATTCAAGCTTCTTGTCGGATTCTAGGGAAATTGCTAATCTTATAAAGTTTTCCCCTGCCACACACCGAAAGGCAGCTTGCAGGGCATTTATGTAGATGTAGATGTAACGTCATCAAGGGAGGAACCGTTTGCCATCCCCTCTTTGGAATCGCCAATAAGTAATGAGTATACCTAAAATTGTATCTGCAACATACTGCATACCATATGTAAGAGATATTTTTTAATACGAAAGTATGGCCTATGTAGCAATGAAAATTAAAAGACGTAATCATTGAGTCTCAAACTTTTGTAATTAACTCGCTACCTAATATGTGAACTATTATGTTATAGTATATTTAAGTAAGTATATTTTTTGCATATTCTTAGAAGACAATGTCCAAGAACAATAAATCATTTCTTTCTTTCTATCTTTCTTCAACTCATAGTAAATTATAATTCTAAGCAAAATAAATACATTATCAACGCGTGAAAGATAGTCAATATCTTACTTTCTCAATATATATGTCATAATTTAAATATTTTCATTTCTGTATTTTTAAATATTTTAAATTTGAAGACATTTTTATCTGTTATTTATTGTAATCAAATTTATATAGGACTAATATACATTGCAGGTTTTAACTAATGCATACGGAGGTAATATGAGCGCATGATATATCCCTCCCTCTATCTATCCCTCCCTATACTTTACCTCATTCATCCTTCCTACTGTATCTTACTGCTCCCCCATCTGGTCTATGTCCTTTCCTACTCATCTTTCCTCATTAGATAGAATTACTAACTTCTTTCTCAGAATTGTAAAAGCCAGAGTTCCATCCTTCCGTCAAGCCTCTAAAAATTCTATCTTATCTACACTATCCTTGGAATCTCTTTCTGTCACTAGAACAAAATATGATTTATCCTTCTTACATTCTCTGCTGAACTCCCTTTCTGACTGTCCCCCCTTAACTTCACTTATCAATTATCGTGTCCCAAACAGATCTACCCGATTGACTTCATTACTTCACTATACTACTCCCAGACTTTCACTTATCAAGCGCTCCCTTTTCTTTCGTCTTCCTTCTCTGATGAACTCAATTCCTCCTTCTATTGATCCTTTCTCTCTATCTAAAGCGAAATTTTTGAGCCTGAGCTTACCACACACCAGATCCATGTAATTGTAAAATCTATCTTTATGTTTGTTTTTTTTTTCCTTCTTTATTTATGTCACTTTTTAACTATTTTTTTTCATTATTTTATTATATGTATTTTTTTTAATATTTCACTTTAAATTGGCATTGTTATGCTGTATGTGAAATTTGAATAAATAAATAAATAAATAAATAAATGATGTTCAGATATTCTGCTTTCTCATTTCTTACTGTGTCTTGAAAATGTTTTACTTGATGCTCGCAAGCGTTTTTCCTGTTGTAAAAATTCTTGTCTGAAATATTTCTTAGCTAGATATTAGAATGAGCTTAAGTGATTGTAACTTTCCAAGTGTAGCTGTAACTTAAAATTCCAAAAGTCCGTAAAAATGATTTTTCATCTTGGTTTCCAAGATGAATCTTTTTCTGTTGTCATAAAACTTCATTTTTGCGAGAGTGTGACATTTTATTATCCAATTTCCTGGCAATCTGGCGTTCTTCCAATCCAAATATATAACCCTTACATTCACAGATGCTGATACTGTGCTGCAATGTCAGTAAAATCGAACCTCCGATATCGTTCTGAGAATGTGTACCTTTCTATCCCATTCTTTATTGCGACATGAGGCAGATAAGCAGATTGGTATTTCTATGGAACTTACTGGTTCACAAAGAGGTTTCCTTTCTATGGAAAGTAACTTTCAGATTCTATGAATGGAAACTAGTTACTTCTGTAATAGTCATAAATGTCTCTTTGGAACTAAGTAATCCGCTTCCTTCATTGATGTTTCATTCAATAGAATTTCCTTGAAAAGTTACTTACGGTCTTGGGGAACATACACTTAAGTTCAAATTCATTAATACTTCATTACCTAACTAAAACCATAATACATAGCAGTGAAAGAACTTCATTATCTAACGAAACCTCTAATAAATAGCAGTGTAGTATAGCGACCTGAGTGGGACTCGAACCCAAATTGTCTAATTCTCTTATTGTCTCTGGCACTGGTTAATGCCAATTGATGAAGTAATGCACAAATCCCCTATTAACTTGTTGGAATTGACGCTTTAAAGTAGATAAAAGTTTAGAATACCTACACAGAAGCCGAAGACCTAGGTTAGGTCATATTTACCTCTTAATCATAAGGCCATATTTTACCTCTTATCCTTGGGTAACATACCAATATTTTATTACCTGTACAAAGCTCTTTTTCATCAGATAAGAGCTGTATTTAAAAATAGGCAGAAAGAAATTCTGCGGTTTAAACTAGTTCAGGGGAAGCAGTATATTTATCCATAAGAGACACAAATCCAGCCGTTAGGGAAACTAAAACGGTCGCAGTAAGTATAGGAAAACATCGGGGACGACCTCTTCAAAGATAAGAGAAAAGGGAATCCTTTTGGAACTGAGACTACACACTCCAAGTGCGAGAGAGAAGTACCACCGCGAATCTCAAAGGAAAAAAAGATCCCAGAAAAATTGATTAGGTGGATAGAGATAAGAAAAAATTCGATGGGAAGAAATCTCACGCAAAAGGCGGTAGAGAATGAAAAGAAATAGGGAGGGCACCGTGGACGTCATCTCATACCCTCAAAAAGTTTGGCTTTCCCAACTTGGCGCTTACGTAAAAAGAAAAAAAAGAGTTTTGGGAGGACTCGGGATATTTACAGCCGTTTTAGAATTTTTCTCGCAGCTCGATATTGCTCCGACAATAATTCCAAGACGACCCAAATTGTCCATAAAAGGATTCGCTTATTTCTCCCATAATCCCTCCGCCCAACTTGCTTTATTTCGCCCACTTTTCCGTCTCCTTGCCCCTCAACCCTTTTTTCACAGTCTGAGTTTTCCCGCGGTTCCTTCGACTACATTAACTCTTCCGAATCGCCCCATCGATTTCCCTAGTGGAGTTCCTAAGTTCCTAAGTGAGCGCAATGGCTGTATCAGACGTGGGCGAGTAAATATCAAGGGAGGATCTTACGCAAAAGCTCCTCCTTTTACAAGAGAGGGGAGTGATGTGATATAGTGGAGTCGAGAGGCAATTCTCAATGCGCGCAAAGAAACCACGACGCGGTTATTGCTTGCCTCTCGGGTCGTATACCATCATCATTGCTCTCGTTCTGGCCGAAAATTCGGTTATCTCCATTATATTGCGCGAATGCTCCCTCCGAGCTCAATCTGAATAGGACTCTGGAGTTATTGGAAGCGTCACGCGATACTCGGAAATGTATGCCGGAGACAAAGGCGTTCGACGATTTTCATCTTGCTTTCGCCAATCATTATTGCGCCATTAAATTTGTAATGAGGATTTGAGTGAATTATTTTATGTTTTAGGACGAGTAGATTTATATCGCTGGATTAAAGAGATTCTTGAAATACAAAAATGACCCTCAAGAGCGTTTGCAAGGTTGGTCAATCGGGGGTACACAGACATGGACAAAATTCTCAATTGCCAAAAATATAGGAGAAAATTTTCCTCCAAAAGTTAGTAAACGGAAGCAGGAAGTAAAGGAAAACTTTATTTTATACTCGGCAAGAGGGAGAATACATATACTCTTGCATACCATGGTACACTTATCATACGCCACTAGTGTCATGCACACACTACTTGCTTATGATAGGTTTACCATGGCAGTCCTCAAACGTACATTTTATCGAAGTAACGTTATTAATATTTTCCCCAAAAGAAGAATATTTTTATATACTTAAGAAAAAAGTCGTTCAACGGAAACTAGTTTATATATTTAATAAATATATAAATTTTGATAGCTCCCCGCAATAAAAATTAATTGAACATAAAGATATTTCATGTAATATCTATTATCTATTATATATAGCTAACTCTCCGGATATACCTATATATATATATATTTATAGGGGATACGAATTCTGACCATGTTCCACAAGCGCCATCGACGTCAGATTTTTTCGACGTACTGGCCCTACACTCTAGACGCCAGAATAATTCAGACATCGACACTAGCTATCATGAGTTCGATGCCAGAAATTCCCAAAAATCGCAATTTTCCCATAAGAATGCATTGCGCGGATTTAAAAAAATTATTTTGAGGCACTTATCGGTAAGATAGAGGAACCAAAATCTCGGAGGTTGAAGCTGTGGTAGTCTTCTATGGTTCTTATGGTAGAAATGTTGCCAAATGACCATGACTTCGACTCCAGGTGGGTCCGAAATTCTTCCATAAGAAATGCATTGCTGCAATTTTTGTCATTTTTTTTCAATGCCTTCCCGATAACCTGGAAAGATCAAACTCCGTGTGGCGACGGAGGCGTTTCAAAACATTCTTTCATGAATTTCACAGTTCGTCTGGTGGTCCTTGGTTCGATGTAAGAGGGTCATTCCGATTCCACCATGCATTTCAAACGGGGAAAACGGAATCTTATTTTAGGACGTTCCCGATAAGATATTGAATCGAAACTTTGGAATAAGTCATAATAGCACTTACCTAATATTAATTCGCTATTTTCTCTCACAGAAGGGTCCTGAGTTCGACGCTAGGCGGTCATTTGCGCGAATTTTTGCAATCTCTTTTGAGGCCGTTCTCGATGCGATAGAGCAATCAAAATTACGGTGTTTGCAGATGAGATGGTCTTCCATAGTATCATAGGAAGAAATGTTAGCAAATGACCGTGTGTTCGACGCCAGGTGGGTTCGAAATGCTTCCGTAAGAAATGCATTGGTGAAATCTTGGATGATTTTTTAAAAATCCTTCCCGATAAGCTGGAAAGATAAAACCCGGAATGGTGACCGAGGCGTGTGAGAACATTCTTCCATGTTATTCGCCGTTCCTTCAGTGGTCCTTGGTTCGATGCAAGAGTGTCATTCCGATTCTACCATGCATTTCAAACGGGAATAACGGAATCTTATTTTATGACCTTCCCGATAAGATACTGAATTGAAACTTTGAAACACGTCAGAGTGGCGCTTATCTATTATTTGTATGCCATTGTCTCTTACAAAAGGGTCCTGTGTTCGACGCCAGGCGGTCATTTACGCAAATTTTTAAATATCGTTTCGAGGCCTTTCTCAATGCAGGAGACTATTCAAAATCACAGCCTTTGCGTTTGAAGTAGTTTCCTATAGAACCAGTGGAAGAAAGGTTACATATGACCGTGAGTTCGATGCCAGATGGATGAAAAATTCTCACGTTCGAAATGCATTGCGGCAATTTTTAAGAATTTTGCTGGATAAGCTTCGAAAATGTTACCCATAAGGGGAACTTATAGTACATTTTTACCAATTAGCTTGCAGTATGCAAGCAACTTTTACTCGTATATAGCTAACTCTCCGGATATACCTATATATATATATATTTATAGGGGATACGAATTCTGACCATGTTCCACGAGCGCCGTCGACGTCAGATTTTTTCGACGTACTGGCCCCACACTCTAGATGCCAGAATAATGCAGAGATCGACGCTAGGTGTCATGGGTTCGATACTAGAATGTCCCAAAAATCGCAATTTTCCCATAAGAATGCATTGCGCGGATTTTTGAAAATTTTTTTGAGGCACTTATCGTTAAGATAGAGTAATAAAAATCTCGGAGGTTGAAGTTGAGGTAGTCTTCTATAATACGAATGGAAGAAATGATACGAAATGACCGTGAGTTCGACGCCAAGTGTGTGCAAAATTCTTCCATAAGAAATGCATTGCTGCAATTTTTGAAAATTTTTTTCATTCTCTTCCCGATAAGCTGGTAGGATAAAACCCGGTATGGTGAGAGAGGCGTTTAAAAACTTTCTTTCATGAATTTAACAAATCGTTTAGTGGTCCTTGGTTCGATGCAAGAGGGTCATTCCGATTCCACCATGCATTTCAAACGGGGAAAACGGAATCTTATTTTAGGACCTTCCCGATAAGATATTGAATCGAAACTTTGGAATAAGTCATAATGGCACTTACCTAATATTAATCCGCTATTTTCTCTCACAGAAGGGTCCTGAGTTCGACGCTAGGCGGTCATTAGCGCGAATATTTGCAATCTGTTTTGAGACCGTTCTCGATGCGATAGAGCAATCAAAATTACGGTGTTTGCAGATGAGATGGTCTTCCATAGTATCAAAGGAAGAAATGTTAGCAAATGACCGTGTGTTCGACGCCAGCTGGGTTCGAAATGCTTCCGTAAGAAATGGATTGCTGCAATTTTTGAAAATTTTTTTCCATGCCTTCCCGATAAGCTGGAAAGATAAAACCCGGTGTGGCGACGGAGGCGTTTGAAAACATTCTTTCACGAATTTCACCGTTCGTCTAGTGGTCCTTGGTTCGATGCAAGAGGGTCATTCCGATTCCACCATGCATTTCAAACGGGGAAAACGGAATCTTATTTTATGACCTTCCCGATAAGATATTGAATTGAAACTTTGAAAAATGTCAGAGTGGCACTTATCTAAGATTCGTATGCCATTGGCTCTCACAATTGGGTCCTGTGTTCGACGCCAGGCGGTCATTTACGAAAATTTTTTTAAATTATTTGAGGCCTTTCTCAATGCAGGAGACTATTCAAAATCACAGCCTTTTCGTTTGAAGTGATTTTCTATAGAACCAGTGGAAGAAAGGTTACATATGACTGTGAGTTAGATGCCAGATGGATGAATAATTCTCACGTTCGAAATGCATTGCGGCAATTTTTAAGAATTTTCCTGGATAAGCTTCGAAGATGACACCCGTAAGGGAAACTTATTGTAAATTTTCACCAATTAGCTTGCAGTATGCAAGCAACTTTTACTCGTATGTTGATAAATTGAATTGTTTCAAAGATAACACGCTCTTACTTCACTTGAAACGCTGCAAGCAAACAGGACTTCTTTCTATATTAATATCCTTAAGGCTTAGATTATTTTAATACTCCTAAGTTTGAAATATTCTGCAGACATTTGTATTAGGTAAAGAAATAAAATGTTATTATTAATGCATTGGGAAAGATATTATATTTTTCTTTGGATAATTTTTTAATGAAACATAGAGAACTATAAGCTTTTATCAAATAATTGCTTCACACTCAGTAAGGACATTCTAATTTTCAGTTGACACGGAGCTCGGAGCCAATGGAGGGTTTTATCTAATCAACATGCCAACTATTATATTTTCACCGTTTCTTCTGCGCATATATTGCATAGGAACATCTGTCGCCTGAGTTAAGTGTGCAATTTGAAAAAGTGAAAGATTTCTCAGTTTTATAGTCGGTTTTTCAACCTTCCTCTTAACGAAATTTCAGTCTCCCTATGAGAAAGCCATCTTCTCGCACGGGTTATCATTCGCACTGTTCTCATGAAGGAGTCACACTCCACACATATTTATAAGTATAAATTATATCGAGTAGATTAATTTGGTATTGTAGTATCACTAGAACTAACCGGGACTACGTTTAAGTTCTGTACTTCTTACTATTTATTACATAACTGATTGGTTGAAAATAGCCTCATCTATATATATAAAGTATGAACACTTCTATCGTTACATTTTCTAAAAATATGCATATAAATGCCCCTTTAGAATTTTGCATAATAGGTGAATGGATTTACGCGTAGTTTTAGTTAATGGATATTAACTAAATAACATGGGGACAGTAGTGAAATTTATGGCAAAGAATCTTATAATAACAGATTTAAAAATAATGACTCTTAGAACAGAACCATTTATCATTGCCAGCTAACTCTACATATTAGTCTCCAATTTCATCCACAGCAGCAATTTCTTTCGCTAGAATATATTCCGCAGTAATTCTTTTGTCATTTCCACTCTCTCCGTCAAAGTCACCGAACCTCTTCCGTTATAATAACCGCTTGTATTACGTTAGCGCCACAGAATTTACGAAAAAGAAGAAAAAAGAGGATCGGGAATAATTTCCTGCAGGCCACGAACCAGTGCGGAGTCGCCTTTTAGTCTCAAAGTCGGATAATGAATGACCTCAAGTCGTATATCCATCATCCAACCTCTCACTCCACAGGAGGTTGACCTGCAGGGTAGAGGGAAAAAACCCGAAGGTCAAAGGGAAGCTCACGGAGGCGGCGTGGGTTTCGTGATAGCTCAAGAGAAAGAGAGAGAGAGAGGAAATTTAGAGACAGCCAGGATAGGATGGTGTAACGAAGGATTGGATGAAAGGAGAGATAAAATGAAGAGAGATTGGGATCAAAGAAGGAAAACTAATGGAAAGAGAATAAACGTAAGACGTGGCATCTTGTAGTCTACATTTGCAACCCAATACAGAGGTGCGTTGCTTGCTTGTAATGTCATAAAGCTGATGAAATATTTCTAGAACATTATCTAGTTCGATAACTATCTCTTACAAGAGCTACAAACAATTAAATTGTCATTAATTTATAGAATTTATACCAATTACATAGAAATAAATCACGTCATAATAAAAATTGAATACAGTCTCGATATTCTCCGTGCTACAAATAGTTCACATATAGAGGTGCTGATAATTATTTTTTAAATGTTTTGAGATAGTCTAACATAAGGTGTAATTTCATTATCATATATACTGTAGTTTTTTTTTTCTTTGGGTCTTTGAAATGTGGGAGGTTTGAAAAGGACACCCTGTATAATTAAATAATTCATGCGATACGTTGTAGAACTTATTCATGTCTTCATTTTAGTATGAAAAGCAACAGATGATCTGCAATGAAGTATAGTGGTCTTTATAATATCAAGAAGCCATATATCATCGTAAGATCTTATGAAAAAAACGAAAAATGGCCTATCTGTAAAAAAGGCCTAATAATAGATAACATAATCACCAAAGTTTCTGATATGAAACAAGAATCCAACTTTCCGTAATGAGAGACGATAAGGAAAATGGTTAACATAGTATATCATATGTTATCATAACAAGGGCTTCCAATTAGCCACGTGGGCAGCACGTACCGAACCGTTAGAATTCGTTACCGTACGCTATACACATACATGAAAATAGTCTCAAAAAGAAGACCAGAAGAAACGCTTAGTTAAAATGCTATATATTTACAGTACCTGCTTGTGTATATTGAACGCTGGTTGCAGAAAGAAGAACAAACAAAAATTACTAGGATACGCAACTACTCAGAGCTATGAGAGGTGGAACGGAAAAGACAGATAAAATCAAGATATTAGGAAGGAATATTACTTAAAAATACATAACGTAAGTGATAAAGAGCTGGATAACCTTTGTAAGTCGGTTGAAAGCAGAAGAATATTAACAAAAAGAGCTCTTCTTCTTCCTCAGTACAAAACAAGGCAAAAGTGGTATTGAGGACCACGGAGGTTAGAATCCCTCAGCTTTGAACAATGGAACTAGCTAAATGCCTGTTCCTTGACGTAAGGGGATAGTGATGATGATATATCCCACAACGATACATTTAAAATATATTTTGTATATTTATACCAAATTGAGAAATTTGAATGCCGATATTGTAAAATGTTTAAGATTCGAAAAGAAATTTAAGAGTGATATACTTGCAATACCAAAAGAATAATGCTAGTCACATTCTTTCAAACATCCTTTTTCCTTCAATTTGGACATATGTTACTTTCCTTTGAAATGATAGAGATCAGATACTATAGTAAATAATGAGAGCTACACATGCAAAGAAGACTGCGAAAATATCTTCTCTTGACACAAAGAAAGTGATAAATGTCAGATGTTATGGATTCATTATAAACTGTGCTCTTTACCTTTCACATGAGTGGCGGGAATTGCCAAATTAATCTACAATCGCAAATTGCTTCTATTATTTACCTCGAGTGCTATCTACATATGGTATATAGAGCTCTCGGGACATTAATCTAATTCTGTAATATAGTAGCAATTAACAACTACACCCACATGATGAATTCTGTCATTGAGTCATCTCTGAGCCGCCAGATAATTTTGATTTTCATAGCGTGAAGATACGATTTTTCTACGCCTACTCTCCAAAATCATCCCTTTATACGTCAACTCAACCCTTCGAATACAGAATTGCCGACGTTGTTGGGCTTTCTATAGTTTGCATATAATGATTCTATCTTGAAAATCTTAATTCAAGGATCAAATTGAACCTTTGACATTACGCATTTAACTGTTATCTAAAATAGGAGGCTTATATGACACATGTTCTTGGATCACCAAAAATTTTCCCACAAACTCCAATAAGATTGCCACTAACGTAAATTTAGTACAAAGTACTTACTATGATTATTAGCGAGTCTGTAATAGATTTTAAAAATGTATTTGTATGTGTAAAGAGAGATGGAATATGAAAGAGTTTTATAGGAGTACATACTATACATACAAGTTTTTAGTTAAAAATATAGCGAGAATTTTAATTCCGATTTAATACCTTCATGCTATTTATTTATAGTACACGACGTATTTTTAATTATTAAGTCACATTATATGGCTATTATAGCCCATGCCACTCAATAGTGTTAGGTATCAATAATTTATAGTTATATATCAGTGATATTAAAGGTGGCATAATGCAAGAACTAGCTAAAATTATACCTAGTATCTTCATTAAACTGGAGGACTTTCCACAAAGTTCAGTGAGAACACCTGGATTTTATAGCATAAACCTCATTTCGGGCTGATGAAATAAAAATACACTTATAATCAGATCTATACTTGATGGTGATTATCACAATCGAAATATTGAGAAGCGATTCTGCCGAAAAATTCTCACAAAGTAAATTCATTTCTAATTAAAGCTGATAAATTTTTGTTGCACGAGTTTTTAAAATAAATCTGTACAATTTTCAGCTGACAAGGGAATTATCAAATTTCTGCCAAATTCCCACGCCGGCCTTGAACTCTGACCAAAAGTGTATCGACACGGAGTGACACAACCCGATTCCCGTCATTATTTGATTACTCCCTTTGTCAGCTGCTCATTAATGAATATGATTTACGACACGGCTCTCAATTCCCCATTCCAAATTTATCCATTTGAACCTGTAACAAGAACATTCAGACGGATTCCGGTGAGCATATAAAATTAAGTACCTTGTTTTCTTTGTAAAATTGATAAATAAAATCGCATATAAATTGGGATAGTCCAATTTTAGCAATGTAATAACAAATATAATTTCAAATGACATATATGTTCTAGGAAAATGCAATGCGATTAATTTTTAAATCATAGGAGAACTCAAGCTCTCTGATTCGACCTATGACATCAGCAATTCGTTATATATATATATATATATATATATATATATATATATATATATATATATATATATATATATATATATATATTCATTGGAAATTGGATTATAGATTAATTCAATTTATTCTTGAATTCGACATACCATTGGGGTATTATAAATATTTTCTTTTATACATTTAAGTAATAAATCTGCAAACTAGTTTATTTTTAATTAGAAGTTTTTGTAGATTATACAAAATCTTCTATTCAATGCTATTAAATCGAATATTATTTTAGGTCTGAATCAGAGGACGGCCACAAATTTCATTCAAAACAAGAAAATTTGTTTCGTTGATCACACGATTTTAGAATGCATCTCTGTAATTCGTGTAAAACATATCGGAATTTAGCTTTCAAAATTTCAGTTTACTGATGTTAATTACATTATTACTACCACTATAAATTATAACGAAAGAAATCTTCAAATCTAACTAATTGATATGAACCTAACTCAGGCTCTTTCACTGAAGTTCAGATATTCAGGAGTCTCTTTACTATATTTATTCTCCATAGTTTGACAGATGTATTTTTATGTTGTGCCAATCATTTATAGAATATTTTGAAAATTGTTCATTGTTCAAATCGACATGGTCGTGATCTAATTACAAATCATTATTCTTATTTGTTACTATTGATAACACTCTTATTTACTTATTCTTTCAGCTTAAATTTCACTACCGTTTATCATTCTATTATATTTTTCACCTTTCACTTCCTCCACGAGGTGATATTCAGACATCGGCGATCGGAAGAGTTTGGAGAAAGGCTATATTCACCGCTGCGAAAGGGTCACTGGAAGGCCCAATTGTAAGGAAAAAGAAAGAGGAGCTCAGGTTAAGAGAGGCGGAATGGGAAAAGAAACGGTTGGACAAAAGCGTCTGAGGGAATCGAGGGAAGAGCGGATCAAGAGATCTAGAAATTTCCACGGGAAGGGACGAGGAAATTATTTATTTTTTAAAGGAAGGAGAGGCGCGAGTTTTGTGTGCATATGGCTACTCCCTCCTCAAAGGTGAGGCATCGAAAGGCTAACGTACTATAGAGGCATATGTGCCCTTCCGTCCTGGCGTAATTAGTTAGCCCGTGGCCCAAACCTTGCCCTTTTACCCCTATCAGTCACTCCTCTCTTTCGTCCCATTCGTATCCCCCCTTTCAATCTATTTCTCTCTCTCTCTCTTCTTCATTCGATTGTGTAAGCGAGTCTCTCTCTCTCTATTACGAGAGACTGGAGGAAAAGAAGGCGTCTTGGCCTCCAGGTCGGAAATATTAGAGGGAAAATGGAGAGCATGAGGGTTATGTGTGAGGGAGGAAATGAAGACTGGTGGGCGTAAGGAAAAGGAAGGAAATGCTGTCTATATTCTGGAGTTTCTCAATACCCTCTTTCACGATCCCCTCTTTTCCTGCATAGTGCGGTCCGCGGTTAAAGGAATTCATCAGAATTTCATCTGTCGGTACAGTGTTCAACCCCGAGGCTGGTTTAAACTTTCCTCCAAGAGTGACTGCTGATGGCTTCGGAGAGGGAATGAGGCTTCCAAGTCAAAAGGAGTGAAGTAGTTTGCTCTTACTCACTCGATGAAAGATGTTATTTTGATGCAGAAAAGCACGAACAACTTTGATGTAGATGTATTTGAAATATCCTAATGCTGTCGTAGGTTTCCCTTTTACGATATACGTAAAATTCGCTGGGCTTCTTCGTCGTTTTCCTCTCTCAGAAATCATGGAATCCCAAAATTAGCGGCAGTAATCCTATCGCAAAATCGCGTATAAATTGGTTAGCTATTCCTTCTAGAAAGTGGCTTTTGCCAGCCACCAAAGTATTCCGAAACTAATCTCGTACTTAATGAAAGGCTTTAATCACCTCATGTTGGAATCCATCCGCTGAGGGATTCATAGGTCGTGAATATATCAACGCCTCTTCGACTCTCCACCGTTTGTCGCCTATTTCGCTTAATTTTGAAGTTCCTCTTTTGGTTAACCGCAATCAAACGCGCGGGCTCTTTAGCACAATTGTGTAATCAACTGCAAACTTGGCCTATTCACTTTGCATTCGGGAACCAAACTGGTACAATTTGAATGGGTTTTGCGTTCCTTGATCAAAGATGACGTTTCTCTCTAGCAATTAAGGGTTTCTGCCACTATTCGGTTGATGAGTAACTACATCATAAAGGACTGAATCAACAGTACGTTCTTATATTACAGCATCAGAACTAATCGTTTCGTATTTTTTATTGTCTGTAATTCAGCTTGTTTTTTTAAACATCGGTAGAAGTTGTCATCATCGAAATATTTAATTCGTCAATAGATTAGTTTTTCATTCAGGATTCATCAATGGGAATTTTCATAAGATCATATCCTAAATTACTACTACAACTAAGTTTCGACACTTCAGACATTGCTTTGTCAGATCCTTGCTTTACCAGGAGTACCGTACTCGTTATGTGTCCGAAATCAATCAAAGTTACGAGAGTTAAACCAATTATGTCACTTAGTCTCGTATGATAGGACCACCATTCGAAGTTGCCCTGCAAATCCTTGAGTAGTTCGAAAGTTAGCAGTGACGTGGCCACTTCAAACCACCTTTCAAACAAAGAATCGCAGAAAAGGTTGCAGTTATTTGCTTATACTTCACCGAACGTTTTCAAAAACTTTAAAATTTAAATGGAGTTCGACAAAATCTAAAGCAAAGGCAATGTGAGAGCTAAAAAAAGGAGGCATACTTTTTTGTCAATGTTTTCGTCAACTATCCTCCTATCCTATAAATATTATTTATTTATTTATTGGACCCTTTATTAGACGAGATTAGGCCCGAGTGGGCCTCTCTTCCACCTAACCTCGTATGAAGATACATGGTTATCAAGATGTAAAATAATACTAAGAGAAAAAAAAGAGAAGGAAAAAAAACGAAAACGAAAGATTTGATTTGTGGGAAAAAATCTCCATTACTGAAGGTTGATTGAGAAAAAACCCACAGTGCGGGAAAACACCCACACAAATATATAACATTTGAAAAATAATGTTTTTTTAAATATCTAGCAAAGTTCTTGGACTGGGATGATTTTGGAATTGAATGGGTGGACCACTCCAGTGAACTGTTAATAAAACCATAAAGATTAATCTTTATCTGTGAAATAATTAATATTTAATATTTCGATTCAAAAGAGAACAAAGTTTGGGATAAACGAGTGAATTATATCAATCTTACATTACATGGATTACATGGAAGAATTTTATTTACAACCTCCAACCGAAGCCAGCCGTGCATTAAAGTAACTGTGGCAGACTATCCATATTATCCAAAATAAAGATTTGGACAATAGATACAGGGTCATCATACCGAAAAGTTCGATTTTGATTTCTTTATTCTTGATTTTAATAATTACTATATATTGCGTAGCATATCTTCGCAACTAATCTAGTATTTCAGTGCCAACAAACTTGAAACCGTATGAGATGGAAACCGCCTGCATTTTATGCAACCGGCGATACGCACAAGCGTGTTGGGTTGCGTACATTTCAGGGGGCAAAGACCTCTGGTGCCGCAGCTGCTGAGGCAGTTGTGAAAAATTGTCAAGTTTATATAGTTGACATTTGACTGATGCGTCGTGAATTCTTCCTGATAGGCCCTGCAGGAACTGAAATTATTTTTTACTAGGAGAATTTTATTAAAAAACAATTTTAATTCGGCTCTTTGAGTGAGTCAGAATATTTTAGATATTATCTACAGATACGTATAGCTCGACGTTTTGAGTAACCTATGTCAGAGGTTTGGAGATTGAATTTAAAATAGCGTCACCATAATAACTATAACTATACCACTTTATACGAGCTCCCGTTTTCCGAGCACAGTTTGAATATTTTCTCTTTTAAATCTCACAATTTGAATATTTGAAAATAGTAATGATAATAGTTAACTAAGCTTCTGATATTAGGATTGAAGTTTTCAGGAACGTACGCAGCAATTTCGTTTGTTTTTGGTACGTAAGTTATTTCCGTAATTTAGATTTGATGAATTTCAAATCAAATATTAAAACAAAGTTCTTATACTAAATCCACCAGTTCACGCCATCAACTATGAATGGAATTTGGTGAATGCGATACCGGGTTCAAATCCCGGTTGGGGTAAACGTGCAAAAAGATCTTAGCTTTCGAAGCACTATAAATTTACAACTAAAGATAAAATTCTATATATACTAATATTAATATATCTTTAATGTAACTGTTTAGATTCTTGAAAATAATAAAATAGCTGATTTAGCATTCATTTGTCTCCCCTGAAATTTTGAATAGAAATTTATGAACCGTACATTAGATAAATATTTAATTTTTTATGAAGTTTTTCTATCGTTTTGAGCCACCGATTTCAAATCTGCTTGTAACATATTTCTGGTGAAGTTAAACATTCCCTCAGGAGAAACCTCAGATAAAAATATTTTATGACTCTTGGAACGTCATCAAGATGAGATGCTTTCTCGGAGGAGCGAATAAATGAATTTTAAGTTACTGGTACTGAAAAAAGCATTGAATTTTTCGCTGCCCGATTTTTTCTTTCATTATTATGATTATCTTGTGTTCACGTTTCTAAGAGTACTATGCCTTTTTAAAATTCAGAATAAAATCTTTTTTCTTGTGCCTAGAACACCAAGTAGAGGAGCACAAGTCATTCCAGTACCACATTAGATTAGCTGTCGTTTCCATTTTGGCTCCAACAATGTCTTAGATGAATATATATTGGGTGGAGCATTTCATTTACATAATTTAGGATTAGTGTACATGCTAATTTAAACAAGTGCGCACGTTAGCTTAATTAAAGCGGTAGCCCTGCTTCCGTTCTCCATTCAAAGAGCTAAAGGCTTCTTGAGTGGCGGAATTATGGAATGCATGCAGTAGGAAGGAACAGAACGCAACTCAGAGGTAACGTAATATTTTATGGATGCACACATTAATATATTTAAATTAAACTTAATTCCTCGTTTCTTGAGGTAAGAATGGCTCGGGGTGGAATTATGTAAGAGAAAGTGCGGAGGACGGCAAAATTCAGACTTGTGTGTGCTATTTTCGTAACTTTTACCATCAAAAGTATCTTACAACATTATTCTGGATGATTTTCAAAGTCTTTTGAAACTTTTGAATAGTTTTATAGCCGCGAACTTGAACACACACGTTGAAATACACGGACTGATTTATTCTTTTAAACTCATAATGCAAGAAAAATACTATGACTAGGTTTAATATAGTGTCTTATTCATTCCCACACTATAATACTAGAATCCAGTCTAAATTACTCGAAATATCTATTCATCAAAGGGAAGAAATTAAAATTACCGAATCAATTCTGAAAAATTTATTTTAAGACCTCTTGAAGAGGCGAATGTAAAAACCCTAGCTCTGTTTGCCAAACATGAAACTTAAATTTTCTGGGAAAAATTCCCTTTTCGGGAATTCGAACCACAGCGGATAAACTTTTGGATTAATCTTTGGAGAATTAGGAAATTGAAACCAGACTCTCTGACCACTGGGCCATTTTGATGATGACTCTTCTGTGTCTTATACTTATTAATATCCTTATTTATTGAATGAAAAATATTCAGACCTGCAACCTATTTCTTCCAGTTGAACTTTAAAGTTAGTTGAACTGCTTTATCATGGCCTTTATATGTAATATCTCCTTAACTTTAACATCTTTTCCTTTTATTAATATTAACATATACCCCATTTTGCTTATACTAAATATATTAAGTAAACATTGGTTTTAATTTCACACATTCACGGTCTTCCCTTAAGGAATCATTGCAAACCTCATTTACGCCAACGCACATCGTCAAGTGGACCGGAGGAACTTTAGCTCCGCCCGCAGTCTGCTGATGTTGCTCCAATGGTTGAAGCAGTAATTTATCACACTAGACAGTGACATAAGGCTGGTATTATGTGATAAATCAATGTCACAGAAGTTAATGCCGAGTAATCACTCCATGATATGTTTTTTTTGAATTGATACATTTATTTCTTCCTGTACTCTAAAATATCTAAAAATATAGAATGGGAAAATCTTCCATTTCTGTTGTTTCCTTAAAGAGAACGCGCTATTCATTTACGTATTAAAACCTCCCAGCAGCAATCTAAATCTATCTTGGAAATTACTCCTTTTGTAAGGATAGTCTACGTATCGGAGGAATTATTTCCTTATATTATAATGCAATCATTAAATTTTTCGGATTCTGAGATAGCTAAACTTTAGCCTCGAGCAGATTAATTACAAAAAGGGCAATCTTGCAATGTGATAAAAATCTGGAAGGTCCAAATATTTCACTACTACGGAGATAATATTCTTCCTTAGGTAGAAATGATTATAATATATATATATATATAGCATCTTATGAAGAATATTTTAATATGTTTCTGAGTCACTGTGACCTTTCCTAATGAAATCATCGCAGGTATTGTCGTAAAAATTGTATGTACTATGAGTTTACTGAAACGAAGGAGAGATAATTAACATTTAAGTTTTATCTCTCCTTCAACTTGGTTTTTAATTATTTCCGGGTAAGAATACTGTAGAGCCAATTAAAATTTAAGTTTTGACTTTACCGTATTCTTACTCGGAAATAATTAAAAACCAAGTCGATAACCTATATGAAATTCACTATTGATTTTCATAGATTATGTCGTTTTATAATCAGTTTTCTTACAAATTATAATGAATATGTTTTTTTCTATCAATCTTGACATGATAATTTTCTGGAACAGTAAAATAACAAATAATATCATTCACTTATATGATTTAATGATCCATAGTTTTGTATGCTTTAATGCTCAACTTGAATGTTTTTCAATCAGTGTGTATATGTGATCATCTTTTATGCGAAATTTGTCACATCACTCTGCATCCATGTCTTATGAATCATTGGTAAGGAGAAAGAATGTATAAAGATAATGCCTGAGGGATTCTCTATGTTGCTTAAAATGTTCTACGGGATACTTTTTTGATCGTTACTATGCGTTAACACCAGGGAAATTAGTTAAATATACCTCCTCGTTAATAAATCTATAAAACCGTATCTCAGTTGCATGTACACAATAGATATAGTGATTTTTTCACCCTAATGTATAAATTTTTATAGATCTATTGGAATTGGTAATTTGCTATTGAATATAAATTTCCTAATTTAACGCCCATTTAAATATGTAAATTATGCATAGTGAAGTAAAACAAATCCATTGTATTTACCGCCTAATTAGCGATACTTTCCACATCTAAATGGCTTTTTTTCTAAAATAAGATATATTTCAGCCCACAAATTCCGCAACATTTAATCTCCCCCGCATATCCGTAATTAACCCATTCATTATCCAAACCGTAAATCTCAACTTTAGGGGGTCAACTTTTCCTGCCGTTTTGTTTAAGTGAGGCAAAGCTCGAAAAAAAAACATGCGTCGGCATGCGGATGAGTAAGATGTCGAGATGAATGAAAATACACGAGGGTTTTTTGCAGGGATCCCTTTCGTAAATATATAACTTGATTGCACGAGAATTTCTCGATCCGAGCATGGAAATCGCATATACGTTACCGGGGTCGTCTGGCCGGCAAATGGAGTCACAATCACGTTCTTTTTTATTGCGCGCGTAATTCAGTTTCGGACGGAATGGCTTTATTGTATCTTTTTTGGTCTGTCTCCCCTTTACCTTACATCGGGATTTAACTCCCTCGATCCGTCTTGGACCTTTATTTACGGCACGCAGTTTCCCGGACGGTTTCTGCTCTTTTTTTTCTCCCTTTCGACCTCAATAAAAAGCCTCAGGTCATGGAACATTTATACCTCCTCTGCTCACTTTTAAGACCCTCACCTCTCATCCGCGCATGCGCTGTGATACGTTTCAGCAGATGTCGAATTTGGTGCTAAAGGATTCGGAAGACTTAAAATTATAGACGAGAGAGTTCAAAGGATAGACTTTGGTCTTTCTTGCTCCACGGTTCGTTAGACCAACGATCAGTGGCGCTGAAAACAATGGCTGAAGACTGTCAGAGCAGAGATACGTGGAGGCGAAATTTCTCAATTAAACGGGTATAGAAGTAAAGCTATTTGTAAAAGGCGGTTCGCATGAAAAAGCTGCGGAATTTTGGAATGATAGAGAATAATGCTTTATCCACAAGTGACCGCTCCAGTTCTGTTTCCGTTTGATGATGGTTATACGTCGAGAAATTTTAGCTTCAAAGCTAAAAAAGGGTTTGCCTTTCCGTTCAAAAAACTGCATTCCGTGAGAATTAACTCTTCGAAACGGAAAAATATGGAGATTTGGATATTATCCAATTTAATTCCCGTGCCACGCGGACTTTTTCATAAATCTCCATTCAGAGGATTATAAATTGCCCCAGTTTAGAGTGGAAAACGGCCGACTGTTGCAGATCTAACCGCTTTCCTTTTACTTTACGCCAATTCATCAGATAATCCAGTTGTAACTGGATCGTGTTCATTAAATAATGCACAGGGAGTACCACAAAAAAGACCCTTACTTACCTTATGAAGTATCATTTCAAACACTTCATACGTTTCTAACGGAAATCCGTATTTTGTTTCCAAATTTGTCAAAGAAACAACCATTTGGTATTCAGAATCGAGGATTAAATTCTCATTCTTACATCGGTAAGCGGAGAAAATATCTAATATTTCATAATTTATGTTTTTGTGATTTTCAAGAGAAATTTTCTGGACCAGTTAAATTTGAGGACGACAATGAGACTTTTTGAGACGTAAGCAGATTCAAATTTCTGACGATTTATGTTACCATTTTTCATTAAAGGTTTTAAGTCACGTAAAATTTCTGGCATCAGATCATCAAAGGAAACGCTGGTAAAAATAGATGACCATTCTAAAAATTAAATGTTTTCCTAAGATTTTCAAGCTCCCGTAAATGTTTTGAATCCCTTAAATAAAGCAACAAGTAAAATGGACTTTTCATATTTTATGATTCCCGTATTCCTTATTTATCGGTTTTCTTTTTCAATCCAACGTCCGAGAATCTCGTATGTAGGTCATTTTTCATATATATGGAATAGCTTAGTGGAATAAAAATAGTTTATTTCTCTTGTGAAAAAATATTCGAAGAATTAATATGTCACAATAAATATTTATGGATTCCGCGAAGTAGCTGAACCTCAATTTTTCTGTTCAAGCAAAGTTTCTCTCTAATTTCATTTAAACATTCGTATACTCTCATATTAAACTCATAATGAAAATTCTTCTTTGTTATTAAAGGATTCAGTTTAAATATAATCAAATTCTTAAATAAATCAAATAAAAAATCTTTCATTCGAGGATGTTAAATCGTTTCATCAGATAGATGACTATGAAATCAAATGTCTTAAAACAAAGAATAAATTAGAGTGCCTCTGTTTTGGATGATCAAGCAAAATAAATAAGGTGATTATATATCTGATATATAAATGGGATAAATATGGTGACCAGATTTCTAATCTGCTGTATCAGACAAATTGGCAGTTTCACTGAAGCACAGACAGTTTTGCATCCTTTTTCTGATCAAAATGTGACCCAAGAACCGCTTTTGTGTGAGGTTGGGTCATATTCCACAAATTTACCAGAGGGACTTACGCGACCCCGTGGAAACACCTTTGGTAAATCTCTTCTGTTCTCTCATAACTATGGATGATGCTATCAAAGGTTTACTAGCAGAAATCAAATGAGCGGCACAAATTAGAGTTGTTCTTCCTTTCTTTCGGGAGAAAGGTCACAATACCGGTACATGTGGTCACCTAATCTATCACGAAACAAAAATCCAATTCTTTACATGATGTAAATACGTATAAGACAAATATTCTCACAAACCTCCAACGAAAATGAAAATCAGCTTCTCTGGCGTTTCATTTCGGAAACAGTGAGTCAACAAATTCCTTTAAACGATTCCTTTAATCAAACTCTGTTTAGACTCGCAAATTCCACCCGACGGGTCGGATAGAAAAATATACGAGAAAGAAAGAGTAAATACGTCATCACATCAGCAAACCTACCTTTTATTCCAAATAAGGCTAATCTAGCAATGGTTCCTACGACACAGTACTTATCACTCACCAGCAATTAGGATCGCTTGAAAACTCTTTTAGAATCCACCCCGTCAAATAAAAGTCTTAAAGGGAATTTGACCTATATTCTCCACGCTATCTGGTGCGCCAGTATGTTCTTCTCGCCTGCTAACGACCGTGGTTAATTTAACGGCGATCGCGGTCGAGCGAGGGCAATTTGGTGGCAAGAGGAACTCAAACAGGAAGTTTCGTCCTCGTCCGTGGAAAAGGTGCACTAATTTGGAGGACAGGAACCTGGATTTAAACTAATAGCTCTTTTCCTTATTCTCGCGTTCAGTTTACTCATGAACATATTCGGAGAAACTCCGTGTGCATCGGTGAGCCAATGCAAAGATTGCATAATTGCCTCGGAGGGAATATGGCCGTTTAGATTCCATATCAGCAGGTGTGCCTGCTTTTTTCTCTGATAATCACCGGACCAGCCGCCTAAGTAACAGACTATGAATCCTAATGCCTTGCAAGCTCAGCGGAAAACATTACAGTGTGGGCCGCGAAACCATGTATACGTTGGTGTTTTGGCGATATTGCTGTTATGGTGGCTTATGAACTCTTTGACAAATGTTTAACGATCGTTAATACAAGAGTTCTAATGTGTAATGATTAATCGATAGGCGATAACGTTTACCTGTGCCGCAAATGATACCTTGCACTCGTTTATGTTTCTCAACGACTTGCGGCCGATGTTCAAAAATGTCCTCGTGGATGTATCTCTCAAAGGAGTTAATATTTTCACATGTTGGCTTCATTTAATGGCATAATTCAATGCGTATTTCGATTGAAAATGTTAGATTTTGGACTCATTTAATCCGTGACTCAAGATGAAGGTTGATTTTATTTCACGAATCCTACATCTTAGATATCAATTGTAAAAACAATTTGGTCTCATTTCGTTAAGGTGCTTCATTTACTTTCACAGAGGAAATTACCATTCTTAACTTGCTTTCCCTCCGTGTTTTCATGCTTTAATTGCCTTTTGATATAATTACATGGGACTCTTCGCTACCACCGCTTCATCCCGTGAAATAAACGGCAATTATTATGAGAACATTAAATTAATCTTTCCCTACTCATCTTGCATCTTCTGATACTTGTCTCATCGTCATCTTTCGTGCATTTTACTTATGAGTGGTTTCACCACTCTTTTTACTCTTATTTTCCACTGGCATATACTTTCTTTTGCGACATGAAAAAAGAATTCGTGAATGTATCTGAAGATATTATGTATCTCTAGATGTGCACCTCCGTTATGGACAACCAGTGTCAACTTCGATGTTCAAACTAAAGATCATTTCATTCATTTAAGATTAGATCTTGAGAAAGCTTTTTTCAATTTGTATATTTTTTTATTCATAAATTAAATCTAACATTTCCACATTCAAACAGTCCATGGTTATCGTATCAAGCTAACCGATTTGAAGCGGGAAAGGAATGAAATGCCAAATTGATTTTCTGCACTTTTTCTTCAGTAATAATAGTATTATAATAATAATAAATACACAATTTAAACAAAGATTACCTAATTATGTTATTATCCGAGGATCTGATATTTTTAATTCTATTAAAATGGTAATCTAGGGTTTTATGTTTGAAATCATTATTTTATCAGAGTTTCGCGATTGTGATTTTGTTTTACGACTTCTGATATTAATGACCGTTCTTCCAATTTTATACTTCGTCCTGGAATATTAGACGCATAGAGTACGTGATTTGGAGGTCTTAGAGGAGAAAGGCAGTTAAGGACGTGAGTGGTTGGTGTGATAAGGAGGAAAGGATGGAGTTGAGTAGGAATGAAAATGGAGAGGAAGTGTGAAAGAGGATAACATCAAGAGCGGAATAAGATTACGGGGGATGGGTCGAGGAAATCTGCGTGGAATCTTTAAATAGGACTCGGAAATGGGGTATAAGGGAGAAGGGGTGAGGAGAAATATTGACTCTAATAGTAAATAGTTTAGAAAGCAATACTTGCCTATTAAGTATTCAGCACTCAACCTCGGCTTTCTGTTTATAATTTGTTTTCGGTGATGTATAACAAGGAAAGTGGCGATAAACTTTCCCCCGGAGTTTTTCTTATCCGAAAATAACACGCATTATACGTTACGCCCTCCGTTTTCTCTATGATGCTGAAACTATCCTTACAAAATTCTTCATATCGAGTCTTTCCTGTAAACTTCTCATTCATGGTCAAATTTTTTAATCAATCTATACGTTATTACCAGTATAAGCAACGAAAAATTTCACGTAGTATGAACTTTCTCCGATAGGGTGTGTTACTGACTAAAGTTATTTCCTCCTCATGCTGGTAAAATAACTACTTCGACTTAGGATCTGGAATCTATACATACATTTACAAGTGCAGAAATATGAACAATCCATAAGCTGCACATTGAAACCCCAAAAAAATCATACACTGCACTTCACTGTAGGAAAGAAGTATATGATATTACAAGGTTCGGAAAATTTAGCAAAAGCGTTGTTAATACTCTTGCTCGTTTATTATCCTATAAGTACACACGGGGAATATCTGCTCCAATAGAATCAGGTGAGAAGATGGTCTTTTCATTTTACTGATTTTCAAATTTTATTACTAAAAGTTACGAACAGATGCATCTTTTAAGTTTAGATTTACAATTTTCAGAGCTGTCACGTTTGTATTAAATTAATAAGCTTACTTTGGGAGTTAATTAAGAAACTTAAATTTATAAACCGAGAAATGAACTCAACTCCACTTTCTGAATGTAATCATCTCTAGAAAGCATACGGAAACACAAGTACCAATATCGCTACTACATATTATGAAAGTTATAAAAACAAATTATGAGCTTGCTCTCATTTTGCTTCTTCCAGAACATAATAAACCCAATTAAAACAACTTATCTGTACGTATTCACACTCTTCTGCTAAAATTTACTACGATTAAATTCTCGCCTACTCGTAAATAGAAGTGGATTAATTTTCCAATTACTTCGCAAAATAGCGTTTCTCCACATTTTCCTTAATGCGGCTTAAGCTCCGGGAGATTCTTAAATCTTTAAAATTCTATCAGGCGCCTAAGGAGCGCAAAGCTTAAAAACAAACTTTTTCCGCACTCTTCATTAACCAATGGTAATAAACTCAAGGACGTGATGAAATGCTAAAATATACGGAGGTGAACTACGGCGTGGCTTAAGGAAACCGTATAAATATGTAAGAGAGAGAGATAAAAGCGGAGGAGGGAGAATGAAGCAAGCGCGAGAAAAAGATACTGTAGGAAAAGGTGCACGAAGGGTAAATTCCAGGAGCATTTCATCGTCCCTCAAAGAGACGTGGCAGATGAAGAGAGTCGAGTTTCAAAAGGAATCGAGGTATCCGCCAGGAGGTGTGCGATAAAAGAAAGGGAAAACCCCTCGGCAGAAATTATTGAAAAAGAAAACTTTTCTTTCGGGAATGCAAATAGCGGACCTTCCGCATCTTCCCGAATGAAGGGGGAAAGCATTAGCGGCGGAGAACCCTTCTGGGTTTCTCGTTCACTTGTTTGAGGTATAAGAGGGCATTTTTAATGAGGGAGAGAAATGGGTGGTTTCGACGGGAGTGGCATGTGCTGAATTCGGAGTGTGAAAGGGTTGGCGAGATTAAGGGAAAGGGACGATAAAGGACGGGGTCTAAGCCGCTAAGGAGCCAGTCACGAAATTCAATTGAGCGTAACGTAGCGAAGACGTTCGCATTTCCCTTCCTTTCTCGAGTGCTCTCCCCGTTGACCTCTTCCCCTATTCCATCAAAATAACTATTGTCTTCCCGTCTTCGCGGCGCTTTCTTTTCGCCATTCTCCCTTCCCTTCGATTCTGCATCATTCTCTACTTCTTTGACTGTATTATTCTCCCCGAGATGTATTGTTCGGTGAAAGAAGGCACAAAAATGAGTGCTCACGAGATAACGGTGGAAGCAAGTGGATTGAGGAGAAAGAAAAGAGACGGTGAATAATGAATGTCTGGAGCGCTTCGTGAATTTTTTACCTTTTTCGCGAATGTAGGCACCCTAGAGAGGTTGGTTTGCGGAAAAGAATGAATTGTTCACACGTAGCAATACGTCGTCCTTACTTACGTAACAGGAATTGAAGAGGTTGTTCTGTCGCGGTAGCTTGATTGGATAAAGCAACCGCCCGGCAAGTGGGAGAATGGGATTCAACTCCCGGCCTCGGAGGACTTTTTCTCCTCCATTTCTTCATCTAAATTTTTAGATATATTTCATGCTGTTTTCGTCCTTTATATACATATAAATGTATTTAATCATATGAATGAATATACTCTTTGGATACACTGCGAGGTTAGACCCAAATTGGCCTCTTTTCCGCCCAACTTCGATTGATAGTATGTCAAGTTTAATATTTACGTTACAAGGAAAAAGATTAACCTGAAGGACTAAAATATTCGATTTTTGAAGAAAAATCTTTTCAACTGACGGTTGAAGAAGGCAACAATCCCACTGTGAGGGAAAGCATCCAGAGGGGCTGAAAATAGAGGAAACAGAGTATATAATATGAAAAAAGGAATATTAATAAAATCCAATATGAAGGAATAGAGTTAAAGTAAATTTGAAGAATATGGCTGGCCATAAACTAATCAGAATATAGATTGGGAAAATTTTGCTACTGATTATACCACTGAGAAGATTGATGGCACTCGACAAGTATTCAAAAGACTTGTCAATATTTATGTAAATCGAATTTCGGGATATTTGTATAATAATAGATTTTTCCGTTTTTTCATTGTTTGTGATATCTAATAATAAAAAAATTACAGCTTTAAATTTTTCTTTGACTTGAAAATCTGTTTTGAGATGCATATAGACGCATATTTCTCTTCTGATTCACCTACCCTTGCAAATATGTCTTTAACCATTAATCATTAATCTTGGTTACTTTTAGCTATTCCTCCTTTATCATTGGAAAAGAATCATCAATCAGTGGAATAGTGGAATGAAATACGTGGTATATGAAGTTCATATTGATTCCTGAAAATATTAAAAGCTCTAACATCAAGCAAAATAGATGGTCTATAAATAAAGCATAAAAATTTATGTGCAGCGTACCGCCTTGTATAAAGTGGCTACGTAGGCACTCCTGGAAATGGAAATTCAATACTTGGAAAATTTCGAAGTAAGAGCACACAGGAAAAATGCAAAATATAAAGGACGGTAGGAAAAAGTCGGAAATTAAATGTTTCTGAGAAGTGGGTAAAGAAGGAAAGTGATGTGGATGACAAGGGACAGGAGGGTTAATTGGATGAGGGAACGTCCGAGAACAGATTGAGAGCCATGGATGTGATCGAAAAAGAATATGGAAAAAGGATATAGCGGTAGAATCAGTAGAAGCAAAGTAGGGAACTCTAGACAGCACATGATCAACGTAATACTCCTATTGGCCAATCTTTATATCCCAAAACATATATCACGGAAAATTTTAATTACTTCCAAAATTTTATATAGTTTTTGATAATACTCTTGATGTAATATCGTAAGAATCAGTTATAAAATTTACATGATTTCCTTGTGATTATTGATTTAAAATGTACACATTCCTTCCACAATTCGTCCAACATCATGAATGAACCACGTAAATCTTATAGCCCAGTTTATTACTTATGCGGGGAAGGGGCTGTTACGGCTTTGCCTTATAAAAAGAAAGTTGGCGATAATTGATTTGAAAGACATTCGGTATAGAGTAAAATTGATTTATGATGGAACTGTGCGAACAACGCCCGCCACTCTTCATGTAATGAACACACGGTACCATGAGATTAACATAGTATCTTCATGATGTTGGACGAACTACGTTGAACACATCTAGTCTATCGAGATTGAATTAACTAATTGGGACGATTATGTCTAAAGGAAGAGATAGCGTTTTCACCACATACTTTATACTCTTCATAAAGCTCATATCTTTATTTTCTTAGCGTAAATATGATCTGCGATCTTAAATCTCTCATTTCCACCTTTCCTTTTAAAGAGAGAGAAAATGAAGAAATAAAAGCGGTGGGTCAATAATTACAGGTTTCTCTTTCAAGTTAGCCTTTTCCTAAAATGAATTTTTTTTTCGCTAAATAAATTCAGGTTTTCCTCGTTCTGGCTAATCTTCTCTTCCCATTACCATTTAATAATCCAAAATTTCACGAACCCGATCCCACAAGGAAAAACATTAATCTCCTTGGTACTTTTTAGCTTTTGTCCGATAATACAATGATTTTATTCCCATACAACCTTTCTTTTCTTAATTATGATGTCTCAATCACCTGTTCCTATTTTATTTAGACGCTCATTTAAAACAATTTCGGCTGACAAATAACTATTGCACAAATGCCTTCATTTTGATGGCTTTTAATGGTAGCCATCTGGGTCTGTCTTCGTTTGGAGAATTTAATTTATAAATTTCCTGACGATGTTACACCGTAACGAAACCTAGGTCGTTTAATAAAAGTTTTGTGGACCCTACAAAGTGAGTTTGCTTTGTGTGTGATCATGAAGGAGTTCCACCAGGTATCACTAAAATCTGTCTAGTTGATAAATTTCAATAAATGAAGCATCTCACACGCCTAAAAATTCATTTCGTTTCCGTTAACCTTCAGGGTGAAAATGAAATCATACAGTGGGTGCTTTTTCCAATGCATTGATTTACACTTACGGATCGATTTACTTGGACAATGACGATGTAATACAATACAGTTATCTGCTCTTTTTCGAACTGCCAAGGTAAATCGACTACGTTGAAAACGAATGATATGGTAGACAGTGCAGTTGACTGTCGATCAAATAACCTGGCCTCTACAGACTGTAAAATTTTTAAATATCTTTATGTCGAAACATTAAAGTCAACTTCTCGAGTTACCTTCGTAACCATTTCATTTCGTAACCATCATGAGTTTTCTCTCGCTTTCTCTAAAATATACACCGGAAAAATAGTTATGGAAAAACAATAACAACAACAAAACTTTGCATTTTCACAAAACTTCATACTAAAATCTTTCCTATACCATTAAATAAGACAGAAAGGTATTTAGAGGTATAGCAAAGTTCTTATTATGGAGTTATGTGTTTCTCACTACCAGAAGCTTAAATCTGAATCAGCTACTTTGTATTTTTACAAGTTTTCCTGTTGCCCTATTTTTGAGTTTTTTAAACGATGTTCCACAAAGTTAGTCCATACCTGGATTTTAAACTTTTATGATATATGAGACAGATATATGGCAGATATCGGGACAGCCGGAACGTCCTAATTTCGATGAAATTTTCGAAAAATATCGCTAGAAGGGAAAAGTTAGAAGGATCCTTCAATGTATCTTCCTTTGTTCCATTTGGTTGATTTTTCCAAAAGGTTCCTAAAAATGACTCTTCACCCCGATAGCAAATACAATTATCAATCCAATGCAGTTCCCACAAAGATTAGCTTTCCATTAATAGGCGGAATAGAATCCGCGTATGAGACAGAGATGGAGATTTGCTGCCGAACGTGAAGAGGAGTAACTTCAATGATAAATGCTTTTGAAGCTTCGCCGTGCTATCGATGAATACGGTTCCGCCGGAAGCCATAAAATACAAACAGACCGAAGTTAAAAGTTATTGCTCGCCCTTGACAAACGCTTCCGATCCATTGCTAGAGATTGCCCTCTCTGTTTGGTAATCTATTTCCATTAGCTGCTTTACCGACTCCATCGCTATTATTAGATGTGATATAATTTATTGGATAATGTATATCTCTGGCTCGCTAATAGATGGCTATAAATAAGGTGTGATGTGTTGCTGTAGGTGGCGATAAATACGAATATGCTCGAATACCATTTAGGGAAGAGGGAGCAAAATATCCAAAAAAAAAATATTACTCTTCACTCTCTTACAATTCGAAATCGAAGTATATTGAAAATCGAAATGTCTTGGCTTTTTTCTAATTGAATACCAACCCAGCATAAAACGAATGAGTATTAGGCTAATTCAATAATAAACGAATTCAGCATTAAATGGAAATATAGGAATACATTTCATTACGATATCCCGAGGCTAGTTTCAAAATTCCTTTGAAAATTTCTCATATATTGCTCAATATTCCTCACTTCAAAGGACTGATTTTTTACTTAAAGAAAAATTCGCTGGTACGTTTTAGCAGTGTGTCAAAAGCAAATACATGGTTTACTATATCTCCAAGAATAAAAGGCCGTGAAAAATGTTTTCCGATGAATCTTACTTGACCTAATTCATTGTCAGCTTATTTCTCATTGTTTTGAAATACGCAGATTCAAATATCCTTAACAGAGTTTTTGACTATAAGTTATGCGACCCTCATTAAATAGAAGGAAATAAAAATTATTTTTGTACATTTGGGAAACAATGGTCTATATTATGTGCCCTTTTCATGACTTCTTACTTTCAAATCTCCTCGTTGGATCCATTAAATTCGCTTACCGCGCCATTGTACTACTTTAACGTATCTATAGCTGTGTCTGGTACAGCTCTAGTACTGTAATGGCACAGATATAATGCACAATAAAAATGTCTCAATTGGGCAAAAATCAAGTCTTTCATTTAGCCCTTGTCAGAATGTAATACAAAAACGAATAGAGAACTGATAAAGATATGTAAGAATTGGAATTTAAACGAAAATAAATAATATAGTATGTACAGAATATTTCACAAGTACAGTGACAATAGAAAAGAACATTGGAAAGAAAAATGGTTTCGTTGAGAAAAAAACTGAGATATTGTTTTTACAGAAAAATATTTCTATTGCAGAAAGACTACCATAAAGAAGAAATTGTGTTAAAAACCTGCTGAAACTGTAAGAAAGAGAGAGGAATCGAAACGTGGAGGATTAATAATAATTAAAATATTAATTAACAAATACAATTTATATATGAACATAAGTATTCTTGGTCGTAAAATGTTCTTTAGTTCATAGAACAAATATTAGATTAACAATTAGATGCGTAAAGAATAACGAATAAATAAATCATAAAATTACAACAAATGTCATTTCATTTGAATATTAAATTATTACATTAAACTTTATCGTGATATTTTTACCGTCGAGAATTAAAGCCTTTGCTTCTGTTTAATATATCTGTATCATTGCTGATATATCGAGGGAATTCACACTTACGAAGCAATAAATAAAAGGAGCTTTTTATACATTTCCATCAAAGTTACTTCTCTGATCCCATTTTTCGCAAATCCATTCCCATTTTTTTTTCCCACCAAAAAATCTTTCGAACGAGAAATATACGAAATTTTTTCCGCGGAGGAAAACTTTCCATTTTCCACGTTCCTCTTATCTCGTAAGTTTTCTAGACATCCCCGGTAGTTTCCTTTCCCTTTCGAAAGGAAGCTCTCTTCCTCCATTTCCACTTCTCAGTTGATAGATTCCTTTTAAGCGTCAGCCTTACTACGATTATGACATCGAGCGAGGCAGATTCACATGGGCTATCCACAGATGTCTGTCATAGAATTTCATCCAATCCATGTCTTTACTGTCATCTTTTGGTCTTACATTGCTTTTCGCCCCCGCAATTAAGTAGGACTGAGCTAACACGACGCAATGAGTCGTAAACGCGATAGCTCGTGCAATCGGAAAGGCCTTGAAGCGTGCAATCACCCTCTGAGAGAATCACATGACTCATCCTCGGCGATTCAAGGAAAAGGAGATCCTAGAGTCCGGAAACTTTTCGGGGCGAGTATTCGAAGAGAAAGGACTCGAAAAAGAGGGGATTCGGAAGAAGTTAAATTGCTTTACTGCCGTATAAAATGGGAAAGAAGGAGACCTCAGACAAAGTTATGGATAATGAAGAATTGATTGATTCGGAAACCGAGCCCCGAGGAGATGCTTACATCGGGCACATATTTTTTTTCCCTTGGAAATATGAATTTTCTATCCAAAAAAACTTTCTCTGTTTCCTCGCTAATTGGTTTCAGCTGTGATTCGATTTCCTCGAAGTAATATAACGGATAAAAAGAACCTATCGTGATAGTATATTTTGTGGTTCAATTTACTCTGCGACCAATAATGTTGTTTTCTGTCCGTAGTTTTGCGGTGCTTCTCAAAATTTACATATATTGGGTAATTTAATGAAAATTCATGAACGAGAAAGTTTTTTTCATTCTTTTGAGATTGAAGTTACTGACGGAATGCTCTTGGTAAAGTAAAAGTTGTGTGAATTTGGATAACCTTCTTTGAAGATGATAACGCAGATAAATTTCAACTATGGACACCAAAATGAGCTTATATTGTTGATAAAACTTAAACTTCATTTTAAAATGCTTTGAATAACTTCGGCGTAAATACGCTTAAGAAACGAGGAATTGACAAATATACAGTTACTAAGCTTCGAGAAATACACTGAACGACCATTGTTATGCCTTGTGACATCACCGCAAGCCGTGGTCGACAAAACTATGGTCGCTTGGAAAGTTTTTATGGGACTATACTAGAATAATATTTGTCTTAGTCTATTGCTACTCTGAAAGAAAAGATAATGGAACTCGGTTCTCAATGAATAAAAGAACCAGGAATTCTCCAATCGCCGAATGCCGGTGACTGTCGGATGAAATTCCTCAGTAGGGATTATCGCCGGGTGAGGCCACCGATTTTCAGAAACTCCCAATGCGCATTTCGGAGACTATGCCTCCACCATCACGGAGCATCAAATGCTTAATCATTAATTCACCGGCATTCGGCGATTGATGAATTCCTGGTTCTCCTATTGCCACTCTGTGATGATACCTTAAGAGATTTAATTGGGTGATTAAAAACTCTGTTCTATCTTTCATTCAGTAATCAAATTTACTTAAGTAGCTCTTGAATTTTATACGTCTTGATAAATTTTCTGACTATTCAGAGGAATAATAGATAGTAAAATAAGCATTAAGTAGTAAAATTATATAGTAAAATACGCATTATTAAGCATTTCCAAGAAGGAACGTCGCGATGCAGTTTTTATATGAAGCTAAATTATAATTTCACATGTTTGTTTCCAATATCCGGCTCCAAGAAATGTTCTAATTACCACAGTCATATTTTCGTTCCATGAAATAGAATGGCTTGAAAAGAAAATATTTCCTTTACATTTTTTTAATTTTAGCTTCTTATTGATTTTAAGGCTTTGTGAAATACTACTGAATTCTTAAGCGCCTTTGCTCGGACGTAATCTTTTTAGTAAATGCAAGGTCACGTAAATCAAAACTTCAATGGAAGTTTATGGCTTTTTCCTGAAGAATATAATGGAAGAATATTTAAAGTAACGATTATGGGTATGGAAATAAAGGGTACCTGTGAGTATGTTTACGTAATTTTTGACCTAATTAAGTAAATAAGCAATTATTTATGTAAGCCCAAACTTGTTATAAAATGATGAAATACTTCTGAGTACTTAACATTACTAATTTACTGTAAATTTCCATAATCCATTGACAATCATGCAAGTTATAATCGCAATAATGATTATACTACTTGAAATCAATATGTTCTGGCGTTACTTTGTGGAAAGCCATAATAAATTATACAACTTTCTAATTTGAAAATACGTGGAAAATTACAAAGTTGTATAATTTACTATACTACTTTTTCAATATCGTACAGAAATATTAAAGATTCTCTGTCTTTTATTTTATTCTTCATTTATTTAATTTTTCAATCCAAACTGTCTCTTAACTGCTTTTCATATCCATCATCCTTGTCAGAAATTTTCTCTTCAATCCTCTGGCACACTTTGAAGACGACTCTAATGAAAATAAAACAGCCTCTCCATGTTTTAATATATTTTAAGCAAACAATAAGTACGTAGAAGTCATTCCGACTTTGGTTGACTTTTCGGCGCAGAATCAAGCTTACTGAAAATGTCAATTTATATATATGAATATGAACAGAATTCGAATGCACGTCGATTTAATTACACATATTAATATACGTTAGGTACGTCTGTAATACGATTTAATTCAGGCAATCTTCCGCATGTCTCCCGGTCACTGTTAACATATGAAATAAAATACAACTTCTTCATTTTCGTTTATTTTAACTTCTCGTAAAACGGAAACGTAATTAAAAATAAAAATAATGACTGAACTAAATAACGAAAAATCTTCCGTATTTACCAATATTTGTGTTTACCTTCATGTCGATTCATTTTAAATTGCTCGACGGTTATCAACGATCGTCAAGCAAACGCAAACAATTCAGGTTTTCATTTCATCTCATAGTCCCAATCAATGACGGTTATACCTTACACAGTTAAGTAGCCGAGGAGTGTGATATTTGGCCATTCGGCGAGAGATTTGAACCTGCGACGTGGGCAATTAAGTGCCCTTCGCAAGGCCCAGTCCTTTTAACGTGTTGACACTTTGAGGCGACGCCTTCTCTCAGCTCAGCCTTCACTTAATGGATTGCGATCGTTATATTTTAGGACCCTCCCCTGGACTGCAACCTTGGCGTGGTGGGAGGGCTTGTGTGCTCCGAGGATCCTTAGAGCTGTACTGGCTGGAGCAATTACGATTGCTCCTAGCAGGGTCACCCATGCCAGATAGGTCGAAGGGTAGGAGCCAGACGAAAGGTAGTCCACGTAGCGTCTGTATCTCAATGAGGCGGCTACAAAGGCGTCTGTACCCCAGAGGGGCGGCCATTAAGTGATGGGGTCACGTAAAAAACCCTATTGGGGAAGGCAACGGGAAACCACCCCAATTATATTTCCCATGAAGTAATGCAGCCCTGCATCTTCAACTATGACATGATGGCATTCCTCCCAGTGAAATATTCCGGAAGTAAAATAGTCCCCCAATCGGATTTCCGGGTGGGGACCATTGGGAGGGGTACATCGGTCAAGTCTGATAAGTGCAGGATAGGAACGTGGAATGTAAGATCCTTAGGAATTTGTGGGAAGCTAGAAAATGCAAAGATAGAGATGGACAGGCTAGGACTAGACATCTTGGGAGTTAGTGAAATAAAGTGGGCTGGGGCAGGCGACTTCTGGAGTGACAAACACAGAATAATATATTCAGGAGATGACGGAAAGATAGCAGGTGTTGGTATCATAATGAAGAAGGAATGGGGAAAAAGAGTTAAGTCTTATTGGCAGTACAGCAATAGATTGCTCATGATCAAACTAGAAGCAGAGCCCACAGACACAGTGATATTGCAGGTATATATGCCGACATCCAGCCACTCTGAAGAAGAAATAGAAGAAATGTATGAACAGATCGAAGAAATCATCAGTGCAGCCAGAGCAAAAGAAAATCTAATTATTATGGGTGACTGGAATGCTGTGGTTGGAGAAGGAAAAGATGGAAGCAGCATAGGACAGTTTGGGTTAGGAAAACGAAACGCCATGGGAGAAAGGCTAGTTGAGTTCTGTAACGAAAAGAGAATGGTAATAGCGAACACACTATTTGAACAACATCGACGTAGAAGATATACATGGAAGATGCCAGGGGACTTAGCTAGGTACCAGATTGATTACATCCTTGTTAGGCAAAGATATAAGAACCAAGTGAAACAATGCAAGAGTTATCCAGGTGCAGACATAGATAGTGATCATAATTTAGTAGTTATGGAGAGTTGTTTGCGCCACAAAAAGATTAAGAGGGTGAAACGTGAACCAAGATGGGATACAAAAGCTCTGGAAGGAAAGGTCACCAGAGAAAGATTCACTGCAACCATTAATGAAAAGCTTGAAAAGCAAGAGTATAGGAGTGATGAAAGCAATGGAGGAAGATGGAATGACCTGAAAAAGGCAATCACTGAAGTAGCGGAAGAGCTACTCGTAAGTAACAGAACTGATACCAGACGTCCATGGATAACAATGCAGATAAGAGAACTTATGGAAGAAAGAAGGAAATACAAGAACTCGAGGAGTGAAGATGGGAGAGTCCTCTACAAGAAACTACGGAACCAAGTTATAAGAGAATCAAAGAAAGCTAAGGAAGAATGGATTGAAAGCTGCTGCGAAGAAATAAATGAAAACATGAGGAAGGGGAACACTGAAACAGCATACAGGTTAGTAAAAGGCCACTTCAGAGAAAGAAAAACTACATGCAACAACATCAGAGATGCGAACGGGAATATGCTGATAGAAAGTGAAGATATAGGAAAGAGATGGAAGGACTATATTGAAACATTATATCAAGGACCAAAACCTCTTGAAGATATATTAAAGAACGAAAGTGAGGTGGATGAAGATGAGCGAGGCCCAGAGATAACGAGAAGTGAATTCGAGAGAGGAGTGAAGGACTTGAAGAAAAACAAGGCACCTGGAGCAGATAAAATAAATGGAGAGATTGTCAAAGCGCTTGAAGGGAAAGCAAAAGACACCCTGTTTGAAATTATCAAGGACAGTTATAAAAGTGGAAGACTACCAGTGGACTTTGAGAAGAGTATAATGGTTGCGATACCAAAGAAAACAAGAGCCGAGAGATGTGAGGAATACCGAACGTTGAGTCTGCTCTCACATGCATCCAAAGTACTCACAAGAATATTAAGCAAGAGGATAGAAGGAATAATTGAAGCCAACTTGTCAGAAAACCAATTTGGATTCAGGAAAAGCACAGGAACAAGAGAGGCCATATTATGCCTAAGGAGAATAATAGAAAAGATGATACATGTCAACAAGCCAGTGTATGTGGCTTTCGTAGACTTGGAGAAGGCTTTTGACAATGTGGAGTGGAACAAATTGTTCCAAATACTGGAAAACAAAGGAATGGACTACAACGACAGAAGAATAATCTACCAATTGTATAAAAACCAAGTCGCCACTCTGAGGATGAGAGATGGCAAGAAATTAGAAACTAAGATAAATAAAGGAGTAAGACAAGGATGTAGCCTCTCACCAGCATTGTTCAATGTATACCTAGAAGAAGCAATGAAAGAAATAGAAGGAATGAACATGAAGGGAATTAAGGTGAATGGAAAAGAAATTAACATGCTTCGGTTTGCAGATGACATTGCAGTAATAGCAAAAAATAAAGGCGATTTGCAGGCATCCCTAAATGCAATAGATCAAGCTATTCAAGGATATAATATGAAAGTGAACAAAAAGAAAACAAAAATCCTAATATGTGGAAGAGAAAAATTGAAAGCAAACATTACCCTACGAGGAGAGAAATTGGAGCAAGTAGAATCATTCACCTACCTTGGAAGTAGCATAACATGGGATGGGAGAAGTACCATAGACATCAAGCGAAGAATAGCCCAAGCAAAGGAGGCATTCATGAGGAAGAGGCCACTACTATGCTCAAAGAATATAAGATTACAGACAAGGAAACAATTCTTGAAAACATTCGTCTGGAGTGTGGCACTCTATGGATCAGAGACATGGACCATTAGGAAAGCGGACCAGAGAAGAATAGAAGCCTTCGAAACCTGGTGCTGGAGGAGAATGCTGAAGATCAAATGGACAGATAAGGTAAGAAACGAAGAAGTATACAGAAGAATAGAAGAGGTTAAAACAATATGGAGCATCATCCGAAAAAGAAGAACCAGATGGATTGGACATATCATCAGACACAATGAATTTGTTAGGAACGTACTTGAGGGAAAAATAGAAGGAAAAGCAGCAAGAGGAAGACCAAGAGATGAATATATTAGCCAAATAAAGAGAGATATAGGAAAGAAGAGATATCAGGATTTAGTTAAGTTAGCTTTAGATAGAGAGGAATGGAGGGCTGCAGTCAACCAATCTACGGATTGAATGACCTATGATGATGATGATATTTTAGGAGCTGCTTTTTTCCCTGCGCCCCTCGATGTTATTCATTGCTTATTCTCTTGCTATAGACGTCGAAGTTTTAGCACGTGTACGTCTGGCAGCACTTTTTTAAGGCCCGTGAAACTACATCGTCAGCAGAAATGTCATTGGAAACATAACGTCGCGGCCTACGAAACGGTGAAATGTCACAGACATTGCGGCACTAAGGAAACGTATTTTTTTCAGTGTGAGAGGTGAATGATTTTTGGTGTAATAGTCTTTTCCTTGACGCTTTTCCGGTAATTTTCGTGAGATGGAAATATGATTTTCACGTTTACGTTATCACGTAATTCTACTGTATTGAATTTTGGCCTTTCCATATCGAATGCAATTAAAAGTTATTCATGGGGTGATAAGGGTACAATTATGCGAAAGGTTTTTGCTCTTTCCGTTCTTGCTTAAAAAACTCATTCCCTCTGTAAAGCTTTAAGTAGTTAATGGCGGAAAAGATAAAAATGAAACTTGACTTTGGGCAGGATGACTCGCAGATTTTCGATTATAAATTAATGGGCGCGTTATTTACGAATTAAACAGTGTATTATTTGTAAAAATCTATGTTTCTTGAGACATTATTCGATAAGCTATCTCACTTTACACTTTTTAAAGAGGAAATGTATCAAACACCTCAGCTACTCCATTGAAAAAATTCTAAAAATTCGTGTTAACCAAATTGATTCCCTACCAAAAATTTCTGGATGTCAAATATAAGCTATAAAAATTTATTCTCACGGATTTTTAATCGGTAACAAAAACGGTAGATTCCAGTTTTTGGAGTTTTCCGATTTATTTTCTTAACATCTGTCAAAAATATTTTAGTATGAGTAGAAGTGTGATATATATTAGAAGCGATGAGAATACAACTTTCTTTATTTAGCTTATTTTTTGAGTAATCTAAATCCTTAATATATTTATTTACCTTTAATATTGGACTTTGATTTGTTTTAGAGGATAACTGAGGTGTAGAATACGGGAAAACTTATACCTTGCGTTAAATATCTCTTGTTTCTATCCACAAAATACATCCATTTCCCTGGCAGAATGTAGTATCTGTAGAGATTCTTGTTTTATATGAAACATGCCCTTTAGAAAAGTAAAAATGTTTTCGTGAAAAAATATATGCGAAGGGTGATTCATAAAATGTTCCTACAACTGCGATATTTTCTCAAGATCCTGTACCATAGGAAGTATAAGTAGCCATTTCGGTGATGTGGAACGCAATATCACAATTCAAGGGAATCGCTATTCATCTCGGCACGTTCTCTTTAAACGGGTATCCCATGCGTCTAGCGTAGATTCCCACGTGAATTACCTATGTGCCATGAGTGATCTTAACTGCACCACGTAAAATAGCGTCATATATTTCCGGAATATTCCCCTGAGGGTGCTGCTGTGTTTGCTGGGAAAATTTATTCAAACTTTGTTATTACTGTTTTACGTATCTTCAAAAGAACTGAGAAAGTATACCGATAAGATAGTAATGAAAAGCTATGTAACCAAATGCTACCCAAAAGTGTCTTCTGCAAGATTGAAAATGACGTTATTCGATTAGATGAAGTTTTTCCTGTTAACAAGGTTCCCTGAAAGGAAATTCCATGCTGTGGGAATGATTTATTCGTCAAGATTCGCTGATTTTAACGAAACTTTCATAATTAATACATTTTATTTTTTCATTTCAAATATACCTATATTGATTTAATGTTGCGTTTTTGAAGTGTAACATATATCTCCCTTATCTTCTTTTTATAAGTTAATTTCTGCATCCAAATTTTCATTGTTAATCGTGTGTAATAATTAATTGTAATATATTCCTCATTTCGTTCATTTTTATTACTTTTAGATTCGCGTTCAGTAGTCGTTAATTTTTATTTTTCTTGATTAATGGCTTTTATTGATCCGTTCGTTCAGGTCTATAGTATTGAATATCCGTTTCGTTGTTCAGCCCAATAACTTCCGTTCAGTACCTGTTTTAATACCTCTAACATTACTTGCTTTAATGATTCCATTCAATTGGTCTTAGTGGAAAACTTCCATTATATTGAGATAACTCAGGCTTTTGCTTCCTATAAATATAATCGCTCATATTGTTGATGTAAAGTTTCATTGGACTTCGGCTATGTATTATTTATACGATATAATGTCACTTCGACTCATTGTCTGCAGTTAAACCACAGTGTCAGAAGGCAGTGCTGTTATAAATCAATGCTTTCGTGAGATAAAATTTACTTCATCGTATCTATGAATTGTAAAAGAGAGAAAAATAAATTTATCCTAATATTATTTAACATAGGACCGTAAATTCAGAGTATAGAGCGGCCATTATTTATTGAGTATTTATTGACTTGAAATATTTCTCGCTACATTCCGAAGTTTCCACTCTCTATACTTTGGCGATCATAGAATTTCTCGCATACTTGTGAAATATATGTTACAATACAAACGACTTTATTGGTTGAATGTAAGGCTAGGAAGTCCCATCTAGTATTTATTTTCAAAAATAAATATGTTTTATAGAGGGAAACCTGAGGTAACATATGCATTTGCCAGCGAAATCTTTATTGAAGGAATTGAAAGTATGGGGAAGAATTCCAAGTAGATGTCGTCTGCTTTCTTAACATAAGAGATATTAACATCAATGCTACCTTTGTACGAATGAACATTTTTCAAATATATTTACTACATATAGTCATTATGCTAATGTGAATGGGTATAATGTATTAATATATCATATACTCTATGCCATTAATGATTTTGACAGGAAATCCACGGCATATCTTACAATTAGCATGAAATATTTAACGTAATAATATTTTTATAATTATAATTTAATAAACTATAATATTAATTATATGATTTATTTCATTTATTAATTATTTATATAATTTAATAAATAATAATTATACAGAAAATAATAATATCAGCATAACTGCAAATACAAAGTTTTTTTTATATGATACAATGGCTTTCCACGAAGACGCCTTCGCATATGGATTTCATTAATAACAGTTAGTTGTCAAGCCTATCCTGATGTGATCCTCTAACGATTTTTCCTGTGCTGTTTACAGGTGTTCGCGGTCGTGTGAAATGATGGGGCGAGGTGAAGGGTGAAGGGGGGAGAGGTTTATCGTTGACGGCGACTGCGGATGGGGAGACCGAGTGAGAGGATCAGAGAAGCCGCTGAGTGGAGGGTGGAGTCGAGGGCAGCGGGGGCGGAGAGGGGCTGCTCGGCCTGCCCCCCGCCCCCGCGACGGGGGCGGGTGGACCGTTGGAGGGGAACGGGACGGAGGGGACCGCGTCGGCGGCGGGCCAAGATCCGGATGCAGTGTTTTGGCGGGACTTGGTCTTAGCCGCACTCCTCTGCATGCTGATTGCGGTCACGGTGGTAAGTAACCTATGCAGAAGATGATGTACGATAGAAGCCATGGCCTCCGAGACATGTATTTACACGTGGATTACAATGACCTAGTCAGAATTAAATAAAACTTCCTATGAATTATTCCTATAGGTATGGAGCACATTCCAGATTTTTTATAGAATTAGCAAGAGAAGTGTTCCCTAGTAGACGAATTATAATCGCTTGCTCATATTGTCAAAGCAGTCCGAGTTCAATTGTTAGTTGGAGACAGCGATTACCTTGTATAGCGAGAAATAAAATGAGAATTTCGTCATTTACTAAATCGACATCTAAGTATGGTCGATAATAGTTCCTACAAAGTCTTACGTAGGGATTTTCAGTCAACTTGATTACTTGTTGCTATTGCTTATTGCAGTGCAATAGCAGAAGATTAAGCTTAGAAGCGACTTAAACCAGCACCAAAATCTCGTATCTGATCGACCTATATAACATAGTCGACTCACAACATCTCTTATTTAATTTGCAAATTAATGATGATGATACTTTTACGAACCGCCGTAAATGCAGTACTACACTGGTGAATTCCCTTGTCAAAAATGACATGAATTGATTTAAATAATAGGAAAAATACTATAAATATACTAATGTCGCAAATAACTAATTTATATCAAAGTACCGCGTCAATATGTCAAGCATTAATTTAAACGTATTTGTCATATTATCTGTCACTATCTGTCTACTTAACCTACCTTTTTCATGTTTATTACCATCTTCAAAACGGCCGAGTGGTTGAAGTGTCTAGTTCTCCTAGTCTCCAAACTCCAAAATTTCCAAAGAATAATCCAAAAGTATCCTCAGTGGTTCGAATCCTGTTCAAGTAAATATTTTTTTCCGGAAATTAAGTTTGCTAAGAAGCTTCATAAGAAGAAATTAAGAAGTCTCGATACTTTGCTAGTTTCAATAAAGCAGTTCTTTACTTGTTTACGGAATTATTTATTTAAATGACGCACCATTACATAGATGTATAGGTACTCATAATAAATTTATAATTTTTGTATATTTCGTACTATGAAATGCAAATAACTCTTAAGTTGAGCTCCGTTATAGAAGGAGTAATCCTCTGCACATTTGGCCAAAATATCAAGATAATTCTTGTATTTATTTAGAGACTTGTTGCTATCTAGTTATCTAAAAATAAATATGTAACAATTACTGTACCACTAATACCCTCATCCTAATTCCATCAATTAAATCAGTTATAAAACTGAAATGCCCGATCTTTCTGATTTATATCCTCCAGCATGAGTAACCCGGTGATATTGCATTATACATCAATCCTTAGACCTCCTCGGTGCCGTTGTGGTTAGCGTAGTAATCTTCCGACACTGAGATCACGGGTTCGAATCCCGGGCAGGGCATGGTTGTTTGTACATAGAGGGTTTGTTGGAAGAAAATCTTCTTTATAATAAATCTTCTTCAACCCATTAGGGGTAGAGGTTTTACGAAGGCCGCGTCATTCAGTCCTGTTAAGAGCTATTGTCTTGGTTCTGACCCACTCAACTCCTCTACTCTCAACCTTTGTCCCCACATTATCTTCCCACTCCAATCTGGGCCTTCTCTCAGGTCTTGCTACTCAGGCTCTTTAAGGACATTTTTCTCCTTTCCAGCCTACACGACCAAACCACCTCAGTTGTGACTCGCTGATTTCATTAATTAATAGTGTTACTTCGAGGTTCTTGCGTATAGTGATGTTTCTTATCCTGCTTCTCTTTGTTTTACTCTCAAGACGTCTGAGAAATCTTATCTCCATAACCTGTAGTTTGCTTTCATGTTTTCTGCTCAAAGTCCATGACTCGCAATTATATGTGATTGTTGGAGCATGTACTAACTTATACACTGCTAGCTTAGTCCTCTTCGTCATATCTCTCTTATTTAAAAAATTATGGTTGAGGGATATAATTTGCTGGCTGTCTGAATGCGGGGGTGATTCTCAGCATTCAGCTTGCCATCTTCTTTTAGCAAAGCCCCTAAGTACTCGAAGGTTGTCACTTACTCGATTAGTGAATTATTGTCAACGATTGTGTTGACTTACTTTCCTTCAAATTACCATCTTTTTGTTTTTGAGGGGTCAATTGTCCTCTTATCTTAAGAATAATAAAAATAGGGCCCATGAATGAAGAAGAAATTATTTCTAAATTTTATTTATATTGAGAGGAGGAAATTTATACTTAGGAAACCTACTTAAGACAAAATATGTTCAGATAAAATAGAATTTGTTACGATAGCTCTGTGCGAATATTTTCCTTTTTGGTAAGACTGAAATGTTTGGTGTAGGCATCTTGTTTGTTAAGATACACTATCATTATAGATATGATAAATCCTCAGAAGAACTTATTTGACGCACTATACTATTGTTTAAAGGAAAAACTGAGCCATATTTGAAACAGCTTCAGACAGGAGACCACCCGTTAAGAATGACGTGCTCCTCGTTCACTTTTTCTCTACAATGGGAAGAATTTCAAAGACTCCATGACAATGGAGTATATTTATGTACTATTTTCTGTATTTCTTTAGAATCGGACTTAGATAAGATATCAAATATTAGTCTTTCTAAGTATCGCAGAGACAGCGCTATATGGAATCCACATTTTGACAATGAATTCCACGTAGTTGTAAGTAAGTAAGGGCTTAAGAAATTCTTCGGACCATAGCTATATTTATTGTATCTGGGGTAAAGCTTTCGTTTTATCTACGAATGCTCTAATCCCGCTCAGAGAACTTTTGAATATTACTCTGTCTTTTGAAGATACAATACATGAATTCCCCATTTTGAAAATTATTTATGCTCGTGAAAGTGGGAGCCATCAAATACTTCTTCCAAAAACCTTGGATTTATTCATAATGGAATTTCTCTTACGGTGTATAGCTTTAGTTTAGATAAGCTGTATCCTTACACTGTAACCATAAATAAATTGCTTTCTTACAAACTTTGTACTTCATAATGCACGTGCCATTGGGTACTTGGTCAGAATGTTCTACATTCTTTTTTTATTTCAATATAATTTAATGAAGAAAATTGATGATACTATATTACTTTTGCTCCGTAAATGTAATCCTAATTTAAAGTTGTTTGAAATGGATTTATATATCTAGTAAAAACTGAAAAATGAGGTGCTATTCATCGATACCCTGCAAGCTAACAGTCATATAGTAAAACTACGAATTTTTTTCAACTTTTATTTTAATTGTCCATCGATTTTTACCATCGTATCTCACTCGCAAAGTGCTTTAAAATTCAACATCGACTCTTCCATTTTCATCGGCGAATCTTATTCCACGGGGAAATTCCGCCAAATTCATTACTCTTACACGAACTCATGAATAGATTCAAGATCCGTAAATAAAGATCCGATACAGTACCTTCGAGGTTGCCACAGACGTACCTCATTCTGTTACCACTACGTAAAAGTTGACATTATAACTTGTACGTAATACTACGCGAATGATAGTTATTGTAGAGGCCTAACTTCGAATGGATAAAAGTCAAACTTTTTGATTCGCATCGAACTCAATCCCGAGAAAATACAAAACTTCGCCAGCATAAAAATTGCACGCGTTCTTCTACAAGGAACCTGGATGCAAAAGAGCAACTTCCAGGAACGCGATACCTCATCCGAGAGCGCAGAAATCATTCGCCGCTGAACTTGGCCGCCCCGGAAACTTAATCTGATGTAGGGAAAAAAAACCGCGGATACCTCGAACTGTAACAATGCTTTTCCTTTTGAGAGTTCAGAATGTCATTTCAGCTCCTTTCTGTTTGTTCGCATTCCGGCCCAACTTTGGATGGAAAAAGGAAAAATAATTCTTTTATCCTCCCCGCCGATTCCTCTCTGTTCTACTTGCGAGCATATGCTCGAAACACACGGTCTCCCTTTCCTCACGAATCCTTTTCATCGAGTTATCCCTTCAAAGGACGACCAAAGTTTCATTTTACCAAACATTCCTCTTTTGTGAGCGCGGGGACGCGGAGTTGGTCTCCGCCGCGGGATATATGTCCCAACGGTAGCGAGTTGAGGTTTGTTTATTTATTTTTTTATTTGGGCACGGTTTGAAGGAAGGGTGGGTGAACGAACGAGGTAAAACATAGGGAAAGAAATGTAGAAAGGGAAATGTAAATTTCTCGCTTACGCGTGTATCACGGGCCGTTTGAACAGAACTACATGTGTGGTCATTTCCATTGTCCTTGCACAGCTGAAGGATGCACATATGTCGTGATAAGAGTTGGCCTTGAAGAGGTCTTAAGGTGAACAAAGGATGGTAACCTCTGTGCGCGGAAAAAAGATTCTCAAATAAAGGTTTGACCTACATTTTATTATTTTGAATCACTGTCCTGCTGCTGAGAACGTTATCCCTTTGTTCGTGTCTCATGTGAAGAAATCCTGGGGCGCATTCTAGTTTTGACAACACCGCCGTAGAGATAAGGGCAGAAGAGGAACTTTTCAATGTTTTGCTGTTTTGGTTCACATTCCATCAAGTGCACTGCTTTATTACATTAATACTTTTATTATTTGTTCCCATCATGCGAAGGAAATTGATGAGGTTTGCCATGTATATACCATTAGCTCTTTGATTACCTTGAACAGAACGACTGTAATAACAATTCATCTCGCAAGCCAGTTGTAAATTATAAAAGTTATCATTTTTAAATGTATGTACTTCAGCAACTGAGGTAATTTCGCATGTATGGATCGGGAATCGAGCCCGAGACCACTTTCATCAAAGGCGCGCTGCCCAGTTGGGTATCCGGTAGCCCCTATATCTATGAAGGAAACTGTATGAACAAGAACTATATATATTTTATGTATTTTTTGCCAGAATATTACCATTTTACAAACTATATTCCATGGAACGCTGATGTTCCACGAAAATTTAGTATATATTCCAAGAAATATCAGGAATATTGATATGGCTTGTATATTTTTCAATGCTGGATAAATTTGAAACGTTCGAAAATCGGGGGACCGTCACTCTGTAAGCATTTTGCTATCACTGAACTTTTGGCCTTTACTTGGTGCAATTATCTATACTTAATAGTTACTGACACTGTAAAATAATACAGGTGTTTCGTTGAAATCTCAGAATTAATTGGTTAACTGTTTCGAAGGAAAGATTTAGAAAATATTACTTAAATTACTTAAAAAACAATACCCTATACTCAAGCTTTTACTTTGTAATTTTTCATTTATGATTTATAAAGTTAACAGTAAGATATAGTAAAGTTTAGTGGCACAAATTACATATGTACAATTCCTAATACATGAAGCGAAGAAGATGATGTAATTTAAATCCGATAAGCGAAACTTAAAGTTCCCTCTTTCATTTCAACAGTTTTCTTCAATAATTTGAGGTATTTCCTCTTACTACTCTAAAATTTATTGCTCTATCCTATCCTCTTGATTTATAGTTTTAAAAGAATTGAAGAAAATTGGTCAGAATGGAAACATTATCTTCATTACTAGAATTTATTTATCAATTAGAATTTTAAGACTACTAATTACACTCATGTTATTAAATAAGCACATTTTTTCAATGTTGATTACTGAGAATTTTAAATCTATGTAATTTTTGGGCAGTGATATTGTTGAAAGAATACAATACCAATTTCTGGTCTTTCATCCCAAAAATGGATTCTATTTCCGCAGTCATTAGGAATGAATATTTCACGGAGGATGCGTTGATCCAATTTGCTTCGAAATCCGAAAATATAAACAGCAGAATGAAATGCTCCAAGTTTTATCGGTTAGTAACTGAAAACCCACGCTGATTGTTCATCCGGCAAATCAGTTTCGCTGATAATGCATTTGTGAGCTGCCAATAAAATTGGAAGGGTGCCTTTCTAAAGCTTCAACAAATTGCACGCAATGATATGATCCCAAATGTCGTAAAATTTGCACCACATTATCTACAGCGAAAAGGAATTTTCATTTCAAATCAGAGCATCAAGAGATAGGTCAACTTTCATTGCATCAAATTATACGGTTAAGAAAATAAATTTTTTATGATACGTCCAAAATTACTCTTGCAGAATATACGTCCTATTCCCAAGATAAAATATATTAGGGTGAAGTAAAATTTAATCTAAACATTCTTAAAGAGAACGGTCGTTAGCAAGTAGTTTCCACTCTACGATAGGCACTGCCGACGAAACTGGCTGCTTTGAGTGAATGAAATTTTTTTGCTAGTGGAATGTAGGTTCGGGATATAGGGCGGAATTATTCCCCTTAGAGATGATTGTGGAAATAAATATCTTCTCATATCAGAGGCAGTAATGGAATATCTTTCCAGAAGGAAGATCAACGGATCACAGGAGATTAATCCAGTCAGTGCGTTTAGTGAAAATTGGGCCAATTTATATGGAACCGTTTTAATCAGAATTGACACAGAATTTTGTTCCTTATCTTTTACTAATTATTTATTTACTTATCAAAGATTCTCATACAGCGGTGCCGCCAGTTTAAAGTGACTTCCAAAAAACAAACTAAAACAAATATACATAACAATCTGAAATAAGGAAATCAACAAATAAAAATAAGACAAAAATATATACACAAATACGAACTAAGGAAATTATTTACAAGGATCTTTATGAAAGCATTCTTTCAATAATGCATCAAGTGAAAGCCGAAAAGGGTCTATAGAGGGAGGAAGGGAATTTAAACGATTAGGAAGTCTGTATAATAGGGAATTTTACTATCTTCCCGAATCTCAGAGATTGAGCTAATCAGTAAAATACTGATACTAAGAAAATAGCCGCCCACTGCATATAATACGAGAATCTTCAAGAGAAAGGATCCAAGCCCGGAGCAGTGATAACTTTCTAAATTATGAATTACTGCAAATAATTTTGTTTATATGTACCACCTCTAAAAATATATGTATTCTCTTCTTTCTCTTTCTTCCTTATGATTTGTAAAATATCTTAAAACGAAGTAAGAGTTTAGGTGGAAAATAAGCTCATTCTGCTACAACCTCGCCTAATAAAGGTTATATCAAAGGTCAAATCTACATCCAATCATAACCAAGGTTTGATATGGTCCTTCTCGCACTGAATTTCTCTTATAAATTTAGTAGGAATTTATCACCCTTTGAGGTATTTCCCATCTTTAGAACGCTTCATTAATATCTAACGGTTAAGGCAAGTTAGAACGTTGAGAATGGAATGGAAGTATTTTCAGGAGAAACGTACGTCTTAGGGCTACAAAAAGTAATTAAAATAGAAAAAATGGAAGAACCTGTTAGTTCGCAACTGCTGATTATAGCCCCATTTTCGAACTTACAGCACTTAAGAATGGTGTCGTCGAGATAATACCTTTCTGAAATAAATAGAAAGAATGTCGATTGAATTCAAGAAGAAGATGAAAATTTTTCTATATGCCTGTATCGAATGATTTCATAGTTACCTATACTTCAACTGACTCCTATCAAAATTAATATAAACGATCTTTTAGAAAGGTGATTTAAGCAAAGTAGTTCTCAAAAATCTGCAAATGGTTTTTCAAGGCTAGTAATACTAGACTGCAATCTAAAACTCGAATCTTTCAAAAGGGTTGCAGCAAAATAATTTTTTAAAAAGGCTGCGCTAAGATGCGCCAAGACTTTGAGGCTCCTCTGGGTTCTTCCTAAAATTGATCCTATGTGTAATCTCTAAGGAAGATAGCTTAGGGAAGCATTATAGCCTTTTCTCATCATCCAAATGTAACCAAAGCGCAGCAAAAAACTGAAAGATCTCATAGCTATAATCTTCACGAAGACATACAAATTGATTGGAACATTATTGCAGGAATAGAAAAAAAAGGCAATTATCTATCCCTCGGAGATATTAGATATTGCATTTAGAGCGTAAGAAATACTTCCTCTCGATTATACTGAAAAGTTTCATTCAAGAAATGGCCATGATTTCACATTGATTCTCTCTCTAATTTTTCTTAAAATTGCGGATTCTCTTCAAATATAGGTAGAATATAGGAAAGGATAGAATGAGTTAATGTCTGCATAAATTGAATATGATAATAAATTATCAATGATCCATTTTATTAAAAAGTTTATAAGTAACCTCTGAGTAAATCATAGGAAAGTATCATATTTTTTTACTAAGAAAGAATTTTTATATTTCCTTATATTTTCTTTTTATATATTTATAGGGCTATTATTTTATATTATAGGACGTAATTATAGTATCATAGGGCACATGTCCAAGGATTTAAGTAAGAAGATTGTTCTGTTCATTAAGAGGAAAGAAAACTTAGAAAAGAGACGATGGGGAAAGTAATTTGGCCGTTCTCCGTGTAAAAATGTTATTAAATATGCAATTAAACATGACGATCAAACCCGAAGCTGTTTGGATCCAGATGTCACAAAAACCTTGACTCGTAAGTCGCTACACAAATTTTCATTAGTTTGGATACGCTATATGAGAATGCAAATAAATTTCTTTAACACAGATCGAAAACACACAATTCTTCTTCAACACAGATCGAACTGATTTTAAATGTAAGAATGTTTATATTTTTCATTTTATTCGTGAAGAATCATTACTGAATTTTCATTCTAAGTTTCCAGTGATTAATGACACTGAGGAACCGAATTCCATCTGGGAGCCACTATCCATCCACCTCAGGTATATGAAATACGGCTTTAAGAATTTTATCCTCCTAACTCGCTCCACTAACCTTCTTTTAAACTTTCCAGAATTGATAACTTTTTGGAGCAATAATGGCCTTATTTCTGATGCGGTCATTCATATTCAGAGAAGGGTATCGTGCGATGAAGGGTGGATTAAAACATAAACGAGCCTGGATTGCGAAGGTCTGATATTCCCATACCGGGTCATTATCATATATATAACCTCAAAGTTACAGAGAACTTGAGACGATCAATGCAACTGCGGCAATTGTCCTCAATGAAATGCTGATCCTAGGACGAAGACAGATGGGAAATTTCGTCCCCTCCTGTAACTGCCTATTAAACTCGTCCATCGCTGTAATTAAAGGGAACGGATGGGAATTACAGCCAATCGTATGACAACATTGGTGGGAGGATAGAGCGGGAGGCTGGCGCACACAGCTGGAGTGAATTTACATACTCATCTAAATCATAGAAAGAGTTTTTCATCATACTCTTTCTTTCTTTGCGGGAAAATATTTCAGAAAATACCGCTTTGTGAATCGGCTGCCTAAATGAGGATATCTGAGAGTGGTCGGTGACAGTACGTGGAACGCTAATTTCCTCAAAAAGCATAGTAGTTCTGAGGCTAGAATACCTACCCGAAATGTGTTTCAGTCACATATTTTTTTTTGTTTATCCTTGAATTTTATATCACACGCCTCCTGGCACAAGGCTAAACATACACCTCCTCATCCTTAGACCTGAAGAAAAGTTGAAGATGCTTACCAAGAATTGATATATTTTCAAAGTGTACAAATAATAGCTTTAAAACCTTATATGATAGGAAGTTAGCATCTTGGTAGAGTTTAATGATTTTAATTAGATGTTATTACTTACTTTTGATTACTATGAATTGAAGGTGTTATTAATTATTATGATGTTTAATTAGGGTTAACTAGGATTGGACGTATTCTCAGAATACATAAATCATATCATTTAGGAAACCTTATGTGAAGGAGATTTTCAAATATTCGCAGAATTATCATTCCATGATCTTTAATTACGATTCAAAGATAAGCGTATTCTTCCTAGAAACCATGACAATATTAGTCGTATAATACGTTCGGCAATGTACGCAAATCTATTATGTTTGAGTGATACCTGCAAAATAGTTACATGAGATTCGTTGTTTCATCTTGAATTAATTTTTCGCATGGAAACACCTAAAGTAATGTACCTGCTTCCTTTTCCGCGAAAAGGAGCTTACACTATGGTAAAAATCTGGATATATTTCTCCTGTATGAAATATATTTCTATCACTTTGAATAATTAATACCGAACGTTTTCATGGCAGAGTCGCCCATCGGGATGTTGGCCATGATTTATTTGATATTTCTGGAAGATTTCATAAATGCCCATAATTTTCTGAGAAAGCACAAAATTTCTATATCTCTCATATAGCTTCAACTCGTTTAAAACAATTTTATCTTCAGCTATTAGATGTTATTGATTCCATGCAACTACTCCCAAAATCAAAAATTAAAGCTGAATATTCTCTCTGGAAACTTAAGAAATCTCTTCGAATCCTAATTCAAGAAGTTTTGAAAATGAAATAATGATCCAAAGTACCATTCTCCCAAGGATTCTACCGTTGTCTCGAAGCGCGTAAGTCTACGTAAGCCCGAAGTATGCAAATGTCCTAAGAAATTGGTTAATTCTTCCTTATGCCGTTTCTCACCTCCAATCAGATTAAATGGTCTCTTGCACGTTGTGCTATACGTCGAAGAAGGCAACTTTTTACCAGCGTCTATCTTGAATTAGAATGTGCATTTAGTGTCCCTAACTCACGGCTGTTACCTAAAACTCAAATTTTGTTGGATATCAAACGAAAGACGGTAAATTTGCAACTCTGGCGAGGAATCCGTCGCTCTAGATGCTTTGAATTTCACTGAATAATTTTTTACACCCGAAGACTAAAATTGTTCGCTGGTGCGAGATTTTTGTAGTGATTACCATAAAGTAATGAGTTCCTAGTAGGAAGATTCTTACATTGGATGTAGGTGAATGTCTTATTCATTGCTTTCGCGATGAACTTGTTGGCACTGTGAGTTTCATACTTCTATCGAGTGAAAATTAATGGGAGAGATATGAAAAAAGCAGTTTTCTTACGCGAAAATTTCCGCTGAAATTTCGCAATTGCCTAATATTTAATCTCCTTTGCAAATCGCTAAAACTTTGATTATTTTAATTAATTTTATGTAAAATTTTGGCATAAAAACATGAACAGAACGTATTGTGGCCTCTAAACCATTCTTTGTACCGTAAAAACAATCAGCAGTAGAGTCTAATTATAGTTATGAGTAATCTATCGCTTAACACCTGCGTATGGCTTACTTCATATATTTTAATAAGATACACGAAACTTACCAGTCTACGCTGGTATGTAACCATCTGTATTCTGAGAATTTTAAGATGCAATTTATAATACATCCACTTCCTCGTGTTGGATTTCGTGGACTCCTCACGGCATTTCTCATTTGCAGAGCTTCAGGTAATCCTTCAAAGGATGTTCAATTGACGCAGAATGCGACAGTTCTACGACTTCCTTAACTCTCTATAAGCGACACCTTCGTCGAAATATAGGTTTGTTCTTGCTCCCGGAAATTTTAGGGTATAGTTTAGCGTTTCTTGGGAAGAGTAGCGGAGAGATTCTATCATTAATTCACTTCCTGGATTTTATCCGCATAATTCCGTTGCAGAATACTATATTTATTTTAAAAGGTTGTCTTATGGAACACTTTTGAGTTATATCACTATTTTTTATGCTGTCGTTTCATTAATTTAAATTATTAGGCAACTACCTAGGACGATCTTCCTCAATATTAATATATTAAGAGCGTCTATGCCCTTCTAGAAAAATCCAATTTTCGCTATTCAATTTAATTTTTCTGTTTAATTAACAGAAAAATTAAATTGAATTATTCATTGTAATGTTGGGTTAATGTTTCTATTTCATGTTTAGCTTTCCTTTCCTCGTAAGAAGCAGATAATATTAAATTTGTGTTTTGCTGTAATTTCAATTCGGAGCTAAAATACAAAATCGCTGAGAAAGCTCAAAAATATCACTCATGAATAAATAAATGATGCGATATAATTCGAAGTAAATTAAATGATTATTAAGAGCACTGGGCTCAAAATAGGATGTGAGAATTATATTACAACACTTAGCCAAATATTAAAGAATTACTTCGAGCTAAAAAATAGAGAAAGACCCATTGCAACATTCTCTATTCTGAAGCAGAATTAATAAGTAAACTCGACTTATTTGTTAGAATTAAAACTGATCATCCCAATAATTACAGCAATCATGATTTGTGAAGTTGATTATTTGAAGTTTTGAGAGATGAATTATTCTGGGAGAAAGAAACGTCATCATCATCATTTCTAAAGGCCAAATCAAGCTGTTTTTACTAAAAAGATTTTTTGCAAAATTTCTCCAATCTAAGAGATGTATTTTGCTGAAATAAAGAGAGAGAATTGAAATGAGTGTTCCTTTCAGTTACTAATCACTCAACTCACTTCTTCGAATGTCTGGTCTTTAGAAATACAGTAAAACTCGTTTACGACGCTGTCCCTCTTAATTCATCGTTTTCTCCTTTTCGCGGTCCCTTTCACTCGATACACATGCTGAAGATACCACTTAAGACGCTCTTCTTTCCGCTTAATAGGCGGATTTTTCCCTTCCCCAAATACACTGCAACCCGATATAGCCAATCGTTTGCCTCAATCGAGAGTCCAAAATTTTTTAAAATCATCTGTATCATCGCCTTCTCTCCTCTCAAGTTTTTCTTTGTCTCTTAAAAGCTTCCTTGTGAGTTTCTTCGTTCGAATTTTCTGAGAATAAAATTAAGATATCACAAAGCAAAATTATCTCTATCTCACTGTCCAAGCTGTTACGAACCCTGAAATTGAGTAAGATCATCCCAATCACTTTTTCTTAGATCAAAACACTGGATTGATGACTCGCTTGTAAGTTTTCTATGGTCATAATGTCAAGAAGGATACATATCGACAGAAAGGATAGTAATGTTTTGTGGGCTGTTGAAGGTAGTCTTGAAGGGTCTAGTAGTCAGGATAATGATGCCCTCCCAATACTGCAGTTAAAAGATTCTTTATTCTTCCCTAAATGTCTATCGGGTGAAAATTGTTTCATTGTAAAGAAAAAATTATCAAAATTAAATAACTAAGAGGCTCTCTTTGTACATACGAAAGCAGATAATTCTTCAAAAATATTACGTAAGGCAACCAGCAATTCACAACCTATTTTTTACTGTTACCCCGCTTAAGACGTGGTTCGCTTGGTTTCGCCTCCAAAAATCATCTTATCCAGTTTTTGCTATCTCTAGAGACTAAAAGGAATGCATCTTTATGAATAAAAAGGTGGAATGCGAGAGGAATTCCTTTTATACTTGTTGAAACGGGAAAAGATAATGTAAAAACATATCCTTCGACTGAATATTTCTTTGCTCACGGAGGAGGTGGAGGAATAGTGCCTATTTTTGTAGTATATTTGGGAGGAGGAGGTGATACTTAAGAGAATGATTGAAGCAGGTATATAGCGACGTCCCGAGTGAGTTGCGAGGAAGTCTTTCTCCCCGAAGAAGAGGAAGACAGAGCACACATTAAACGAAGCGTCAAATAAACCCACGACCTATTTCGGCGATGAATTGCTTTAATATTAGAAAGCGCGAAATGTTACGAGGAAAGATTGAATCGTTGAGGGATCGAAAAGGAATTGGCTTCTTTGGTGAAGTTAGAAATTTTCCGGTAAATGAGTTTCCGGTTGACAGTTATTTGAGCTCCCAAGTGCTACAGCGGATTTGAGGCCGAATACCTCCATCTTTGTGGGGTTCTTCGATCTTTTGATTCACCTAAATTCACGCACCTTGAAGTACTCCCTGAGGAGAAATTCTGATGGTCGTTGAACTATGAATATGCAAATGGAAATATTAGTAAGCTTTCATATCAAGTAAGCTATTTGATTATGTTTTGAGAAATAGCTTCCTTAAGACATTCTGCTTTTTATTTACTGACGATAGAGTCGTTATCTTATCTTTTATAGAGTTTCTAGTATTTTTTAATCTCAATCAAGAGTGTATCAAATAAAATTAGGGATTCCTTAACAATGTTCAGATTAAAGGTGGCGGGGCCTTGTATACTACGTATGTCTGTTTCCCTTATGCCCTTGTCAGTGTCATTTTCCGATTCAGTCTAATCTAGTTTTTATTTTATATTCAAACAAAATAAAACAGCCTGTTTCTTTTGGTGAATTTCCATCATTTTTACCGGTTAATCCTATTAATTGATTCCTTTTTTATTCGATAGCTTTATTGTTTGATTAAAAATAATCCCCGTTAGAATTCCAAGAGCATCAACCATAATTAGAGAATCTGTTAAAGTCATCTTGAATCAAATCTAAAATATTGTATCTCCTATTGAATCTTCATTTCACAATTACTGTTTTACTCAATCTTAGACTAATTAAAATCAACTAAACAAATTCAACCTAATTCAAAATCAGTTTTTTTCAGTAACATATCCAAGATATTCCATGATGACTCTATCAGTCACATTCCTCTTCAATCGAGTATTGGTAACCACGAGAATTAATCTCTTTTGACAATGGATAGGGGTGCGGGGTAGGAGTTCTAAAAAGGAAAGGGGATGTTTCACTTTGATAACTTGAATATCTAACGAATGTAATTGGGCATATTACATATAAATTGTATCTATATTTATACAGACCACTATATCTCCCTCAGAAGCAACCAATTTGAAATTCTGCGGCACTCCGTTCCTTATTTCTCTATTTGCCTATATTTGGGAAAGTATCAGTTGAAATAACAAGAAGACTGAGTGGATATCTGATCTATTTACTATCCCAGATATCTCCAGAGATGGATCTCGGTAATTTTCCACGATGCCAAGATCGCTGAGAGGAATACATAATAATGGTTGTTCCTAAGCAACCGATTGTTTTCCCTCATCCTCCGTCTGAGAGCAAAAAAAGGTTCTCTTGAGGATTGACCTCAGACGACGAATCTTGCGAGAATCTCTTTCCCTTTTTTGCCAATGGAAAAAGATGTCCCTGTTGCCGTTCGCCACTTAGCTCGTCTTCTCTTTTTGTCAAAACCTTTGTAATCCTTTTTCCCCTTCTCATCTTTTTTTTCACCGAAAGAGATCTTTCCTTGGTGGAACGTCCTCTTCTTAGAATACTGCTGAAATCGTCGCATTGCCTAATCGCATGCGTCGCGAAGACAAGGAAACTCTGGAAATGGTCGATACTTGATGTTTATAGGATCTCCGTCGGGAAATTGCTTGCTAATAAGAAGATTTAGATTAGATTATAAATTATTTATGGATTATGTACCACTGTAAGAAGCTGCGAAAAATTTTCGTTATAACCTTGTATTGTAAGCATTTCATATGTATCAGATGTGGAACGAGAATGTTTTCAGGATTGTAAAATTTAGATATTTTACCGTTAGAAGAAAGAAAAAGGAACTCGGCGTTCAATGAACTAAGAGAAAAAGGTTCTCCAAGCTCCGACAGCGGCAACCGTCGAGGGCAATTCCTGGGAAAAGGATAATTGCTCGGCGGTCACCAGTTATTCAGAATCCCGATGCGCATTTCGGAAACAAAGCTTCCATCCTCATAGGGGGTCCAATGCTGAAAAATTATCACCTCAATATGTGATTGTGAGATTAAGTGAGAATGAACGTTTTTATGCTGATTTATGTGTAGAATAATGTCTTGAGGCTGAGTGGTCTTATTTAAACATTTCAATTTAGATATTATTTTTTATTATTTTATTCACATTGTTAATGATTAGTTCTATCGTGTCGAGTAATTACGTTATATTAAAGCGAGATATTCAAAATCCAGTATTCATGCTAGAGATTTTGTGGTTACGAGGGATTGTTCAAACAAATGCAAGGGGAATGTAAGATAAATTTACCCGCTATCACAAAATTTAACTTTTTCACGATCTAGAACTCGAAGCTTTGCGTCACCATCAGGTAGCAGTGGTAGGGAATGGGAAGGAGAAGAGGGGAGAGAGTGGGGTTACACAGATTGAATGAAATGGGACAGAGTTCCTACAGCAGATTTATTGACATCACCTGTGTATGTGAAAACGTTGACGAAACATGTAAAATTAAGGATCTGCTGTGAGAGATATGAAGTGATTTTCTTATAAAGATATTATCTTAGCTCTTCTTAGCTACAAGTTACCTCTTAATATGAAAACATTAACATGAGATGACGGAACGAATAGTATCGTAATCTTATGAACCTTTATAATCTTGAAATTTTTACTTGAGCACCATCGCTTCCTATTTTAATGGAAATTCAACTTCAAACACGAATGTTAATCTGAATATGATCTTTCTCTAAAATCGTATAGATGATGATGATGATGATTGTTTTTGTTAACCGTTAAAGACGTGTTTTAACTGCGCGTATAAGATTTGAAACTTATTTGTTTCCTTCGCGGAATATAGGCGGCTAGATAATTTGGTAACGCTTTCTTAAACTCCTAATTTTTTCCTTTCAAACTTTTCTGCGATTCATTGATTTACATAAGTAAATTTCCAAGTTTTCTGGGAAGAGTTGGGAATCTTTATGCTCGAGACTTCTAAAAAGAAGGGAATAGTAAATGAGAGGCGAATTGGCAATGCCGCAGACATCAAATTGCTACCGTAATACATGAGGAATAGATTAAGATGGACGAATGCTTCGAATTCACATTGCAAAATACTTGAATAAATCTTATCAAGCGAAGTCTAAAGGTAATCTGTGTTTTTAAATTATAATAAAACAATGAATAGATGCTGTACATTATCCTGTCTTATTTAATTTAAGTTTTTAACGCTTGAATATTTTGAAGTGCCAGGAAGGTTTTCCTTCCTATCACGGAGAAAAATCGGAAATAAAACTTGGGACATTTACAAAAAAATTCTTTTCTTTCTTCAGGTAGAAGACCTTTTTCGTCGAATGATAGCATTATAGCATCATCTGGCTGTTGTTGTGGGTGAAAATATTTTTTTGGAAAATCTGAGGGATATTAATTGGTGTAATATTTTTTCCATTAACCACACCCTGTTTAAATATTTTTCCTTGTGGACGTGATAATTTTCATGCTGATCGATTCCTTTAATACACATGTAAATTTGAATTTAGCAGCAATCATCTCTCTCACATCACTATATTTACTAATGGAATTAGATCACACTTTTGAACAAAAATAAGACTATTCAGAAAACATCCCCCTATTACTCCTAATATATTTACACCAGATATCTTATATAATAATGACCGTTATGTATATATTTATGTATCCGATGTCATTAACTCCCGTAAGAAATATATGGGAGAAATATCGAATATTATTTTCACGCACTTCCCGATGTGATAATACTATACATTTTTGGAGATTTAAAGGTCTTATGGAGTATTACATGTTGATATATGTCTGTTCAAAAAACCATTGGTTAGACTCTGGACGACTTGAAAATCCTCCCATAAGAAATACAAGTATAGTTCATTTTGATCGATAGCAGACTCTTTTTCTTTGACAAAATTAAATCAGAAATAATGGTCCTACGAAATTGACAAAAAAGAGTGGAAATCGAATACAAATTCTTATTTTTATCGTTAATTATTACATTGGGTTCCAAATTGCAAGATTTTGCAGTTGTAGATCCACTTATACAAGTCCCCTTGACGACGAATGCGATTGATGAATCCGAGCTTATGTATTCTCTTACAAGGAGACTACACACCGTCGGACGCGATTTAAGTGGTAAGACTCGGTAATTTGATAGATATCGAGTCAAGATTGACGAATCACCCCCAAAGTTGGGTTTTATGAGCGATAGTTTTCACGGAAAATGAACTCAAAGTTTACGAAAAATTGTCAGGTAGGCTATAAAGCTAAGCGTAGCGACCTTCGTCATTCGTCATTTCCCTGGAAAGGCAACACAGCCTAAATCAGGGGAACTTCTTAATGTAATGTATAATGACCAAAAGACCAATAAACGCTTTTCAAAACAACAACTTCGTCATTCGAACGTTTGGCGCAGTGGTATGGTATCCGCTTCCAAAGTCCTTTTGGTCGGGTTCGAGCCCTCATGCGGGAAAATTTCTTTTCTTTTACGTACTCTGTCATAATCTTAATCTATATCTGTTTTCTTCTTTTGGTGGATTTTGAACTTATTTTCCAAAAGATAGAGTATTTTTCCGCTGTGAGTCACCCGTTTCTTCAAATTATGCGCAAATACTTATGTCCGCATTTATTATCTGAAAACTACAATACTAGAGAGGTAACGCAGAGGACTATTTCAAATCTCTCCTACATCCAGCTGCTCGCTCTAACGGCAACATTTATTGCAATACCCGACTTACATTTACCAATTCTGAACTCTGAACACATTGGTTTAAATATAGAAGCCGACAACTGTTTGAGTAAAGTAAAGATTTTTATTTCGCGCATTCAGAATTCATTCCATAATAAAGAAGAAAACAGATATAGATTAAGATTATGACAGAGTACGTAAAAGAAAAAAAGAGAAAAGAAATTTTCCCGCATGAGGGCTCGAACCCGACCAAAAGGACTGTGGAAGCGGATACCATGCCACAGCGCCAAACGTTCGAATGACGAAGTTGTTGTTTTGAAAAGCGTTTGTTAGTCTTTTGGTCATTATACATTACATTGAGAAGTTCCCCTGATTTAGGCTGTGTTGCCTTTCCAGGGAAATGACGAATGACGAAGGTCGCTACGCTTAGCTTTATAGCCTACCTGACAATTTTTCGTAAACTTTAAGTTCATTTTCCGTGAAAACTATCGCTCATAAAACCCAACTTTGGGGGTGATTCGTCAATCTTGACTCGATATCTATCAAATTACCGAGTCTTACCACTTAAATCGCGTCCGACGGTGTGTAGTCTCCTTGTTAGAATATATACATAGAAAAATCCATGTTACGCAAGCCCAAATGATATCGTGAGTAAAGGGAAATAGATTCTGAAGAAAGTTAGTTCTAATTTTTAAAACCTAAAGGATCGATTTTTTTTAAGTCTATTAATGAAGTAGAGTGCGCGCACCTCCTGAAAAAGCCTGAGAAAAATTTTCCAGGAAAAAATTTTTTCCCTAAACAGGATTCGAACCACTAAGGATAAACTTTTGGATTACTTTTTGGAATTTGGAGATTTTTGGAAATTTGAACCAGACACCATAACCACTCGGCTATTTTGAGATTATAATTCATCAAAAAGGTTGGTTAACCAGATTCCAGATAAGGACAGATAATATGACTGATACATTTAAGTTAATCCTTGACATTTTTGACGGAGTACTTTAACATACTTCAGATGTTTGCCATAATACTAGTATATTTTTTATAATTCAAATATAATTAATATAATTTCTGTCATTTTTGACAGGGGAACTAACTAGAATACCATAATTACTGTTACCATATAGTCATATTTTACATCAATCCCCTGATAAGTCACATATCACTTTATCACCGAGACTATAATGACAGGACAAGTTACGTAAGTAACAATTCATTATTCTTAGCATCTTGATCGTTTGATTGCTCTCAAGAAAGCCTCACCTTCACTCACAACTCCCCCAAAGAGTTTCTTATCCTCTTCCTTTCTTCCCAAATGCTATTTAGATCCATCGATACCGCTCTGACGTCAACCCCTTGCGGTGACTCCCCATCCTCATAACCTTTCCTTCATCCAACTCACTCCCCCCACATCATCGTTGCGCAAACTCGTAATTCTTAAGCATTACTCTCCAAGATGACGGAGTCATTAATATTCCTCCTCACGAACCCCTATATAAAGAGCAAGGCGTCTCGCCAGGGTATCTATTCATTGCTGCGATCGACTCTCATTCTTTCGTGCCTCAAGTGACGGGGAAAAGTTGCGAAAACGTTATTACTGAGCGTATGCTACTCCGATCCGAAGTAATTGTTGACGAAAAGAACTTTATAGTCGTAAATCTTCTCATGAGGCTTTAATTTTGGTTCTTCTGCGTGGAGTCACTCGAGTGAAGACTGCGTAAGAAATGCCGTACTTTCATTAAGAGTGTTTACCTGATTCTGACGCTCTAGCTGGTATATAGCAAGCGTAAACTCATACCCAATTCTAATACTCTACACTTTTCGGAAGATACTTTACACTTTTTGCATAAAAATATGATTACCTTGGCAAATCTTCATTACATTGTAAACGATACAGAACATACAACATTGTAAACAATGTAGAAATGTCATCAGTTTTAACTTTTATTCCTTCACTTCCTGACAACGTCATTAATAATTAACATAATGGGAACCTTTGCCTTAGTTTTGGTGTTTAAAGGAATGAAAGTCAAAATAATTGGAGTTCGGCTTTAAATTAAATAAGAGGTTCGAAAAACTCCAATCGCCGATATGCCTATGACCGTCATCGAATTCCTCCCAGAACCAATTCCAAGGACCAAGAAAACCGCGTATTACCGACCTTCTGGGGGGCTTCAAATGCACGTTTTGGAGGCAATGCCTCCGTCATCAAGGGAGGGGTAGATATAAAGCATTTACTCTCTCATATCGGCGATTGGAGAGTTTTTCTAATCTTTTATTTTAAGATAATCTTCGTCTGATAAAATCTGATCCATTGCAGAATGAAAATGTCCGGAATAATAAGTAATTAAGGCGTTCTCTTTTTATGTATAGCAGACAATTCTTCCAAAATATGATGTAATGTGCAACCATATAACATTTGTGTAACATTTTATTATATCCAAGTATATATATTGGTAAACCAAGCGTAACTCATACCCATTTGTTACACAACCCTGTTATAACGCTATCCCTCCCAAAACGCGAATTTTGCTTGGCCCCCCTCTTATCTGGGATTTACTCTTTTAATCTTTCGAGGTGTCCCAGGTACGACGCCACCTAAATAGGTTTCCATAAGAAATGTATGAGAAGTTCTTTTCGTTCACTCACAGTGGTTATTTTCAAGCTGAACCGAATCGTACACAGTTGCCGCATAACCCAATGCGAACGTTTTGTTGAGACATCATTTATAAACCGTCCTTCGAGTGGAATATCCTTTGGGTAAAATATCTCTCGGGTGAAAAATCTTAGGTGTAGAATTCTTGAACGAAACGTCCACGGGCGAAAAGTTCCCTGAGGAAACTGTCCTCGCGTAACATCTCTCAGGGTCCGAAGATCCTTTAGTACGTGTTTCTAAACAGTTTAATGTGAGGCACATCAACATAAAATGAATCAGCCTTCGGTAAAACTTTCATGAACATCTTTTCGAAACTTCGGTGGCCCGAGAACCTGTTCAGTGTTCCAAGCGCACGCTTGAAAAACTTTCCTCTTTGTAACTCGTTGACAGCTTTAGCTTTTATTTCGCTCGCATTTGTTTGCCGTGGTGGAAACCCCATGTTCACCGAAACAAGAAGTGAGAAACTGGAGCAAAACTGTCGCTGATTTCTTCTCCACTGGAGAGGTATTTATTTCTTTTGGGCGTCCAGAAATTGCAGCGGAGAACTTCTTTGAACTGCGGCAAAAGAATGCAATAGTGTTTCAAATCCGCGAGTTTCTCTCGTTCTTGACCTTAATTACATTCGAGTGTCATGCCATCCCGAGCCAATTGCATTTCTCTGCGTGTAATTAAGAAACACGGTCACAGAGCGAACACTTTCGATTGGTTGATTAAAAATTGAGATACCACCAGCTTTCTGGCATCATCACTCATCATCATCACTGGCATCATCTCATTTGTACGATATTGTCCTTATAAAGAAAAAGGATCCCTATGCAACCATTTCCAACGGTAAACTTAATTAATTTTTAATATTTAAGTATTAATTTTTAAGTAGCGTTATTTTTTTTCTCAGAAGAAATCGCATGCATCATATGCCCTATCCGCAAATTATGCATGTGGTTAAACTTTGTAAATGTAACAATCAAGTTGCCATGCATGGTATCGCTATTGTACGAAGATTGCTGTACAATATATCTCCTCTATCGGAAAGAATGTAGATTAATTTAAGTAGACATATGCTTAATACCGTAGACTAGAGTTCAACCAATTGTTATATTTCACTTCAAATGTATCCCGGTTTTTCCATTTTGCTCCCCTATCTGGTCCTTGTCTGCCAATTCTAATATTTTGTCCCCGAGCCAAAGCTTCATTTCTTTCCTAATATCGAAAGATCTCATGTAAGCCACCTACGGAATTCTTCCGAAACGTATGTCTTAAAATACCTTTTTTTCAGATCTCTAAAAGAAATCTCAGTAAATTAGGATCTTTCTTTCATCTGCAATATAATAAACTTCAATATCGATTCTCCAATTTAAATGTCATGCTCCACCCAGACCAACATGTCTAACTTCTCTTTTCTCTTTCTCTTTTCCATACTCTTACCCTTAAATTATCCCTTCCACAACGTTCTTTAATATATCAACTTCCTAACCTAGACCCTTTTAGACTGCCTTATGACTCATTCCTTAAAGAATGTTTTCGTCAATATTCACGTAAATAAACTCTCTTTTCCATTTAAATCACATTTTGTAAATAACTCTATGATTAACATTCTTGCTTCTTTCTATTTCATGTTTTCATGTCGTATTCTGTAAAATTTTTATGTATTGTTGTTTTTTAATTCGCTATAAAATTCTGAATCTAAAAATTAAACTTTTAAATAAATAAATTAAGACCCCAAAGAATTATTCGATGCTCCGATTAATAGAATGAACTAATTTAAAATAATAATGCTATTATATTAATAAATTTTTGAATTTTTCTTACATATAAATTGCTTAATTGTTCTTTTCAGCATTAAAAAAAATTATGTTGATACTCCATTGTCATACTTAAAGCCTTATAATTTCTCCTAAACAGGAGTATAAAGTGGCACAAAATACGAGTTTGCTCCTAATATCCCCCGTTGATTAAGTACGTGGTAGATGCCATAGTTAGCGTTTTATGAGCGCAAATTCTAATTGACTTCCTTACCCTGGAGTGTACATTAGGGTGGATCGAAAAAACTTTTTTTTCGAAATCGGTATGCGGCTAATGCTTAAAGTTTGTGGTTGGTGGTCCTTATAAACCATAAGAAATTTCAGCTCGATCGGAATATGTCCTGAGGCTGCGAAATTTAGTCGAAATTTTCAATTTTTGTGAAAAAATGTCAAAAATTCGCAATTTTTTCTGATGATTTTTCGATGTTTCTGAAGTGATTTAATGGCAAAATATTACATGTATTGCTTGTATGTTGCCTAGTGATTTACAATTTACTGAGTTTGAATGAGGAAAATTGATTTCTTAGTTCGCCAAAATATGTCAAAAAACGCCAAATATACAGAAATGTTACGGATGTTGGGTAGGCAACAACCTGCTACATTAACTCGACCACACCGAATTAAATTTATCAAGAATGATAAGATAGTAGGAAAACGTGTGTTGGTGTGCAAGTCATTTTCATAGCATCACTTTTTCCGTTACAAATACTCTTTATTGAAAAATGGTATTATTCTCATATATCGTAATAATGATTATCTTTTTTTCTGAGGTTTATCAAACGGAAAGCTTTTTTATATCCACTTACGGGGCTGACAAATAATCCTAAAGTAAATTATATGTATTCAGTTTTCTTCTGATATATTCGCTGCTAATATTTGCTCTGTCCACGCGTAATATCCCAGCAAAATTCCACTCCTGAGCTTCAGTGCGTATGCATGTTGCTTCCTTTATGCATAACCAGTGTTATAGAGGCACATAACCACGGGATCCAAAGAAAGGGAAATTTGATCCCAGAAATTGAAGAAACATTCCCAAATTTATAAGCAACGTAAAAATTGTAATATATTCACACGGAAAGATATCGATAGTTCCTCTCGAATACTTGGAAAATAAAAATACACCTTTATGCTCCAAGAACGCAAGTTTTACGGAGCAAAGCTGGTGGAGCGTGGGTTTTGGAGGGATAAGTGTTTGGGAAGCAGGTGGTGTCCGAATTTATTGCCTGGATTAGGAAGGGAGGGAAGCGGAGATTTTCGAACGCCTCAAAGACGGCAGATGGAAATTGGAAAAAGCGTGGGCTTTATTGCCAAGGAAACTTTAATCTAATTACTCCTTCAGCCTTCCGTTTAATTAATGTCTTTGGATCATATTGAGGTTCTTAGAGACTCCGGCTCACTTTCACACGTATCTGCCTATCCAGTCCGCTGAATGCTAAGTGTTTCGTCCTATTTGATCTAGCCCTTCTCGAACAAAGGAGGGTAAATTCACAAATGTTGAAGTGGGTTATCCCTCTCGAATTTGACTTTGGGTCTGTAGAGAATGATGATAATCAGTTAATCCACCTAACAGAAAAATCATAGTGGATTGGTAGTAATCACCGTTCCTGATAGGATTATAAATTTTTATTGAATTGGCAAAAATCTGCTTTTATCCTCAAATTATATTTTAAATTGATGAATAAACTTTTGTCAGTTTCTATCAGGTGGCAGTAATACGGCTTTGAAAATTTACTTAAAAAGTATGTGCATTCCGTATTGTAGGGTAAAATTTTTCAGTCGAATCCAATTTTGAGTTTATGAATATTGTGTGTGATAACTGCTTACAATGTATTATTCTGCAAATTAAATGTTTCAGTTTCGATAAAGTTTGTTAAACAAGTGAAAAAAAATTGTAACGTTATGTCGGCCTATTTATTTCAAGCTCTCGTTTTCTTGTTAGAGGAATCATTAATTTTAACATTCTTGCATTATTTATGGCATTTATTCCAAGTAATTCTCTCATTTTAAATTTTATCAATCCAATGTAATAAATTATATCAATGAAATATGATATTCTGGTGTGGATATTCCAAAAAAAATCATCTCCTCCGATGATCGGTATATTAAAAAATTAATCGATTAAGGTAAAGAAGATGAAAAAACTTTGCTACTTCTACACGCTTTAATTAAAAACAAAAACTACCACTTTGGTCTTTCTTTTTAAATTAAATCGTGTGGAATGACAAAATTTTTGACATAAGTATGTTTCATTATGCTTCTTCCAAGTTCGGCCAACAAAGATAAATTATAGAGATGGGATTATTCTAAGAATCAGGAAATGCTTCACTGAAATATTGATCTGAACTACATTTTTACTCACTGCCAGCTGGACGATAAGATTAGATGCCTGATGCTCTAATAAGCACGTAATACCTTAAGTACCTTCATTAAAAAGTAACCTTTGCTCTTTCCTTCAGTTATCGTCCCTAAATGGAATGAAAAATTCCTTGATTAAGACTTACACAGACTCAAATGAGGAGGACGTACGGTTCTTCGAAAATAAAAGAATAATAACAAAAAGTCAATAAAATTCAATCGTATTAATAGATCATAAGAAACATACAATTTGGAGTGGTCCTTAAGCGGAATATTCACGAAGATTGTAGTTTAAAGGTGAGCGTGGGATTAAGTGCATGGAATACATCCAGAATCTCTCAGGAAGATAATTTCAAACTGATTTCACTTTGAAATCGTTACATTTTCATGAAATTCCGCGAAGATGCATAGATAAATCTGCTGAAGGCTTAATCTAAGGATGGCCACATTTGCTCATACATAATATTAATTCTACTAATTGCATGGGGAAAAAAGAAGTTTCCATGGAAATCTGAATTATTCAACACTCCAGATCTCGCAATCTTTCTTGAGTTTGACGGATTTAAATCTGAAAAATGGTTTTATATGCTTCTCACAATTTTGTGGCATACATGATGAATTAACATCTTACATTGTTAGTTGCTATGAAAAGCGATATATAATGTTAAATCCGTCACCAAAATTAACTTTAATATACATATACGAATGAATCAAAATTACCGTGAAAGTATTAGCGAACAGGAGTAGATATGGAATGGAAATGATTCATGTGATATGCTAATGACACTCCTTAAAATATTACGCTGATACCAATACACACTTACAAACATGAATTCCATGATTGATGTTCAATATGGCAGAGTAGATTCCGGATATATGGAAGATATTTCTTAGCATTTTGGCTGTCAGAGAAAGGCGGAATTCAATTTTTGTGCAAGAAAAATTGCCTACTCCTCCTCATAAAAAAGCTCCTTGCTTTCGTGTTAGAATTCACTTTTTTGAGTTTAGTGAGAGGCTCACTAGAGTCCATTCATTCTCCTCTTCTTATGCTACTGAAACGATGGAATCTGACGAAGAAAAATAGATTTCTACAGCAGGAAGTTAGAGTAACCTCATAAATCACTTCATAACGCAATAACGATATGAGTGACCGCCAAAAATAAATTGATAAGACCGGAAAATACCTTAAGCATATACGGACAAATGTTTATTAGAGGGTTATCTTTTGAACTTTACTTCCTTGCATCCAACAATTAATAAAAATGAATTATAAAATTAATAATAAATTTGCATATTACCGTAAGAATGAAATTTTTCATTACCAGAGGAAATTTCTATAGTATATAATCTACAATAAACTGAGTTAAATGAGTTTCCGCAAATTGTGGAAGATTTCAATATTATTCAGTTTATTTAACTTCTAATTTTAGAGCAAGGTGTACATTTTCTTTACTAGAATTGTGGTGGAAAGGAATCATGGATAATTAAATACATCATAAACTATCTGTTTAATTGTATGTTTTAGAAACCTCGAAACTTTCAGGTGGTAACACTATTTTTTTATTTCTTTTCATAATGACTTCTTCCAAACGATTACAAGATTTACAAACTGCATTTGTTGACATTCTCTTATTTGCTATGACTAATTTAGTTCAATAATAATGTTGAAATGGTTTTCTGCCGTGTTATAATTTTATTAGCACAATTCTACAGCTGAACTACAATCTGATAATCCTATTATTAGCTTTTCACGACCTTTCAGTTCTCTATCCACTAAGGTTATCTTATTTTTCATAAAAATTTGTCTTAATTACTAATATTATGAATTTATTCGAAGAACTATAAAACACTTCGATGTCGATATTTTTAATTCTGTTGATATAGCAAATATCTGAACGTTAATATATCATATCATTCATATATCGTATAAACGATATTATGTTGGTGTTATGTAATTTTCACCTAATGATTATAAATTGATTTCTCCAAGGAAAAATCATAGTACATGTAAAAATTTAACTTACCATTGCACTATTCTGTTTCCGATTTTAATCGAAATTCACCGGGTAATAATTTATCCAAAAATATTGCCGAAACGTAAGAATTTTCCTTTGATATACTCAGGAAATTGTGAAAATCCCAGAGTCTCATTTCTAATCTAGCAATTTCGGGACCGGGAAGAAATATGGCTGAGATAGCAGAATTCCAGACCAGCAGATTGAAATTCGAACTCTAAGGAAACTTTGCTACATTTCTGATAATCAACGAGCTCTGACTGTTTTACTAAATCAGGAAGAAGCTTTGGAAAGTTTTCATTCGAGAAATCTTCAGCCTCTCACCTTTTTGATGAAACGAAGCAACATATTTGGAAGCAAATCGCAAACGTAATGAAAAGAAACTACGCAACTCGGTATTCTCGGAAATACGGTTCAGAGGGAGTAACAGGGGATTTGTTCATGTATCTAGAACATTATACATTAACGAAACATTTATTCTTTAAGTCTTACTAGCTACTTTGCGGCATTAACACTTTGCGTAAGCTGTAAGCAGATTCTACTTACTTTTAACTATTTTCCGTAAAGCAAAGCGATCTCAAATATTCTGTGTCAAAAATATGCATTTCATCGTTAGGAAACCATGAAGAATAGATACATACTGTGAATTTTCCTTGCAGACGTATCAATAAGATTTCAGTGTTTTTAAATAATATTGAAATTAGATTTAATTTCCTTCTATTTTGGCACCAAGTTATGTGATCGACCATTAAAAGTATATTGTTATGAAACCTTCAAGTGTTAGTGATATGGTTTAATTTGCTCAGTTTAAGATTTTTGATATGCATAGTGATGTAAAATCCAGAACTGTCTCTCACCTGATGTTATTCATGTTGCAGCAAATAAATTAATATTTAGCATTAAAATTTTGAAGAGCAAAGCTACGTCAAGAATGAAAGATGCGATTGAATTTAATGGTCTAACGAAGTTGAATATTTAGTGAGACTTAAGCTACGAAATTCCAATTTAGCTCAGTCACAGCATTCGTAAAGCTACACAGTTTTTCTAAGAGGATTTAATCGATGATTACTTCTATCGATCATATCAACAATTACGAAACTCACCTTATAGTATGTTCAAAACTGAACATAGGATCGCCACGTGTGTTACGTGAGTTTGATCATCCCATTACATTCTGCTGGCACTCTCAAAGTTACATCCAAAACCTTTCAATGCCCATTTTCGTCTGATTTGTTTTTGAAGAAGATAAATCCAGATTCCCATCGGCACAACCTTTTCATCGCGTCCCAAAAAAAAAACGCAAAAAGAGACCTAGGTTTAGCAACAGCGCCATATCGCATTGGATTTCAAGAGCGATTTCCCTGCCATTGAGGCATTAGCATCAGCTGACCTACATTAGTGGGTTCGCAGGAAACTGAACTACTTTGAATGGAGGGGTAACTTGGGAGCCATTCACCCAAGAAATTACGTTTGGGAAGGCTCGCTTCCAGTGACTACGTTTGGAAGGACTTGGGCATTCAATTAAAGCTGTGAAACCGATGCGATTAGCTGATCAAACCCCTCGAGCACGAAATGATAGGTTTAAATTATGTCAGTAAGTTTACAAGTAGCGGTGGAAGTTATTTTAAGGGACGATCATATCTCCGGAAATTCGAGGTGAAACTTACGGCTTCAAGAACACGAGTTCCATCAGTAGAATCCGATCCGGAAAACATTAAATGGAATACGTTATCGAGCAGATCTATCCAGTTCAGTCGTCTATAAAATGCGTCACTTCAAGCTAGAGCGGAGGAAAAGAATTTTTATTGCTATTTACGGAACATCATGGGTTTCAAAAAAACGGTAGGATATCAATGAAACGGCTTCCCTTTCACCTACGGAAAAACCAGGTTAATATGTTTTTCAGGGTATCAAGTGAAAACCGCATCTACGCGGCTAGCGTCATAACCGGGTTATTTAATTATGGTAACCTCACATAATACTTTTGAAAAATGGTCTGCTATTCGCACAACGAGAGCGTCTTAGTTGCTTAATTTTGGTCGTTTTTCACTCCAATGAAACAATTTTAGAATGAAGAATTTTAAAGTATAGCGTGAGAGGAAGACATTGCTAATGCAGAAAAAACTCTTTCGTCGAATGAGGAAAACGTAAAATAACCGTAATTATTATATTATCCATAATATCATCTATAATATTATCTATAATATTATCTATAATATTATCTATAATATTATCTATAATATTATCTATAATATTATCTATAATATTATCTATAATATTATCTATAATATTATCTATAATATTATCTACAAGACTATCTAGAATATTATCTACAATATTATCTAAAACATTATCAATAATATAATAATTACGGTTATTGACATATTAACTGATATACAAACATACGTTTGTCTTTGTCATTATGACATTTACGAATATTGAAACGACTGATAATGAGCTCGTCAACATTGAATTAAAGTATCGTACCAAGGTCAGATTTTTTTCAGTTCTGACGCAATGAATTAGAAAAAATTAAAATTATTATAATTTATAAATTATTTCTAAAGTATTAAAATTTAGCAATTAATATTATAAATGTTTAAATATTTTCATACTTCAACAAAATTTCAAAGATAATTTAAGGCTCTCGTTATGGAACATATTTAAAATATCGTTCATATCGAACAAGTGAAATATAAAATTATGATATGATGCATCCGATTTAACCGTCGGGACCACGTGAACATGCAAGACGTTAATGGGTCTCTAAGGGAGTGAAGATGACAGTCACGGTGGATTTGGCATCTGCATTTCTCCAAAACTTCTCCTTTTGTTGCAGGTGGGGAACACTCTAATAATTGTGGCCGTCCTTACCACTCGTCGTCTTCGAACTGTCACCAACTGCTTCGTGACGTCATTGGCCATCGCAGATCTCCTAGTGGGCATCTTCGTGATGCCGCCGGCTGTGGCTTTGTACCTCGTGGGTGAGTGACGTAACAAGTCCAAATAGTCCCTCTCAGCCTAATGAAACTGCATCTGTTCATTGCTCATGTCCGAAATGCTTAGCCATATAAGAAGAAATATTTTCCTTCGACTGGTCAACAAAATTTTGATAAGGATAAAAATTTATCTTAAATTTGATCCTTACGGTGGACTTAAAATGATTTTTTTCACCTTTACCTAAGCAATCTTCGAGTGATATTTTTGTGTTCTTGATTATTTCAGATACGTACTCATATTGAAATGTATACATGCTGGATGTACTTCTACATATGACGCGATCACGCTATACATACGTAGTCATGTGGTTTACGATTCAAGATTATCTCTATATCTGCGACTGGGTTATCATATTAACATAAATTCCACCCTTTTTTGTCCTATATTGTAGCGTGACAAAATCTCCACACTAAATTTAAAAGAAACTGAAAAATTTCAACTATTCATAAGTAAAATTATATAACTATGTATTCGTGGGTGCACTTATTATTTCACTCATATGTTATTTTACTCAATTTTAGTCGAAACTACTCGTTAAAGATTATGATTTATAAGCACTATATTACAATTCGGTAATATATCTTAGTCCCAATATTTGAAGCTGAATATAAGAGCTCTTACCTTAAGACAATGACGTTGGCAAAAAAAATTTGACCCGTGGATTCTACACGCGCATCAAGAATTCTGTTGCATCAGCTGAGTGACACAGAGTGATAATCATCTTTATAAGAAAGTAAGTATAAACCTATCGCGGAGGGTAACACTGCCAAGCAACAGTGTGTGTGCCCCTGTGGTGTTGGCAACCAGCAGTTATTAATCCTGTGACTGCTGCAACCCACCATACAAGTGCGCACTTACATTGCCTACATTACAGGCAGCAGTCATCCTCTTCAGATTGACCATTCTAACGCCGGGCTACGAACCGTAATTATTTTCCTTTCGGTATCCGCTTCAATTGAATTAAAAAACCAAATTTAGGCTCGAATTCAGTTTCACTCAAGCGGACCGTTTGTTTTTCCCTTCCATTAAAAATTCCCGATGGTAGTGTTCTATTACGCGTGAACTTAAATAGAAAATATTTCGATCCAAATACAACAATCAAACCTTCTCTTCCTTAAGCGCCGAATATATATCACGTTAAGATTGATTCTACGTAACCTTGTTACAGACTCCAACCCTATTTATTTACCGACGGAGGAACACTTCAGAAAATTATTATTCCCTAGTTGGTGATATAGCCAACACACTGTCCGAATGAGACGCCCCAATTGCACGAACACTAAAAGGCCTTTACGAGAAAGTAAGTCCGTGAGAGATATTAATGAGATTTACTGATTTAAACTGTACCCGTACTCTTTAATATACAACCTCGCGGAATCACAAGTTTATCATAATAATATTAATATACTAGATCGTTCATAATTACCTGAAAATGTACTTGAAGCTTATAACTTTTATAGCGTGATTTTCTTTCGTATGGAATAAGGAAAGGAATAGGTGAATAAGGTAATGGATTGCATAATATATTCACATACATAATCGAGCGGCGTAGGCGTATTCTTCACTTCCGTTTCTTCTTCACTTCCTTTTATATTTTTCTCCAGTTAAAAGGTAATGTAAAAGCTTGAGGAATTGATTACCGATATCAACTAATGCGATTCGAGAACATCAACGGAGAGATTGATGTTGATGTCTCCCATAGTAATAACATCATCACAAAGGTTGGGCACGGCCACATTTGAGCAATTGTTTCGCAATTGCGGAGGCGTTGGAAAGGAAGCGCTGGTGGGAGGAAAGGGCTGTGACATGGGAGATCAGAGATCAGATTAGCTAGCAGAGATCAGCTAACCCCACCAACTAGACCTACGGCGAAAAATATTACAAGGTGTAAGAAATCAGATGAAGCCTCCTCTACGTCAGATAGGAAACCCATCAATGTAGGCTTATAGATTCCACATCAGAGCAGTCTTTTTTAACTTAAATTTTAATGTAATACGTAATGTATTCAGGCACGACGGCAATACTAATCTTGGGAAGGAGTGATTGATTTATATCGAACTCCCTCGTGTACATGTACGCACACTTCTCCTCTTCTTTTTCCAACTCTATCGTTTCTGACTATATTAAAGTTGAGAAAATTAACCAGCGAAGACGGAATGTAATTGAAATGTAAAGGAAGAATTTAACCATGACTCACATATGCAAATTTTACCGACGCCATCTATAGCACAAGTGGGGATAGTATTAGACTGATGGGCGACAACGAATATTTAACATCCCAAATAAAAATTTATACAAATCAAAATCCCGGATTTTGTAAAAATTGTTTGTATAAATAAGTAATAAATGTTGTACATTCTGTTATAAGAAGTTACGCTACTACTTGATTCACCTAACGTAAAAAACACGCTTTATCTCTGCGATCCAAAAATTTGTCTCCTTGGTAGTGAGAAAATAAAAAAATCAGCTTATCCAGTTTTAAGACCCTTCAAAAGCTTTAAACACGCTGACCCAAGAAATATTACAATTCCTTGCTATTTTCTCCACGATTAGTAAAACGTCTATTGACTTAACCACTCGTATGATAATATAATAAATCGCACGCATATTGGTTGTCAACATAGGTATTTATTTAAGTTATGACATAAGTTTATTTATTTTGTTACGATATTCATTGCACGACAGATGATTGGTAAACAACCTATCTCATAGGTCAATATGATTAATTTGCATATAAATTGTTAAATTACCTCTGTAACGAGCAATTTCATTTCATTGAGATTAATTTCGATCGAATTAACTTAAACCAATGAAGAAGAGATAGACTGTTATGAGCGGTAATCATTTTTATACAGTCTCTCCATTATTCATTTTTAAAGTGTTGCATAAAAGTAGACGAGTAAATTACTCCGAAAAAGTCTAGGGAAGATTCACGATGAAGATCAAATGCTTTAAGATACCCCTTTTTCAATGTCTTAATTATGGCTTGTAATAAAAATAGTTTACTTCATTGAGGAGATGTATGAAAGAAAGAAAAGGAATTCGGCGTTTCATTCAGCATTGGACCCCCTGTGATCATGAAAGCATAGCTTTCGAAATGCGCCTTTGGGATTCTGAGTAACTGGTGGCCGCCGGACAATTATCCTCTTCCGAGGAATTGCCCTGGACGGTTGCCGCTGCCGGCGATTAGGGAAACCTTTGTCTCGCTCTTAAGGAGATGTATATTAAAGAAAATATCTCGTGACGTGATATCAGGAATACACCCTGAAAAGTTCAGCCTGTGAAATTGTGGCACGCATGGTTAATTTTTTCTATGAAATCATAAGTATTAGCATAAAATGGAATTAACTGACGATTGTCAGTTAATTATAATTAATATGTTATAATTAATAATTAATATGTATAGGACAATAATGTGGAAGACTTCTATCGGAGTCATATTGATAATTATGGGAGAATGAGTTTTAAATTATCGCGAACAGTAACGGTGTATACTTTCGCCCTTGTTATAAGGACACCCATCAATGCTTAATCCTTCAACAGTCACAACCCACCAAACTTTTGTGCGCTGACTTTTCATAACTTCCAGGCGGTAGAAGGAATTCTTCGCGGGTGAATAACTGGTGAAAATTCCTTCAACAATCCGTTATTCACACCGGGAAAGCCTAAATTCTCATATATCCCCGGTAAAAAAAACTCATTAAAATCGATATCTGTGATGTAGGGCTTCGAACCGTAATGACTTTAGTTTCGGTACTCCCTCCGGTTGAACGAAAATACCGAATTTCGGTTTCCGTTTCACTCCGTCGAACCGTGTGATTTTTCGTTCCGATAAAATAATCCTGATGAAAGGGTTATCTTACACGTGACCTTTAAATAGAATTTATTTCAATGAAATTTAGGTATGAAAGTATCGATGTAAAAGAACTAATTAACGATTTAAGTCTGTTGTACAAATCAGGGTGTAATTAGGGTAATTAGTTTCAATTTATCCTTGCATAAGTTTATAAATGTAACTACTGTTACACGTTATTAGAATACGAACTGATTATCGGAAACGAAAAAAAATAAGAATTTCTAGTTTCCGTTCAGATTCAAGGATACCTTTCCCCATTCACGTTCGGTTTTAATTACGAAGAAATAACGGTTTTTTTCCGTTCGGATCGGTTCGGTTCCACTTCAGTTGCCCTCCTTTAATACTACTTGAGTTTTCCATTCAAATTCTGTTTCATTTTCAATGTATTGAAACGATACGGATTTAATCGAATGGTACACCTGTAGGGAACTTTCTCATTGATCTTTTGAAGAACACCTATTTTTTCTCGAAATTCTTTGATGTTCAAGTTGTAAGGTTATACCCCTCAATACTTTCTATACGATAGTTTATGTACCAATATTTCCTTATAGAAGGAAGTAAGAACCAACTACCTTCATAAGTCAATGGAAAGTAACACAGAAGATTGTTTTTCATTCCCATTTCGCGGAAATTGTTTGAGAAGTTTTGGAAACTGAAGTTTGTATTTGTAATATAATAAAGAGCATGAATATAAACATAAAGATAAGATAAATAATATTTTACATGGGTTGCGTTTAATCATTAATTTGTTTTCTATAATTTAGAGTTGAATAAGCAGTCGATATTCTTATGATTCCTCTTTAAGAAGTTATTTTCTTTACATACGTATTATTTTAAATTTGAAATAATTATCAGCTTTTGTAAATAAGTATAGTTCCCAAATTCTATCGTGGGCCATAGGTTAAATCTAACTGGACCGCGTGTAACGAACCGGCCTATGTCTCACGATGCCTTATCTCAATGATTGATTCTGTAAATTTCAAGAAAATCGGAACGATGGGTGATGGAACATAAGAAGATGAAAAAGTTCCGACAGCAGACTCTCTCTCTCTCATATCTTTAAAGATAATTTTTGCACACAACTCGTGAAAAGATGATACTCCACCTCCTTTGTATCCATTTTATTAACCTTGTCCAAACATTTTCAGAGCAATCTGTTAGTTTCATTTAAGGCTGTTGCCAACTGAAATAATCGGTATTTCAGAGTGGAAGAAAATACCACATAAAATATCTGTTGGGTAGGAAACTAACGTCAAAAAACATTACCCAACATGCCAACCATTTTACCGTCACACCTCGAATGTTTTCCAGTGCGTCAATTTCTTCTCGAGAAACTAAATCCGATTATTTTATCCGAGACGAGACCCCATCCACCGTCGAGTAATGGACCAGAAGCGTTATCCATAAAAACTGATTGCGGCTGACAGCCTTTTTAACGTGTTACTAAGCGTACTGAAAAAAAAAACTCCGGTTGCCACGATGGTGTAAACAATGCCTAGTTTGCTAACATACTATTCACGTGAGTTCATATATCCACCTCTTTTGATTGAAAATTCCGTATTTTTCATATAGAAGGAATTATCTGCGAACGTTACACGTATTAAACGCTATTTGTTCCAGCGAAGAATTTTTTCTGAATTATTATCCAAACACCTTGAACTACGCTTTTAGAATCCTAGATTAACTCCGACGTGGGTTGAGCAGCATTTTTTGTCCTGATTTCCGACTCTAGCGGATGAATGCTATCGAGCAGAGATTGCAAAGTTTAATTCACCTAGTCCACCAGATTTATCATGTTTTCATGCGCTCAAAATACTTAATGAAGGACGATTTCATTCATTCATTTCATTTCATCGACAAAAGCGCGTTTATGAGTTTTTAATACGTTATATTTTTATTTACTAGAAAATTCTTTTCTATATTCAAAACAGAGCCTCAGACCTAATTTAACATTTCCAATTCAATTCGCGATGATGGCGATATCGGTGGTTTTATTTTGACAAGTACTTTGCATTTACGTACTCCCTTTCATAAATAGTTCTCTTTTATGTAAAATTGGATTCTCTCTAATGCACTGAAATTAACATTCAACAATCTGTTCAGTTCTTTGATATAGCACTTTTGACCTCTGGTAAAATTCAACTCGGTTCATTCTCTTACGCTACTAATTTTAAACGTTAATAAATTACTCATAATGCATTAAGAGCAGGTAAAGAACGTATTATTTTCTTAATCAATCTAAGAGCGATGTGATGTATCTTGCAATGGATTAAAATTCAATCAGCAATCAAGTGAAGTAAATCCACGCAAAGATTCACCGATTCCTAAAGCTAGCAATAATTGAGATATGCGGCTCAACTGTTCATTTCTTATTTCTTTAAAGATTTTTACTGCACACAACTCGCGAAAAGATAATACTTCACCTCCTTTGGCTCCATTTTATTAATCTTGTCCAAAAATTTTTCAGAGCAAGCCTCTGCTGTGTATCTCTCGGGTGTATCCGATCATTTGCACGTAATTTTTCGCCTCGTAATTTTCCGCCACGTATTTTTTTTTCGCGTGAGTCATTTTCCAGGCTAGTATTCCCTATCTCGCACGTACCCATTCACCACCTTACAATGACGGTCCTGTCATGTCACCCTAGTTTACATTTTTCACAAAGCCAGATCAGTGCCGAGATCCACAGCGAATCCCAGATGGGACTGATACGAAATGCACCGGCTCTGACGCAAGAGCTGCCTCGGAGGTTGGAGATTTCAGGCGCAGCGCATGAACACGTTAAAATTAAAATGCCCCCGACGTACTCTACGCCATTTCGGACCGGAGAACTCGACGGGAAAAATGAAGATCGAATCGGAAAAGATTCCCATTCATTCGACTGCGACGAGTTTCCAATCACTTCACACCAGCACGCCTCATTTAATTCGATGCTGACCGAACCGAAAATCTCACGAGGCCGGGAGTTATAAAACGTGAATTTCCACCTTATGTCGGGTGATATATCTTCCCGCGGATCTTTCGGGGCGAATTAATTCCGAAGCAAATGATTTCGCACGTACGAAAGAAAATGACCGCCCCCCGTACGTTCCCCGAAATCACGCCATCCATCTTGCGTAATTTCTCTCTCCCCGAAATCCCAAATGGCGCGGGAAATATCAACGTCAATGAAGCCGAAGGAAGCAAGAAAATGACAAATCGGAGGGATGGAAGTTTTCCAAGAAGCGCCGGGAAGTTTTCGACCATTGTTTCCGATGGGATTCATCGAAGGGAAAGATAGCGGAATGGGGAACCGCATTGGCGTTGAAATCTTTGGAAAAGGATATCATTTCGTCGTTTGTTTCGGGGATTTCGTCGGAATCTCGCGTGACGTTTCTAAATCTGGAGTGGTGAGCAAGGTACCAATCCCTGCGGGAGTCCCTAAAAATAATTTTTCGTTAACACGAGGGGGTGCTGATTTAATTAATGGCAAATAGCAACGGTTCGGCTGTCATTCTAAAATTAGCTGCAAGATTTATCACAGAAAGTACCTCAAAAGTTCCTGGATATAAATGGTGCTGCTATATTAAACTCATCGTAGTTCTGCGTTACAGCTAACACTGGAAATACTTAATACTCACACACTTTGGAAATACTTAATATTTATTTTAGAATCGATTAGTCTCATTTGCTAAATTATGGATATATCAATATTATAGTAATCAAATCATAAATTAATTTGTTTGAGATTCTTTGGGAATTACAGACGTTTTCAATCCGAAGCAAAGTATTATTAAATGCTACTAATCGTAAATTCTAAATTATGAAAAACTTTTGAGAAATACTATAAAAATCTAAACTTATCTTTATTATTTACAAGATTTTTTAATTGAGAAACATTATGGGATAGGAAACGTCTTTATCTCGAGAGAAAACGCGAAGAAAAATTAAATTACTGTTTTGACAATCAGCTAACAATTAAAGTTAGCCAAAAATCAGAAGATACTTTAGTTTTACAACATTAATTTATGTAGAAACAGGCGTTGTAAAGAATAAAAGATAATAATATGGTTTTAAACTTAGAGATCTTTTCGTATTCGTTGCATGTACTGGAATATATTTCTCTCAAAATTATGCACATCTTTCTGAATTAAGAAGCCAGGTGTATGAATAACAAGTTTGAAATCTTATCTTATCAACGTAACCAATATTCCATGATTTAAGCGTTCCCGCAACTAAAATGGCAATATTACCGAATGATACTATCAAAATAAAATCCCGCATAAGTTGCAGCAAGGTGCTAAGCATAGAAATCAGCGTCCAACCAAGCACTAAAGTTGCTGTAACGGCAACTCTGGAGACCGCGGTACCGGATTTTCCATCCGTTAATCAAAAAATAACGAGATTTTTTACAACCGGCTCATGCATTCCCGCCGCCCGTTAAACTCCATAGGGAACCCGGGAGTGATGATAATGGAGAAGTCGTCGATTGCTCCGCTCCGTTTCTTCCAAAGATACGGACTAATGGAGAAGTGGACGGCGGATTCAATTTCCGGTTTAAATGGAATTTTTTTCAGCTACCTTCGCCAAAGCATGAAAATCCGTGTTTACGGGCGCTGAAAAACTCATGAAAATATATTTTCCGGTTTCAAAGTAAAATTCGGCCGTTGCAATCGAATCCATATATCTTCTTTAGTAGGTCAACCGATTCTTTTCTCTCCCGCTCGCCATTTGCTGGGAAATCCGCAGCTTGGAGCTATCCGCGTGTTTTGCGGGTGAAATTTTTATAGCGCGAGTTCTTAAGTCAGCAACTGCTCTTTGCGCGATCTCGACTGTTTTTATCATCTTTCTTTACGAAAAGATAAGAGAAAGGTGATGAAAGTTTTGAAACTCGAAGGAAAAGGCTGTCCAGATTTATAATGTTATTTTACAAGGGGTAACATTTAATGTTTTGTCACTGAAATGGTAATTATTTAGTAAAACAGTCAACTATGGCAAAAAAGACAGAAAAATAATCGCTTTAGTTTGCTAATTCCCTTTCGCTTATATTGAGCAATGAAAATTATCTACTAAATTTAATCGATACTATTTATTTTCTATTATAGATGCGTATGTAAAAATGTGACACTTTCATTGCTTTTAAGGAGAGTAAAACTTTTCTTCAAGGAGAATAAATGCAAAAATTCAGAACTTAGCGCTGATGGAGTATCACTACTTTTTAGTGCTATTTACTCTCCGTTACTCAAATCTGTAATTTTTTTATGATTGTATGTCGACGGTGAAATGCAATGAGTAGATTAAATGGCCCAACATTTCAGTAACTGAACCTGGAAATTTCTACAATGAGATAGAGTGTAGCTCAAAAGGATAATATGATTTTTATTGATTTTTTAGTTACTATCCTACTTTTTAGCCCATAAATAGAAACATTTTAAAGAGAATTGAATGTATATTGAAAGGTCATTCGGTCATTTATTAAATTATATTTGTCAAGTACACTCCTATTTCAAAGATGTAACACCTGGTATAGATTGGAATAAATGTTTTTGTGTGTGATTTTAATGCGTTTAACTGCCATCGAGAGAAAATTATGTCCATTTTTTCGATGTTACTTTTAATAAGATATTAATTCGTCGAAAAAACGTTAACCGATGAACCTCAACATCAGGTTAAACAAAGTACCTTTTTCGCTAGATTATCGACAGAATCAAGTAGTACTTTAAGAGAGGGGCTAATACTGTTTAAGTAGCTTCTTTAAGTATTGGCTCCATTATATTCATTTCAAGACACATTGCATCCCACCCTAGTAAAGAAAACAATATGATGAAATATATATTGCAACTAAGGGAGTTAGAATCTGCTGGATATCCAGTGATATGAATGTTGTAAGAAGTTAACGAAAAAAAAACAAAACTGCAACAAAGTATAAATTTACACCTATTCTGAAATAATTCCCAATGTACAAGTTGGTTGGTATCTCCAATTAACTTATACTTGGTCAAATGATCTTTTGTCCAGGAAAAATGAAACTGTTTTTTTATGATTAGGGTGCAATGCTCCTCTTTAAGAGAACTGAAATGAATATAATTGGTAAAGGATATAATGCGACACACATCGTGCCATTCATTATAAAAATTGCTCTTCTGTCCTGGCGTAGTTAAAAATATTTCGTAATGGTACCAGAAAATATTAAATATTTAGCTTTCTAATAAACAGCTCCGTTGCTTCTTACAAATTCTCGTTATTCGTGACAATGAGGCTTTCTTACAAGACACTTATAATTTGGCTTAATTTTTATGCTGGACATGGGTTTAACATTATCAAAATTATGCTTAGCAAGATAACGGAATCGCGTAAGCCTATATCGGAAATCTTTTAACGCCTGAGTTAAGCTGGATTAGAAACAGTTGATATCAATTAACTGGTGGTAGTAATCTTCAACCATTAACAGTAGATATTACTCTGATAGCTATCATAATATAAATATACTATTTCTAAGATAAGCTCCTTAAGCCAATTGAGGATATTTTTAGGCACACCCAAGACGGAAGTAATGTTAGGTTGTCCCCACAGGCCATTCATTTGATACTATAGGTCGATTACCAATTTAGAGATTATATAGTGATATAGAGATTAGAGAATAATATATTACCAATTTTTTACTATACAATCTAATTTAAAGTTATCTAAAATTTAACATCGGATGTAATTTCTACATTCCACAAATCGATAGGTTTAACCTTTTAATTTCTCCGATTCAAAAATTTACAATTATACAATATTTACCTATTTAGTGCCTATATTATCAAGTGTATTTCACAGGAAAACCATAAAATAGTTAAAAGAGTATGACAAAAAATGAAATTTCTTCTCATTCGGAAGAGAATAAAGCAACCAAATTATAATATTGCTAATATATAAATAAACTTTCTATCCACACCTCAACCAAATTAGCGAAATATGTGTGTAGTTTATGTGTTGATTAATAATAATAATAATGTTCTTATTTTGGCGATATTGAGACTGAAAATTTCTTCCTCCATCTAATCCATCGTTATATTTTTTACGGATTATTTTAAAGCGATAGAAAAATGAAAAGAAGTGCTAACATAAAAAGACGTAACATATTCTTAGGAAAAAATAATCCACTTTAGGAAAACAAACACTGAAGAAGGGGTAAGAAAAACCTGCACAATAGTCAAAATAGTTATAGCAGAAAGATTCGAAAGAACATTATAAGAGAATATAAACATGGAGTAGATATTTCCATAAATCACGCACAACAGCATTTGTATCCATGTACATATGTACGTCAATATGTAAAGTCAATCACTCGAAAAATGTATTTTTTATGAAACGGATAAAAAGGAACTCGATTAACTGCATCACACTACTAAAAAGAAATTATTAAAACAAATATAAAACATGCATGAGAAGGACAGTATTTATAGTTATACAAAATTCATACTAAATATAATAATAAATAATGATTTATATATACATTTAAGTACTGTTATTCGTGAGAAACAATCACTAACGACACATTAATACACAAATTATAAATATATATTCGTAAGCGATCAATAAACAAAAATTAAGGATTATAATTAATAAATGAAAGGGAAAATTTATTTCAAGGTTTAAGATGAATTCGCTCTTCGAACTTTCATCGTATCTACAAATAATAAATAATCCTGATATATTGTTCAATTTTAAAATAGCTGTGTACATAAATAAGAGAAAAAGGAGGGAGTTAAAGTTTGTAGAGTGCGCCTAATTTGACAGGATACTAAGATCCTTTATTTCTTTGTACTGCCTACGTAAGCAACGACTTATTCTCTTTAAATCCAATACCAGTTATTTCCTTAATCTACCATGAACCTTATTCAATTCTCAGAATGCTTTCGTACGCTTGTTTCGTTCGATCCATAGATGTTGAGCCACCTGCAACCTACACCTTTTCTTCATTTCCACTCCCTTCTGTATTCTCCGCTACAAGACCTAATTTCGCACAGTCTCAATTTTCTCTCTCGAAAAACAACGATTCTATTCCCCTATTCCACGATCGAAGGATATTAAAAAGTATCCCACTATTCGACGACTGAATTAGTTATACTGGATGAGGAAATGAACTCGGAAAAACGTCACCTCTGTTTTATGGCTATTTGGACTCTCTCTCTCGGCGTGCGCAATCTACCGATTCACGGAGATCCTCTACAGAAATTTCCTGCGAGTGGTAATTGCCCGCATTTTGTATCGAATGGAATCTTGGCAATTTTTCCAATTTATATTCAAATCACTCGATTCGAAGTTCCCTCGAAAATGGTTTGTTTTCAAAGAAACTCCCTTTGGGGACGCCTGTTATCTTCGGATTGCATTGAAGAAAACGTCTAATTGGCATCTCAGAACACCCTAAAGTATTATTTGTAGCCTACTAAACATTTCCGTTTAATTCCATTAAATCCTTTATAGACGTACTTCTTTAATAGAATTTTATTTCTGCAAACATTCATTGAAATACACGCTTAAGTTTCCACTTCCTTTATACAGTATTACTTTTTGTTCCCTTCAATAGTGTATCTATCGAGCATTTATACGTTAGGAATACCAAAGGTAATTTCTCATAATGAAGCAGTTCTGTAGGTAACAAAGTACGGATTCAGATTTGATTTTATTAAACGATGAAATCAAAAAAAATGATATTTTTTCCCCCTTACAAACTTTCGTCTCAAGAATTTTTATCTGAGATGAATATATTTGTTTCACAGAATAAATGTTTTTATTATAAAATTGCTCATGATTTTATAGTCTGAAAAGTTGAATTTATACCAAATCCAGTGTAATGCTAACCACAGAGTAATTTACTGTACGAGGTGTGGCTATTAAGTAACGAGACTGAGGCTGCTACAGAAAAAAGTCTCATGCGTAAAACGCTAGCAACCGACAGTTGTTTATACTGAAGCCTTCTCTTTCGAATGCAGTACCTCTCGCTTCTGTAAACAAATTAGTATAGCCGTAGCCTTCGTTTTCACTAGAGTTGTTTTTATGTCCGGAAAAATGTTAAGTGTAACAATACAGCAACGAATTGCTGTGAAATTTCACAAAAACTTGAAAAAACTGTTACTGAATCTTATAATTTATTGAAAGAAGTGTATGGCAGTGAATGTTTATTGCGTGCACGTTTTTTTTTTTTTTTGAGTGGTTTTCAAGATGTCCGAGATGATATTCAAGATGATTCACGCCCGGGTCGCCCTTCCACGTCAAAAACGGATTACAATATCGAAAAATCGGTAATCTGATTCAATCTGACCGTCAGTTAAGTATTCGTGCAATTGCTGAAACTGCAAGAATTGATAAAGAATCCGTATGGCCGAATATTTAAAATTATCATTTTAATCAGATTATAAAAAGCAAATAAAAATTTCGTAACTTCATTTTTATGCCCCATTTAGTAACTTTGAAATTGTAATGTGTTCATATTTCATTCTGTAAGTGGTTGTACAGAATTTCAATTATTTTTAAAATCCAAAGAACATTGACTTGGAAAAAGTCTAACGGGAACGGGAATCGAACCCGAGGTCTACCCCTATCCGGGACGCTGAATCGCTAAAGGCAATTAAGCTATCCATCCAAAAGATTTTCTCGTCTCGTTTTGGGAACTTATTTATATATTATTTATATTAATGTTTATATATTATTTATTATTTTAGGGTACACAAAATGAATATACGTTTCAATTCGTCTTACTTAAATGCAATCTAATTTTATAGACACATCAGTACGAGAGTGATGTATTTATTGCTTATTTTGACAGTTTGGTCATCTTAATGAAAGTGATCCAAAATATGTAAATGCTTACGTTGATTAAAATCCAGTTATTCTCATCCTTCTAGCTCTAGAACTTTGTCATATTACGCAAACTGTAATGCGATAAAAAAAACTGTGCTGTTACACGCTCTTCAGGCTGAATGCAGTGCTTTATGAAAAGGATCGGAAAGTCCTCATAGCTTATCATGTGACGAAAAATCGATCATTGGTAAAGTAAACAAATAGCCATACAGTGCAGATAATATAATGGGGGGAAATTGTTTACATTAAAACGGTGAAATCACCTAATCCTTTAAATCGCTCCCTATAAGCTAAGGCATCACTACAGATCCTTAATTTGAGTATAATTACCTGCACAACAAACATGTATTTGTTTTCCCTAAGTAAATATCGTAGTTGAATAACACTTTGTAGGAGTAATTATTTAATAAATTCAAAAACGATCCCCATATCGCACTAACGCTTCCACAGCCGCTCGAAACCGCCAATTAAATTTTCTTCGCGGTCACATCTCACCTCTCTAACCCAATTGATCGCAGGGAAATAAAAACAGACCACCGCTGAGATAACAAATCCCTAGCTTTGATGGAGTTTATTCCAACTCTATCAATGATTGCAGAGGAAACTGCCTATCGATTTCACAATCGTTTCTTTTTCCGAGCCACGTGACCCACATATCAGGACTCGAACTTTGCATTGGAGAGGTATAGGGACTCAAACATGAGAATAGAACCGGAATGGAGTGTTATAGAGGTATTGGAGAATGTTAGGGAAGGAGAGGATCGGAGATGCCAGTGACGTAGTCCCATTCAAACTCAGGATGACAGAGGGGGCTGCAGGCAATAATGCTTCGGGTCCTTGGATGTTAAAGATCAATCCATTGTTCGCACTGTCAAATTAAGGAGAGAAATCCATTTCGGTTTATCGCTGCAGATAACGGTGATGAATTAAAAGGCCGTATTTTGAAAGGGCCAACGGATTGGAGTCGGAGTTAGTCACTGTTATATATACCCCTTTTTCTCCCTCTCGCTAATTATCGAATGAATTCTGATGAAAGACACCGTTCGCTTTAGTATCTCAGGAATTCAAGAGTGTTAGATTGCGTGTGTTATCGAGTAGAGAATTCTTCGAATAAGTGTGAATTCCTACGCAAGGTTCGTCACCTCTTATCATAGATGTGTTATTCAAGAATGTGAATTCCAAATAGCAAACATCTAACCGTTTGTGGAAAAGTTTTAGATTTCCTTTTTGGTGTGGTATGTTTATTGCATACGTTAGATGTTAAAAGATCCTTTGGTATTTCTCGCTTCGATGAAACATAATCATTTTAATTTTAACGAGAATATATGGTTGAGGATTGTGGAAGTAGTAGTGGTAATAGTATTATTAAAAGTGCTTCGACAGCTGAGGTCATCTTGCTCATGAGCTCCCACCGGGAATCTTACCCGGTACCGCATTCATCGTAGTCGAAGGTACTGCCCACATGGCTATCCGGAAACCCAAAAATAGTGATAGATTAGTTAAGTAAATATAATTAGTTTGGATCGAATCGGCATCATATGCAGTAACGCCGGCAAAAGTTTCAGTCTTTCCATAAAACTATACTACGATCTCCGGAAGAAATTCACATGCAGACAATCCGCATATACGGATTGTATGAAGCAAACTTGTGTATTTATGTACGCAATGAACGTGATTCATTTCTGATATTTTCTGAGGCAACCGATGTTTTATAAATTTATCACTACGGATCTCGGGGAGGAGATAGTTGACATTGTCATACCAGTTAGTAGCGTAAGTGATGTTCGAGACAAAACGATGAAGCGTTACAGGGAAATAGTTGCCAGGACAGATAGCTATTTCTGGTCATTTTTTCCGCGAAGTATAAGAGAAGCCAACAGCAGTCAAGGGTAGATAGGGTTTTCGGTGTTTCATACCCCCTGCCATGCGCCAGTGGCGGTTTGCAGGGTCTATATGTAAATGTAAATGTAAAATGTGATTGGCGAGAGTTATGCATGAGCTCCGAACTAGAATTACTATATTTGGGGTTAATCGTATGATATAATTTTTTTATCTATTGCGCTGCTTCACAACACCTATTTGCTTCATGAACAATAATACAACTTTTTCACTCCTTTTTGCCGAAAATGTTAGAATTATATATCCCAGGTTTTTTTTCAATACCTCCAATTCTTCCATTACAAAGTTTTTTTTCCCCTTCGGAAAAACGAATATAAGAATCGGATTGGAGCAACGTCGTTCCCTATCTCCATTGTTATTGTGTGGCTCAGAAGAGGAAATTTTCCGATGTGGAAAAGCTTTAGAAAACTTCCAAAATTTTTCATGAGGAATGATTCAAAAAGTTCCCCCTAAAGATCCTTTCAGGTGGAAGGAGCCTTTTAAACGCCTGTGAAATGGAACCAGCAAATCGGAAGGAATAGTCGTTTCTTATTGTGGAATTTATTGGTGGATAATCCCTCGTTGTGTGATCCATGTTATAGAACTCCTTGTTACATAATTTCTTGGTATGTACTTCTTCATTGATAATCATGGCATGAAATAATACAAATTAATGTCTAGAGAAAATATCGGAAAGTTTTAAATGTCCTACAAATTGGATCATACTCTACAGCTTTAGATTATCAGTTCACTATATGGCTTTTATGCACAGTAAACCGTCTAAGAGACTTTTTAGGCGTCCAAGCGATAACAGCGACTTAAACGGAATAGCTTTGTAACCAGGCTATGTAATTCTGGTCACCTTTTTGTCATATTTTAAAGAATGATATGCTTTTTGCGTCTTAGAGCGTCATATTTACTTAATTTTAGCTAATTTACTCTAAAATGAAACATTTTTTACGAGATAGACAATTAGGGAAAAACAATTATATTATATATATATATATATATACACACACACACACTATATAATTCTTTACACCAGTGTTGAAAAGGTATCACAGCACGATATCCAAGACTACGCTCACAAAATACTGCACTCTCTTTCTAGATTATTAGACGTTTGATTTCGGTGAAAGGAAACAATCCTAAGCGAATTTTTAATCTAACGTGTTGTCCTGAAAAAAAGATGAAAACCTCACTCTGTTCTAGAATTCATATATGCTCCAATGGAATGGAGATTGTTCTGATTCGCTATATCCTAATTTTAACTCAAAAAATTAGTCATTCCAAAGAAGAAATTCACGATGAACCATTTTAGAGATAAGTGTGAGATGCACTGCAATACAACACGTCACTGATGCAATACTAAAATTAAAATTTTGGCTTAACAAGGAATGGGTAATGGGTGATTTTGCACGTAAGGGCGTGCACCCAGGAAAAAAATTCTCCCGAATGGCTTGAGAGAATGTTCCGGCGAGATAGCTCAACGGACAGAGCACCCGACCGGAAATCGGGAGACCCAGGTTCGATTCCCGGTCCCGTCGGACTTTTTTCAATTCTATTCTTCCTTGGTATTTTGGCCTATTAAATGAAGCAAATGATTGGCTATAGCCGTGCATATTGCAATGCATTTGGAGGTGGGAAAAATCCGCGTCTTTAGTGGTATTTTTACCAAATTTTTCGTTTGAAAGGGACCAGGAGAAAACTACATGTTAAGCGGAATAGCGTCTTAAACGGGTTTAAATGTATGATGTATTATCATTTTTAATGTCGCCTGTTGCCCCAGAATCTTATTTATATATTTATATTTTGGTTATGTTATCCAAATCTCCGTAGTGCCGATATGTAAATAATGACAAATCTTTTTGCTGATCACTTTTTTGTTTCTATAGGTACCTGGGAACTTGGCTGGGTGATGTGTGACATCTGGGTATCTCTGGACGTTCTTCTTTGTACCGCGTCCATCCTGAGCCTGTGTGCAATCAGCGTGGATCGTTACTTGGCCGTCACACAACCACTCAACTACTCCCGAAGACGCCGATCCAAAAGACTTGCCCTCGCCATGATACTCGCGGTTTGGCTGGCAGCAGCGGCCATCACTTGCCCGCCTATCTTTGGATGGTTTGTGAAACTATTTGACACTTCTAACGTACACTTATTAATTTTGTTTACAAATTTCCTCCACAGTAATACATAAGTCTGGTGGTAGCGTAATCATACGATGTACAATGTAAATTATTAATTACAATAAGTCGTTTACAATGTTCAATTTATTAGGTTATTTACACAGTACTTAATTAAGTAATTTCCGACGTTATACAATAATCAGTATGGTAATTAATAATTTTAAATACAGTTCTCTGAACTTATCCCCCCTTTATATTTTATTTTAATATTATTTAATAATTTCCCCCTTTTTTAATATTATTTTTAAAAAACATCAACATGTTAGCTCATGCAACAAGTTTCAGGGTTCCTGGTTGGCCTTCACGGCTTCCGTGACGGTGACAGGGCAGAACACCCTACCATGCAGTTCCCTACTCCTCCCATATTCTGTCTTTGAATTTATCCCAATTATTTAACTAATTCTACAATAACTATTTTATAAGAGTGTATTTCTTATTGAAAAAAGATTTTGGACTCTTAGGAATGGATTTAAATAGCGAACCAGGTAACTTTTTCCACTAGGCTATTAAAGCCGATCAGAAAAGTACTAACTGGTGCTACAACTGATACTTTCAGTTTTTATTAGTTCAGTTTCAGTTTCAGTGCAATTTCTTCTGGTTTCTAAAGATGATTCAGAATTTGTCCTTTATTTCTCAATGAAATATCTTGCTATAGAGTGAAAGGGAATCTATAGATATATACAGTTCACTGATCTGAAATGAAAACTAATTATGTGTGTTATATTTTACTTGAGATGTAAATTAATTTTGTTTGACATATAGTTGATATCGATTTGTTTAATTTATTTATAGTGAATCTTCATCAATTCCTAATAATAGTAATTTTTAAAAGTGCTTCTACAGCAAATGTCATTTCGCACCTGTGTCCCCAACCAGGAATCGATCCCGGGACCACTTTCACCGAATTCGAACGCGCTGCCTAATTGGTCATTCAGGAGACACATTTTATTCCTTCGCATCATTCCCGTGGAATTTACTTATTTTATGCCCTCCTAATTGTTACTTTCCCTTTTATCTCGTTAAAGTTTGAGCGGGAAATGCCTTCGTTACCGTTAAATTACTAGGTATTAAAGACAAAAGTTTGCGAACTAGGCCAAAAATTTCTGTTGACCACTGAATTTGGTTAAATCAAAATAGAAATTTCCCTCCTGTACGGCACTTAACTTTGTGAAGTCATAATCGTATTCCATAGCATTTATAGTAGCTTTGATTACAATTCTGGAAATTTCACCATCTCCTTATTTCAAAATGATTATCAAATTCCAGTCACAGTATGCTTTGTGTCCCTGATTTATAATAATTCCAGGATTATGTTTTACGCGATATCAATATATTAAGCCGGGATCAAAACTACGGCCGGGATTAAAGTGAATTATCGCCCATTCTTAATCTGTGTGTTTTCCATGGTATTAGTTCCACTCCGCTCTTTGTGGCATTAGGGAATCAGGATATCAATACAGAATGCGACGAAAAGAGCCCTTCTGAAGCTTATTTTATCCCTCTGTCATTAGCGAGGCCTTTCTAATGCTGGGCAAAAATACATCCTTACAGCTGCTCTTTGTGTTTCCACTTTAACTGACCAATTCTCGACATCTGGTGTTACCCTTTCACTTTGCGGAACGATTTTCAGAAGTAAGTTATGGTCACTTCCATTGCGGAAAATGTTTTAAACTCATTTACTTACGTTTCGATGTTCTGCTTTAGATACTCGTGCATCATTAAATGTTAATTACTGAAATTTATCCCTGAATACGTCTTTAAATAATCAGAACATTCTATAAACTATCCTTTAATAATGATTAACTATTGAACATCACTTTATAAATAAGCGTTTTTCTGTTTGGAATTACGTCAAATATTTTAAATTTTGGAAAATGCATTCAAAGAACAATTTTAAACGTATGTCCTTAAACAGAAAGATATGTTTTGTAAAACTTAACAAATTTGGATAAACATTTTTGACGATTCTTATGAAGTGTTTGCATAAAAATGTAAGGAAAGTTAAAATATAATCAAAGTCAATTTGGAGCCGATGAATTTCTAGCAAATCAAGATAATTATGTTGGATATTCGCACCTATACAAACATTCCCATCTCTTTAAAAAAATTTTATTTACTCCTAATTTCCAACTTTAACACCTACCGTTACGTGACTATTATTCAACCTAAATCTTTATGTATTTTAATCCTAGTGTATATACATGATGCTGACGTATGAAGTTGAAGCATAAAGCTGTACTACCTGAGTGGTGGCAGTACAGACCTTATCCCCACAAAAACTTGCAAGATGATCATTATATAAATTAAATTTATGATGATATTAAAAGTAACTATATATAATATTTATTGTAAATACGTAATTACTATTATCGTGAAATGAGATTTCTCATATTCACCTTATATTGAGGAGTTTAAATGAACTTAGTGACGATATTGATACATATCATATTAGCATAGAAACCCTAAGAAGAAGACTGCGATGTCAGTGATATTATTTTTATATTCTTCTACATTTCTCTGTTGTTGATGTCTGTGATTTTAATTGTAATTATTCCTAGTTTTCCACTGCCTTGTTTTGTTCCGTATGAATTCTTGTTCCAATAAGCTATTATTGTATGATTTCATGTTATATGTATATATACTTGCTAGAGTTTATGATGAAGATTAGACATTGTTTTTAATTTCTGTTACTCTGTTACTGATTTCTGTAATTTTAATTGTGCGTTTATTAGTTTTTAAAAAAAGCTTGAATGTGTATATGGATATATTTTATATTTATGCATTAATGTGTGTAATTTTATTTTTGTGACTTTTAATATTCGAAGACTGATTTATATAATGCTTTATTTTTCTTTTTGAGTTTGTGAATATAATAATAATAATAATAAAACGTCTTTATTCGGGCGAGATTGAATGATGATGATTGAATATGATGGAAACATGATTTTTGTATTATGTAATTGGGTTTTATACCCGTAATAAAATGTATTATTATTATATGATTATGTGTATTTGATATTTTTCTCCTCTTTAATTGATACAAAACAGGTACGAACCAAATCGTCACGACGGGAAGACATGCAGATACAACCAAAACGTGGGTTACGTGGTGTTTTCAGCGATGGGCTCTTTCTTCATTCCATTGGCCGTCATGATCTACGTGTATGCAAGAATCTCGTGCGTCATCGCACAGCGCCATGATCATCTAGCGTCGTTAGATGGAAACCCGAGGGTAATCAAGGTTATGTTGATTACAACTACTAACTATACTAATCTATTAGAGCTTACTAATGACTAAACAAACCTCCCTCCAAACCAGAAGTGACCGGAAACTTTCTTGTTGCTTCTCAAACTTTGCATGGGTGGTCTGAAAAGTTTCCGACATTTCGCCATTTCTCGACATGTTTTCTGAAAATTTCTGAAAATTTTCTGAAGATTTCTGAAAAATCTGGGGTCGGAAACTTTTCAGACCACCATCATATTTCCTCCATGGATATTTCCCAGCCGATTGATCCTATTCTACTTGATATACCAGAAAGTGTGCATGCATAGTGTGAGATTCTAACAAGCTGATTCGTTATTTTGCAGATAATATGATCTCGTTTCATCTACTTTCATTAATTTCAATTTCGGAAATTGTTTCTCTTTTCTGTACACAGCTATGCTGATATTTATTACTAATATTTGTTAATCATATTTATTACTAACGTTTATTATATTTAATTATACATTATTATTATATATCGTCTTTATTTTTGAATAATAGTAGCAAAAAATGTTAAGGCGAAACGAATATTTATAATCTAATCTATAATTTAAGTCAAATAGTATTCCTTACAGACCGCTAAGTAAGAATTTATCTGCAAGAACAGTTCAGCTTAAAATGATATATCAATTAATAACAGAAACATCATTAGATACGTTCGAAGTAATAATGAATATATTCGGTAAAACGGTGACTTTGATGCATCTTTGTCGATTACCAAAAGATGAAAATTTGTCATTAATTTCCAAAAGTCAAACTTGGCTATATAATAAAAGCAGCATTCCTTTTGTTGATTGAGGACTTAGAATCATCGTAGATTTCAGGTAATTTTAGATAGGAATCCTCGGTGAAAGGGCCGGGAAAATATTTTAGCCTCCTGAATATTTCAACGCCAAAGGCAACTAGAAAGATTAAAGGTCGTTCGCATCCGATCGAAACAGAAAATCGCAGGGAATTTGTATTTAAGTCGCCGAAGCTGCGGAAATTACAGCAGTGGAAAGGGTAGGAGATTCCATTGACGAGATTTTATTAAGACGTCGTGAAATAGTGTTTGGCTTTCATGCTCTTTCAAGCAAATTTCGCCTTTCGTCACAAACCTAGAAGCGTTTCATATTTAACCCTTTCACAAGATCCATTATATCCTGGATGTATTATAAATGTCAGAACGCCGAATGAAGTGGAATTTGTCCACAATCTTCGCTCCACTTCTCATACCTTCTTTTTGCTGCGAATAATCGAGCAGTCTTTTCTAGAGAATATTTTATTTGAAAACTGATTCTTTAGTTTTCATGGGCCACTGCAATATTACAGCTCAGTAAATACAGTTTTATTCGCAGAACTGGTTACAACTTCGTATCGCCTATTAAAAATTTTCTATAGAATTACGCCAGATAATTTCCATGTCTTCCATTCGTGAATTATGGTTTTTATTTTCTCTCCTACTAAATTCGATCCCGCAACAACGACCCCATATACCAGAGTGGTGGATAATTTGAAAGCTTTCTTATTCGATACGCAATAGCGTTACCAGACATCTTCTTAAAGGGGATCTGTTAACGTTGTTCGAGAGAACATTTACGTCTGAAATAGACCTGTTTAATCATAATGAGGATACAATGCATAGTCTAATGTAGAAACATTTGAGTTTTACCAGAAAATTAGAAAATTGCGTGAATAAATATTCCAATAAGCATCACTGAAATGTAGGTATATTTCATTTAGGAGACAGAAGCGGAAATGAGTCGTTTCAAAAACTCATTCTCTCCCAATCTATTCGCGACAGTAATAAAAAAAAAGAAACAAAGAGGGCCACATGCCTATTGGGTCTTGTATGGCATGAATGCAAATACATTTTTCTTATTATTAAAGCTGCCTTTAATTTTATACATTAATAATTTGTTTTTAATATGGATATCTATGAAGAAGTTTTGCATTTAGCGATTCCAGAAGACCCCAAGGCAAATTTTATTTATTCAAGAATAGGATTAAGTATCACAATTACAAATCCTTTGTAAGTTCTCTTCAATGATGCCTAAATTAAGTTTAATATTTTTCATCCCTATTAGGTTTAATATATTCATCCCTATTGGTTTAATATTTCCATCATCTGATAGATCCGAAGCTTCCTTTTTTGATTCTTCTAAGCGTATTAGAGACGGGAAATTGTACAAAGAAAGGAAAACCTATAAAAGTATCCAATCACAAAAGGAAAAAGTGAGGTTATCCTTCACGTCTCCAGCTTCTGAGTCCTTGTACGCAGTTTCGCTGATATCAAACGGAGATAAATTCAATATTTCATCGGGGATAGGATGAACAATCGACGAGGAAAATACGTTATAATTTTTCGTGAAATTAATTTTTTCGTCTTACATGATATTTCGGAATCACACGATTCTAAAATTTCATTGATTTCGAAGTTCCGATCGTTCGGGTATCAGTGTGTGATACGGGAACCAGGGAGTTGCTCTGTGTACATTTTGATAGCCATTCCACCTGCTTTCCAATTCCTACTCGGAAGTACTTCCTAATTTTAATTAATTAAATGGAATACCAGAAATCAATTCCCAATTCATATTTTTACCAAGAAGCAACGTGTGGATTGAAAATTTGTCTTTATAGCACATACATTTCAATGAGAAACCAGAAATCGTGTCTTCTCCCGATCAAGCTTCCTCCTTAAACAGTTTCCAGTTGTAATTGCTAAAATTGGAAATATTTCTGTATGTTCAAAAAAATTGATTTCTCTAAACGACTTCAATTTTTGTAACGGCATCTCCGTTGATTTTTCACAGTTGAGTGAAGTTTAAATCACGTTACAAGATGTAATTGATGGTTTCTAGCCGTACTTCGTGGAAAGCCATAATAAAGAAATTAAGAAAAGACTTTGTAATTTCCACAATATATTTTTCTACAACGTCATGTTTCGGCTCACCCCATCATCAGGTCTGAATATACAGGGAAAAACAGCAGCAATTTATACAATTTTTGTTATTTTTGAGGGGAGGGTTAGGAGCGGGGAAGGGGACATGAAGGTTATTTCATTTGTCAAATTTTTGGCACACATAATTTCTATTGCTTCCCAAGCATCTAGCTTCTTCCCATTGGGAAGGCAGCGAAGAAGCTTGGGGAAGAAAGAACTGCGGTGGTATCCCCTCAAAAATAACAAAAATTGTATGAATTGCTGCTGTTTTTCCCTGTATATTCAGACCTGATGATGGCGTGAGCCGAAACATGTCGTTGTAGAAAAATATATTGTGGAAATTACAAAGTCTTTTCTTAATTTCTTTATTTTCACGTTACAAGAGATTTCGATTACCTTATGATACTATGACGATTTGAATAGTAAATTGATTTGTAATATTGATAGATTTAAACTGAGAAATGGCGATATTTTATGACTTTGAATAATAAGATGGATCGATTATACTGAAATAAATCGTTTATCAAATACCTTTCTTTCAAATATCTTTATATTTTTTCAACACAATTCTTTCTTGTATGTTTGTTATATATTAAACTAGATATTTCAACGACCTGTTACGATAAATACGTCTTGAGTGCATCTGCCTATTCAGTGTTTGGAGAGTACAAGATCACTTTCAGTTAAGGAATCTTCCGAAAGTGAAATTTATATCTTCTTGGGATCAAAGAAATCTCGAAAAATCTCCCAGAAAGAAGGACTCGTATGCTTAGCGCTATGGTTTGCGTTTGCTTTCTACCCTATTTTGTAAGCCTGTCCTTAATGTACAATATAAATTATATTCTATTTTATTGTTGACTTTTCAAAAGGTCAAATTCTTTTATGACACTCACCATTGAAAATAAAGACCTTTTATTATTATTATTCATCATGCATCAAAAAATAGTCCAATTTACAAAATATTTCATTTATATATATTTGAAACGAATGAATTATTAAAATTTCAACTAATTTCCAACTAATTGTTATTGACTCTACCAATTTAAACACGTTTTAGTGGGATATCTAGTGATAAATTTGATATAAAAAACACATTTTTGGATATGAATTGAAAAAAAAACAATTTTCTGATGTTTAATCAATCAAGCGTGAACATGGATTAAAACAATGCGGTAATGATGATCCATAATATAGTAGCGAATTCTATTTTGCGGAAAATTTAAAAAGCGCCTGTAGCATTTAACTCAGCCTATTAAAACTTAGCATTTACATGCGAGACAAACTTAACCTCTGCTTCTCTTTGAATCGTGCCGAACGCTGCGCAAAAGCCTCCCACGCTCAGCTTTTAAACGGTCGAAAGGCAGTTCGCGACAATCTGTTACGACCTTTATTAAAATGAATGCCTTTCTTTCATCCAACAGCGTCTGAATAAAGGGAGCCAAGAAGAATCGGAACAAGAAAGACCGTCTTCAGAATGTGATGAGGCCCAATGCCACAGGTGGGTGGAGACTTCTCCTTTGTGAGGCTTATAGAGGACTTTTAGTCTTCCTTGTAAAGCGATATACATTAAAATATAAATGATAACGGCCGTTAATCAAACAGCCGATACCACTGAATTAAATAGTGAAAGCTTATTCGTAAAAATTTACGAAAAGCTTCTACGTTTGCATTTTAGTAACTCTTTTCTCATTAATATTTAAATGTTTTCTCTAGTTAGTCTTTGCATGAAATCTTAGACTACATTAACCTTATCAAAGTGTGCCATACTGCCTATTCATTGTTTGATTTGCTTGTAAAATTGTCATAATTCATATTTCATGCATTGCTTACTTATAGCATTCAGTTTTATTTACAAGCATGTTTATTTCATAAATGTTGCAAAAGTAACTAGATGAGTGTAAACGAAACGAAGTGTTTCGGATATTTTCTTCGCTACTTCGTTTGGTTACCCCCTCCAAATATATACCGTGACTAACAACTTTACCCGGACATAATAAATGGGCGAATATTTTTCGAATCCTTTGAACTCTAAAAAATCGCTATTTTAATATTTCCTTTATGTTATGAAGAAGAGGAGAATACCCGATTTGGAGAATACCCGATTCAATGAAGTCTAATATTTTATTACATTTTAGGGCATTTAATAATTTCAAATGAATTATCATCATGGAAATGTTCAATCTACAAATAAATTACACCGTAGAGGAATTTTAAGTTGAGCTGATTAAATTATATAGTTTTTATGAAAAGTACTTATTCCAACATATCATGTCGCGAAAACTAAAATCCTAAAGAAAAAACACATTACCCGTTTTATGACCACCCCAAACATTCAGTATACCATTCAAAATTCTCAGAGCAAGTAGTAAATACGGTGTTGGAGATCATAGCTAAATTATGCTATAATTTAGATTATCAATAGGCAAGCGTTACCGATAGTTTTCTTCGTAATGTATGGAAATAGTCAGAAAAAAATAAATTTTTTTTCATAAGATACATAAATTTCTTGAGTCTAACCTGTTACTTAAGTCGATCCACCGCAAGAGAAATTAGGGAAATAGATGCTAGAATTAATCGCTTTAAGAATTTACTCCTTCCGGACGACAGCAGATTAGAGAAAGAGACATGTGGTGCCTGCACCTTCTGCCTCATGCCGAAAAGCGGCTTGCAGGGTATATGAGTATATGTAGATGTAGAAAATCAATTCGTCTAAAACGACTTCCGTAACAGTGGTCGGAAAACATGCAGGAAAGTTTAGTTATGGTCGATATAACCCCTGACACGGGATGATTATTTCGTAGGAGATTTGCCTCGACTACGTAGGGTATTTCAGAAATTGTTTCGGTAGTGCAACCTAAAGTACATGAAAGCATTTCTATACTTCTAAAACTGTTGTAACTGCGAATTGATACAATTATCTTGTAATGTATTGCAGAATTAATTATAATATTTGCATGCATACAACAGCTGAGATCTAAAACAATTCTGCGTCGGTTTTGAGGAGACCTCTATCTTTAAAAGTGTGCTTTCCTGTAGCGTGTGTTCAGCCATGCATGGATGTAGTGCTTGCCCGCTGTAGAAGAAGATAGAAACGCCTCGTAGTCGTTGTTGGAACTCTAGTAATGAACGGATTACAATAATTTCATCTTGGAATTCATTCCCGATCGAACCCCCTTTGGCTGCATCTTCAGCATAACAACCACTCCAGGACATTCCTGTCTCCTCCTACACCCCCCGTCGGCGACCTCGAGGTCGCACTTCGGATCCCGCTCCCCATCATCTTCCACCCTTACCCTACCCAGCAGTGGCACACCCGGCGGCAGGAGCAGCGGACAGCACCAGAACCACTGCTCTTGCTACCACTCCAACTCCGGGAGACAGAGTCAGTCGCCGTCGGTGGAATTCCACGTGGGCACTCAGAGGCAGACGTCGAGGATGAGCGTTAGAAGGCATGACGCCACGGATTCCAGCAGTGCCGCGGCGAGCAGGGTTTCGTCGTTCAGGAGAGAGAGCAAGACGGCGCAGACCCTGTCGGTGGTTGTCGGAGGGTTCATCGCTTGCTGGCTGCCCTTCTTCGTCATATACCTCCTGACACCGTTTCTACCGCCGAAAGCCATCTCAGAGCTCCTGGTTTCCTTCCTCACTTGGTTGGGTGAGTTTTTCGTGATGCTTACTAGTAATTTGGGGTAGTAATTAGTTAAACCGTGCGCGGTTTCATGCGGAAATGATTAATCAGTTCAAGCGATATTTGGTGGAACTGATTCATGGCTAAATGAGAAAAAACCAAAATCTGACCAAGTCCACAAATTTATTTTTAAAATGCGACCGTTTATCCTGCATCTTAAAGACATATTTGGGGAAGACACCGAGTTTCCGGTACCTGCTGTTGAAATAAATCTTCAGGGAGATGAGTCTCTGCTTTACAAACTTAACAAGCTTCCGATGAAATCTCGCAAGTAGCGCCGCATCAACACTCCGAATAGAATGAATTATTTCAAGCGATATTTGGGGGAACTGTTATCCTGCGTCTTAAAGACACATGTTTGGCCTGATGATGAGGAAGCTTCCTCGAAACCGGTCGCATTTGTAAAATAAATTTGTGGACTTAGTCAGATTTTGTTTTTTTTTTCTCATTTAATTATGCGGAAACTTTTCCAATAAGTCATCACCAATGCTCCTTTATATTTAAGCTCCGAAATTTTCATTCCTGGAGATTATGACAGATATTTTACATACGAAATCCATTCAACTCACTCGAAGCTTTCAGTTGGGTATTCCTAATTTAAAGTAATTTAATTGAATGCCAGTAATCAAGTTCTCAATTCATATTTTTACGAAGAGGCACTTTATTAAATCGAAATTTTATCTAATAATGGAATTTAAAATTGGAGTATGAATAATATTTCAGCATTTGGCTATATAGCTACTTAACTCTCTTATACTTTTGGATTTTGGAATGACTAAAGTCTTGAAGTCGTAAGCAATAAGCATTCAGTGCAGAGGCTTATAAAATTGGCTTCAAGCTATAGCTTTCACCATGAGGGAAAGTGATTGTTGTTGTACTTGGTGCTTGGTATCTCAACTCTCTTTGAATACGGCTAATGTACTGTTTCTGATTTAAATTTCATGCTGACATTTTACACTTGTATCAGGAGAAAGTATGAGAGTCTAGAAAAAATATATTTCACAGTGTAGCACTGACTGTTTTACAATAGGTTGAGTACATTACTGTGTAAAGTATGAGGTGCAATGATGGTATAGGGCAGGGGTGCCCAACTTTTCTGCATATAAGATCTACTTTTTATCTTAAAGGTGTGTCGCGATCGACTTATTGTCATTGGCGTAGTCTAAGGGGGAAGAAGGGGTGTGAAATGCATACTATGTTTATTCACTGTGTTTCAGCATAAGGTGCTTTCCAGCGAGGTATGGGTAGATAAGTAAAATATATATTCAAAACTAATTTTTATTTTTAAATCACTTATTAAGTTTTCGAGATATAGGCTCCTGAAGAAAATAAATTTCCAGACCCAACTTTTGATAGCAGCATTCCGTATATGCGGTACCTAAAACATTCGATTTTCCGACACTTTTTCGAGATAGATTTTTACTAACTTAAAATGCAATTTAATTTTTTTATCAAATGTAATGTATAAGTTGTTGTACTATTTTTTCGTAAATATAAAAAAGTTGTTATAAAAATGCACAGTATGGCTGATAATTTGATTACAATATTTCACTTTCTCGTTTTTTTTGGGCCGAGTAAATTTATCATGAGAGAATAATATGACTTACTTTTTGCTAATTTATCAATAGCTCGCTAAGTACACCTCGTACTGAAATATAGATATACGGCTTATCTACCTACGTAAAAAAACATCAACAATAATTATTTAAAGGGCCAAAAAACTCACGTCAAGGGGAATTAAAAAAACATGGATAATTATTAACAATATTTATTAATTCAAAGTAGCCACAGATAAATACAGATTTAGAATTTACTTTGTTCCCTTAACATTAATGGGAAGACTGAGTTTGCATGTTTCTAACCAAGGGATCATAATCAGGTGTATATCCTGACAAAGATAATAATAATGAGTCTTCTGTATGGGAATCAGTCAGGACAGAACGTTGTTTAGTCTTCGTTAGCTTCAAGTATGAAAATGCCGATTCGCAAAGGTATGTAGATCCGAAACAATAATAGATATATTCGCTACATTTGGTGACACTGGGATATTTTTTTCGGTTGACATATTTCCTAAAATCTTCTTCAGATTTTCTGGCTTGTAAGTTTATGTCAGTTTGTAAAATTATAATTTAATTTTCTAATGCCGATCGACCAAAATTGGCCTCGCGATCGACCGGTCGATCGCGATCGACTTGTTGGCCACCCCTGGTATAGGGGATATTCAGTGACATGACTAGATTTAGTTCCGCCCGAGGCTGTTTGAGTGTTCCACTCATCACAATAAACTACAAGCATACGTTTGGAAAGACCATAGAAAATTGTTACTTTTAAAATTCTTATTTTCGTTTGTTTATATTTTTTATTTAACCCATAAAATTTAAGTATCTGTCAGGTTTTCAAGGAAAACTACATACACCACGGTCTATAACTTCATTTTTGGAACATTTTACAGTAGGAGAAACATGCTCATGCATTAATTACCAAATAGTAATTAATCAAAAACTTGACCTATTTAATATTTGAGCTCAAGAAACTCTTGTTAAAGCATCACTGATTCAGCCAATAGGAAAATACATACTCCAAAAGTAATTTACAGCTCATTTAGAGGCCAGGTGATTTTTTTAATTCAATTTAACTTTCCCCTCGAATTTTTCCCTTTAATTGCGTGCCCATTCTGTACATTTTTCCACCCACATTCTTAATTTTGCTTCAATATTATTCCTTCATTATTCCTAAAATTCATACTGAACACGCAACATGTTATTTTGAACCCAATCATTTCACCGCTAACCCTGTCACTCCTAGACGTGAATAAAGGCATTAATTAAAACCAGCTAAATCAGACTACATTTCTGAGCGCCGTGAAACATTCATAATGTATGTAATAATTTTCTAAAATGAGTGCGAGTTTCATTAGGGATATCCAATCCTCTTTAGTTGTTTTATCATACATTGATCAAACAGAATAAAGGATGATTAAACTCTTGATTGCGTTATTGAACACGGATTTCATCCGATTGGGAATACAGTAAAACCCATTTAACACGCTTCTCATGGGACCAAGCGGAAACAGAGTTATGAGTGGGAGAGCGTTATAACCGGGTTGTGTAATGCTGGTCGTCCTTTTGTCATATTTTTGAAAAATAGTCTGATTTTCTCATGAAGAGAACGCCTTCCATAGTCACTTCATTTTGGTCTTTGGTCACTTTCAAATGAAACGATTTTTATTGGATGGAAAATTAGATAAAGGAAAGAATATCGATATTTCAATAACAGTGGTGAGAAGTCATCACCGATCTCTAAAATACTACGCTCAATAACCCACAAAACACAATTTGTTCCTTTCTATTTAATTTGATGTTTCTGAGTTGGCGACGAAAGGAAACACCGCCAAGGAATGCTTATCTTTTTCGCGAGAGAATAAAATAAATGAGAGAAATAAAGGAGTGTATGAAGAACGGATAGGCATAAAACAATGGTTTGGTCTCAGAAATTTTCTTTCTCATGAACCAGTGCTTCATTAAAATGAAGGGAGATATTTTCTGGATTCTCTGATCATATTTGCGCTAGTCTCTTCCATGTAAGTATCAAAATACTCATGCAAAAGTGGCAGAAATAATCTGTTTCTGCGAAGTATAAATATACGATCATCAGTTTCCTTCGATAGAAGAACCTCTTCGTAATTTCATCCTTCCGAAAATTCTCTGGACCTTGAGGTACCAAGACACCGTCAGTTTGAAGGCAACTTTGATTCAACGCTTTTACAATTAAACTCAAAACCATGATGAAAGCATCACATTTCTTCCTCTACAATACTTATGGGTCAATCCATACCAAGCGGTCCAGAAAAAAAATAATTGGTTGCTCGACCATCTCAGAAAAAATTGATATTTTGTGTGTAGATACCGTTAAGTTTAGAGAGCTCAAAAATATTTTTTAAATATTTTTAATGCTTACTGTTTGGAGATGGCGGCCATTTTTGTACTTGACCGCACGCGGTTTTTCACGTTTGCGGTTATCTACAAATTCTACAATTATTCAGCAATTGGTTACCCTAGGACATTCAAATAATCTGCATTGATTTCAGTACACTCTGGCCTATGATATATATTATTTATTTATTAATATTTTTAAACGGTAATCTTGCCAACATTGATACTTTGTGAAAAGTAACTATAACATATAGTGTAACAGGCCAAAAATATTAAGGCTGAGAAATTGTTCCTTCTTTGAAAAGTATATCGTCAAAAGGTGAATTTTGCTCATTTTTGATCAATAACTTTAAGGTGTTAAAAAATGTTTAAGAAATACATATAGTTTGGGAACTATGAATTTATTTCATAGGTCAGGGTGTACTGAAATCAATGCAGATTATTTGAAAGTCCCAGGGTAACCCATTGCTGAATAATTGAAGAATTTGTAGATATCTGCAAACGCGAAAAACCGCGTGCGGCCAAGTACGAAAATGGCCGCCATCTCCAAACAGTAAACATTAAAAATATTTAAAAAATACTTTTGAGCTCTCTAAACTTATTAGTAGAGTATCTACACACCAAATATCAATTTTTTCTGAGATGCTCGAGCAACTAGTGTTGGACCACTTGGTATGGATTGACCCTTATGTCTAAGGAATACTTATGTGAGGAAAAAGTTTTAGGAATTTCTTATAAAAACTTCGCTTGATTTTTCGCCTATCCGTTTAATATGATAGCAGTGTATATTTTCATAGAGCCGAATGCTACGAAGGCATATTTTTCGGAATTCTATCGGTTATAATCATGCCGATTGGAGGGCTTGAGCTTTCAATTATCCCATATATTACAACTTTTATATAATTGCATTTCCTTATTATCACCGCTAAATAAGACAAATCCGTGACAGGGTAGGAATTAATAGGTATATCCATCATTTTCCTTCTTAAGATAAATGAATGTCTCTGCGCAATAAACCTATTTTTCGCAGGAATAATAAGTGTCATTAGGTTGAATTGCTTTCATCTATTAAATATTGAGTCACCCTTGCGCCTATATTACATTATAGATACATCAGACTACACTATAAAGCATATAGTTTTTTGAGAAAAATTTCCTCAATAGGTTAATGATTACCGAATACAACTCTAATGGAATGCTCCAAAACAACAGAGGAATGAGACTAGGCGAAAAGTGTCTTCGAGATATCTGGAGGTGACGAAAATCCCCCACCCCTAAGAAGCTGTATGCATAAACAAACAGCGTTTTTCATATGGCAAGTCGTCTTTGTCGTCATAAAATCAGTCTGATTGTCTGTCAAAGTCTTGATTGTTGATAGTCTTATCTTAGCTTAGAAAGTTGATAGTCTTCGTCAAAGAAACGCAGATATTAGGAGGTGAATGATTTTTCTGTTGAAAATATGCTTTCATCAGCTGCGTCATGGCTGAAGGGGGAAACGAATTCGAAATCAATGGAAATTTCTCATGAGAAAAATAAGCGAATGAAGGACATATAAATCCTTTCATTTTACCTCACCTTCTTCCTCTCTTTCGTTCTCCAAACAGGTTGGATCAACTCAGCCATCAATCCCTTCATCTACGCATTTTACAGTCCCGACTTTCGACTCGCCTTTTGGCGCCTCACTTTTAAAAAATGCATGAAAAGACCGGGGTCGAGAGCACATCCCGATGTCATCGGGATGACTTACGCCAGTGGGAGTGTTGGCTGTGGTGGAGGAAGTGTCCGGAGACCCAGGAACGCCGCTACTGCCGAGCACAACCTCGGTCCGCCGCGGACTCCAAGGAGGGTTTGAGACGAACTAGAGTAGATCTCCAAGTACTATCACGGCTTAAACGTTGGTGATTTGTTGTGTGTTGAGTACTCTGCGAAACATGACGGAGGAATTCAAATAATTCCACCACAGACGATAAAATGTACTCGCACCGCTTGGTGGATGGTCAACCGAGTGAGAAGGGTGTCTTACCAAAGAAGTATGAGAAACTTTTTCTTCGAAACATCTGGATTGTGTGGGAATGAAAGAGGTGCGGGATCATCTCGAGTTAAATTCAAGCGCAAGAAGGATAGAAACAGAAGGTCAGTGACTGAGGGCACTGGAATTTTTTTAAGACTTCCTGAAAGTCATAAAAAAATTCCAATGCCCAAACAAATGGTTGCTGTGTTGAAAAAACTAAAAATGAGTTTGCGACTTCAGAGACAATCCATGCATTCAATGTTTTCGAAGAGTTATCTTCATGCAATGTTCTTCTGAACCATTTGAAACGTATTATTCTTCAAAAGAAATGCTAGTGTGTACATATATGTATGTATGTTTATAATGCACTGTGGCTTTTGTGAGAAGCATGAAAAGATCTCAACTTTTAGTCATCGTATTTATAAACATGGTTCTTCTCTCAGAGCTCTAATTAATGGATGTCGTTGATTTGTGTTAGCCTCTCTAGTCACATGGATTAATGGGATTGAAATCAAAAGGTTCTCTTGATTTAGAACATATGATTGAAAAATAAATTTATGGCTTGTGCCCTGAGAATAAATTATTTTCATATGAAATGGTTGAAAGAAGTGATGATAACTATTTGAAATTAATGTGATTGATTTTATGTGCACGAATTTGCACTTAAATTACTCTTTGTAATTACTTTAGAGTTAAAGGATAGTAACAATGTAACTGTGTTGCAAAGAGACAGAATTTGAGGACAATCCTCTCTTAGAGGGAAATGTGAGAGCTTTTTCGAATAGTTGAGTAAATTGTAGAATGTATGCCCTAAAAACAACCAAATAGACTAATACTGGTACTCTCTTATGTTTTTATACCTCCAGACTTGATGAATCAATGAACTTGAATTCCAATGAAATTCATTACATTCCCAACTCAGCATTTACCTAAGGTGTGGAAGGATAAACTAAAAAATATAGGCCAAAACTTAAATTGGAATAATTTTATGCACTTACCACAATTTCATATTTGGAAATATTTGGAAAGTGCATAAGTGGATGACTTTGTTTTTCATTTCAAGTTTTAGGCTCAAATTTTAAAATGCCTACTTAAAAGTAGATGCATGTTGAATGTACGCTATGAAGTTCAATTGAGTGTTGTTCAAGTATCCCTCAGCTATCTCTATCAAATGCTTTTGGGGAGATTTCATGGGCATAGCCAGGAAAATGATTTAAAATAGAATCAATTAGAAGACTAACTGTGCTGTAAATCTTTTCCTGGAAGATAAACATAAACTTATCATCAGCATTTTCCAATGTTTTCAAAACTATTGTAACTCTGGAGCTTCATAGTCTTTGACAAGAGAGAATAAACTTGTTTGCTAATCCAAAAAGCTTTTTTGTCACAACAATGCCCATGAGAAAAAGTCAGTACGGGGATTAAGTACAAAGAATTCAACATCTGATTCATTCTAATCTTTATGTATGTTCTATGTCAGTCAAAAATTGTGCACATACAATAAATACAAAAGACATGTGATGATTTTTTATTATGATTTATGAAATCCAATATTATCCAAGTACCTCTCCCAAAATCTATCAATTTGAAAATATGACAAGTTTTTGTATACTCTGAATGTATAGGACCTTCCATATCTAAATATTTGGGCATTTTAACGGAACCAAATGCAATTTAATGGAACTAAATGCAATTAAAAACCTAAAATAATAAATGAGTTCATCACTCAACAAATATTAACAACCTCTTTCTTGTTTATGTATCTTGATAGGATTCTGCTTATCTATGCTGATACAAAGATTTTACTGTGAGTTGACAGACATCTCGATTGAGAAAAAACATTGTGTTATACATAAGTCCATCATGAATGAAATAGGGAAACACACAGATCAATTGATTAAATAGTGATGGTGACTTTTAATTAGAAAACTATATTTATAAAATGATAAGTACATATATCCACAGAATCAGCCCCAAAAATTACAAAGAGTAAGTATTAAAGTAAATTAATCTTACCCAAATGTGAGATTCATTTCTAACTTGCTGATCATATCCCTGAATCTTGTGAAAAATTATCCTGTCTACAGCTTGAATCTTGGGAGAAACTATATATTTTAATGTCAAGTTCTTGAAGTTAAAAATCTTCAGACTCTTTGAGTAGTAACTATTGCCCTTATCTGAAAACAACATTCAATTTAAGGGGCAACAAGAGGTATGTTATAAGTAGTTGATTCCTTCATTTACAATGTAAATTTGTATTATTCTGATAATAATCCCTAGGTTTCTTTATATTTTCACTTTCTGATAGTTGTAAAGAAAAGAACCATACGTAGGTAAATAATTTTTTGAACAAGTAGTTGCACTTTGCACTCTAAACTTTGTCAATGTTCCCTAAGTTCTTGTGAAATTTATAATACAAGAGGAAATTCCATCCAATCAGTTTTTGTGAAGGAAAATGTTAGTAGTAGCCAGTGTACTCTTGTAATTGCTTATTTAACTTACTTGTTGTCTATATTCCCTGTGTTTCATGAAAGCATCTTTTAACATCATAGAACAGGTGGATGCAGCTTTATATTATAAATTCTTTGAAATATAGGGATTTATTTTATCACATAGTTTATTTTAATGTAGTTATGACATTATAATTTTTCTATTCAGATGTAAAAAGTAGCCTCATATAACTCTTATTATATTTTATAGTATATCTCTTATTTCTAAACAAATATTTTTCAGGAAAACAGATATTTTGCAAAGACCATTCTTCAATTATATTGCTTTTCGAGGGAAAAGAAATTACTTAAAGATTTACAGAATGGTATTTCTCTCTATGTGTAAGATGTATTGCTTTCAGGGAGATTATTTTTCATGAAGGAGAATAATATCCAACAGGTACAGGATACATTTCTCGGAAGGTGGATCCAAGCACCAGAACAATTTTGCTATGGGACTCGGGGAATAAAGAGAAAAGAAAAGAAGTTTTAATTACACACAACTTGATTGCTAATGTATGCTTAATTTTAGTTACTGCTTTTTTCTTCTCTGGTCTTTGCCTTTTTTCGCCAGATAAAAAAAAAACATGTCCAAGGAGGTTTGTTCCTTCTTCTCTTTCAGAATGTTGCAGGAATGAGTTAGGCAAGTGTCATTAAATCGCTCTGATGCACGACCAGTTGCAACTTTTTCATCGTGTTTCTTTTCCACGAACTGTGAAACTCTCTCCCACATACCCAAGATCTCCTTCATCTTACTTGTAGAGATAACCTCCTCCACCTATGGCTCCCCCTTGACACCAATTTCTTACAGAACCTCCATATGCTGCTGCGACTGTAACTCTTGTAACTCCTCGGTCCTCAGTTCCTGAGAGTGCTCCTCAATGAGCTCGTTCACGTCTCTCTCATCCACCACCAGGCATTTTCCCAGAGACACAATTTCCTCTTCCACTGGCTCTTCGGATTCGAATCCTTCGAATGTACTATACTTTCGGCTACAGCTTCTTCCATGCAGAGGTCAAGGTCCTCGTTGTAACACCCAGCCAGGACTGATCAATAATTCTGAGGCATATCACGATGTTGAAGTGGTCCTTCCAATACTCCCAAAGGGTGAGGTTTGTGTTCTCTGTCACCTCAAAGCAGCGCCAAAACAGATGCTTAGTGTACAGCTTTTTATAATTAGAAATCACCTGCTGATCCATGAGATGCAGTATAGGAGTGGTGTTGTGGTAGGTAGAGAACTTTTATAAAGTTGAACTCTTCGAGGATCTCATCTTCGAGGTTCAGTGGGTGAGCAGGAGCATTGTCGAGGACGAGAAGGGCAGGTTTGTTTTCCTGTAGATATTTCTTAACAGAAGGGCCAAAAACCAGGTTTACCCACTGCAAAAAGAACTGCCTAGTGACCTATGCCCTCGAAATTGCCCTAGATATAACATGCAGTTTTTCTTTTGAAATCTTATGTGACTTAAAGACTGGGGTTTTCCAAATGGTATACGAGCAGAGACTCAATCTTGCAGTCGCCACTCACATTGGCACACAGTACGAGAGTTAGTCTATCCTTCATGGGTTTGTGGTCTGGAATAATCTTCTCTTCTGCTATTATTAAAGTCCTATTCGGCATCTTCTTCCAGAGAAGCTCCATCTCGTCACAGTTGAAGACTTGCTGGGGGATGTATCCTTTGGCTTCTATCGGTTCTATCGGAAAAAGTTTTGAGATAATCCTCAGCTGCCTTCAGATCCAATCTTGCTGCCTCACCATGCCTGACAACGGAGTAAATGCCAGTTCTTTTCCTAAAGTTGTCAAATCAGCCTCGACTGGCTTTAAACGAGTCTTACGATGCCTTGTCCGTGGAAGTGTGCGGGATCTGCTTCAGCAAATCACCGTTAATTGCTTGTGCTTTCTTGCATATGATGCCCTGTGTTAAAGTATCGCCTTTAACCTGCTTCTCCGTCACTCAAACCATCAGCAGTTTCTCCATCTTTTCACGGAGAGAGCTCCGGAACTTACAAATTATTGTAACGCCCTTATCTGGCGTTAAACCCTTTATTGACTCCTGTTTAAGCACTACGCCCATACTGCCTCACCAAGTCAGCTACTCGCACACCTTGCTCATTTTTTCTATGATTTCACGCTTAAATTCAATAGACATCATCATCTTCTGAGCACTGACCTTTCCACTCACTTTCTTCGGACTCAAGGTTATAAAAAGAAATGTGCTAAAGTATTTAAATGCACAAAAAGCACAAAGCCCTAGAAAAACTTATCAAAGATGCTTCGACAGCGAGGTAAACAAGTACACTGGGGGGATGCGTGGGATAATGCAAGACGTACGAGGCCCAGCAAACTGGTGGGTCATGTGCAGCCGGCCGTGCCTCATATCTCAAATGTTCCTCGTATTTCAAAGCAAAACTTCACTCACTCGACGGCTCGTATCTCAAATATCTCATATGTTAGGGCACTCATATCTCGAGGTACCACTGTACATGGTTTTTATAAATTATACATTGTTGGCTCCTTATTGGTTTTTGAATTATACATGGAGCAAGTTTTAAGGTTCGCCTGTCAAAAGGTTCTATTGGATTTACGTTGTTTTCTGTGGTCGTCCTGGTCCATTTGGGTGGGTGCTGGTGACGTTGTCTTGGGTGTGCTGCGAGCAGAGGGTGGGTGGTTGGCGTGCATAAGATGATAGTTACATGGTTTGGTTTTTAATTTTGGCACCTTATATAGTATGGTTCAGCTATACATTATTCAAAGAGTTAAGGTTCGCCTGTCAAAGTTTTATTTGCTATCATCTTATGTTTCCATTATCTTCATTCCTGGTCAGGCTGGGTGGGTGCTGGCATTGTTGAATTATCAGGAGCTGAAATTGGAGAGAGAGAAGTATTGATTATTTGCATTGCCTGTGTGCCTTCTTTCTCCTTGGAGGCCATCGAGGAAGGTTGGGGATGGGGAGGAGGGTGGGAGAGATGTGTATGGGGGAGTGGATGGGGGGGTGTGGTATGTTTTGGGTGTAGAAGGTGGAATGGGATGCTAGGGCGACCCTTGAGGGGGTTGGGTGTTTGAGGGTGGGGAGTCCGGTGAAGAGTGGTGATAGGAGGTTGTTGAGGAGGTATGGGAGGTTGGTGCAGATGTTTTCGAAGGGTTTTTGCCCGTAGTCTTGCCATTTGGTGTAGTATGGGTTTGACGCCGGCCAGCTGGTATATTTCCTCGGTAGTGTAATGTTGGTCAACGTCTGTGATGGCATTGAGGATGTATCTTTTGGATGCTGCAATCTTCTTGAGGAGTCCCTCTCCTCTTGGGGTGATTGCTGAGCAGGCGTACTCAAGGATTGGGTGGATGAAGGCCTTGTAAAGGGTGAGAGCCCCTTTGGTGCTCATACCCGCTCCTCTGCATCTTACTGCTCGGATGAGGTTTGATCTACTCGTCATTCTGTTGCAAACACTGGTGAAATTTTTGGAGAAGGTGAGGTGGTGATTGAGGATGACTCTGAGGTAGTTGTAGTGCTTTGTGGCTGGTACTTGTGTTCCCCATATTTGAAGGGGCAGGAGGATGTTTCTGGTGCCCTTCTGCTTGTCTTGGGCATCTGTAAAAATGAGAAAAGAGGATTTGTTAGGGTTGGGACACAGCCTCCAGCGCTGCATCCATCCGGTGAGGGATTGGGTGAATTGCTGGAGGTTTTTAGTGGCCTTGGGGATGGTGTATCCGGTTGACCAGGCTGCAGTGTCGTCTGCATATTGGCCAAGCATGGTGTGTTGGTCCATGGCTTGGGGGATGTCATGGCAGTAAACGGTGAATAGGAGGAGGGAGAGGACTGCTCCTTGTGGTACGCCGGCTGTTGGAGAGAATGGCTGGGAGAGTGTGTTGGTTCTGGTGCAGATCCTGCAGGTTCTGTTAGTAAGCCAGGATTTTAAGAAGACTAGGGTGTGGTTTGAGATACCACTGGGAGATGCACTGCGCAGGATTTTACTGCCTGTTTCAAAGACTCGAAAATATATTTTAATTTCGGCAAAGTAATTGGCCATTTTGGAATTAATGTCATTCCTCTCAACCCAACGAAATGCGCCATATTACCCATAATGCATTGTGCAGGATCTGACTGCCTATTTTGATAGATTTAAAAGGAATATTGATATTTCTGCTATTTAAAGAAAATATTTTTTAATGCCAAGAAGTTTGGTAATCTATTTGGAGGCTATAAAAATGTCATTTATCATTTCTACTATTAGATATGCTTCAAATCTTCACTCTCTCTTATTTTTTTAAAGTTACAGACACAGCAGACTTTTTCTCTTCCATTTTCTCTGATGAATAGGTTATATTAGTTAATCTATAAACTATCTCTCAATAACAGTCATTTAAGAAGAGGATACCAATCAGTTATGCAAGTTTTAAAGGCATGTTTAGATGAACTTTACTGAATGAGAAATTATTTCTTGAAAACTATCATAGGAAAAGATACATCGTTTTTCTAAGTTTTCTATCATAGAGACTTTCAGCAATTAATTTAAAATTTTGTACAGTACATTATGCATAAAAAATAACAAACACACTGATATTTTCTTTTTCATCCTTTATTTTAAGGAATAAATACAGAGCAACAGAATCACATAACAAATATATTAAAAATTTGCAATATATTCATTTTCTTCTTGTGCTGGACCTCTTCACCTTGGTGATAACTTCTTTGTCTTTTGAATGAAAACAAATAAATGTTGGGCAGGTCTATTGAGAACTTCAGATCAGCCTGAAAACAGATTAAAATAAATATTTCATTAAACTACAAAGTAAATGAATTGTACAAAAAAGATTGGTTAATTTAACAAGCCTCAATGGTTAGATTTGATGCAAATATTTTGTTGATTATACATGATTTCATCAATAATTGATTCCCTTAATAAGTTAAATTATAAAAGAAATTCCTAGGAGAAAAACTAGGATTGTTTCCAGGAAGTCCATGCACTTTCAGTAATGATAAATAAAATATATTTGAATGACACTGAGACTGACAATTCACTCATATTAAATCCAAGTATTTGAAAACTTGCACAGAAAAAGACTGCTCGATGGATTTACATTGAAACCTTCTCTAAAAGTTATCAGAAAGGGAAAATTTAATTAACTTTAAATTTATGTACGGTAACTAGAGAAAAGGTGTTATCCTGCTGAACTATATTTCAGCTATTTATAGGTAAATTGTCATAAAGAATGGAAATGTATTTTCTGGAAGGTTAACAGAATTCGTGAATACATTTTATATACACAGTTCACCATTTCCTTAATAATCCTTGTTATAATTCCAATTGACTTATGACTCCAATTGCAACACTTTCCCAAAACTTTGAAATAAATTACGTTCTCAACAACTTTAAAATAGCACTGATATAATAAAAACAAATAATCAACTTATGTACACATAATCTGCCCAAGAAACAGAAGCTTTTACAAAGCAGAATTAACCAATTATGAATTAATACATTACTTACTATTAATTACCCAGCACCAGTACAGTTGGGAAAATTTCTTCAAAAGTTTCTCCATGATCCTCTACAACTTCCAAAGAATGATGCAAGAGACTGCCAACAGTAGAACATCTTCGAGGTTCCTTCATAACAAGCGATACGCATCTGAAAAGGAAATTCTTCATAATTAAATCTGTAAGATTGATCAACTCAATAAAGAAATGACTTTATCAAACATCTACAAATACGTATTTAGTTTTATAGGTTCAAAAAGCATTTCTCCCAAGTACAGATTTGCAAAAAGGTTTCTTTGATACATGCCATTAGAAAAGAATTGAGAGAAATAAAGTACTCATGACTTACTTATAGCCAAGATCTGCAATTTAACCATCAAACTGCAGGGAACTCACAAAAACGTTTTCCTAAGAGAACTGTGGGAAAACATTTTTAAACGTTTGACCTGCTCTTCCTTCCCCATGCTTGGCCTTCCCCAATTTCATGGCCCTGCCTGTGAATGAGATGCACGCTCGCAAAATCTTTTTCATTGTCCTAAATATGGAAAACCCTTCCTATGGGATTTCAGGCCTCTGGGTAATTCCAAGATTTACAGAAATGTGCATACATACTTTTGTATTTCCTCACTTCTCTGTAACTTCCGGCTGCGTTTGGGTGTGTTAATGAAGGTTATATTTTTTGCGACTTTCTATCAATTATATAGATAATATTTATATAAACATAGCTTATATAGATTCATATATAATGGATAGAGGAAGCTTCAAGCCTCAGTCTAAGAGGAAGAAGATTTCTGCAGAAGAGGATGGGTCTGTTGCTAGATCTGCTCTGTTTCTAACAGACATTAATTTTTTATTGCTTAAATTCAGCTCCATCTTCTTGCTTTTACTGGTTGATCTGGATTCTTCATCTGCTGTCTGAAAAAGAGAGGAGAGGTCTGTTAATATGTGACATCCATCTTCCACAGTGTTTCCTTTTGCCTAAAGAGAAACTAAATTGTAAATCACAGCAGTCTTCAAGATATCCTGGAACTGCTTTGCATTGGGGTGATGGTTACAGCCACAATTCTGCCTAACTATATTAAAGGGATTTTCATTGGGGTCTAGATTAAAGTTTCTAGTACTAATATGAAAAAAATCCTTCCTTCATGGGCGAAACATGTGGTCCACCCTCGGTTACAGCACATTTGAGAGGCCTCCGCTTGCGGTTATTACGGTTATTCTCGTGGCTGTTAGGGACTCCGTGACGAGAAATCCCCTGCCTTTTTTTGCCAACCTGACTTGGTGACGGTCCTGATAGGACAACTTCACTATAATGGGTCTGGGTTTTTCGCTGGGCTTGGATCTGTGGCTCCCCACACGATGTGCCCGGTCGATGCAACGTGCATCTATTGGGACCTTCAGTTTGTCCCTGAAAAGCGAAACTGCAGAAATTATGCAGTTTTCAGGAGTTCTCTCCTGGACTCCATGCACTAACAGGCAGTTTCATCTGGAATATTGTTCCAAGGAGTCCATCCGCTCTTCTAGTGCATCGCTCTGCTTAGTGAAGCAACTTACTTCCTCAAGAATTTTCTCCTCGAAGGCAGCAAGTCTTACCTCGATCGTTGCTATGATCGGGGACATCGGTGTATCTTTCTTAGCCTGAGACAGTTCTTCTCTGAAGGAAGAGAACTGTAAGTGAAGCTTCTCTTGTTTCGAGTGAAGGGTTTTGTGGAGATCCACATTCTCAATGTCGAGGTCCTTCTTCCGGGCAACAGGAGGGGCCATCAATGAGAGAGTGTGGTGAAAGTTAAGTGTATGGCTGGTAATTAGGAGCGACCGTTAGGCACGTCAGACTCCTACAGGCATTATTTAAAATAACAGAAGATTCTTCTAAATTTACGTGAATTTTTTCGCACATTTGGAGCTATAAGCATTGACAGTTTCTTCTCCTTGGGACAATCATGCAATGCTTTCATGGCAGCAGTGATACCTACACCTGATGAAGAAAGGAAAGACTCTTAGGGGCAATTGGAAGTTTCTTCCTGTTCAAATAAAAATGATAAGTATATGTTGTCCAGTAGAAGTGGGTCTGTTGCGAGATCTGCTCTGCAGTGCTCACAGTCGGTGCCTTTCAGAAAATTGGCAAGCATTTGGTAACCTACAAAGGCATCAGATATTAATTTTTTATTGCTTAAATTCAGCTCCTTCATCTTCTTGCTTTTACTGGTTGATCTGGATTCTTCATGTGAAGAATCCATCCAATCCAATCCAATTCTGTGAAAAGAGAGAAGAGGTCTGTTAATATGTGGCATCCATCTTCCACAGTGTTTCCTTTTGCCTGATTAGAAACTAAATTGTTAATCACAGCAGTCTTCAAGGCATCCTGGAACTGCTTTGCATTGGGGTGATGGTTACAGCCACAATTCTGCTTAACTGAATTAAAGACATTTTCAATGGGGTCTTGATTAAAGTTTCTAGTACTAATATTAAAAAAATCCTTCCTTCTTACGCGATCTCACAAAGATATCATTGCTCTCATGGAAGCTAACCTTCCTTCTTGAGAGGGTGGACAGATCACCTCCTTCTTTCCAAGAAACTCCCAAGAATCAATTAGGACCAGCATTTTCTTCCAGAATGCTACATGTGGTCCACCCTCGGTTACAGCATATTTAAGAGGCATCAGCTCGTGTTCACCCATTGATTCATTCAGGCTGTCAAATGCAGAGTCAACATCCATAAGAAACTGGGCTGTTGCTAGTCCATTGATGCCCAAAACATCTGCAATAAAAGACAATGAGAGACATTGAAATAAAGCATAGAACAATTTGTATACAAAGAAAAATTATCCAAGTTTCACTTACTGTTTCCTACGAGTGCATGTATTCCTGCTGCAACTCGTCTACTAAAGACTTAAGCAGCTAAATAGACTTGCATTTTTGACGTGGAGTGAGGGACAAGTGGGCCTCCGTGAGATTGAAAATGCTGAAGACCACAAAGATGAAAATATTACACCAGTTTAACAATATATTACAGAGAGAGAACTTTCACAAGATTCATATCCAAAATTATTACATGAAGTTAACCAAAGCTGCTAAATTCAAAACTAACCTCAAAGGAAGAAAGCCCACGGAATGATCCTGCCTATCAAGCACTCTAATATGCTCCCACTCTGCAGTTAGGGAAGTCGGTTGCTCTCCAATATTAACAGACAGTCTGACTTTATACTTCAAGAAGAGGTTCCTGAAACATTTTAAAAGATGGGGAGGATCAAATATAGTAAAGATTGTTTCACTTTCAAATAAGTAGTAAGAATGGAGGAAACTTGAACCAAGAATCTGCAAAGCTTTTACATTACTTTGGGCTATATCACATACAGTAGCTACAACTATAAGACCTGTTTCTTTTATAGATAGCAATACTTCCTCACTACTACTCTGCTCTTATCTCTGCTGGAGTGCTTCCATGGCTATAATGGTAAGCCACAGGTTGTTTCCAATTTCCCTGGATTCCACAAACCATAAAAACAAGAGCCTCTTTGACAACTGCAACTGCTCATCTAATTTCGTGTGCAAGAACGCTTCAAGAAGGGAAAGAAAGAGAAAAGAGACGTTTTTGGTGTAGGGAATGTAAAACAGTGCTTTGCGTTGAAAATTATTTTAAAGATTTTCATCGTCTGAAGGATTTCTAAATCTAAAATAAATCTTTTTAATTAAAGAATTATTTTGTATTTTTAATTTAAACTTAACAAACCTCATTTTATTTCAGAGAACTATTACTTTCATTTTTCATTGGGGGAATCAAAAAAATGAACCAAATTGTTAAATATCAATTTATCTACTAACTGTTTGGTATCAAATTAATCAGCAACAAAAAAATAGGACAGCTATTTTAATCAAAGATCGTTAATAAACAATTAAATCATTGGCAATTGCTTCTACATTACAGGATCAACCAAAAGTCTTGAACAATAACCGCTGACCGCACGCATCGGAAAAAGGTCTACCCGAATTATGGGGGTTTTCTACCTACTGCAACTAGTCTGATGCACCAGGGGAGGGGACGGTTTCTCTAACTTTCCTCCCACACACGGTTGTCGCAAAAAAATATACTCCCGAATCTTAAATTAAGTATGAAATCAGATTATTTGCTGATGACTACATATTATATATGCACATATATCGGAAGCCCATGACTGCAAACTTCTGCAAAATGATTTAAACTAAATAGCCGAGTGGACTAAAGTAACCGGAATGGAAATACATGTCAGTAAGTGTAAAGACATCAAGGAGAAAGTTTTGTTTGATCATCTGTAAAATGTGTGGTTGATGATTTTTTTCCGAAATATTCCACCAACTATTAACAGCGTTTTTGTACATTTTCTTTGTATTTACATGAAGCACTTAGGATATTGAAACGCTTTACTTTATTTTTCTATTGTCAGCGTTTATTTTTACGTTTACATTTTAGCAGAAGACTCTTTATAGGTTACTAAAAAATTAGGATTTAAATATGAAAGAAGAGATGACATACTAGAATAGGAAGAGACCTCCTAATAGAGGAAGATTAAATTATCATGTGGCGTCATTGGTATTTAATGACAATAAAAAAATTTAGACTGCAAGGTAAAACAATAATATACACTGATGAGTCACGGATTAGCGTTGCCCACAGTGTAAGCAGAACATGGAAAGATACAAATGCAGAAACAGCTTTATAAGCATTTTGTGAGGGTATGAGCGTCAGACTATGGGGACCTGCAAGTGGTGGTTCTCGATTCAAAATGGTGCATGCAGGAAATTAAAGCAGTTTTGTGGAAGGAGCTGAATTAACTCACCTGTGCCAAAAAATACTGCAGATGCACAGGAGGAAATGGCCAGGAACAAATATGAGTAGTTTACCGAAAATCTGCTACCTAATAAACCCAATGGAACTCTTATTGTAATGGACAATGCACCACCACACAGGTAAATGAATTTGAAGATTGGAAGGCTACCAATGAGGAGCAGGGTTATACCATGGAAGGAGGAGGTGAGGGAGCACAGCTTCGCTTCCTGATTGGGTGCTCAAAATACGTGCTCGGGTAGTGGATGTCGGAAGTTTTTCTAAAAGAAGTAGCCATTGCATGCCAAGTGTCCCAGGAGTTGAGGTCTTTGAGTTATCATCGGTTTTCAAGAGGTAACTTCCAATTGATTATTGGTGCTCTCAAAACTTAACTTTCTTAAGTGTTTAAATTAGTAAAGCAGTATTGTTGTTCCGTCACTAAGGAGCAAAGCGTTTTTTGTGTTGGAGGAAATTCTTCATTTAGAACAAAGTCGGGCCATCATGGAGACACCATGAACTGGAACGAAGAGGAAGCGTGGGGTATGTTATGCTGCCCTTTGGTGCAACAATGTTTTTGGCTGCAGAACAGATGAACCCATTTCATTGTTTTATTTCCCGAAGGATCCTGTGAGGTGAGTAATATCATTATTCTAAGCATAGATGAAAATGAGTAATTGATGTATGTACTTAAATGAGATGTATTTTTCTCAGAGCCGCTCAGTGATTGAAGTTCACACCTCAAGGAGAGTAATACAATATAGATCCACGATCGTAAGACTGCACTCCAATCTATTCAGAGTGAGGCAGAATAAAAGACCCACCATCACACGACAGAATTACCGGTGGGGAGGACTTAGCAGACCTCCTGGACCTTTTGGTGTGGTCAGGCAGTGGCGACACGCCAGACCCAGTGGAAATACCAGCGGAGAGCCCGACCACAGACGTGCATAGATTGCACGCACATTGAGATACTATTACCAGGTATAAGACCTCTTGTGAATTTTTGGATTAATTAATTTAAATATATTTTGATCATTATTCTCCAATATTTGATTCAATAGAATGAGAAGGTATAATAAAAATTACTCAGGCTCCGTAGAACTGATTATTAAAATATTATTTCCAGGAGGTACTGAGCCTGAATCTTTTAGAAACAGGAAAAGACATTTCTCTTTAATCACCCAAGTTATATGTGCTGCAAACATGCAAATAAAAGATACTGTAACCAGATGGCCAGGATCAACTCATGACCAAACTATTTTTAATAATTCAAATATTAAGCCACAATTAAACCAGAATAAATTCAGAGATGGAATTATTTTGGGAGACTCTGGATATAGAAAAGAAAGGTATCTTAGGACTCCAATTAGAAATCCTGTTGAACCAGAGGAGCATCTGTAGTGCCCGGCCCGGGATGCGAGAGACAGCATTGTTTTTTTTATTATTTTTTTTATATAAATTAATTAATTTTCATCCATCAGAATTTCTTTCGATGCATCCCCACCCCCTTCCCCCAGAATAGAGAGAGAGAGAGAGATGCAGAAATGAAACAACAGGAAGGATGATTCACTTGAACTTTGCGCCTAACCCTTATTACAAGTCTAGATGACAGACGGCCAATGGATGAGTCGATGGCGTCAAGATGGCATCTAGTTCTGTTTCGTTGCCATGCGGCTCCTGTAATTTCTCAGTTAAATTTGGAGATCCACTCATATCCTGTGGTATTTGTATGCTACAATATCACATTAAGTGCTCAAAGTTGAATAACTCTCAACTTACGGCTCTTGAGGACTCAGATTCCATATTTTAGAAGTGTTTCAGTTGCCGTACGGACAGGTCTCCCATGTCCAAAATGGCGGATGACATCAGTTTGTTGAAGACCGAGTTTTCCAATCTGAAGGAAGCGTTTACTAGCCTTACTTCGGCGCCTAAGGTTATTACCTACCGCGATGTTGCTGCTAAGGACTCAAAGTCTACATCGCGATCCAGATCCAAGACCGTTGATGAACAACCATTAGCTTCTCATTCAACTCAGTCATCCGTCTCAGGGATCAATCCTGGAAATTCTATTCCTCATCCGGAACTTATATGTGGTAGTGAAAATGAAAGCAGTGATAGTTTTCACACAGTATTATCTAAGAAACGACGAAGAGCGAAAGTGATTTTTGGAGATAATTCCGAATCCTCGGAAAGTTTTGGATTCGCCGGTGTCCCTCCTCACACCTCAATTTACGTTGGTCGTGTTGCAAGTGAAACTTCGGCTAGAGAGTTAGTAAATTTTCTGTCCAAGAAATTTGGTAGAGACGATTTCTATTGTGGAGATCTCGTCTCTAATAAATTTAGCAAAACGTTTAAAGTGAACATACCCTTATCTCTTCGTGATGATATCTTAAATCATGCTACTTGGCCCTGCAATATTATCGTGGGAAAATTCTTCCCTCCGAAGAAAATTTCTCTGTATTCCTCTCGTGCCACTGATGATAAGTTAGCTAGTTCCATACCCTCAGCTTCTTCTCGTAATGCTCCTGAAACCTTATCTAAGACATCAGAAAGCAGTAACAATGATTTTCCCTCTTTATCACTACCGATAAACCCTATTAATCGTCCTGTTGTTGTCAACACTGATTCCAATCCCCGCATTTCAACTAGGTCCAGCAGCGGCATAAACAAACCGAAGCGATTATGACTAACAGATGATACTCTTTTGTGTTCCTCCTCAATGTGCAATGTTTACGCAATAAACTGCTCGATATGGAGGTGTTATTAAGTGAAACAAATCCTGTTATCATTTGTTTGTGTGAACATTGGCTTAGTAAAGCTGAAGTAAACTATTTAAACTTGTGCGATTACTTCTTAGGTGATATATTCTGCAGGACTCTTTACAAAAATGGTGGCGTAGCAATTTTTTTGAGAAACAATTTAGTTTCCTCGCCTATACCATGTATTCCTGACAACCTTTATTTATATATTATTATTATTATTATTATTCTGTTTGGTGCTCTTGGTATAGTGGTGTGTTCTTGTGCTCTCCGTTTGATCGTTTGATTTTTGTGGGTTTTTCTCAGCTTTTCTTATTAATCTCCTGCTGAACTAGCAGGATACGTCCTTTTTTATAACATCTACTGTTAGTGTCCATTTTAACATCAAAGTTTGTGAGATCTCTAGAAAATTTTTCAGCTTGAGTTGTGCCTTGGAGTGAAGCGACCATTGTTGATATTAGTGCCACCTATCGTTATTCGATCCCGACTAGCTTTTCTGCTTCAGTGTGATAAGTATGGCTGTGTGTGGCCAATGTTATGAAAAATTGCCGCTCGACGGCGATTTTGTAAAATGTCATGGATGTGACTCTTGCTATCATTATAACTGTACAACGATAGCCGAGACGACCTATCGTCGTATGTCGGATTCTCGTCGACGTGAGTGGCGCTGCCCTTCCTGTAGAAGCAAAACAAAGAGGCCAACAAACGAGGATCAGAGTTCTAGCGATGACTTGATATCTATAATAACGTCCATGAGAAGTGAGCAGAGGTCCTCGTTTGAACTTTTGGAGAATAACCTCTCTAAACTATCAGATTACTACGATGATCTCAAAAGTGAAATAATTTCACTTAGAGAAAATAATACTCAACTCCTAAATTCTGTTAAGGTTTTGGAGAGGAAGTGTGCAGAGAAGGACAACAAAGTTTGCGAGCTGGAAGTGAGAGTAAATACCCTGGAACAGACCTTGAAGTGTAATGAGTTAGAATTTCATGGAGTGGAAGTGAAGCAAGGTGAGACTAATGAGAGTATGCTGGGGGTGGTACAAAGAATTGGCAAAGAACTAGATGTAACAGTATCTGTGGGCGATGTAGAGAGTATTTACAGACTTCCTCAGAAGAAGGATATCCCCCCCGCATTATTAGTTAGCTTCTCATCCAAACAAATTCGAGATAAACTTTATAACAACAGACGTAAAGTATTGACCAACTCAATGCTAATGGTAAATAATGGTAAATAATAGTAGTAGAAGAATATACATAAACGAAAATCTAACCTCTTATTATAGGAAACTTTTTTGGTTGGCCAAACAGAAAGCAAATGACTGTAAATTTAGATTTGTGTGGTTCAAAAATGGTACAATATTCACTAAAAAGAATGAAGGCAGTCCTGTGGTTAAAATACATAGTGAGGCTGATCTTACAAAAATCACCCTATAACTTCTCCCTGTTTTAAGGTTTTTCTCTACCACATAATGAGCTGTTATGAAGAAACTTCCAATAGTAAATTCTGCATTTATGATGATATAAATTAATGGAAATTTCCATGTAACGATTTTGATATAGATGACAATCATGATATGCTTTTGAGGGTGGTTCATTTAAACATAAGATCTATTTGTAAGCATTGAGATGAATTCATCTGTTACATTGATAATGTTAATGCTGATGTGTTAATTTTATCTGAAATTTCTATTTCCTCAATTGTGATCCAACAATTCCATCTAGCAGGCTATAATTATTTCAGCTACACTAGAAATTCTGGTGTAGGTGGTGGTATATTGATGTATGTCAAAGAGAACCTAAAATTCCATCAATCTGGTCAGTCTCAGGGAATATCATCTTGTGAATATGTGTTTGGTACAATTTCTTCTTCGCAATGTAATCTAGAAGAAGTACAAGCTGCAATAAACGGAATGAAAGATGGTAAAACACCTGGCCCTGACAATGTGAATGTCGAAATTCTAAAGCTTCTCTGCGAAGATAATTTAAAATGGTTGACTGCCATATTCAATGACATCTACGACTCTGGTAATATTCCACAGGAATGGCTTAAATCTGAATTTGTAACATTGCCCAAAAAGCCCGGAGCTAAGACATGTGGTGATTACAGGACTATCAGCCTCATGAGTCACCTAACAAAGATCTTTCTGAGAGTCATTCACCGAAGAATATACAAGATCTGTGAAGAACAAATTTCTTCTACACAGTTTGGTTTCAGAAATGCACTTGGCATGCGCGAAGCATTGTTTAGTATCCAGGTACTGTTTCAAAGGTGCAGAGATGTGAATTGCGACATTTATGCTTGCTTTATTGACTACCAGAAGGCTTTCGACAGAGTAAAACACCAGAAGATTGTTGATATTTTAAAAAGCATTGGTTTGGATGATAAAGACCTACGTATAATTGTAAACTTATATTGGAACCAGTCGGCTTCTGTGAGGTTGGACAGAGAAAATACGGAAGACATAGACATTCTATGAGGTGTAAGGCAGGGTTGTATATTATCCCCACTTATTTTCAATATCTATTCAGAACACATCTTTAAGGAAGCTCTTGATGAAGTGGAGATGGGAATGCTCTTAAACGGTAAATTTATCAACAACATCCGATATACAGACGACACTAATTTTTTCTGGTAGTGAGGATAGTTTGCAGTACCTTGTCGATAGACTTACACAAAAAAGCTCCGAGTATGGTCTAGACATCAACCCTCAAAAAACAAAAACAATGATAATCAGTAAAACAAAGTCCCTGCATGTCATCTTAAGATTGGCCAGAACCACATTGAACAAGTACATAAATACACATATCTCGGCACCACCATAAATGACTAATGGGATCCTTCCGATGAGGTGAAGACCCGGATTGGAAAAGCCAGGGCTGTTTTCAACAAGATGAGTAATCTTTTCAAGAATCACGGGTTAGCAATGACGACGAAGATCAGACTTCTACGCTGCTATGTGTTCTCCACTCTCTTCTACGGCGTTGAAACATGGACTCTGACGGAATCGTTAAGTAAACGGTTGGAAGCTTTTGAGATGTGGTTGTACAGGAGAATGTTAAGAGTACCGTGGACAGCACGTCACAAATGTCGAAATTCTAAGAAGAATGAAGAAAGAGAAAGAAGTATTGGCCACCGTGAAAGCAAGAAAGATCCAGTACCTGGGACACATCATGCGGAATAACAACAGATACCATTTCCTTCAGACCATCTTGCAAGGGAAGATACCAGGAAAGAGAAGCGTTGGCCGGAGAAGAATATCTTGGCTTAAGAATATCAGAACATGGACCTCTAAAACATCAACAGAGTTATTTCGAGCCGCAAGTGACAGGAACAACACAGCCCAGATGGTCGCCAACATCCGGAACGGATAGGAACCAAAAGAGAGAGAATGTAATCTTAATGTTGATGTTTTTATCATCTATAGGCCTCCCTCATCTTCTGAAGTAAAATTTATGGATGATATAGAATTACTTCTGTCTGTTGGGAAAGCTAAGAATGCTATATTTATTGGTGACACTAACAATGATCTGCTTAGCTAGAGCTCCATTACAAATACATATGACACCATGCTGCATTCTTTAGGCTTCATTAAATGTATCAATTCTTATACTCGGGAAGAGATAAGATTAGGCAAAATTTGTAAATCATGTATTGACCACCTATATGTGAGGGACAATCATAAGTTCTTACTATCAGCTATTATTAGATGTAAGATCTCAGACCATTACATAATAGGCTGTGATATATTACTTCCAAAAAATGGTTTGATCAATACAAATTTAAGTGTGACTGACCGAGAGAAAATCAATGAATTAAAACTTCATTATAAGTTAAGGGAGTTGAAATTGAGTGATTTAAGCAAAAATTGTCATGATGTTAATGAAATCTGTAATTCTCTGATAAGTGTTTTCAATGATACATATGCTTTATGTCGACAGAAGAGACTCAGTCATAAGTGTAATGATCCTATCAATGTAAAAAAACCAAAAAAGCAGTGGATGACTGTGGAGCTTTTAATAAAATTAAAGGAAAGGGATTGATTATTTAAGAAATGGAAGAGTGCCCCAAAAAACCAAAACTATAGGAAAAGCTATGTAACCTACAGAAATATGGTTGATGCTATTGTTAAAAGAACAAAAAGGGAATTTTATGAGCAACAACTGAAAGCTATTGATAGTAGGGATGAAGGCAACGCCGGCGAGTCTAATATACGGATCCAATCTGCGCCTCCCAGGAGCTTTTCTCGCCCCAGGACCTCCTCAAGGTGGAGATCCCACCTCCTACGCCAGCAGACTTAAACAGCATATGCAGCGTCTGCGGCCAACGGACGGGTCATGCCACGGTGAGAAGAAGAGTTTCATTTTAAAGGATTTGGCGAAAACCAACCGCGTTTTCGTCCGAAATGATACGGTCAGAACCAGTCTCCAGCCGCCATACGACGGTCCCTTTGAAGTCCTCGAGAGGAACGATAAGTTTTTCCGTTTGAAAAGGGGAGACAGAGAGGACACTGTATCCATCGATCGCCTAAAACCGGCGTATGTCCTGCTAGAGGAAACGGAGCAACCACCACCGCCTGCTGAACGTCCTGCGGATAGCCCTCCTGAATTCGAGCGAGCACCGCCACCATCAGACGAGCCAGCAGTACCAACACCGCAGCTACACACCCGTTCCGGAAGAAGAGTACATTTTCCTCACTATTTAAGAGATTACTCTCATTAATCATTTTTTTCTCTCTTCAACAGTTTCTTTTCGGGCTAAATCACTGCCGAGGGGGTGGTTGTAGCGGTAACATTACGCCAGGCCGCCATATTGCCCTGTCTGCTGGCCGCAGAGCAGAGCCGCCGTATAAAATTCCAATGATCCGATAATCACAATGAATTTAGTGAAATACATCTAAATAACACGAGCATCAGGTAAAAGGCGGAGCTGAGAGCTCTTTACCCATAAACCGTCATAGGGTGAATCAAGATACATTTCACAAAGACAAAGAGACTACTCATGGAAGTGCATTTTTAAATGCCTTCATCAAAACATCAGGATCTGGGAACTTTTGAACCCTAGGAGGTCCCTTGCCAATGCCACTCCAAATGAGAACATCTGAACCATCTTCCTTGATAAGTTTGTACTCGAAAGAATTTCTTCTAGGTGGGTTGGCATTGTAAGTGACCTCAAGTGACGGGTATTCTCGCTGCAAAAAGCCGGCCAGCTCCTTTGCGCGACGTGGATACAACCTCCACCGTCGACGCCGACTCCAAAATTATTGTAATCTCATTTACGCGATAAAAACCATTTAAAACTGAGTGTACGCCTTCAATATGAGTATTTCTACTGGTACAGTCCCTGATATATTGAAGAATGCTATTATCAGACCTATTCATAAAAATGGTCCCAGTAACAACATTAGAAACTATAGACCTATCTCAATCTTATCTGTCTTAGATAAAATACTGGAAAGGCATGTGTCCACATACTTGACAAAATTTCTTACAGATAACCAAATCATCAGCCAAACCCAGTTTGGCTTTCGAAAAGGAATGGGTACTGCTGATGCCTTAGTTCATATGTCTGAATTTGTTTGCCATAATTTAAATAAGGGTAATCATGTACTTGCTCTCTGCATTGATTACTCAAAAGCTTTTGATTTGGGGGATCATCAGTTGCTATTATCAATCCTGTATGAATATGGTATTGTGCATAACATGCATAAATGGTTTTCTAGTTATCTGCAAAATAGGATTTCAAGAGTCAAAACTGGAAATGTTCTCAGTGATTCTATTCACAACAAGAAAGGCGTTCCCCAAGGATCAATTTTAGGACCCCTGTTATTTAATTTATATGTAAATGACATGAATATTGTTATAAAGCATTGTAAACTAATCCAGTATGCTGATGATACGTTGCTGATCATTGGCCATCGAAATTTCAAAACTGCAGAAACCCTTTTACAAGAAGATTTTAACAATTTCCTGAAATGGTCCCATGATAAAAAACTTTCCATTAACTTCAAAAAAACTGCTATTATGCATATTCTTTCACCCTATATTGGAAGTCAATGCAAGTTTCATATTGTGCTTCACAATTGTCACTGTTTGAAGTTAAATTGTGTGAACTGCAATTGTGCACTGGTAAAAAATGTCTCTGAATTAAATTATCTTGCTGTAACTGTTGATTATCATTTTATGTGGGATAGTCACATACATAAACTCTGTGGGAAACTCAGATATGTTCTTGCTAGGCTGAAAAATGTTGTTCACCTGATACCCATTACTTGTAGAAGAACTATCTATTTCACCTGTTACCCTGCGGGAAAAGTTTCTTTTTTTTAAAATGCCCAAAAAACTCGCGCCGAGGGGCGAGCGGCCGAACCGCAAACAGCCGGGGGCGCCCAGGGAACAGCCGGGGGTAACGGGACCCTCTCCGCCCACGCTTCTAGGGGCGCACCCTGATTGGCCCCCGATCCTTGGGGCCCGAGTATTAAGGTCGGGCCCTGAACCGGCAAAGGCAGTTGGGGTCAGGAAACGGCACACGACGTTTGAGTGGAAACTCCTCGTGTGTCGCGGTCCCGAGGAAAACCCCCACGATGTCGGCAATCGAGCGCAAGCTCCCCGACACGCCCCCGGCTGTTCGAGTGAAAGACTCCGCCGGGAAGGAACGTTTGGGTAGGGCGGATTGGGTAGGCGATGCCCCGGATCAGGAGGCGAGAGGATCGAAGGCTCCGCCGACTCAAGGTCCAGCTCGAGCGGATCTTCGCGGAGGCCTCCCCGCAGCCTCCGCCGCAGCTGAGCCCTCTAAAAACCCCGCCGCCACGAGGACCGGACTCGACACCCGCCTGGCGACTGACAGGAGTGATGACGCCCCCGCCTGCCTACGAGGGAGCCCAGGAGGTCCCCCTGAACCGACGCGACCCACGGGTCATTCGGGTCCTGTTCGGCCCCATATAAATACTTTGTAACGAAAAAAAGAAAAATGAAATAAAAATAGTTTTTTTTAAAACCCAAAAGAAAAAAAAAAGGAAACCAAAATTTTCATTGCAACCATGGCCCTCCGCGGCATGCGAACGCGCTCTAGGCTAGCCGGAGAGGTGACACACCTTATTTGAATCTCTTATGAGATATGGAATTGAAGTATGGGGTTCTGCTTCACAGTATCTAATAAGTAAGGTAAACAATTTCAGATGCTGAAAACCTTGAGCAAAGATGATACTGAGAATATTAATCCTTATCTATACACTAAATATAATGTATTATCTCCTAAATACCTGCTTTACTTTATTTTACTGTGTAAACGCTGTGATACTGAGGAATACCTTATTGAATATCACAATACTTATAATACAAGACAAAGTTTCTATGTTGTCCCAAAGGTAAATAATAGGTTTGGTGAAAGACAACTAAGGTTTATCATCCCAAAACTAATGAATAAATATAATGTGCATGGTCAGGTATTTAATTCAAACACCATTGCATGTCGTAGGAAGATCATAAAAAATCTTGTTTTGAAAAATATGTTAATTGAAATGTAATTTTCTTTTTCCTAATTTAACTATACATTTAATTTGTATTATATCAACACTGAACAGTATTCTACCTATAAAAATTATGTTAACTTGTTGAAATTATGTTTCAATTCATGTCCCATCGACAGGCACTCGCCTGATGGAACTATAATGTTTCTTATTGTATTAAATAAATAAAATGAATAAAAAATAAATAAATTATTATTATTATTATTATTACATCGTTGTTTTGACGAAGTTTATGCCTAGCTCACGAGCTCCCGTTTTTGGTAGAGTAAATCTTGAGTTTTTCCATTTTTGGAGTTCTGTTAAGTTTCATTAATAGAACATCAACTACTTAGCTCTTTGTATTAGTGTTGGTGACTAAGTGGTGACAATATTTCTCGTAAAAACTTCGTATGAAAGTAACTTCTTCGAATTCTCTCTCGGGCGGCCATATTTGTTTACGTTCTTACCAACTTTCATATAGAAGATGAAGTGTAAGAAGTGTAGTGAATCATTAATCCCGGATGGTGAAGTTTCATGCAAATTCTGCAACTCGAACCTGCATTACAAATTTGCGGGTTTGAAGATCAACACTTATAAAGCTATGTCGTCGGAAAAAAAGGAAAGCTGGAAGTGCAGAGATTGTCGCAAGGAGACGGAGCAAGCATTGGATGATGATGATATTGAGTCGAATTCCGGACTTTCGCAGATACGAAGTGCTCGGGACCATAATCCTCAACTCAAGGTACTTCAAGATAGTATAAGTGAAATTTCCAAAAGCCTTTCTTTTCTGTGTGATAGGTATGATGACTTAAATGAAAAATTCAATGTCGTGAATGAGTTAAAGAGTGAAGTAAACAAATTAAGGGATGAACTAAAGGACAAAAATAAAGTAATCAATGATTTAATGAATAAGGTCAATTACTTGGAACAAGAAAAACTATCAAAGTCAATTGAAATCGTTGGTGTCGATGTAAATGACACTCAAACTGCCACTGAAAATGTGGTAAGTAAAGTAGCAGAAAAGATTGGGATAGTAAATTACAGTGTTAAGGATCTTGATGATGTTTTTGTCCTCCCAAAAACTTCACAAAGAAAATATAACAAGATTATTGTAAAGTTTACCACTAAAAGAATGAAAGACCAATGGGTAATAAAAAAGAGAAAGCTTGATAATTCTGAGGTGGTAGAGAGTGGAAGAAGTGGAAATATTTTTATAAATGAAGCCCTAACACCATTTTATAAAGCTCTGCTATGGAAAGCAAAAAATGAGAGTAGGGAGAAGAATTACAAATTTGTATGGGTGAGACACTCAAAAATCTATGTTAAAAAGGATGAGAATGCAAGAGTTTTAAATATATCTTGTGAAAATTACTTGAATAAAATGTAGCTATGCCTTATCTGTTGTAGTGATGTAAGCATCAATGGATTTAATAGATGATATTAAATTAGATAAAATTAGTTGTTCTTTATATGAAGATACTAATTGTATAAATCATATTATAAAGGGATGGACTATTGTACATATAAATATAAGATCTTTAAGAAAACATTGGGACCAATTATGCATCTTACTGAAGGATTTAAAATGCTATTATAATATTGGCTTAATTTGCCTAACTGAAGTTAATATAGATGATGTTTCTCTAACAATGTTCAACATTGAGGGTTACCCGAGTTTTGTTTGATAACATTGTAAACTGTAAAATGTATTAAAAATAATAAAGGAACTGCCACAAGGCGTGGCCTGGTTTTTTGTGCCTGGCAAACTAAACCCTGCTGACTGTCCTTCCCAGACACTCCCTGTTTAAATGCCTGGCCAGCATTGTAGTTTGGCTGGGTATTTAAGCCAGGGCACCCGGGATGGATGGTTAGTCGGTTTAGAAAGCTAGCCGGGTATGGAAGCCAGTTCATCATACCCGCTCTATTGTTACCAGTTCATGGTGAAAACCAGTCCAATCCTACTCAAGCCTGAACAGACGGTTGCTTAATTTGACCGACTAGCGTTGAGGTAAAAGAACTAAAAACGAAAGACTGACGATTATCTCCCTCTTCCTCCTGCGAATCTCTTTCCCCCACCTCCTCTGACGTATGTCTTCTCTCCTGCTCCAGCCATCGTTCTTCCCACTGCTCCCACACCACAAATTTGACACGTAGCTGTAGTATAACAAAGAAGGATAAAAAATTCACTTAAATTTAGAAGAATCTTCTGTTATTTTAAATAATGCCTGTAGGAGTCTGACGTGCCTAACGGTCGCTCCTAATTACCAGCCTTACCCTTAACTTTCATCACCCTCTCTCAGCGATGGCCCCTCCTGTTGCCAGGAAGAAGGACCTCGAGATTGAGAATGCGGATCTCCGCAAAACCCTCCACTCAAAACAAGAGAAGCTTCAGTTACAGTTCTCTTCCTTCAGAGAAGAACTGTCTCAGGCTAAGAAAGATACACCGATGTCCCCGATCATAGCAACGATCGAGGTAAGACTTGCTGCCTTCGAGGAGAAAATTCTCGAGGAAGTAAGTCGCTTCGCTAAGCGGAGCGATGCACTAGAAGAGGGGATGGACTCCCAGGAACAATATTCCAGACGAAACTGCCTGTTAGTGCATGGAGTCCAGGAGAGAACTCCTGAAAACTGCATAATTTCCGTAGTTTCGCTTTTCAGGGACAAACTGAAGGTCCCAATAGATGCACGTTGCATCAACCGGGCACATTGCGTGGGGAGCCCCGGATCCAAGCCCGGCGAGAAACCCAGACCCATTATAGTGAAGTTTATTTTCTATCAGGACCGTCACCAAGTCAGGTTGGCAAAAAAAGGCAGTGGATTTCTCGTCACGGAGTCCCTAACAGCCACAAGAAGAACCATAATGCAAGTGCCAAAGGATCTGGCGGGCCCGTGCAATGTGTGGACGCAGGACGGAAAGATCATTTTCCTGTGTCCCAACAGGAGTAAGTGTTGGAGTGCAATGAGTTTCCCCGATTCCCACGCTTTAGGGGACAAAATTTGGTAAAACGACTCTTGGTCAGAGGAATGTCGCTGACCCAAGGGTTCGGCCACCGTCCTGGCCGAGGACATCGGAGCCGCAGGGGATAGGGATGGACCCAAAAGTATCGGGATGCTGCCATGCCGAAAAGCTAAGGAATGTGGGTAGAGAAGGAAGGCGACGATGGATGGCAGAAAGAACGGTATGGAGTACAGAGAGTAACAGAGTCCAGCAAATGAATTAGTTCTGCAGCTGAGGCTGGCCCTGCGTTACACCATCTGGAGGTAGCATCACGTCAACCCATTTCCAGGAATCACAGAGAAAGTGAGGGAAAATCCTTGGGCCAGGATCAGTCTGCACTCTTCAGGAATCGGGGAGTTACTCTCTGACGTGACGGGTTATACAACCCCGTGTTTCGAGAGCCTCCCGCTGTCCGGTGTTAATGCAACCCCAGCATGCGGTTCGGAGTTCTTACAACCTCCGCTGCGGTTCGGAGTTCATACAACCCCCACAAGTTCCAGTAGTTCACGTGCCGAGCCTTTAGCACCCTCACCAGCATCGTCTCGAGAGAGGTTCCCGCAAGCGGTGACTCCGATCTCCGAGAACGCGGATCCCCGGGAGTCAACGGGTAGTCCCGGCGTCAGAACCAAAGCCCCCCCGAGTAGGTCGAGCCAGAGGGTATGTAACTATTTGTCTGACTATTCCGGCCAATAAATAGCCACACTGTAATCGCAATTCTGGACTCTAATCATTTATCCTATGTTGCTACGACATAAGGTCCACGCAACCTCACTCCAGGATATTGCGAAAGTGAGGAAGGATGTCGCCCCTCAATAATTGGCAGAAGGAGCGGGCAGCAAAATCAAGTTTTTAGTCGAATATCAGACGATGGTGCAAAAGACCGCACCAAGCCAGGTGGATGACGACAGGACAGTGGACGGAAGATCCATACTCCAAGGCCCTCATCGAATTCCATATAGATCAAAAATTCCCCAAAGCACCCCAAGAAATATATATTCAGGAAACATAATCAACCATTAGTCTGTTCCCTAAGTGATAAAAGCTTGCCCATAATTTCAGTGCTCATTAAATTGTTACCGTGTTATCTTTCATTAAGTGTTAAATAAAAGCATTCAGTGTTCATCATATCTTAAATCCCCATTGGTGCTTTCTGTAATAGTGTGTCTAAATTGTGCTTTCAGGCCCCAGTGCTTTACTGCCTGAGCTAGTTAATTCCATTCTAAAGTGTAATAAAGTGTTTTCCAATACAAAAGTGAATATCCTCTCATCTGTGTGTGTCTCCCAGTACTTCCACACCCTCCTTTGCAAAGGCATTCCCATCCAAGTGTAAAGTGCGGCGTTTTCATCTCCCGTGCTTTTTTCTTCTTAGTGAATTTTAAAGAAACTCTCTAAAACATTCCATATACTTTTTCAAATCCAAGTGGACCCCTTATTCCAAGCATTTAAAGTTTTTCATACGTTAATCTAAGTAACTTCCCACTCCTCTCATTCCTTGATATTGTAAATTTTTGTACTACTCATTCACTCTTTGTGGCATTTACGGCTTTCAAAAATTCTCATCTACTCTCTCTTATCCCAAGCGTCCTTGCCTCACCCGTGGTCATGACCGCCTACAGCAACTCTCAACTTTCACCATCCTCAATTTTCAATTGTTCTCTTAGTCAGCTCAACCCTTATGCACCAATCTTTGTACCCTCGCAGTCCAGAAGGTCCTTCCCGAATCCACTTGCTAGTCCATTCATACCCCTGTCTAAGTCCCATTACAATAACTCATCTCAGAATCCCAAGAATCATAATCTTCGGACGTTCACGGCATCGCCTTGACCAAGACATTGCTAAATCCATCCGTGCACTCATCCGCAATTACGATACTAGGCTATAATCTATTCCAAAATGATAGAATAGGGAAAAGAGGGGGCGGGGTTGGAATTTATCTACGTAGTGATTTAAAATGCAAAAAAGTACTCACAAGCAATCAAAATTATTGCAAAAAACCAGAATCTCTTTACATTGAAGTAGCAGTTAATTTTAAAAAGATATTACTGGGAGTAATATATCGGCCGCCAAAAATCTGACACTTAGCAGATATCAATGATGCGATAGCGAACCTCAAACAAGAGTATGAACACATAATAATAGCAGGAGACTTGAATGCAAACATGAACGAAAATAACTACGACTCAAAGTTTCTGAAAAATACTTAAACAGCTCATAACTTAACTCTCCTCCCTTTGCAACCAATGCATAATACTCTAAACTCATCCACATGGATTGATATCATTGCTACTGCCAATCCAGATAGAGTAAAAACACATGGTTAGCTGTCAACACCAGGTATTTCTCACCATGTTACAATCTTTCTATCATACTCTTTAATATCACCGAAATTCAAGCAAAAATACATCTACCATCGTAAACTGAAAAGTATAAACGACATCAAATTTTTAAGCGATGCAGCAATTCTACCGTGGTATAACTCACTCTGTGTCCGGCAGCCAAGGTGGAAGGACGTGTCTTCAGGTAGCTCCGTAACAAAGGAAGTGAAAGGGAGAATGGCAGGGAAGTCAAGCGTTACCTTACCCAAATGTGTTGTGTGTAAAAAGAGCGTGAAGAACGGAGTACACTGCAGTGACTGTAAGAATTCATATCATTTCAGTTGCAGTTTATTTATCCTCCGGCATGCCAACCTCAGCCGGAAGCCCCGGCGGATTTCGCTGCCCTACGGCCAGCACCACAGCCGGGCATGGACACGCCCGCCGACCATAAGGTCCACGCTATCAGAGCGGAGCTGATGGCCCTAGTCAACGCCCAGAAGCTGACGGGTAGAGACCTCCACGACGCCCATACTATCCTTCATTTACTGTCTGAATGGCCTGTCTTATCGCCCTCAACCCAGTTCTACGCATTCAACAGGGCCCGACTCCTGCTCACCGCCATGACGTTTGGATGGCACAACGCCATCAATCTTCAGAGAACCGCAGCTGCCGAGACATTGCTGTTGCCAGCTGGGTTTCAACCTCAACCGCCTCCGCAGACACCGAGCCAGCCCTTTCGGGAGGCGCCCTCGACACCGACAGCGCGTCCTCAGGCTCCGAGGAGGAGCAACAAGTCTCGAAAGTAGAGAAGAGGAGGTCGAGTTGCCGGGGGCGCCCTACGAAAATGAGCCGGCCGAGAGCTGGCGGGAGCCAGATCCCCTGGAAACAGAGGAAGAGGTTAGTGAACTCACCTCCTTCCTGTTCCAAGAACTGGGTGGAGACCTCCCGATCCCCAACCAGTGCACCTTGTCACTGAAATCCGGCAACGTATCGACGACCCAGTCCTTCGCTCCTTGGGATCCGGCGAAATCGACTCGGGGGAGGAAGAGGAAGACACCCAGGATGGTCCGACAGACCAAGATGAAGAAGAAAAAGAGCCAGTAAGCCTGGTACCAGTCCTGGGGCCCAAACAGGTGCAGATCCAGTCGGTCGAACCGGTGGAAGTCAACGCTATAAACATGTATGAGTTCGGCTGTCCATGGGCAGCGGAGTTAACGGAGAATGGTGCCCACATTCCCCCTCCGCGGAATTGCCCTCGGACATTCCAAGTGACAAGTGAGACTAGTGAGATGGAGAAAGTAATCGAAAGCCTAGTGAAAAATGGTGTAATCAGTGAGGGTCCGATAAGCCACGCGTTTAGGTGTTTTCTCATAGCGAAGGAAAACGGCACGGCAAGATTTATTATGGATATTTCATCATGGACGGAGCTATATGAGATTCCCAAAATTAATTTGTTTTCCGCGGCGTACGTGCTGCGGAATTATCCCTGAGTGGTGCACGATGGTAAAATTGGATTTAAAACATGATTTTTACCAGATCCCAATAGTGAAAAGTGTGCGCCAACATTATGGCATCAAGTTTAAGAATAAGACATACCAAATGAATAGATTGCCAATGGGCCACTCGTTGGCCCCTTATGTGATGCAAAGGTTTGCAAAAAATGTGGCAAAAGAAGTGTTTGAAAAGTTCGGAATATCTATGATATGTTATCTTGATGATTGGTTATGCTACGGCAAGTTAAGTGAAGAATTAGTTTTAGAATTGGTGTTATTTTTGGAAACTGAGTTGGGTGTGTCATTGAATTACGGTAAATGCATCCTTAAACCTGTTAAAAAATTAACTTATTTGGGGGTAATGATAGATTTGGAAACTAAGACAATACAGCTTAAAGATGACGCGATAAGAAGGGTAAAAGAGCACTTAAATTTATTAAAAAGGGGCTTGTGCTTGAAAGATAAGCAGAGAGTAGCCGGATATTTGGCCTGGGTGTGTTATGTGTTAAATCTGCCAAGGTTTTTGGTATCAGATATATTCAGAGGAGACTTAAATTGGCTACAGTTTTTGTTATCCGATAAAGATGTGCTCTCGCACAAAGTAATCATGGGGTTTCCACAGGAATCAATACGAGTATATAGTGATGCAACCTTGATGACTATTGCCTTTGTAATACCAGAACTTAAGTTAGTTAAAGCATTCAAGTTCGAAAACATGTATTGTATTCTATTAATGGAGACGTTGGCCGCATTATTGGCGTTGTATTATGTGTTAGATATAGTTAATTTGAATGAAACTCCTGTGCATATAAAAATGTATATTGATAATCAAGCAGCTATGTATTCATTAAGGAATGGCAGAGGAGTGATATTTCAAAATCTACTTGTAAGACAATTGTATGTAATGAATTTAATAAAGAACCAATGTCACCTGGTGACCTGGGACTACGTGCCCTCTGACGCCAACCCGGCTGACGCCCCTTCTAGGGAGGCCTTACTCTATTAGGATCCTAGAAAACTGCGTAGGAGATGACTGGCGCTGCAGCAGTTGCAGCAAGAAGAGGGAGAAGAACACCCTAGAAGCGAAGGAATCGGAGATTCAGAAGTTACGGAAGGAGTTGGAAGAGGAAATGAAATTCAAGCAAAAATACATCTACCATCGCAAACTGTAAAGTATAAACGACGTCAAATTTTTAAGCGATGCAGCAATTCTACCGTGGTATAACAGAATTTATTGAAAACGTAGACGATAAGGTCGAACTTCTAAATACTCTACTAAAAATTACTTGATCTTCATGCACCAATTAGGAAAATTAGAATTTCGAAGCCTCTGGCTCCTTGGCTAACAACTGATATTCAACAAATAATGGCTAAACGCGACACAAAATTCCATCATTTCAAAAAATGTAAAGATGTGACAACCTTCAATGAATATAAACGCTTACAAAAATAGAACAAAGCAACTTATTAGGAACACCAAAATTCGATTTGCACACTCTATTTCCAAAGATAAATCCTCTTCAGTCTTATGGAGGGAACTGCGTGGTCTTGGTATAGGAAAAATTAAAGAATCGTCATGCTGTCCTTCAGAAAATCTCGATGTTATCAATGAAAAATCTCCCTGCCCCCTACACGTAAGCAACATTAGCTAACCAGTATGACTTCGAATACCAGTGTCCCACCGCACCAAGTAAAATTTGCCTTCAAACCAGTTTCTCAACTTGAAGTTCTGAGAGCATTGAAAATCATTAAATCTAAAGTTATAGGAACCGATGGAATCTCTGTCCTCATAATCAACAAGTTGATGCATATCTTATTGCCGTCTATAACCAAGATATACAATAGTTCTCTAATTCAAGGTACATTTCCTTCGCAGTGGAAACAGACTTTAATTCATCCAATTCCGAAAAAAAGCCCTATCTAATGACTCGATAAGTAGAGAGTATCGACCGATTAGTTTCCTTCCTGTATTATCAAAAGCACTCGAGAAGCTAGTCCACGGCCAGGTCAACAAATTCATGGAGCAAAACTCTCTTCTTGACCCATTACAATCAGGTTTCTGGAAACTTCACTCTACCTCAACCGCTCTAGTAAAGATAACAGATGATATCCGCAGGTCCAGGGATTTTTAAAGTTAACTGCATTAGTACTACTCGATTTTAACAAAGCATTCGACTCGATCGATATAGACTTCATGACGATTAAACTCAAGACAATAGGACTCTCTGACACTATAGTCTCTTAGTTCTCTTCCTACCTTCACAATCGTCAACAGAAAGTAGTCTCCAATGAATCCACATCTAAATGGAATGAAATTGATCGAGGACTCCCACAAGGATCAATCTTAGGTCCCCTACTCTTTTCTATTTGTATCAATGACTGCGTAAAAGTAATTAAATACTGTAGATATCAGATGATCTTCAGATTTACTTGGACTCAAGTCCTGCAGTACTGCTCCAATCAATGCATAGAATAAATTTCGTTCTCCAACTCATAAATAACTGGAGTAAAGACAATTTTATAAACATTAATGCTGCTAAATCACAGGCAATCTTAATCGGATATCCAAACTTACTAAGTTCTGTAAATAGAGTTAGCCTACCGCTCCTTGAACTAAATAGCACCAGAATTAGACTAAAAAAATAATTAATATTGTCAGGGCCATACAGTGGAAGGAATTTTGTAGAAACCCAAAGATGGAAAAGTATGATGCAAACAAACTGCATGATTACTGCCGAGTTTGCGAGAAGCATTTTGATGTGCCTTCCTTTACCTATCCTTCATCTGGCCGCCTTCTCCATTCAGCCTTGCCCACCCTTTTCCCGCCTTCCAATCCTCTCGACCCACAATCCGAACCTCCTGTCCTTACCTCACCTTCAAATTTCCCACCTCCCCCAAATCCTGACCCTATTCCATCAACCTCATTTGCTCCCAGTACACCTCCCCCAATTGAACTCCCACCTTCACCCTCTTCTTACTCACCTACATCCTCTCCTCCCCTTGAAAAGGTATCATCAAAAAGGAAAAGGAAGTCCATCAGCAGTTATCTTGGAGTAACCAGAATAGAGTAATTAACACCAAGGAAGAGGATGCTGTGCAAGGAGTTGCAAAGGAAAAATAGAGCAGTCAACAGGTTAAGGATGGCTACCTTAAAGCTCAAGAAATCCTTCAGTGAAATGAGCAACATAGATAAGTTTGACTTTGTTAAGGTTTTCAAAACTTCCCTCAGTAATTCTTCTTTGATGTTCTTAACTTCAGTTTTAAAAGGGAGTAAACGTAAGCCACAAGGAAGGAGATGGACTCATTCTGAAAAGATATTTGCCCTATCTTTGTTTAAAAAGAGTCCAAGAACTTATAAATTTATTCAGTCCCAAATTCCTCTTCCTTCCAAGTCAATGCTGAGTAAATTATTAACACACATTGATTTCTCCTCGGGTATGAATCAGGAAATTTTGCAGCAGATCAAGGAATCAACACAAAGGAAGAAACCAGCAAGCAGATTCTGCACGCTGATTTTTGATGAGATGTCATTGAAGCCATTGCTCACCTACAACAGAGAGAAGGATCAGATTGATGGGTTCACTGATCATGGCACTAAAGGTCGCTCATCTGCAGTTGCCAAAGAGGCTCTTGCTTTTATGGTTCGTGGGATCCAGGAAAATTGGAAACAACCTGTGGCTTACTATTATAGCCATGGAAACACTCCAGCAGAGATATTATCAGAGTTAATTAAGGAAGTATTGCTCTCAATAAAAGAAACAGGTCTTAAAGTTGTAGCTACTGTCTGTGATATGGCCTGAAGTAATGTAAAAGCTTTGCAGATTCTTGGTTCAAGTTTCCTCCATCCTTACTTCTTATTTGAAGGGGAAACAATCTTTACTATATTTGATCCTCCCCATCTTTTAAAATGTTTCAGGAACCTCTTCTTGAAGTATAAAGTCAGACTGTCTGTTAATATTGGAGAGCAACCGACTACCCTAACTGCAGAATGGGAGCATATTAGAGTGCTTGATAGGCAGGATCATTCCGTGGGCTTTCTTCCTTTGAGGTTAGTTTTGAATTTAGCAGCTTTGGTTAACTTCATGCAATAATTTTGGATATGAATCTTGTGAAAGTTCTCTCTCTGTAATATACTGTTAAACTGGTGTAATATTTTCATCTTTGCAAGTCTATTTAGCTGCTGAAGTCTTTAGTAGACGAGTTGCAGCAGGAATACATGCACTCGTAGGAAACAGTAAGTGAAACTTGGATAATTTTTCTTTGTGTACAAATTGTGCTATGCTTTATTTCAATGTCTCTCATTGTCTTTCATTGCAGATGTTTTGGGCATCAATGGACTAGCAACAGCCCAGTTACTTATGGATGTCGACTCTGCATATGACAGCCTAAATGGATCAATGGGTGAAGACAAGCGGAGGCCTCTCAAATATGCTGCAACCGAGGGTGGACCACATGTAGCATTTTGGAAGAAAATGCTGGTCACAATTGATTCTTGGGAGTTTCTTGGAAAGAAGAAGGTGATCCGTCCACCCTCTCAAGAAGGATGGTTAGCTTCCATGAGAGCAATGATATATTTGTGGGATCGCCTAAGAAGGAAGGATTTTTTACACATTAGTACTAGAAACTTTAATCAAGACCCCATTGAAAATCTCTTTAATATAGTTAGGCAGAATTGTGGCTGTAACCATCACCCCAATGCAAAGCAGTTCCAGGATGCCTTGAAGACTGCGGTGATTAACAATTTAGTTTCTAATCAGGCAAAAGGAAACACTGTGGAAGATGGATGCCACATATTAACAGACCTCTCCTCTCTTTTTCAGACAGCACATGAAGAATCCAGATCAACCAGTAAAAGCAAGAAGATGATGGAGCTGAATTTAAGCAATAAAAAATTAATGTCTGTTGCCTTTGTAGGTTACCAAATGGCTGCCAATTCTCTGAAAGGCATGGACTCTGAGCACTGCAGAGCAGATCTCGCAACAGACCCACTTCTACTGGACAACATATACTTATCATTTTTATTTGAATAGGAAGAGACTTCTATTTGCCACTAAGTCTTTCCTTTCTTCATTAGGTGTAGGTATCACTGCTGCCATGAAAGCATTGCATGATTGTCCCAATGAGAAAAAACTGTCAATGCTTATATCTCCAAATGTACGAAAAATTCACTTAAATTTAGAAGACACTTCTGTTATTTTAAATAATGGCTGTAGGAGTCTGACGTGCCTAACGGTTGCTCCTAATTACCGGCCTTACCCTTAACTTTCACCACCCTCTCTCATCGATGGCCCCTCCTGTTGCCCCGGAAGAAGGACCTCGAGATTGAGAATGTGGATCTCCACAAAACGCTTGACTCGAAACAAGAGAAGCTTCAGTTACAATTCTCTTCCTTTAGAGAAGAATTGTCTCAGGCAAAGAAAGATACACTGATGTGTCCAACCATAGCATCGATCGAGGTAAGACTTACTGCCTTCGAGGAGAAAATACGCAAGGAAGTCAGTCGCTTCGCTAAGTGGAGTGATGCACTAGAAGAGTGGATGGACTCCCTGGAACAATATTTCAGACGAAACTGCCTGTTAGTGCATGGAGTCCAGGAGAGAACTCCTGAAAACTGCATAATTTCTGCAGTTTCGCTTTTCAGGGACAAACTGAAGGTCCCAATAGATGCATGTTGCATCGACCGGGCAAATTGCATGGGGGAGCCCCAGATCCAAGCCCGGCGAGAAACCCAGACCTATTATAGTGTAGTTTATTTTCTATCAGGACCATCAAGTCAGGTTGGCAAAAAAAGGCAGTGGATTTCTCGTCACCGAGTCCCTAACAGCCACGAGAAGAACCGTAATAACCGCAAGCGGAGGCCTCTCAAATGTGCTGTAACCGAGGGTGGACCACATGTAGCATTTTGGAAGAAAATGCTGGTCACAATTGATTCTTGGGAGTTTCTTGGAAAGAAGAAGGTGATCCGTCCACCCTCTCAAGAAGGATGGTTAGCTTCCATGAGAGCAATGATATATTTGTGGGATCGCCTAAGAAGGAAGGATTTTTTACATATTAGTACTAGAAACTTTAATCAAGACCCCATTGAAAATCTCTTTAATATAGTTAGGCAGAATTGTGGCTGTAACCATCACCTCAATGCAAAGCAGTTCCAGGATGCCTTGAAGACTGCGGTGATTAACAATTTAGTTTCTAATCAGGCAAAAGGAAACACTGTGGAAGATGGATGCCACATATTAACAGACCTCTCCTCTCTTTTTCAGACAGCACATGAAGAATCCAGATCAACCAGTAAAAGCAAGAAGATGATGGAGCTGAATTTAAGCAATAAAAAATTAATGTCTGCTGCCTTTGTAGGTTACCAAATGGCTGCCAATTTTCTGAGTCATGGACTCTGAGCACTGCAGAGCAGATCTCGCAACAGACCCACTTCTACTGGACAACATATACTTATCATTTTTATTTGAACAGGAACAAACTTCCATTTGCCCCTCAGAGTCTTTCCTTTCTTCATTAGGAGTAGGTATCACTGCTGCCATGAAAGCATTGCATGATCGTCCCGAGGAGAAGAAACTGTCAATGCTTATAGCTACAAATGTGACATCTAATGATACTTTTGAATTTTTTAGATGTGTCACAAAGAAGATTTTAAAGCTTTTTTTGTTTCTACTGTTTCAGAAGTAGCTTTCAGATGATACTGTATTGAAAACAACAGGACTAGATAGCAGAAACTTTAATTTTTTCTTTCTTTCTCTTACTTTTATTTTAAAAAGGGTTCTTCGCTTCCATATTCATTCCGTGTTGTTTAATTCTTTTTTTCTGCCTGTACTTATCAATTTCTCATTTCCTTAACCCATGTTAAGCTTTTTTATTCCATGATGAGTTGGTAAATATTGCCCGAGTTTTACAGTATACTTATTTCTATGGATATTTCTGTTAATTTTTCTTACATTTTTGTTTAGTTTGTTTCACTGATGACTGTGGTAAAATCATCTGAACATTTTCCTGCCACTCTTGGGGTCTCCAAGGAAATTAATAAGGTAAATTTGGTTAACTTAAGGTTGTTTATCTCAGCAGGTAGAGACTTTGACGAGATCACAGCTTGGCTCTCCCGGGCCCAGCACATCTGCTGGACTGGCAGCAGCACCAATGGCACTTCCTGAGCCACCAACGCCCGTTAACAGCTGGAGCAACCTTTCCTTAGGCATGCAGATAGAGGAAGCCCCTGAGAATGAGGAGGTGCTACAACTGGCCTTTCTTCTGTGCGGCTTTGTTAATCAGCAAAAGCTGAAGCCGCGGGATAGACATGAGACAATGGCTTTGCTCAAAATTGCAACATTGTGGGAAGTGCTACCCCAACAGATCAAGAATATCCTGTACACGAGGATACGCATCCTCGCCATGGTGGTCTGCCATTAAACATATAAGAAAATGCAGCTAGGCACCCACGCGACTCCAATGGTGCAAAGAACCCATTCAATGGAAAGGCAAGGAGCAAGCAGTCCGAGTAGTAGTGTACCGGGACTTAGGGACCCAGGGCCTTGGACCTCGAGAAACCCAGAACCATCCCCGTTAATGTTCCACTCTCAGGAGTAGGATGAGGCCCCTGCCTGGGCACGTCGGACGATAGAAAACTTAGGTGCTAATTTTGGTCAAGTTAACCAAAGGTCAGAACACCTCGAAAACTCGCAGTTTTCCACCACCACCCCACCAGCCACCAATACTTTTGCCAGATTATGAAGACCACCGCCACAGGGACAACTGCCCCTGGACTCTGAAGTGCTACAATTAGCAAACCTAATGCGGGCAAAGTGTGGCGGAGGAAAGATACGGCAACGAAACACATATGAGATTCCTGACATCCTTGATCTCATGTACAGTACATTATGGTGTTACAGTAACATTAGACAATTATTACAGTAGCCCAAATCGGTGTGATTTCCTTCTAAAAAATAAAACTGGCTCTTGTGGAACTGTTAAAAGTAACAGGAAAAATATGCCAACATTTGATAAGAAAAAAATAGTAAAAGGTGGCTTCGAAAAACAAAGCAATGGGAAGATCATTTCAATGAAATTGCATGACAAACGAGATGTGTGTATTCTGTCCACTGTGCACAGGGGCAATTTAGAGAACAGTGGCAAAAAAAATCGTGCTAACACCCAGGTTATTTATAAACCTGATGCAGTGATTGACTATATTAAAAATATGCGACTTGTTGACAAAGTGGATATGGTGGTGGGTTCTGTGGAGTGTATGAGAAAATCACTTAAGTGGTATAAAAAATTGTTTTTTGTTTATTGGATGTTACATTACTGAACTCATTTTACCTCAACAAAATCAAAACTAATTGTAAACCTAATTGTAAACTAATTGTAATACTATACCGAAAATTTTCAAGAGCTATTGTGAAGCAGCTTCTTGAAAAATATTGTGTCAAAGTGAGTGGAAATGCAGAATTCAGGGAAAATTGTGATGCAAAAAAAAACTAACCAGATAGACTGACTGCTAAGCATTTTATAGAGAAAATTCCGAATTCTTTTGGATTAAAAAATCGGCAAAAATCTAATTTCGTGAGCAAGAACACTTCGAGAAGGGAAAGAAAGAGAAAAGACACGTTTTTGGTGTAGGGAATGTAAAACAGCGCTTTGCGTTGAAAATTGTTTTAAAGATTTTCATCGTCTGAAGGATTTCTAAATCTAAAATAAATCATTTTAATTAAAGAATTATTTTTCATTTAAACTTAACAAACCTCATATTTTATTTCAGAGAACTATTACTTTCATTTTTCATTGGGGGTTGGTACTTTCATTTTCATTGGTTGATTCTAGATCTTTCGCCATGGACAATGTATTTTAACAAACCAAGATTTTCGTTATTGGATGCAATCAAGGCATTAATACAGTTAGGCCCTAATACCATGCTAGCTAAATTAGACCTCAGGGATGCATTTCATCAAATCCTGATTAACCCGTCACATAAATGTTTTTATGGGGTACATATTGATAACGTTAGTTATATGTTTCACCGGCTGCCAATGTGCCACACGCTGGCGCCAGCAATCATGCAGCGGTTTAGCAAAGAAGTGGCCTTCGAACTAAGCCAATTATATGTCAACATGATACCATACTTGGACGATTGGCTGGTAAAGTCAGTCAGAGCGGACGGCCAGATCATCGCTCCTCCTGTAAGCTGCGTCACTATCATGAGCAGCAACAAAGTGACTACAAAGTGATTATATGGGGAAGAGGAGACAGGGGAAACACACGACTCCGATGGCTGGAAGGAGCTGTTCACGAGAACAAGGTGCAACCTTGTGGAGTAGCAGTATGCAGTCTTGTCTCAGCAGCCGAAGGTGACGGTCACACGCAATTAGAGCTCCTTTCTCCTCTACCTCGAAATTCATACCTGCTAATTTAGCCATGGCCCCTACTCGCAGCACCCTTTCAGAGCTCCAGAATGAACACTCAACTCTGAAAATGGAGAATGCTCAACTGCTGGAAAATTTTCAGAAGGCCCTCGACAAGATGAATTCATTTGATTCGAGTCTTAAAGAGGCTAAACTTTTGGACGGTCCATCCTATCAAAATACGTGCTCGGATAGTGGATGTCGGAAGTTTTCCTAAAAGAAGTAGCCATTGCATGCCAAGTGTCCCAGGAGTTGAGGTCTTTGAGTTATCATCAGTTTTCCAGAGGTAACTTCCAATTGATTATTGGTGTTCTCAAAACTTAACTTTCTTAAGTGTTGAATTGAAATCATGACTGTCAAGTGAGAAAGTCAGGCAGACTAAGGTATAGAAGACGACCAAATTGCACTCCCATTAATTCAACACAAAGATGCCTGCATGATGGCATGCAAAACTGTCAACACATTGAGGACAGCAGGAAAGAAGACAATCATCATCGAAACCAGGACCAAGGAGGACAAGGAAAAACTGTTTAAGGGAGACCTTAAACAGAAACTGGAGGACAAGGGCTTGAAAGTAGAGAATGTTAGAAAAAAGAATCCAAAAGTAATTGTTTTTTCTATCAACAGGGAGATCGAGGAAACTGAATTTAAGGACAATGTGTACAATCAGAACTTCAAGGAAACAGGCATTACAAAGGAGGAATTCATGGAGGGCTTCCAACATAGTTTCACCAGAAGCAGAAGAGACAGCAGGTACTGTAATCGTGTTTTTCAGGTCACTCCAAACATCAGGAACCACCTCATTACCAAGGACAAGATCTACTGTGGATGGGAATCGCATTATGTAAAGGACTTCACTGGAATCACCCGCTGCTACAAGTGCCAAGGATTTGGACACACCGCACAAGGGTGCCGAGAAAAAGAGGACATCTGCAGTCACTGCGCTAGGAAGGGCCATCGATTCCAGGACTGCCCAAGGAAGGAAGAGGATGAGACCTGCGCCAACTGCTACCAGTATGGCAAGGAGGCTGACCACTCCACCTTGGACAAGAACTGCCCTGCATACAGGTTTGCCCTGGAAAGGGACATTTTGCGTACTGGTTACGCAAAAAACTGAGTAAGTATGCAGGAAGGACTTTTTATGACTCTTTTGTTTCCAGGTCACAATTAAACACTAATAAAAGTAAAAATAAGTCATTAAAAATTATCAAATTTGCTCAATTAAATTTAAGGAGAGCCCGTTCTGTTACAGAGGAAATTAAAAACTTAAATAAACACTTCAACATAATTTTTATTCAAGAACCTTACGTTCGAGTTCACAAAGTAATTGGATTCAACTTAAATGATAGAGTCATTTTTCATAATGAAGGGCTACCATATGCTGGTATCATTTTCAAAACTTCCCTCAGTAATTCTTCTTTGATGTTCTTAACTTCAGTTTTAAAAGTGAGTAAACGTAAGCCACAAGGAAGGAGATGGCCTCATTCTGAAAAGATATTTGCCCTTTCTTTGTTTAAATAGAGTCCAAGAACTTATAAATTTATTCAGTCCCAAATTCCTCTTCCTTCCAAGTCAATGCTCAGTAAATTATTAACACGTATTGATTTCTCCTCAGGTATAAATCAGGAAATTTTGGAGCAGATCAAAGAATCAACACAAAGGAAGACACCAGCAAGCAGATTCTGCACCCTGATTTTTGATGAGATGTCATTGAAGCCATTGCTCACCTACAACAGAGTCTGGAAAAGTCAACTGGAGCGGACGGCCAGATCTCCGCTCCACCATTATTGTGCTGTCGCTCTCGCGAAACACGCTGAATTCAATCTCTTACATGGTGAAAACTCGGCAAGGGGCGCATACGACACCAATGGCGAGCCGAAGTAGATCGCTGGAGAGGGGGACCACCCCAGGAAGCAGTAACGCGGTTCGCCCGGAGCCCGAAGCCGGGCCTTCTACATCACGGCAAAGATCGCCCATCCTGTTAAGTTCACCGGAACAGGAAAATACCCCGGAATGGGCACGCCGCTTATTAGAAACACTGGGCGAGAACTTCGGGCAGATGAACCAACGTCTGGAACTATTAGAACAATCCCAGACATCCGCCACCACCCCTCCAGCCGCCAGAACCTTCGCTTCCTCGCAAAGACCTGCACCGCAAGAAACACTACCAGCGGAGGCAGAGGTTCTGAAGCTTTGTGTAATGCTAAAGGAACGATGCATAGGAGGTCGCCTACGCCAGCGGGATTCTTACGAGATATTAACACTACTCGACCTTATCTCGTACTGGGATACCCTTACCGAGGACACGAGGCTGATACTGTACCACCGTCTACGCGTACTAGGAATTGCTACACAGCATGGGTGGATCAGATTGATGGGTTCACTGATCATGGCACTAAAGGTCGCTCATCTGCCGTTGCCAAAGAGGCTCTTGTTTCTATGGTTTGTGGAATCCAGGGAAATTGGAAACAACCTGTGGCTTACTATTATAGCCATGGAAGAAATCCAGCAGAGATATTAGCAGAGTAGTAGTGAGGAAGTATTGCTATCTATAAAAGAAACAGGTCTTATAGTTGTAGCTACTGTCTGTGATATGGCCCGAAGTAATGTAAAAGCTTTGCAGATTCTTGGTTCAAGTTTCCTCCATCCTTACTTCTTATTTGAAGGGGAAACAATCTTTACTATATTTGATCCTCCCCATCTTTTAAAATGTTTCAGGAACCTCTTCTTGAAGTATAAAGTCAGACTGTCTGTTAATATTGGAGAGCAACCGACTACCCTAACTGCAGAATGGGAGCATATTAGAGTGCTTGATAGGCAGGATCATTCCGTGGGCTTTCTTCCTTTGAGGTTAGTTTTGAATTTAGCAGCTTTGGTTAACTTCATGCAATAATTTTGGATATGAATCTTGTGAAAGTTCTCTCTCTGTAATATATTGTTAAACTGGTGTAATATTTTCATCTTTGTGGTCTTCAGCATTTTCAATCTCACGGAGGCCCACTTGTCCCCCACTCCACGTCAAAAATGCGAGTCTATTTAGCTGCTTAAGTCTTTAGTAGACGAGTTGCAGCAGATATACATGCACTCGTAGGAAACAGTAAGTGAAACTTGGATAATTTTTCTTTGTGTACAAATTGTGCTATGCTTTATTTCAATGTCTCTCATTGTCTTTTATTGCAGATGTTTTGGGCATCAATGGACTAGCAACAGCCCAGTTTCTTATGGATGTTGACTCTGCATTTGACAGCCTACATGGGTCAATGGGTGAAGACAAGCGGAGGCCTCTCAAATATGCTGTAACCGAGGGTGGACCACATGTAGCATTATGGAAGAAAATGCTGGTCACAATTGATTCTTGGGAGTTTCTTGGAAAGAAGAAGGTGATCCGTCCACCCTCTCAGGAAGGATGGTTAGCTTCCATGAGAGCAATGATATCTTTGTGGGATCGCCTAAGAAGGAAAGATTTTTTTGCATATTAGTACTAGAAACTTTAATCAAGACCCCATTGAAAATCTCTTTAATATAGTTAGGCAGAATTGTGGCTGTAACCATCACCTCAATGCAAAGCAGTTCCAGGATGCCTTGAAGACTGCGGTGATTAACAATTTAGTTTCTAATCAGGCAAAAGGAAACACTGTGGAAGATGGATGCCACATATTAACAGACCTCTCCTCTCTTTTTCAGACAGCACATGAAGAATCCAGATCAACCAGTAAAAGCAAGAAGATGATGGAGCTGAATTTAAGCAATAAAAAATTTATGTCTGTTGCCTTTTTAGGTTACCAAATGGCTGCCATTTTTCTGATAGGCATGGACTCTGAGCACTGCAGAGCAGATCTCGCAACAGACCCACTTCCACTGGACAACATATACTTATCATTTTTATTTGAACAGGAAGAGACTTCTATTTGCCACTAAGAGTATTTCCTTTCTTCATTAGGAGTAGGTATCACTGCTGCCATGAAAGCATTTTCAGAAATTGATTAGGTGGCTTGCCATAATAAAGGAGATGGAGGAGAAGATCCTAGAGATGTCCAGGGCCAAGAAACTGAACAACAAGCATAAGTTGTTCCTTGCTGAGAAAATTGTGGAACTGAGGGAGGAAGTCATTGAGATGGAAGTCTCCAAGGCGGTCGAGGACCTGAAGGCCGAGTTCAAGAAGGAGATAATGCAGGACATCCGAGAGGAACTGAAAGGCATCTGTCAGGATATCCATGAGGCCGTTAAGACAGATGAGGGCAAATCAAAGGTAACGTATGCAGACATTGTAAAAGATTTACAGGTGGAGAGTAAAAAGAAGAAGGAGGTGATCATCGAGGCCAAGGAGGGAGTGGAGATTGAAGACCCGAGGATACTAAAGGAGATTTTGAAGACGACAATTAACCCAGGGAAGGAGGCCATCAAGATAGACCATGTCAGGAATGCCGGAAAGAATAGGATCATCGTACAGACCATGACCAAGGAGGACAAGGATAGACTCACCTCACAGGACATCAGAGAAAAATTAGGGGAAAAGGGTTTGAAGGTTGAGGATCTCAAGAAAAAGGACCCAAAGATAATTATCTTTTCTGTTAACAGGAGCATACCTGAGAAGGAGTTCAAGGAGAACGTCTACCTTCAGAACTTCAAGGACTCCACCATCACCCAGGAGGAATTTAAAGAAGGCTTCAAATATTGTTTCTCAAGGGGCAGTCGAGAGAATAATTATTGTCACCGTGTTTTTCAGGTCTCTCCAGCCATTCGGGAGCACCTAATGGCAAGGGAGAAGATATATGCAGGATGGGAATCCTTTTACACCAAGGATTTTACAGCGATCACCCGTTGCTACAAGTGCCAAGGATTTGGACACACCGCACAAGGGTGCCGAGAAAAAGAGGACATCTGCAGTCACTGCGCTAGGAAGGGCCATCGATTCCAGGACTGCCCAAGGAAGGAAGAGGATGAGACCTGCGCCAACTGCTACCGGTATGGCAAGGAGGCTGACCACTCCACCTTGGACAAGAACTGCCCAGCTTATTTGTATGCCCTGGAGAAAGATATCCTTCGAACGGGGTATTCAAAAAACTAGGTAAGTCTAGCAAAAAAAGGAAAATCAATCACTCTGACTATTCCAGGAGCAATTCGGATGTAATTGATAAAACTAAGATAATAAAACTCGCACAACTGAATTTAAGACGATCTAGAGCAGTAAAAGAAGAAATAAAAGAGATTCACGCATGCTACGATATTTTATTGATCCAAGAACCATGTTCATGGAAACCTAATTGCAGGGTTCAACATTACAGATAGATTAATTTTTGATAGCAAAGAAATTCCAATGGCTGGTGTATTGATTACAAATAGAGATTTAGAAGTTATGGTTTTGCATGAATATACATTCAGTCATGTAGTTTGTGTGCAAGTAACATACAGAGAAATTGTTATTTACATAGTGTCTGTCTATTGTCAATGTTCCCATGAAATAAGCACGTATTTAGATATGTTGCAGAGCATTATTGATAAATTTAAAAACGAATGCCTAATTATAGTAGGGGATTTCAATGCTAAATCAAAATTATGGTTTAACAGAGAAAATGATAGCAAAGGGGAAATACTAGAAAACTTTATAATTAATAATAATTTAAACATTATAAATAACGTCTCTAAATTAACAACTTTTGAAACTGTTAATGGAAAATCGAACATAGATTTAACATTAGCCAATGATAGAGCAGCCAGATATGTTAACAATTGGAAAATTCATGGGAACATGACAACCAGCGACCACAATGTGATTAAGTTTAACTTTGAACAGAATGTAGAAAAATCGAAATTTGTTTCCGATAATACTAGAAGATTTAATGTCAAAAAGGCCAACTGGAAAGACTACTTAAAAGAATTGCAACTGGAAATGACAGAGCAAAATAAGGATATTAACACCATATCCGCTGAAGACCTAATAATTAAAAGTGCCGAATCCACAATCCCAAGGATAAAGAACGTAAATAAGAAAAACGTATGGTGGAACAAAGTTTTGAGTAACATGAAGAAAGACGTAATAAAATTTAGGAAACACTTGTATAGGAAGAAACAGGATAGCAGATACATAGAACTAAAAAGAGAGTACAATAAAATTAGAAATGAATACAAAGTCGCAATTAAAGAAAGTAAAACCGAGAGCTGGAAGAACTTTATAGAAAAGGGATCAAAGAAAGGCCCCTGGGGCCTACCTTACAAAATAGTGACAGGCAAAATTAAAACAAAAACAGTTTTTCACAGCGTTAAAGAGGACAGTATAGAAATAAATGACTTAGGAAAATTACCGATGTTCTTCTTAAAAAATTTGTTTCCGAGCGACAATATAGAAGTAGAAACCGAAAGGCACAAAATAACAAGGAAAACCTTAGAAGAAGAATACAATGGAGTAACGGAAGAGGAATTAACAGAAAGGGAAATTCGATAAGCCATTTTCAGTCTCAGTTTAGGAAAGGCACCAGGAGAAGACAGCATAAACTTAGAACTTGTGCAAAAAGCGTATCCGGTCATCAAACCCAGGAGAATGGAAACCATATCTGTCTTGTCAACATATGCATGCGGTGTAAATCAGTATACTCTCTTGCTCTTTTCTTTCTTTCAGATAATAAATCTAACCATCCACGTGGGATATATACGCAGCCACCTGACGAAATCAAGAAGATGAATTTTTTTGTGATTTAAATAAATGGTTGTCAATATTTATACTTCTGTGTTTTCGCGGGTTTTTTACGCTCCCCTTCTTGTGTGGGCATTTTCCCGCATCGTGGGTTTTTCTCCAAAGACCTTCAGTTGAGGAGTTTTTCCCCCACAACCACAAATCTTTATATTTTATCTACTAGTATTTAGTCTAAAACTTTGTGAATTGTTTTTTTTTGTCACTTGATGCATTTTAGATTTATATCTTTTATATTTACCTGATTTGTTCCTTAATTAGTCTGTAGTTTTGTAGATTTAAGCTTAATATAGTTAACTGTATTTTCTTATATGAATTGTAAAGGTTGGGTGGAAGAGAGGCCATACCGGCCTAACCCCGCCAAAAGTGTCTAATAATAATAATAATAATCAAAGACCTTATAGTCCACATGTACAGGACGGAGTACGTAGAAGAAAAGTTCCCAGATAGGTGGAAAGTAGGAATTGTAAAGATACTCTTGAAAAATACAGGAAAAGACCCAACGAAGGCAACATCTTACAGACCAATCTGCCTACTACCTGTCCTAGGGAAAGTTTATGAAAAAATAATTTTGAACAAGTTACAGAAAATAGAAGAACCGCAAAAAAGTCAGTTCGGTTTCACGAAAGGCAGGTCCACAATAGATGCGTTAGATAGGGTTAAATTAAAAATCACAGAAAGTAAACATAAATATATTCTAGGAATTTTTGTAGACATTAAAGGAGCTTTTGATAATGTTTGGTGGCCATCGGTGCTATTGGCACTGAGAAACAAGTGTTGTCCAAGAAACATCTACGAAATAATCTGCGACTATTTCAGAAACAGGAAATGTAAAGTAATCATAAACGGAAAAGGACACACGAAAGATTTAACAAAGGGCTGTCCGCAAGGATCAGTGCTAGGGCCTTATTTTTGGAATTTAGTTATGAACTTATTTCTAGAGAGAGATAAAGAAGACTGGATCTATAGAGTAGCATACGCAGATGACCTACTAATAATGATAGAAGGAAACTCGAGAGCGGATATAGAAAGGAAAACACTAAAGGAAATGGACTGGATTAGAGATTGGTGCGTAAATAACAAACTCGAGATATCAAAGGAAAAAACACAAATCATGTGGTTGAAGGGTCATATGGACAGAAGATGACCGCCGAACATAAGGTACGAAGGGAATAAGGTCAAAATGGTTAACAAAATCAAATACTTAGGAATAGTCATTAACGAAAAGTTTAAATTTCACGACCATGTAAAATACGTAGTAGATAAAGTCAAAAAGACAGTTTACAATATAAATATTAAACTCGAATTTATAACTTACGTAAGGCAAACTGGGAAAACTATCTAAATAGGTTGAACCTGGAAATGATAGAATCATCCGAGGATGATAACATCTCATCCGTCAAAGACAAGATCCATACTTGTGTAGTGCAGACAATCCAAAAAATTAAAAACTGCATTAGGAAGCATCCATGGTGGAATAGGGAATTAAATAAATTAAAGAAAAGGGTTATTAAGATTCGTAGGCGTTTATACAAGAGTAAAAACCGTAATGATTATGATGAATTAAAAAGGGAATATAACGTGATTAGGAATGAATATAAATCTGCCGTAGTAAATAGTAAAACTAAAAGCTGGAAAAAATTTGTTGAGACTGAATCGAAGAAGGGACCTTGGAGCATGCCGTACAAGATAGTTAGCAATAGGATACAAGGTAAATTTACCTTTCACAGTATCAAAGACAGTCACACTCAAATAGATAATTTAAAGGATTTACCTCAATTTTTTCTGGATAGGCTGTTTCCTAGTGATGATGTAAACGAAGAAAGAGATATTCACAAATCAAGCAGGAATGAAATTCAGTTAGCGTATCCCAGTGTTTCCGAAGATCTAACAGAGCTAGAGGTCGTAAGTGCCATCTATAGTCTTGGAAGAGGGAAGGCACCAGGAGAAGACGGAATAAATTTAGAACTTATAATACAAGGGCTTCCGGCCCTTAGGACATCTTTAGTAGATATGTATAGGAAATTGTACTTTGAAGAAATCTTTCCAGACGAATGGAAGATTGCAATTGTTAAGTTATTATTGAAAAGTATTGATAAAGATCCTAGGAAAGCAAAGTCATACAGGCCCATCTGCTTACTTTCCGTCTTTGGGAAAATTTACGAAAAGATTATACTGAATAAATTACCTAAAGTCAGTAATACCAATGAAAGGCAATTTGGATTTGTTAAGAATAGGTCAACAATAGATGCTCTTAGTGAGGCCATCTTGGAATATTGGAGAAACGATATTAAAATTCTTTTGCGTAGGGAAAACTTAAATTCGCTTCACGGATTTGTCAAGTCTGCACTAAAACGCAAGGAAGATATGGATCACACACTAACCGGAATTGACAATAGGAGGGTCTAGGGTGCATCATGGGTTGCCAGCGCCCAAATTCTTGAAGCTGGTAGGCGGTATCACCGCCGAGCTGTGACCTGTCCAGTGACATAGTCAAAACAGGTACCCCGGGGTCAGGTGGAGCCCCTGGCAACTTCATGTTGCCAGCTCCTGACGTAAGAGGTTGGACTCGCGGGGGCTGTGGTTATCCAAATTCCCAATTCCCTTTTCTCCTCTTCTTACCTTCCCTCCCCACCCAAATTCCCAATTGCAAGACGCTAGACTTGCGCCCTGACTGAGGGTGGCTGTAATGGCCTATTCAACTTTCCATGCTATGGGGAAGCATGGGAGCGCTGGTTGGGCGTTAAACCCAACTCTACCACATGTGTGAGTGGCCGAGGACCGGGAAAGGCTTTGCCTATAGACGGCCTCGTTAAAAAACAAAACTCCAAGCCCGTTTGGTCGGAGTATTCATCATGTCCCTATCTACTGTTGGAGATACATATCGAAAAGACAAACTACTCAAAAAACTAAATAATTACAAGGAGAATACCAAAGAAATAATAATAAGACCCTTGTTTATGGGTACTACAGCCAGAGGGCAGAACTCAAGGGGTCATCACATTACAGGAATAAAAAATACCAGTCTCCATGGAGGAATATTTCTATCCATACCTCCTTGCGAATGGGGATGAGCAACTTTTTCTAATGCAGCTCTGGAGACCAAATAATCGATATTTTTGTCTAGGGCCCAGATTTTCAGATGGAAGAGAATTGAGAAACCTTCCACTAGAAGGTTCGTCTTCAAGTAATACCAGAGGAGGGATATTCCAACATTACTTAAACATGAAAAGGTGTCGGCTGCGCCCCTCGCGGAGGGTTGGATGCCTTGGCGCCGATTTCGACGCTTGGGGTTGCGCTGGCCCATGTGCCAACCCCACCTTGGCGTGGTAAGGGGGCTTGAGCCCCCAGTGGAATTTTCCACTGGGGGGGACTAACGGGGCTCTGGCTTATAGGGGCTGGGGGGTTAGCAGCCCCCCAGCACCTTCATCTCCATCGCTACTTCAAAGAAAATTGCCTCGGAGACTGAACTGAACACCCACAGATCAAACCTGAAGAAAACGTCAAAGCAAAAGCTCAGTTAGATTCCTGTCCATTACAAAATCAGAAAATTAGATTCTCACTTGATTTTCTCAAATAACTCCTCCTTTACTAATCTTTCTTTGATGAGATACATTCCACTGATAAAGTAGAAGATACAGGAATAACTGAGAAAGACACACTGATAAAGTAGCAATGACTGCCATGGAACATCATCGAAGACCAATAACGTAAACCTGAGAAGAAAATAATTGTTTAGAACATGCTGAGGAAGAGGTGAATTTTAGGACAGGCAAACTAGCAAGTATTGCACATGTTGTATTTATTGTATCTATTGTAGAGATTCTACAAAATCTATGGATATACAACCACAGATCCAACCTGAAGAAATTTCCCAAGAACTGAAAGGGACAGTTAAATGATCACTGTCCCTCTTGAAATAACAGTTCAAGGGCAAAGAAATGTTATTAATGAAGGTATTATTACGGTTACTAAGCACATGTACCCCCTTGCCTTTTCACACAGGAGTGGGGTGAATTCATCTTGAGAATTACCACACAAGTGGAAAATCCTCAAAATAGTTTGAAATTGAATGGGCCAGAAAAGTTCAGTCCTTGCAATGGGGGAGGAAGGCAGTCTCTTATAGCAGTCACGTCAAAACAACCTATACCATTTGACATCAAACATTCATGAGACAGATTTCCTAAGAAAAACCCATCAAAACAGCACTATTAAGAGATTATTTCATTAATTATCTCTATAAAACAACCTAAAATGCTATATTGGAGAATATGCGGCAGTGGATGAGACACTTGGAAGACAAGAGTTGTTCTATGAAGTAGAATATACCCAGAGACACCACCAAATATGGCTCATGGGGTCTTTAAGAGACTAAATATTAAGTATAATAATGCACTGTAAAATGAAGAAATATCTGGGTGGGACATATGGATAGGTTGTCAGGAAACACAATAACTAGGATGGTATATGAAGAGAATATGAATTGAACAAAACTAATGAAAAGCTAGTTGAATGTAGGGAATCAGATGCTGAATAAATACGACATGTTATACAATGAATAGCTGAAATAAGTAATGATATGATAATAAGTCTAAAGTGAAACCCGTACTACAAGTTAGGAAAATAAGGCACCATTTTAAAATTCAGTCTCCACTGCAGATAGGTGTATACTAAACCTTCCTTTGCAGAAATTGATATGAGGGAAGGATGGGTATCAAACAAAAAGTGTTCCTGTCGCATACTACCATCACAGCACACTATAGGCCTGCTGCTTCCTTGCTACCAACCACTGAACACTTAGAATCATTTTGTTCAATTATATTAGTTTGTTCCATGTCCTGAAACAGAGATTCTACACAATCTATGGATATCCAACCACAGATCCAACCTGAAGAAATTTCCCAAGAACTGAAAGGGACAGTTAAATGATCACTGTCCCTCTTGAAATAACAGTTCAAGGGCAAAGCAATGTTATTAACAAAGGTATTTTTACGGTTACTGAGCACATGTACCCCCTTGCCTTTTCACACAGGAGAGGGGTGAATTCATCACGAGAATTTCCACACAAGCGGAATATCCTCAGATTGGGTGCAAATTGAATGGGCCAGAAAAGGTCAGTCCTTGCAATGGGGTAGGAAGGCAGTCTCTTATGGCAGTCATGTCTGAACAACCTATACCATTTGTCATCAAACATTCATGTGACAGATTTCCTAAGAAAAAAACCATCAAAACAGCACCATTAGGAGATTATTTCATTAGTAATCTCTATAAAACTACCTAGAATGGTACATTGGAGAATGAGAGAAAGTGGATGAGACACTTGGAAGACAAGGGTTGTTCTTTGAAGTAGAATACACCCAGAGACACCACCAAATATGGCTCATGGGGTCTTTTAAAGACTAATTAATAAGTATGAAACTACACTGTAAAATGAAGTAATATCTTGTTGGGACATATTGAAAGGATGTGAGGAAATACAATGACTAGGATGGTACATGAAGAGATAATGAATTATACAAAACTAAGAGAAAGACTAGTTGAATGTAGTGCATGAGGTGCTGAATAATTAAGGCATATTTTAGAATGAATAGCAGAAAAGATGTAATAGTATGATAATAAGAGTGAAGTGAAACATGTACACAAGATGGGAAAATAAGGTACCATTTTAAAATTCAGTCTCAACTGCAGAAAGGTGTATACAGAATTTCTTTCACAGAAATAAATATGAGGGAAGGATAGACATTAAACACAAAGTGTTCCTGTCGCATACAACAATCACAGCACACTATGGGCCTGCTGCTTCCTTGCTACCAACCACCGAACACTTAGAATCATTTTGATCAATTATATTAGTTTGTTCCATGTCCTGAAACAGAGATTCTACACAATCTATGGATATCCAACCACAGATCCAACCTGAAGAAATTTCCCAAGAACTGAAAGGGACAGTTAAATGATCACTGTCCCTCTTGAAATAACAGTTCAAGGGCAAAGCAATGTTATTAACAAAGGTATTTTTACGGTTACTGAGCACATGTACCCCCTTGCCTTTTCACACAGGAGAGGGGTGAGTTCATCACGAGAATTTCCACACAAGCGGAATATCCTCAGATTGGGTGCAAATAGAATGGGCCAGAAAAGGTCAGTCCTTGCAATGGGGTAGGAAGGCAGTCTCTTATGGCAGACATGTCTGAACAACATATACCATTTGTCATCAAACATTCATGTGACAGATTTCCTAAGAAAAAACCATCAAAACAGCACCATTAGGAGATTATTTCATTAGTAATCTCTATAAAACTACCTATAATGGTATATTGGAGAATGAGAGAAAGTGGATGAGACACTTGGAAGACAAGGGTTGTTCTTTGAAGTAGAATATACCCAGAGACACCACCAAATATGGCTCATGGGGTCTTTTAAAGACTAATTAATAAGTATGAAACTACGCTGTAAAACACTTGGAACAAAGTAATACAATTGATCAAAATGATTCTATCTCCTGAAACAGAGATTCTACACAATCTATGGATATCCAACCACAGATCCAACCTGAAGAAATTTCCCAAGAACTGAAAGGGACAGTTAAATGATCACTGTCCCTCTTGAAATAACAGTTCAAGGGCAAAGAAATGTTATTAATGAAGGTATTTTTACGGTTACTGAGCACAAAAGTGGAAAATCCTCAAATTGTGTGGGGTGCAAATTGAATGTGCCAGGAAATATAATATAATTGATGAGATACATTCCACTGATAAAGTAGAAGATACAGGAATAACTGAGAAAGACACACTGATAAAGTAGCAATGACTGCCATGGAACATCATCGAAGACCAATAACGTAAACCTGAGAAGAAAATAATTGTTTAGAACATGCTGAGGAAGAGGTGAATTTTAGGACAGGCAAACTAGCAAGTATTGCACATGTTGTATTTATTGTATCTATTGTAGAGATTCTACAAAATCTATGGATATACAACCACAGATCCAACCTGAAGAAATTTCCCAAGAACTGAAAGGGACAGTTAAATGATCACTGTCCCTCTTGAAATAACAGTTCAAGGGCAAAGAAATGTTATTAATGAAGGTATTTTTACGGTTACTGAGCACAAAAGTGGAAAATCCTCAAATTGTGTGGGGTGCAAATTGAATGTGCCAGGAAATATAATATAATTGATGAGATACATTCCACTGATAAAGTAGAAGATACAGGAATAACTGAGAAAGACACACTGATAAAGTAGCAATGACTGCCATGGAACATCATCGAAGACCAATAACGTAAACCTGAGAAGAAAATAATTGTTTAGAACATGCTGAGGAAGAGGTGAATTTTAGGACAGGCAAACTAGCAAGTATTGCACATGTTGTATTTATTGTATCTATTGTAGAGATTCTACAAAATCTATGGATATACAACCACAGATCCAACCTGAAGAAATTTCCCAAGAACTGAAAGAGACAGTTAAACGATCACTGTCTCTCTTGATATAACAGTTCAAGGGCAAAGAAATGTTATTAATGAAGGTATTTTTACGGTTACTGAGCACAAAAGTGGAAAATCCTCAAATTGTGTGGGGTGCAAATTGAATGTGCCAGGAAAGGTCAGTCCTTGCAATGGGGGAGGAAGGCAGTCTCCTACAGCATACATGTTAAAAGAACCTATACCATTTGTCATCAAGCATTCGTGTGACAGATTTCCTAAGTTAAACCCATCAAAACAGCACTAATAAGAGATTATTTCATTAATTATCTCTATAAAATTACTTATAATGGTATATTGGAGAATGAGTGAAAGTGGATGAGACACTTGGAAGACAAGAGTTGTTCTTTGAAGTAGAATATACCCAGAGACACCACCTAAATATGGCTCATGGGGTGAATAGAGGCTAAATATTAAGTATGAAACTACACTGTAAAGTGAAGTTATATCTGCCATTGAGGAGATAACAACATTTTCCATATCTTACTTGACTTTGGGTGCAGCAAATGATGAGACTGATTAACCTATCCCTGTTATGGAGGAAGGGGAGCAGGAGGGCGAATTACGAGCTCCTCAATGATGTACGTTGTATTTATTGAGGATGGACAGAGACCATGTAGTGCCCTCCCTGACAGGCCAATGTTGCCAGCTCCAGGGCCTAGGAAGAGGAGGAGGACGGATTCCAACCAGGAACCCTCAGGGTTGATAAGTGCAGCAACTGAAGTACTGGGGAACCTGTGCAAGCAGGTGGCTTGTGTGTCCCAAGTTGACAACACAGAGGTCACCTTTGAGAAGTAGCCAACCGGCTGAGGAAAATGGAAGACAAAAAACAAAACCAAAAAGTATGTTTGATAATGAGAAATTTTTTTTCAAAATTCACAATAAAAAAATTTCCTCCAAATTTATTTCTTTTTCTTTTAAAAAGACAATTTTTGCTGCTATATATGGATCATCTATATTTTTTGTTGAAGAACCTAACCTACTTATCCTAACTAACCAACCACCGAACAAAAATAATGAGACTTATAATAGTTGAATGGTAAAAAGAAATAAGTAAAAGTTACTAGCTGGTAATGAGTAAGAGCTGATTAGAATTCAGCTATAAAAGTTTTAATTTCTAGAACGGAGGAAAATTATATGAAGTAAACACAAAATATAATTAAAGAATATTTTTATACAGCACAGTCAAAAATGCAGACAAAGTAATCAGTTGATATGGTGTTAAAAGACTTAATAGTAAATGATTTTTTGTGCATTTATAGAGAAGAAAACAAATAAAATAACTTAAGCAGTTTTCATGCCCACACTATTTTATTTGCAGTAAACAAGCTACATAGAAAATTATCAAAATTCTTCCTCTTCTTTATTTCCAAAAGGTGCTTCCATCTCTTCTTCGAGCCTTTAAACACTTCACAGCAAAGAATTGAGGGAAAAACATTTCTGTTGCATCATCTTTCTCACCATACATGGATAAGATTAGAGTATTGTGTCTATTAGTAAAGAAAAGATGGATGTTTCTCAGTAGTAAGAGAAAGCAGAACCTTCACAAAATACGATCCACTGCTATATTCATTCTGGAGATTTAGATGGCAGAGTTAATAATAGAAAATATTTTTCAAAAATGCAGATACCTTGTTAGATAAAATAATAATAAAAATGAGGGACAAACAATCCTTAGAAAAGCAACCAAAGTCTACCTACGTCAGGAATAGTAAAGCAATAAAATGAATGGAGGAAAGGAATGAGGTGAATAACCTGGAGAAAACTATAATAAAAGTGTACAGCATCAAATATAATTTCCCTTCATATAAATCACCTCTCCAGTCTCAAAATTGAGGCTGGATCTTAAACCCAAATTAGCAAGATGATTAAACTACTGGAGGAATTATTTTATTAGAGCAAAAACCATTGAAATCATCTGGAATCCATCCTCATACCTCTTAATCAAAGAATCATGGCTGCTAAATAGAAATATGTTTCTAAATTAAAAGATGCCATGCTGCAGGTGATAATGCTCAGCAAAATAATTACTTGAAAAAGCACCAAGTAGTCAAAGATAAACTATTTGTAAAACTTGATCAAAAATCTTGAGTAGGTAAACCCAAATTCACACTTCTGAAAACTGTAAAATAATGTGCCATTGTCGACCAATTCAGGAAGTTGAATAACATGCACTGACATACCATACATCAACCATATTTTACTATTCACTGGAATAATTAGCATTAGGGAGGTTACTATTACTCTGACAGACTCCACCCATCAAATTTTCCTGGCACACAAGATACTTTAATAAATAAGAACTATCCATGTACCATATTAATTTGGTATTATCTGCCTGCCATGTAGTATTTCTTTAAATTTATCTGTGCATTGTTAAAATATAATTTTTCAGACTGAAAGTAGGAGGAAACAATTGTACTACCTAAAGAGACTATTTCATGATAAGCTTCAAAGAGCTTGTGTCTGGATGAAAATGTGATATTGCAAGCCAGATACAAGTTCTGTCGAATATTAAAATAAGCTATGCTGAAAACAAGTAGTGGACAAATAATGAAATCAGTCCTCCACAACTCTCTTAGTCTTCTGCTCTCTGCAGCAGTCTTTGTTTCCGACCAAATGTGACTCATTTCAAATGAGGTACACAACCATTACAGATTCAAAGGTTCTCATGTGTAGGCACCTCACTGATAAGCTGTGAGCTTCAAAACTTCAACATATTGAAGCCAGAGGCACTTTTCAAAAGATTATCTCTCAACACAGTTTAAATATCAGTTAGAGATAGAATAAAATTTTCAGGTACACAACTTGGAGGTTATAGCTTTTGCAGACACACTGGTAGAAGATGGCCATCTACTTTAAAGTCTGTGGCTAACCACCCTGTATTAATTATTGAACTGCCCCAATAACAGTCAGCTATCCTGGTTAAATATGACAAACCCCATTTTCAGCTGCCACAATTAGTAAGTCACCCAACGCATGTCCATAAAACCAAAAAGCAATCAGCTCAGCCATTCCATTCTCTCCCAAGCATTCCCAAAATGGTAGAAAAACCAGTGGAATGCCAAATTTTGACAGAAAAATCAGGAATAAGTGTACTGAATCAAATAAAGAAATTTCATAATGCAACTGCCAGGTGTTAGTAGCCCACAGCCTGTCACCTCACATTTGTCACATCAAATTGCATCACAAAAACAACTGAAAACTACCTGGTAGTATCCCTTATTAACAGTCTTGCCTTTTAATGCATATTCACAAGCACAATATAAAGGTCAATTCACAACAATTGTCTGAGATTAGATGCATGTTATAGGCACTTCCAAAAATTCTGCATTGTGATTAGATTAAAGTTATCTTCATTTATCACAATAGCAAAACTTGGATCAAAGTGGAAGACAACATCAGCCCTGAAAGGTGTCATCAGCACGAGCACTAATTTTGAAGTTGCAACCATTAGTGGAGCAAAAATGATCTAGTGAATATGATAGTTAATCGGCTTGGACTCTTGCTGCAAAATCCTTGAGGATGATAATGAGGAAGAGCACTGCTCTAATGTTAAAAGATTGGAAGTACATAAAGAGAGAAGAAACAGTTAATACCCACAAACAGTCAAGCCTACAAATCATGCCTGGTACTTCGCAGTCCATAAATTATTCAATATCCAATACCCATATAAGAACTCATAGGGCCATTTTTTCTATACCTAGACCTACATCTGAATGAACAGTGTTTGTTGAATTTAACAGGGTTCAAGGTTCAACAAGCCACAACAGAATATGTCAACAATGTGGACGGTGGCAGAAGGAGAAAGAAGTTTTAAGCAAGAGTTGCATGATTGAAGAAAATTTCATATGTGCTAAACTGCCTTCCATTTACACCAGCAGGGTATAGAAAGTAGTGTTTTAAATTTAAATGTGATCTGAAAAGGCAGATACACTTACAAACTCTTTTGCAAAAAATTAAATTTTGAAAACCTGAAAATTAGTGATGTCTCCTTCCACTATAACATGAATAATTAACATGATGAGTTTTGACAAGTGATGAATGAATGGTATTGACGCACTTCCATGGAAAGATACTAGTTGTTAAAGGATACTATGCAAGTCCCAAGTAAATCAGCTCCACTATACAGACAATCAATGGATTTAACAATGCATTGCTTCCATACACTTCTAGTGATTTCCAATTATTTTCATGGAAATGTAAAGCAAATGTAAACAGAAGATAGAAATTAATAATGAGTTGAATGTGAAATGGAAAGTTGGTCACCATTATTTCTCCATTAAAAAGTTTTTTTCCAGATATTGGTCTTCCAGAAAGTTGTAAATAGTCAGCATATTGATAGATTTGAGGATTTGCTCTAAGCAAATAACCTCCCTTTGCTTAAAATTAAGCAATGTCTATATCAGGGTAATACTGACTCCACCATTGTGTAAGATTTCCTCCAGAAATGTTGTATGATCTTGTTACAAAAAAGAAAATGTATTGACAAATGGGCATCATTTCCAGTCAGTAAACCTTCAGAAAGGCACTAGAGAATGATATGATATATGAAAATGAACAACTCTTCTAGCCATTTTCACAGAGAAAGTGAGAAAGTGTAATGCAAGAAGTGTAAAGAAAAGGTTCCACATTCCCATGTGTAGAGGTAGTGCCACAATTTGCAAACACATGCCACACTGGTAGAATCCATCAAATGATGAAACAATTTAAATATCACTGAGCTATTCACTGAACTATTACAGGGTAGCTCAGGGCTTTTTGTGCCATGACACTGACTCATGCAAATATACCTAAAATCTCCTTTTCTCCAACAATCCCAGGGTGCCTCTAACTGGTGATCAACCCAACACTTAGACAAGACCTGATTCTGATTACTGCTAAATAAATTTGAGAGGACCTTATTTTACCAAGGATGTACTGACAGACATCAAATCTCCTGATGTCCATGCTATTGAAAGGTCTAGATATACAATATAACTGTTTATCTCTGACAAACAGTTTTTACCTTTCATTCTTGCATAAAAATTGCCTGCAAATCCTCATTGAACAAGTTTTACAAAGCCTGTTGTATCGTAAGTTTCCAATTTCATGTTTTAAAATTTTGAAGAGCAAAGGTAACTTAAGACTGGGCTTGGAAAATGTTTCACTCATAAGCAATGCAGTTGTGAGAACAATGAATACAACTGAAGATCATAAACCTTTTAAAAACTATGACCAAAGGATATATGAAAAGATTATGTTTAAAAAATAAAGAATCAGGTTTGATACTCATCAAAAAACAAATAAAAATGCAATCCAAATTTTTATGAGCAAAAACAATTGACCACAAAATCAGTAATTCCTTTCATGCAAAAGAATTTAAGCAAAACTTTTGAGACTGGCATTGAGTCCAATACATAACAAACATCGAATAAGTCAGAAAACTGGGTAAATGTATTGTGTAATATTAAAATGTAATGAATACCATTACCTCAACAAGAATGGTATTTCGATTGACTTTTCCTGAGGAAATTCTGTCAATGATTCAGAATGGTTAACTTCACAAAAGCTTCAGTATTTAATTCAAAACTACTGAGGTAATCCAAAATGATGCAGCTATAAACATACTTAAAACAGAACCAAGTATATGATAACTGTGTACATGGTTGGAAACAAGACTGATCTATCCACAATTCCAAACCTCCATCTTATCCCAAAATAAAACTTGTTGATGGCAAATGGGTGGAAGAGTGATGGAGGAGTGCAGGAAAATAAAGGGACTGGCTAAGGACATTTATCTTCAACAATAAGTAAAAATCCAATCTCGATATCTGTATGTATGTATAATGTACACTAATGAGGGCAACAATTTTCAGTGGAATATGTAGAAAGAAATCATAAACAGAATCTGGCTTGGTTGTTTAAGTTTTTTTCCTGCCTAAAGTCGAGTCTCATTCGTGGTTATATAAAAGACTAGTTGCGACAAAATAGCCTTAACCAGCCATTTTATAACATTTTACTGAGTAAATTATACCAAAATTTGAAATGATACACCAGTCAAGAAGAAAGTAGACATTGATGTACCATTAATCGGAGGTCAAGAATTCATGGTATCTGAAACTAGTGATGTTCAGTCATACAAATATAAATCTTGTTCCCCCAAAAAATAATGTTTGGGATGAAAAGTTCTATAACAATTCATCAAATATAGTCTATCCAGAAATAATTTCAAGAAATAATGATGGTTTCAGAACATCCATTCACTCACATAAGTGAAATCATACTGAAGAAAATGCAATGACCTACATCATGTATGAGCAAATCAAAGATCTGCAGACACAGATGATAAAAGAATGGAGTTTAAGAAAGATTGTAATAGAAATTTTATATAGAAAATATATATTCATGATCTAAACCAAAGATAGAGTCATTACTTGTTTTGGAACATATTTTTATGTTCACAGCATTACTAACCTTTAATTTTCAACTGACTTTTGGAAGGACTGACGAAGAAAATTTGGTTGTTTCAATAAATAGTAAATCTCAATGCTTAACTTGAAACACCCTAAGCAACAATCCACCTAGGATTATTGGGATGAAAATATCACAGGAATTCAATGCATGTAGAAAATTTTCAAATACATACATATTATTCTTTGGTTGAAGGCACAGCTAACTGAAACCAAGTGCATTTCAGTTATATACCAATCCTAATATACATTCAATCCACAGAAGGATTTTCAGTTATGTTTCCAGGCTGGCTCAGTCAGCTACATCATCCCTGACAACAAATTAATCAGATTTAACTGATCATGGACTAAGCAAGTATAAATCAGTTCAAGGATGTAGTTCTCCATTTTCAAACCTCAAGGTGTAGAAGCTGTTAATTTGTATTTCTTTCACACAGTTATTGAAGGAAAGTTGAACTTCTAATTAATTTTATGCTTTTACTTGGTGTGGGTTTTCATTTTGCTGAGTACAGATGATCAATTTGATTAATGAGGAGCTGATGAATGGGGACTTAATAATGCAACTATTCACTTGTGCAGTTTTCCTCATGGTGTTTTATGTAGCACAACTTCCGACACTATTCATCTGGTGGTCAAAGGTGTTAAATTATTTCAACACACCTTTACTGATCAAAGGACGGGATTGATTTGATAGAAACAATCCTCAAGGGAATGAGATTCTCTTGGAGAAGATTTTTGAATGAGATCTGAGAATCTGGATTGAAATAAAACATCAGCCTCAATGATGATGGAATATTTAGCAACCTGATTTGTGAGGAAATGTAGTGTTGAAGGAGAAATGTATAAACTTTGATGTTAGGATTTATAACCATGGGCATAAAAGTCACGGTAAGTACCGATAATTATTCCAATGTGACACAGATGAAGCACACCACTACTTAGGTACGTTGATGGAAAGACATTCCAACAAAGCTCTATAATACCAAGGACACACAACCTCATAACATCATTCATAGGAACACACCAAAGGAGATATGGTAGGCTATGTGAATACCAAACATAAAACTGGTAGTGAAGAGATCTGCTACATGCAATTCCGATTAAATTTGCAGTGAAGAGTGGATACAGAAAAAGTCGAGCTGTCACACTCATATCCACTTTCTTCTTAGGATTCTTTTCTTTAGATACCAAATCCTTCTCAATTGCTTTAAGTCTCCCATAACTCTTCATGCAAGTGTCCCAACGTGAATAAAAGAGTAGTAATAGAGAAAGGTGAACTGCAAGCAACGACAAATGAAAACCTCTATGAACAAAAACCCATTCTGGAAGGAATCTCCAGTTCACGGTCCATTCAAATAAAAATATACGACCGAAGTCAAATGCACGCATCACATATGCGACAGGATTTGTAATCAAGAAAGGAAGTGCTAGCAACAGTTGTAGCATAGCACAAACAGAAAGCTGTTTTACGGTACCAATGAGACCAAGAGAATGAAGATATGCTAAGAGAAGAGCAGGAGAAAATAAAAGAATATTCATCTTGATTGAAACAGCAAAGCTATAAAATAAACTCCCAAGGGTCCAGTATGAATCTATAAATAGATTTATAGCGGCATACAAAAACATCATAGCCACCGGATCATTAAACATTCTTAAAACAAATACAGAATGGATTCTGTATGAAGTGCAACAGAGAAATGCGAGGACGTAAGGTGGAACTTTTTTGGTCTTGATGTATATTCTAAACACAAGAGCTAGTACAACCATGTAGAAGAATGCAAATATGTATTGAGCTGTTCGAACATTTTTACCATAATTCGTTAAATAGTACAGGACTGTGAAAACGTACACGTGGCCAGCAGGGTAAACAATTGGCCCAGTATCTCCCTTGAGCTGGTAGTAATCAAACGTACCATTTACCACACCGTCAATCTGCTGCATATATGCTTTCCAATCGATTTCAGTGTAATTGACTAAATTGATGATGGTGAAATTCAATAAGATTTCAACAAGAAGAAGGATACCGGCCATAGCACTTAAGTAGCTATGATCAAACAGAAGCTTACGCAAAGACATGTGCTTCACAAAATTCGACTTGAATTGTCGCACCACTCTCTTGATGGACTGCAGACCTTTGAATTCATTACGTTTAGCACTACTTGTAGCCATTTTGCAATTAAACTTCGTATTTCTACAAATTTTAGACCTTCACAAATATTTCCAAAACAAACTTAACAACCTCACATAAATGACATACATCACGTGGAAAACTCGTAAAAAGAAGATAAGCTTTTCATAGAAGTGATAAAAGAACAGCTACCCACATGAGCTATAAATAGCATTCCTTAAGTCTTCGAAATTAAATTCACAGCATTCTAAGAGAATAATACTTCCTACTTACCGAAAGATACGAGCATTTTACCGGTAAACAAATAAAGTCCATTACCTTACAGAATAAATTGTATAAGAGCAATAAGAAATTGCGAATTTCGAAATCACAAACACCAAACTGAGTGAAAGTGCAAGGGTTGGCGAGTCGGTAAAGGAAAACACTAATCACAATCACAAGATGTACAGAAACTGAAGTATAGTTTTCCTCGCTTTTAAGGTATTAGCTATAAAAATATAGCCAATATTTTATAATAAGTTAATACCGACAAAAATGCCACTCAAAACCCGACACGTCCACAAATAAGTCTCATGGCAACGATGTCACACCAAGATAGCGTAGATTGTAAATGGCGTCAAAGGGTTTACAGCTACACGAGGTACACGGCGTGGACGTATTTTCATTCGTGTTTTGTCCGATATGCCGTATCCTGAGGAGCCAGGGACCCTGAGGAGCTTCGGGAGATATTCGCGCGCGAGGAATGAACAATGGCATCACGGTGGTCATTTCAACGAAAGAGACTTTTTCATTCTTTTATGAAAGCGAGATATAACTTCGAATACAAGAAATTTCTCGAATAATCTCAGACAGTTAGTAGCTTTTATTTAATTAATAGATTTTTGCTAAAGAATCTAAAAATACATTTTCATGTTGCTTACACTTTCAGGAGAGAGAGAGAGATGTACAATCAAAAGGAACAAATTAACGTGGCAAAGTAAATATTCCTTAATAGATTTTAATTAAAGCTTAAGATATGTCTCGGAATATCCTCTTTATATGAACAAGTGTTTCACAAACGATGGAATTGAATTTTAACTTAGCACATTAAGTTGTGCGACCAAACCCAAGGTTATACAAGAAGTGTTTCACAATCTGAAAACAACAGATCTGAGTTCATTCAAATCACAAGAAGAAAGTTAACAACATTTGGGAACAGGAGGAGAGGATTCGATGGTAGAAAAGTTAGATGAAATAAAAAAGTACGGAAAGAGAGATGCCATGGCAGCAGGATCAGAAATAATTAAAACAGTATTAGCATTACATAGACGAATGTCGGATTTAGTAATAGATTTTCGAAATTTTCTTTGCCTCCCCAAGTTTTATTTTCGGCCGAATTTAACCTTGAGTCGTTACAATTTAGTTGACTTTTTTATAAACTTTTAGTGCTTTGTATACTCTTCATTCCGGGTTTTGTAGCAGAATAATATGCATTCTTAATATATATAGCGAGATATCTCAGCTTACCTCAAAACGTAAAGAATTAGAATTAGAGGCAAAGGGTTTTTCATCCCTGTAAATTTATGGATGATTTCATGTTAGTCCCCGTCAGCAACGCACCTTATCTTCCGGATGAAGGATTCCACAGGGCGGAAGTGAAAGGCCTGTATCTCTATGCCCCGGCTTCCTTTTCTCACAAACCGGGGTATGATCAGTGCCATTTGAGAAACTTCCTCCAGCTTCGACGTTACGTTACTAATATGAACAGATTATTTTATATATTCTTGACGGCTTCGATAATTCAGTGTGGAATAACCGCTGATCAACCATTCAAAGGTGAGTTTTATACTTATTTTATGCAAAGAGGTTTTTTCCTTAACATATCCACTAAAGTTTTTATGCACAGCTATGGTATTCGCTCTTTTAAATCCACGGAAACTAAATATTGTAATAATCTTTGTTTGTTTCCTTTACTGCAAACATATTTTTTCGAGCAACATTTGATCCAAATACTTTTTTAATGAACAATAGATATTTAAGGGATTTTTGAAGAAAAAATCTTTTCCGGATCATTCTCCCCTTATCTCTCTTCTGTATTAGAGAGCTGAATAGAAATTCAGTAAAACCCGTTTAAGACGCAATTTTCTACCGATCCTTTTTCACACGAATCAAAGGGTAAAATATGTCGCTTGAGTCCAAGATACGCTACTATTCGCTTAAACCAAATGTCCACCTCATTTGGCAGACCAAAATTTTTCACGTTATTTGTATCGTCGTCTCTCTTCTCTTCTGCCTTGCTCTTCGGGAATTACTTTTGACTCTCGTTTCCGATGGTTTAACTCGTGAGAAGGATAAGAGAACCATCTGCACGCTACTATACTGTCGGAGCCGATTTTAGCTCTAAGATAGGGTGAGAATTTACCTATTAGTCTTCTTGCATTCGGAAAGCTGGATAGTAAGTCGCTATGGGTTGTTTCCTTAGGTCGCAAACTTGAGTTCAAAAAATATCGAATTTGGCAGATTAGCTGTTCAATGTTTTGTGAGGCCTGCAGATATCGAGCGCCATGACAGCGTCTCACCGCCAGCGTTGAACATTTGTAGTTTATCCCTTTCTGTAAAAGTGGTACCAAATATTTTTAGTGAAATGAATGCTGCATTCATTAAACGATTTCACAAAAGAGGACGCTCTCTCTTTCTGAAAAATCGCAACGCTTCCTATCAACTTCCTTAGCTGAGCTGGCATGGAAGTTGATATCTGAGCTAATGCAAAACACTACAAGTTGGGTTGATCGTCATCCTGATAAACCATTATCCATTCAGACTGCCAACGTCATGTTCAGCCATAAGATTCACTGAGTTTTCTTTCCTTATGAGACCACAAGATCTGATCAGTTTATATTATAATTGAGATCAGTGCAGATCTCCTGAATGCTACAACAGATCACTGAATTTCAAGTGCATCCCTTCAAAAAAGGGAAAAAACTATAGTTAACTAAACAACATGACAAGATTGTGGAAACTATCAATAAGAATCTTATCAGAAGCAAACAAGACATCAAATAATGCATTAATTACAAACTTATATGGGTGACTGAGAGATACTGATAATACACAAGAATATAGATTATTAACTTATTGAGTTCATAACTTTATATTCTATGATTGATGAAGGGATGGCTGTTCTCTAATTTTTTATCATGATTAGTACTGTATTTTCATTTCAGTTGGTATCAACAAATGCAAATATGTTGAACCCTTGTCACCAGAAAGATGTTCTATTTTCAAGGTTATTTACAAAAAGAACATTTATTTTTTTAACATTTAAGTAATATATCTGCAGTATCCTTTCCCTATAGCTATTTGTGCTACCATACTGAAATTTTAAATCATAGGTGATTTCTCTTCTATAGATTTAGTCTGCAATGAAGAATTCACCTATGGATACAGCTATCGTAATTATCACAGAATATCTGAACTAACGACAAACAGGACAGATGGATTCAGATTGGATTTCAAAGTTCGTGCAGGAAGCAATGCTCACATTTCATTTGCTGAAATGGCATTTCCTTCACCGAGAGATATTGTTTATGAGGTATGTGGATAAATCAAAGAAATTATTTAAGAACACAGATGAAAAATATGTGCATCTTCCAATGATTTAAAGAATATCTTAATACCATAGAGATGTAATTTTTATAATGATTCAATTTTACAAGGATTTGGTTACTAATAAGTTAAGAGTATCTACTGATTTAATCTTCAAAGATTTTTCTTTTACTGGATAAGCAATATTTCAGTAGATCTAGTGGTTTTTTTATAGATTGGATTTTATACTTAATATATCCAGAAAAAAGACCAAAAGCACCTCTGGCCTAGAGATTATATGCCGTTGTAAAAATTGTCATGAGATTATTCAAATTTTATTCCAATACATTCAAAGAGAAGAGGTTTCAATGAAATACTCAGCAAGTTTAGCACTTTATCTCATTTATGTTATTATTGATCCATCAATTTTTTGTTTCTTCTCACAAGTTATAAACATTGTATGCATTTTACTTTTCATTTCCCTTTGGAATTGAATGTTTAGATTGTCTTGGGAGCTGGTAGGAACACTTATTCAGACATACGGCGAGGGAGAGGTCAATCTTCAAAAGTGAAGGAGCCAACATTGAACATAGTTTCATCCACTGAATTAAGAGGATTCTGGATTACTATTCATAATGATGGAAGGATATTGGTGGGCAAAGAGGATGATGATTTACCATTCCTCATGTGGAGAGACCCAGCTCCAATCAGGCTGAACTTTTTTGCATTCAGCACTTGGAAAGATGTATATGGAAAGTGGTATTATTTCTGTAGAAAAAATGAAAGTGAGTCAGTCTGCTGGTAAATATTAGTAAATCCACTACATATTGAAAATTAATTAAAATTAAAAAGTTAGTATTACTGATTTCAGTGAGCTTAAGTATTACCCAAACTGGTCATAAAATTGATTTTTTAGCATGGATATAGCTACAATAAGTCAAATTATTACATGAAAATATCAGGAAATACTTTAAATAGCTTTTTGCTAAATTGAAATTTTCAATCCCAGATCAATGAAGGTATAAAATGTGATATTAAAAAGTTCTCATGTAACAATCAAAGAATCAATAAATAAGCAGATTACAGTCAATCTTTCTAGTCATAGACAAATAGAAGACTAAGCCCATTTTGAAACATCAAAATGGTGGTCAATTAGCCTCAGCTGAGAAGAGTTAGTTTGCAAAAACCACTGTTCACTATGGCAATGAAAGTTTTCCAATTAATAAGAAACTGATGAATTATTCAATGTTCCATAAGGTGATATTTTCAATGAAATAATGACCTTATACAATTTTCTACATAAGTTAAAGCTTGTATGCCAAATCTTACATAAGCAACTAATATAATGGGCATTCTGCTCTGATTACTAGAAGTGAATGTTCTTCTTCAAAACACTGGTAAAATCTTTATAAATTTGAGATAATTTCAGTTCCGAGTAACTTTTAGTCATGTTATTTGCATTTATTCATGGACGCTAGTTATTAATGACAATAAATTATAAGTGAGAGTTTTTATATTTCATATGATAATTTTCTTTCTCTCTATATTTTTGTAATCAATTTACTTTCTGCTACAAGACAACCATAAAATATTGAGATGACTGTTGTTTCCGTTAGGTAAAGCTGACGAAGACGATACTTATAAACGACCATTAACTATGACAGATAAGCTGAGGAGGGATTTACTATCAGATTATGACCCCTACATAGCACCTCGAACCTATGATTCAACTGACTTAAAGCGGACTATGGTGTATGTACATGTAGCAGCATCTCATATTCATTTGGTAAGTTAAGCAACTAATTCTGCTGCAAAAGCTTGGCTATGGATCAGAATAAAAGAATTCAAAACAGATAGCACAGCACTGATAAACAATTGATTTGTTTTTCAGAATGAGCGAAGATCCATTCTAAACGTTGATGGAACTATGAGTGTGGTAAGGATATAATATTTTTATTTAGTGGCATGTGGTTAGAATTTATCTTCTTTAGAATTCATGAATAATGGAAAGTTTTCTTAGGCATGGAGAGATGAAAAACTAAGTTGGTCCCCAGATGACTACGGTAACTTGACCTCTATTCCTATGACTCCATTTGAGATATGGATTCCTGATATAATGTTATATAAGTAAGTATTACTGGAAATATTAGTCACATAGTACAAAAATCTTAAACATATTGAAAAATAACTTACAGATTTTTATATTGCTGTATTTAGTATCACATTTATGTGTTATTTAAATTTATCGCTTTAAATTTGCTCTACCATAATGACAGACCAATCACCTCTATAATATTACCATAATTATGTAGTTACTTAATATTTTTTTAATTTGACCTTCTGATTCACATATCTTTGATTCCAATCTTTCTTAAAACAGGTATTATTGAACAATGATGAACTTTAAATTATTATCAGAGCAAACCACATGCTCTCTGTCTGTTCCAGCATATTCCTTTTTTATGGTTCTATCAAAATAATTTGAAAATACTTTAAAAATAATATCAAAATACTTTTCCTAGGAGTTTCTTCATGACAACTAACATAAATTATTAGCTCAATGACAAGAGTTATGAGAGAGAAATTCCTTTCTCTCCAATGTTTATCATATTAATTGAAGCTTTTTTATGTTTGAATATTCCTCGAGTAATTGTTAACTATAGCATATCTTTCCATTTTTGTTTTATAAGCATTTTTTATTCCACACTTGACGATATCAGAGCTATTAGATTAGATAATGAACAAATGATTCTTTGTATATTTGTTGTTCATACATCTGAATTTATTGTACATTTGGCTAATTAGTGAAATAATTTCCTATATTATGATAAAAGACTAAGTTTTGACAATTTTTGTTTCAACTCATAGTAGGGAAACTTATTTTTCATCTATTAGAATTATAATGAATGAACAAATTTTTTATTGTTGTATAACTTCATATTCAAATGTACAAATAAAACAATAGTAATCCTTAATTTTATAATAAATAGTACATTTATGCAATGGATGTCCAGCATCAATGGAATGACTGAAATCATTTTTAACAGCTCTGCAGGCTTTCATTATGACAGTTATGAACTTACTTCTCAAGCAATAGTAAGTTCATCTGGAAACGTCCTTTGGGCACCACAAGCTCATCATTCTGCATTCTGTGAGAGCCTAGACTTCAGCCTATGGCCAAAGGACACTCAGATATGTGAACTACAGTTAGGATTCTGGTCACAACAGCATCTGCTGCAACTCGTGCTCATGGAGAATGGGACCTACGTAAGTAATTCTTAAAAATCTCATAATTGTCCAAAACGTAAAAAAAGCAGAAAAAATGTATGAAGGAAATATTTAATCTATAAAATTCACTACTTAAATTCTAGTCATACCAAAGACTCATAAAAATCCTAAATTTCATTGTCATTGACTCTAAAAAGTAATGATTTTCCATGGAAAAATGTACTTGAAAATATCTAATGGGAACAGGAATCAAACTCATAATCCTGGGTTTGAATGAATGATGGAATCCTAGTCCTGCCATACTTTTTCAAGTCTGTTTTCTGTTTTACTGTGGGATATATCCTAGGTGCAAATACCCTTATGTGCAAAGACACTTAAACCCTTTTCCTAGATATGATTTTGTTGAAATTTAAAGCTTTTTTGCCAGAAGAATCTGTTGAGTAACTTCATTCTTGATTTGTTGAAATTTGTGAAACTGATTACATATAATGAAAAATGATACTTCATATTTTCATTGTGAAGATTGATGAACAGAGAACTGGTACTGAATGGGAAGTGACTGACTTGAGTGCCGAGACAGTATGGGTCCGGACTCCTTGGACTAGTGCAGTTATTGATCTTGGAATGGATGGACCTCTTATAGAAGATGGTACTGATTTAGTTGACCCAGTAGCAAGGAATGAATTTGGAGAGCTTGAAATAGTTGTCCACTCAAGCATGGCAGTAAAATTCACCCTAACGAGGCGTAATAAAGGATATAACACAGTGCTTCTCATACCTCTGGCAAGTAAGTTTGAAGAACTGATTTAATTCAAAGAAAGGGTGCAAAGTTTTTTTTCTAGATATTATGCAATATCTGCATATATCTGTACTAATTTTTTATTTTTATAATGAATATTAATATAACAATATAATGTAATAATATACAGTTAAACTCTCTTAAGATACTCCTGCTTAAGATGCTATTCCACTTAATATTTGTTTTTTTCTCTGTTACAGCCCCTTTTACTTAAATTTTATGGTAAATATACTGTTTAAGACATTTATCTTCCTGCTTAAAAGTGGATTTTTTCATAAAAGGAAATTTTCTTCATTACAATATCAATGTGTGGATATCAATATGATGAATCACTTTTTGAGTAATGAATTTAGTGATAAAAGAATGCCAGAAAGGTGGTAGAAGAACATCAAGGGATTCTTGAATTGTTTATTTAGAGAGGGGTCTTGAGTTGATTTAATGGAATGAAATAGGAGATAAACATAATTATTACAGTTTAAAACTAGCTGCTCAAGTTGAGAACATCAAGATATTTGACAGGGAGTATCATTTGCAGAATGTAATATAAGGCAGACTACTATGTGTAATATGAGGGGGAAGATTATTCATAAACAAGATTAAGAGCAACAGAGAAAATAAAGATCAACAGCCCCATGCTTGGAGTTCTTTGGAACACCCCTGAGAGTAGGTAGTGGTTTTGAATCAAAAAGTTTGAGGTCTTAGTAGGCATTATGACAGTTTTTAACTATCAGACACCTGCTGAAATAAATGAAATAATTAAAGGCTCAAGTTCAAAGAGTTTTGATGAAGTCCTGAGCTTTTGAGTGAGGAAAAAGATGTTTATAGTTGATATTATGATAAGGTTTTAACAAGTCATAGAAAATGCCAGCCGCAATATGGTGATCATTTAAGGCTTTTTAGATGTTATACAGAAATGCGTAGCTGCCTTTTGGAAAGTGTCCTTTTGCATGGCTGTAAACTGTGGAATGTAGCAGCAGCAGAGAAAGGTTGAAGCAATGGAGATATGGTGCTACAAAAGAATAAAGAAAATAAAATGGATGGATTGCTTAAAAAAAGTCCTTCAAAGAGCAAACCAAGAAAAAGTGAAGGAAAACAATGTTAAAAATAAGAGAAAAATAATTAGGCATTAACTACTAGGGATGATTGTATGCTGAAGACAGTATTGGAAGGAATGGTGAAAAGGGGAAATTATAAAGGACGGAAGGAATAGATTGTATGGGTTGTATTTTTACCTACAGGGAAGCAGATTCTAGCTCATTTTTATTGGAGAGATAATTACAAAATATATTGATGCTAATTGATTTTATTCTACACAGGAAGGATATGTCTCAACATTTATGAAAGAAAAACTTTTATTTCTCTGAATAATTTGCATTATTTTTCTCCTTCTATTGTCACAAATTTCTCTTTTTGCTATTGCAGAATATTCTAATCCTACAAATATTTCTGTTTACTTGCAGTGGTCTTAGTGTGTACTCTATTGTCATTTTGGGCTTCACCAGTTGGCCATTCAAAATTAGCACTCCAGTGCCTTTCTATGATAATAGCCACAGTATTTCTCCTCTTTACATGGAGAGCTCTTCCTGCTCATGCAGATCATGTTCCTTCGATAAGTGAGTATTTCATACACTTTCGGTAAATACAGAGCATTATTATCAAGCATATGTAAAAATTTAGCACATGAAGCATTGTTAAGACATTTTATTATAATACGGAGATGTTAATATTAGTACTATAATAGTATCCATAGTTCAATTAATTATTCTAAGTTACTGGTGTATGAATTACATCTGATACTGAAAATTAAAAATCAAATTTCATTTATTAATTAGAAGCTGTAGTTCAGATACTAAACATAATAACATCCTTTAATTAAATTAACTCCAATTACATTTATTATTTCAATATCAGATAGCTGGATTATGAAGAATATTTTATCAGTGTTACCTCTTATTTTTCATATACATATATATAAAAATGTATATACTATTAACTCATCATTTCTTAACATAGTAGTCCAATATCAATGTCGTAACTATGGAGTAAGATTATCTACTGAAATTTGAATTCAATAGTGTAATAGTTCAACCTTTAGTGCCTGAAGAAAGAAAATTTCATTAGGGGTCCTACTTTTAAGCTATTACTGAAAAATTATAAGCATGCTTGAAATTTAAAACAAAAATATGGCATTAATTTACAGAATAGGGTGGTTTTGATGTCTATTCCCTTTCCTTATCTGTATTATTGTTACTCTCAATTAATATAATCATGCAGGAGTAAGATATTAGCAATAGGATTAATTATTGACAAGTAAACTTACCATTATGATATGATTTTTCCAACAAAAGCTTAATTATTTAAGAAGAGATTACTCTGATACAGTAGCTCATTTTATTATAGCAACTATTTGACAAGATAGTAACTTGAATCCTTACGTCATTCATAGAGGTATCTTTGCTGGATCCTACATACCACACCACCTCCAGATCACTACACCTCATAAAAAGCCACAGAATTAAAATAGTGATTGCTCTACTGTGGTAGCTCAAATAGAGAAACCGTCTAGCAAGTGAGAGATCTGAATTTGTTGACTTGCTACATTAGAAGTTTTATTTTTCAGCTCTTTCTCCATTATTAAGATATTTACGAATTCCTAAAGCTACTATATTAAGAAGAGTGAGCATTCATGCATCCATTACATTTTCCTGCTTTCTATTCATGTTTCCACTCAGATTAAGTACATAATTAGAAAAGCATGTATGTTTATGGAGATATTTTGAAAAGATTTATGAAGTGTGTGGGGACTTCTTCATTCTGAAATAACTAAATAATGATTAGTTAACATGGTTTAACAATGAATAACTTTGAGGACCATTATGGTATCAAATGCATTAGACATTTCACAGCATATCAATTAAGTTTGTGATAACTGTATTCTCTGCTTTCAGTTTCAGCTTATAAAGGGATAATCGTGATGACATGCCTTGCTATGATATCAACAGTCATAACTATTAACTTAACCAGATATGGACCAGCAAAACAGATCTCTCCTCTTCTGAGTCAATTTTTGTCATCACACTGGGTGTCGTATTTGTGTTTCCTCCCCTCAAATGATGAACAGGTAATCTTAAGCCTTCTTGCATTCTTTAACCTTTAAATTTTAGGAAAATTCATCAGTAGATTGTAAAAACTACTGTAAAATTTTTAGATATAAAAACGAAATTTTTCAATAATCAATATTGATATTCATTTACTAGGTAAATAAAAGGTATAATACATTGGATGACACACAGCAACTGAATGAAGACTTTAATGAGAAGGATCCTCACAAGAATGATAATGAGTTTCAATGGAATTGGATTCTCCTATCAACTCTTATCGACAGAGTTATGTTTTTCATTTATAGCATTTTATTCTTTTACACTTTTTCATCATATCTATGAATATTAAATTTTCATTATAGATGAATAAGCATAATTGTTAATCACAAGCATGTATTATATAGATTTCAATGAGACCTGATATAATCAGCCATTGAACTAGAATAACAGTGACAATCAATACAAGAGTATTAACCATTATCATTTCTTGTTACTTCATATTTCTGTAATTTCAGATGTTTCAAATCATTTGTAGTTTTCAGAAAATAGACAAAACTACATAAAAACACTTGAAAGAAAGAAAGATGAAAATTATTATTTTTCATTATTATAATTCCTTTTTGTTGCAAATATTGGTATATATTTCTATGATCAGCAGCGACTGTAGACTTTCTTACCAAAGAAAAACAGTCTTTATCCTCATCGTTTTCTGAAGAAATAACACAATATCAAAGTAAAATGATTTCCATTCTTATATTATGCTTAAATTTTCAATATCATATTTTCAATCGTTTATTTTCAAGAAATTCTTCACTGTAACTATTTTTTTCTAAGTTCTCTTTCTGTTTTTAACTTCCTTTTTTCATGTTTAGCTTGTAACAGATATATATTTTCTATTCTTGATGCTGAAATGTCATAAATAAAACGAATAAAATAAAATGATATATCAATACATGAGTAATTTAACTGTATTAAGATGTAAGCATCTAAATGTTCCCTTCAAGTAAAAATTATTTACTTTGCAAGGGAAAATGAGTAATAAAGATACTTAGAAATGTAACTGCAAATTTTACAAAATCGTGAAATAGAAATTTTTTGAGGATGATGCTTAGGTTAAATGAAAGTAAAGATATGAAAGTTAAAAGATGCGAGGAGAGAAACATCTCAGTGAAGTCATCAGTGGGTAAACAAACCACATCATCATTAAATAAATAATTTATTAAATATTTAGGACCAAATGTGATACTGACATTTACTTACAGTTTGTTGTCATATTGCTTCTGGGTCATAATCTTAAGATTCTAAGCACAATCACAGTGAAAAGTAAACCAATTAAAATACTGCAAATGTCAAACAGCTTGTCTTACACTCTTACTTCCATATACAGATAGATATACCCTGCTTTATAAATTCTCTATTTCATAACAGGAGCTAGTAAAGAGGCAGTCCACAAAATGAGGTATGATTTAACAATGAAGATATAAATTAAATGTTACATTTCTATTTAAAATTTCTACAATTTTCTTTTGAGAAGAAGATACTAAAGTGATTAAATATAAATTTTTGTTATTAAAAAGTTATTGTATGAAGTGAGTGCATAAAGACAATCTTATTGAAAACAAATAAAAATGGAGCAATGGGCAAAGGTGGTGAAGCATAATGAGTAGTAAATATAAAGGGAGTTATTATACTTTGACATCATTCTTAGGACAAATAAAGATAATTATTTAAAATTATTCCCATTAAGTCAATCCATACACATTGAGATTTTCATAACTTTTGATATTCTCCAAACTACCAAGTGTTCTTTTATGTGACTTTTGTACTGAGGAAAGGAAGAGGCCAGAAAGGAACAGAAAAGAAAGAGTAATTAAAGAACGATAAGAATGAATGTTTTCTGCAAACGATTCATTGATGGAAACTGCTGGGAGACGTAGAGAGATATTGCTACAGCATCAAATGACATTCAATCCCAGGTCAACTTACCAACTGACTGAAACAGTCAACATAATTCCTGAGAAAGATTTAAGTAACAGTTCATCCTTAGGGTACAAATTTCTTGCAAAAAAGTTGATGGTTATAAAGCAGATAGGTAAGAATATAATTCACCATTTTTTTAAAGCTCTCATGTGAGCATTTCTAATTTTACCTCCTAAAAAGACTTGGTATTATCTGAAAACCGTGCTCTACATAGACAGAGCTCCTAATATGCCCTATGTAACTTGCTGTAAGATAAAGAATTGAATTTGCAAAGCAGGAAATGAAATGGGTAATTGTTTCCCTTTACTTACAATGTATCTCATACAGTGAATAACGTAAACTTCATTGCTGGCACTGAAACATTTTTGACTTATTTGCACATATTTTATGATATGAAAAGATGATAATATGTATTTTAATGTAACTGAATTCTGAATTACTTCATTTTATTGTTACAGTAGCTTAACAATTTTCTTTAGTTTCTAAAATTATAAATTTGTCTATAGTGGCAGAAACTTTCCTTTAAATACAAAGCATTTTCTTAAAGTCACATGACTCAATAAATTCAGACAGAAATACATTAAAATTTGAATCAAATCCTTATTTTAGAGATAATAAATGGAAAATTCTCAGGAATGATGAGTGAAATGTACTTTCAGACACTATCTTAATGCATACGTACTTTTGAAAACTTTTGCTTTTATAAGAAACCACTATTGCAGAATTTCAAAATTTGTCTTTGCTAACTTAAATTTTGAAAAAATAAAGCTACAATAACCATTAAAAATTCAGTACATCACCATAATTAGGATACGAAGATCATAGAATAAATATAACAATAAAGACAATAAAAATAGCAAATTTTATCTATTCTATAAAACAAAGAATAAAAAAGTAGTACTCAACTGTGCATTTAAAAGTAAAATTCATTTTAATATATCCCTAAAAGATGGTGTTACAATCACACTAGCACAACATTCAACAGATAAAGAAAGCTTGGGGCATAAGCACTGGTTTTAATTAATCAACTAATTTTGCACCAAAAGCTTTCACACAGCGTCTCACACATCATAACAACTTCTCCTCTCTAACTTTATAATACTCCTAATCATTTACATGAGACAGAAAATGGATGGGAATATGTGAGCAGCAATTTAATAATTGAATATTAACCCTGCACAATAGAAAGAGCAAGTCTTCAACACTATTTTAATATTAAACATTAATACAACTTCACAGTCAACAGCTTAAACTACTTTCAACCAATTCTCATTTCTAAAGCTGTATGCATTCAAGTGTATCATTATACTTGTCAAAATTGCCTTTGTATTAAATGTTTGAATATTTTAGAATCGTTTATTTTTTACAGGAAATTGTTTAAAATTCTCCACTTAAAATGCATACAGAAAAGTGTAGAATATTTTCAACATCTTATAAAATTTAAAGATATGGTGCAATCCATCATTCATCGGACTACAACTTTTTGATGGATGTATCCTCTTTAAAATCCCTGATAATTAAATATGTAAAAGAGACTTTTAAAAGGGCCAATACTTTGGAAGACGAAATCCATTCATTAAATTGATGAATCATAAGTAAAATTTAAGTTTAGCCTTTCATCAATCTAAGGAAAAAATAAAATATGAAAAATATGTATATGCTCAAATACATAATGAAAAAAACAAGTCATAAAAAATTACATAAAATATATTTTTAAAAAAGGAACTAAAAGAAAATAATAACTATCATTAGATGATAGCTTGGAATATATGTCATTGCACTTACTCCATGTTTACATATCTAATTAAATATAAATATTGCTGATATCATCACAATCCAGTCAATTAACAACATTCACCTATAAAAAGGACAATATTGAAAAACAGTTTATATGTATAAAGATGTGTGTTAATGCTGGAAATATAAACAGACTAAGGACTTTTTACAAATATCTGTAAATCACATTAATAACACACAGAATACAATTACATCTTATTTCCCCACTGAGGAAAATAAATAATTTAAATACAGCACATCTGTTAAGTCATGACATTATTTCCCAAAAAGAAATAACAATTAGTTTTACAATCCAGCTGCTCTTACATTAGAATGACTCAGTCTCCTTACAGATTTGCATCTACTTTCTTGAGAAATAAAAATATTTTTCAACTTGAAAGGTGTAGTTGAAACAATTTCTCAAAACGTTCGATACCAATACTTATTCTCTCAATGGGAAAAATGTCAATACCTATAATTTTATCATAGCTTTTACGATGGCTGCAATTATAATGACTGAGGCAATTAAAAATTTATAAAGGAAGATTTGTATAAATAAATTCATCAAATGTATCATGATTTTACTTTCAGGTATCCAGTTAAACTACTGCTACCTAAAATCTAAAATTTACTCAAGGAACTCAACAAAATATCAAAACAAATAAACATAATTTAATAAAATTTCATTTAGTGCTTTTGTTTCATAAAATTTTCTGACTAGTCCTTTCCAAATTCAGCCATTCATGACTAGTCATAGCTTATAATCACTTGATTGAAATCAGGAGAAAAATCTCCTACCTATTAAAATGGGCAAAACTCTCATATTTATCAGTATACAGCTGCTTATGATGATTAGTATGCTTATGGGATAATAGAAAAATTAGCTTGCTTGCTACATGTTAATTGGAAGATTAAAACTTCCTTGACAATAGTTTTCAACTAAATATTTCAGCGCCCTGTACGATATGCATTCTATTCACAGTTTAAAAATCGATTCAAAATTCTTTACCAACAGACAACAGCAAAAATTACCACACCCCAATGAGGAAAATTAACTGAAATACAAACTATAATTACAAGATGTTATCATCTGTAATTTATATAGCTTCCTACAAGTTACGGTGGTTGGAAGAGTAATGTAAATGAGGATAGAAGGCAGTGAAAGCTTTCGGGCAGAGAGAATTCTTGTATAACTGTTCACTTTGACCACAAGATAACATGATGAGCATGCAAAAATTCACACCCATCAAATAGATATGGCTCCACTTATTTAGAAATCATCACAGCTTTCTCCAAGAGGTCTCAAAGGCTGTCAATGATGAAGAGATTATCCTTCCATAGCTAGGAGAGAAATAGGGAAAGTTTTTCATACAAAAGGTGACTGGGTTACAGCAAAGTTTTGACACTTCTAAGAAGGTTATCTTTTAACGATCATTGCTATGCCGGAACTCCTATAATCTCTTGTGTTCTTCACTGATTCACCTCACTTGAGCTGCCCTGTCCCTCTCCACCTCTTTGGCATGCATGCGCTTACGGTGAGAGAAACAGTTACCTGATGAAGCAAAGGCCTTTGGACAGTAAGGGCACTTGTAAGGACGCTCTCCTGTGTGCTGGTTAAGATGAAACTGTTCAAAAGAATTGTTTTGTATTCATAATTATTTCATATTTGGATAAAATATTTCAACATAAAGAAAATGAGCTATCTAATACTTAGGTAGCTATATTTTAGAAAGGCACAGAATGAAATTCACAACTTCAGACTCCTAAAAAACAATAACACTATAAGGCCTTTAAAAGTCCTGAGCAAATATGAAATTAAAGTGAGACACCTTGTTCGTAGGCCTTAGCATACTGTAGTAGGAGAAAATTATTTAAAATTCTAAAAATGTGCATAAAAAGTAATGGGTAGCATACAGCTTGAACTGAAATGTGAGGACTAAAATGGATATAGGCATTAGTGGAAGTAAATGCTTTATAATTATCATTTAATCTAGTGTAAAAAAGACTTCCAAAAAGAGAAGTGCTTCATAGTAGAATTAATTAATTTTTGGGTGATCAAACGTGAAAATCATCACTTGAAAATTGCAGTAAATATTTCAATACTACTGGAAGGGAAAAAATCTTCAGAAGAAGTTTATAAACCCCAATATTTTTGTTGGCACAAGCCAATGAGTTTGATCAGCAGCTCCTGAAGCACTCTACATTGCTAAAGGAGATCTGCTATAGCTCAGCAAATTTTTATAATATGAAAAATCTACTTTGACCCAATGCTCTTTAAGTTTCATTATTTGTATTTCTGCAAAAAACCAAAAATCGATTTTTTGAAGTCAAGAAAGGTATGTAACCCCTTAAAACTACAGAAGAAAAATATTTATAATTCTTTACAGGTGCAATTCAGCAACTGACATACAGTGAATTTAATTTTAAATGTTTTATATAAGGATTAATCATATTTATCATTATACATTATGATAATTACATCTGCAACTCATCAAAATTTGAGGCTAAACTTTTACTTTACCTCATCATTAGAATTAAATTTATCTCATTCATACAACATAGATTACCCCTTCACTAAAGTAAAGGTATTCTTTTATATAAGCCATGACATCTGCGTTGTTAGGAGCCTAATTAATAGACAGCATTTCTTGAAGATAGAGTTAGAGAGTTAAAGAGAAAATACTCTATTACAAATAACTTATACATTCCTGCCTTTAAATAATTACTTTCATTTTTAACATCCCAGCTGTTGATTATGTATTATTGACACTGATTACTGTAACAGTTCCGACATTTGCTTACCTTGAGATCTTGATTGCGCTTGAAAGTTTTCTCACAGTAAGGACAGGCATGAGGACGAAGATCACTATGAGTTATAGAATGTGCACGTAGTGTAGATCGAGTTGGGTAAACCCTTCCACAAACTGGACAGGGGAATTGCTTTCCTTTATGGTATTCTTTGTGTCTGTAGAGATTGGTTTCAGTTTTAAACCTGTACAAAAAATAACAATATCTTGGTGAAACAAAGAGCAATGTGGACAATATATTTCCTCAAATTCATGGTATCAATTAAAAAATCTCATTGAGGACATTATTAGGCTCCTGAGAATAGCAATGCAAAAAAACTCAAAGTACAGCAGCTACTCATAGTAGAGATTTCATAGCATTAATTTCTTTAACTTAATTATGGTCAACTATAAATAGCATCACTTGAAAGTAATTATAAACATGTTTAGATACAGAGATTGAAAAATATGGAATTAAAGAGACTGATTAAATGAAGAATTGCATGAAAAATTAGTGTACCCTTTCAACTGATTTATATATGAACGAGGAAATTATGAAAGGATCATGCAAAATCATAAACTATAGAATATCTAAATTTTAGAAAAATAAGTTAATTCTATTATTACATTATTTCATTACTAGATTATAATGAAAACAAAACAAAGGAAGGATTCAGCACACTATGTTAAGGATAACCACTTCCAATTTATTTTCAATAATAAATAGAAAGGATATCAACAATCTTCCGTAAAATTATACCTGTTACCAATTCTTGAAGTTTACCATTCATATTTTCATTAAATAATAGCAAATAAATTCTGGTTCTTTTAAGAGCTCTATTTATTGGCTCAAAATTACAGTCATAAGACATTAAAACCTGTCTTGAGAAAGTTAATGCATGTGAAGCTATAGAGAGAAATATAAGGACAGTTTACTAAGCATAATAGATTAACGAATTTAAGCTTGTAACAAAATGTGATTGAATTTCCAATGAAAAGCTAGACTGTATGGAAGAATCCAACAAAATCGTGAATTTAACTGGTAATTGCTGACCTCTTACAGAGAAATTGAAGTTTTAAATTTACCAGTTTTTAAATTGCACAGGGCCAAAAGCTTAAGCCATACAGCCACTGAAATACTTACAATCTCCCACAGATGTCACAATCATGTCTCCCTTTTGGCCTATGACTCTCAAGATGAACTTTCAGATTTCCTTTTGTTGAAAGACGCTTTCCACAGACATGGCAAGTACAACCACGAGATGCTGAGTCAGGGGACATGCCGGCCACTAAAGCGACGGCATGGCCATTCTTGTTTTTGTCAAGCCCAGCTATTTCAGCAGAGTGGACTGTAGACAAGGGCCCATTTTGCCTGGTAATAAATGTTGCTTCCATTCAAACTCTATTCACTCAAAATTTTAACTTAATCAGGGCAAGAGCTTTTGATAATATATATTCTCTACACACCCAGTATTTTTCTTGTAATATGTCATTGCAAGATTTATAAATTTGTTACACACACACACTGGTTATAAATTCCACCACTAATTACAATCCTTATCATCATGGAGAAGCCAAGAATAAAATTTTTACAGAACTGTGAATTTTTTTATACCAGTTATGAAAATAATTGGGAAAAGAATGTTATTGAGTGCAAATTACTTTTATTGCTGACAATGCACCTAATCATCCACATTTGGCTGGTCTAAAAATGTAGCTATAATTCTTGCAACAGTATTTTGAACTGGTTGAACCTAGATCATGGTATAATTTCCCTACTCCAGGCCATCTACACAAAGGAAACATTTCAATAAACTATGCATGAAAATTTACAATTTTAACATACTGAAAACTTTATCATTTATTTTAATTCATACTTTTTCTACTTAAATCTATTTTTCATGAAATCGAATAGGTATCCCATCTTTCCTTGAGCCTAATATCTTTTTCAGTTAATTTTCTAGAGAAAATTCTGTGGCACCAATTCAAGAAGTAATAGAAACATTTTTTACTTTTAAAACACAGAATTTCATATATAATAAAGATTATTTAATGATAATTTTGTGATACCTTAGAGCAGGATTCCCACTGGATATGACACGATGAGGACCCCGAGGAAAGTGAGTCCAAAGATGATTCTGAAGGCCAATTTCAGATACATAAGCACGAGGGCAAACAGTGCATCGATGTGGTTTGTGCTCATCAGAAGAATTCGGCATCTGAGTCTGGTGTGCTTGAACAGGGTGAATGGCTATGACTGAATTTGAAGGGACCTGCTCTCCAAGCTCATGATCAAGAGCCTTATGCTTCTTAAGGAGAAATCTTAAAGGAAAACCTTTGTTGCATATTTCACACCTGAAAATAAGAATGTAACAAATTTTAATTCAATGCATTCCAAAAACCCAACTTAACAACTTTCCAAAGAGTTATACCTCAATTTTTCCACTTGTAAAGCTAGGAAAAAAAAGTTTGTACCTGAATGCAAAACCACCCATGTGATGTATGCGATGAGCTATGAGTTTTGAACGACTGCTAAGCATTTTACCACACAGTCGACACTCAATCATTGCCCTTCGACCATGCTGCTCAAGACAATGTGCATCTAAATCTCCATACGTTTCAAATAAGACTCCATCTAAAAGCGCACAATAAAAAATTCAATGATTAATACCATGAATTTAAAAAATAATCAGAGACACATAATTCTTAATGATTAGAAATATATTAATGACATTAAAATTTTGAAAAAGAATACCTAATCCTAGAAACTGAGTTAAAAAATCAATGCAGAATTGAAACTGAACCATTAAGTTCTCAAGAGTTGAAATACTAACCAAAAGAAGTTTTAAAAAATACCATAGTAAAAAATTTTGTTTACAAATTTTGGCAACTGGTTCAAAGTTCATCCATTATAAATAAAAATTAAAACCAAAACATAATAAGTATATTTCAAAATCACTGGTACTTGATACTAATCTGTGAAATAATTCCATTTCCTGATATCAAAGATGGACTGAATTTCTATGAAATAGCAACTCTCTTTAAAATAGAAAAAATTGATGGTTAATAATTCTTACTTTACATTTATTATGTTAGTATTCTTTTAAGATTGACTTTTTCTAAAAATTGACAAAATCAAATTTCTTTTTCATTCAAATCCTTATCATAAACCATCTTAATAAAAAAGAGGGGTTGTTTTATAGGAGGATATGGATTTTTCATTATCAATTAGATAGAATAGTCCCAAAAACATCGCAGTCTCTTACACAAGGATTCATTTTATACCTGGGTAAATATGGCAACTAATGATAAATTAGAAACTTAATCAAAGAAATAACAGGATTAATCTCTTTTTACATATATTACAAAAGTAATAGGGAAAATAGATTCCAAACATCAACTACCCCACTACTACTGCATCAACAAACCTTCTCCAATACCACTGCCAATTCCCATGCCTTCACATTCCCTGCAGGCAAGCCGGTAAAAAGAAGCAAGCTGCCTATTGATGACCCTATTCCGTTTTCTCTTCTCTAAAAGGAGTTTCTCTGCAGAGTTATCTATTTGTGCTTCTACATTATTTGAAACCACACCACTTCCTCCCTCTGCATCTTCAGCTCCACTTCCAGCCTCCATTGCGCACAGAAAAGGCATTGGATCCACCCTCACTTCTACTTCTTCCATGGTGGCTCCTTCTTGATAAGGAGTAGGAAGATCACCTTCCTGTTGAGAAATATTTTGCTTCAGAAGTATGCAGTAACTCTTTATTAGTGGGAAAGCTAACAACAGACTTAGTCTATCATGATTCAAACATCTATTCAGAATTTAATGGCATTGTGATGGTATCAAATGATTGATTTAAATCTGGATGCATTTGGGGTGAAAATTACAAGCAATCTGATAGCAAATCAAAATTTTGAAGAAAAATATGCTTGACTTGAAGTGGGTTCCTTGATGCAGTGCAGATTCTTGCCATGCTGGCAATTGAGATAGATTTTATTAAGAATGCAGCATAATTATTAGCATTCTGCTGGTTGTTGTGGCATATTATTGACAATTTATAATCATAATTTATCTTATGAGTTTACCTAACCTTTTCCTAGGTATAACCTGAATCTCTGATCTATTTTTTGAGAAAACTATCATTTTGAAGCCATTTATGGAGTAAGCTATATTTTATTCTGTGCCTTCTCTCAAATTCAATTTTATTCTAGAGTGATCAAATTTTTACCCATGAAAATGGGGAAGAGGAAGTATCTTCTAAAAAAAGAAAAATTAATCTATCACTTCATAAAATAGCCATTCATTGGATAAGATATTTAAGAGCAAGACTATCCAGGAATTGTAATATAATCAATGTTGGTCCCTCCATATCTCTGCATAAAAGAAATTAATCAACATTCTAAGGAGATAATTTGAGTTTCAAAGGAAGCAAAAGAAAGATTTTGCAGAAATATTTTTAAGAAGGATAAACTTTGGTTTAAATTTAAATGTAATAAATGATCATCAATGTTACTCTACCAAGTGGAAATAACATACTCATTAAATTCATTATTACAATTATTTCATAACCCTGTAATTCCCTCACCCTTTAATGAGTATTTTTGTTTACCTTCCCCCAAATGCCACCTTCTTTCAAAAAACAGCCAAACAGAAAAAAAACCAAAATCACAAGAACAAAAATACGTAAGTAAATATATGTAAGTCAACTTTTATTACAGAGTAAATAAAAATATTTACAGGACAATCAAATCATGACTGGATACATGAATTCATGCATCTAGATGGCTTTCAATAAAGTTAGTTAAAATCAGCTAATATGTCAAAACATTAGAAAATAAAATAGGACTCATCATAATAGAAGATAGGTAGGAAACAGCAAGAGTGAGGATTCAAAATGATAATGGGGAAGACCTTAAAAATTATGTATCTTGAATTCCATTTCATTTTGTAACTGATCAATTCTTCTTTCATTCCATTAAAATAAAACTTTGGCTCAAATTTAGCAGATAAGGTTAAAAGCTTACATCAGGAGAAAGTCCAGCAGAACAAAATTTCTTTTTGATGAGACATTAGTTTCTGTGACTGAGCTTAAAATGATGTAACATCACCAATTTCACACATTCTTGGTTCCCAAAATATGAGATTCAATTCTTACAGAATTAAGGCAGGAGAGCTTAAATTGGAACTCCAAGAGATAAATTGATTTCCAGCAAGAATCAAATCATCATGATTCAGTTCTTCTAGCAAAGTTAATACAAAATTTTTAGATAGTCAAAATTTCAGTAGACAGTTTCTACAGTATCATATATGCTACTAATTTGAGGCTATATTTTCTAACAAAACTGCTTAGTATTGACAGTGGCTTGCCTTACAAAGAGGGAGTTTTACCAATGAGTTTGAAAATATATTTGTAGGTAGAAGAATCTGAGAGCCAAAATTACTTTTAGAGAATCTTAAAAGTAAATACTTAAAGTTGGCACTTTTTACAATCCAATTATTTTTTAAAATTTCATCTGATAGTGTAGAAAGTAAACAGACTTGTCGTACAAATCCTCTTATGTAATTCAATCATTTAATTAATAGTAATTCCAAATTATATACAGTTATAACTCCCACTATTTATTTTACAGATGCTTAATATTAAATACTCTCCTTCTCTGGGCTAACATTTAATATCAATCAGCTTTATCCAGGAAATAATTTTATTTGAATCTTAAGAATTTAATCATAAATGATTAAGTGATCTTATTCCTTATGTAAAAGAAGCAAGGCTGTTTGATGTGAATAACTTAAGACTTCTTCAAATTACAAATTCATTCAATTCGAGACTGTCTTAACTTGATTGCAAGTAAGCTAACTTCATAAACAGAGGTTTAAAGTGTAAAAATAAGCGGCTAATTTGAATAATATGATTGCTGGAATCTGCCTGTACAATCTTTTGCTACACAAAACATGATGTAGTAGAAATAAGTTAATCTCCACTAAATGTCTCCCAACAGTTTAATACTGAGAGACAATAACAATAGTAAATCATTAAAGTTTTCGATACACACGTAATGATGATAGAAAAATACAATGATTACCTCAGATAAAACCATACACTACACAATATTGGAGCTGGATTTGAAAAGTACTAACTAGAGGTGAAACCAAAAGTATGAATTACCATTTGTTCAACTTTGATAGCTGGTTCTGCTACCGCAGACACAGCACTTGAAGCTAAAACCGTCAGCTTATCTTGCATTTCAACAGCCATCGAGGCGAATCTGTGAATGCTTTCCAACTTCTTGGAACAATTGGAACACACCATTTTCGGGAGACGATCATCCGCCGAAACCTATGAAAATTTAATCGTTAAAGTCAGAATAATTACCTATCTTTCACTAATTGAGAAAACTTTACTGCGATCGATATTTATGAGATTATAAATCATAATCGGTCACGTTAAGTGTCATTCATTGTCACAAGATAACATAAACGTCGTAGCACCAGATATAGTCTATTACAGAAATACGACAAAAATCTTCAATTACAAAACTTGCCGATAAAATTTTCATAATTAAAAATCCATTTCTTTCCAACCTTATAATGCTAACGATTGATATGCTAATGGTGATTCACGAAATATTTAGTTTCCGAACCAACTTTTTAATAATAAAATCAACGAAAGAATATTTAAAATAAAATGAAGAGACCCTTGCTTCCATTTGCTATTTACTCGATAATTAACTCGGTACATGAAAGAAAACCAATTATTTTACAATTAATTTCCTATTTCCATTAATTACTATCAATAAATCAATAATGCCGCACATATACATTCACTAAGTTGCGTCAAATCCTAAGGGAACACCTATTATCAATTTATATTCATGTAGCTACGTATTACGTGACTGAAGGAGTAACATCATGCGGTGAAAGTGAAATGAAAAATGCCGGTATCAACAAATCGGCTATGATTGCCTTTATAATAGCGAATGACAACCGGCATAACTATGCCCTGACATGACAGTCGGCGAGATACTCCATTATGCAATGAACCGCCTTGACAATTGACTTACCGCAATGTACAAATATTTCTTCATTTTTGCCTCTAAAAACAGTCTTTTTCCTTCCTCTCCAAAAATAAAAATTCCTTCCTCTTGTTCTGCGGTGCATATTCGGCATAATTTATCTAATAGGGATGACGACCCCATTTTTTCTATCGTTTTTAGCGTTGCACCATCACATAAATACAATTTTCTTGATTATTAACGATCCTTTTACTTATGACCTCTAACGACGACGCTGTAAAAACAGCGACGAACAAGTGACGCCGTTACGGCGTTCATACGCTACAATTCGTAATGCGTACCGCTGGAGAAAGTGATTCACGATAGATTAAAGATGGAAGAGGATCGTAGAATGACATTTTAACGTTTTAAATTTCTAACTCAACAAATCATCGGAGGAAGAACGGTTGAAGAAGCGAACGCAAAAGTATCGGAGCCGAATACACTCAAATCATCACGTATATCGCTTAATTGCGCTCATATTGAATTTTTTCGCAAGGACGTACCGTCTTGCTGCGAAGCTCGGGCAGCCAGCGGGATCCTCAAAGGCTCCGTCGGACATAGCGTTCCTCTCCCAGAACAGCTGTAACTGAGGCACACTCTTCAGTTTCCGTTACAAGCGTGAAGCATGCGGTCACCATGCAATTGCTACATGTAAATAAATAAGAGCGGAGGAGGCTGACGGGCGAGCGTGCACGACGAGGCGCTGCGAGCTTGGGGTTCGATTACCGGGTGAGGCACAGGGGAGTGCCGGGGACGATAGGGGTCAGATTGAAGGGGGAGCAAAATCCCACCCCCTCCCCCACCCAACCCCTTCCGTCCCACCCACGGCTCTGCCTCCAGTCTCCCCATGGGCTAACACTCAACTCACACCACACAACGGGGTTCCTCTCGAAGAATATCCACGTGCCCCACATCCTACCTCTCCCTCCAACACTTCCTCCCTCCCAGCTCGACCTCTCCTACTTCCCTCCCCTCTTTCCTTCACCCCCCCTTGATCCACTTCCTCCCCTCTGCTTCCTCCCACCTCTCTGTCCCCATTTCTGCCCTCCGCTTTCTTCCCTCCCTTTCCTGGTCTCCGTTTTCCTCTTCCCCTGTTCCTTCTCGTCCTCTTTCGTTTTCCCTTCGTAGCCTTGCTTCCACGAGCAGCGAAGGGCGCTCTCCCTTTCCTCATTGTTTATTTTTCCCCTGAAGGATTCTTTCCTTCTAGGAAGGGATGTAGATAACTTCTTACTGTTAACCTTTGACTCTATCTCCCTGTAAGGGGGATGTCGTAAGCGACTTCGATACTGTATAGGAAATATTTTAACCCTGCGTATCTAAATATTGCACGCACGCAAGGCTCCGATACACCGATTTTCTCACGCATTTCGTTTCGGTCGTTTCCAGAAGAATGATTCGCAGAAACGACCCCCCCCCCCCCGCGAATGCAGTTCATGTGGATGCGGGGCGATGCATTTAAGTGCAGCGAACTGCACGTGCACTCGAAATCCGGCTCTTGGCTCATCTTGAAGATTTAAAAACGCGTTCGTATGGTGGGCGGCTATGGGTGGTCTGACGCTAAGCACTCTCCGAACGACGAGTTACTTCGTTTAATTAGAGAGGCGTACGGAACTGCCGAGAAAAATTAGTTTCTCTTCGTCATTTAAAAAATATAATTAAGGGTTTTAAAGTGCAGCTTGCAGAACGATATTTTTACATCGAAGAGAAAAAGAGCCTTGTTAATAACTCCCTCCGGAGATTTGCGCTAATATTTCATGGGCCATCGCCTCACATTTATTTCTGTGATACAGTTTCACCGTAGAGGAAAGAATTGCACTTATAATCTTAACCTAATGCCATTTCATCCAATTCTGCATCTTTTTCAGTTGAAATTTTAATTGTTATTTTTTTAAAGGGAAAGGAATTTTGGAAAAATCGAGAATTTTGAGTCATTCCTGAAGATATGGGAAAGGTCATCTATATCAGAGGATAGGGATAAAAGTATATACATGACGGGCTTACATAACTTTAAGGGAGCTTGAAATTGTATTTAAATATTTGAATAACCCTTATTTTATTGATCGAGTACGTTGAAAGTAATTTCAGAGCAAAGTAAATTTAAGAACTAAGTAATTTTACTCTCGTTGGAATATTCTGGGATGTCTTCGCGTTTTCGGTAAGCGATTATTCCTATCTAAATTGTAGATAAAATTACGGAGAAGTTACACTGAGAAATAAATTCCTAGCATACATAACAGTAACAGTATGAGATTCTAATACATATTATTAAGAGAAAAATATTAAGCTGACTCACGAGAAGATAACTGCTGTCCAGGAATTGTCAAGTCTTCTTAAAACGCAAAATTGCGTGATGTAAAAAAGTTCAGAGTAGTAAAAATTAGGGAGGTAATACATTTTAAAAACACGATAATCACGAAATTTACGCGAATCTACATCCGCTGCCAACGTCAAGTTCCTACGCTTCCTCACCTCAGGGTGGCTTCTAACAACGCCTCCACATCAATCCATCTTCCTTAAAAGGCCCTGCGTACCTTTAAATCTGGGTTCGAACCCGAATTCTCTCCCGTCCCTCTTTTTCACGGAAGCTATTAACGAATCTAGATGTTCGGGAACGAAGATTCGTAAAAACAAGGTGGAAGAACACAAGATGTATTCGGTAGGGTCACAGTGCCCAACATTCGCAAGTTTTCGAAATCGAACGTCGTCTATCCGCTGTCCCACAGAGCCAATACACAAGGGAGGCTGTGTTTGAGCCTCTCCCCTTTATTTTCAACCTATCTCTCTCCACGGCCACCTCGTAACTCACCCCTGGAAACCTCCCACTCCCCCCCAGCCTCACCTCGCCCCTCCCTCTGCTATCCAACACCTACTAGCTCCAGCCTGCACCCATAGCACATCTGCTCTCTTCTAGGCAGCTCACATATCCGGGACTCTAGTTCGGACCATATCGACTTGAACACTGTTTCTAGCTTAGATCAGCTCTAGGCGGAAGCGTGAGCGTTTAGGGGTCATGAAGATGAACAAAGAGGGAGGCACGATTTTTGCCAAGGTTTCTCTACGTTCTTTTATTTCCCTTCCCCACCGTTATCAACGTAATCCTTTTTGTGCGTGGGGGTAGCGGAATAATAACCCCAAGCCCCAATGAAGAAAATGGAACTGGATTTCGTCAAAAATTTTATGCTATCGGCAGGATTACATGTAGTATTTTCATTGAGATTACCTACGAAAGTATTTCCATGAATCTGATTCGATGCTAAATGCTAAATGAATGCTGGATGCGTCATTACTATCAGATATGTAACTCAACGCAAGCTTTTTTTATTCAGAATAACTGAATGTTATCTTCGTAAGCAAAATAGTGTGTAAAAGAGGCAGCTAGAAAAACAGCCAGCTGTAAATTCAGGAATTTTCAAGGAAAAGAGTCGAAAGCAATAGGTAATGTTTCGTATTAGCCGCCGTTTTAGATGAAGAATTATTTACAACTCTTAACTCAATCTTTGCATCCTTAAACTAAAGTAAATATGATAAACATCTGACGCAAACACGAAGAATGCGAAGGAGGATAGCAATGAAGACTTTACAAAAGCTGTTTTACATATACTCCCATAAATTCATAAAAAGGAAAAAACAATAGATAAGTGTATTCAACATTGATACATATAAAAATTAATGAAAATATCAAACAAAGTTATATATATGAAGTCACTACTATGAAGTATGGAAAATTCCACCGTATTTCCTCAGGATACGCATTCATTCGTAGTAGTTGTAGTTTGAGTCTTATTACTTAAATGCAAAGCACAATTTCGGAAGTGTTTACGTGGAGCTGTCATCGTTTGAGTTGTGGTGAAAAAAAACAAGGAATGCCCCACTTTCCTACAAGTAGCATTCACAGAGTGCTCCTTTTTACACGCCGCTACCATTACAGCTCAAGGCATCCTGAACAACAGGTTGTAGTTATATATGGGCTAATGAAGTTGACGATGTGTATCGAGGCGAGCGTCATAATTCAGCCTCCGCGAGGCGCTGTATTTTCATTCGAAATTGTCAGTGGGAAACACGGGAAATTAAATTATTTTAATTTTTGAACAATAAAATTTTAACCTTGAAATATATTCCCTTAATTACGTTCTGCAAAAGGCTAATATCGATAAAAGGAGCAAAAGAAGTTTTTGGAGTGCACTTTTGTCCTCTTTTATTATACAGTAACGCAAGTTTAACTGAAAAGTAAATGTTACGATTTAGTAAAATAATTATCAATGTAATTTACCAATTCCCTTGGAATGGAGTCCCAAAATATAACTAACAATATTACAACAGAGCTTAACCCAGTATTCAAGGATTTATTTTTGTAATTTTTAAATCTGAATTCTTTCTCCTACTCGAAATTATCCTCTGATGAGGGATTACTATTATTGAATAGGAAAAGGAAAATATTCGCACCAGACTATTGTCTATATATTTTTAATTTCTTTGTTTATAAAATTTCTACTGAACTATCATCTCTCTTAGGGATGTGATAGATAATCTTTAGTCAAATTATTTCGCGGATTTTAGAAAATTTCTATTTTAATACTTATACTCATTAAATTACCATAAGCTTTCTTATTTGATATAACACAATTTAAGCTTATTTAAAACTTATATTTAGTATCTCATAAACAATTATATAGCGTTGAACACAAGTTTGTCATTATTTTATGTTTTTCGGTGGATTTCTAAGTTCATACGTAATAATTAATTAGATAGGAGGAATAAGAAAAAGATATAAATTATTTTCAGCAGAGCAATCTACACTGCACATATGCTTTCGTAAGACATTCGTAATTTATCATAACAACGAGCATCGTAGCATATTTATTTGTGTATTCATTTTAACCAATGCATTAATGCTCAGTAATTTTTCATTTCTGAAGGAACTATCATGAAAAAAGATTTCGTTGATCGAGTTTATAAACGGCATTTTCTTTGAGCTAATGAGTTTTCGGATAAACTAATACTAACTCTGAATTGCTGAGGTTAAGTTTTCAAGGGAAAATATCATCCATTATGCCTAACAGATAAGGGGATAATTTGGGGAGTAGCCTGAAGCTAGTATAAAATCAGAATGAATCATTGATGAAATCTTCAAGAATTTTGGATGCTCAATAGTTGATTCCAAACGACGAATACGTATAAAAAATTATCAAACTTTTTCAGCTCAGAGAGTATTTATCCTCCCATTCCTATTGAATCCAATCACTCTGAGGCCGTTAAAGTGCAGTTGCAGATTGAAAAATTACTCAGACCAATGAGGATACAGGCCAAGAGTGAGTAGAATGAAAGCGATAGTAAATGACAAGGAGATCTTAAAGTTTTATTGCTCAATTGCAATGGAGGCGAGATAAGTGCGGCAGCGCGACATACGCTTTTGCACCAGCCTCGTGACAAATTTCAGGATCGAAAAAGTAGAAAAAGGCGCGATGTCACGGTTCGTGACAGGATACCCTTCGATGGATGGTCGTCGTCGTTGCAAAACTGGAGTTTGGAAATCATTGGTGCACGAGTTATAATTTATCCTTCCTTGCTAACGGAAACACCTGAATTAGCCGGCGATTTGCTATGGTTGCTATGCTATAACGATGCTTTACGTAACGATAACGTTCCTAGATAAAAACTATCTGTAATGACACTAGATTCGGTGATTCTCGAATTCTTATGAGGACGTTCTTTTCTTCTTAACGGCTTGCCGAAGACCGACATTTTACCAGTTCGAAGTTTTAATCAGAGCCAGACTTCAGCCATAGGTAGAATAGGCATTTACTTAGGGATACCAGGGTTTATGTCGATCTCCTCTCCTTTCCTAAATATAAGTGTGTATCTATAAGTTGTAAGTCTAAAAGGATAATGTCCCGTCAATTATTCATTGGTTAAGAATCAAGCACAAAACAGTTTGATACACAGTATCAGAGAGCTAATATAAAAATTTTAAAATTTTTAACGACAACTTTCATGATTTCAGCGATCATAACATGAAATAACTATTAATTTTGCTCGATTTCTCTCTTGAAATTCCTTATAATTTTGGGGTGAGACTTATACTAATAACTAATTTTCTGCTATTCTGGACTTAAATTCAATATATGAGGGGCCATGTACGTTAAACACCACCGTAGAACTAAATTGACTACAAAAATCATGGAGATTTGCTTTTTGAGACTTATCCACATTTTCATTCATGCACATGATAATGATTGGGCGAATTAAAGAATATTCTATTTACTAAATAGTACAGTAGTTAGGCTACACCATATTATGACATCCTTCTTTTCATTTCCATGATTATTAAGGATTTTTAATCTATAATTGTTGATTTTATGAAATTTTAGTATTATGTAACATAGGGTATTTTTTTCAAAAGCTTTAAAATCCTATTCACAGTTTAGAATACACTGTTTTAAAGAGTATTAATTTATTTGTAGTACGTCCCATGCTACTCACTACGCCCTTATTCTTATAACCCATGATTTAGAATAATTTGTAAATGAAATCTTTAGCGAGCTTCCTATGAATTCGATGACTTCATGAAAGGAGGAGGAAACCATGTGCATTTGGTGGAATAATCGAGAAAGAAATAAGTATATAATTGTAGTGGTAATTTTCAAGAATCAGCAGAAATTTATACGAATTCAAGGCCAGCAATGCACGCGAGGACATTACAGATGTGCGTGAAAGAATGTTCTATATTACTCGATTCAGAGTTGTTAATTACATCTGTTCTTTGCTCATAGCATGATACTCCCCGCTCAAATTACCCGTCTTTTTACAGGCGTTTTTGATCCGCCGATAAGCAATGCTTTTCTCTTGTCATTCAGTTAAAGATAGAGAAAATGAATCTCTCATTTAGTTCTGTCAGTTTTATCCACGACTGTGATGGTACGAAAGCTACTGAGGTACGAGTGATGCTAATCTACGGCAAGTTTTGAGGTTTTCCAAATTGGGGTGTTACAAAAAGTGTTACTCGTAGAATAAATGTATTTTACTCATTTTGACTAGTCTCGCTTACAGCATTCGGGCTCATTGCAAGTGAGGAAAGTTAGGGAAAACTTCCTCACTTCTTATGTACTCTGTAAGCCCCATTCTCATCTTTTATTACAGCTGTTGCTTGCCAATAGCGGAGGAAAAGAGTTTCCGGCCTTCGAGCTGAATTCTTTACGGACAGATAAGCAATCTATGATTAGATAGATCCATTCTTTATAAAACAAAGACTCGCGATAAGTAGATCCTAGAGAAAACTATGCAATTGTTTTCGATTTGTATCCTATTTCCCCTAATGAATTACGGCTGCCTACGACCGAAGTGATATTAAGTGCGAGAAGAGCATCTGATTCCAAGGTAGAGACATAATTATGTGAATCTGCCTCAATTTATAAGAGCTGGAGATCTTCCAAAGAAATCAGAAATCCTTGAACTTGGGTGATTTGCATTCATTATAATGTATTGACTCGTCGTACACAAGGAAAATATATATTTATATAAATACTTTCCATTTTATTTACTGCTGAATCTCGATATACTCTTCCTTTAACATTATTGGCACTAATCGTAAGCCGAAGAGTTCAGATGTAAATTATGGTACTATCTTCTAGTAAAAATATGTTATGCAAGAATGTGCTTATATTTTAAGATGTGAAGGAGTCAATCCTAAAGAAAATAGTTAATTACATCCTTGGATATTCATATTTCTGGAGAAGATTGGAAGTAACTACTAACAAACTGTGGGTACGGCTGTGTATGGAAAGCGCTTGACAGTTATTCTACTTTCATATCTAAATCAGTGTTAGTAAAACAACTCAGCGATGATTAAAGGAATGTTTTCTTGGGGGAATGGGCTGATTAATTTGGTAGTTGCTGTAGTTTATTATTATTATTTGCTGCATTTAGACTGTTGTCAGGTGACAGCCCCTAAACATTGTCTAGTAAGACTCACAAAATAGATAGATCACAAAATAGATAGACTCACAAACAGTACCAGAACACTCACAAAAACAACAAGACTCGATCAAAAGAACATTCCGCCAGTATCCTTCCCAACACTTTTACACCATATACGTTCCACAATCACACTTACCACACATTCACAGTCTACATCTTTCCTTTGGATGTGTCATTCTCATAAGATCGTGGTCAAAACAATTACACCAACAGCCGACTAAGCCAAGTTTACCTAGCTACATGCGCGAGGTAAATGAGTAAGCACGGAATGGTCTCCAAAATTTATTAGAAACATAGTTTATGAAGGTAATGCCAAACATTTATCCTTTATTTCAGTTCTGTCGATACAAACTTTTAACATTTCCTCATCGATTAGCCAAAATAGTTATTAAATAGAGAGAAACCACGTTTATTGTATAGATATATTGGAATAGATATTTAGAAAATTAATTGAATGTGGGATTAGAATGAATGTCACGAAACAATGTATGCATCTTATTCATTAAATCAGCAGGAATATTAACTTCAACAATGTTTTAAACATTTTCCGGCCATTCATAAGTGATGTAATTTAAATTACCGATCATAGCGTAATAATGTGATAAGCCTCTAGGATTAGAGCGATGAAGACAATATCTTGATTAGAGTTTGAGAGGCAAGAAATGAAGGATAACATCTCAAGGAAGCATTGTCATTAGCAGTACGAGTTGTGGAAATTTCAAATGATAATGAGGAAAGAACAGAAAAAGTAAGCATGGAGCAAAGACAAGCAATATCCGCTTACCTAAACTCGTTGTAAACACGTAGGTCAACTGTAGATTAATAAGAATGCTTAAGAAAAAACAAATTCTGCACAAAAACTGGCAGGTTTCATGTGCTGGAAGCATGTTATGAAGAGGACGTGAAATCTTATTCCTACACGCTGGAGGGGAAACCAAAAATCAACCGCCAAAGAAAATGGTAATCATTTTGCTAGTAAAAAAGTCCTAATTAAGCTCCATATAATGTCTTTGGTATTGGACCGAAGATAAAGTTGGTATCTTTGGGTTAAGAACGTGATTGAGTCCTATAAAGTCCATCATATTCTTGGATCACTACGACTGCCTGATCGGGCGTAAAGAAACTTTCTACGGGGAAATAAGCTCCATTTTGACACTTTTTAGAACGATTTCGACCAACAGTGAATTGCTTTAGTCATTTTAAGCTTTTACAATAAATTTCTAGTATATATGGGCTTCATTTAACCTTTATTCAATTTTTCTTTGCGAGTACAAATACATTTTCGGTTCAGAAACAATAAAGTAATAAGTAATAATAAAGTTTAAATAAAATAATAATAAAGTTTAAATGAAATAATAATAAAGTTTAAATAAAATAATAATAAAGTTTAAATGAAATAATAATAAAGTTTAAATAAAATAACAATAAAGTTTAAATAATAATGTGAATAATAAGAAATAATAAAGTTTATAACAATACTGAAAGAAAGATGTGATTCTACAGTTTTCAAAGTTTTCTGACCTCAAGTCAAGTCGATTCAAAAACCCTTTTTTATTCGGTAGATAATGATGATCAGGAATGATGATAGATCGACGATAACAGATTGGGAAAGTCCAGCGATAAATGCACCACTTGCATTGATCGCCAAAAGTAGGCGTATGGGTTTGTGATTGGAGAAGTAATAAAATTAACGTGATTAATTTTATTTACTATATAATATTATAAAATATTCACTCTGTGTGTATGCTCGCTAGTACTTTCTTTTACCTCAGTCTCAGGAAAGGATAGTTATGTCTTATAAGGTTTCAGAGGTTGTGCATGTAAAGTATAATGCCAAGGAAGAATAGACTTGAAAAAAGTCCTAGGGGGCCGTGAATCGAGCCCGGGACTCCAAATTGCCGGTCCCGTCGGATATTTTTCAAGAATATTCTTCCTGAGAATATTTCCTGGGTCTATACCATCTTGTGCAATGACACCTTACCTATTTCCTTCAAGTTTAATGATTAATCGTTAAATTTATATGAATTCCTAATATTTCGAATAAATCGTTTTCTATTATTCTGCATTATCAATCCCTTTCGTCATCAGAGGATTGACTCTTCTGTATATATCTCTTGATAACATACAGAAGTACGATTTCACTCTTATTTTTCATTCGATCACAAAAGTAACACAGGGGCGATCATTCCGAGAGGGGATGAAAGTCAATCAGAAAAGCGAAGGTTTCACTTAGTTAACTGAAACAGCAATTTGGCAAAATGCAGTACACATGTGGAGTAGGAGAGGTAAATCAAGCGCAAAGGAGGGAGTCGAGGGGTGGTGAGGATGTCTGATGAGGAAACCAATGGTTCTCACTTATCACTACGGGGTTGGCAAGGATAAGTGACAGTGCGGCGATTTTGCGGAACTGGCATTACACGAGTGATTATGATAGCGATTTAAGGCATAAATAATCCTTGGTCGAAAAAGATGGATTAGGAGGATAGGTTGTGAAATAAGGAACTTCGCTCCTTAACTGAATTGCTCCCAAATTTTTAAAACCCATCACCAGTATCAACGTATTTAAACTCGAAAATGTTTACGGGTGTTGGATATTTTTGATTTAGGCGTCCTATTGTGGCCGCGTGGGTGTTATATCCATTTAAATCCTCGAGGTATAGGATTAAATTCTAATCAAATTCACATTTTCGGTCACGGTATTCCATAAATACTCACAATACTGTTCGTGGAAACAAACTTCATCCATAATTTTAAAAATCGCTGGAGAAAGAGGTGAAAATGCCTTCTCAAAATGGGGTTCTCAAAAATGGGAAGCAAAGGCAGCCCTCTGCGAGCGAGGAGTACCTGAAGAAGATCCTAAACCAAGAGTGTGAAAAGACATCGATTTTCTGCGAAGAAACAGATGAAGGAGCCCGTCGAAACGTATCTATAGAAAGTGTTGAAATAGAAGGCGACGGTGTTATGATTGGTGAAAACTATGGAAGTTCGATGATCTACGCAAAAGTCAAGTACCTTGATGGCGAGGACATGAAAGAGATGGGAATTGTGATTAAAAATCTTAAGGTGAGTCCTCAGTATTACCTGAAGTTCATAATAGAACTTAGAAATAAAATTATCACCGACATAGATTTTGATAAAAATATCTCTGAATTTGGGATTGCTCTGATAAATTATTACATGCCAAATCTATGTTATACAATCAAAATTTCTCTTGCGTTTAATTATCTGCATAAATGTGGCTTCAACGTTACCTGCGGTTAAACATAAAAGATGAAGTATTTATATAATTGATTCTAATTCTAGTGTTTCGATTTTATGAATTCTATGGTGACATTTTCGGTGAAACAAAAATAAGAGCGCTTTTACCGCGTAAAGGTCGCAAAAGTTCGCGTAAAAACTTATAACTTTAGTATTATTAAAATATATTTATTTATTTGAAGGAAGGGTTTTTCTTTCCTCGACAATTTTAAAATGTTTTTCTAAAATAAAAATACGAAATTTTTTTGAAGATTAAATTTTTATTCGCGCTTGTAGGAATACGAATATGTACGAAAATATGTTAAATATCTTTGGAATTCATCCATTATCAACTCTCAGGGCCAAAGAAATGTTTTCCTTTAGTCAATGCAACGAGAAGTTCGATGACTTTAAAAGAATTCTATTATTATTCCAGTCAGATAGCAGAAAGTTGCAAGGCAATCCAGTGTCAAGGAGAGTATTATCTCGAGCGGATTTAATTAAGCGGATATTGACTGCAAGATAATAGTTCATTATTCCTCCTATTCAAATTCAATATCTTCAAAATATTAATCCAACTACAAAGAAAAATAATACTCCACCATTTTTTATCGTTGAAAAATACATTCAAAGATCGATGCACAATGATGCTCTGAATTCCTTCAATAAGTGGATTGTAAAGAAATACCTTCTAAGAAGAAATCGGCTAGTAAATGTTTGTAGAAGTTTAATTCTCCCAATCATTCCTAAGATTCTGAAATATTTTACATAATCATTATTAAGGTTGTTTTCTAGAAGCGCTTATTCCGATTCTCGGGTGTAATTGGGTTCTAAAAAAGGGACAAGGAAAATCTAAGCTTTATAAGATCAAGACATGGAAAAGAATACCATGTAAGAATAAAGTAAATATTCCCACTTAAGAAATATGAAAAGTTAAACAATTATGCTCATTGCAGTGCGACGTTTTTCTCTTGATAAGACTGAAATTAGTATGATGCATATTTCATACACTTAAGCTGTTCATTCATTCAACATGATTCTTTGCCGAAAGTTAGTTTAAGCAATTTAGTTATTCATTTTTATTATTTATTTAAAATTAGATAATAAAATTTAAAAAGTGCAACGCTGCTGATTACATTACCCTTACTTGATGATTTATTTATGATAGTTCTATGACTCACTTAATAGCCTTATTATTCTTGTAAATTTGTTTCTATTGAAAAGATCTCTAGGGGCTCAAAATATAGCACGCGTGATCTCTATTTTGGAAATAATGAAACGAAATCACTCGCATGAGTCCTCCTCTCATCGATTTACGAACTCAAATTTCGTTTACTTTTTGGAATAAATTGACTTGTTGAAATTGCCCAATCGCAGCTGTTGAAATATACTTCAATTTGAAGGGCGATAGGCTCACCGAATAATTCGTTTTCATGCTACCCGGGCATACCCTTATTTTATTTCGTAACATCGTCCGATTTTCTAACTGTCAATTCCAAAGAGAGGAATTTTCAACAACTCATTTTATTTAATTGATTTTTCATCCTAAAATATCACCTGATCCTGTAGCTGCTCAATCACAGGTTGAGTTGACCTGTGATCGAGATTCCCACATCAAATCCCCGAATACGATCAAATTCCCGAAAAATGCGGGCAAGTCATTTGCCGTATCTGGGGATTGAATGCAGAGGCGTGGACTCAATCCTCAGCAACTCCTATAGGTTCAAATCCCCATCCTCGAGGTTTGACTTACAACCTACGCCCTGTTTTTCGCTGGGTTTCTACGGCGTTGCTGGGATCATAACTGCTATATTGCCGAGGCTAACATAGAATCATTGATATAAAAATCCAGACATAGCAATGCTTAGGGATGGCAACCCTTGTAAGCGAAAATACCTTATCGGAGAAATTGCATAGAAAATGCAGTTATCAGAAAGGATTCAATAAAAATGAAATAAAACAGATATGAAAAAAAGGAGAACTGATTACGATAAATCTTTCGTAAACACACGTCGAAAGACAAACACTTAAGATATTGTACAAATTGAAGAAAGAGGAACAAAATATGATAACAGCACTCTTCAATTCAGATATAACTGACACATTTAAAAGGCATTTTTCAAATTTAACCTTATGTCAATAACTTCAACAACATCAGATATTCAAATCTCCTTCCCTACCCCACAATTAAGTAAATACCATACAAATTTTCAGTGTACATAGACTATCTTGTTAAGATAATACTACCGCAGAAATTAGGCGTGCGGAATTCCTATACGGTAATTATCAAAGTACAGATGAATAAGTGGTCATTTTCTTATCCTACCTAACAAGAGATAGATGGGACGTCAAGGTCATAGATTTTGATAACATTTGGAAGGATGAAGGTACTCGAAATACTTTTCACCAATTACCGCACTTTTGAATGCGGAAACTCAATAGTTTCAGCGTAAATAATATTTTAACTCTAGAAAATGACTATGTGTGAAAAAGCTTTCTTACGGCCGAAAGCATCATAAATGTTCGCCAAAGTTAAGTAAACGGTAAACACAACCCATTTCTCTCTATGTGTATTTCATGAACAACAAGAAATAAACGTAACTAAAAATATAAAATTCGTTCTTATAGAAATGTTTTCAAAAAACCTATGCGTTTTCTTATCCGAGCTTCATTTCTAGTGTATATCCCACAAGGAGTACGGCGCGGTATTGCCAAATACAGCAAAAAATTAATTTGTTCAGTACAATATAGTTTTTTACAAGTTAAAAGAGATACCCTTTTGCTTCGTTAAGTATTATCTCGGATTAGAGTTATTTTAAAACACTGAATTTACTTAGATTCCGTTTCATGCTATATTTGACAATTCAATAATTGGTTCCTTGCAGTCTCCCTTGGAATGGCAAGGAGTTACCAAACTGGTTTCATTATTCACATTCTAAAATTATCCACAAATCTTCCTCTAATTGACGTTTATAAATACTATATTTCGTCATCGTGGAATATAACCTCTATCTGCCACTCGCATTAACGTATCTGTAAGCAAATTAATAGCATGAGTAGCTATTGTGAAATCGCATGTCTTCCCCTAGAGCCTATTAGCAAAGACTGAATCCATTGAAAAACGATAAAAATGTCAATCAGTAGAGAGATTTAAAAAAATAATGGGAGTTCCATTCGAGAACCTAGGGATTAGTAATGTTATGGATATATACATAGACATAGAGCTCATATATAGATTAAAGTACTGTTGGAGGAAGTATGATAGAATGACAAGAATGGGCAGTGGCCAACTGTTACTATTTAAAGGAGGAATAAAATTAGGATCTATAGATATTAAAAATAAATTATACTTTCCAGCAATTCAATTGTATTCCAACCTTCTCGTAATTGCAGGCTCATTATTTCATTAGGTGAGAGAAGTTCTTCGGTCTCAATAATAGTTACTCAAAATAATGAGATATTACATCTCAATGTTTTCTAAAAAGGTTTTAAAAAATATATCAACTATCCAGTCAACTAATAAATCAACCTTGCGTCAAGGCTGAACTACTTTTTCAATATATAAATTTTGCTTTGATAGAGTAAATATTGTAGCTGGAATAATAAGAGGATAAAAGTATGGGATCACGAACATCTGGATATTGTAGCCTCTTCAAGAATCATTCTATGTACATACTTTGACTCATCAGCATACGTTTCACCAATTTTCTGAGAACATGTTGGCAGTCAACATATATTTCCTCATTTTCATTCACATATATTGTTCCCATATATAAAACTCAAGCCAGAGCTTTCTTTCAGAGAAACTGACATCTTCGTTTCTATTACTCTATCTGCTATAATAAAGTAATATTCAATAAATCTTATCATCCTTATGCCACACCATAATCCATTAATGTTAACCTTTCTCTTAAAAATACAGCATTGAAAATAGATAGTAACGATTATCATATACAGGTTCGGCACGACCATAGTAGCTGCCTAAGGCGAACGCAATTTATGCCGCCCTTTTGTTAATTAACGGGAAAATGTCGGAACAAGGAAGTATTAATATAAAAAATATAACAATTTACAATATGATGCTTTAATGATAAAAATTTCTTCAAACGTCGATGAGAAAAAAAAATTATATGAACCGTAGAAACTTTACGTATAGAGAAAATAGTTTTTTTGAATTTGGGAGGGTAAATATGCTTGGAGATTATTTTTTTTAGATAACTTTTCGAAAATATTTAGCAATGATGTATCCCTTCACTATTTTCAAAGATTTGCAGGAGATTAGCTTCAAAAGTTCATTGTGATCTTCGCGCCGAAGGATTCAAAGGCGGTTGTGAAAATCAAGGCCTGTGGATGTGAAAGAAAAGTGTTTGAGGTCTTATTTATGGTTTTCCAAGAATTCACGCCTTTAGATGTCGATTTTATATGCATATACTTGTGGTTTCTATTACGCGGTAGGCATGTTGAATGAGATAATCTCTGAGGATTGCTTAATACTTGGAATTCTTCCTGCTTGGTAGTGAATCTAAGTTGCGAAAAAGAAGTGCTGCTTCATTGGAAAGGGTAATTCACCTTTGATTTTCTAAGTCATAGAAATTAGATGCATGCTTCATTTCCAAACACATTCAAAAGCTTTCGACGACTGATCGTGACTTTAAAATTACTTCGTCCCACTCACTCTAGCTTCTGTTGCATGAAATGAAGAAATTCTTTCAAGAATTTTCCTATTTTCCCTTCTCCCTCCTATCCAAACGGAAATGCCGGCGTTCTTTCCGCCTCGATCGCAGCTCTTACGTACTCATTCCCCCTCTGAATTAGTTTACTATAATATCCCTGCTGATTGTAGGCTTCACCTATGCCAACAGAAATATAAAAATGAGAATTAACAAAAAGATTATAAGATTACATAATTTGGGCTGCCAGAGATGCAACTTGTAGATGGCCATCACAATCTTTCAAACTGTATATCTGAAAACGAAGGCAATGAATAAGTGTGGAAAATCGACGATTCCTGGTTAAATACTTAAATGAGTCTCCAGGAACATTTAAGTCAAACAAAATAAATTTTTAAATAAATATTTTAAATAATCATACTGTATTCATTTATAATCAAATTTCGATATCTTAATTTTACAATCATTTTAATATTTACTACAAAGTTTCAATTATAAAATGACTGGAGATTGGTCTCGAGGCCCCCAAATTGATCGCATCGAGGAAACCCAAGGATGTGTTTGGTGCGTATATGAGACCCCGCTTTGGAAGATTAAGTAGATAAATGAATAAACTCTTTGTTAATTTGAGATTAGGCCTACGTTGGCATCTCTTCCACTGGCCTCAACTGATAATACTTCCGTTAAATTTAATATTTAAGATTTGAAGAAAAAATACAACATCGACACAAAATATTGGGTGTCTGGGGAAGAATCTTATCAACTGAAGGTCGAAGAATAGAAAAACTCAACTGTAAAAGTTTAGAAGGCTAAAAGAAGGAGAGAAAATTTCACTTCATAAACCACCAAAAGCTATATTAAAAGCATGTAGGGACCGAAATGCATCGGGTTTTAAGAGAACTTTTTGATGATTCAATGCAGGGTAGGGAATCTTTTTCCATAGGAAGGCCACATTTAGTATTCAGTATCATTAGAAAGGATGCTTGTGAATCCATCAGTACACTCTGGCGTTGCACGTTGTCTACATCCACATTTAATATTAGAAAACAGTTGTTCGCTGAGTGAGTGAAACTGAAAGAGTACCTTTTCTACTTTATTTTTCACTCGGTGTGATGTACAAGATTGGAAAAAATACTTACGGACAGATATTTGTCTCAAGAAGTGACAAAAAAAAGATGCAATGAACGCCTAAAAAGGACAAATGTGGCCTAAAGGCCGTTTGAATTATGCACCATCAGTGTGTCCTTTATCATTCGACTAAAAAAATCAATACAATAATTCAACTAAAAATATCAATACGAATAATATGTCGCATCAATACTGTTCAAAATTATTATTAAAATAAGTGCAATTACTTTAGCATTTGAACTATAATAAAATCCAAACCCAATAAGAAAGATTAGAGTCAAATATATGTGCGAATACATATTGTACACAATCACGATATATTATACGACCGCAGTATATGTCATCATCATTCATGAGGTCTGCAATCTCAGGAAATGGCGCTCTGATTACCATTAATTAAGCGAGTGTTGAAATTGCGAAATGAAGCATTGAAACCGTCGAAGATCCCTTTTCATTGAGATCTTGGCTCAACTTCAATTTCACGTAATCGAAGAATACCGCATTTAAAAATAAACAGCTTGAGACGATAAAATATTTTACTCGGCGACGCGATAAAGTTGTCTCTTTTAACCTTAACCATGAAATAAACAATAAATAAACAGTATGTGACGTACTTTCTGTCAACATTCATACTCTTAATAACCTTGAAGATTCTTAAGATTCACTTCATTTCAAAATGTAATGATGATCATGAAAAGATAATGATGATCCTACTTCTCATTGTTTTGTTCTCTTTATCAGTCTCTGTCACGACAAAAACTTTTTACAACTCACCGTGACTATGATGACCAATCATTTTTAAGACTATGAACTAAAATTTTTAAATCGCTTAATTTTAGCTCTTAAAGGCTAAGTATGAAGCACAAACTAATGAAAGATGGGCATACCCAGGGATGGTCTTTACGAAGGATTTTGAAAATATATCCTTTTTCTAAGGAATATGAACTCGATATTTTTCGAGTTAATTCTGTGATTTTCTACTAGAAATAAGTCTTGAAAAAGGATTTAGGAGAGTCTTTCGTGATTAAAATAATTTTTCGCAGCCCAAGCTGTACTTAAGCGTTTTAAGTGTTCTAAGGAGTAGTGATCTTTCGTATTCTGTCCTTAAAGAATAACTGCTATGGAAAGTATCATCCAATATTCCCATTTCTACATCTACATCTACATGAATACCCTGAAAGCCACCTTTCGGCGTGTGGCAGGGGGTGTAAACACCAAACGATTGAGCTACTTTTTTAGCCTATTACTATCGCGTATTGTTCGCGGAAAGAATGAGTTCTTAAAACGACTTGTTCTAGCGTCTATTTCTCTTATTTTGCTCTCATTATCGTATCGGCCGAAGTAACAGGGGGGTCGCATAATATCAACTACGTCATGGGAAAACGTGCTTTCTCTATTTGTTCGTACAGGGCAAGTGTCCATTCAGTATCAGATACACCACAGGTTTATCTCCTAAAAAGTCGGTAATTCCTGACTTTTCGTTGCTTCCAGGACCTAGTCAGCGCTAATCCGAATACCGTTATACGGCTATAGGAGAGGTTTTAAACCCCTAATTTCTAGTCTTTCGTCACCAATAATAATAAAATTTCTTTCCTTAGTCTCTGCAGGCTATATGGATGGATAATATTGATATGGAATTTGATTCCAGGAAACCCCTTGGCACGTAGAAGTCATGAACATCTTCGTACTGTTTGAAAAGGAAGTGGAGTTTTATAGAACCACCCTCCCAGCGATTGAGCGATTCCAAGCTGAAAGAGGAATATCTAATCAGATCAAAGAGCTTTTGCCGAGATGCCTTTACGCGCTCACGGAAAAAGGCAAAGGGATAGTTATAACCGAAAATATATGTCAACAAGGTGAGTATATTATAAGAACGAGGTTTTGATAATTGCTGTGATGATGCTTGTACAAGAAATGGTATTTTCTTCCTACTGTCAGCTTAAAACTATTATGTATAACTCTCACAATGAGGTCCACTGCAGAGCTGCGACTGTGCATACTTTTTACAACTCCATTTTTGGAAATACCATGTGAAATTTCTCTTTTACGAACCGAATGGCTTGAAAACATAAATGAATTCTGTAATATTATATATCATGATGTTTAATGCGAAGATGACGCTAAGCAAAGGTTACAATATACCATTGAAATTAAAATAAAATATACGATATACCTGTAAAAGGGTATATAGATGTATCTAAGGAGGTTGCAGGTGTAGCGATATTTTCGGAGATTACATTCGGAAAAATTATAGATTTTGCGAAAGAGAAAATAAACTTTTGAGCAGTTTTACCCCCTTATTGGTCGGTTGTTCGGTAAAAGACATAAATTATGATGAAAAATGTTTGTCTATAATATTTCTTTCTTAAATATTTTGGTTTATTTCCGTTCGAACTTTTTATCTAAGGTAGAGGTTTATTCTGTGGTTTATAGTATAGTGAGAGTCGTGCGTGAGAGACGGATTAAGGGTGATGATAAAAAATTGTGCAGGTGTCTCTTACATAACCGCTCCCATATCTAATGCACATGATTCATCAGCGTCTTCCTTCTTCTTTTTAAACTATAATGCCCTTTTTCATTAATTTATGCAGAATTTCGATCGGTCGATATCTTTTTAATATTCGTATTTATATTATTGATAATACATATTTATATTCGTAGCTAATACAACAGTATAACAATATTTTGTTAAATGAATGACAGTTTGATGTACAATTTACCCAAGTTGCACATACTAACACCGCTGAATATCAGAACATAGGATAAAACAATATTAACTACACGAACGAACTTTAATTGTGAATAAAATCATGGTAATTGTAATTTACTTTTGATTACATTCATACTTTATAAATATAATTAACACCATTCTAACCCGATTTCAAAAATCCTTTCCACGCCGATTTCTGTAAAAAAATAACATACAATTAGTCATGGTGTACCAAGTTTGTCCTGATTTGCTAAGATATCTTCCAAAATTCAACATGTCCTACGATTATATAAAATCTTAAATTTACGGCAGCGTTGCGCAGTCGGTCGATTTTATTTTCACGTTCCTAGCTTTTGTTATGATTAGAAAAGAAAAATAGTGCAAATTTTAGATTTAATTATTAGGAAACTGAATTACTTTTTTCTTTCGGGGAATGGCCCTACGGTCACAAATATATTTGGCAATTGGATAGTTTTTCGAAGCTCTTATTAATTAACATCAGAGTTCCAATTTCTTTTCTTTCTGCTACAAAAGAGTATTTGCTTCAGCGTTCGCGTTAATATCTCCATAAGAAAAGCTGGCCGAAAATGATTCGCTTGAGAGAAGAAAGGGACTAGAGTGGCTTTTGTAATCCGTTGGTCTTTTCTAGACAGTACAATTTTTGGAAATGTCGCAGAAACTTAGGATGAATAGAACAACCTGCAATTCCAGGTTTCAAGATGGCTGATCGACGGCGAGGATTGGGTCTAACGCACGCCACTCTTGCAATGGAAGCCCTGGCTCGGTTCCACGCCGCTTCTCTAACGATGAAAATCCTGGAACCGGAAACTTTTTGGAAGGCCATACAAACTACTCGGCGAGAAGCTTACTTCACGGAAGAAAGGATCGTAGTGTTCGATAAACTGTACAAACAGGTTGATAATGCCCTAGAGCTCTCTCATGTCAATCATAAAATAATATACACGTCCTAGACTAAAAATGAAAATTTTCCTTGCTGAAGGGAAAATTTAAGAGCATAGAAATTCGGAAAAATTTTTTGTTACATATATCTTTCAGAGCACGCTTTCCAGCGATAAAGGTTGATCCGCATATGTTTAATTCGAACCTTAAATTTTAAATATTATCAGGGAGGATGGAATTTTCTATTCATGATTACATAGGCACGAGGTAAAAATGTCCAAGTGAACATACAAAATAGAAAAACAACCTTAACTAGACATATCATTCGTTCTGCGTTAGAGGTTGGATATCTTAAAACGGATTTCATAATTATTATACAAAGCTATTTCTTCTACTGTTTAACGGTGTTATTGTTATACTTATTTCATGGAAGATATCAAAAGGAAGACTATTTCCCATGGCTCAAGCAGAGGCAGAAAAGGGTGGATCAGACGCTTCTTTGTTGTTGAAAATGGCGGATATAGGAGAGGAAATCCTTCGAAAAAGAGGAATACTGGCAGTGGATATGTTGAAAAACTATCGAGAGCCCCTCGCAGTTTTCAATCACGGTGATTTTTGGGTCAACAATTTTATGTACAGGTGAGGATTAACTTTTGGTAAACAAAAATATTTTTACTCAATATAAGATTACAAATATTTTATCCTTGTCTGGTGGCAACCACTCAATACATAAAATTCCCCAACTCACCATCAATACAAATAAGAAATACTAATTGATAACGTTTCCCGATAAGTACTATCATAAAAAATAGTGTAATGCATTATGAATAGGCACGTAATTATATAAATGTAAGTAAAATCGAAGGAACGGTTCTATCAAGATTCGCGGGTCTGATGATATACATTGGCCGTTTACCAAAAATAATTTATTCAATTGATAGGAAAGCATATATTATACGTATAAGTGACTAGTAGAGTACATAAATGTTACATGCGGTTGCTCTCTGTCCCACAAATTAGCGTAAAGTAGATGTCATCTTAAAAAGGGCGTAAGGACTTATATTTCAGGAAAAGCCAGGAAAGGCCTTGGATATTTACGGTGATAATGTGAAAACTGGTCCTCAATATTTGTTTCAGTAGCTTTGAAGTTGGTATTTTATTCATTTTGAGTAGTAAAAGGGTGTAGACGATGCGTCTCCATTCTCGATGTTTTTAACCGTGGAGATTTGCCTTTTGCCACCAATGATAAAGACATTAAACGTCCTTCTATTTACAATATAACATTTAGATAATCAAAGAGCAACCGACCGGCAATTGAGAGAGCCGGGTTCGAATCCCGGTTTGGTAAGGCTTTTTCATGTCCGTTCTTCCTTGAGAACAGTAAGATAGTTTGCTAAGATGGTTTTGAAACAGTAGCCAAGACGTTTTTTCATCACATATATAATCCATCAAATATTCCTCATATAAAATACAATTACAGGTATGAAACGGATGAGCAAGGCAAGAAGACACCTGTATCTATGAAGCTCTTAGATTTTCAAATGACCCGATACGGTTCCCCGGCGCTCGACATCCTTACGTTCTTGTACACTAGCACCACCAAAGACCTTCGGAAGGACCATGAAGAGGAACTTCTGCAGACATACCACAGATCCTTAATCGACTGCATCTACGACGCTGGGATTGACCCCTTGATGGATATAGAATACGACGGAAAAACAGGAATAAATGTAGATAAGGTAGTATAACTCGGAGTTGACTTAAGATTTACTTTAATAAGGTGAGAAATTGAGGGAGAAAGAATGATGAGATACTAAATAAATGACCGTTCATCTGGAATTTAGTTGCGGAAGATTTTATTCATGAGAAATTTTATACCGCGTTTTTTGAGGGAAATCAAAAAAGATAATTCGTACTCTTCGCATTTTATAGCTGTATTTGAATTGCGAGATTTGATTATTTCTTATTAAGTTCGGGTGCAATATCAAGCGAAAGTATTTCTAAGCTCTAATTTAAGTGCTTTATGGAATACGTATTAGTACGGCAAGTCTCGGCCAAATCACATACTATATTGAGTATTCGGAAACTGAATATTTGAGGCTGAAGAATAGTATTGAAAATTATTTTATGGATGCATAAGATAATGCACATAAAGGAAATGTGATGTAAACTTCAGGCTACAATTGTTTGTACAATGGTTTACGAAAGCTCCGCAAGACTAGCAAGAGCTTATATACAGAAATTTCTACTTTACAAATTTTGACTCGTAGTTTGTCCGCTAAGAAGCAAATAGATGCTTTGGAATATAACTCGCATGAGGAGAGAGGGAAAATGGTGGAAGAATCCCTCAATTCATACAAGATTAGCGAGATGTAAAATGTAAGAATTAGTACACAATTTTGCAGAATAGCATCATCCGAATGTTATAGCGGAGCGATGGATGTGCAAAACATTCTCTGCTTTTTACATTTCCGCGAAATAGCCGAGAGACAAAATACGCCATTGGATAGGTTTCTTGTATAAGCGTGATTAAAAAATTGATTTCCACCTAACCAACACAAAGCATTTGCTTCTGTGAGTGATTGTGAAAGTCATTCTACACAGTAGTGTTTCTCTCTCTAATCGCTCTCATACCAGCAGGAATTAATGAGTAATTGAATAATGAAATTAAAAATTTCTGGTTTTGGAAGAAACCGTCTGGTTTTCCAGTATTTACTGAGAGAAATTTACACTCATAAATGACTAGTTTGGATTAGAACCACATTGTAAAAAAAAACAGAATTTCACGTTAGTATTAAAAGCCTCTTTAGTGGGGAAAAATCACAGTAAGAAATGTAATCGAAAGAAATAAGGAGACTTAGAGGGAACAAAATTTCACGGAAAATATTTACTTTGAAAGATAATAGTAGTATTTTTAAAAGTGCATCCGCAAAAGTCATTTCGCATATATAGGTCTCCACCGGGAATCGAATCAGAACCGTTTTCACCAGAGTTAAATGCGTTGCCCACTTGGACATCCGGGAGCTCTCATTTAAGAGATTAGCAACTGAGGAATGAGAAGGGTAGTTGCTTCTTTCTTCATAGCAATTACAGATATTACAAAGCCTTATTACGCACCAATTACGAAAATCGTCTCCATTAACAGTCGCATAAAAGGATTTTCCAAGGGCAAAAGAAACGTTATTATGTTCCAGCTACTGACTTTCACTCGAAATTATGTAAGAAGAAGAATCTATCATACCTTCAGGATTATTGGTTTTGAGATGTACTCAGATAATTCCTGGAAATTTATTCCTTATTCCTTTATATTCTCATTATATCTAAGTTTCACTAATATAAAGAACCTTCTTAGGTGAACGAGATTTTACGAGCGAAATTATTGTTCTTAGCGTAAATGTAACCAGGACGATGTGTCAGTTTAAATTAACAATTTTGGTATCCGTGATAGAGGTAATCTTGAAAAACTGAAAAAGAATCCTTAGTACTTTCAATGGGTGAGAATATCATAAAGGATGGTAAGAGTTGGCACTGATTCTTCAAACTCACAATCACTCAATGATAAGTCTATTATTACCTGAGAAAATGTATAATTTAAATCGAAAATTGATAAAAATTTTAGAAAGAATTATTTGAATTAACCTTTTACTCTCAAACTTTTAATATGCTACACTAAGACCTCAAAATTCAAAAGCCATTTTATTTACCATTCCTTTTGCAAGGTCTTTGCTAGAGGAATTGTAAATAAAATGTTAGAAACAATTTTCCAAAATTCTTTTGTCAATATCAATAATCTGATATGCTGATAACAACATTTCTTCACTCTGAAATAATATTCTTAAGCCAAAGATTTCCATTAGAAGAAACTGAATTTCTCATGTTAACTGAAATTTGTAAGTATATGCAATGACAGAAAAATACCACACTCACTTCTATGTAACCGAATAAGCAGTTCTATTTTGTTTAAAATATCCAAAAAATTTTGATGAATGCATGCATGCATGAAAATTTACCAAAATATTCATTATCTTAGTCTCAAAAATCTCCCTTTGCCAAAATATTTGTGATCAGATTCATTTGTTAAATGAGGCTTCACTAAAATTGTCTCAAAAGGCTTATGAAAATTGAATAAGAATTCAGCCATTGACCAACTGACTTTGGGTTTAAATAAAATGAAAAACAGCTGAAGTTAAAGCTGAAAATTTTAAAAATGCATTTTACCTTGAAAATTCATATATTTACAGATTCATACTCCAAATTTAACTTTTATTAGATGGGAGGAGGAAAATATTGTTTTTGAACATTAATCAGCCAATTTGCTTGTGGAACATCTTTATATTTTATTGTAGGTATCAGCTGATGATAAATATGAGCTTCCAGAAAAACATCCCTTCTCTTATGAATTTCTGAAAGATGAGTTAAAACACCATGGGCCATGGGCTTTCATGATAGCTGAGATGATGCTTAGAATTGTGATGGTGGATTCTTCTGAAGCAGCTGATGCTATGGAAGCAACAATATTAAATGGAACTGAAGTGCTAGAGGAGGACAAAATGGTTGGTTATGATATGCTGCAACAATTGAATACAAAAGAATACTACAACTGCATGTTTCAAGTATTCAGAGAACTTGTACATAAAGGATGTTTAAGAATTTGAAAAAGGGCGATTCATAAATTACCATTTGTCTTTCTATGTAAAATATCTCAAGAAGTCATAAATATGTCTTTATTAGATCATGGTGGTTCTTTTCATCCTTCATTTAAGCTTGGCAACAGCTACATTGAAAAATGTTTAGCTTTTGGAATTTGTATTGCAATCTTGCATACTTAGTATGCTTTAGGTTATATACTGATGATGCTTGATCTCCTATTACTTTCTTCTAATTTTATTTCCAAATTTCAATGACATATGCAAAGAATTCGCATTTGCTTCTAAATGTGTTCTGCATTATTTTGAATTCTTTACAAGTCTTCCATGAAAATCTAGGGTTAAAATATATCGTAGGATTATTATAGTTTATAACCCAGATTTATATCATCAATAAAATTATTAAGTCATCAGTATCTAATAGCTTTTATAGGTTTTGATAGATACTAAAACTCCCAATGGTGATTTCAATAGAAGAGTATGACATTAAGATATAGCGCACCCTTATATATTCGATGGAATTTCCAATGTTCTAATTAATCACCCCCAGCAAAATCACCTAATCAAGCAGCAGAAGTAATTCAAACCACAGAATAAAATTACCTCTGTCAATCTTGATAATATATAAATCATAATAGCTAATGATTATCTTGTTTACAAAATAAATCCATAGAAAGCAAGTAAATAGGAGAATGGATTATAAGGAGAATTTCCTAATATTCCATTTGGAAGCAGAATAAGTAGATGATAAGCCAAAGATCTGTATGGACAGAACCAAAAATATACTCAATAAAATTTATTGAGCTTTACCATAGTTTCCCACATTAAAAGAGAATCTTAGTATACTATAAATAATACCATGGCAAAGAAAATGCTGCTTTACTCAGGAGTATTATAAATGTCACAAATAAGAGGTATATAACATACTATGCTAAAAACGATTCCTAAAAGTTATATATAAACTTTAATGATATCAGAATATGGCTATTAATTTATTACTAATGTTGCTAACTCAATATAAATGTTTATGAGCAATTATCACTATGTCAATTGATTTATATAAATGAATAAATTTGTTGAATAGTATGTGAAATATATCTTATTGAGGGATTGTACTGATAATATGGACAAATAATGAAATAGGTTTAAAATATATGTATTACTTCTAATCACACATGAAAAATCATAAATATCATCAACTACTGTTAGATAGAAAAGGTTTACAAAGGAAATTAAATAATACATATTATGAAAGTATCTCATGCCTTCTAAGGCTGATTATTGTGAAAATTAAACAGAGACATTAAAACTGCTACTCACAGCATAAGTTTTAGCTGTAAAGATATTATAAAAAATTACAATTATGCTTCTAATTACAACTAAGATTCATATATACCAAATATACATACCACACACTTTTAACATACAACCTTGTTTACAGGTTGTTCACAACATTTTTACATCATCATTTTGTTTTGTTAAGTTCATCACTTTAAAAAAATTACAGCAGTTATCAAGTTGTAATCAGTTAATAATTATTTATATTTTCATTGATGGCATTGCTAAGTATAAAATATAAATTGAACATGTTATTCACAAATAACTTTTACTTTGATCAATAACAGACCCATCTATTGAATGTAGGTGCACTTTCTATTCAGCCATCCTTTTTTAAAAACTTGTATTTAATCTTTGACTTATACACAAGTTTATTTAGTATTTATATTGAGAAAGGACGATAAAAGAATTTAGGAGATTACTCACCAAGATAATTAACAAGAGAATTAATTCTAATCAGATAAGAGAAATAGTAGCATCAATTAATAGTAACAGCAGAAATAGACATATTAGTGGAATTTAATCTATAGTAAGACTACAACCAATAAAAGGAAAACATTTCCAGTTTGTACCACTGTCAAAATTAAGGGATTTCAATCATAATCTCAGCATGACAGAGAGGTATCTTTGCGCATTATTATGTTGTGCCCCCAAAGTTTAAAAAAGAAACTTAGATTCCAAGAATATAGTGGAAAATGCGTTCATTTTGTAAATAAATGTATGAAAGATATTTAAGCTACTTTATTTATTTTAGATCTTGAAAATTAAAATTCCAAATTATTATCATTTTAACATACCATAGCTTGATGAAGCAAATTTGTAATTGGCACAACTTACACCCTTACACACCTTATAAAATAGACCCTTATTAAAAAATTCTTTCTAGAAATTGTAACATAAGTATAAAATAATGTTTGCATTTTCATCCCTTAACATTGGCAAGTATGGCTACATATGTATGCTACATAATTATGATTTGAAGATGAAGTTCAAGGAAAATATGAACTCACTTATTCTTGAGCACAATTTGCATTCAAAGTATTTGTAGCAGAAGAGGAAACTACTGAAAAAGAAAATATTACTATGTATTAAAATGTGTTAAAGAGTTATGAGAGACATCTAAGCCATTAATGATTTAAATTATGTTAAATCTTCATCATCTTAATCCCCAATCAACTGAATGTATTTTTTACTTTAATAATTTAACAAAACATGAGAACTTGAATTAAAGTGGGAGATAAGAGAACATAATCCATAAATTATGATGACTTTAAAATATTAATTTTTAGTTCATGTATGAAAGCTTGAAAAAGAATGCTTGAAAATTCTGCAGGCATTCCTAAACTTCTTCCATTATCACTCCTCTGACCATTCAATTGAGGATTATAAAACAGCCCAGTAAGTATAAAATTGCACACTGTAGCATTCAAATGGTATTATTATACAATGTATGTATGATGATGCAAATAAATCTGTTATTCTGGCTCTAATACCATTTCTACCGAGGAAGACTACCTGGATATAGGAATGCTGATTCCATATCAATCTTTCACTTATAGTCATGTTTTCCGAAAAAAATACTCTATATATGAAATTATTCTTATTTTACAATTTGATTCTAATTTGGAGGCTCTAAAGAAAGCTGCAACTAATTGTCATAAGTTTAAGGTCATCATTCCCAGATCTCAAGTAAATATACTTAATCTAGTGAAATACAGCCAAAAGGATTTTACAAATTAATTTACACGAAAGAGAGAAACAATTCGGAATTTAACATTTGACATAACGCATCATCAAAAGACAGATTCATCTATTCTTTTCTTTTAAAATACTTACAAGAACTACACACATTTCATGTTCTGTGCACCGAGTGGCAGCACGATGCAGGAAGACAATCAAAGGCCGTGAATGGACTTCAGATAGGTAAGAGTATTCAGTAAAACCACACACAATCATTCTTACATATTATTTTCCTTAATATTACTTAAGTTTCCCGATTAAGTAACTCTAATGTAAATTAAAACTAACACCAAATATGTGCAAACTCTATAATTTACGTTTGATTTGTACAATAGCAGCACAATTTAGATTTGGGTTACCTTAAGCGACAAAAATCTAAAACTTCTCATCGTCAACCGAAAAAAGAAATTTCCAAGCTGAACCATCAGAAACAATGAAATTGACTTATATTTTAGTCTGCTGATGACGAATTTCTTATTATGCGTTGTAGCTACCTAAGTCTATACATAGTCTACCGCTGCGTGATTATAACGCATAATTTTGCCGCCCGTAAGTCCCACAATGCTCCTCTAAAAGAGGTCCGCATTGTGCTGCCATCGTATGGACAAACTAGAAAATTCATCTTTGGTGCGTTTGCTTTTTCAAAGTAAAAAAGATAGTGGTCAGGTCAAATATTTCTTCATGATGATAGAATATGTATTTAAATGAAAGTTTCTGAATCTTAAGTTCTTTTTTTAGACTTCTTAGTTTACTCGAACTTAAACTCATTGGTATTTTTATAAATAGAAGACTATGTTCTTCAAACTAAATTTTGATATATATGCTAAATATAAATCATCATAACCATTAATTTTATGGGATAGATGCGAAAAGTAATGTTTTTCCTCTTGCCAGGCTTTTTATAATGTTTATAGTTAAATATTCACTAGAAAAATTTATGCTATATAGTAGTAACATTTATTTATTTACATATGTTTTCAATTTCAAACAAAAATGATAAGGAAAGAAAGAAAGATAAGGGATATAAATATACAATACATGTAAATTAAGTGCAGAGATGTATTAAATTAACTAGGTTGAACTTTACAACATAGTTTTCATAATACAAAAGCAATATAAGCATCACAGCATCAGACACAATTTTACAGACTTTCACAAATCACAAGTATATAATTGATGAAGTTTGAGTAAGGGTTTAATCAAGATTTTTTATGGCCTTAGGAAATAATAAATTCAGTCTATCATGGTAGTTTTAAATGACAAGGTTCCTGTCTGTTACAATCACCTTGATGACATTATAAAATTTCAAAATGTGTACGAATTCCTTATAAAAGTTCTGGACCATTATGAAAACATTCCAATTTTTCTAAACCATTCAAAAATTTTCATCCAGCTCATACATCTTATAAAATTATAGCTTCAAGAAACCAATCTTTCGTATTGAGCAATCTTATCAAGAAATGATGCCTTAGATGAGAATATCATTTTATTATCTCCAATCATTTTGATTTTGGCAATCACCAAAGGAGGAAATGTATTACAATTTCAGATAGACATCTTGTATCCTACCTCTTGTATCATAGGCACCCCTAAATAGTTCAGTCAAAATTTTCCCCTATTTTATAGATCATCTGGCATTACTTCACTTCACAAATTAATACATTTTACAAAATGCTGAATTGTATAACACATCTTAGATCAGAATTATACCACAGTTCTGTATGATGTTTGAAACTTATCCTGCACATGAAAAATCTCTTTCAAGGCACTTTGATTGACCTGTCTCAATAGTTTAATATCTTCCTGGTGATTCAATTGCTTCCATTCTAAGATTGTTGAGGTTTCTAATCAGCCACAATGTGATGAGCTCAACAATTTTATTGATTAAGCTTCAGAGATGAAAATTTTCTACTTCAATACTTTTTTTACAAAATTTAGGCCATGAACAATGAAAACACTTTACAAAATAGTTTCTCTTTTGATTTTTATCCCTAAATTGATAGAATATCTCCAATCTAATTCTATTGATTTGAAGGCTCGTTGTAATGGAGATGATTGTAAATCTTTGAATATGAGCTTAGAAAACATTGACAAATATTACTCATGAGTATGATCTTAGACAATATCAACTGACAGCCACCAAAATTACAATTTCTACAATTAAGAAAGGTTCTAAATATTTTTGAAACTGATGTATGATTAACATCAGACTTTTAGATATCATATCCACTTCTTAGGATACAAAGAACATCACACATCTCATAATATTCTCTTTCCCTTGATTTTTTGAGAAAATTCTCTTGAGCATGATAGTGTACATATTGCTACCATCAATACAAAAGATGAAACACACTTCCAAAATTTTGAACATCTTCTGTAAATACAATCATTCCAAATTTTAAATTACATAAATATTTAGAAAAACCACTTATTACTTATTTACATATTATCACAAATATTTAGTGTGCTTCACCATAAAAGTATTTTTCAACAATTCCAGGGTAGCATGAATGTCAATGCAGCGAAAATTTTAGGAATTCACATTGTGATATCGTTTTTAGTTTCATTCCGCCTGTAGGAAATTTCTAGTATTCTATTCATTAGAATTATGAAACACCCCCTCAAAACTCAAAATCATTCAAATTGTTTGAATTTGAAAGAAAATAACCATTCAAATAATTCATGCAAACGAAAATTAGAAGTCTGAATTCACTGTGAAATTAGTGAAACTATTGAAACTTTTAGCCTTGGTCAATTTGATAGTATTCAGTCGTATTTTATGAAGTCTTGTGGCTAGACCCTGAAAACATCTTGTTTAATCAATTTGGCATCATCTTTGGTTTTATTATATCTTAGATATAAGAAGCTTTTCTCGGTTTCCCTAAAGCTTGCAGTTTTTAAAGCCAAATTTGATTCTCTGTCACTTGATTGTCCTTGAGGAATTTTGCTCTAAGATGACAGGACGCTTTAGAAACATGGCAACAAAGCAGAAAGACTATAATTGACTACTTATTATTATCACTCTAATACTTCACCTGCTTCGATATTCACATATTTACATCCGTTTTCGGAAATGTTTCTGACGCACTTCGTCATTAGAAAGGACGTAATCGAAGGGCACCGTCCTTTGGAATCATCTCTGTGTAACCAGTCTTTCAAAAGAGCAACGTGTTTATTTAACCCTTGGAATTGGATTTGCACCTAGGCGTATTGTTCATCTTGTTATGGATGTCTTTTCTCAGTTTGTAACATCACTGGTAAACTGGAAATCCAACAGCAACGATTCTCTTAAGAACCTTATCATCAAAAAGAGAATCGTTTTCAGCCGTCGGCGTCATCTCTCAGGGGTTGTTGGTCAAGTTTGTTCTTTTCCTTTGCAGCGAGTCTTGCAGCTCTTTCCTCCTTGAGTCTCTTCTTCTGCATTCGTTTCCTGACGAGCCAAACGACCAAGAGGACCAGGACAACCGCAGAAGCGACAGCCGATCCCACTCCAATCCACGTTTTCTTGTTCTCCACAGCCCGGCGCTTCAGCTCTTCGGCTTCGGCCAGTCTGGCTTGGCAGGCGGCGTAGAACTTGTCTTCTTTCAGAAGCGTCATGTCGCAGGGTGGAGAATTAACCCGAGACATTTTTTCTGTGGAAAAAACAGTGGAAGGAATTATTTCCATGGAAGGTGACCAAACTACTCCAAGTAAGTGTTTCAAATCTTCGTTTATGTGGGAGGATGGTCCGTCACAAGAACTGTTAGGATTTTTGGTAGGTGCACATCCATTCTTATAATGCATTATTCTTTAATAATTAGACTAGGATGATATCTGAAAATTTTGGGAAATAAATCCTTGAGTGCATAAATTTTCACTTTATTCAACTATTGAAGCAAATTTATGATGCATTTAAAATTAAAAAATGATACAGATAGGAGTAAATGACATCTTGCATTCCATTGAAGATTATGGATTTTATATCCATAAAAACCATGCATAATTAACTTACTTGCCAACAGAAAATCTATACGTCTAAAAGACTTATTCTGAAAGCCTTTCATTTCAATTGGCAATTAGTCATTTTCCCTTGTGGCATCGTTAGTACTCAACGTGCAACGATAGTGATGAGTGAATAGCGATCTATTATTCGATATATTATTATATCTATATTATTAATTTTAACAAGAAGTTTAAATTTTCAATTTTCAGAATTGGTCTTCCCGCTCAAGAATTTCTGACTGCAATTACTTGCTATTAGTAGGTGTAGGAGGCGCTGTCTAGATAGAAGACTTTCCGCCTGTAGATGAGTGTATCTATCTTGGGTAAAATTTACTCACTCAGGACAGAGTCACCGTCCTTTTGAAAATGAATCTATGTATGGCTGAACTTACAAGAATTTTCATTTCATCATCATCATAGGTCATTCAATCCGTAGATTGGTTGACTGCAGCCCTCCATTCCTCTCTATCTAAAGCTAACTTTACTAAATCCTGATATCTCTTCTTTCCTATATCTCTCTTTATTTGGCTAATATATTCATCTCTTGGTCTTCCTCTTGCTGCTTTTCCTTCTATTTTTCCCTCAAGTACGTTCCTAACAAATTCATTGTGTCTGATGATATGTCCAATCCATCTGGTTCTTCTTTTTCGGATGATGCTCCATATTGTTTTAACCTCTTCTATTCTTCTGTATACTTCTTCGTTTCTTACCTTATCTGTCCATTTGATCTTCAGCATTCTCCTCCAGCACCAGGTTTCGAAGGCTTCTATTCTTCTCTGGTCCGCTTTCCTAATGGTCCATGTCTCTGATCCATAGAGTGCCACACTCCAGACGAATGTTTTCAAGAATTGTTTCCTTGTCTGTAATCTTATATTCTTTGAGCATAGTAGTGGCCTCTTCCTCATGAATGCCTCCTTTGCTTGGGCTATTCTTCGCTTGATGTCTGTGGTACTTCTCCCATCCCATGTTATGCTACTTCCAAGGTAGGTGAATGATTCTACTTGCTCCAATTTCTCTCCTCGTAGGGTAATGTTTGCTTTCAATTTTTCTCTTCCACATATTAGGATTTTTGTTTTCTTTTTGTTCACTTTCATATTATATCCTTGAATAGCTTGATCTATTGCATTTAGGGATGCCTGCAAATCGCCTTTATTTTTTGCTATTACTGCAATGTCATCTGCAAACCGAAGCATGTTAATTTCTTTTCCATTCACCTTAATTCCCTTCATGTTCATTCCTTCTATTTCTTTCATTGCTTCTTCTAGGTATACATTGAACAATGCTGGTGAGAGGCTACATCCTTGTCTTACTCCTTTATTTATCTTAGTTTCTATTTTCTTGCCATCTCTCATCCTCAGAGTGGCGACTTGGTTTTTATACAATTGGTAGATTATTCTTCTGTCGTTGTAGTCCATTCCTTTGTTTTCCAGTATTTGGAACAATTTGTTCCACTCCACATTGTCAAAAGCTTTCTCCAAGTCTACAAAAGCCACATACACTGGCTTGTTGACATGTATCATCTTTTCTATTATTCTCCTTAGGCATAATATGGCCTCTCTTGTTCCTGTGCTTTTCCTGAATCCAAATTGGTTTTCTGACAAGTTGGCTTCAATTATTCCTTCTATCCTCTTGCTTAATATTCTTGTGAGTACTTTGGATGCATGTGAGAGCAGACTCAACGTTCGGTATTCCTCACATCTCTCGGCTCTTGTTTTCTTTGGTATCGCAACCATTATACTCTTCTCAAAGTCCACTGGTAGTCTTCCACTTTTATAACTGTCCTTGATAATTTCAAACAGGGTGTCTTTTGCTTTCCCTTCAAGCGCTTTGACAATCTCTCCATTTATTTTATCTGCTCCAGGTGCCTTGTTTTTCTTCAAGTCCTTCACTCCTCTCTCGAATTCACTTCTCGTTATCTCTGGGCCTCGCTCATCTTCATCCACCTCACTTTCGTTCTTCAATATATCTTCAAGAGGTTTTAGTCCTTGATATAATGTTTCAATATAGTCCTTCCATCTCTTTCCTATATCTTCACTTTCTATCAGCATATTCCCGTTCACATCTCTGATGTTGTTGCATGTAGTTTTTCTTTCTCTGAAGTGGCCTTTTACTAACCTGTATGCTGTTTCAGTGTTCCCCTTCCTCATGTTTTCATTTATTTCTTCGCAGCAGCTTTCAATCCATTCTTCCTTAGCTTTCTTTGATTCTCTTATAACTTCGTTCCGTAGTTTCTTGTAGAGGACTCTCCCATCTTCACTCCTCGAGTTCTTGTATTTCCTTCTTTCTTCCATAAGTTCTCTTATCTGCATTGTTATCCATGGACGTCTGGTATCAGTTCTGTTACTTACGAGTAGCTCTTCCGCTACTTCAGTGATTGCCTTTTTCAGGTCATTCCATCTTCCTTCATTGCTTTCATCACTCCTATAGTCTTGCTTTTCAAGCTTTTCATTAATGGTTGCAGTGAATCTTTCTCTGGTGACCTTTCCTTCCAGAGCTTTTGTATCCCATCTTGGTTCACGTTTCACCCTCTTAATCTTTTTGTGGCGCAAACAACTCTCCATAACTACTAAATTATGATCACTATCTATGTCTGCACCTGGATAACTCTTGCATTGTTTCACTTGGTTCTTATATCTTTGCCTAACAAGGATGTAATCAATCTGGTACCTAGCTAAGTCCCCTGGCATCTTCCATGTATATCTTCTACGTCGATGTTGTTCAAATAGTGTGTTCGCTATTACCATTCTCTTTTCGTTACAGAACTCCACTAGCCTTTCTCCCCTGGCGTTTCGTTTTCCTAACCCAAACTGTCCTATGCTGCTTCCATCTTTTCCTTCTCCGACCACAGCATTCCAGTCACCCATAATAATTAGATTTTCTTTTGCTCTGGCTGCACTGATGATTTCTTCGATCTGTTCATACATTTCTTCTATTTCTTCTTCAGAGTGGCTGGATGTCGGCATATATACCTGCAATATCACTGTGTCTGTGGGCTCTGCTTCTAGTTTGATCATCAGCAATCTATTGCTGTACTGCCAATAAGACTTAACTCTTTTTCCCCATTCCTTCTTCATTATGATACCAACACCTGCTATCTTTCCGTCATCTCCTGAATATATTATTCTGTGTTTGTCACTCCAGAAGTCGCCATGGATGTAGAAAATCCATGAGGACTATAGGGAAGTAGTTTCTAATTACCAAAAGGTACTGTAGCATATTATTTAATAGAGAACGTCATGTATTTCAGTAGAATTTTAAGTATTCTGATGTAGCATGAGAACACATGAGAAAATTCATGTTAATCGTATGAATGACTAGTAATCCTATCGGTCATCGCACTAACCCATTTTCCACACCACCCTGCATCGGTAGCATTTGATTTACTTTAAAATCCATGTCATTCAAATGTCTTCTTTTCTAGTGAACGTAAAGTTCTCTCAACAGGTTAAAAAGAATATAGAGAAGGTTGATGTAAAAGAAATTTCAGGGCAGGGTTCATTGAAGCGTTGTTCTTTATAAGCCTCTGGGGGTACGAGAAGCTTCCAGAAGGGGAGCAAAAGGTATCGCTTCATATAAATTCGGTAGCAGGCAATTGATATATAGTTTATATTAGTTCTTTTAGTTCAAACTTATTCAAATACTGACATAAGAATTTCAAAAATATTTTTATGCAATAGAGAGCCCGGTATTCTTCCTCTATGCGAATAAAAATCGATATTTTTGCGATATTATATTATTTCGAGAATTCAAGTATGATTAAGATGCATTACTTTAGAAAGTATTGTGCTTAGGTACTATAGAAAATTGTATCCGGCAAGTGCCTACAGAGCCTTCACATATTATATGAGAGGTATCTTTGCGTGTAATCCTTCTGGCTCCTCGGCAGAAAATACTGTAATTTTAAAATTATAATTAACAATACTATTCCTATAAAAATATATTCCCCAGCTACAGAAAATAAGTAAATATTGCATAACAATACAGATTATAGTGATGACAACAACATAGATTGAGAGCGGAAACGGAAGCCCCTCAATTGAAGTATAAAAAAAAATTAGAATTAATTTTCGGTCAACTTCTGGCTTATCTCCTTGCTCAATCTTTATGCACGGTGCACAATTAACCTACCACTTTCGCCAGACTGTGAATTATGCCTTTTAAAAGGGTATTCCCAATATTTGCATTTATTACTGAGAAATGGATAGCAAAAATTTAAAACCATCGTTCTGATAATACTTCCTCTTTCTATAAGTAGATGGAAGTTGGCTGGACAAAGTATTTGCATTGTACAAGCAATTCTTTCGGAAAGTGCAACAACCATAATTTGAGTGGTATTGGTAGAAGTGCTTCCGTTTAAGTCGAACGCGCTACCCATTTGGCTATCCGCTTCACTGCTGATGCTCGCATTTCGCGATTGTTTGTGAAGACTTCAAGAATAGTTATGATCGGCATCTTTTAACTAACTTTTTTACCAAAATTTAGGGGATATTTTGACAGAAACAGGTGTGAGGCTCGTTTTCCTAAAAATCCATGGCTTATTGAAATAACATATTAAAATAAGAAGTTTGCAAATCACATAATGATGGATAATATGAAACCTCTCCTCTAGAATTTGTCTCTATAGTCGATTTAGTGATTTTACAGACTTAGATAGGTGTTTATATTTAATTCATCCTCAGTCAAAATCATACTACCGAGCAAATCTCCTTTGTTCGTGAAAATAGTAAATGTGTGGACTCACTCTCATGCAATCTTTTGCAATGCTGACAGTTTGACGCATCATCTCTCATTTGAGGAGTAAATATTAGGGAAGGAGAATAGGTGTGGGTCTCCTTTTACTCTATTCTCGCTAAAAGATAAAGGCACGCCTTTCTTTTATACGCCCTCATTTCGTAATTACTCGTATTCATAGGTTGTATTTCTTGCGAATGCTATCCTCAATGAATGAGCTCTCAAGTGTTTCCTCGGGTATGTGCATTTCGGAATGCTAACGAATACATATTTGGTTAACGAATGTTTTGGTGGTTGTCCGTGAATCTATGTGTGGATAAAAAAATCGGAAATGACCATAAAACATTGGAAACTGCCCATTTTGTCTCAAAGTAATAGCTTCGTATTTTTTACAAAGTAAACGTTTATTTTACGATTAGGGACTCTAAAAAATCGCTATTCAGCAAATAAAGGTGTTTCTGGAACATTATTTATCTTTTTTAAGTCGAGTTATCGCTGTATTCCCTAGAAAAGATCGTGCGCTAAATAGGAAATGACACATTTAATGGCAGATTTAAGTTAATTTGTAACGAAATAGTTGAAAATGAAAGGGCATCAGTATAGTAACTCTATTAGGACATCTATCGAAAAATTGTTTATGTCATGATTTATCTCTGAAATACAGTGTTTGGGTGGGAAGAAGCTCTAACAAAGGATTTTATATATGCTCAATTGGATTCAAAATACTCGTGAAGATTTTGTATAAAATATCTCGGAACACATTGAAATTTTTCCGGAAATCAAAGTCAACTTATTTTCTACTTTGAGCTCTTGCTTTCATGTAAACCTAAATCAACCTGCGGCGACTGCGCTTCTTAAAAGTGTCTATATTTTTAAGCATTACTACAAAAGAAAATTTTTATTCTCAGTCTTCCAAATAACTGTGAAATTCCTGTGATAATTGTGATTAATATGAATTTTTGTTTTTTGGTGAAATGTTATAGCATTATATCCTTTCTACCATCAACCCATATTGAGAAAATACTATGGTAACTATGGAAGAGCTCGACTTATGAAATTTAAATTCGGATGGTATAGATAAAAATAATTTTAATTTATAATTGAATTTAGACAAAGATTTCATGACTGTGATGCAAAGTGAACCTTTTTAACAAATAAGGCCCTGGCATAATCTTCCTCTTTTAAGGAACAACTTTGAAACTTTATGGATAAATAATAAAAACATATTGAAACGAAAAAGGCTAATCCGCGATAATTTTGAATACATTGAAGTTCACGTGAAAAATGTTCACAATTTGCCTATCAAATCTCGAACAAACGGACTGAAGTTTCTGAGTATGAGTTTTACAAAAATACTCGGGTCAAAAAAATATAGGCCTAGCCCAAGAATGCCCGCTTCGCGAGTCTTCAACCAAATCTGTTTGGCCCAGAAGATTTTTCTTTCCTCAAGGTCCCTTACAATTTTATATGCTAATCATTGATAAATATATCGGAATAAATAAAATACTGATTATAATTCTATGTAAAAATGAACCTCGGCGCTTACTTTACCTATAATAGTTATGAAGTCAACGACATTCAAAAAATTGTGATTCATTTCATACTAAAAAAAGATACAGCATACATTGTCTACGACCTGAGAAGTCCATGAGATCTAATCTTAGACACCCCTACTATAGCACCCCTACCGAGAGGACTCAAGTTAGATACGATAGATACCCCAAGGATAAGCAAACCTGAAAAAAGTCTTAAGAGATCGGGAATCGAACCCGGGATCTTCTTCTATCCGGGAGACTGCTTTATCTCACTAAGCCATCCGTTCCGGTCAGATAGCTTAGTTGAATACAGAAAGATCCTGGGTTTGATTCCCGATCCCGTCAGACATTTTTCAGGTCTGTTTTTCTCTTGGGATATTCCCGATTGTACGCCTTTATGTGCAAATTTACCGTAACCCATTTCCTTTCGATATACATCTCAACTTTATCAGAAACATCTTTTGGCTATTTGGGCCAAAAGTGATAAACGAGAGAAATTTTTGGTATCCTATACTCTGACGGCGCTCTACTTGCTATTTACTCTTCAGTTAAAAATTCAAAAATAAATAAAGGTCTCATATCATATATTAATATATATGATAATATTTAAGAATAACTCTCGTAGATGACAGTATATTTGGCCCGTAATAGACTTAATAATATTGATAATATCATGATCTCGCACCGTTATCTGGTACCTAATTAACACCTTCAATCCAATCTTCATCAAATTTGCCATTTTTCTGTCCAAAGGTTTGTTATCCTTGGGTTAGAGGATCAACGCGACAGATAAACTCGATGGCATCCCGTACATCCCTTTCCGGACCGGATTTTGGGTGAGCTGCAGACTCACATCCCTCCCATTTGTGCATTTTTTCCTTTCGGCCACCCTGGTGGAATCTTTCGGGTGCTCGCGAATCTCCTTACCTTCTTCCTTCTCGTCCACGGTGATCACGTCATCGGAGTGGGGTCGCGTACACGTCAGGGCCCTCGCAGTCTCCACATGCCTCTCCCGGATCCACCTCGACAGCCTCCCTGTGGAGCACCCGCATCGGATCGGATTACCGGACAGGTCAAGGGTGTTCAGGGAGCACAGCGACCCGAGGGGACGGGGATCGACCTCCGTGAGGGGATTCGAGGAGAGGTTGAGTTTCTTGAGGTTGGGCAACGCGGAGAAGGCCTCGTCCGGAATGAAGTCCACCGCGCACGCAGACAAATCCAACTCTTGGAGGCTCTGGGAGGAGATGAAGGGGGGAAGCTGAGGAGGTGATCCGTCCAAGGAGGAGAAGGCCACGGGCCTGGAAGGTGGAGCTGGTGGTCGCAGCCGAAGCAGGGGATTGCCTCGAAGGACGACCTTCCTCAACGCAACGCAATCGTCGAAGATTGCAGGAGGAAGGGTTATCAGCCCATTTTCCGATAGGTAGATCACCTCCAGGTCGGGAACTCCTCGGAAGGCATATTCTTCCACTACCTAAAGAGATGGAAGGGGGGCACATGTTTTAAAAGGATTATATTGGAACGATTTATAAACGACCGCGCCCACTTCGAGAACAATGCTCGATGTGGAAAGAGGGAAATGAAAATTGAGTTGCGTCATAGAATCCGCGGTAGGCGTGTACTCCCGCATGGTTCATCAGACTCTAATGGTATCGGAATAGTTCGTCTTCAACGATGTCGAAACAGAAAGCGGTTCATGACAATTGCGGATGATTTATCGTATCAGCGAAGCCATCGATTTATTGTCCCATTATATTGAGGTTACTAATACTATACGCGCGGTATAGAATCAACACTTCACTCCGTCTTAATTTTACTCAAGTAGATTAGATAAGGCGGAAATAAATGAAGGATGTTTGTTGAAATCTTATCAATTGGAAATCAAAACTTTCTGAAGATTACACGAAAATCGAGAAACTGGGTCTTCAAATCGAAAAAAATATTATTGGATTCCAAGATAGCACTCACTTATTACGTAATTTCTTGCACTGTGAATTTTATCTTATTTCTTTCCCACCTTGGAGCCTCATTCTAGCAATGAAAAGTACTGTGGTAGAATTGGGATAATATGAGTCATTGCATTTAAAGCATTTATTCCTAATCGTGACCATTTTAAGCGCTAATATAAGCAACATTTCTCTAGAAATATAACGAATAATCCTTCCGCAAATATAAAATTCTTTTCTACATTTCACATTCAGAATGTGATGTGGGCTAAATATTTCTCTGATCTCTCGATAGTAGTTCGAGATATTTCTGTTTTTCTGTTTGAATTTTAAGAAGAATTTTCTCTTTGAATTTTAGCCGTAGAATCAAGGCTTTATTGAAAATAGACAATCAACGTAATAAAATAATTTCAAACAAAAATAATTTTCATTTAAAAGATTTTCCCTCGGAAAACGAAAAAAAAATATAATTGGTGTTTAGGAAGATTTATCACCGTGCAATATTTTACTCTAAGCTGTTTTACATTGTGATTATATTTAGTAACAACTTTTAACCCAGCTACAAATCATTATTCACAAAATGATAACAAGAAATGAAAAAGTTGCACTAAATTGGTATGAAATTGTTGTATTTCTATATTTCTCTTATAATAAGGGACGTCTCTGCAAGAAAGCGAAGACTACGGTCTTCGTGTAGATCCAGGAAAAGCTAAGCGATGCTAAAAAAATACCGAGTCATGTTGTGCAAGGTTTTGCTGTTTTAGAGTTTTTACGTCACCATATGCGAAACCAGCATGACGCGTTTCTGATTCAGAAAGCACATAAGGCATCAATATAAATAAATTAATGCTGCCCTGTAATTTATAATCACTCTTAAAGAGGCATTGATTAGAGTAGGTACACTATTTTTAAAGCTTTTATCTCTCCTTTCATCTTTATATAAATTACACTCATTTTGATGGAACCGAGTTCGAGTAATTTTAACCGAGTAATTGAGTGATTTTACTGTCACAGTACGTGCTAGATACAATCAAATAGTCCACTGATATATTTAAAATCACTTCCCTTTTTATTTATGCCAATGCAAGAAGGACTAATTTAAGGGCTATAATTACCGTTTCCTAGTTTTTACTTTCAAAATATCTAGTTCCTTATTGTTAAGTCAACACACGATGTAAGAATGAATGGTACAGAAAAGGAAACCTCCTGATGAAATTATTTCACGAATATGGTACCTTTTCGTGCAGACGTTCAAATTTCCACATAAGTTTGCATGTTTGCTTTTACATTAAAAGTGAAGATAAGAGGAGATAAAATCGTTATCCTATTTAGTTTACGTTTATTCGTTTCTTTAATTTTTGACCCCTCAAATTCTCAGTACTGAATGCTGGTGACGGTACTGTCTTTTTAATAAATAGTTTTTTTTTTTAATTCTCTCGTCATCTCAGAGGTGATTCCTTCCGAAGAAAGATACGTCAACTTCTAAAAGTTCTCATGCTTTGTTCTCAGGAAATGGATTAAGAAAAAAGTCATAAAGAAATTCCGGGAGGTCGCTTGGAGTCAAAAGATATAATCCTTCTCTATTATTATGTTTACAGCTGAGGTATTGAGGAGGAATTTAGACAATCATTGAAAATTCCAATATTCTTAATCATAGACGACTAAATAGAGAAACCAGAACTAGTTAGCTGAACTGAATTATACTAAGAAACCCGTTATCAGACATATTGGAAACGTAAGATAGATATTTAAGAGGGATCAATATTAGGCACTTACTGTAGATACCTGATAAGAATATAATGTTATGAGAAAACGAGATAAAATTAACAGCGGGAACGAACTGTTTTTGGGTCTTTAAAGATTTTTTCATTTCGATCCATTTAAAAAGAAGCGTTGGATTAATTCAGATAATTATTTCATAGCTAAGAATGGAAAGCAAATCGGGAATAGATCACAGAGTGCGATTCCCTATTAAGGCCCTACGAAGAAAACATAGAATTTAGGGTCAGCTGTCCGAGTGAAACCTGTAAAGATAACCCGGTAGCCTTCTTGTTGGAATAATTAAGAGCGGTCAATTTCCTTGACTCATGATTGTGTATCCCAAGAGAGATAAAAAGCTCGCTTCGTTTACGTAAGAAGTTGATGATTTTATAGAAAATCTTGTATTTTGCATAGTAGGAAATGGGCAATGGAGATAGGGGAAAAACAGTTGGAAATTGTTGAATTGTTTAAAAGGTTTATTATTATAGAATAGATTATTTTTATGCGAAGAATAATCCTTAATGAACAGTATTTACGAAACTTAGACTGTATCCCGTATTTCTCTTAGCGAAGAGTAACGCGTAAATCACATCGTCAATCTCGGTTTCGTGGGTAAATTCTCTGCATACTCATGTAATGACTGCTTTTAAAGAATGATTTTTTGGAAAAAGATGACACTTGAGCGTTTGCTTTAAATTAAATAAGGTCTAATACATATGCGTGCATTTATTCTTGATGTAATTCAATGATCCATTTCAAAAACCGCAATTTTAACTCTCAAATCCTTCATTCCGTGTGGATAGAAATATTTGAGAGTTAAAATATGTAATGATGCGCGATACATATACGAATTATCATGAAAGTAGTTTTTGTTTTTATATAAGTAAAAACCATAGAAAAATCACCCATTAAACAACAATAGTTCGGGATATTCTCGTCCTTACATTTTATAAATGCAATCAAATTCTTCCCTCTTCAAATATCGATTAGAATATAATAAAATATTCTCTTCAACAGAAATTACTCCCCTAAATGAAATCAGCAAATGAGGAAACCACTGATTTCTCTGCGAAAGACAGACTTTTTGAATTCCCAAATTGTGAGCCATTGTTGTATATTTTCATGAGAGTAGATTATTCACTTCATTGTAACGATGAAGGTGTGAAATTTCCCTCGATTTTCAAAGGAAAAGAACAAAATTAATAAAAATCTAAATGGAAGTTTCAGGTAGATCTAGACTCATCCGCGTATAGTTCGGAAACTTTGATATTTAGATTTATTTCACGATGTAATCAAATGGACATAGTACGTAAAAATCGTTTAGGGAAGGACAACGTATTACGAATTATAAATCAAAGGAAAACATTATAATAGCCTTGACTCCATTAATATTATACGCCACACAGAAATTGAATGGCAACAAAATATCACCTTTAATAGTTGTGAAACAATTTCTCTAGAGCTACTCTCTGAAAATTAATTGCGCTCGTATGATTTTATGGAAAGCCACTGAAGAAGAAATTTATTCACAAATGATTAATTATAGGGCATAGGACACGAAAGAATTAAATGTGATTATTCACATATCTCAACTTTAAATTCCAAGATATAATTTGATGACGATTACATGATATGATTATGATATAATGCAATGATATTATTCCAAAATTTTTGTCTTAAATTTTTTCATGTGGTACTTTAAGTTGACATAAGGCCGCTTAATGCTCAATAATTGTATCAAGTATACTGCTCAGTATTTATAGCATTTTATTCTTATCGTGACACCGGCTAAGAAGGCGGAGGTCGGAGGAGCAGTGGTTGAATCAGCGAGATGAGCCGAGCTATATTCTGACCGGATATTACTTTCAGAATCACTCACCTGTATCATGTTATCCGAAAGGAAAAGGTACTTAAGCGAAGGGAAGGCACTGAAGGCATCGTCCGGCAAAGAACGCAGTCTGTTTCCGGACAGATCCACAACTTGAAGGTGCTTCTCGCCTCCTCTTGCCCTCGGTATCACTTTGAGGCTCTTACTCGCACAGTCCGCACCGCTCATCGCCTGCACTGACAGTGGATGGCATGTGCACCTCTGTGGACATGGGGACACGGAGGAACAACACAGAGCCAACACCCCAAGGGCCATCAGTCCCGCTCCCCCAAGCCACGACTCCTTCCCGCTTGCAGCGGCCATCTGAAGTAAAAGCAGAATTGCAGATTTAGGAGAATCCTACTGCGGAAAAGATTTCTTATAGTTAAAAGAACCCAGTCTCCTGTTATTTGAATAGGTCTGGAAACCTATCAAGTTCATTTTCTTCAATATGACCTCCGCGGAGATCTTTTCGGAGAACAATTTTAAAGACACGGATGTGTCCTGATTAGGATGAGTGGACTTATGCCATATTCAAACAATTTTTCAGACTATTTAGTTTATATTCTGTCAGTCCCCGTGTTATTTAAGTTTCATTCGTTCGAGAATTTATTTCAATGAATTATCAGCTATCAAAATGACAAACAGTATTCAACGTTATTCAATGATATATTAAGATTAAGAAGTAAACTCCGGCCGACTTCAAACTTCTCTGATTTGTCCTTATAATTTGAGACAAAAACATACAAACCATACAGTAACATTTTTATTAGCAGAATAAAATATTAGCAACACAAATATGCAATTATTTTACTATAATTTACATGGTATTCCAATCTTCTAGTTATAATTGTAGGTTGGCAGTAGCTTATATGTGAACTAGACACCATGCACTAATTATTTAGTAATCAAAGAAGCTGAAAAATGGAAGGCAAAAATATTAGAAAGAGAAATTATAGAAGAATGTTTCATCTTTCGATGAAAGAAACCGGCAGATGTAGAATATTGTTTTAATTTACTCTGTTCCACTGATTGTACCAAATCATATTGTAAATGGGTGGCTACCCGTGTATTGATAAATAAATAAATAACACATACTCAATAGTCTCGGCCGTGATGTGGTGGAAATAACTAATTGAAAGCTGATGTTTACTTTTCCACATAATAGCCCTACCTTAAGGCACTGGCTGTTGAAGAATAATTATTAATTATGTGGGAAAGTAAACATCAGCTTTCAAATAAATAACATCTAACCTTAACTCTCAATATGAGTGGTTATGAAATATTTGAAGATAGTATATAGAAATACCGGAATTCAGTTTATTATAAACTACTAATGATGTTTCAATGGCACGATTTATAGGGACACGGGCATTTTGAATGATTATAAATAAAATATTCGTGATCATAAAGCTTTCATATTCGCGTAAAATCTCACAAAAATATGGAAGTGAAGAATTCTTGCGTCACTGAAGACTCCGAAACAACAGTTCTCATTGCCACGCCGAAGACATCTCAAGAAGAAAGAAACTTTCTAGTGAAAATAACCTTACGATTGTTTATCCATATATCCAAATGTAGTTAAAGGACGATGAATTTTAAGTTAGTGAGATGATGTTTGCCAGCGATTCCTTCAACTGAGCGAAGAAAAAGGAAAAAATATCGGAATGGCAAAAAATGATAATGGTGAAGAGGAAGAGGAGGGGAGTGAAGGAAGAGCAGGTGGTGGCTATTGCACCGTTCATCCTCTATCAAATTACTTTCCATTTCCATCTTGGCTTCCTCACTCATTTTCACCTTCGCCTCGTTTTCAACGGTCTGGCTGACATCCGAAAGTTATAATTATTTCAAGCAGTCTGAAATAGGAGTGACACAATTTTTTTTGTCTCCGGAGACTGAGATTAAGTCGAAAACGATTGTTATTAGCATTAGATCGTAAAAATTTTATCGGAATAACGCAATCTCCTTATTTGTGCGATCGGATCAATGATGGAGTGTATTTTCAGCAACTAGACTCACGATAACATGCTCTTAATTCATGAGAGAATCTTCAGAAGTAATTAAGAAGGAAAATTTAAAAGACGGATTTTTAAACTTTATAACGCCGCTAATTTTATAGTAAATAATGGCGAAAGGAAAATATTTATTGAAAGAAAGAGCAATAGAAGAGTTTTATCAAAGTAAACAAGCAACTTATCCACCAAAAACCTTTCAGTTGCGCAGAAATGTTAACATTATCTGAGGTAATGCATTGACTCTTTCATTAGATGGATTCAAGAATCATAAGTATACCGTAAGAAAGATCGATACTTATCCTATTTTCTGATCCAAAATTGCACTCAAGATTTGCGATTAAAAAAACAAGGTTACAGTCGTTTTGCAGTCACTTAAAATTTTCCACTTGATTGAAATGCTAACTGTAATATTCACTTTCGCAAATTACCTAATTCTTTTCTGGTGAATGGACCTTGAGAATATTTCCATCAGAGAGAAGATTCTCACCCCCTCCGCTCAGGAAAACAGGAAATGAAACTTACTTAGAGGAAAGATACGCCTTCGCAGAGAAATCGTTTGGGAAATTTTCGATCCTTGCATGGAAGGCTTCTATTTTTATCTGGGATAATCAGCATGCCATTTTTCATCTCATAAGTAAGATTTCTTTTCTCAAGATAAAGCTGAAGGGATATGGCTAAAAATCGTTGAATTAAACAAAGGTTTTACCAACAATACAAGTAACTTTTAGTATCTGCGTAGGTTTTCTTGGCGACTAGTTTCGGCTAATGATGGCTATCTTAAAAAACCTAAATAATATAACAGTTATAATGTAAAAAATAGTAATAAAAATATAATATTAATAATTTAATAATAATAAAATACTAAATTATTCTCCAGAAAAGGAAATACTATGGAAGATTCTCTCGTTGCTTACATTTGGAACAGCCTTAGTAACCTAGGTCAGCCGTGAGTACCTAACTTGAAAACGCAACTTTAAAACTATGAACTACATAATCTAGGTGGAGTAATACTGCGTAGGACATAATGATAGCGAACGCGGCCCAATACCTTTCTCTGGAAGCACATAATCACTTCCGTTTCACAACTCGACGAATCTCTCGCAAAATTCTTCTCCAACAGTGCACTTCATCGTCACATCGAAGTTGATAGCCAAAACACCGATTTTCTTGCTCTTTTACTCTCCTTATAAGTTGATCCGTATCACGGAGTGGGACCCACACTCCACCGCGTCGTACGACGATGACCGGCGAATCACATCCACATCGCTTCCTCGAAGCCGTCGATCTAGCATCTTCCACCTTCCATCCGACGTAAGGCTCATATCTTCCTGGTGTCAGGAGCGAACTTTCGACTTTTTCACCCCTACCGCAGGGGTTGATTCCGGGATCGCCGCCTCGACAATCCTCCTCCGACTAAGCAAAATCTCTCACGTCTTCCTCCTCTCCAGAATCCCCATCTCTCCCTCCAATTTTTTCCGGTTTGGCGGAAAAGGAGAAACGTGGCTTCCTTTTTTTTCACGGCGAGTAAGGTTGGGATCCGAGCAAGGGTGGAACGAGAGGAGTCTCCCGTAAAATTAGGAAGCCCCGCAAAAATTCTCTTCCATTCCAGTTTCTCTCGCGACGCTCTTCGTTTTGAGATCCCAACACGTGTGCACCAAGCGATCTCCGCTTTCAGAGTTCTTTATTTTACCACCAGAGATGCTTCGGAGTGGCGGAAAGGACCCGCAGAGCGCGGGCGATTCCCTCGACGGTCAATGTTCCATCAGAACGGGATCATTACGCGCGTGCTTAAATTTTCTCTGTCGGGAGATAACCCTTCCCGCGTGAGTTCCGACTACATTTTGCTTCGGTGAGAGCTACAAGAAGACTCACGGCAGTTCTTCAGGGAAGGGAGTGGGAGAGAGTGGGGAATCAGAGGGGGGATGGGCTTGAAGCGAAAAGGGTTGTTTTGCTGCACTCACTCCCTTCCTTCCCCTCTTCCAAAAGAAAGATCAGTCCAAAAAAAATCAAGGGGAAGCTGCAGTCAAGCGGGCACCGCGGATGGGACCGGACGCTCACGGATTTATAGCTCTTCTCTCTCAAGGGGGCACATTCGCGAACTCGGGCATCCTTTATTCACCGCGTATTAGGAAGAAGCCTCTTTCCGGAAATCATTCCCGCCGCCGTTTTCTCTCCTTATCCCCGCGGGTTTCAGTCGTTCCGAGAGTTGAAGACGCCGTGAGTTACGCCGACTTTGCGGTAACAAAAACGTTGAGAAGGGAAAAGCAGGAGAGAAGCGCGTAGTCGGTGCGTGGAGATTTCTGTTTACAGCAATAGTCACGGGTCGCTCGTGAAGAACTTCGATAAAGGCGGAGAGGTTTTCTGCAAACTCAACGTTTCGCGAAACTCCCAGCGGTGCGAATGTTCCCTCACCTTCTGTCCCTTGCCCTCCCTCGGCCACTTTCCCCTCTATTCAACCCCTTACGTACTTCCTGAGACCAACAGCCGCCTGTTCGCGATTCTCTCTCGCAGTGCTCTCTTCGGCCGCTTCGGGAATGACATAGCGAGTCACCGGCCTCTCCCCATCGCTCACCTCTCTCATACCTTCCTTCTTACTCCATTTAGTAGCGGACTTCCAGTTTTCTTGGTTGGAATCTTCGCTTTCATCCGTCCCGTCATTCGGTCTCAGTCGGTTTGACTATCTTACTACATTTGCTCTTTCAGTGTGGCGTTCCATACCACTAGTCGCGCACAGTCATACTATTTACTTTTTAGCACTAATTGAATGTTTTACGCCATTCCACGAAACAGAACAACCGGAATGTTTTCTTTTTCCTGAGAAAGACGGGTTTAAGAGGTTGTCACTTTATCTTAATGACTAAGGGAAGTTGGATATGGCCGTTGTTGAAACAGAAATTTACAATAATTCTTAAGTCGTTTATCGATAGTAGAAAGTGCACTGCGCGAGCTTTTGGCCGCCCAAAATACGGCTAAAGAATTAGTATGAATTTCTGCTTTTATAACAGAAATATCCAACTTTCCATTCTTATTGCGGAACAACAGGAATATAGTAATTTCGCGTAGGAAATTAAGCGATGCAAGAACAGATATAATCACAACTTGTGAAATATTTTAGTCTTACTACTTCGTCGTAGTAATTGGTATGTTATGAAACTTTTAGCTTAATTTCCCTTTTCAGTATACTCAACTATCTGATTGTAATGCACCTATTATTTAAACTTCAGTGAAAACACGACTTATTTTGCTATTTAAAATTTTTAACCCTTAGGTGTCATTGGGTCAGCATAGTCATTAACATAAGTTGAGCGTTTGATGATACTTGAGTAACTAAACTTGAGGTGACTAAATGAGTCGTCAGGAACTAATTATCCTTAATTACAGTTAAAGTCTTACGGTTAAGTAGTTCCAGTAAGCTCGTTACCAGTAATGGTGATCCACACCACGAACACCTGGCCATTTCATCAATCTTACTCGTTAAATAAGCAAGGCCTCATTCATGTATAACTGTAGTCAGTAAAAGACACCGTTTCCTTGATGGAATCATACTTTTTCACACGATTTTTTTCTTTCAATCGTGGATTTGGCGACCACATGAATAGCTTAAACGGTTCGTTAATATTGTTACAGAAAAGTTTCTTAAATTCAAGAAAATATACCAAGTTTTTTTCTACTCTCGACAATAATACTTTTCCTTGTTTTCCTATTATTTATAACCTTGTTGCCTCACATGTATGCAAAGAGGAGAGTAAAGAGCATCGTCCAAAAGCAATGAAGAAGGTATAGAAAAAGAACGAAAGATATAGTTAATAATATAGAGTAAATATTATTTTATTTAAATGTATGTCATAGGAACTACGCAATAAGTGTGGAACCGAAGGGACATTTCTTAGGGGTAAATTACGGGAAGTCCGAATGTTAGGAAACATACGCAAAATCTTATGGAACACATTTTTCTGTACACAAACTAACGAAAAATTAATGCTTGAACAAAATTATATAATTTACCAGGCTTAAAAACGTTGAAATATGATTTTCACTAGAATACACTAGAAAACGTCTTCAGCACACAGCAGACGTTCGACTCATTTATTCTAGGTGCTTTGATATAAACATAATTTACAATATAAATTAGGCGCTATTTATTTATTTGTTTACTTTACATATAACTAATAAATAAGGCCACCCCATATACCAAACACCTTTTACTTAGTGAATTAGATTACTGCTCTGTTTTGCTGAATATTAAGTAAAATTGATAGCATTGAATGAAATTGCTTGCACGAAAGAAATTCACGTACATAGAACCATGAGGAACATGTTCCGCTCTTTTGTTTTATATTCCTCTGTTAATATTAAAGAATTAAATCTAATCAAAAGGAATCTGAATTTATTCTCTAAATGAAAAGAATTATAAAAATAAAGATTTGTAATGGGCATCTAAGCTGAGGAACTTTATAGCTGGTCATTTGACGAAACGATAGATTGATTTTCATTCGATGGATTTTTTATCGTTTTAAAAAAGATATAAAGCATTTATCATTTGTCTTACTAAGCAATGAGTTATTGCTACGTTTTAATTTCATGTCCTCGATGATTCATCCCTATCTCACACCTCAGTCGAACCTTGGGCGTGCGCAAAACGTTGCTACTTCGGGTTCAGCCATCCGTAGACTAATCGAAGACCTCAGATATTTGATAATTTTTTACTCTTTCTACTTTTTTAGAGGTGCTTTTTATTCTACATTTCCGCCACTACTGCCCTCTTTCTCTCTCCGAGGGATATACGACGTTTAGGGTGGATAAATTTCAGTCGTCCTTTTGTTGGCATTGGTTCCAATCCACGCCGAAGGTGTATGGTACGACCTCGCTCAACAGCCATAGTTCTCGGATAAAATAAAATGCCGTTTTGTTTCCTAGCCACTAGCCGAGTAAACCGTGACGAATGAACAGTTCCAGTCTATTTTTCGCCAGAATGGGAACAGGGACGAACCCGTTTTAAAATCAAACAAAAATCACTTCCGCTTTTCTTGTCGTCTAATAGGACGCATCGAGTTAGATAAAAATATGTCACCATCGGAAATTGTCAATGACAGGAAAGGAAAGTCCCGGAAATTTAGTCGATTTTATCATTTATATTGTACCTCTACGTGTTTCACGTATAATTCTTTTGCACCCTTAAAGCTTCGCATTATTTCAAAATAACTACCAGACTTAAAATTCGTTCACTTTAGCGGTAAACAACCACACCACACAACAGCAAAGCAAACAGTAAATTAAAGCAAGTATATATAGTAGTACCATGATTTTTTCGTCCCTTTTTACTACCGAATTGTCCTTTGATCATAATGCGTTATTAAATTTAGGATTTTTGTAAAGTTATGGGTAAATATGCCAATGAAGCTTCAAAATACCTTAAAATGTGAAAATCTCATTCTTCGAGTAGATTATCATCAAATTACAGCTACAGACTCGAACTAAAACCCCTATCGAAGCTATTGTGGGGTTGGATTTCATAGAGGAATACTCGAGATTAGAAATCTTTTAATAGTTATCAATTAATTAAATTATTAAATGAAGTAAAAGTATTTTAGCTATAGGCATTCTCGACTTTAAAAAATCATTTTTACCACAAGATGAACAAATACCTAAACTAACAATTTACATTATTAGTAAGTACTATTAATTACATAAGAAACACCTAATTAAAAATATAAATAAATATCTAGTTTTCAATTACATCAAAACTTGCCGGCATATTTTGGATTGGTACAAAATTCTTACATCACCTACAAAATTCAATATTTTGAGCCTAGAAAAAGAAGCTATCCAATAGTGCGATCTTAACTCTTGAATATAACTCTGGGAAGGAGAAAAAAGGAACAATTTTCATTTCAGAGCCCTGGAATAAAAGGTAAAACCATAACTCTTATAATGGAAAAATAAACAACAGATAAAAAGCAGGCACTATGCTTGTAACCTCTACAACCTTGCTAATTAAAAAGAGTGACTGCCGAGTATTAATTTTTCGTAGCAGTTGACCTGCCTTTCTCTGTTCACATCAGCGGGTTTGAATTGTTTTTCTGAATGAAAGCATTTCCACGTGCTATTAATTTTGGGAACTAGTACAGAGAATGAATTACTCCAAGAAAATGTAAATATTCCTTCGCTCACCGATCTCTCCAACTCTTTCTTGCTCTTGCTAACGGAAACCGTAGATCAATCACGGAAAAAATGTCCGTGAAATTTCAATACGAAGAAAAATGGGAATTCTTTAAAAAGATCTTTATACCTGATAAATATTAGCGCAATACTAGAATTACGTAATTCGCCCTTTCCAATGTAGTTGTTATCTGTTTAAAGTAAGTCGGACAGGTTTAGATTATCAGTGGAAGATAAAGAGAGTACTTTTCGTTGAGACTGGATTCATCGTTTAAAATTATTAAGAAAAGATTCGGCTTACCGAGGTTACTATTTCAAAGGCATTTCAACCTTCTAGAAAAGCCTAAATGTTGCAACAAAATCCTTTCTTGTATTGATAAAAGGAAGAATAAATTAAGAACTCACCGTCGCCAGACCTTAAATGATTTCCGGCTTTTAAATTTCTCTCTTCATGTTTTTTTCTTTTTCGATAATTAGTGATTTCAACATCGTGCGATAATTACTTGTTTGCTAGTCTCATCCGTCATCAGAATCGAATTAATAAATGAGTGGTTAAATAATCGCTGTGTTAGAAACGGAGATTTTCAGCGCGTAAATTGTTTTTACAATATCATTAAGTTTTATAATTTAGTCGAATTTTTAAAATGACTACAAATTTAATCTAATGAAATAAAATTATCAATCTCTTCCTATTTCTCAGATTTAATTCAAATACTTTAATTTACTAGAAGTAAATTGAACGATTTGGTCAGAAAAGAATAGACGTATAAATAAACTCGATAACTGACTGGGAACTGAAATTTTCAATGGGAGAGAAAAATGGTAACCTACGCATGGAAACAGATTTCTCTTTCTTTATTTTTATCAGCTTTTGAATTAGTTTATTATCGTCAGATGAATACATTACGTCCTCCAAAATACACGAAAATTTAAAAACGAATCATATGGCGATGTAATTGTGTCAACGAGGTATGTAAAATATTCAAATGTTGGGTAAATCAAGGGCTTACTAATTATGCAGTGACACTCATGTTAGAGGAGGGCCCTAAGGGAGACTTGAACACCTTCGGCGCAAGACAAACCCAAGATATTAATTCAGAACCAACACGGAAAATGCGCTCCGCGTCAGCAGTATAAAACGCGATGAGATAATGAAAATGGAGCAGACTAAAGAGGTCCCAACGACGGGAAACACGCACCGGCAAGCACACACACTGCTGGGGAAAAGTTAGTAATACAGGGTGAAGCTGTCACGGATAGCGATCGTGAGCAAGTTTGAAGAGACTCGTAGTAGTATTAGGAAAAAAGGGGGTTTTCGGAAGGGGGAGGGAAAAGCAGTGACGTGAGAAAGCATTAAAAGTGCTATCGATTCACTCGAGACTAAACTAGGGTTGAGACAATGCCTTCACGAGCACAGTCACCGTGCGTTGCAGTGCTGAAAACCGCACATCTAGCTCATGCGAAGGATTCGATGTAGAAAGTGAAGGGAAAATTAATGACTCCCATTTCTTTTGGCTATGGAGAGTTTGATGACACCAGATGTGGATTTTGAACAAGCCGGAATTGTCAAAGGAAATAAATCTCAGCGAAATGAGTCACGTTTTCAGATTCTACCCACAAGCCGAGGTTGATGACTCTGACCCATTGTCACGATTTCCGGATAAATTGAAACACTCTTTATAACATTTTTCTTTTAATCGGAGTCAATAGCTGTTTTCCACCAGATTTACATCATAGAACGTATCAGTATCCTTAAAATTCTTTTGTTTTCGGTGACTGGAAATTTTGTATTCCATATGACTGCTTTTAATTTGAATGTTTTTATTGCCGATTACTGTTCTTTGATGTAGATTTACGACGCAATTTGGTCTATAGTGTATACAACAGATGAGCGCTATACATCTGAGAACTTAGCTGGAGGGATTAGCTCATGGTAGAATGCGTTGGATTAGGTGGTTAGAAAACCGTGAAACCTTAAGTGGATGCATTGAGAATACTTTTTCACTCTTGAAATACACCTTGTGGTCAGATCGATTATATGATTGTATACTTTCAAATGATTATATTATTATTATGGAGTGAGAAAGGAATTTTAGTGAAATTACCTTAAAGAGAGAAAAAATACTGAAATTAAAGTAAGTGGAAATCTGAGAAGAGAGAATTTTCTTTTAATGCCTGAAAGATGTAATTTATTTTAAGGTCGCTTTAAATCTTGATAAAAAGGATTAATAAAAATCACCGAACGATTGTCGAGATTGACTACTAAGATTTTATATACCTTGAGAGAATCACATTGCTGAAAATTTATTTTATGAAAAGAAAGTCTCAAGCTCCTTGCGAATATTTTTATAGTTATTCTTCCAGCAACTGAGTATCCCATGAGAAATTTTTCAGAGAGGAAAGGTTATGGTAAACGATATATTTAATCTTGATGCGAACCACGCTGATAGGAATTGAGATCCTGAAGTTCTATGGAAAATTTTGCATTTTCTTACAGGCTACGAAATATTTACATAATGCACAGGGAACTGAATTCTTATTAACCATCAAAAGAATCCTTTCCATATAAGTTACAGCTCTTTATGTATGAAAAATTTTTGCAAGATTCTTCAGCTACTGTTATACACACAATTTCTGAGTCATTCTTTACGTTGATACTAATCTGTTTAATTTATTATGTTAAAAATCAAATAAACAGAAATCAGTGCGTAGATATTGTGGTCGATTGTGACATTGGAATGAGCCCATAATTAATGTAAAGTATGAGCATCAATGAGATTCATGTATTAACATAAAAAACCAACAGTAACACAACTCTGACATATGCCCGACTACGAGAAAGAAGAGTCTTTCCGAAATCAGTATCTTTAGCCCAAATATTCGTTATTCGAAAGGTGAATATTCCGTGAAAACATGCGTCGAACAGTCGGTTAAAACGCCGTCATATTTAGATGCATATGGATTCAGTGGCATCCACCAAATAATCCGTTAGATTAAATATCAAATTAAATTAAAAATTAAATTAAATATTAAATTGATTCAATTATTATGCTCAATCGTTACTTCGTGGAATAGTGCTTCAACCATCTTAAATAAAAACACTTAGTAACTTCTACAATATAGAGTGGAATATTCCTAGTGCTAGTAACTTCGCAAATATATTTTGGGGAACTTACTAAGTGTTTTTTTATTTAAGATGGTTATCCGTTGATTTTTAACCATCGCAATAAAGCATTAGTTTAAAACTTCACTGCTTGTTTGTCTCGACATCATCGTGTCCTTAGAAATTCGCTTAAAGTTCGCCGATCCGCAGTTAGAGTTCGACACACGTTGAACTTCAACTTGAAAATCTTTTCCCGAGAAACAAATTCCAACGTCGTATGAAAAATAGTCGACGCGGCTCATAAGATCGCGTTTGATTGCATTCGGTTCGCCTCTTCAAAGCAGCGAGAACTCCCACGCCCCCTATCCAATCTTTTGTTCCTTCGTTTCCCTTCTCAAAAGCCTACCTCTATAAACTTTCCTCCCGCACAATCGCGTCTTTCTCTGTTCTATATTCCACCCTCGTTCCTACCTTTAGAAATATCCAACTCGTTCCTTGCCTTTTTTATGTTTTCTGGATCTCAGTCGATTCCATTATTCTTCAACGGACTGGTTCCTGCACCCGATCGCCGCACTTCGATCCTTTCAGATTCTCTGAGCTCGTCTCCGCCTCATTTTTCATTCTTCCTCTTTCTGCCAGCCGTCTTTCCTCTTTTTCTTTTCTAATTGCGCATTCTCGAACCAATTTCGTCGCGCTCTCCTTATTTGACTGCTTCGCTGTCAGCTTCTCGGTATTTCTTGGCCTTCCACGTCACTCTTATTCATCGCTGAGGTATCCTGGGTCTTTTTCCGTCATTCTTTTCTGCTTTTCTTCTCATTACGCAAAACTCAATTAGTAACGTTTCGAGATGACGCGAAACTGGAATTTCAAATTGAACTACTTTAGAATGTTTCATATTTCTTGTTCAATGACCCCCCAAATAGTGTGCAGAAGACAAAAGGGCAATGTTCTGTGCCCAGCCGTTTTCTGAGGAATCGAATGCCAAGAAATTGATTTCAAATCACATCCAGAATCCCTCATTCTACTAAATGTTATCTATTTTTATATCCTCTTATATTTGTTCATATTAATCCAGAAACAGAAGAGAACCTCTGATTTTCATGTGAAAATAAATATCTCTAATAATTATTCAAAAGAAATAACAAATCAAACACGATGTTAATTAGCAATTACGAGCATAAATGCGTAGTATTGAGATATTATTAAAAAAATTATCTGTAGATGTAGCCAAAAGTATTATGAGGATGAGCCAGTGTTAGATAAAAGGATAGTTACATCTAGAAGCGGCCAAGTAGAAGAAATTATAAAAGGGTATTGCTGAACGGAATGGTACTCTGAATGACATTATAGAAAAATTTCCAATGAAAGAGTGATCAAGTATCTAAATTGTATTTCTATCAGCCTATATATTTGGGTCTGGAACAAAAGGGTGTAGAGCTGCCCAATTCAGCTCGTGGAGAGAAAAAAATCATCCTGACACTAGCATACCGAGAATTCCGACTCCTCCCGTTCTTTGAGAGCGGGCTACTCTTAGAAAACCAAGTGGGGATATCGGCTTTAGGAGTGTTTAAGTCTAACTTCTTATGTTTATTAAAATTTTAGAGTTTATGAGGATAATGTAACTTTAAAGCTGTATTCATGTTTCTTCTTTATAGGAAAAGGATATTAGTGAAATATGTAAAGATGTTTCTAAAGCGGAATTCTAGATAAGTGAGGGAAATAGGATTATTTGAATAATGGAGCAACCACAACTTCCTCACTTTAAAAGAGAGCTGCGTGTTAGATTGCATGTACGCCATATGGAGAATTAATAGGAAATTTCATTGCTGCAAATCTCTCAACTATCATGCCCTAAACTGAACAGAACCTGCTAAAATATCCTGCACACGTTCATGAGAACTAAGAGATCAAAAATGGGCAAAAACAATGGAAAGTAAGAGGGTTAAAAATAGATATAGCTGACCTGAAAGTATTCTTATTGCAGGCGGTTACGTGAAAAATATTACTTTCGCTTTTTGAGAATTTTTATGAATAACGCCTTCAGATGAAGTAATGCAGGCCTCAAAATAGTCGTAAGCAAGTATGAAATCATGAAAGAAACTATAAAAATTGTCAATTCATTTAATGATTCTGTTAGAGACAACTATTTATATTATAAATAAAATGGTGGATTATATTGTAAATAAAGTGGGGGATTTAAATACATAAATACCTTAATCACGGCTAAAAACCTTTCCATCGAGAAAAGACGCGATAATACGTTCAAAGAACGTGAATAACACCAAAATGGAAATTTTCGGGCGAAATAACTCATTCGACATTGCCTCCAACTGTGTCACGAAGCTTTAAATACAGAATATAACTCCTTCAAAGTAAGGGATATGAACGGAAGAGCATGCAAACCAATCAAGAGTTTCTTGAAAAATGTATTGGGTTTAACTATATCGTTCAAATTCACTAGAAAACGACTATAGTCGACATATCAGTGAGACATTCAATCTTCAATAGTGACAAATGCTAAAAGTGTTGGGTGTGAGATACATTTTTCCTGTAGTGTTATTCTTGTTCAATTCCTTTCCGAGCTGAAACATTTGAGTGAGATAGCTCCAAATTAATGACCCATCGATTTAAAATATTAAGGATATTTAATCAGAAAAGTAGAGGAGTTTAAATGTGTCGTCGTTCCGTTGTGATTAATTACCATCTAACCTTATTATTTTCTCATAATAAATCTCGAAGGCGCTCCTTTTCTTTGTTTACACCATCGTTTTCGTTCCATTGTTGGTTAGTCTTGTTTCGGAGACAGTAATCTACCTGAGATCAATAGTCATTTTATGTTTAATGAATCTAAAACTCGCTTAAGTACGACGTTCATCAGTAAGAGAATAAACGAGTGAAAGCTGTGCTATGAAAAATCTTAATTTTATTCCATATCATACTCTACTAACGAAAAGTTCCACGCGAAATCTTTTTTTAATTGATGATATGAAATTCTCGGAAAAAGTGAAAAGAAGCACTGTGGTACCGCGACTGATGACGAAAAATCTTCCAGAGTCACCTTTGTTAGTTGAGATATCAGCTGGTCGAAATTCAATCTTTCACCGAATACCAAATCGTGGAAAAATTATCGTTGCCAAAAAACCTTCCATAATATTATCAGCATGCATGAAATGTATTGGGTTCTCGTCTATATCTTTGGATGAAACATGAAAGCACCCAATATGTTTTAGTTATCTTTTCGTAGAAATATTCTCCACTCTTACATGTTAGTTTTTTATTTTCCTTCCTTGGAAAACATTTTCTAGCCGAATACCTATTTCCTTCTCGAAGTACAAAATCAGAGAAAAGAATCTTTGGCATGGCTGAATTTTCTTTTGTCATGCTGCTCGTTAGCCGAGTTATTCATTATCATTTACACGAATGTTGCCTTTTAGCTCCTGCTTTGGACTAGAAAATTTCAGATAATTTTATTTGCATTTATATATTTGCTGAATCGTGTTTATTATTTTTAAGGTTACTTCAACAAAATCATGTGAGTCTAATAAAATAATAATAACAGCAAAAAATAATGAAGCGTGTAAAAAATAAGGTTAAAGCACTACTCTTACATCTAACCTTTAAATTTACGAATGTAAACAATCATACCCCAATCAGCATTCGGATCTGGGACATATTTGTTGATATAATTGCATGGTAACCACAACGCAATCACAGCACGCAAAAGACGGTAATAAGGCAGTTTTCTGCGAATACGGCGTAGTATTCTTCGGACACAAGAGGTCCCTCCTGGAATATTGTCCAAAGTTCGGTATCCCCTCCCCTACGAAGGGCAAAAGAAGAAACTAACGCTTATTTTAAGGTTATAATGAATCCAATTCCGGTCTGCTCGTCAGTTTCACAATTCCGCTCCCGCTGTCATTTTTCTGCTTCCATTTTTGGACTACCCACCGTGGAAGTCTCTTTGTGTCCTCCCAACCGTGCTCTTCTTCCCTCTCTTCTAAGACGTCCTATTTCGCAAGAACTCCCTCTTCATCTCCACCCCCTCTTGCCGAATATAAAGAAGGTTCTTGGACCGGCAGACCGGTAGCAAACCCGCCGACCTTGCGACGAAAAATGCCTAGTTCGATAGCCCGTCGAGGTGAAAAAGAGCCTAAATAAAAGACTTCCCTCATCCGCGTACTGTCTGCCGAGTGGTTTTGATGATATATGTTTGAGCAGTTATTTAAAGCCGAATTTTTCTTGCCCGGATCTTGATCGTAAAAGTTTATTTTTGTCCGGCAGAATTGAACGTTTCCGTTTCCCGAAGAGATTCGCATCGAGTAATGCTTTTATTGAAGCGGTTTTTTTTTCTAAACCGGGGCTGGTGAATATCAGATTGGATAATCAAGCATTGGGAATGATGTAGGGCCATCGGAGGATGAAAATGGTCTTTGATACGATGGTCAAAGCTCTCTGGGTCTTTAAAATTTTTAAATATTCGAAGCGTGTAAACAGCGGGCTAAGTGCCACTCGAGAGAAAGTGGGCTCGGAGCCAAATATCAATCAAAGATGAGTCTAAAGAGTAAAAATAACGGATAATCCCATTTCAGTTTTAAGAGTGCTGAAGATAAGTACCAGAAACTACTCACGCTGACGTATTTACCTGGCATTAAATTATTTGTAAACAACATAAAAGATGAAACTTATACCTCATCACTTATATATTTTGAACGAGCAATATAGGCTATATTTATCCTATCAAACCGTAGATTTTATAGCCCCTTTTCACACTCATACCCAGTAATTTTAAACGCGACTGAAAACCTTTTCTTCTACAGAAAGAAAAATAAATGAAGCTAACGAATTCGATTATAAGTGTTATTGTATCCCTCTAGGAACCATTGTCCACAGATCAACTACGAAGATCTACTGTTGCAATTCCGGGCAACTTTCAACTGAACCTTAAGAATTTTTGTGACATTTCGAATTTAATGAATAGTTCATGTGCCTTAGAAGTTTCTGAAGTAAGTTCGTTTGAAATTTTTCTCGAAAGAGCGAAGTGTTCCTAAAAAAAAGTTGCATTTGGCGTTTAATTTTCGGCTACAATTGCATATTTTATTGTTCATCGCATAATAAACACCGATTAAACTACAATTCATAACTATATATTCTTGTGAACGATTACCCATGTGGAAATTTCTAATGAGCACGAATTTCGGGGAAATCGAAATAGGAACTGAGAAACCTTACTGGAATAGATGGAGAAGTAGAAAGGTACGGACTGAATTCATGCAAGAAAGGCGATCCCCTTATAAAATGTTCTCCCCAGGAGCATAATGTCTCCTGTTCCACCCAGATGGTGAAATCCTCGACCACAAACAGAGAGGTCTGCTCTGGCTTCGCACAAGCAAGAGGAAGACCCCCAAAGGATTCCGTTTATTCAAAAGCACATGGGCGGATGTAACCCACATTCCATTTTTTAATGTTTATTTTTGCAGGAGCTCCGTTTTGAGTCATTCGCCACGTGTTGTTCAACCCAATGCCTTTCAGGTGTACTGCGCCGAAATTTTTCGGACGACTAAATTCGATGAGCTCGCGGTATTCGTTGGATAAGGTTTTTATGATCTTCATGAATGCTTTTCAGATATGAAGGATGAGTTTATGGAACCTAATATGGGACGAGAGATAATAAACCTTTTCATGTTTCCTTGGCCACAGCCTTTACTATAGTAGACAAAGCGTCTTTCTTAACTTTTGGCTGTAAACATTAAGAATTACGATTTACGTAATCCACCAAGCAGAACTAAAATTGTTATTGAAAGAATTTAGGGCACTAGGACAACCTGGAGAGTTTATTTTAAGGTACGAGGGTATAATAACTCCTCTGCATTTGGCCTTTCTACTCATAGATTACGGAAATGAAAGTTAAATCAAATCTATTGACATTGTTCATTGACATGGGTAAAGAATCGTGCAAATACATTTTTGGCGTAATAAAGTAAACGTAACGTACAAAATAACATATCAGAGGCTAATTTATTACAGAAAGTATGCGAACTGAATGAACATATCGATCAAAATAGTGTTGAATTAAGATTTCGATGTTATATTTTTATATAATGCTATGCAAAATTGCAGTCACTTTGACATAAGGATAACAAAATCTTGCGACTTCTAAATTCGTTTTATGCTTAGTGATTTTCTTGAATATACTTTCTGCTTAGATATAACAATATTTTCATTCTCATGGATTCTCAACGGTTATTTATGACTGCACCCCTTTGTAAACATGAATCATTACGTAGCATTGTGCAATCATCCCTTTGATACGTTCAAAATAAGTAAGTAATTGACGGATTTCCCAATAATAATTCTTTTGAGTTTCTGGGTTTTCACTCCATCGCATCGCGATTTCCTAATTCTGGCATTATTTTCTGGGTGAAGGCTGAGAACGAGAATACCTTCGGAAAATGCCATAGATTTGTTTTTCTGCGTTGTCTTTCACAGATCTAGCACACAACTCTGGAGTCTCTCACCGGTTACGTCTGCTCTACGTCCATGTCTCTGTATGCTCCTCGATAGTGAAATGGCGCCTTTTTCCAGACAGTCGAACGGATATTTCTTCGCAGAAATGTTTAGCTGACGCAACGTACTGATTTCGCGCACCTCTGTTCCCAATATGAATGGCAGAGCACTGCTTGCAAAAATGTTAACTTGGTTTTTAGCGCAAACAGTTGAATGGTTTAGTTAGGAAAAGTGGACATGATGATGTATGAATGCTTATGGTGATATATAGTCGCTTATTAACTTAATTAACTATCCTGGAACCAGTTTAAGAATTCTTAATGCTTGGAGTGAGAGGAAGAAATAATGCAAGGATCACATGCAGGAATGAGTGCTTAATTATAATGAAAATATATTGAAATTACTCGGAAAAAAATAGAAAAGGGGTAGGTGTATAAACGAGCCTACGAACGGTCGAATTATTCAATCACTCTCTTGAAGAAAAAGCTTATTCGACAAATTTGACACATTTGGTGATTGATAATACTGAGTTGGCAATGATAATTCGGGGAAAGATATTTATTCAGTAATATATTTTCGCTTATAAATTTTCTTGAGAGAGCGAAAAAGTTCTCTGAATTCGAGAATTTTTTTCAATCGTGATTAATTAGAACTTGGAGAACAAACACTTATTTCCCATTTTCTGGAAAACATGGCTCGTTTGCTCTAGGGGAGAAAGAAATTAATCCGAATTTAATATCTTCTTTGGCTAATTTTCTCTCGGTGCATCTTGCATTGAAACTGTTCAAACGTCTTAATGACCTCTAAAAATATTACTTAACGCTTTCGGAGAAAAAAATTCATAGGTGTTAAAGAAATAAACCTTAGAAAAGACCTTATAAAAACTATGTGGAGATCATGATGTTAGAATTGAGTTTAAATGATAAAGATCCTCTATTTAGGTCTTTGGGCACTTTACTTTGAATATCCTCCAATTTCAAATGGTTATCTCTGGATTTCCTAGAAGTGACACTAATGTGTTGTCATTAACTAAAGAACTTACCTGACGGTCAGGTGTTAACGTAGTCATGCCCCCAATGTGACATCTCAGGCTCATTTTACACGTATGCATGGAGATTTTGTACTTTTACTGCGTCATATTTGTATTTGGTTAACGAGTTTCCATCAGATTCTTAACTTAGGAGCCATGTCTTTTACCAAAAAGGAATAAATACGACGTATTACGACTTTACATAACAAATACAGAGGAAATGAGCATAAATTAGTTTAAAAGACCTTTCCTCCTTAATTCGTCAGACAAAGAAAGCTACCCTTTCATGAATTAAGCTTCCTCAGACCGTAGCGTGCAGGTGACGAATTAGACCTACGTCATGACTAAATCAGATGAAAGATTACCCAACGGATCTAATCAAAGTACGTACTTTCCAATCTATACCAACAAAGTCTTAATCTTCAATAAATGATATGTTTTGGGTAAGAAATTGATCATTTTAAAGATTGTTTAGCTCCGAATCTTCATCTCTTTGAGCGAGATTTGAATGTCACAAGGTTGCCTTCCTACGTTCATATTTTATTTCAATTAACTACCCCTTAGCTAGTCAGGATTCTTATATTGCGAGTCCAATGGTATGTAACGGATTTAGTTGCTGATACACTTAAATTAATTTAGAGCCAGAACTGTTAACAATTCACCCTTTCCAGTATTTCCTTCCATTTTCCACTAACATAATTAAAGGTTTCTAGAGAAATAAAAGACTCCATTCGAACGCATTAAACTCGAGCAAATATTCTTCTCAGATTCTGATGTTTACCGTCGCGAAACGCATCAGCCTTCCCGCAAAAATTCCCCCCTCTCCGCCACGCAGACCACCAACGCGTAAAATTTCGCCCCCTTTTATGTCATGTTATGATGCGGGTCTATCCTGCATAAGGCGGTAACTTGGTCGAACCCGGGCTTCCTCCACAAAGGGACGCATAAAACTAACCCCCTTTTTCCGGAAGAGGGTAGTCGGAGGGCGTGCGGATCGATATTGAAGGGGAGAAACTCAAGAGAGTGTACGGGTGGGGGATCGAGCGTCGGCCGAGAGTTTGCAGAAGGGAGGGTGCGGTGCACGCAGAGGGGGCGAGACTGAGAGGGGGGGGGGGATTCGGCGTCTGGCGGGTTGCGTACCATGCAGGAGGGAGAGAGATTGCGTGCGTTACTCTCCCCCGTGGAATATGCCTCCCCTATTGCGTTTCCACCAAAAACTCGATTCCGTTTCCACGGAAATGGCGTCGTTAGGATTTCGGGGGTTTCTAATCGATAGCGTGGGGCGTGGATTGTCAGGGTTTTGACGCCCGTGTTAGATGTTGCCGTCCGTTCAGATGCAGACTCTCCGAGGACGTTACTTCTTTTCCGAAGTGGAGGAATTCCGCGGCTCGTTGGTGAGGGAAATGCTGATCACTGAGTGGCAACAAGAATGATCTTTGGCGTAAAAGTTGGGAGAATCCCTCAACAAATAATTCTACTGCTATCTTTGAATAACATTGGGGCCTCTAAATCTCTTGGGACTCGCCGCATTGCGTGTTGCGTGGCTTGCCAACAGGGGCAGATTTATAATTTGGCGCTATCTGAGGTCCTCGGTCATTTTGGGGCCTCAAAATGATTGTGATTATGAACTGTTCACAGCGTACTATAGTTTTCTTCAAATTTTAAAGCTAGAAATTGTTTACAAAATGATTGTGATTATGAACTGTTCACAGCGTACTATAGTTTTCTTCAAATTTTAAAGCTAGAAATTGTTTACAAGTATTTATTTTTCGCTTTAGGAGAGAATTTTACTCATTTTCAGATTAAGTCTACATAATATGTTTATAAAATATACTACATAATTGATTTCACTAGATATTCTATTCATCATTAATAATAATTTGTAAGAATACTACTAATAATTCAATATTGTTTATTCTTTCCGTAGTAAAGAAACTGATGAATCTAAGGCTTTCATTTCATAAAAAAATGAATGGGAATCGATGGGAAGCAAATCGAATTTTAACGCTCGTAATTCTTATTTGGGGCCCTCAAATCTGATCTTAGTACTTAGGGCCTCTGATAGCTTTAATCCGCTCCTGCCTGTGAGTAAGCTCCGTTTGAAGATCCACAAGTTGCCATGATCCGGACTCTTCTGAATTATTTAATAGATCATTTTACGTAAATTGATGTATTTATACGTACACTCTAAGCGTTGCTCCTTTGAAAATCCAAAAAGGGTAGTCAGACAAGCAAAGCTTTTTAAAAACCATGAGTAGACCTACGATATGTAAGCAAAATCTGCAAAAACAACAATTTTCACGCACTCTCTTAAGTTTGTTAAGGAATAAGGTGTAGGTTAGATAGGTGTGGTTTGTTACCTGAAGTAAGTCTCGAGTTCGGAAAGCTCAATAAAAGTCGACGTTCTAACTTAAAGAGAATGCTTTAGGGATGCTGTCGAACGTAAATAGAACTCCTTTTTAAGTAAATTGGATATAATTCATTATAACCCAGTAATAGATATTAATAATTCACTGTATTGTTTACATAACTTATCATTTTTTTCTACCTCTTACTAGGTCAACAAAACTGAAAGTTTCACTATTATATCACCGGCCAACTGAAAATTATGAATGTAAAGTCGCAGGAAGTTTAGGCACCTTGCCAAGGGACAATTATAGCTGTACGTAACATTTATAGCATCATGTGATAAGTTACTTCTTTAAATGTGATGCACAATTTTCTATTTTAGGAATCACTTTGAACGAAGTTATTGTGATGACGAATAGAAAATATTGCTTAAGATGAGCGCTGGATTTACACAACAAACAATCCTAAAGAAAGTAAAATGCCCCTAATTTATCTATCCAAAATTATGTTTAAAAACGAAGTAAATTAAAATACGAACGCTTCAGCTCATATTCCCTGTGTAAGTCAATATACTATATGCTTATATTTTTACATGAATTGGTAACATCTCTATGAGATATTTTCGAGTCCAAATCAACTACCTATATTTGTAATTAGAAGTTTTCAAATGCATTTTCCATTTAGAAGTATCCGTCGTTTGAACGGTGTAGACATTCTAAAACGAGCTTGATCGTTACGAAAATTACAAACTAAAACTAACTCGAAATAGTACGTGAGAGAGATAATGGGTCGTAAATATTTGTCAGCTGCCGGAGAATTCGTTTATCTCAACGTAAATACAAAGGCAGTGCATCATTTTGACCCCGTGCTCACCATCAAAAGCACACAAGTAGCTGAGCTTTTAAGAAATACAGGTAGATCGTTAGAAAAACAGAAACGGAGGTAGAACTTTGCCTCTCTTATTTATCTCTGCACCGAACGTAAAACCTTTGATAACGCTTGACTTAACACTGAGTGGGAATCGCTTAGCATCGGGTCTATTAGCCCTACTCAAAAAAGAATAGATTGAAGACACGTGCCAGGAAAAGTGGTTTCTTAACTAAGTGAGCATTCAGTTTTACTTCTCAAATTCTATTAGCTCTTCTACCGCCTCTTCTATCGGCCCTGTCACAAAACGTGTGCTTTCTGACGCCGGTCGAATAAGCTTGAAATCACCCAATCAAGCAGATCTCATTTAAATAGATTTCATATAAACACTAAACGGATCATTTCCATCTATATAAGTTTGTTTTATTGACGGTAGGCACTTCATGAAGAATTTTAAATTTTCCCTTTGCCCGAGCTTTGGATAAATCTTTTTTTCACGTTTTTATTTACCACAGTCATCGTATTATCGAGCTAATATGATGCCATAAAATGTTACAGAAAAGTTCCTCATCGATATAAGATTCGGTGTAACTTGTTTTAAATTTAAAAAATAAGTTTACTAAAAATGCAGAAAATGTAAGGATAACTGGAGCCTAGAATATAAACTCAAGAAGCTTTAAAATAGAGCTTCAGTCGATTGAGGAATTTTGGTCCCAGCAGATTTGTCATGAATATCAATATGATCATCGCGCGAACGGTATCCGAGATTCGCAAATTAATATTACTTGATAAATTACAAATTTAATTTCTTCTCATTTCCTCCCCAATGGATATCCACGGCACATTGTCTGTGAATTTTCTATCATCCCACCATTCATGGTTTTCACAGAGAAATATTGCTTTTGAGTTCGAAATTTTCTTCGAAAGAAGTATAAAACTTTCCGTAAAAGTTAGCTTCATGGTGAGGAGCGACACAGGCTTTTATTAAACTTCACAAAGGCAAACTGTCCCAAGTTTCATTATAATACTGAAGTACCAACATTAGCAATCGCTTTCTAATTTCAATTTTATTTTTATTGCTACAACAGAAAAAATACAAGTCGAATCGAAACATACACACGTGAAAGGAGGATAGAGAAGATGATGATATTCATACTGTATAATTCTGTATAATTCAGCACGATTAGGTTATTAGTAGTAATGAAGATTTGCCTACATAAACTGTTTAGTGAAAGTCAAATGTTGGGATTACGAAATACTGCTCTATAAAAGACCTATTAAGACTGCCTTTCGATTTAAATTCTTCCTTCTTACCATTATTTTATTTATTCAACCCTTAGCTGGAATGATAGCTGAAATGAATGTTTTCCTCGGGATAGGCCAATTCTAATTTCTCTCTTTCTGAGGGTTCCAAAGTAAGCCGAAGATATAAATAAAAATTCCATTTGGTAAATCGTAAGTATTCGCCTCGTTACACTACAGAGAAGGACTCAAAAGTAGACCGTAACCGTTTCGACTGCGTTTATTCACCCTTATCTGACAATATTTGCTCGAATGTTAACTACTCTGCCGCTAACATCACGGTGCAAAACTTGGGGCGTCAAGTGCTCCATTTAATTCCTTTGATGTGGTGTTTTCCTTCTTCGGGGCCTCTCGTATTTGGAATGCTGGCAGTTTCCTTCCGCCGTCCAATCAAACACGTGACTAAGCTCGAAGAGAAAAGAAAACAGGGTCTGCTAACAGAGCATCTATCACTTTCGTATCAATGTGCGGCGGCCGAAAACATTTCCGGACTCTCCGGATGAAAATAGTTGTCTTACTTAAAAGGATGGGTTCTATTATTTCTCCGTGGCTTTGAGTAAACAAAGGAGAGGTAGAATTTTATTCATTGTGTATTATCTGGGATACTGGTTCTTAAAGGGAATAAATCAGGTGTATAGTACAACCAATATTTTGTTACTGAAAGTAGTTTATAGTAGATTTATGATCTATGTTAGATAGTCTGTAAGATGTGTTTGAAATTGATTTTTAAACAAAATCAGCTTATGTATTATCTGGGATACTGGTTCTTAAAGGGAATAAATCAGGTGTATAAAAATAATACAACCAACATTTTGTTTTTGAAAGTAGTTTATAGTAGATCTATGTTAGATAGTCTGTAAGATGTGTGTTTCAACTTGATTTTTAAGCAAGACCATCTCGTTTTAGAGAAATTTCATTTGAAAAAATTTAAATCACGAAGAGAAAATTTTTCTTTTAAATCATTGTATTGAAATTATGTAGAACATCAGACAAACACCAGTTTGAATATGACAGATTTCGGTTTGAGCATGACAGGGCCTGATGATGTTACTCCATAACGAAACCTAGGTCGTTTAATAAAAGTGTTTGTGGACTCTACATAGTGAGTTTTCATTGTGTGTAAAGATCAGTTTGAACAAATATGAACTGTTAAGTGAGAAAATTTAACTTAACATACTCTGGCAAAAAGAGTTAAAAGATTGAAAGCTGATGTTTACTTTTCCACATATTGATTCATTCAATATGTGGAAAAGTAAACATCAGCTTTCAATTAGTTATATCCACCACATCACGGCCGAGACTATTGAGTAAGAGTTAAAAGATGTTTGAGTTCACGAATTTTTCTCCAACAAATACGTTGTCTCAATATTTTTACCGGTATAAAACCTAAAATTGTTAGTGTTCTGCATTGTCATTTACCTCTCCTATATAGAGTTATCATCAGTAGCGTTGATTCGTCACGTTTGAATCTATTTCACGCTCCACGAGGAACGAACCACCAAACCTTATAAAATCCAGCGAAAATCGCACGTCACAAAGTAGAGACTCATTTGCAGAAATAGCTGAAATTCTAACGGAATACGCGGGGATAAGTTCCGTGGCTAAATGGATGACAGATGACAACGGTGCTCTTGCATGTTCACGTGACAATCCTCGAGTTCACACGCGGCGGAACGCAGGGAAGATGGCGATCGTCTCCCAGGTGTATTTGTAAATGCATTTCACTCTGCCCCTCCCTCTGCCCTTTCTTTAAAATTTGATCAAAGGAAACCACGCGTGTTTATGCGGGTTCTACTCCCGTGGAACCAGTGAAAGAGGTTTCCCCTCCCTTTAACCCCATTTCAACTCTTTGTGGAGGGGTGGGATTATTTAGGGAAGGAGCTGGAGTGGCCGGAGTATATGAAGAGGAAAGGTGGTATTATGGCGGAGGAGAAGAAGGAATGGGAAAGATATTAGAGAGCAGAAATATATGCGCTGAGTGGGTAGGGAAGAAGGGCATGTTGAACATAAGGAAAAACCTGAGACGGAATGTTTAAATTTAGATACACGGATAGCAAGTAACGAGGACTGCTTGCACAAGGATACTTCACCGCTCTAATAGCCTCCAGAAAAATGAACGGAAACCTCTCCTTTGTCGAGTATAGCCATTTTAAGTCAGAGTATCCTCGCGATACGTGGAGTTTTTTCAGCAAACTAAGCGAAGACACTAACAGTTTTCGTGTTAATTTTTATTTCTAATATTTTTTGCGTTTTTATCAAAGCTTTCTCGCGTTGCCGCGGAAACACAAAAGCTTCTTTAGCATATTTTAGTCATTTTTATAATTTTTATACCCAGGAACGAAAGTTTTATGTTATTTTTACTGCGAGGTCAACCTCTTCAGCCTCAAGTTATATATAAGTTATAAATAAATATATTAGAATAAATATATTAAAATCAATATACTACAGAGATGTTTGTAGAATTATGAGTAAGCAAGTATGAGTATTACGGTCAAGTTTGGTCAAAGAGATTGATGCAATAATAGTTTAATAATCTAACGCACCGTATTTTTTAATGTTTTTTGGCAGGCGAACGCGTTACCTACTTGCCTATCCGAGGGCCCGATGATCTTTCGTTGAAGATATTGGCTTCTTAAGGATTAAGAGCAGAGAAAGATAAACACTATACTTGTGATTTTTAATCGTTAAAATAAAGGAGTACTCATGCCAATGATGATATACTTCATGGAAACGATGATCTCATTCAAATCCATTCCAATCATGTCAATTTCTTGGAATCGTATGAAACTATAATATGAAAACTTAATGGAGAATTCTTTATAATAAAACAAAATGCGTAAAGTATAGAATGACATCAGGTTTTCTATTGACTGTTAAAGTTGCAAAATCCACGAGCACAAAAACGAAATAGAGACAATGCCTTTGTAAAAGTATTTTGGAATACGTTTTAGACTAGATTTTCTTCAAATTAATACGCAGAAGATCGTAAAGGATTGAATATCTAGGCTTCGATTATACTAAGAAAATAAAATTAAAATAAAAATAAAAACGGAAATGGAAAATAAGGAAAGCCCCATGGCGTAAGGTTCGAAAGATGACATACGTATTAAAAAAGGAAAAAATTATTAGATCAATTAATCGAAGAGAGAAAACATCAGTGAAAATCATAAGATTTCCGAACCTATGGAAGACGCTGTTGAGCATATGAGCAACTTGGAAGCCAGCAAAGAAATCTTCCCTTTAGCTTAAAGAATTCGGAGATGACGTATCGTTTGTGAGACGTTGTCTTCATCCCTCGGTTGTTCCGAGAAATAATGGCAGCAAAAAATACCACACATTGGTTGTTTGTCGGAGGATCCAAGTATTTCATTTTTTTTTTTGGAGGCGAGTAATAAAAATATACGCCGGTGCGTTTCCTTTCGAATCTCTTTCATCGCCTGCTCAGATTCTATCCAGAGCCTCCGATATTTTAAATATGCGTGCTTCTTTTCGCGTCAGTGGCGAATGTGTGGTGCCGTCGGTAAACAAATGACTGCATAAAGTAGAGGAGCTTCAGCTTCGGGCAGCGATGCTTTAGATGGAATTAAGAGAAACGACTTTTTACGTGGAGGGTGACCTTTTAGTTAAACTTTAGAAAGGATCGAGTACCTTGAGAGTTACCTTAACCAAGTTCTAATTTAAGATAATTTGTTTTTAATTTCCTTTCCGTTTATTTACTACCGTGTTTCAGATTTTGTATCAAATGTTGGCTATTCAAATACCCTGATGGTCAAGTTTTGACAGTTCTTAATATATGTCTACGCTATATATCTTGCCCTTTTATGTTGATTAATCTTTATTCCAAATTAAATTCACAGTGCAAGTCGATGTTTTATTGAATGCTATGGGATGAAAAAGAGACGTATTTTTCCTCAGAATTTATCGAATTCGAAAGAATAGTTCCAGCGAATGATTGCTGTCATCACTTTTATCGTTGATCTAAGATTTCTATTATAATCCCTAAAACTTTAGATACGAACGAAAAAGTGTCAGATAATTCTAAGAGACAAAAGTTTGAGTTTCTACAAAAGAAAAAAACAGCCTACGAAAGAAAGAAATGTGACAATAATAAATAATGATATCCTTCATTTTTTTCCGATTTAACGAAACAGAAGCGTAGTGCATGAGGGGATATTTTCGTATGAGTTTAATGCCCCAACGTTCTGTTGCCGAGTCGTTAAAAATATATCATGTTTGAAGCTAGATGAAACCGAAAAAAATTAATACATATTTTTAAATAACAGTTGTCAGAGGATTAAATGGTATTCATCTGAGTGCGAATTACTTGACTACTGACGAATATATGTATGAGAATTCACAACGATTTAAATGTTCTAAGTTTCATTTACACCGTATATATTGATTGCTTCAAAATATAACTATGATTTCGATCATTATAAATATAATGGATAATCCGAGTTTTTCGGAAAATCGATCACCTTCAACATTTTAAAAATCTCTACTCCCTTCGGTAAACGATGGCAGCTAATCTCCGTCCCTTCCATTGCAACATCTTAAACTTTGGAACGTGACCGAATCTACCGCTCGTATACTCTATTATCGTCGTTTTGCTTTCATCGATGTTTGTTTCCATTGGACTTCTGTTTCCGTTCCTCGACTGTTTGACGCTTATTTGAAATACATCACATCTCTACGTTGCGGCCATTTTCTTTTATCAATGCCTCCAACTCATCAATAAATTTCCTTTCGGGGTCCAACGCCTCGATCCCTTTTCTTTTCCCGAATGCATTTACGTCTCATTAAGAAAATCCAGTTCAGCGGTGTCGGTGTCGCTTCAAAAAGGAAAGATGCCGGCGTATTTCACAGGAGATTCCACGTGACATTATCCAGCTGAGCTCTGCCACCGCTAGGCACGTAATTTAGATCAGATCTGAGGGAGACGGTGGAATCTTTTTAACTCTTTTCACAGACTCTTCTTTCTTTTTTTTTCTGAGGAAGGAACAAAACTGAACCTTTCCTGCTTATCTGTAAAGATGGAACACTCATTTTTCTGTCGAAATTTCAAATAACACGTAACTGAAAATAGATCTTTGAGAGATAGGATTTTCAAGAGATATATGTTTTCATTCGTGGAAGAGACGAAGAGAAAAACTTAACTATTGCCATAGATTTATATTTTGATTATTGATAGCACTCAAAACAATCATACCAGTAATTTAACGGAAAATTTTACTGTGACAATCTATAGCAATGGATGCGGAACAAAATCTTCGATGGCGTGTTATTTATGTAGCATGAAAAGTTATATACATTGACCAATATAAATTACAATTTAGAAACTAAGACTTAAGACGACATACAGTATTTGAAGGCATGTAAAAGGGATTCACATTTCAGCAAAGCAAAGAAAAAAGTTTTAACAGCAATGTTAAAACCTAAGTTATTCTCACGTTAAATTTTTAAGTTTCACTTTCACGGTACGTTTGCTATAATAATATACTTCAATCAATCAAGGTCTTTCAATGCATTGGTTGCATATTCTTCGATATCGCAGATTCAAAAGGAAAGGATAGGAAAGACCAAACCTTCGCATAGAAGACCAGGGAGTCAATTTCTGAGCTGTAATTTTCCGACGTCAAATACGTTAATCATTCTCTACATAAGCAATAGGTTTCTAACCGTTCTTAATACGCCGGATTTCGACTAGCTCTAGCGAACTCTTTTCTTTTTTAAGATTGTCATGATAAAAGGAATCGGTAACATTCTGCAAGATCTATTTCAGGACAGCGTCCTTATCTGGGTAACATCCACATTTTTTTTAGTATATCCTTCACAAAGATAATAAATCATCAAGGTGTAAGTAAAGAGAAATATATAGCTTTCTGTGATATGATATAAGAAAGATTCAATATGACAAGTACTGAAAAATAGAAAATGTCACATTGTCATTTTCCATTAAAGATACCATTGCCAATCTGAAAAATAGGTAATTCCTCGTACTACTACAAGGAACTAGGCATCATAAGCGGCGAATGAAGATGTAGTTCCTCAGTAGCGTTCTAAAAGTGTCTCGGAACGATAAATGTACAGATGTAATGGTCTAATTTGTTAGTATGCATCATTCGTTGCGTAAAATAAGAGCGATAATAAAACCGAGTTTGCAAGTCTACCATTGGATACCATTAGTGAAGGGGTGAAAATTCAATTTGAAACTTCCAGATCGGAAAGATGTCTCCCTGATGATGGAATATCTGCAAATCATGTCGAATCTTAGTATTCACGACGAGCGACCCGAAGTTAAGGCCCCAGTTTATGCCTTAAATAATAATGAAGCTGGTGTTAAATTTGAAAGGCCTCGCAGGAGATTTCGGTAAGGGCATTTTCATACATTTGGGAACTTTGAGAAGGAAGTTGAGCTATTGTTTTGGGTTCTGGTATTCTGAAAATTGTCCAAGGCTGTCAATGTCATTCCGATTTCTATGGATAGCTCTAATGTAAGCAAATTAGAGTTCGCAAAAACCTTGTGCCACGTAACGAAAGAACCTGAAAAGTTTTGGGCGCCATTTGTGACAAACCAATGATTGGTTCCATTAGAAGTTTGCGCCGTTAATCAATGATATAACTTGAATTGGTTTGGGAAGAAAACCATTGTATAATATCAGTCAACGACTATTATTCATAAAATTGTTTTTCAAATTTATACTATTGATTGACGATTTTAATGGCGACTCTAATTTTTATAAAAGTCAATATTATCGATACTGTTGGACAAATTGATTCATAGACATAGAACTGATACATTCCTCATTGGTAACATTCACTATCTTTTCTGTAAAATGTAAGATATAGTTTGCTGCACATGATGAATCATCGATACTAATAATAACTTTTAGAGCCGATTAATAATTAATATTTCACGCCCACCACCATCATTACTGCGAAATGTAAGATATAATTTGCTATGATGATACCATATGATGAATCATCGAGATTAATATAACCCTTTCGAGCCGATTGGCATATAATCTTTCACGACTTTTCATAGTAGATGTTTGCCACTGCCACTATTGCTTTGAGTGAATTGGAATATCGGTCATTCGAAATCATTAGCCTTGCCGAGACGTTTGAAAGAGACCGATATAAAGCGTACATACGTTGGTCGAACTCCCATACGTCGAACATCGACCCTTCCCAACAAATGTAAAAATAATAGCCTCCCAATCATTTTCTCCGTTACTTTGGCGGCCTCCGAGGGTTCAGCACACCCTTCCAGCGACAATGACACCTCCTAATGACAAAAGAGGAAGTGGGCACGCGGTCGAATCGGGAGCACCAGATGGGCCAATTTATTCGCTACAAACGGAAGCCCTTCCGTTAAAAAGCACAGGAAGTTCGCAAAGTTTTCTTTTTGCTTAATTTTTTCGCCGTTTCACAACCCCTCCTATTTGCCAAGGGTCTGGAATTCGTAGTGGTGGTATTCATGCGAGCGTATCTTTGTTGCTAGGCGACCAGGTAAGGAACCACCCCTCTCTCTACATCGAGTAGGGATGGAGACCAAGGTGCGCGTCTGGACTCTCCAAAGAGGGAGTGAACGGAAGGGGTGGATGCATGGAAGAAAAGAGGAGGGAGGCATATTAAACTTGTATGCAGAATCCTTCACGAGTGTACAAACTTTGGAGTAGACTCTCCACTTGTAAGACACCCACAGCGATGTGAAACGTTCTTTTCCTACTCCGGAACAAGTAAGACACTTAAGGCTTGTCACGACGGGAAATGAAATGTTTTCGAATGCTTTGAAATTACTCTATTTGTCGGTGCCAGAACGTTTAAGTCACATCCCACCAAGCTACCCGGAAACACTTTTAATACAGTTTCTTAAAGGGGAGCGATAATTACATAGAATTAATCAAATTATATAAATGCAATCGATGGATGCGGCCGTGATGTTGTGGAACGTCATAATTGGAGATGGATGTGGAAAAGTATATAAATCTATCTCTAACAAATTATATAAAATTAATCAAAGTATTAATGCTAACTTTTTCTAATCTAAACAGCCCTCGGAGAGTTTAGAATAACCATATTCAACATCTTGCTTTGATTACTGTTTCATATTATTATCGGTATGTTATCAGTGACCAGTTTCTGCACCCGCTGGGTTCTCTGAAGGTCAAATGGAAACCGCATCTGCTTAAGGTGAACTCCGTTCCGTTTTCCGTTAGGATCTGTAGATTTACGTAAATGAAGTTTATCTGCAACTTGGCACCAATATAATGCTTATTAACAGGTTAAATTAAGAGGTTAAAGCATTAAAGCAATTTTGTGAATTTCTATGGTCCATTTAATCTGATGATTAGCGATGCAGATGTTATTCTGGGTTAGGTACCATTATTTGCATGAAAATTATGCCCGAATTAAAGTGCCCTTCGACGGGAAGTTCCAGAACTGTGAATAACCTTGATCGATCTCATAAGACTCAAAAGAATCAAGCGTGTAAAAAAGGATTAAAATAACCATTTTTAATTTAATAGCGATTTTTATGAGCGGAATCAGGTTTTAAGGTCAATAGTTTACAGATCAACTCAAGATATCAAATACCCTCCTTACTTTTGTTTCGGAGTCCGAGATAAAAGTATCTTCTGGAAAAGAGAATTTACTCCGCACGAGTATCTTCCAAAGGAAATAAAGCAGATTATAATCAAAGCATCGAAAATTTTACGAAATTAGTTTTTACGTAAAGTTTTTTAGAAACGTGAGGAGATTTTAATTACCAATTGCGATGATTACCTCTCAAACTCAAGCAATATATTTTATTTTTAAGTTCTCATGTTATCTAAATAAGAATATATATTTCCGTAATTGGGGATCAGATGTATTCAGACTCAAACTGTAGTTCTATTCATCAGTAATTCGTGAACGATCATCGACTTCTGCTGAGTGTTAACCGTCTAATTATTTTATCGACAGCTAATTATAACTGCATTTGAGTAAGACCCTCTAATCGAATTTAACCTACATTCACAAAGGTCATTTCAAATCAAAGAATAATAATTTTTTAATTTGTAATTTTAAGAATGCAGGGAAACTGCCTAATTGCGACTTAAACGTAATTTTTTCCATCTAAAGAAGAGAACAAAGGGGGAAAACGAACCAATAAAATTTTACGAGAAAATAAAAAGATTAGCGTCAATGCGCTAAAGCAAACGTCTTTTTTTTAAGGCGGCGAAAATTCTGATTTACAGAGGCAAATATTTGCTTGGAAGGCAAGAATGAGGAACGGCAAACAGTCGGCGAATACGACGATCTCATCATCAAATATCATATCTCAAAAATAACAATTGAAAAAAGATTAACCGTTGCAAAACCAACCTGTTCCAGAAGTAGATATATTTATCAAATCATATACTCAAACATTTAGATATTTGAGTCAAAATAGTATTAAAATAAATGAGAAAAATAATAAATATGAAAGAAACAATTTGTCTTCGTCCACAAATTTTATTTAAAAAACACGACCGGTATCGAGGTTACCTCATCTTCAGGTGACCGGAATACAATACGCCTTTCCTTAGTATATATACTCTGCTTCTAAATGTATTCCGCTCACCTGAAGATGAGGTAACCTCGAAACCGGTCGTGTTTTTTAAATAAAATTTGTGGACGAAGACAAATTGTTTCTTTCATATTTATTATGGAAAAGTTCCACCAAGTGTCGTAAGAAAGCATCGACTATAAATGAGAAAAATATAATTCGAAATGAATGTACTTAAAATATCGCTCGGATTATTAATAATATAATATTATAATTGGAGAGCTGTATGCATCAATATGTAATGGATAGATTTAAGCACGTAACGGGCGTCATCAGTGGTGGTTCTCACTACGGTGAGGCGAGTTTGAGATATTAGCATTAGGACTCTAATGGAACGCTCGTCACCGTGGTAACTCGGGAAGTAAACAAAGCAAATCCAATACTGGCGAGATACCCTCGGTGCCACTTTTCGGCATTGGATGCATTCTAGGGATCTGTGGGTGAATCGGTGTCACTGTCATGTTCACTCGAGCCCTGTTAAGTGGGCTGTCGGACCGGAGTTAATGGGCTGAGGTGAATTGGGTTGCAATCACTTAGAGGTTAGTGTGGAGAAAAAGAAAATCTCCTGCCGCCGGTTTCATCGCATTAAAAAGCTAACCTTGAGCACACGAATCTCGGGAGAAAGTAAAAGTTTTGAAAACAGGAAACTAACAGTTATTCGGTCTAATTTTAAAAGGCGTGAATTTTGGGAACGTAAATATTCTCCGAAAGAAATCCCTCGAAATGAACCTCAGGAAATCTCCTAATACGACTTGGCTCAGTTCACATTTTCTCACTTGAATTAAATTTATGAGCTGCAAGGTCCAATTTCTGGAGATATTCATCTGTGACAAGTTAAAAATACAGATTTTTTGCTGGATTTGATAATCGACAAAACACGAAACTGACAAACGTAGAATCGTGCGCATTACAATTTTCACTATTCGTAGAAGTGGTGGCATTGTTAGAGGTGCTTCGACATCATAGGTTATTTCGCACGCTGGCTCCCAACAGGAATCGAACCCGGGACCGCTTTCATTGAATTCGAACGCGCTGCCAACATGACATTAAATTTTTTTTAAAGTTAAATCACTTTACTTTAAGAGAAAAAAAGCTCAGGAGATGGCTATCAATATCCTACATGTCATCGTAGTAAAGATCGCCTATACTTATAATATATATAGGATTTCTTACTAAGACCAGCGATTTTCTGTTCCATATTAATTTATCTATGATGGATCATGAGTAATTTCCGTTCTACAGTAGAGATGATGAATAATCGGGTAAGGGTTAAATTTAAATTTCTTTGGACATGAATTGAATACTTCACGAGATTATTTTTGATTTACGATTCAGCCGAACGGTTGGTGTTACTCCAACTATTGCTCTTAAGCGATAATCTTATTTTTCCAGGATTATATGGATTATGGAAGGTATATTTAATTCGTTCAAATAAGGGCATTATCCACTAAATAAGTATCAATGAACTTGCTAATCTACTTTATTCATAATCTATTTCCATACTAGATATAGTTTTTTAATATCTTAATTTCCATATGAAAGATATTACACAGATTTAATGTTAAATTTTGTCTTCAGAATTCGCGAGCATTCTTGTATGTAACATTATCATAATTTCATCAGTTATTAAGGACAACGTACCTTCAACTATAACGTGGATGGTTTGGTTCCATAATTTTCCATTTTGAATTTTTTCTGCTGTTAAGGGTATCGCGTCATATTTTACCTCTTCCACTTTCTGTTTTTGACTTGAAATCAAATTTCAAAAGATAGTTATACAAGAACACAGAGGGCCTGCTAAAATGGATGAACCTATATCATGAAGCTATTTCTTACTAGCACTTAGAAAGCTCTATTTTAGTAACATTTAAACTTTAATGAAGCTATATTCCGTTAAGTTTAAAAATCTGTACATTGGAAGGATCAAAAAGTTCGAGTAAATAAGATTATCCAAATGTCTACCCCCTATTTATGAATTACACTTATTGTTAGAAAAAAATGGTAAAAGAAACATATCAGGATATTGTAGTTCTGGCACGTGTGGTTTCAAAATCGATCGAATTTTTTGATTTGTGGAAAAAAAAAGATTTTAAGTTTATATTCGATCTGGAGAGTGAAGAGATATATAGTCTAGTTGTCAAGAATTATCGCCTCCATTTCAAAGACGACGGACTTAATATTTCCAACTCAGATTCAAAGAATAATAATACATGTCAATCTAGCGACAGTTTGTTTCTCCTTAACGTCGGAAGGCTTTCTCGTCGAAAAAACAAACGGGAATCCGAGAACACATATATCGCTGAGGGGAAAACTTTCTTGGCATCGTTCGACAGCTATTTATATAGATGCATGCTCCATATAAACACGCTCGTATCACTGCTTTGGGAATGACTTAAGTAGGATTCTTTCGTTTCTTTTTGTGGAGGAAAGCGATAAACGAACCGCGATGGTTAACTTCGGCAAGGAACCTGCAGGAGAAAAATAAATCTTAAGTCGAGAGTTCCCTCATCGGTGGGTATATAAATATTTGAAAACAGTCGTGGAATTTTCGCAAATTCAACGTAATCCAAGGATAATTGCAACCCTTTAAAATAAGCTATCAAACTGACTTCTTGCCCTTAATTATCCTTGATGTTTAGGAAATGATTTTATACCCTTTTCCCAGAAGAATTTGAGCATTTATAAACAGTCCAATATCTAGATGCTTCTTTCAAGTTACCTGCGGTAATCTTTAAATCTCCTATAGTTATTTCTGTCATATCAATATAGTTATAGATATCCATTATACAATTTTCCCTTAAGATTGGAACATTTATAAAGAATCCAACATCTAGATATTTTTTCAAATTACCTATGATAATCCTTAAATCTCCTTTAATTATTTTTGTCATATCAATACAGTTCTAGATATCTATTATTTTTGTGGCTCTAGTGACACCCTTTGTCGAAACTCTAAACTGTAGTTTACCATAAATTCTACAATAGTTTACTGAAACATCTCAATCGTTGTCATGTGAGTTTACATGACGAAAATACGGGATCTAATAGCTCCAAGGCGCGGGATTTTTCGAATTCTCCACAAAACCTACGAAAGTATACCAAGAAAATGTATGCATGTCAAGCTTAGTTTCAATGACCTTGTGATAAACCCATCTTCCTTCACTAGCTCCTTTTACTTGGCGCAAGGGGTTGCTACATTATCTAATGAACTACAGATAACTTCCAAGAATGTCGTTCTCTCCCCTTGTGCCTGATATCTGCATATGATTACGCAACCCAGATTTTCAGCATGTGATCCAAATAGTCGATGGTCAGTTTTCGATGATAACATGCGCAGTGTTTGGGTAATGTTGTGATATTTGAACTCCTTATCACTTTCCAAAAGCGGAAATAGCTACATAATACAGTAAAAGCGGGTTTAGACTCTTTCCGGTGGGACCGGGTCACGTATTGCAGGTTGCCTTACACAATATTTTTGAAGAATAGCCTGTTTTTCACACATAGGGACCGTCTTAGTGAAAAAAAGACGAGCAACATGATATCGCAGGCAACTCAAAGGTAGTGGACGAGAGCGATAGGGAAGAGTTGTGAGAAGAAATTGACTGAGGACAATTTGGGCTCTTTGAATTAAGCTCCGGTGAAATTGAACTTTTCGATACGTTATGCACAGTTTTTATGTATGAATGATTATTAAATGGAAGGCCAATGTTTCAGAGAGAATTACAAGTAAAATCCTTAATTTCAATTAAAAATTTTCAATTTTGGTTAAAATATACTATATATGAAGTCGGAAATTTATCTTCATTAGACAACATTCATTACTTGTCGACAAGTACACGTATGAAGTAGATCAATTAACGTAGTTAAGTATGTATACATACATAAGATGTGCATAAAAATGCACTTCGGATGAAGTGAATAATAAAAGCTCATTTAAAACACGATAGTATGTACATAAAATAAATTAAGTAATTTCAGTAATTTTCTATATTTATAACTATACAATGAATGTAATATAACTATATAATGAATCAATATTTACCAGAGAGACAATAAACAACGAACTTTTTAGCAACAGTGGTGAGAGGACATCACGACCTCTCGGAGGCTATGTTCAACAGCCTAAGAAAAACTCCTGTTCTTGTTTTTTTCGATATATTTACTTCTTAAGATTGTGAGAAAGAAACACCGAAAAGCGATTTTCTAACCTACGTTGTGCTCAGAGAAAAAAGTGATAGAGAAGTTACCAGAGTATGTATTGCTCCGAAGGCAGGAAATAGATTGCTCAGTTTCGCGATATATTCATTTTATTCTAGCAACATTATCATTCAAAGGAATACTCGCAAGGAAATCTTTTAGGATAAAGGAGAGGAGAGATTTCGACCACTCAGATAATGTAAACCTTTTTAGGAAAGAGGTGATCGATTGGCAGCAGCAGATCGCAGTGAATCTTCAAAAATCCGAGTCTTAAGCGGTATGTTGTTGTGGGTAAATACCGGGACCGTGAGAAAATCGTGTATAAAGCAGGATAGCGTCTTAAACGGGTTTTACTATATATGAGTGCCTCACGTAAGTTTGCTCTTCATTCGTAACTACGTACGCTCAGATATAATAAAATGGCTAGCTGTTAAGGCCAGGAAAGTGGCTCTGCAAAGACTTGTACTGAACTGGTAACATTCGTATCAGTCACTAATTGACAGCGGTATATTTCAACATGGTGTTTTTGTTTAAGATAAAGCGTGCACTAGAAATACTGTCCAAGTAAATGTTTCATTCGTACAGTTACTGTTTCTGACTGACTTTTGATAGGAAAAGGCCTCATATGTACCATTCCGCTTAAGAAAGTATTAGGCCGCGCTTGAGTTGCGTATTGTCTACATTAAAATAGTTTAAGATCAGAATTCCATGAAAGAAAATCTATTCATTCGCTAAGTAAAATTAATGAGAATGTTGTCCTTTTTATTTTCACTAGGCGTTAATAACGACTTGGGAAATGAAAGAATTTGAAGAAGACATTTGCTTACGAAGTGATGGAGAGGTCACATTGATCAACCGAAAAGGCCTCAATAATAAAAATGATAAAACATCTTTAATTGGAGGTTGAGACTAAAAGTTCTTTTCTTACACCTAAACCTTTTACCAACATGTGGTGCCCCCTTCAACTGACCAATTCAAAGGGTTATTTCGAAACTTCATTGATGATGACAGTCTAAATGATTTCCGTCTATTCGAGGAAATTAAAGTGAATCATAAACATTTAATTCCGAAGAAGAACTCAAACTCATGCTCAAAGGCTCACTGTGGAAATAGCGACACAGGAACTTTCTCGTTATAGTCTCGGATTTGTTTACGTACAGAAGTAACTATCATCACGATTAACATGATATATTAATGAACAAATACAGGACGTGCGTGAATGCCTTCTGATTCATCACAAATACGGAACAAATACAGGAATATTTTATTACTCATAACACTGTCATCCAAGGTACTATATAGATAAGAAAATGAAGCATTTCTCATAAACAGCACGCCTAAGTTCTAATTCTCGTATAACCAACGCATAAATCGAAATAATAATGTAATTTTAACTATTGATTAATTATTTTTAATAATTAAATTTACTTTAATGTTTCCAAAATAGATGCCGATCTGGTCGATATCGAAAAATTTTCCCAAGCGAGATTCATTTCAGAATTTAGCTTAGATCATTTCAGAAAATTTGCTTCTGAGAAAATTATTCAGAATACAATCGAACGTTAAAATATTGTCATGTTCTACATTTCTTCTGGAGGAGGGAAAATGCAAAGGAATGTAAGGAATGCAAATACGTTGGGAATTAAAGAAGGAACAAGCGACAAAGAAATGAATGATACAATATACTATGTAAAACAAGCAATAACAGAACTAAATGGCATATCGTGGTCCAAAAATGTTTAAAAAACATTGAAATCAAATTTAATGTAATGTAAAAATCAAATGTATCAAACAATTATCCCATGTATACTCTTTTGCGGAAACGTGGAAAATGACAAAGAGAGATAGAAAGTGGAGGTGGTAGAAATAGATTTATGGAAAGTTGAAGACGAAAACATAAGAAGAATGATGTAAGCGGAAAAATTCAACGGAAGTAATTAAGACAAGACTAAGACAAGACATTAAAAGGGCATGTACAAATTAAAAGGATGGAAAATCATACATGGCCTAAAAAGCACTCGATTGGCAACACCACGTAAGGAGAGGACAGGACGACGACCACTAGAAGAGTGAATGAAACAAATAATGAAATAAAGAGAAATAGGAAGTGAATATTGGAGGGATGAAGAGGCATTGCGAAGAGAATGCAAGAAACTACTGTAATTTGTATAATAAGCTTGATATTTATATTTTTCCTGGAGGAGGTGATAAGGTTCAAATCGTCCATCGAACTAACTACTTTACTGATCCGAATGTCTTTAAATGTAGTAGTGATTACTACGATATAGTTGAACGATTCCTGCGAAACATTACACAGTTTTACTTCCACCCTCCATTAGCGGGCCCATTTACTGGTCGCGCATAGAAAAACATAAATGACGCACGCTAGAGTTTATCCGTCTCACAATTAGAGGTATACTTCCTCGAAATGCGGTTTGGGCTCGATCGTTTTGCTCGAAGGACGTTTCATTTCGCAACGATTTGGGGGGGCTAATCGGCGATCGCTCTCCTTGGGGATGGCTTCTCGCACTAATGACCGCTTTCTCCAACTCCCTGCGAGACGGAACGCATTTCCATGGCGACACCTATGGCTCACAATACCTCGGGCGGAAACGTGCGTTTCTCGACGAGAAAAACAAGCGACGCTTGACTAGGCGTGTCGAATCTCTTACGAATTAGTTGCCCACCGCGTCGAAAATGTTTCCTGAATATTAGGAGCGCATTAGGGATGCTCGAGGATGAGATACATTTTTACAGAAGTATTGCTAAGAGACAAAGGTTCTCCAAGCGCCGACAGCGGCGACCGTCTAAGGGCGATTCCCGGGAAACGGATAATCGTTTAGCGGTCACCAGTTATTCAGAATCCCTAATGCGCATTTCGAAAGCAATGCTTTCATGATCACAGGGGTGCTGAATGAAATTCATTAGTTCATTGACCGCCGAGTTCGTTTTTTTCTCTCTTCCAGAAGTGTTGTTGTTGAGATTGAGAAGAAGAAGAAGAAATAACTTCTGCTTTACGGATTTATTTTGACTGGCGACCGGTTGCGGAATATTTGTCCATCATCAGGCACTAAGAGACAAAGGTTCTCCAAGCGCCGACAGCGGCAACCGTCTAGGGCGATTCCCGGGAAACGGATAATCGCTCGGCGGTCACCAGTTATTCAGAATCCCGATACGCATTTCGGAAACAATGGGGAAATCGGAAACAAAAAACAAAAACATCTTCATGGGGGGTCCAATGCTGAATTCTTCTAGCATCGTCAGGCACCTTAAAAGTGGCAGTAAAGCTAAAAAACAGTTGAAAATTGTAAAAGTAAAAGCTTCTTTGGTTGATTCTATTAGAAATTTTGTAGTTTCGAAATTCCGGGGACTACTATAATGCATTAATTTTATACATAAAATTGTTGCATAATACATTAAAATCATCCTGGTTCGAATTAAACGAGCTGGGTAATATGGGTGTCCATTCTTTTAACCTCCTGAGACCCGCTTGCTACTGTTATAATGTCACAGTTTGTGGATCTCCTATATTTTAAAAAACTATTAATAATTTTATCAAGGGGCCTCCGGACAGCTAAATGGAGAACACGTTCGACTTTGGAGAAAGCGGTCCCGGATTCCACTCCCAGTGGGGACTCGCTTGAAAAATTGTGGAAATACTTAAAATTATCGCTACTTTTAATGAGTACTATATAACTAATTTTCTCCCGTTACTGCCTATTTTTTACATATTCTGTTTTTTTTTTAAATTGTGCTCCGTTTTCCAGTATTTATATGTTATTCAAACAATAATAACAGGATAAAATAAGAAAAGTTTTGTGTCGTATCAGAAATTGATCGACGGAAATGATCATATGTTATTACCAAAGATGATGTGCAGTGACCCTCCATCTTAAGAAACAAACCCAGCCATGGTGAATGTGTTCGATTATATTTCCTTCCCATTTACCAGAAAAGAGATAAAAATGTCGGAGTATCATCGAGATTTATTCCTTCGCCGTAAGGAAGGTTAAGGTTCAGGGGTCGCGCTGATAACATGTATATCAACTTTTTCTCCAGACAAACTTCCATACGCAATCCTCATCGGCAAAGAATCTCTTGCAGGAAAGAATGTACTGTTTCGATGCATTAGATTCCTCTATCTTGCAGCAACCTTTGGAGAGAATTCAAAGAAAACAGAAATGGAAGGGGAGCTGTGGATCTTCGAAATCGACAGAACGTAATTACAGCAGATAGAAATATTGTCTTTCGGATTATCTTTTCTTATCAAATTGTAAATGGTTCAGTAAAATTGTTATTTGTATCGCTATATATACACCATGATAGAAGTCGGCTGGGATAATACACTTATCATAAATGCTTACGTATAAAAGAAAAGATGAACTGCACTAATGCAAATCAAAAGTGGGAATGAAATGTTATTTATGAATGCCTACAAAAGTTGTTCGAGGTTTGCAGTGCAAATCGGAAGCTATCCTCTATTGCGCAATCAACGTTATACTGTTTTCAGGCGATAATAGCGCGAATAGGTCTAGTAACCTACTTCGTTGTTGAAAGTCACCTTAGAGTTTCCAGTGAATTTTGTTTCCATCACTTCATCCGAAATGCATAGGAAAGTTAAATACCTTTTAGTAGTTCAAGGAGAACATTGAGAGTTTATAAGTTGAAGAGGAATCAGAAAAGCAATGCGTAAACAAAGCACGTCTTATCAATACGATTATTGTACGGAATGGTAAATATTATGGTGACATAACTCCCACTGTTTTAAGCACTCTCAGCTACAATAAGGTTGACCCAGCAAATCACATAGCAGTCATTTTCTTAAGTACTTTTGGCATCGAGTTCCTGCAGCGACGTATTTCTGGATTCGGTTTAGGAAACAATCTTTATCCTGTGACATTATCTGTCTTTGACTGTGCATTCTGAGTAGTTAATGGTTGTCTATATTTAAACATAGTTCGATACGGAGACCCTTTCAGCGCGAGTTATTCGAGGAGGAAACAGAAGGGAAACTCGTCCAATAGTTTCAGGATGACGAGTTCCGAAAATATCCTCATTATTTTTGCGACGAACTAATGTAATAGGTGGAAGAGAGGCCAATTTTGGCCTAACCACACCTAACCTATTAATATTAATAGAGAGCAAGGGGTGTTAGATGAAAATTTTTTCGGGAAAATATATTCAAGAAAATCAGGATAGTATGAACTTTAAAAATGTTTGATAACAAGCACAGCAGTCGGCTATGTGTCAGAAATCAAAGTATGTTCCGAGAATAAGGCTCTGCAACATCACACAGTTGGTGAAACATTTTACGATCTTTTCCCTGAAGTTTACGTGCAACTTCGAGGTACTACTTCAACTCATGAAATTTATCGATTTCTTCTTAAAATCTTTCAGTTGAGTTTCTTACCCATCTGCACAAAATCCTTGAACTTTGATCGACGCAACGGGCTTACCACCACGTCATTGATCCGCTTAGTCATAAAAAGCTCTAAATAGATAGCAAATGATTAATCAATCATGATAGACCTCGTGGAACGACATTAGCAATAAGGGAAGAATGAATTTTTAAATTTTACAATGCATTCGTTGTCATTCACTATTTAGTATATAATTATCAAAATTAGATTTTTGTTTTCCTTCGGTAATTGTTTCTTTATTTTATATGACCTGTTTAGTATACTTCAAAACAATATTTGAGTATTTTCATTCGCAACATGTCATTAGTGAATTAAATTCCAATTGCTTCCGAATAGCAAAGATCGCTTTTGTTGAAAGCAGCCTTGGGTTCAATTTCCGGTGGGAGCCCGTATGCGTAAAAGGACTATCTGATAGCTATTGAAGTACTATTACAATACTGCAACTAATAATAAATGGCATGAAAATAAATATGACCGTGAAATTTTTTAAAGGGGAAATAATAATGAATATTTTTTCAGAAAATATTGAAATCTGAAATCTTATTTTCAACTATATATACAACATGATAAATAAGGTATCATGATTTTTTCAAACTTTTTTTCTTATCTTATCTTGTTTGATTATTTTGCATCTTTTCTTTAGGTTATCCGGACTTTATTAACGTAGGATATTTCTCTTTCTCATTCCCGCTATAATCAAGAAATCACTATGGGCTATCTTATGGTCACTTATGGAATTACACTTATATGGAATAAAATTTCATTCACGTATGTAGTATCATATTTTATTTGATTTTAATCTCGTTAACATCATGAATAGATCCCATTACCTATGTGAAATAATAAATCTGAACTTCGAAATTAAATGCCCGAATTCACAAAGAGTTGTTCTGTTGTATTTGGGTTTGAGCTCTCAATTTCGTAACGTAAGAAAACAACACGCTTTCAATAGGTTGGGACTTTTAATAGGAAATACACGAGCTCGTGCCTTGAGATATTAGAAATCAGTACGACATGACTCCTCTTCTGAGAAAGTGAAACCACAGAGGGGAAATGCAATGCTAATTCACATTTGTCACTTCCTATCCTTCCTGCTCTCTGTCATCAATTGAATCTGAAATCAATGTTAACACTTAATTTTAATTTTATGCTATATTTTATATTTTCCCATTTATTGTTAAATTCATAGAAAACGTAATTATCTGAATAGATTATGAAGCGTATTTTAAAATAACAGTTACCTATTATGATCTGTATTAAAATTTTCTATAAGTATTTATTGGGATGCGGGCGAATTTGAACTAAAATATACGAACGAAATATTTTTCTGATAAAGTACTTCAGTTGCTAAAAAATTTAAACACATAAAATAAAAAATTAATTATTTAAGAGGGCTCATGACTAATACAATTAATCAAAGGAAATTTAACATAATTGGAGGATATATAGTATAAACGAATTTCTACCCTAAAATATTTCGGTTTCCTCCTGATATTGCAGGAAAATATCATTTAGTAATACTACTACATTTTCATTTAATCATTTTTGCATGGAATTCGAAGACCTTACTCTCTGATGAGAATTTCGACGGATGAAAATTTATTTAGAACACGAAAAAAAATTTAGCAGAACTTCAATCGATTCGAAAAATGTATTTTAGTAATAATTAGTTCAAAATCAGTTGAAACAAAGTTTAATCATATCAAGCTGAAAATAAATCAAAAGTTCTTGTTTATAAGAAAGTAAAAATTCAACTTAAACTTGCATACTACGCCATTTACTTTGATGACAAAAATATTAATCGAAAATAATAATTACCGGGTATTCCAGACGTGAAAATAAGAGACTCGGAATGGTTTATCTGAGAATTCCTCTCATTCCTAACCCTACCAATTCTAAAACAGTTATCTAGCCTCTTTCGTGCAAGAACCCGTCAGTATCTGCCGACAACTTCATCGTGTTTTCATAAGAGGATATTTCCAGCGAAAGGATAATTGGAAAATTTTCCGCGACTGCCCGGAAACCACTCGAATGCGTTTGCTTCGAGGGAACTGCATGCCTCGGCTGAGAGAAACGATAATTTGAAATCCTCTTGAGGGGCGCACCAACGGTTCTTACAATGCTCCGCGTTAATCCATTTTACTCGACAAGGGAAAGAAGAGAACCTTCCAATGTGCCGATCCTTGTATCTCTACTTTCCTTTCAACCACTGTAGTGCTTAAAAGAATTATCATCTCAGAACAATCTGGTTACGAGGGGTGGAATGAGTAGCAGTATTGGGTTAAGATTAAGTCGGTGACGAGATTCCCGCGAGAATGAATGAATACTCAAGAGACCACTGGAACAAAAGAACTCCCCGTAGCACAAAATTAAAGGGTTATTATTATATTAAACTCGCGTATAATCATTCAAAGGGATTCTTTAGATCTTCCTGACAAAATTCCAAATACATATTCATTGAACTCAAGTATAGATATAATTAGGATGGGTTTAGTTCACGTTTGGTTGATTCCGCAATCTGCAAATCGTATTTATATTTATCAAATTAGAAGTTGATGAAATTCAAAGTTGCATCGTCCCAAATAAACGGCGCGAGAATTCTTTGATGTCATACACTACGAACGTACTGATACTCCCGCAGAAATATGGGGGTTTCAATTGAGTGGGCATTAACTTTGTGGTGTTCCATGAGAAAATAGGGAGATAAGATAAAAGGAATTATTTACGCAACCGAAAGCAACAAACAGCAGGACCCGGATTTCGATGCATGAATTGAGGTTTTGTGTAACCAAATCTTTTTAGTTATTTTCCTGTTTTCTTTAAGTTATTTTGAAAACACATCCGATACCAATATTAATAAATTTTCTCCGAATTTTTCAAAGAATTCTAATGTAAAACTCTCAGTTAATTTGGAATGTTTCGACGATGACAGACAATACATATCATTAGCCATATGAATAAAATTAATCATCATGCATGGAAGTCCTATATTATTATATGCTCAGCCAAATTTTTCCAGGAAAAGGATATTAAATTTTCCTCAATTAACCGCCATATCTTTACTCAAATGATATAGTTAACGAAAAGTAGAGGGACGTTAGAAATAAACAGAGGGAATAAATTCAACCGAAAAAAAATGTAAGAGTTGCTTCTATAAGCAACCTAAATCGACGGTTTTGGAAACGCATATTAAACAGTAAATGATTGGCTGTGAGATAATATTGATTCCAAGATCGATCATTGGCAGCAAACATAGAATAGGAACAGGATGTGGAGATTTCTGAATGAAAAACGATCTTCGGTTTACATCTCCCGATTTAGATTTGAAATCCTGGACTCCTAGCATCCATTTCCGGATTCTCCCTTACCTTTCTTACGCATCCTCTCAAATAAAATTTCGACGTATACGGGAGAACAGCAAATATTTTCATTTCTTTAGTTTCGAGTTTTCCTCGAAATCTTTGTTTCAAAACTCTGATTATTATAGTGGTCAAATGACACAATTAAACACCCTTGTTTGAGTGATATAACACAATTCACGATGCTCTGTGTATAAACAATTTCCGTTATAATTAACTAATAGTAAGAATATTTGTCTGGTATAAGATAATTAGATGGGCATGAAGTCTTTTTAATATTCTTTTAAATCGCTAGTTTCATTTTTCCGTTGAAATTTCGGTGACATCCGAATATCATGAAACTGGTAAAGGGGTTTTGATTGTTTCTGTTTGCTTCCTTCTGTTACATTTTTGAGGAATGTCTTAAAACTAAAGAATAGACTCGTCAGTTAAATTGACCGAATCCATCATCGTCTCCGAAAATTTATTTTCAGTAACTGTATATTACAGTTTGTATACTGAATTATTATTCAGTAATTTATAAACGAATGTTCTTTTTCTATATGCTCAGCCAAATTTTTCCAGGAAAAGAATATTAAATTTTCCTTAATTAACCGCCATATCTTTACTCAAATGACTTGGTTTACGAGAAGTAGAGGGACGTTAGAAATAAACAGGGAATGAATCGAACAGAGAGAAAATGTAAGAGTTGCTTCATCGTCTTCGAAAATTTATTTTCAGTAACTGTATGTTACAGTTTGTATACTGAATTATTATTCAGTAATTTATATTTTATTCTTAGTATTAAAACTCTCATACGTTTCATGCTTCGATATACTTTGACGTCCTTTCAGAGAAAAGGTACCAATTGCGTCTAATATCGGCGCGTTATTTCTCAAAGAAAGCTATGAATAGGAATTTTGGTAACATCACGAGACTGGAATTGAATATGATTCATTCTCCATTAGGAGTTTCAGTGGCAGTAGAAAAGTATTACGCAGCGATGAATGATGATTGAAAAGCCTAGTTTCATATCGGATGAGATTCGAAAACTGACAATTGTTTCGGATGGAAATGCATGTCTGCATGGAACTGATTATAATATGATGGCATTAAAACGACTTATTTGAAGCACTGAGTACTTAATAACGCTACATATGTTTCTAAAAAAATGGGAATCGTAATTAACATTACGACCGTAAACGTTTTGGGACATTATCAACATGGGACCCTGCGTCGTACTTGAAGAAAATAATTCGATCTCTACATATATTCTTATAATTATGCACTCATTCAAAAATGCTAGCTTTTTTTCTATTTCAAATAAGGAAAAGAGTGATACAAAAGGCTTCCTACCAAACTTTCTTAAGATGCCGCGAACCAATTGTCTCCGTTGATATGAACTGAAACGAATGTTCTCTTTCTTGGACTGATAAGACCACATATTTCCCCATTTTAATTGAAAAACGAATGAAGCGTGGTATTTCGAAAAGATCTAATGGCTGTGTTATCGCTTTGGAGGAAATTTTTTTCAGTAAATAGTAGTTTCTGATAAGAAATTCTATAGTTCCTCTTGTTTCGAATACAGAACGTCCCGAGATGAGCGTCATCAATGGAGATAACATCTCCATAGCTTAGTCAGTTCCCCAATTAGGATTCGATAATGCGCCAATCAAAAGGTAAATTAAACGTGATACAATAATCGATGTTTCAGTGTCATTAACCCGATATAATCCCAAGCATCAATTTGTTCTCTGTTATGTTAGAATGAAATGAAGTGACGAATCTGCATGTACTATTACAAGAGAATTTTCTTGCTAGGGAATATCTGTGGCCATTTTTACGACTAACATTACGAGAAGTATACTCAATTTTGAATAAATATTATCAATATTTCAAGGAAAGATGTAATTGATGGGTGATTAATGCAGTGCTGTTCGGGAATGTTTTGAGCTTGTATCCTCGGAATGTTATTTTTAGTTGAAGGACCTTTCTGGAAGTCAAAGCGGCATCACGAAAGATTATTCTGCTGAATGTCAGTAAAACAGGCCATTATATTACGCGTTGTTACTTTTTTAACTCGTGGACACCAAATGAATAGAGCATTAATCAGTTGAGAAGAGGTACTATCAAGAAGAAAAGCCAGCCACAAAAAGGTAAAAGAACAATAATAAATAATGAATAAAGAAATAATGAACTATTCGCCCCAGCAGATTGGATACATTTTCTTCCAAATTTAAACGATCGAATGCCATGCAGATTCACTTTTCAACTTTTCAAAATCGAACTATAATGCTGGAACAGTAGGAATATAAATGGGTCGCACTAACGCCTCGAAAATGTGTGCGAATTGCAGTAAATACAAAATTGAAGACGGAAGAATTGTTGAAAACGTATAGAAAGTCCTTGGAAAGATTTTCGAAACCTCAAGTTATTCCTTGATCTGAAGGATCTCGTTCGACTTTGAAAAAGGAAATCGGAATACTCTTTATGACTTTCATGAAACGTTTGTGTGTGTTTCGTAGAATATAATGGATAATTTCGAGAAATCTTAAAAAATTCTTCTTAAAAATTGCAGATTTGATAGAATATTCAGATTTTTCGAAGGGTTCTGAATTTATGAAATGTCATAATTTCATCAATGAAAATAAACGTCGAAAGTTCATTCTTCAGTCGGAAACTACAGAAATCGAATTCTAATCATTTTGTGTAAATAATATAGCATAATATCTAATTCTTCAAGAGACAGTGCGTTAGCGAAAAATTTCCTTCCAAAATACACCGGTCTGGAAGCCTCCGGAAACACATGATTACTCTAATAATAAGATAATACTCCGAACAAATTTCCGAAAGGTCACCGTCGCATTACGACAAATCCCCAGGGCGCGAGGTGGGACACGGGAAAGCCGACACCGGTTGAAATTCAACTCTAAAAGACGGATATTCCGTAAAAAAATCTCCAAATACTCAGAGAGATTACCGGACAGTGGATCAAGGAAGGTAAGCCGTGGAGATGGATACGGCGAGGGGAAGATTCTTTTCTTTGGGAGGGAAGGTCTCCGTCCGTACGGCGGTGTCGCCGTTGCAGGTGGAGGATTAGGGAAAGACTCGGGAGGCAAGTCGGACGGTAATTACATCACGAATCATCGCCTTAACTCACCTTTGAAGCTATCCGTATACGTGTCCGACTGTCTCCTCCTGATCTTCAAATCCCCCTCCGGAAACAAATTGTATTCCGCCTGTTCACTTTGTCGATCGCCTCACGTTGTAGACGTCACAGAGAATGCGATGCACTATAAATCTTCTGGGAAACACTCGTAATGAAACGGTACTCTCCTCGTTTTATTCTCACCGATTTCGCCTTCTGCAATGTTTTCGCTCGCAATCCTTAAGGCACGCATCCAATTTCGTCCGAGTCTTGAAGATAACTTCCTCTCAAAGCCATTAAAGATTCGAGGACTGTTTACGATTCTTTCCGAAGAGCTTTCTGATAGTGTTCCTCAGAGAACTTTTACCTCCCCCTCCCGAATTTTTCTGCGCGATCTTCCTAGTCGAATGGAAGAGACTAAGACCTCGCTGCTGCCGACGGCGCCGTATCCTTATTTAATTCCTTCGCATAAAGGATCCCTTTTCCGACACCTTACGAGGGCCGTTCGTTTGTGTGAACTTGCGAGAAAAGTCGTTTCGGTTTACAGGCGAAAATAAGTCTCTCTGACGAAGAGTTTGGAAAACATCGGGAATCGACAGAAGATTAACGTTCCGATCGTAAATCAGAGTTGAAAGAATAGCTATCCCTTTCATCACATCTCTGTTTTCTCGAAGGTTAACCCACCCTCACTTTTAATCAGGGGGGAGGTACTATTCAGTTGCCTCTCGATTCACGCGAGAGGAACCTCACTCTTCGGATCACCGATTGCGTGAATTTTTCACGGAGGCACTTTTCGGCAACATTTGTCGACGAACTTAATTTTCCAGGTGAACACGTGGGTATGGACGTCCGTGGGTTTAAACCACGGGGAACCATCCACCCGACTCGGCACGCACTGAAAAAATAATGTCTCTGGATGCTGTTGCCTCTCCGGTACACGCGTGCGCTCCCCTTGCTCCCCGTCGATATCCCCTCCGGACTGACAACAGTTCGCTATTTCCCACCGTTTTCAGCAAGAATGCCTCCGGAATTCCAGGCGCCGGAGACGTTCGATTGCTCCCCCCGAATAGTCAGCCACTGGGACGATTTCTATTTCCTTTTCTTCCCGAGCCTAAGTTCCGATAGAGAGCTCTGCCGACTTTGGACTTCGTCTCTCCGTCCAATGAGCTTTATTCCCTCCGAGGGAGAGGAGGCGGAGAGGGTGGAGAAAACGCGAATCTCGAAGTAGCAAGCGAAAGATGGGGAATCGCCACCCCTCCGCACGCGAAAAATCCCCCGATCGGCGGGGAGGAAACCAAAACACCGAAGACTTACCCTGACAGGGCAGAGATACCCATTTACCCGTAAAGATAATACGTGAACGATATCAGATCGAATCGAGCGAACTCAGAGTGCAGAAACATCTCTCCCTACCGCTCATTGCAATGACGACGCGCATTCGACAACTCTCCGTCAGAACGAAGGGCGTTCACCGAGGAGCTGAATTCGATTCCCGCGACAGGTTCAGCGTGACCGTCCGTGTAGTCCAAAAGACGGAAGGTGTATGCACACGAGGTCAGAGCTCACAAATACACGCGTGCGCCAAAGGTGCGGAGGGGTGGGGATGGAGAGGACGAGTCGATAAGCGTGCGCGAAGCGTGCGTCGGAGGAAGGTCCTCTCATAACGGAGGAAAAGTATGATGCCCACTTTCTAAGCAAGGATCCGAAACGGAACGTTAAGGTTGGCGAAATTCTCGTTGCGATTACTCAAGGGTTGCGTGCACCATAAGATAAGGGGCACCGTTTGAATTTGTTCCCAGTGCATCTCGTGTTGAGGCGATGGTGAGAGAGTCCTCTGATTGTCGTCGTTTTCTCTTTGGCAGAGCGATGCACGAAGAATCGACGGAAGGATGTTAAGATAGTTGCGGAAGAATCTTCATTTCTAAGCTGAGGTGCGCACAACCCTGGGTAACTTAGGGCTCGAAGTCGGCGAAAAATTTGAATTTGGAAGAATCCAGTTGTTATAATCACGTTTTTTCTGATTACATTCATTCATTTAGCTTTTTCCCTGGAACCTTAGCAACGCGTATGCGGCTTTTTTACGCGTTCCGTCATTCCACAAGGATTTTGAAATAACAGAAATTATGATTAATTGGTTCAAGCGATATTTGGTGGAACTGATTCATGATGAAATGAGAATAAACCAAAATCTGACTAATTAAAAAAATTAAATTGTAGTCTTAAAAAATTGTGGTCAGATTTTGGTTTTTCTCATTTAATATAACAGAAATTTTTCTTCTTTCCGATTTGGACCCAATGAGAAAAAAACCTTTCTGCTTTCATTTTCTACTTTCTTTCTACTTACTGCTTTCTTTCTTACCTTCTAGGTTTCTAATTTTTTCACTTTCCATCTTTCTTCTCTATTTTGTCTACATGTTTCCTTGTTCCTTACTCCTAGAAACCTTAGACATTTTCATCAAACTTCTTTCTATCCTATATTACGTCATTTTTATCCTCCTCTCTTTACTGCATTCCCATAGAAGTAGGCAGTAATTTTAGAAGTGCTTCGACTAGGATGTCATTTCGCACGTCAACCCCCACCGAGAATCGAACCCGAGACCTCTTTAACCAAAGTCTAACGCGTTGCTCGTTAGGATATTCGGAGACACTTTCATGTTCCTTTGAACGATCTTATGATAATCGGATTTACTCATAACAGAATTATTCGTATGGAAATATTTTATATCATCAGGAGTTATAATGGGAACCGCTGCATCTAAAAGCAGAAATTATCAGATTGTTATCGCAGAGGAATATGCTTTGAGGAAGAGTCAATTTGTGCATATGTTTCAAAGTAAATTTGAGACAAATTTGGAAACAAGGAGACGATGTGCGTCGTCAGAATTGCGATTAAATCAAGCAGCGTTCTGGAAGAGAATTTTCTTCTTCAAGGCTTCATTAATCTTCCTAACATGAGGATTATCGATGTTTACAATGTAGTGAGTATTTACATTCTTTGTATATAGCCTTATGGTTTGGCTCTGCTCCATTTTCAACGACAGATAAGAGTCGATATTGTAAATCTTAATGTTTTATTTTTAAAATATTGGTATCTCTGTATCAGGTGATGTTTCTTCATCAAACACTTCACTTTCTAGATTCCCTAGAATGGATTTTCAGGATTGTTCAGCCATCTCATGTCTTTTCAGTTTTCGGGCATCGTGATAGAGTTAACTCTGTGAAGATTTTCCTTATCACTTAGCTTGGCTGTATTATGAAATACATCCTCCAAATAAATTATTTGTTCTACAACAAACAGATTATTTCATTAACCCGCCATGTTGATTTCTTCTCAAATTCCTAAAAATGTGAACGAAATTTCGTTCGTCGTTTTTTTTAAATTGCATAAAAGCGATTGAAGTTTACATTTAAAAATGTTACATTTGCACGCCACTATTCTTCGACGCCGTCCGAGTGGGTAGTCTTAGAAGCGGAAGTGACTGACGTTGACCGTAGAAAACGAGATTGCTAAAAGCGGAGAAAAGAAATCGAAAAAGCATTCCTCGCTGTGAAGTCGCGACTTCTCCGAAGCCTCTCGCGAATATGTAGTAATTTCATTAAACCATGGAACGTGTTTTATAACATTTGAGGTGAAAGCATTCGTCTTTCTGGAACAAGTTGAGCAATAGGTGACTCTGACTTGTTTGCCAAACATACATTTCGCTATTAGCACCGAAATGTCTCGGAAATTTGGTTCGTTTATCTACTCTAACGATGTCTACTCGCTCAGCAAGGAAATATCATAAGAAAGGGCTAACTATAATTCTTTGTAAAATCGATTTGCGCAAATTGTGACTAGGAGCACAGAATAATACGCGAACGATATTCATTACCAGTATTTCTTAAAATCGTCATCACCGAATGATTTTTCGTATCAATTAACTATCTATGTAGACATAAGTTAATTGATAATACGACATAAGTTAATTTATCGCCTCGATCGAGGATTATAACCGGTGAGAGGATTAGGACACTCATCTAAAGAAGCCTTGATAAGTGCTATATGGGAATGAGGGTTGTAGCTATTCATTGAGGAAGCCTTTCAAGATTTATAAGCCAATATTATGGTAGCCGCAACTCATCTGATAAATTGTTACCATATCTTACTGAACAAGCGAAATTAAAGAAGATCACAAGTTATTATGGAGGAAAAGGTGTGCTCAACTAAATAATTGAACTCGTGATTCGAAATAATCGTTTACTATTCTTATGCCTGATTTAATAGCATTGCTTCCGAACGTGAGAGTAAAAAAAAATCAAATAATTTAGGGAGATTTTACAGGAATTTGCTACCTATTTGCACCTGACGGATCTGATAAGAAGTCCAAATACAGAGGAAAATATTGGTTAAAAATGAAAACAAACTAATATACTTTTAAGAATGAGATAAAAGAAGATTTTCTGAGAGGAATTGTGAATTTTATTCACCTTCTGGAAAGAAATGAACTTCTCAATCAAATTAAGTAACGGTAGGGCCAAGTCCTTTATGTGCCTGCGGTATCTGATGTGAGTGACACATGTCACGCTAACCATGTGGCTTTCCTGGTTTTATCAGGCCACAATTGATCCGCTACCTATTATTTCAGTTACATCCACAATGTTTTCATGATTTCAATGTCATAGATCCCACCGGAAATCGGCTGGGACCATCGAATTTAATTACCCGTTGAATTTGAAACGTCAGAAAAAGAAACAGAAGAATTCCTGAGCGAATTCTCAAGACTGTCTAAGCAAAGATTCGTGTCATCACTCGTTCCTTACATCGGGAAGTAAGGCAGTGCGAAAAGAAGAATGAAACCAGGTCAAACCTTGGATTGCACCACATTCAAAACTTCAGGATCATTTTACCTTTGGAAGATAATTTTGCTTGAATTGTCATCAGCATCCGTCATCTATTCGGCATTAATTTTATTCTACAATCGACCAAGAGGTTACAATTGATTGAGGATTGGAGAAAATACGAATATGTTTACCGATAGTTGAGATTATTTTATTATTTGACCGTTTATTAGGCGAGGTTAGGCCCACCTAACCTCGTATGATGATCTTACATCAGAATCAAAGAAGCAAATACATAAAATAAAACTAATAAAAGAGAAGAGGGAAAAACTAAAAAGAAAATATTTGGTTTACGGGAAAGAAATCTCCACGACTGAAGGTTGATAGAGAAAAAGCCCACGATGCGGGAAAACAACCACACAAGAAGGGGGCGAAAGAAACCCGCGAAAACATGGTGAGGGAAAAAGAATCATAATTAAATTATTTTTTTAATTTAAAAACGATAAAGAATAAGTGAAGATATACATAACAATAATAATAAAATAGACCAAACCACGAGATTAGGTGTCATTTTAGACGAATTGGAATCCACGATCTAAGTTTAAGTTACAAATGGAGGTTTTACTTTCTTGGGATGCATTTTTGTGCCTCAGTTTCCAAATAAAAACTTAGTATATCAATTCTTCAAGCTGCGCAAGGCATCCGTGGATATAAGAAGAGGGATCGTCATCGATGTCTATGAATTAGTAGGAATGAATTTGGCTCAAAATCTGTTGATTTCAAACCGAAAAAACTAACCGGAAAACTGAAACTACTTCTTGAAAATACGCGTGAAGCTCACAAAGTGTAAACCAAGGTAGAAAATGAGCATTTTCAGAAGCAAATTGAGGGTAGAAAGAGGAAACCAAGAAAAGAAAATCGCAGAGTAATTCTGCAGGAAATAAATCATGATCATGGAATAGATGAAGCCCCTAATCGACGTTATTTGTCGTCCAGCTGTTTTTCTTCTTTTTTTAACTCATCGGACGAGAGTCGGTGTTGTTTACTATCTCATGATAATCAATTTGCATAACAGGATCACGTAAGGCCTTTATCCGAGAAGATCCCTTGCGAACAAAGTAATATAGGTCGAGATAATTCCATCTCTTTCTCAGATCGATGTCGGTCATTCGTCATTTCTTACACTTTACCAGTATGTAAAATGTAAATTTAAGAAAGTAAATTTCGCAAATAGTCAGATTTCCGTTCTTTTCTAAGGAATTAAAAATACTCTAATTGTAAAAATAAATAACTGATGATACTGCTTTCCGTCTTTATCTGTAATATCGTACCAAATCATGTCTATATTTTAATAGAGTAAACTTGTGTGGAATATGATATAACGCATTAAAGAGGTACTTCAAAAGATCATTGCATAAATACAGTCAGCCTAGAGCCTCAAGACGCTAAAGTAAGATAGATACTTTGCGATTAACTGGCATATTAAAGATCGATTATAATAAAAAAGTAGTATGTAGAATTACATAGTAAGCATACTTGCTCTATGGTGATATGTAGTAAATCTAAAGTTTTAGAGAATTTAAAAGATATATCTAGTCTCATAAGTTATTAAACATCGCTTTTTAATGAATATTGTTTATTAAAAAAATGAATGACTTGAAAAAATAAAATTAATGAATCAGCTTTCATTCGTCAGGATTTATAAAAACTCACCTTTCATTTTTGTCTCAGTCATATTCGTGGTTGTGATAATATGAAAGTCACTGAGATCTGGTTAATGCTAAATAACTGCATCCGTTTTGGTCATTCCTAGTTAAATGATATGAATATTAATAATATATTACATCGAGGTTTGCTACTTTTTAATATTCTCAAATGAATGTTCTCTCAGATTTAAGATAAATATTGCGTGAAAACTCTTATCGAGCAATTTTTCCGGATTTCACCAGTTTTTAACATGGATGCAAATTGCATTAGAGGCAAAGAACTCCGTGTATTTGTGTTCTCATTTCATATTGGACGGATTAACTTGATTTATCAATTTAGAATTTAGGCTCACCTCTACTTTATGCATTAGTTACCTGACACTATTACCTATACATAATTTGTCCATATTCTCCTCTCTGTTAATGTTTTTATGATATCATAAAGATATTCTTTATCAGCTCATTTATTAAACCCCTGTGCATATTTACATACTCTAGAAATTCACATCGCCTCACATTATTTGATTTAATATTCTTGTTTCAATCAAGTTTAACTACTTCAAGCCTAAACATGTAGCGGAGTCTGCAGCGAGGAATGATGCGAACCTTGCCAGCGTTTTCTCCACTTTCGGGACTCATCACTTACCGAATGAAATTCTCGACAAAATTCATAGTATAAATTTCCCTTCCAACCTCGGTTCAATCGTCGATCTCGCAAAGAGTAGCCAATTGAGATGTTTAGCGTTCTCGCGAAGATTGGGCCGAGACCGCGCTAGTTCGCACGAAAGAAGAATCGACCAAAACTGCATTCGCCTAACCCAGAAACCCAGTTTCTTTGAACTTGACAAATTTTACACTTTCTACAAGTGCCTGCTCCTAATTTGCTTTGACGATTTGACATCTTGATGCAATCTTTCTCCGAATGTAAGAATGGGAAGTCCATATTTCAAAACAGCCATACATGATTCACCTCGGTGTTTTGTGACGACCAATAAAATCCTCGACGTAGTCTTGGAAGCAGATTAAGAAACACTTAGGAATTGCCGCAAAATTAGAAAGGCTCACATCACACTGTTTATTTTATATATTGTATTTTTTATATTTTATATGATGATGATTATATCTAATATTTTTAATATCTCTATCATAAAAGAAGAAAGATTTAGAAAGATTTCGGAATAACTGAAAAATTTGAAAGGTTCAAATCAAAGTGCTTGTGTGATTATCTTTTTTATTTTTCTGTAAATTTATTCATTTAAGTATACTTACGAAAATACGTTATTGTTATTTTTACCGTGTTTTCGCGGTTTTTTTCACCCCCTTCTCAGTGGGAATTTTCGCTCAACGTGGGCATTTTCTTTGTCATCCTTCAGTTGCAAAGATTTTTCCCCACAATCTATTCTGTCTTTTTGTTTTAATTTATATCTGAACATATTCTAACGACATAAGAGGCTAGGTGGAAGAGAGGCCCACATGGGCCTAACCTCACCAATATAGGTTCTTACTAAATTAAAATGAACTAAATTAGCTTCTCGGATGTTTTAAAGTCGTTAAAATTATGCAGGAGTGACTTGATTCATTAATATATAGCTATCAAAATAATTTACTTAAGCAATCTTACTCTGAACTTTGCTCCAAAATCTAATTAAGCCCACTTTTATATTTTTTTCTGATTTGCAGCTCAGATGCAGTTGTTATTTGTCTGAAATGATCATTTTATGTATTTTATTCTTGCATTTTATGTGTTTATTTTCTACTTAGGTCAAAAATCAATCAATTATAACTTTATCTTTTATAAAACTCATTTAACACTGAATTTTCTTTTCATTCCACTTTTGATTGCTCTTCCAAGATTATCTGGTAAACAGTGGTATCGGAAAATCTTCGATAAAAAGCTTTCATCAAAGATTTTTATACCTCCATCAGAAAAGAAGTACGCTCTGAAGTAAATTCTTCAGGTGGTTTTCATAAAAATATTTGGAAATATTTCATTTACTTATCCGTTTCCTCGCTTTCATGGGGATAGAGAGCTGACGCGGGCAACGGTGCGATTAATATGACATCCCTTTTGCTGATTTTGACCTGTAGTTTTGCTTCATTTCAGTACATACTATTTACTTGAATATAAAGAATCAATAAGGAAAAATGGAAATGAAATAGGTCTGGCAGGACCGAGACTCGAACCAGAATCTTCCATTCGCTCGGCGACTGCCCAAACCAATTAAATTATCCTACAAGATGTTCAGATATTCCGTTTTAGTTACTATAGGAGCCGTACAGTTATTGGATATTCTAAGATTGGGTTCCGGTAGTATTAATCTTTTTGTCAGTTTTTCCTTGAGATTTTTCTTAGGCGTAAACCTTCATAAGCAAAGTTTTCCTACAAATTCTTGCTTACAAAATCAGGAAATACTAATTTACCTTAACAAGTCCTCCTTTTGATTGCATGTCAGGATTTGTATACCTTTCTGTTTCCCTTTCCGTCGCCATTGGGCATAGAAATAGGTGGTTCATGATTTTATCATACTTTGACCTCGATTTTAAAAAACAATGTAAACATGTCTTTTTTCCTAAATCATAAACCATCTGCACATGTCCGATCCACTCTTGTAATTTACAGAGGTTAGACTCTTTATTCTCTTGAATTATCATCATTATTTTAATACGTGTTTTTTTCACCACTCTCCTGTCTTACATCTAATTGTGGATTACATGGTGACTTGTCATGAGATAATGCACTTCTTCCTCTCTTCTTTTGGCAATTATATTATTTTCAATATGTTCGATATATTCATATTCAATCAACATTTTCAATAACAATGTCCAATAATGCGAGATACGCCGTGATTGACTTAGTTACACGAGGCGCTATTGTGCTAAAATATGTTTATCGTTTTTTGAGTCAAATAATTTTGGATTGTGGATTTCGTAGTCATAATTACTTCAAATTGTAAGATTTGATGCACTCTGGGATGTTTTTATATGCTCCTCGAAAAAACCTGAGCTCCAGATATATGTACATTGAGCGACTTCGAAAACTATGTTCCGATCTTGTTGAGATAATCAAACTAATAACGGAAATTTTCCTTTAACTATACAGATTTTTAGGAAAAAGATGACCGATTTTGCTAGTATATAATACGTGCTCACATAAATGTTGGCAATTACTACGCAGTATATTTACTAAGCTAATGAAGCGAAGACTATGACGGTTGAACAGCGATTTCCCTTGTTGGTACGATTTTCCATTCGGTGGACGTGGGAACCATTTTCAAGGTTCTTTACTTTCTATTGGGCAGTTTTTTGTAATTATGGCATTGATATGTAACGGATGCAAAATACGAGCTCTCTTCGGATCCAGTTTTCGGTTATAATGATAATCTCGGTTAAATAATATACTGTACTCAGTAATTTCTTTAAGCTAATGAAAATGATTTATCCAATTAACTAAGTCTCGTGTTTATTCTAAAATATTATTATGGTGTTTTCTCAGATAAAAACAAAGAACTTGTAAAGCTAAGCTTATCAAGCCCCCTTAATATTTCAAAGGGTTTTAAGCAATTTTCCATTTCTTAAACTTTGATTGCTCGTAGAATAGCCTTTAATGTAGAAATTCTGTCCATAGGTATTATCTAAAATCACTTCCATTAAATGAATAGTCTGATCTTTGTAAGTTCCGCATGTGGTCAGGATCTGTCAATGGATCTACACCTTTGTACGTCCATTGCAATGGATCAAATATTTCGAGAATATTTCCTTAATTGTGCATATGAAAGAAAATGGGGCGCCATTGATCATAATAATGACTACACTGACATTTCTTTCTCAGATTTAAGCCTTAAAATTTCCATTCGGCGGTCATAATTAAGGTGTTGATAATGGGACGAATTGCATTGGAATCATGTGAGAACATTTTTATTAAATATATTTTATATATTTCATCGCCACGTAACTAAGTACTGTGTTTCTGGAACAAATTGATTTCTTATTTTTAAGAAAAATCTCTTTGGTCTTTACTCCCGGCTTCAGCTATTTTCCTCCTTTAGTATTATAAAACTAATTTTAGAAGTCCTTCCGAAAGAAAAAATTACTATTTTAAAAAAACAGTGGAATCACCGTTCATAGACACCCTCTATCTTATAAGGTTTCATCTGCTTTTGTATGTCTGGATTTATCATTTGCGATTTCACTGTCCTTTCGCGGTGAATGATCGAGTTATTGGCTTTCTTCCGATATTTTCCGAAGGAGAATCAATAAACTATCAAGTCGTACCTATGGAATGTGGACGTCTCCCCAACATAAAGTAAAATACATTAATACACGTTCGAGTAAAAAGGAAATGCATTGTAAGATAACGCACTGCATTATTTTTTGTATCTTTCGTGAAAATGAATTTTCAGTTCAGTTTCAGTTTCAGCGTCCTCACTAGAGCATCAGCATTGTTCAAAGGGTTCTCCGAATTTTTATCTCTAGATAAATAAATCTCTCCTAAGAGTGTCGGCCAAGTGAAAATGGGATTAGTTATTTTTTCAAATTATCAAAAGTAACCTCTTTTCGAGTTATACGACTGGCGGAGTGGGACGGGGATCCACTTGCTAATGCTAAAGAACTGAGTTTAGATTCCCGTCAGTTGGAAATTTCACTAATACCTAATTATTAATTAACCTGCATACTGCACCTAGTTGTTAGTGGCGCATACTTCTCGAGTGAAAGCGTTCCCGGTTCGATCCTTGCGGGAAAAAGGACGTATTCCCGCTACGGGTTAATGTCAGGAAGGGCATCAGTCCGTAAAAATTAGTGCCGAAACCAAATTTATTGTAATCAACGATCATATCATCAGCCCTTTCCACAATTAATGGAAACAGTAAGGTTAAGAAGAAACAAAGACTTATCCACGTTTCAGGATATGGTATGATTTCTCCTTTATATAACAAATGTCAAGCACGTGTTAATTTTAATGAACCCCACAGAAAAGACTGACAAGAAAGAAGGGAGACGTAAAGTAAGTGGTGAATGCCGCAATTAGTAGTGCTTCCTATTAGCAAAATAAGTGTAGGATAATTTGAAATATTTCATATTTTTTCCAAAATTTGTTGGAAGATCGCTTAGCTCGATCATGTATCCCAAAATTAAATTTAAAATACAAAGCATCAAAATTTTATTTTTATATTATTTTATGAAGTGAATAATTTAATTCAGAAAGTAATTAAGGTATTCATTATTTTAAACCGATGATATGGGAAAAAGGAAAGACATGATACCCTTGGACTGGAATCGTGTGGAAATCGTGTATAGGTATTGTATAAGTACTTGTGTATTATCTTCTTTTTTTTCAATGTTTCAGCATATGATATTAAATACAAATTTCTTTCTAAGATGGCTAGAAATAGCAAAAGGATTAACAATTTCGCTGCTGTCAATTACTTAGAGTTCATGCCAACAGCTGTACTCATTGCTCCTGTTTACAAGAGGATTATACCAAATTTGAGTATATCATTCGATTTACTAAAGGATACTGTGAAGTATCTGAAACTTTTCCACTTATATATTTACCCTATTGCAATTACCTATTTCAAATCTCCTTACTTGCTAGTTATACTTTCTTCGCTCCCTACTTCTGAAAGATTCCACTCCTTTATTGTGTTCTCATTTCATATAGGATGGATTAACTTGATTTATCAATTTAGAATTTAGGCTCACCTCTACTTTATGCATTAGTTACCTGACATTATTGCCTACACATAATCTGTCCATATTCTCCTCTCTGTTAATGTTTTTATGATATCATAAAGATATTCTTTATCAGCTCATTTATTAAATCCGTGTGCATATTTACATACTCTAGAAATTCACATCGCCACACATTATTTGATTTAACATTCTTGTTTCAATCAAGTTGTTATAATTCTCTACTTAGTCATGCCTACATTGAGCAACACAATTTTTACAGTTTTTCTTTTGATTTCCTCCATGTAATTTCTTTATGTAATAAGATTTTTCTTTTATTTTAACAATTGTCCTTCTCATCTGCAAAAATTTTACCATTACAATACCATACATTCAAGGGTATATTGGCAAGCCAGGACATCATGATGCATCCCATTGGATAAGTAGTATATGGATCAATTGTATTCTGTAGTTGTATCTTTAACCTGCCCTCATAGATATTACTTCTATATTTTGCTATTCACTGCATAGAATTACCCCCTTTTCATCTCAAAATTCAGATAATGCATATACAAAATTACTTAATTGAACTTTTTGAGTATGCTTGATTGAACTTTTATTTGATATGATTAAAAGTCTGACAGGGACTTGGAACTGAATCTGGGGTCTTCCTCTCTCCAGGAGGTTGCTTTGCCTTCAAAGTACCCTAATTGGTTTGAGAAAATGCTCTGATCAGGTAGCTTAGTTGGATAAAGCAACCTTCCAAAGATCCTGGGTTCAAGATTGATTGTCCTCATTTTTCACTTAGTGTCAATTATTTCTTTTTCATAAACTTTTTTTAACCAATAGGAGTAAAAGTATTAGTGAGATAGAGTTTTATAATATAAAATCCAAATAAGGGGCCTAATTAATATGTTAATTAGGAACTATTAATGACGTACTCTAACAAAATTTTTATGGAGGCATTACAAATTCATGGTCTCTTTTATTTTACTTCAAGAAAGAACTTTATTTGTTATATGTGATGTAATATTATTATAGAATATATTACACAATTAAATCATCATACAGTGTAATCCATCCTTCACTCATAGTGAATTCTACTTACAATTCATTATTTTCCTTATTCTTGCTTCAGTTAAAGTGACTGAATTTTCCAAAATTTTCTTCCATGTATTTTATAACAGAATGGGTGGTTCAAGTGCATCAACAATTGAGATAAATTTACACTAGTCAAGAGAGAAGAAAATAATAAAGTAGAAGTATTTTTTAAGTGCTTTGATTGCTCAAATCATTTCATACGATGCGTATAACCCTCCACCACAAATGGAACCCAAGAAAGCTTTTGCCAAAGTTGGGTGTGTTATCCTCTTGACTATCTGGGTTAAATGTTTAAGTTATGAGACTTAAATCTATACTCATAATGAAATCAGAAACAAAGCTGTAAATAAATAGAAGGGAAAAATTAAAAATGATAAGTATTTTGCTATAATACATTATCTTGATTTCTCATATGTTACAACATAGGGCTAAGAATGCAGCTAAAAATTTCCAGAATGTTATCTACATGTATTTGAAATCAGTTTTCAGGATATTTGACTGAAATGATAAATTTTTAGAAATAATGTATGTCTAAGGATTCCAAAGTATGCAAAAGTCTTTATAACCGAACTTCTTGTATGTAGTTATTTCATTTCAACAGCAAAGCCATCATCCTTGCAAGCTAACATTTTAGGAGTCAAGATAATAATTATATGGCATAAAATGAGTTTGAGCCCTTTAGATCTTTAGTGCTGATGAGTAGTTGTGTGGTGTTTGTTGGATTTTAATGTTTCCTTGTAATAGAAGGGAGGACTTCAATTTTGCCCCCCATAAAGTGGCCATTTATGTTTTTTTATTTGCTTCCGTTTTTCTACTTATTAAAATACTTTGTTTATTTTTCTATAATTTACTTTTATGTGCAAGGCTGTAGAGTTGGTAGAATTTAGTATGGCATCAGAATAAGATAGAATTTACTGAGTGCAACTCTGTTTGAAAAATTTTGAGAGATCAGTAAAGAAGACGTTGATATCCTTTTTCTCAGAGCATATTTTCAATAGTTTTGTTAAGGATATTATACAGGTAGCACTACTTTGTGTATGCTTCTTTATTCAGATTGTTTTCTTATATAAGTCCATTTTTAAAAGGTTTTAAATAGACTATCCTGTTTTAATTAATAATTACAATACAGAAACGTCTCAACATGTAGTCACTCCAAATTTTCCTAAGTGCCAAAGGTAAATAGTAAAAACTTGGAAAAGTTAAGTTTGGAATTGGAGTCTACATTTAATACAGGGTTTTGGAACATAAGTAATATGACTTCATAGCTTAAGAGGGTTTCCAGGATAAGCTTTAAAAGAAAGGCTGTGACTGCAATGTTTTCCCTACTTACTCATGATGGTGCTTGGGTGAACAAATGCTAGAAGTACTTGCTTGAGTTCCTCATCAATCAATCTCATATTTAAGAACTAGTTTCTCATTATCTAGAGTAGAATCAAACTAACCCTTGTATGGTATGGGAAGTTTGTTCAAAGGTATGATAAATGATTGATAAATAAATACATCAGGTATTAAAGTACTCCTAAATTAGTTATGTTGGCGTCTGAGGAAGGTACAGTAAATTTATTTCAGACTTGATCTTTACTTCATTTTAAGGCTGATACTGTATATGGGCACTAAGAGCCAAGGCAGCAAGGGGGTGATAGAGTACAGTATCAAAGAGAACCTCTGACCTAGGGAATATAGCCATTCTTGATTAGAAATAGCATGCATATGTAAGCAAGCACAGCTTCTCACTCAGTTTTGTGGAGTAGACAACCAAGAAATTAATTCTTGAATATGAGATCAGTTTTACCCTTTCACAAAGCTGATCTCTATTCAAAGTACTTCTTTTAGTTTATGAAATACTGTTACTATGAATTTTTTGCAAAATATTCTCTCTTCCATTAACGGAATCAGATTTTACCTTGGTCATAACAAGCAGACTTTTTTCTCAATGTATTATCAAAAATGATCAATAAAAAGGACTGACATAAACAAATACTTTCCTTAATGATGGATACTTTTGATGAGAAAGAAAAATAATTTACCCAAAAAGATGGGGAAAAAATAACTTAAAATATTAGACCATCATTGGGAACTTCAACTTGGATCTCTAGAAAATATCTTGAATGCAGAGTAACAGAATGCAGATATTAAGTAATTATGTGAGCTTCAGTTAAAGATAATGAAACATTTATCATTAATCTTGATACCTGGTTCAATGCCCAAAAAGGAAATCTTTCTCCAGAATACTCTGCTGCATCAACATGCTTTAAAAGTAAAACTATATGGGAAACCAATAGAAGCATGCTCTTTTTTTAGGATAGAAATCAGACATTATTGTAAAGAATCCGTTTATTTCACTCAAGCTCCTGCAAAAATTAACACCATTTGCAATGAATTACCTCCAACCAATTTCTTACAAACAATCATCCAATAAAAGTAAGAGTTAATTCATAAAAATTCAATACCCTCATAAAGCTTCCCAAACACTAAAATAACAGAAGTTTCACTCTTGACAATACTTTTAGTTTTCTGAAAATGATAACCACAATAAAATAAATTTAAAGAAAACAAAACCATACAAAAGTCTGAACCAAAGAAAATTTCCTAAATATATATATGTACACACACAACACGAGGTATGATTACAAAATGTCAATGCAAGAGGGAAAACAAATAAAGGGTCAAACTACAGGAATAATAGTACAAATCCCATAACAGTTCCTATATTTCCCTTTGACATGGTCTGCATCTTCATGCAACAACTGAACTCGTCTGTGTTTTACACTTCAGAATAAACCATTTCTATAAATTACCAGCTTCAATTCAATATGACTGGGCATGAGAGCATACTTAATTTCCCTTAAAACATACTTTGGGACAACACAAATAACACACACTTAAAATGCATTTCTTATTCCAGCCAGTGATTTTGCATTCCTTTTTCATAAATGAGAATGGAGGAGCATGATGATTAGTTGTGATTAAAAATGATCCTTAATCTTAAAATTTGAGCATAGACTATGACTATTGAATTGATTTAACCAAAAGTCTGTGACAAAGACTTGACATTTCAAAAAGCTTCAAAGGCACAGAAAAGAAAATGCTCAAGAAAAAGCTATAAAACTCCTAATGCTGACATTAATTTTAATCTTTTTATTGGAATCATGAGATATGTGACTTACCAAGTCTTAAGAATTTTATTGCTAATATTGAACTAATGTTTTTAAACTGGCTTCAAAGAAACACTGATATTCATTGGTAATAAATATCATGATATACTCATAAGAAGCTCAAACTCAACAATAAAAAACCTTTTCTTAAAAATATACATACCTTTATGTAGGCTTTCATAGAATGCAATACATATGTCAATCATATAGGCTCAATCAACATGTAAAATCTCCATTTTTTCACAAATATACCTAATCACCTATCACCAAAGGAAATTTTGCAATAAAATGAAAATATCACAATTTACAATTAAAAATTATAACTGCAACAAGTGCTGGGCAAAGAAGTGCTACTCAACATTTTCCTTTAACCAGAAACAGTACACCCAAACACATGCAAACCATTCAGCTCAATATATTTGAAAATTGTTTGTAATGAAAATTTATACAACCTATGTTCCCATTAGCATCATCAAATTTGTCACATTTAGCAAAATGACAATTTAGTTTCTCAAGGATCAAATTTACAAGAGCTAAAATAATTATTGTGATTCATTATTCAACACCACCACTTTTATGAACAGATTTATGAGACAATGAAACTAGGCATTTAGCAGGAAAGAGTTCCTTGTATGGATCAAAACTCTATATCTATTGCTCCAATGACAAATTTTACAATTATGATAAAATCTGCTAGCACATTTTTTCAGCGATTTTTCCTCTTAAAAATTCAAATAAGCGGAGAAGCAAACACATCCTGAAAATGTTGTGTTTAAATGTTTTTATGAATCAATGTATGGTTTCTTCATAAACGAAATTTCTGCAGTCTTCCAAGACTTGTTTCAGCTTCACCTGACTTTTAAGTGAAACTATACATTAATATCACCTTCAAATAGATGGAAAACCACACAAAATTTGAACAGCTTGAGAAAGTTTTCCATTGCTAAGAGGCTATTCATAGGAGAGAAGAAAGCAGTAGTCTTGTGAGAAATCCAAAAGAGGTGCTGGTAATGCATTCATGATAACATTTGAAACAGCAATTTTCAGTTTGAAGCACAATCACGGCAGTTACACATGCAGTACAAAAATTTATAAATTACATTCAAATTTGGTTTCTAAAGCCACAAAATGCTTTTATAAAAATGCAAAATATTTCCAGGATATACCCAACAGGTCTACAAATGGAATCTGCTTGTGCTCAATTGTTTCCAATCCATATGGACCAATGTAAAACATCAAATGATGCTGATAAATTTAAAATAGTCAAATTTTTGATGAAAGCCAGATATTATCAATTCAAAATATCAAATAAGGTTAACAGTCAATTTTTTTTGAGGTAACCAACATCTTCATTCCCTTCTAGTTTACTTTTCTAAAACATTATCACATATGAAAAAATATTCCTATCAAATGCTTGAAATATGATATGGCATCACATTTCAAATGCTGCAAATTTTGTAGCAAATAATGCAGCCTTTTTCTTGACAGTGGAAGACAAAACTCGTGTCCATGAAAAAATATTATTTCTTGAACAGACACAGCTTCCTGCTTGCGTCTTCAAGAAAAACTTTTCTTCTTCAAATCTGAAACAGAGTCAACTGCATTTGCAATGCTGACCTAAAAACATCCACATTGAAAAGTCTCTATTTGAGTGGAACTTTTCAATTAAGTTTTATGGTTCCCTTGCAATGAAAATGTTTCTTTCACATGAGAAACTACATTCATCACCATTCAATGGCAACAAACTTGACTTCTTCCATAATTTTCTAGAGGGATCAATTTTTAGTCACAGGAATTTATTAATATATCAAAACTCTCTTATTTTGCCTTCTGTGCAGCTGTAGCTCTTGCTCTCAGATTTTTCTTTGTGTTCTGGTCAACTTCAGGAAGGTCATTTACATCTTCATAGGCACCTCGCTTACCTATTTTGGAAATTAGAATTTAATATTATAAAGCCAGCCATAATCATAACTCTAAAAAAATAAAGCAAGCTATGAAATAATTTCATTTCCACATCTAAATTATATGGCATTTCACAGAGACGTTACATCTTCCTTTCAAAATACTTGCCCAGAAATTCATTCTTTTATTGGAAAGGAAGTAAACTATGGTTACGCTTGATAGCTATATCAGAGATGATAAAAATTAAATCATTCTATAAAACATACTGTATATTCTTGAACTTTAGACACACCTGAATTTAAGATACACCCAAGTTTTGAAAGACATGAAGGGGAAGAAGTATCGATGCAATTGTATAAACAACTCATGTACCAGTGTTACTGGTACCTTCATTGATTAAAGAATTGTTACTTTGTAGTATGTACTGCTTGAAATAATCCTTACAAGAACTAATGTATTATAAGTAGCTTGTCCTTTATTTTTAGTAATCTACAAGTAAACCAATGAAGGACCGTGTTAGAATTAATACTTGATCATTAACATTTGAAATATTCCCATAAGTATAATACACCTGCCGAATTTGGACAAGTGTTCCCAACTTCTTCAAGTCATACATTTGCCAGTTTAATGATAATAATAAGGCTGACATTGGAAATCTTACTTTCTCTTCCCTATAAACAGGTTTAACAACTTATTTCCTAACTTGTGGAGTTCCTGCTGAGGAATGGCTTGCAGTTCATAGAGTAATGATACATTTTAAGAGCTCTTATTGTACATACATTCCTTTAGTTGAAAAAGTATGCTCTGTTGACAAAGGGGGAGCCTTCCAGGTAATTATCCTTTTCTGTCTAATCTGGCAAATTCTTATTTAAGGGAATAGCTAGGGAAACAAAAGTAATTGTCATCCAATACCCCTAAATAAATTATTCCTGATATTCTGGCTACATTCAGGAAATCTAATCAAACATCCACTCTATATTACATCATTCTGCAGTTAAATTGTCACAAAAAATTATCAGTAGCAAGAGATTGTGTAAAAATATGAAAAGATAGCCTTCCAAGCATTTCAACAGCAGAGGAAGAGATGGCTAGATGTAGGCTCATACAGCTGAAGCTTCACATTGCTACGTTGAATGCATTCAAATTTTAAGTTATTTTTATCAGCTGTAAACTTAAGTTATGATATTATTACCCTGATAAAAAAGATACTTATGATGAAGTTGTAACTCCAGATTTTCCCAAAGCAAGTGCAATTCTCAAATAAAAGACATACTTATTTCTTACAAACTTATCATTAACAAAACTAAGTTACATCAATTGAAAGATGCGATTCTGGAATCCACTTTCACTAACAAAAAATGAATGAATCACTCATGAAAAACTAATGAGAGAGGCAGTAATCAGAGATTGTAAAAGTGAGAGCAATGAAAGCTTTAGCTCAACAATGACAAAGTATAAGGGCTGCATAGAAGCAGTGAAATAGAAGACTATGGAATTAAACTTTCACTGATGTGAGATAGGGAACAACTAAATGAGAGAAACTATATCAATGTAAACCATACTAAACCTAAATATTAACTACCAATAGCTAAGCCATACACAAGCAGAACTCTAATAGGATAATTATTGGTCAGTAAGGCTTAATTTTTAGGTGCTTCTAAATTCTGATTAGACTCAATCATTAAGACTATGAAGACACCTTAACAATTATGGCATATTCTAAAAAATGGGAACATTCATAAAAATGCATACCTTATTAACACAAGAGAAATCTTATGTTGTACATGAGATACATTAAGAAATTTGATACAGCTAAAATACCAATAGAAGAGAACCAGCTTCAGAGGACTCCTACAATATTATGCAGATTATCAGTAAAATTATTAAAAATAAACAAAGGTTAAAATTAATCCACTATTTCATCTTCTTTGGTCAATTTTCTATTATATCATTAATATCATACTAAAAAGGAAGATAACGAAAATTTTCAGAAAATGAATACCATCATTCTTTTTTCTTTCTCCATCTATCCTTGAATTAGTTAACAACTTCCTGGGTTATTCCATAGTCCTTCAAATATTTTAACAGTGTTGAAGTCCTGCTCAGAGCAGTGTCCTTTCACCAAATTTTAAATGAGAATAAACTTACTTTCAGCATCCTTCTTCTTTTTCTGAAATTCCTTCCTGCGTTCTTGCCTTTGCTTGCGTGCATTGTTTGCAGCAGATCCTGCAGAGCTACTGTGTTTCGGAGCCTGTTCTCGCATACGGCGGAGGTGGAGAGTTATGAGGTTCCACATAAGCCAGGCTTGCAAAATACAAACTGCACCTAAGGCATTAATCCTGGGCAAAAAGAAACTGAGTTAGTATTTTGCACAAAAAAATAATGGGGAAAGTAGTACCGTTAAAAGTGCTTCGACATCTAAGGTCATTTTGTATATATATGCTCCCACTATAAATCAAACCTAGGACTGCTTTCACCAAAGTTGATAAACTCACTTGACTGTCCCAACAAGTAAATTAATGATGCATTAAATTTACTCTTTCTAACCTGATAAATTCCGTATTGAAATTTCCAGCAGCAATATTCAGTCCCTGAGGAGCAAGACGAAGCCCATACCAGAAGGTAAGCACAGACAAAACGATGGAAACCAATCTTACAATGATGAATACTGCATTGGCAACCATAAATACACCTAAAAATAGAGAATATTACACAAAATTTAAAATACTCTTTGTATCTCACATTTAAATTATAACAATTTATGAACTTATTGAAGCAGGTTGACATTACCAATCTAAATTTAAATGCCTAGTAACTTTTTCTTTACAGTTACAGTTAATCCCCAGGAATAAGCATAGAAGTATATAATTATATATACAGAAATATAGGTTTACATATTAACAAGATTCAGAAAAACCTGGTTAAGATGCTTTTTTGGGAACAAAGTGAAAACATAGTTATAAACAGGATACTACAAATTTTTGTTTCATTTACATTCTGAAACTGATTAACACCATAAAAATAAAAGGGAATCTTCTTTACTTTGCTTTATATGCCACAGCTGTGGATATCTATTGAGTCCATGAATTGTTGTTGCATAATAATGATTTCCTTCTAGTCATATTTTTTTATAGATTGGTCTGCTTTTGGAGTGAAAAGAGAATCTCCTTAGTTACTTAATTTTCAAAATTTTTTCTCGACAATGAAGCAATTTTTATCAGATGAACAGTTAAAGAAAAATAACGTACATGATTTCTGAACTATTAACTGAGGTGGAGGATTTGCTATAGTAAGTTGCAGTATGTCAGTGATTGGGAAAATTCCACTTTAAAATGGGGTATCAATGTCCTAGGCGATATTTTCATCATGCATTTAGATTATAATGGACTAGGATGAAATAAAACCATGTATTCTGAAGAATAGCATCTTAAGTGGGAGTGTCATAAGCAGGAGTATTATAAATCGCTTTTACAGTGTGTAAAAAATTGGTATTTTATAAGAACTTCACCTATACACAAGTGTACAGAGTAATTTACAGAAACATGCAATTATTTTATTACAACATAAGTGGTAGTATGACATTACAATTACAATGACTATTTTCTTAGGGAAAGATCTCCTCCTATCCTCCATGCACAAAATTTTATCCTCTGCAAGCTTCCAGATACTTAGAGGAACAAACATGAGAATGAGAAACTGCAAGACTTTCTTTGGTTATTTTTATTTAATTCAATGCTAAATGCTCCAGCTTAATCAAACAGTAATATTATCAATGGACCTTAATGTGCATATGTATAATATATGATGCATACACCTAGTATCAAGGAGGAACTGAATGGCTAAAAGGAAGTCTGATGGAAAAAACTAGATGGTAATTGAATGAAAAATTGAAATGTAATATAATTGAGATTCAAATCAGTGGAAATTTTTAATCCAATTTTGGAAATTCTGATTTCTCCTGAAATTTTATTCATTTATCAAACCATGCACAGTTTAAGGCAAAACTAAACTTTGAAAACAAATGTAAATTCTAGAAATCCAAATGACTAAGTTTAACTTCTTTCTGGATTGATAAAACAGCTTGGTACCAAATATCAAACTTTTTATTCCCTGTAGATACATGGCTCTCAATAAATTTTCACTTGGTACACTGCTTAAAGAGCAAGTAGTATCCCCTACAGCATAAAATCAGTCTGATTTTACCTGATTGTTTGTGAGCCTAGCAGATAAGTTTGTTGCCAAACTTTGAAATGAGTTTAGTGCACACTATATAGGGTTAGAGGTATGCTTGGGATTGGAAGGAGGCAATATGTTTGCAGATAAGACATCCATTTTCCATTTCTGTTGAGAACAGAAAGCACTTAGGTTCAAGACAGGCCTAAGTGCTTTCTGATCTCAAAAAAGCATGCTTAACAGAAATGACTTTCATCACAATAAATAAAAACATCTAGGTAAGGCTAACATGATTAAGCTCTTAACCATACTGCATGAGAAATTCACCAATATATTTATAGGTGAAAGACTTCCCAAATCTAAAAATTATGCTGTGGTATGCTTTCAATAAATACAGCTTTCCTTACTGATCTTTCAAACCACTGCATATGATTAAACTTTTATCGCAAACTTAATGGTTGAAACTTTACATAAGAAGATAATAACGCTTTTCCATTGTCCAGAAATTTCTATTTCGATGACTATAATACATTACAGATGGAATATAAATACTCAAACTGATACTGTATAAACTAATTTTGTATGAAGTCTCTCTCTCTCTCTTACTCCTTGACTTTAACGTATTTCTACAATCTTTAATATTGACAGAAAAACAGAAGTGCAACCAGAAGATATCCTAGAGTAATTGTGAGAAATAGGATGGATAGAATATGCTTCGTTACATACAGTGAATAAATAATGTTTCATTACACAAACAAATGCAGAAGTTATCAAAGTTGATACCACATATGTAATAACTTGAAGATTTTTGATAAAACTACATAACCAAGGTAATATTTTTGCATCTCAAAGGACGACTTTTCTGATTGCACATACGTTCATAAGCACTTGAATTTACTTCAGTGAAACTCTACACTCAAATTCACCATCAAATAGCATTCCATTTTAGTAAAGAAAAAGTATATGTACCTTTGCTCCCACTTTCTGTTTTGTCAGCAAAATAAATCAGGCGAGCAGCATGGAAAAGTGCTTCAGAGACATAGTGATAGACTAACAGGCAGATTCCAACACGGTTGAAACTAAAGAAAATTACACAGAGAACACACTACTTATAATAACAATATTTTAGAAATAGTAGATAAATAATCATACAGTGATTAAAAATACATAGTATGTAGCATAAAAAGGCTTGTATCAACAAAATTAATCTTTCCAATAATGACTAATACTTACTTGAGCAAATAAGCAGCTAATATGAAAGTAAAGTGAAGGAGGGCATAACGTACTCGAGATGCCATTTCTTCCCGTTTAACTTTCTGAAAATACAATTCTGGAAAGCAATGGGCCCAGTAAGAAAACTGTATCATAAAGAAAAACTTCAGCATAAATGGCATCAGTGCATGAGGATAATCTTCCCAAAGAGATGGTATATTCAGGAACAGGTTTTCCCTGGAATGAATAATATGGTGCTACAATCAGATGTTACACCTATTACTAAGTTCAACAAAAATGAAAGAGTAAAATGACTAGACTTAAACTAAGAAGGCATTTCTTAAGCGATGTAATCCACTATAACATGATACAGCTACTCTTATGAATAATAAGTTACCTGAAGATTATATCTCCTCCCCATAAAATGGAGATAATGAAGAAAATAAGATACTGTCCAGATTCGTTGAATTTGCTGTGTTTAGCCTTAGACAAATGCATCTTCCGACTGATTTTCTATATAATAAAATAACACGATAAGATGACTTAGATGTGGTTCACATATGTTTAACAATAGAACATAATATTGTCAGTACTCACGTCAAGAACATACTCTTGGATTATTGCGTGCATAACGATACATATAAGAAAGTAGAAAAATACAGGGCCCAAGTCTTTCCAACCATATGTATAGTAAACTGACGGATCTCTAGCAACCTCTTCTGGTTCTGATGATACATTATGATGCACTGCTATGAACATGTATGCTATGGGCGAACTGACCTGCAATTTATGTTATTTGTAAAAGAGATTGATAGTTCAACCAACTCTTAAGATCTAATACCATATGAGAGAGACAACCAACCTGAAACATAAGTCCAATTACAAAAACCATCGCTACACAAGACACGATGTCCGCATGATTTTGAATAACAAACTCATGACTTAGAATTGGAGGGTTCTTTGAAGATGATTTTCTTCCTTTCATTCCCATTTTGAGGGGAGCAACTTCCAACAGTGCCGACCGTGCCAGACCACTCACTGCCAATTACAGTCTACGTGGTTCTCGTAACCGGTCGGCAGCCCCTTCCAAATGACATCCACGAAAGCAGTCCGGAAAGACGTGTTGTTCCAGACGCTGCCGATTTGGCACATTACGATCATACGTACATCTATCACCGTATAAAAAAAAATGATATTGGCATGATAGTCGATAATTAAGAATGATATATCATAAATAATTATATTTACTTATTTTAACTAGCCGAAAGAACTAATTACTTACATAGATCAATTCGCTTATTTTGAAATAGTTAACATTTTGACTAAAAAATTACCGGTCCGTGGTCAAGGAATTAAAGTTAAGGAATTCCTCTGGGTTTTTGATGGCATTCGTCATTACATTACCAGCTAAGGAAGTATATTTGATTTTACTGAACTAATTCTGATTTATATATAGTATGTACACCGGAGATACTCAAACAGTAAATTGACCCCATGAGATTGGATGGTTGTAAAACTAGGTCAATTGTGGATTCCATTGTGAGGGTGGGTAGTGTAGGTTATTAGTGACGTGGTGCACGTAACCCCTGTACTTTTGTTCCTTATTTTGTTTAAAGCCCTCCCTCGTATTCATTTGGATCGCTTCGGTGCAATCAAATTTCTGTTAATTTCCAAGAAGTGAAGGTTTACAGTCTTCAGTTACTGACTTTCGTCGGCAGCTGTGTTAGGATGGCTTTTTCGAAGCTCGTTATTTTTTTTGTATATGTTTTCTGTACTCAACATACCAGATTTTTTTAGATCATCTGACGGATATTATACTAAGAAGAATACTTAGAAAAATAAGATGTGTTTATTGGGTCATTCTTACTTTTCTATGCATTATAATTATTATATGTATTATATGTATCTGTAAATTTATTGTATATATGCTTGGTTTGTTTTGGACACTTAGTTACCAAGCCATCTCTTTCTTGTTTGTTGACGTTGTTAAGTGACCATGTTCAAGTTGGGTGCAATAAAGTTTTAATCCCAATTAATCGCTCCTTAATTCATGACATTACAATGACAAACGAATTCAAGTATAAAATGAGGTGAGAAAACTTACATTTTTAGGTTTGGAAAAGCAAGTAAAAAAGTTTTTTATGCTATCGAGAGGAAGAAATATCAAAACATAAGAAAGTAATTTATATTAGTGGTAATTGTTTCGTTGAGGTGTTAGTGGGAACGATCAACATTCTTCTGCAGAATTGAATCAAGGTGCATGAAAGAATTAATTTGCTTTGAAGGTAATCAAACTATAGGTTACTTCGCCGATAAATATATTTTTTAGTAAAGATTCGTTTATTAATTGATCTTAAGGGTAGACTAATTGAAGAAAAAATCGTTCAGTGGTGAGTCTTGCGAATTGAATATGGTCGATGAATAAGATAGATTGTTTGGACAAAACTACTTCCAATTCTCTGCAGAGCAAGATATTGTTATATTCTAAAGTTTATAATTATAGCAGTGCGGTGTATGATCAAATTTATCAATTTAAAGGCTTACTATAAAAGTTAGTTACTGAAACATAGTTAAGTATGGGTAGCTGAAATGTAGAAAATGAAAGGTAAGTATGCAGAAGAAAGGTAAGTAGAATTTGTAAGGTGTGATCCAAAGAAGACTAAAATTTTTATAAATTTGACGCTTTGTCAGCTTTTGTCTCAGTTTATCCCATGCTGCATGAGCACCATGTAAAACAATCAATTAAGAAAGATATGTCTTTAAGGGGTTTATCTCCTGTGAGATTCATTAACTTCTTTGAAGACTTGGCTGGCTATAGAAAATACACTGCTGAGAAGTTAAATATGAATATTTCATCACAATTTTTAGTTTAATTATTTAATTGTAAAATGAGAAAGTTTGGATTTTCATACTTTTTGGTAATATTTCCCTTAAATCACTCTTTTCTACTTTAATTCTCTTACTTTGGGATATATGGTTTTTGGAAACCTCGTAAATATATCTAGGAAACTCAGAAAGGGTTGCACATATTATTACCTTTCAATGATTTTTGAATGCTTCATCAATTGAATCAACTATCTCAACAAAAGATTATTATGATAAGGATAACTGAATGCCTTATATCATTCAGTAACAGGTCATTTTGCATGTGAGCTCCTACTGGGAATTGAACCAGGGACAGCTTTCCATAAAGTTGAATGAGCTGTCCACATGCTTATCCATGAGCCCCTGCCAATTGATTGGTTATTTTTAATCAGTTATTTTCCCTTAACATCAATGACTGTCCTTAAGTCATCAGATACAGTGAGTATCATTTATAATATTTACAGATTTATTTAGACAAAAGCATAGTATACTTCTATCTATGAATTTGGTAAAAAGAAGACACCTAGAATTAGCAAATGGTGCGTAACAATATCCTTGCCATTAATCCTACTTAAAATAAGTCTTAAGCTATTATTATTTAAGATCCCAGACCTGAAGAATTTAAATATTAACAGATTTACCAAGTGTACCTTACATGGAATTCTAACCCTATTATTCAATTAAATAAAGAATCTAGGGCCTTTATATAAAATAATTAGTGGAGCAAGTCACATATTTGTAAGAAAGTATATTTTTCTTAGGTACTTAGAATATCTTCTCTCTTCATCCCTGAAAACTTAACTCCTGAAATCTCTAATCATGCCACACAGTGATTACTGACACAGTTTCACAAGATTTATGCACTTAAACTAGTGAACTTGAGCTGCGACAAAGTCAAAATGCAACCATGACATTCATTTTAAACTTAAGAAAATACAGTCTAATAGCTGAAAAACTATGTATACTTTGCTCATCCTATTACATCTTACATGCAAAAACCCATGAGTACATCGCTAGCAAGTTTGTTAGTTTAGTCTTAGTATATAACACAAGAGGATGTAAAAAACTCTCATTCTTCATTGCAGAACTCCTAAATTATTCTAAACTATTTGAATGCTTGAATTGATGTAGTGATAAATGTTCTCTGCTTCATAACTAATTTTCATTTAGTTTCTGGTCCTACCTAACTCACCAGATGCATTCTCTGTTTTTGTAAATACTCTTGAATACCTTCTATATAAATATCCTTGTTGAGATATAAATAAAAGGTATTGAAATATGTTTTTATTTCCACTGAAATACATTTATTAATATTCCTTCTTTCTTATATGTATTCATTTGGATACAAAAAATGATGTTATCATTGGTGTAATCTTAAATGCCTTTCAGTATTGTCTATTTCTCTGTCTTCTTCTCATTATATTTATTGTTATTACAATATTTCTTTATTCTTTAAATTTTCCTCATTTATAGTTCCTTTTGATTTTATTTATTTTGTTTGATTCTATTGATTTAAATTCAATATCTGTTCTAATCTGAATATTTTATGTGAATGCACATTTATATTGTCTTCTTTTGCTGTTGCTAGTCATGCTGCCAGTCAAAGCGTTCTTTTTCTGTTCATATAAATCTTTAGTATATACTTGATAATATACTTTTTAATCTTTGTGAAAGTGGATCTATATAGTTTTGTATACCTTTCAGATCTGCCTCTGCTTGTTTCCTCCTTAAATTTTAGTTAATTACCTGTTAGTTTTTCACACCACCCTTCTTGCATCTTACTTCCTGCTGCGGAGTATTTTTCCTAATGTAAACTCAGGTTTTTAAACCCATGTAGTAGCTTTCTCCTGTGCCCCTTTTTCAAGCTCTTTCTTTCAAATTTCTCATGACAGAGGGCTAGATGCAATAATAGACTCATCTCAATCTTGCCCTAACTTAAGTAGTTTTATTGTTATCACATGAAGTTATTTTCTGAGAGGCCAATCATTATGGAATCTTTACTCACGATGAGAAGAAATCAAGTTCTACTGAACCAAGGGTATGAATTTACCAAGTTATGGTAAATGAGAGAGGAGTTATTACCCAGAGATGCATAGTCTACTTTGGTACCTTATGCAAGGTATTCCTGTGTACGCAAAAGAAAATATCATCAGATAAGTCCCACAGCACTAACATGATTCGAATCCTCAAAAAGCACAGGTAAATATTTTAGGATTATGATTTTAGGAGAGATATGGTGAAAATCCTTCATGGAACCAAGTGAGTCTTTCTTTGTGTGTGATCATTATCATTATTATTATCACTAAGCAAGACATGAAGGCTTAAGGTGTAAATCCAAGGAATGCTATGGGAAATGTATTATCAGAAGTGAATGGGGATGTTTTAGAACACTTACCCAAAATATCCTCAGACAAAATCTTTTAAAATGCAAAGAAATTACTTAGATTTCCATTCCACCTATAACTCTCTCTTTCTATCCCAGAGAAGAAATTGGCAATTGAGAATGATGATTTTTTTATCATCATTCTCAATTGCCAATTTCATAATTAGACAAGGATATCATCTTTAGAGATTGGACATTTGACAAAGCAGCTAGCATGTTTTATCATCGGTATAAATGGCATACTAAGGTTGGAAATTTGTATCCTTTGTGTTTTTACTTTCTTTGCAAAAAAGAGGAATATGAATGTATGGATTTTTACCTTATTGAAACAATTGGTCTCCAATATAACACCCAAAGTATTATGTTGAACTTGAAGACTCGGGGGCATCTGGATTGATCATGTATAGAGGGAAGAAACACAATTGTCATAATTTGTAAGATTTTACTACCCTTTAAAAATTTTAGAGACTTAAGGAGTGCACAAGGAACCACTCATTTTCCAAAATTACTATGAATTAAAGGTTTGCTGTGGACACTCATCATGGTAGAGTAATGATGGAAATTTTCACTGGTAGTGATTGTGTTCAAATGTATAATGGATCTGCATCGATTAGAGATCCATTGCCAAATGAAATGGGTGGTCAATGATTTCATTTCATAGATGTATTTTTTAATGAAATTATTCACTGATTTAGCTGTTAGTTTGTTTCTGAAAAGTACATCTTTATTTAAATTAAGTTGCTTTAATCTACCATATTTTAAAGGGATTGTGAAACAGCATCATAAGAGAATTTTGTGATCTTCTGAAAATTGAACTTGAAGATCTGAAGTGTCTTGCAGTTCCAGCAGTCAGTTATTTACGTGATGAATTAAATATTGTCTTCCCTTTAGTATGGGTGGATGAATGTAAGGATTTTTTTCTTTATCAAGACCAAAATCACATTTCTAAGATTTAGTAATTTGAAGAGGATTTAAGTTTGTCAAACTTCTATTTACTTATAGTATTAGGGTAGTGTAAAACAACTGTATTTGTTTTACATATATTAATCTTTGGAATTTATCCTTTGACTGAGCAGTCATTTTGAAAACTTGGTACAGCTGCAATTTATTACCTGAGAGCTTCATGTGATTTGAGGGGGATTTATATGCTATTTAACAATAGACCTATGTTGAAAATGTTACTTAAATTAATGGAAAAGGAAGATGTGTATGTCATATTAGTTTTGAACTACTTTTATTGTTGGATAACTTATTTAATATTTAGATATTCAGCTTTACTAACAGATTCTCATTTTATAATTTTAAACCATACATTTAAGAAGTTGACAATTCTACTCTCAATAGATGTTTTCTTTTTTTACTCTTTTTTTCAGTTTTCAATATCTCCTTTTCATTTTATATTCATTATTTGTTGGGCCTGTGAAAAAGTTTTAATTGCATTGTCCCTTCCTTTTTCAAATGGACATCTCAAATTAGATGAAAAATTCATGGCTTTTTTGGTTAACTTGTTAATATAGAATTGAAAAAATACCTGATTTTTGCATTTTCCATGTATTAAAATACAAACGAATTTCATGCGATAAATTGTTGTCATATGAACAACTAGTTGACATAATCTAAGATTTTCTGATTGAAATAGCAAAATATATCAACATGATAGCATTGTTGGCTGTTTGGTTATAGCTAGTAGCCTCCTACCTTCTATGGCACTACTACCTGGTATGGGTCTTGGCCTTCGGTAAAGATTTTCTTTATTCCTCTCTTTTAATTGCAACCTCTCTCAAATTCCTCACTCAATGGCTTTCATATCACTGTTCACGCTGCCCAACCACCTTTTCTTAGATCTTCCATGGCTCCTGTTGCCATCTGTTTTTCCCATGGTTAGCCTTTTAGGAATTTGGTCATTCCCCATTCTTATTATAAGTCCGGCACATCCCATTCTAGACATTTTACTCTTTTAACCTGATCATTTATTGGCCCATGGTTTTTTTAAGTATTTTTTGCTCAAATGCCCCCAGCTTTCTTTTGTATTTTTTGCTCATTACCCAGGTCTCTGAACCATATGTCAATATTGATTTAATCAGTGTTTTTTACAATGTTATTTTTCTACCAATAGTTCGTGCTTTTTATGTAGTCCATAGTCCATTTGCTAATATGATTCTGTGTTGGATTTCTTCCCTCGTATTGTTTATTTTATTTAAAAGAGAACAAAATGGATTAATTTATCCACATGTTCAGTCCTATTCTTGAGACTTGATAAATGGAGATGGTAACTGTGGGGCAACCTTTGTCTTTTTGTGATTTATTATCAGTCCCATTTTTTTGCTTGCTTCTTCAAAGGATAGAAATACCTATTTCTCTGCCTGTTCTGTATGGCCAATTATATCAACATCAAATATTTGGACTGATTTACAGTATATTGTGTACTGTGCCAGGTCTGACAGCTTTTTCCAGGATAGTATAAAATAGTAGACATGCCAGTGCATCTCATTATCAAAGTCCATATTTGGCTTCAAACAAGTAGTTGTTATTGCTGTATTATAACACCTGTTTGCCATTGTCATTTGGATTAGTTTTATAAGCTTTGTGGGGATTTCAAACTCTTCCAGAGTTTTATACAATGCCTCCCGTTTGACACTATCATATTCCCTTTTTAAATCTATGAACAGGTGATGTGTCCTGATATTAAATTCAATGGTTTTTTTCCCATTGGTTGTCTAATGGATTGTATATAGCCTACAGTTAATTTACCCGCACCAAACCTGCTTTGATAATTGCCGATAATTCCTTCTGTATATGGCCTCAATCTTTCAAATAATATGTTTGAAAAAATCTCATACACCATATCAAGTAGGGTAATTCCTTTCTAAATTTTACATTCTAATTGGTCACCTTTTTTATGGATTGTAAAAATGATTCCTGTTGTCCAGTCTTTGTGCATAATTTCCATACTCCATATATGGCATATTAATTTATGTATATATTTATTCAACTCTATGCCTCCATATTTATATATCTTGCTAGGTAGTTTGTCTATTCCTGGTGATTTATTATTCTTTAGCTTTCTAATTGCACCTGTTGTACTTCTTACTCTGTTGGGCTTTTGGTCCCTTGCTCAATATTTTGTTTATTTGCATTGCTGGAAAGATTATCTACATATGGAAGTTTTCACGGGTTAACAACCGGGTCAGGTCTTCGGTAAGCACCGTCATCCCTGAAGATGGCGGCAGAGGACGTCGCCAAAACGTCAGTGCTTACCGAAGACCTGACCCAGTTGTTAACCCATGAAAACTTCCACAGCAACATTCACCGGGAGAGTATTAAATCCTTCATATTATCTACATAGTCTACACTTGTGGGTCCATTGAGTAGTTTATGAAAATACTCTGCCCATCTTTGTATTATAGTTTTCTTATCACTTACTATGTCTCTATCCTTATTTTTACAAATAGTTATTTGGGCTATAAATGATCTACACATATTATAAAGTCTTTCATAGAATTTGCTTGTTTCATTCTCCTTCTTTTTGAGGTTTTTCCGTCATTGATGAGCTCCTGTCCATTCTGTTTTTTCTTCCTGTTATGAATTCTCTTTTCTTTACGTCTCCTAGCTTTATATTCTTCCTAGGAGCTCCTAGTATATTTCCTCTGAATCAATTTCTTGTAATCTGCATTCTTTTTCTTAGTGGCTTCTTGGCACTCATGGTCAAATCATTCTTTCCTCTTGGCAGATTTAGATGTTCCTAATATATTTTCAGCTGCTACATTTACTGCATTTTTGCAGATTTCCCATACTCTATTGACTTTGTTGACTCTGCCATCTGGGTCACTATTATCATTTTGCAAAAGGGCAGTTACATGGTTCCTTTATTCTTTGGCAGCTTTTTATCCTTCAGAAATTCCATTTAAATTTATTAAATTTCATTTTTAAAATTAATTAAATTTTTTGCCTTCTTTATGTTGCTCTTTTTAAGGTTACTGATTCTTGCTCTTACTCTTAAAATTGAAAGGTAATGATCAGAATCTATGTTTGCTCCTCTATAATTTCTGACATTCGTGAGGTTAATAAGATGCCTTGCATCAATCATATGATTCATTTGGTTGACTGATAGTGTTTTTCATGTTCCCTTATTTTTCTGTGTGGGAATAGCCTTCCACCTTTTACCATCTTTTTGGAGGCAGCAAAGGTGATCATTCGAGATCCATTGTCATTAGTGTAAGCTATGCTGTCCTTGGTAATAGATATCCTCCTGTCCAACTTTGGCATTACGATCTTCCATGATGATTTTTGTATAGTGTTTTGGGCATCCATCATACATTCTTTCCAATAACTTGTAGAAATCATCTTTGATTTCATCTTCTGCATGTGTATTAATAATACTGTAGTTGAAAAATCTACCTTAAACATATATTTAGCGTAATCTTTCAGTTACAGATTGGAATGATGCTTTACCATGCATTTATAATAAAACCTGTCCCAAATATATCTTTTTAAAATCACAACGGTAGTAAATATTGCATGCACATTTTTTAAAATACCTTGTCCTGTCCATCTGATTTCTTGAACTGCTTTCATATCCACATTGTATTTCTTTTAATTCATTGATTATTTCTTTCATAGCTAGTATATCTATATAGTAATAGCACATTCCATATTACAATTCATAGATCATTAACCTTTTTCAGGTTAGGTTGTCATATGTTTTCCAGTGTATATTACTCTTTCAGAATTCACAGCCATGTTTTCTTTCTAGTGGAATTGTCAGTCCCACATCCAGTCCTCAACCTGTAGGATCAGTGGTAATGTGTATCAATTATTTGAAATGTTTTAAATGACTATTATCCTTCAGAAATTGAGGAATTTAATTGCAGGTTTTAACAAATTCTTGTTTCAGGCAATTGAAAAGGAAAACTGCAATTTATGTTAGAGCACAGAAAATTTGTTGTATGTTGTGGTGGAAATTGTTGTTCTTAATGTTGTATGTAATTCAATTTTGAGAGAACTTTAAATGCGATTGTGAGTAAAAGGATGTTTACTATAACTATAATGCTAATTCAATTCTTTAGAAGGGTGTGAACTATTTGTTGATACTGATAAAGAAATTTTTTTATATGAAATAAAGAATGGGTTCTTATTCAAAGACACATTTAAATTTATATTTTGAAGTCGTAAGTGGATAAAGCATTTTCTGATTTATTTTATTTTTAGGGGACTGTTAATTCAGGTATACCATCATAATCCAGCTATCAGATTATTGAGATAGCTCTGTTTGTATGCAAATTTATGTTATGATAGACATTTTGACATTGATGGATTTGATTATAATTAATGATTACATTGATTGGTAAATAAAAACGTTAGTAAACAATTGTATTTAAATTATTAGGATGTTCTTTATTACTATTCTACTATTAAAGTAGATTTAAAAATAAAAAATTTAAATTAAAATGCAAGAGACTTAAAAAATCTTAAAATTTTACCATAAACAATATTTGTTATAATTTATTGCAGAAAATTCTTCATTGAATGTTTTAATTTTCTTGAAATTTGCATGGTAATTTTTATTTCTTGGAAAAGGTTAGTGAATTTAATGAAGTAGCTACTTAATAATTTAGTTAAAAATAATTTAAAAATTTAGTTTTGTTTTACATTATAGAATTTTAGCACAGGTTACAGCTATCATGGTGATTTAATCTTTTGTCATTATTTGAAGTGTTAAAATAAAAGTAATCATTTTGGGTATGATTGATGCTACTTGTTAAATGCTATGAGAAGTTTCTGATAAAATTAAATTACATTTAAAAATTACTTTTAAAATGCCAAAAAGCAAGTTTCTTTTCCTTGCAGAACTTTGTGCCATTTTAATGGTTAATTTTTTAAAAGAATTATCTAATTTAATTTCATTGGCATTTCATTCATTCCCCTTTAATTATTATTATTGTAAATAAATATGGATACATTCTAATTTGTTTCCATTCAAGCATTGTGAGATTTATGTGAATTTTATTGAATTTCTAGAAAGTAAAGTATTATGTAATTTTTTGACAAGTGTTAACTTTTATTTATCTATCCTGTGCAATTTATATGAATTTTATGATTTTCTGGGCATATATGTGGTATAAGTTTTTGGAGCTAAATTTTTGAAACAGAATATAATGAATTTGGCATTTTTATTTCTAGGTGGAGGTAAAAAAGGAGGAAAAAAGCAGAGGAATGTAGAACATTGGAAGCAGCAGAAGAAAAATAATTTATTGTTTCTGTGATTATTTGTATGTGAATGGTATATGTTGAAATGTAAAGTGTATTGTTTGAGAAATTAATAAAAATAAATGCACATACAAAATAAAAAATGCATTATTAAAATATGAGGAGCAGCTGGTGCAGTTGCAGCCACTCCATGTATAGTGGTGAGATCCGTCTCCAAAATATCTCCCGATGTCAAATTTTTCTGAGTTTTATGAAATTTTTGAGCCAAAATGCAAGTTTGAGGGTTTTTTACATTAGAGGAAGGTTTGTTTACATTCTGGACTTCGAATATTTTTGGTGTTTATGTTTCAGAATTAGAAAAAATTCATTGTTTATAATTTGGACTTAGAATTTTTTTGTGTTTACTTTGGACTTTGAATAAATTTCAACATTTACAACTTGGAATTAGCAAAATTGTTGCTCTTAACACTCTTGTAGTGATTTGCCCTAGTGTTCTACTCTTGGGGAAATTTTCAGAGAGTTATAATAGAGAGGGAAAATACAATTCAATTTGTGTGAAAATTAAATATTTTTCAACCATTCCTTGTATTCATTGGAATAATATCATGAAAAGTCAAGTACAGAGAAAATGTTTTGAGATACTTCAATGTAAATAATTTTTATTCCAATAAAATTGCAATTTTGGGTTCATTTTTGGGAGATAATGGAGGATAAAATGCAGTATGTTTTAGAAAATGTTAATCAGCTGTTATTTCTCATTAGCTGCATTGCTTAAATAACTGCTATGGAAAATTAAATTACCAATCAAAAGTGGAGACCACTGAAGATATTGATTAAACTTTCACTGATGGTACTACTTGATGTAAATAATTATTCACAGAATTTTCGCTAAAAATGCATCAATTTCATTAGTATCCTCTTCCAGTGCGCGTTTCATTGAATTGGCACAGCTGAAAACTCAAGAAAATAAAAAATTTCAACCAAGGCTGGAATTAAAACCCACCTCTAACAAAGTTGATGCACAAACATAAAGAATGCTTGGGATGAATGAAGGAAAATGAATTAGTGGCAAAGAAAGAAGAGGAAAGTAAAAGAAATAAAAATACAGTTGGGTTTATATGGAATATTAAAGAGAGATAAAATGTTATATACAGAAGAAATGAAGCTATAATTAAGAACCCGAGGCACAAGGAGATAATAAACTCTAATCAATAACTCAATTCAAAAATACCCTATATAAGACCGCTATTGGGAATTCTTAACAGCTTACTTAACTAAAAAAATTCTTTATAATAAAGAAACATGTGGAGGTTCATAAGGAGCTAAAGAAGCAGAATTAGAGGTATGATCCATTCAAAAAGCAGGAGTAGCAACATGCTAGAAGAATAGGCAAACAAGGATAATAATCAAGTGGATGAAGAACTGGGAAAATGATAAGGATTTATAAGATATATAATGCATAAAAAGTATCAAAGAAGCCACTAAGTCAGGAATAAATTCATTTATGCATTGGACTTTTAAAGGGTAGGCTTCATTGGATTTTGCTGGCTCAAAAGCAGGAAAATGTGCCCAGGAAAGCCTGCCTTTTACCAACACTCATTGCATCCCACACAATATGATTTGTGATTCCAGTGGTGCTGCTTATGAGGAAACTAATTCATAAAGAAAATGATAAGAGAAGAGAACTGTTAGAAGAAGCTAGAGCAATGACTGAAAGAAGACTTCAAGATTAGGTGATTTTTAATTCTATGAAAGGCTCTATTGCCACTTTACTAAATTCCACCTCACTCACATATCTATCATATTCTTTACAGATTCTGCCATGCTTTCAACTACCTGCAGCATCTCTTGAGACTGTTTTCATGTCAGATGCAAGCCTGGATATTGCATAGAAATTGAAATATTCCTCCAAATAATTTTATTACCTTGATTACATCAATTGCTGTTTCCAACTTCTATCAAATGATGAGGTATGCAATCCTATTAATTACTGTAATGAGAAACTCTAATAAAAGTAGCTAAAAGAAATTATTAACCACTTGCCCTTCTGTTGGTGGTGCAGCTGAGCATGACATCCAACTTCTAGTACTGCCAAGATTACAAGAAATGCATTTCATGCTGAGTATTAAAAGAAAAACTAATTGAATACTAGCATTTGTCTAACTTTACCCTAGAAAATTTATCAGGATTATTTGTTTTTCCTAAGGGTAAGGAATTCAATGGACCTGCAAGCTCCACCCACTTCTTTCATCACTCCCATTTGGAGATTTTAGGATAGTTAATTGACCAACTCTGGCTTTCATTATCTCCTACCTTTTCTCCTTTGATATCTTCTTAGGTATTCCTGAAATATAACATAGGAAAACTACATCATCATCTAAATGTTTGCCTTGTTTTAAAAAGTTGAAACTTACCTTTAACTAGCAGATTAGTACCATCAGTAAAAGCTTGATCAATACAATAACATTTTTAGTGACCCTCCACTTTCCATTAGTAATTTAATTTTCCATTAGAGTTATTTAAGCAATGTTATATGTAGCAAATGAGGAACGACAGCTGAGTAACATTTTATAAAACATACCGCATTTTATCCTCCGTTATCTCCCAAAAATGTACCCAAACTCACAGTTTTACTAACATCACTTATCTGTTGACCAATTAATAGATAGATTAATTGTTTCGAAAAGGATCTCTAAACAACTGACAATATATTGTACTTATCAAACATCTCATGTAATATGTTTTCACTCCAAAGTTTTAATGGTCAACCTTGTTTAATCAATATATTTACATCTATAACTTCCCCTAAGTGTTCCACAACATATTTAACAGAAAGGTAACTTAAACTATGCAGGATGTAATAAATGCGGAAGAAAAACTATTGAATAAGTCATTAGAAAATGAAAAAAACAAAATGCTCCCTGAAAAACTCCAATCATTTCCTTTCTTGTATCAATTTAATCTCTCAATTCTTCCTTAAATGACACATTCCTTTATCCTAAAATTAGTATATGATTAGTATAACAACATGAAATTAGCATATACTCAGCAATTACTTAACAATATTTAGGTGACAGAGAACAAGTTTTGTGCATGATGAACTACAAGACTCCATTACTCTATTAAGTTAAGTAAACTAATTATATTTGTTTAAATACCTGATTTTCGTAAATAATTGTATATGATTGATAGTACTTGAAATTTAAATTGAATCTCAATATGGTTATGAAAGCAAAATATTTTAAAGGCTCCCCGAGAAAGAAAAAAATGAGCACAAGGGAGTCCCCAGCCTACAGAAGTTTAAGAACAGTTTAGAATGTTATGGATCTCGTGAATGTATGGTAGTGAAATTTTGACTAATTCAGAACTAATACCTGGATATTCCACTTTGCGAGCAAAACGTCCAGCAAGAGAATAACCAAATTCTTTCTATTGTTTCTATCGTGATCATCCTTGTAACTTACCTCTAGGGAGGTACCTCTACCTCTGAAAGGAGTTCCGGGTGCAAATTTCCATGAAGCCCCTTACACCACTTCTTCTGTCCTGGCGACGACCATTTGTTAATTAATAAACTGTGATATTTGTAAGAAATAAAATTTCTTGCGGGTATGCTATTAACCCTCTACAAATTAACAAATTGATTTGTAAGAATAGGGTCATTTGATCGTAAAAAATACAGTAATTATAACAATTAAATTTCGTTGATTCCATTGAATGGGTTTATCAAATAAGTTAGGCAATCACTCCAATTGCCAAAGGGAAATATCCAGTAATTAAAAACTTATGAAATCACAGCTGAGGACGAAGTATATTTTTCCAAGAAGTATGATAAGGACGTTAGATGAGATAAAGTCCAAATTAATTTCGTCGTCAGATATAAATCATTCAATGCAGATTAAAAGATAATGATTAAGTGGTTGGTAAGATAAGAGATCATTAATAATTTCAAGGCCACTAAAGTTTGAAGCTAAATCAGTGGAACTTTATGATTAAATTTGATGACTACCGAGAAATTGGTCGAATGCTGACAGCCAACTTTGACGTACGCTATCAGGAAATGTTGGGTAAATTAAAATAAAATAGTCACTCGGGTTCACTGACAAGTTAATAGCTGATGCTTTCTGACGATACTTGGTGGAACATTTCCATAATCAATATGAAAGAAACAATTTGTCTTCGTCCACAAATTTTGGACGAAGACAAATTGTTTCTTTCATATTGATTGATGAAGTTAATAGCTGTTAGGATACGATTCAAACTAAATATTTGCTTAGTGAGTGAGGTCTAGTGGCTTTATTTTAAGAATGCTTTTCTGTTTGAAATTTCTTTGAAATTCTCTCCTTACCATTCCTCATATTTTACACGTAGAAAAGTCAACTTAAGAAAGCAGCACTGATTAAAATCCTTTCTCCGTCCGGAGAGAGATAACTGAAACGTGATATTGCCGGTGCAATGGAACTTTTGTCAGTACAAAGAGGAGGATGCACCGGCTTCCGTATCTCTTTGAGAGCGATTAATCCCGCCACCTTGTCCGTCGGCATAGACCAAGCTTGATAACGGAAGCAAATTAGGGCAAGCCGTCAGTTCTGTGTCAGGCGATTTTCCGGACTTTCCTCTTCAATTCGATAAAAGCTGCTATTGAAAACTTTCTCTGAATCTTTCTGAATCTCACCTAGTGAAGCGTAGCAGTCAATCTAGTAAGATGAGCAGACGTTGACATTCCCTTAAGTTACGAGTGCGACTCAGGGAAAGCGAATGTACTCGAGCAGCTTCTTTCAATGGTTCTCGTACTTTGTGCATACATAGGATGCTTTGCTATTGCCGCCGTTGTTGCGATAGCCATATCCAGTTATGTGAAGATCTCCTTCAAAGGGGCGGGGCTTTCGAAAACTATTTGCAACATCCAACAAGGTGACAGAAGTCCAGAAGTAGCGGAAGACTCAAGCCCGAGCAATTATTTGAGAAATAACTGTGGACAGGGTGAGCCTCTGCAAATTTTATTCAATAGATTGACTTTACTTAAAAAAACTGCGTTTGAACTGTGTAACACTCTTCTGTGGTGGATTATATAACTTTGTATTAGAAGAGATTCGAGTAGGTGTCATTTGATTCATTTGCGGGTGACGAATTGTATGAATGACACCAAGATTATGGAAAGACCATAAAATTTGAAGTTCTGAGATGTTTTCCATTATGAAACACATCCTAAAATGCAAACAGATAATTCATAGTTGGAGGAATTAAGATTTTATTTTCACTCGGATACATCAGTTTCTCCGAGGAAAGATATTCTAAGATATTTCATAAAATTTAATTAAGAAGCGTGAGATGTGAAACAGCTATCGGAAATATATCGGTGTGGCACGATTTTCGAAATCCTAAGACAAAATTCTCATTCTTCATAAGAAAATTTTAGTTACAATATCGATTATCTCCGCTTCGGATTTATAATTATTATCTATCACTTAAGATACCATAGCTTCAAATTAAAGCTGCTATATCATGCACCATCATCCAAACTGCATTTAGTGCAATCAGAGGAGTGCAAATGACATCATTCTTTTCCATTATTTGGCGATGGTAATGCTTTCAGTGGAGAAACGTATCGTGATTTTACTATCGTTCTTTGTAAAGGGATGATTGTCATAAGAAAAACATTTTTAATCATTAATGAATCCAAAAACATTCCAATCGTAATTTTGACTATGAAAGGATTTTCGTTGCGATTTATCACTGGTTCATAGAAAATATTCTTCGTAGCGATATAAAACTGAACTGTGAATCTGCTGTAAAGTTGCACATTCTGTTGAGTAATGGAGCAACATTTTAAGTTTTCATGTCTCCCAGAAAAATCGAAAGAACACTTATCTGATATCCTTTCAGTACCCATCACAAGGACTGTTTGAGCGTAATAAGGACATTTCGTCTGAACTACTCTATCAGGAAAAGTCTCAATTACAGAAAAATTTCGATACTGGGAGATAGTAAGTGAAGGCGGATGCGGTTGGGCCGTTGAGGAGACGCCTGTTGGAATCGAACAAGTGCCAGCTGCGAGCAACGCAGGAATTCCGATATCGGACTTTGGAGAGTGCTCATCCTGTTTCGCTACCTCGTACGGATTCTGTGAAAAGCTCCAGTTGATAGATCTATTGAAGGAAGGAGTGTCTGCCTACACGCTTGATACCATACAACCACCGATAGCAGTTAGTGAATGGTAAGGCTTCACCTCATTAACCCACCTGAGGTTGGAGGAAATAATGGTCGAATATTTCTTCACATAAAATGATAGAATGTTAATTAACAGATATATTTAGAAATTCAGCTATTAAACAGTTTAAAGATCAAGTTTAAGTTACATTATCATTTAACAAAGAATTATATATATATTAAGGTTGCTCGATTTTTAAAATGTTACTAACATTAACTGTAACCTAAGTGCTTGGATATTCTATATTTTGTATTTTACTCACCGATGTACAAATTGAGAGATACACAGTTCCGCAATAATCAACACGTGATTCAGAAGGGTGCTATTTAGGTCAAAATGTGACAGTTAAGGCTCATTCCAGTGCGTGTTTTAAATATCGCCTTCACTACCATAACACTTGTATGACTATAAACTACAGATGATGAATAATGGACCTTATATGTATTACTCAAGTATTAGATAATTCATATCGGTCATAAAAAAATTAACCGTGTATCCAAATTATATAGACAGATATACAGATACAGGCAACATATCATGAGTATTTTCGAATTGTAGAAAAAATTATAATAACATTTATAATAAGATGGTAGATCAAAATTTTTGCTAGGATGAAAACTTTAGGGCTGGATACCTTTTAAAATTTTACTCTGATCAAAAATATTATAACACATCCCGGAAAAACCTCATCACAAAAGGAAAGCTTAAATTTTTCGTCATTTCTTTGCAATTGAATTTTACATGTCAAGAGGAAGCCACAAATCGCAAACAGTGCCGTTTTTTTGGCTACCTTGTTTCAAATATTTCTTCACGGTAAATTAAGCTCTCTATCCGCTCCAACGAAAGAAATACCTTGAGAAAAAATTAAATATCCTTTAATTATAAGTATGAGCAATTCCTATCCGTTGTGTACTAAGCTTGAAAGAAATTCACAAAGATCAGGGGCATATAATTAAAAATCCGATAATGGAATAATATTCCAGTACGTAAAGATAAAAATCAGGGACGAAAAACATCTCAGGGATGAAATTTTGCGCTCTCTTGGAAACCTGTATATTTATTTTCTCTCGCGAAGATAACATTTTTTAAAGATTCGAGGTTGCAGTTGTTCGTTAATGTTTGAGCGAAAGTATTTTTCTCGATTTGTTAGAGAAGCGAGTTCGAGTGGTTAGAATGCGAGTTCTAGTTTGACGGTTGAGAGATTATCTGGGTCAGCGCGTCTCTGAGGAAATTAAGCAGCGCTAACTGTTAATTACTCAACTTGCGGCTTCAAAAAGTTTTTCGTTACTTGGCTAAGCCAGAAAAAAATTTATGACGACGGAGATGATTATAATTTGACCAGTCCTTATTCCGTTACCGCATTCCCGTGGGAGCTGAAGCTTTAATTAACATGCAATTACAACTTCTGAAGAGCGATAGTTGGAGGCATTGAAAATACAAGGGTGTCACAAAAGATGGGTTTATGAAAAGAATCTCAAATGCATTTTAGTGAAAGTCCGCCATTTGATGCACCGTTTCTGAATTAATATCTCAAGAAAGTATAACCTATTTAAGTGAGGTGATTTAGGTATTCTGTATGATGATAACTTATTATGGACAATAAATGTGAACTTTTTTCTGGAAGTATCAGAAATTTAAAATTGATAATACAAGCTCTTTCCAAAAGATGTAACCACAATATTGTTACGATACCTTTTAGTGTTAAGCGTTAAGCTATTGCTGCATATTGATTTTATTTGCCTAGTAAACGATACGGAAAATATTGGAACTGAATGTTTAAATAGAGATTGGAGAAACAGAACTGGGTAACGTTGAAACTAAAACAAGCAGGTGACTTCTCCCCTATTTTGAGCGTGCCTTATCTCACGTGCACAACTGAGATGGTGAAACATAATTTCTCCCGAAATCCTCGAAAATAACCGACTAGCGTACTCCGAGCTAAAATACAGTAACTTCCCTGAATATTTTCTCTGGGAATGCAATCCTTAAATAATCAGGAAACACTACCGTCCGAAGTTAGCGTCCTAAATCGCACCATCCGTCCCGTCCCTTGTTTCGGTTGAAAAGGCGCTCTTTCCTGCTAGTTGCGTCCGCAAAATCTGTGACCGAAAATTGCGAATAAGACTTCGAGCCAAACGATGAGAATAGAGTATTCTTCAATTGCAGATAGTAAAGGTTCCTTAAATAATGAATTTCTTAGACAGAGGTTATTTCGATTGAGTGGTTTGCTCCAAAAATGTTTTGAATCAAATTTATAGACATTTATTCGAGACATTTGAAAGAAAGTATGATATTCAAACCTTTTGGAGATTTCCATATTTATTTGATACAGTTCAGCGAAATATATTTCCATACTTGACGGGTATGTTAAACAAGAGTTCTAATTTATGCGGTAAGGATTTAACCATTCGAAACGTAGCAAATTCGATTAAATAAGAGTGTACGTAACAATCTTAATAAATACTGATGGGGCACTATGTCTCAAAGATTTAAAGACCATTTCGTTATCAAGATAAATTATTTTTTACTGATTTTTCTACTTACCTCGGAAAGTAAGGATTCCTCACTTGAAATTTTTGTTGGCTTTTTAGTGATATTTTGATGAAATCATACTAAAGTACTTAGTTTATTAAGATAGCATAATATCAATTACGTCTTTTACAGGTACGCTTGCCGTATTGGAAGTGAAAGCATTTACGTACTAGAAGTAAAGCTTCTAGACCGGGACAGAAAATACGTCCAAGAGTTTAACAAGAAAGATGATTTTTCGACTACGCCAAAGGATTCATGGCAGAAGGTAAAACGTTACGTTATGGACACCTTCGGACCGACGCACAGTGGGCTAGAATCGAAAAAGCATGGCCAAAAATACGAAAAAATAATAAAAAATATACAAAAAGAAGGAATCAGAATCGTATTGGTTCGTTGTTCCTCTCAAAACACGAGAGCGTAACGGAGGACGGTGCTCCGCCGCGCGGATTTGGCCCTTGCAGCGTTGTCGAAAAGTCGACTTATATATTATTGGGGCAAATTGGGGCAAGATTTTATTTCAGATTCCCATTAAGGAAGGTTTTTAGCTTATCGTGGTGTAAATAACTCCGTGTCACACGGTGTCTCAATCTACTATTTTTCTCGCTTTATGTAAAAATTTGTTCCAATTTGTAATTCCTGCCTAAAAAATCTACAAGAGGGCGGCAAGAAGTCTTGTTATTTCTAAACATTCCATTTTACCAGAATATCATTCATACATGTGCTTGATATGACGTGCCAAGATATCTTTTAACATCGAACATTTTAAAGGGCTATGTTAGGATGGATTTTTCGAAGCTCGTTATTTTTTTTTGTATATGTTTTCTATACTCAACATACCAGATTTTTTTAGATCATCTGACGGATATTATACTAAGAAGAATACTTAGAAAAATAAGATGTGTTTGTTGGGTCATTCTTTCTTTTCTATGCATTATAATTATTATATTCTTTCTTTTCTATGCATTATAATTATTATATGTATCTGTAAATTTATTGTATATATGCTTGGTTTGTTTTGGACACTTAGTTACCAAGCCATCTCTTTCTTGTTTGTTGATGTTGTTAAGTGACCATGCCCAAGTTGGGTGCAATAAAGTTTTAATCCCTATTAATCGCTTCTTAATTCATGACATTACAATGACAAACGAATTCAAGTATAAAATGAGGTGTGAAAACTTACATTTTTAGGTTTGGAAAAGCAAGTAAAAAAGTTTTTTATGCTATCGAGAGGAAGAAATATCAAAACATAAGAAAGTAATTTATATTAGTGGTAATTGTTTCGTTGAGGTGTTAGTGGGAACGATCAACATTCTTCTGCAGAATTGAATCAAGGTGCATATATCTTATAATAATAAGCTAATAAAATAACCTTCTTAATTAAAATATCAATGATTCATAGTATAGCCGTTTAGGTATGCCTTCAGATGCTTATATCAACACGGTCGACTTGTCCAAGTAGAATTAAATCTAGTGATTAACGGATTGGGGAACCTACCCCAGAATTACACCATACTCTAAAACTTTCCATGAATTTGAAACAGTCTAGATTTATATGCATACCATTCTGAGTAAATCACGCAATGATCTACTTGGTATTTGCGTTTAAAGCCAAACTATCTTCTTTCACTTGACTCAAACGATATGAGTGATGGATGAAAATGTCTGTCTGCTTGTTTTACTCATGGAAATTGTTAAACACACAAAGAATACATTTTATGTCGAGAAGTACGTAAACGTTAAATAAGTTACCTTTGTTCCATGATTTTCATAACTTTTAATTGCACGGATGTCGATTTCAAGAATTCATGTTTGATTCTTCTGTTCTTTTCCATTGCATCCCAAAATATGTAGACAGTCATTTGTATGTTTGTGTTTCAGAATTTTACTTAATTTCCATTGCAGGTGATGTACACATTCAAAAACTACGGAAGTGGTGTACGATATGTGTCATTCCGTCATGGAGGGGGAGATTCTAGAAAACTACCCGGTCATTATGGATGCAAAGTTTCTGGGGGAGTCGTGAAAATCATGTCTAACAAAAATATCACTTAATGGACTTCTGAACCAGAAAGGAGATAGAAAGGAAAATCAAAAATCTCTAAAAGCCATTATCTTAGCAGAAGTAAATAATGATTAAAATACAATAAAATGATAAAGGCGTTTTTGGAGTAAATGGTAGCGATATGCTGGTAAAAATATGGCAGCGTTCAGTGAAATTTATAAGATATAGTTTTATAATATAATGTCGATGAAGTAAATGTTGGATATCATGAAATGAAGAATGTGATGAACTCCTCCTTTCTAAACTAGGATTCGAATCATTGAGTCAATTTCTACATAAAAATAAATCAACGTGCCGATAAAATTTTTTCGTTTTGAATTAATATTTAATTTCTCGATTTTCATGTCTTAACTACCGTCGGAATAAATTGACGGTTATTGGCGTGCTTTTGCTCATTTCAATGGTAAACTTTAAAAGTAGATTATCACAATCATATATCTTCGTAATCACCTAATCCAATCTTAGAGTTTTTTAATCGAAAATTTCACATTTATTGCACATTTAATTGCACATTTATAAATATTAGAATCAATTGTACAATGGAGCATTAGTAATCATTATGAAAACAGAAGAATTATTAGTTGAGAATAAATATGTCAATTTCGGTCCTCCTGAGCCAATTTGTGGCTCATCAGGAGGTGCCAGGCTATGTTAAAATTATAGCATATTGGAAAATTTAAGTAAAAATAAAGAAAGTAAAGATAATTTTTAGCTCTAAAAATAGCAAACATATAGTAATTTCATTATATACAAGCATAAAATATCAGTAGTATATTGTACATATATATAAAACATCAGCTATATCAAATATATAGAAGGTACATACATAACATAACTAAACATAAAAGGATCAGCATTATTCTGAATATATATATATATATATATATATATATATATATATATATATATATATATATATATATATATATCACATTTTAGCCATATAAGAAATAGAACAAATATCTTATAACCAAGTAAATTAAAGACCAGCTGTACTTGAATATACATATAAGATGTTAGTCAAGTCTCAGACAATATTAATAATAACGACAACTTTTATTTTTTCACTTTGCTAATCGAAGCACAAAAAACAAGACAATTTTTTTCTTTTTTTATAGAGGAATATAGATACCCCATAGGTGAACAATCACCCAATTGTTGTTTACCGATTCTTCAAAATAATTCTTCGGGGGAAACAACATATTTCGCTTCAGTTTTAATGTATAATGAATGCTAAGCTATCAAATTGAAGTAAACCAAAAACCTCCGGATCCGTTGAAGAGTTCCCAAAGTCGTGGTCCTGATGTTTGAAACCGGAATCTGCACGATGGAAGCATTCTCGTCTTAAATGACGAATCATGTTTTTGTGTCAACATTCATGTGTCGTACGCCGAACGTCAACCTTGACTCATGGCTTTCTCGGGGCAAAGGAGGCGAGGGCGTAGAGTGGGAAGGAGTCGGAAGGTGGAAGTGACAAATATTCTGATTAAATTGGGTTGCTAGCAGTAAGAGGTAACTTCGTGCTACCGCTTGTTAGTTCCATCGTAACTATTTTAAGCCGTTTGCTCGAGTGGGAAGAAACTGATTGCTGGCGAGATATCGTTCCATCGTTAGTGAACATTAGTGGATTTGCTAGATTAGCATCTATCATCATCGCTTTAGCCTCGTGGCGATACTTCATCACCGAAGGTAAGGCAGCTACTTAAGATGTCATCTCTATCTTATGAAATTAATTGGCACGGTTGACCTGAGATATTTCGCTTACGATCTAAAGGTGATTATCATTCATAAGATCAATAATTGTGTGTAAACGTAGATACGAGATTTTGAATAATAAACGAGAAGGCATCAGTAATATTTTTCGATATTTTGGATGGACTTAGGTGATATCATTTCATATCTACGGATTGGTGATTGATGTCAGAAAAAGAAAAATTTTATAATATTATCTGAATTTCGATTTTACTTAAACATGGCTACACAAGTAAACCGAAGTTTTTTTTACGAGACAGAAAATAGCAGGGAATTTACATAATTTTTTGTGGGAAATATTCGTTGCAAAGTGCATTTCGCATGCTAAAATAGAAGCAGATTGTCGATGAATATAAACCATGAGGTGGGACACAAAATAGTCGAGATCGTAGGTCAATATGCAAACATAGCCTATTACGCTGTGTACTAAATTCCAGACGCGCAACTTGTTCCCTTCACGTGTTCTTCATGCCATAATAACGGCTGTAAAACTGATGAATAACCAAAATCCAATTACGACGGACGATGTGAATATATCTGAAGCATGCAGAATTCCTAAGTAGTAACACTGTAAGAAGTTCACGAGAGGAGAGTGCATATTTGCTTTTTACCTTATGCAACGATTCCGCAGAAGCGTGTCATTAGCAATGTCATCCGTTATTTCAGCTGGATGTTCGTGGTAGTAAAGTCGCTTATACCAAACAACTTTCCATCTATTTGAAGCTAAGTAAAGATAAGTATATCGACTTCAACGAAAATATTAGCTCAATTTGGATTGTTAAATCAATTTCGCAGCATTTTTCTATAAGTTTATCAATGAAGATAAATTATCTTAGCGTCGTTAATCTTCTAATGTAATTTAATGAAAAAATTCCATATGACGAGGAATACGCTTACTTTTTCAGTGTTTTGAATTGACGCAAATTCTTACTTATCATTTCTCGGCGATTTATCCTAAGTCACCAACTTTTGAGTTCAAGCCAAGATTTTGGAAAATTCTATTGAAACAGACCAAATACATTTAATGTATACATATAATAAACGACTTCATCCAAAGCATGTAACTTAGCATTGGTTGTTTTCATTAAAATTAAATTACAATTTATTTAAGCTCTCAACGCTTTCAAGTTTATTTTCATATCTTTAAACTTATCTTACCGAGTAGTGACTTATAATTCAAATATATTTGAAACTAATATTACCTGAAACAATCTTTTACCTGAAACAAACTCGCCACGCCAATTTCGGCATCAACAAAATTAGGTTTTGATTTACTGCATGAATATCAATTGGAAGAATACATTTTACTTTATATAATGCTGATTAAAACGTAAATGTTAGCCTTCTTCATACTTTGTCTGAATGGCGAGTGATTTGCCGGTAAATATTGTTGAATTGTATAAATAGTAATGTTGCATAGTAGATGAATTACATAATTAATTTTAATTATATATAATAGTAAATTAACCGGACATAAGAGATAAAAAGTGAAAAATATAGAGAGAGTAGTTAATGGAAATTGCGCGAGAAGAAAGGGGTAAATGATGAGGAATCACCATAGAAGAAGCACGTAAAAAGGCAGAAATAAGAACAAAGATATTGGTAAAAAATTATCAAAAGGAAGGCAATGATATATTCTACCTATACCTACATATATCTATAAGTATCTGAAATTTTATTGCGAGTATTTATCAGTAGAGTCGTCATCATTCATTCTTCTTTGAATTATCATTCCAATTTCTTTTTATCAAAAGCGAGTTCAAAGAGATGAACTTGGATAAATAATTGGCCTTGAGTACTGGAAATAATTAAAGCTAGAGCTTAAGATAATACATGACATTTATGCATCCGTAACTAGTTCATATATAAATACATGTCTAATCTGTACTTCGGATTGAGGATGTAAGAATGCAATGAAATGCTGCGTAATACCTGGAATCACTAAAATGTTCAACGAATGAGCTCACACGTAAAAATAAACTACCTTAAAGAAAGTTTCTAATGATTTCACCGATGAAATTTGCACAGCTGTGCAATTGCTTGGCGCTAGCCGTACAACTTCTTGCCGGAAATATTCTGCTGATTTATCTCCTTGATTCTACGTAGCTTTATCGATTCTATCTTGAATCGTCTTGATAACGTCAAATAGTTGTCATTTTTTATTCGATTTTAATTTAAAATACCAAAAACCTGTCTTTGCTAATTCCTGCGAGTAGGTGGAATGTACCGGCACACTTACTTTTACGACAAAAGTAACTAACAATCGTATTATTTGACGACGATTCTTTTTCCGTATATTTTGCTAAAAACTGTGACAATTCCTTGCTTTCCCTAGTATCCGCTGATTGAGTCACACGTGTAATGATTGGTAGAAATTATTTCTTCACTTTCTATTTTAGATTCGGTTTGATTAGATACTGTTTAATTATGAGCCCAGCCATAAGGCTAAAAGCCTGACTGTGTGGTTTTGTCTACTCAGGCGAAGAGTTCATCACATTTTCGAGCGATCACAATTTATAATGTGAAAAGTTCAGTTCTTAAGTAATTGAATTTATTCTATTAATTTTCGCATAGGCGTCGTCAGTGACGTTTTTCATCTGCCTAAAAGATGTTAACTTCATGATCAGCGGTAATTTTATTATACCTTATGAGGTAAGGTATTCAAGATTTGACCTATATTCAACAGCAGTTTAAGATTCGAGAAAATAAACAGCATTGAACGCGACCAATGGAATTCGAACCTTGTATCTTGTGTTGCTTAACTAGATTTTTCTCGAAAGCGAACGTTATTTGAGGAAAGGTCTACTTTCCTATAAGAATTTCGTTGGAGCTTACAACCCAGATATGAGCTTGAAGTTCGAGTTTCCTGCATTGATTATCTCACTCTAGGCCCCGTTGCCAAACAAGACAAACATAAGTGTGGATGATAAACGGGCATATATTCTTGATAAGGAAAAACAAAAGCGAAGCGGGAATATAGAAAGATTACGATGTGCTCTGACAGTCCAAGAGTTGTCATTTTCGAAAAGTAGACTACGGGTTTCACTCCAGCGTGTAACACGGCGCCACGAAACTCGGAATACTTGCAAATGCATTGAGATTTGCGGGTGCCATTCGCATAAGCTGTTCTGCTCGGAGGATGCAATGTTGCATGCGATAAGTTTTGCTAGTGAACTTTGACGGATGGATCTTTTCGCGGCGGGAATCGAGATAATTCGCTGTGAATCACGTTCTTGGAAAAGGTGTGTTATCAATCATCATATCGCTTCGCCACCAATCGGGAAATTCCACGCATCCAACTATCGGAGATAGGATCTGAATTTCTCCCATTGTTTTCAGTATTGCGGAAAAATAGAAAACTATGGACAAAAACACAACTGTGATGGAAATACGTGAACTCATTCAATATGCCGCTCGACAGTTTTTGGCATCCGCCATGGAGTCTCCAGTCGTCACCGGCATTTGGTGCGGGATATTTGCTGGAGTGATTTACAAGATCATATCTGCGTACGTGAGAAAATCGATCGACGTTGGGGGAACCAGTGATCAAAGAAAAGAAGATAACGTCAAGGAAAACGGCAGTGCATTTGCAGAGAACGAGGTTAGAGAGAAGCGAGCTTCAAACCCTCCCGAAAATAGCTTCGTTAAAGGTAAGTTAATTGATTGATTGGTAAAAATGGTTTTCAGTTTTCTTAATTAAGGTAAAATATAAATAAATACAAGCTGCTTTTATCCATGAGAAGTCGCAGTGCAAGGAATGAACGTGGTCGTTGACAGAAATGTTAAAGAATATTCACATTGGGCAGGAGTGTATATAAAAGACAGAATAAGAGCTTATACGTCATCGCTTGATATAAACCAATTGGATAAAGGTCAATTAGATTCGCGATTAGAAATATGTGTGAATGAAATGACACAACGTATGCTTAAGGTTACTCCAACTAAAGTTGAGTTTTTTTTATGACATTCATTCAAATTCAAAGTCGGGAGGAAAGTTGTCGATTAAAGATTTTGCCTATTTATGCCCGGCAGCCATGTCAACCAGAAACTTTTTCAGGTTAATAATACAATTTGTTTTGTCTTTTTCCACAGTCTGAAAGGCGCAACTCTTGAATTAGCGTCGATCAGTAACATACAGAACTAATGTAATAAACAAATACTAAACAGTTTGAGCAAATGGGAGGAGAAAACAGAAAATTCTGTTTCTAGCATCGTCTCTGTCATAATTTTCATTGAACGTCTTTTGTGTTAGCATTAATATAGTAAAGAGGCGCGTGAATAAATTAACTCAACCAAAGAAGAATTATAAAAGATCATGCATATTGCTAGTTAGGCGTTGATTGTAATAACAATTTTCAACATTTGTCGCACTCTAGAAACTTTTTCTCAACCATAAATAACAAGCAAATGAAAAAATAACTACTTCCAATTTCTCTGGACGATAATGCTAAATCGTAAGGTACCTCTCGGTGTAAGGGGAAGATAAGGTTTTGATCATCAGCATTTGAGATTACGTATGCCCCTTTAAATGAATGGAGGCTACTCCTTTTCCAGCAAAAGTGGAAAGTAATTATTTCCATAAACGGTGTTGTTGTATACTCACACACAGCGTGTGTATCGTGACGATAGTAACAGGCGTTGTCCAGCTTTCCCCGTCGACTTTTAATTTCCACTGACCTATATAAACAAAGGTAATTTCGCTACCGTTGGAGGCTTTTTGGATGTATGTACATAAATATAAGCGACAATTAGCGAGATACAGAAACGACAAAAGAGATTTGCCTTTTGTGTGTTTTATGCCGGCCTTTGTGTTCTCTTCGCTTCGGAGAGGCCCTAAGGCAAGCTAACTGATTCAAATGGGAAAACAAAAACTCTTCCGAAAATGTTTCCCATAGATTGGAAAAGTATTAGTAGTAACATCAAACTAGGTAGACGGATTTAAAAAAAAATAAAAATAGTTATTTTTTCTTATAGTAATGAGTAATGTCAAACAAGGGAAACATTTGACGATCGCGGAAAAGTGATGAATTCGATGTTGCAAATTTAAAGATCAATAAATTGGACTTTCTTGCAATACACCGAGTCGTTTCAGGCACAATATTTATGACAAAGGATAATTGGTATGTATTGGTATTGGTATATTCTATATTAACATATCTCTTACACCTTTCTTTGATTCATGACTTGAAAGAACAAAACCAACCTCTCTATATTACGACATATTCATGTCAAGAATGAAAGAAAGGTGTACGAGAAATGTAAATTTTCGTTTCAAATTATAGAATTATAATGGAAACAGCTCAAAAAATAATTAGTTAACTCAGAGTAAATGTTCCTATCGAATGATTCTTTTTCTACCCTCATTTCTTTTACTATATATTCCGATCTTCATCATTGAGGCAAACGTAAGCAGTACGTTTCGTTCCTCATTTTCAAATATTCAGATGGGTAAAGGTAGTTATTATAATATAGGGTACTTTCTGAATGGACAAAATCTACTTATGTTGTGGGAAATCTTTAAAGATACATCGGAAGACGCGATGGAGCCAGAAGTCACATCTATAAAGAAAGAAGAATCTGAGGAACATACAAGAGATCCATGCGTGGAAGTGAGGAGAAGAAACTCTCGTCATCCATCTGAGAAAGACAAGCCTTTTTTTGAGCAGCTTCAGATCATGGACCTTTTGCAAGGGGACGTCACTCCTGAGATTCTAGACAATGAACAGCCACCGATAGAAATTAGCGAGTGGTAAGCATTGGAACAGGAAATTTCGACTTATGAAATATCTTTAATTGGTGAAATAAGTTTTGAATATACAATCTATGGGAGATGCCTTAACTTTGTGGAATTCCATGACAGAGTAGAAATTAATAAACTTTGTCGATATAACTCTGATACAAAGTTTAGTTTTAGTGGAATATTGACAATTGGTATTTTATTACTAAACTCTGAATACTTATAAGCGTTGTAAAGAATACTTCATAGGAGGGTTACTTATTTTCTTTCACAATCATCGTCCTCATTTCCAAGATGAAGACGATATGTGGCTTATAGGCTGATTAATCTTAAATTATAATTTAATGTCTCCAGATATTACTCAGAAATTAGTGGTGATAGGTGCTTGGAAAAATAAATCGACAAAATCGATACATTTTACCGAGGAAAATAATTTTCAGGTGGTAGTAAAATTTAATTTAACGAGCAATAAGAAGAGTTATTGGAGAGGAAGCAAACGGAGCAAGAGAATTGTAGTTGAAGAAGTGATTCAATGAAATAAGGAAGTCAGGAGTCGATTCAGTACAATGATTTTTTTTTAATTAAATAGAAATGAAACGTTAAAGTTAACAGTTTCTGCCGGAAAGTATGAGAAATTCTAATAGTATGGGAAATCTTTGAACTGGTTTTGTTTGGGAAAGATGCGAGTGGGAATAAAAATAAGAAATTGTATGGTAAACGGGTTATTTACGTTTGTTGTGGATCTTTCGAAAATTCTCCCCGAAGACTATCTCGAGGAATTCAATACAAAAATATATTTTCGAAACTGCAAACCTTCCGTTTCTATTTTCCAAATACATTGCTATATGACACGTCGTTTTTGTCTAATCTCTTAGTTGGAAGTTTATTCTTTGCTAAGTTAAAAACCGTCGCTTTTTTAAGTAATCCATCGATTCCTGAGACATCTTTCGAGTCGAAGAAAGAATTTTTTTTGCTTCCACAGTGCGGGATGAGTAGTTCCTATCCATGAGACTGTTTACACGGATCGTCCTAAAAAAATGAGGCTCTGTGAACCACATGTGAAGCGCACAATAGAAACACGCACAATGGAAAATCTCTTTGAGGCCTATCGGAGCGCCACAGCGGTGTGTACGTGATAATCTCGAATCCGTTTCTGTGCGTTTCCTTCAATAGTGAAGGCTCGAGATACAGGAGAATAACAGGGGATACGGGGCACCACCCAAGTCTGATCACACCAGGGAATAGCGGCATAAACACGCTAATACGCCGCGTGTACATACAATCGCTTCAGCTCCCTGTGTAGAAGGGATATCCTTTGATGTGCAACGTATTAGGTATCAGATTATTATCGAAATGCCTTTAGCTCTCACAGGGCAGGGAAACTTCCTTATTGAGAGTTAACTGACGCTGAAAACATCAAATAATCTAAATGAGGATCACCGGTATTAAAATTGACCTTAACTAAGTATGAAGTAATATATAAAAATAATGGTTTCGCCGTTACAAAACTAGAGTGTAGTACGTTACATTGAAGCAATTTGGACCTCCTAATTAGAGGTCTGCTAGGTCTCGGGGCAGATAACTGAGTTCGGGAAGTGATCGGATCTCATGTGATCACACCCTATATTATACTGAATAGATAGTTTGTCCACATCAGGAATTTTATGTATCACAAATCAAATGTAACTCATTCTTTGGCGCTTTTTATGAAATGAATATTATCCAAGGTGTGAAAACTAGGATTTGCGTCCGATCTAGTCCATACAGTAAAATGAGTACAATGCAGTATTATTGCTCACAAACTTTTAATTGATAGTTCACAACACTAATTTTATGACTCAAGTTATCGCATACTTTATGCTTGTATTTTTTTCAGCATATATTAGATAGATATCCATGCTTCTCATTATACTATGAGTTAGACTACAAATACTAATATAACTATACTATATAATACTAATATAATAGTAAAACAGGCATTATTAATTATTTTTTCATTCTTCAGATTCTCATAAAAGCTCTCGTTTTCTCGTCTCTTATCACTATATTTTTATTTTAAATATCACTGCTAATGCTTCTCCGTTGAGCCATAACTTATCCATGAAACCAAGGGAAAGCTCGTTTAATGGCAAAAGTCTATACATTTTCCGTTATTTTTCTACTTCATGAGAGAGATGCATTATTATATTTCCTAATGAAAATAATTTATTTAGATAGAATCTATAGTCTCGGCCGTGATGTGGTGGAAATACATAACTGAATGCAGATGTTTATTTAGATATTTCGTCTGTAATTATGGCTTTCTTTTTCATGCCGAAGAAAGCAGATTTTTAAAGCAAAAGCTATAATGCAGATTTTTATTTAGATAAAAGCAGATTTTTAAAGCAAAACCTTTACTTGTTGGAATTTTGAAATAACGACATATTTAGGAAAACTCCCTCAACTACATCCCCTTCATCTTTTAGTATGTTGAACGATTCTTTGTAAACGAAAACTTTTCAGATTCAGACAGTTCCATCTTTGGAGCTTACTAGGGACACGATAGTTCTTCGAAAAGGTGATTAAGAAGTACCTTACTCTTAGAGTTGGTATTTTTATCAGAGGATATATTGAATTAATTTTATCAGCAAGATAATCATCATGATAACACTTCATTAACTTTGACCAACAATCTACGGGATAACCATTCGATTTTTTGGACAATCTTTACTTATCAGTATGATAAAAATAATTAAAAATTTCAAAATCCTATCCTTTGTTTATTGTAGTTATCTTTAGTTTTTAAATGTGACGTCGTCATCTTTAATCTAAATTTATCCGAAAATTTCCGCAAAGGAGTGTAAGTCGTTTATGATTAAAAACTTATCAAACGATATAAAAAATAAAAAAAAACCACAATAATAGTGCTGAATAGATAGTAAAAAACTGATGGGGCAATTTATTTTCGTGCAATCGTTACTGAGTATAAATTCCTTACTAAAATATACTTAATATAATAATATATATAATATAATAAATACTTACACGCTTCAATTAAATTTACGTGATTTTAAGCATATGTGGCTAAAATTTTTTGATCATATTTCATCTTTTATTTGCATTTTTTCAATGCAAAAGAAAGTAACACTTGTTTTAATTAAAGCTTTGCATGAGAGAGTCACGTGAAAGCCATTGAAGTCTACTATAAACAGACAGAAAAATATCGAAGGAAATTCATTCTACTGTCATTTTGTTAGTGCCAAATAAAATTAAATCATTTTAACGATTAGGCACCTCGTTAAATGCTAATCAATCGCCGAAATGGTTAAACAATGATGGATAAAACTAACACTTAAAGTTACAAGTTGTCATTGGTCGGCAATTAATATTTCCAAAGATAAAAGATACAAAGCAAAATAACTATAAAACTGCGGATTCTTCTAGATTCGGATTAACATCAGGTTTTAAGCAATCCAATCCAATTTGCTGCTATTCCATATTATTATGCACCAAACTATCGTATTTTACGGATGATTTACTTTGTGGATCAATTTGAACGAACGTCCTTCCGATTTTTAATTATTGAACTAGCCGCGTGCATGCACCCTCTGGGTGCAGTTGTTTGGTCTGGACCAGACATCTGGACTGAGTCTGGACTGTGAACATGTACTATCATTCATTTTTAATCATTACTTTCATATGAACATATCAATCACAGTGTATTTTTATGGGAAAACGCATTACCTCGGTTTCAACAATCGTATCCGTCGTCAAGGGGACTCTTTGTTTATAGCCTCAAATTTTCACGAAATTTCCGTTTATTTTAACCGAATTCTCGCCATTTCGACCCGATAACGATATTTAGCGACCATATTAAGAATCTTTATTCATTTCTCTTTCTTTTGGTGCTTATCTCGATTTCGTAAGCCTATTGTTTCTAATTTAAATTTGCAAAAGAAACGTAGCCTGCAACCGATAAAAGTGAGGTTTACGTGCATTTCTTATGAGAACGATTTTTCTTCTCTGGGTTCGAACTGGGGCCGTTCAGGTAAAAGAAAATTTTGCCACATTGTAGGGTGCAGCATTCTACATCGAATGCACGTTTCAGCATTTCTGTAGCTCTTGGCATTGGCGACAAAAACGCTTTTTGTAGACAGACGGACAGACAGACACCGTTACGTTTTTAATATATATAGATGCTTTGGAGTTTCAATTTGTCCTTCCGCAATTTACTGAAATGGATTTAATTGGTAGGTTTGCTTGTCAGAACCAAGACGAAGGCTCAACATATGACTTAAAAGTGACTCTCCAAGATGAAGAGAGAGCGGCAATCGTCGACTTTTACTACGGCTACGACTTCTCCAAATCCCCGAAAGGAATCTGCAAAAAGGTATCTTAACTTTAGAGAATTCGAAGACAAAAAATAAAACGGAATGATGGCCGCATAAGCGGTTTTTTTTATCCCTCCAAAGAACGCTGAGTAATCTACCCAATGGTAGAAATAGATGTCCTTAACGTCAAAAAAAATCCAAAGCTTCTAAATGACCCATGTCATCTAAATAAAATGATACTGCTAAGGATACACAGAGATCTTCATAAAACTTTAATTTTATGATAAGAGGCTCTGATCCCTCATTTACAAAATGATGCTAATTTAATGGAAAATTAATAAGCCACTGTTTCTTTGATGCAGGTGTCGCATACCTTCAAAAAGTATGGTCCTGGCATACGATCCATAATGTTTCGTCACAGAATTGGGAAGGACGTAGAAATCAATAATGGAGATTACTGTTGTAAATTATCTGATGGAATTATCATGGTTTCGCGGAATAAAATGAATACTTTTCTGTACTTGAGACTTACTTATTTCTTCCTCCAACGTTATGATTTCATTCCGTCGAACTTTTACTTAATACGCATCAAGTTTTTTTCTTAATTAGTTTCACTGTTCAATTTAAATTTTCATTCCAATTGATTACAATAGGTGAATGAAAAGTACAACGTCTTGTTTTCATTAAGCATTACGAAACATTAACTACCACTCCGAATTCCATAGTCTTGATAGATCTGCATGTATGTATGTACCATCTCATGGGTGTGCTTCTCTGTCCAAATGCTCATTCAATTCTCTGTTGGTGAGAATGGTTTTAAAACTTAGCAAGCTCAATACTACTTAGTTATCCCGTCTATGGAGGGAAATTTCTCTGCACGTAATGGGGGTTAACAGAAGCGATAATTCTTCGGAGATACCGTCCCTGAAAATTTAATCAAGTTAAAATCAAACTGCGAGCTTTCGGTTTCATTTTTAATTGTTTGTCATCTTATAATTTTTACTTATGCTATACGCCGAAAGGCGGCATGCAGGGCATGCTGTAAAAAGTTGTGTTCAGGATGAGTTTTTACTACAAAGAGATTATAAAAGATGAACTTGTTGGTCCTAGTTGTCAGAAACTGTAAATGGAAAAAAACTCACTCGACCAATGTACAAGTATGTAAGAAATGAGAAAAATCTCATGATACCAGTACTATATCGCAAATTTCATAAAATTATATTAAAAGAATTAAATAATTTTAAAAATTATATAAAATTATATTAAAGGAATTAAATAATTTTAAAAATTATATAAAATTATATTAAAAGAATTGAATAATTTTTAAAATTATGTAAAATTATGTTAAAGGAATTGAATAATTTTAAAAATTATTTAAAATTGTATTAAAGGAATTAAATAATTTTAAAAATTATATAAAATTATATTAATGGAAATAAATAATTTTCTTTGGGAATGCTTGGTTATTTCTGTACTTTGAAACGAGCAATATTGAATCGTTGGAGAATTTATTGTTTCTTCTTTCTAAATCGGGGGTATCCAAACGGTTTGAGAGTCGGGCCGCATAATTTCACAGAAAGAACTAGACGGGTCGGATCTAAAGAAATCTTGCTGAAAATGTAATAACTGAAGTAGGTTTTACGAGTAAGAGTACAAAGACTTTAAATACAATACATATTCTCGAAACAAAATATTATACATATTAATGTTAAAATATGAAAAAGTTTCGCCATTATGGTGTACTGAGTATAAAATCAAATTCTTTCGCGGGCCGCATTGAAACCTTGCGCGGGATAGAGTCGGTCCGTGGACCGTAGTTTGAAGACACCTGTTCTAGATTATCGAGGCATAATATTGATCGACGTGTTTGAAATCATGCATAAGATTATAATTAACTGATGAGCTTACATTTCGTCAACGCAAATAACGAGAGAGATTTGATTGGATTGAGAATTTCCCTCAGGTTATGACGAACATCCAGTTGCGTGGCAGCACATGCAACGAACGAACGATCATTGAACGATCTCCACGTGACGTTCGTTTGAGAAAAAGCCGATATTTTTATGAGGATGATGTCAGGCCTGTGCGCTTTTCCCGCTTCATTTACGGATCTTATTCCTAGAGAACGATAAAAACTTATCGAGAAAGAGAAAGAGGAAATACCTCACATAAGCTGCGTGCTTCAATACGATGAATTTTTTATCACTTTAAATTTGTGTTTCACTTTTCCCTTTGCTTAATTTAGCAATTAAATCACGGAAAACACGAATGTGGTTATCTTTTGCTAGACACCTTACGCCTAATCTTTGAAGACTTAGTACCTTAGATAAATACTGTTGTGTGATCGGCGGCCTACTTCAGCCAGTGTGATTTCTAGTCCAGTTTCTAAAAGAACTGAGAACTCTTCAGTGACGAAAGTTGACGAGGATTAGTTAGAGCTAAACTCAAAGGTTATCAGCTGTGCCCACCAGAGGCTGTGACAGTGGACTTGGTCCGGCTGATTCTTTATCAGCGACGTCCCGTTATCTCGAAAGCGGTAAGTCTGTATCCGTCTTCGAGTAAGTTTCATAGATGTCAGCAATAAGATTAATTCATCTGCCTTTCCTAATTCATCCATGTCTAAGGAAGGGCTACATTTAAAATGGACCACGACCACCGTGAAATGGTCGTGAGAATATGGAACTTTAAGGTAAATTAAGCAGCATTCATGCGTGAAGTCTATGAACATTCTTCAGAAGTTTTGGTTATATGTTTGATTTTTGAGAACAATTTGGATGATAGACTTTTGAAATGGGAAACTGGATTGGTTACAATCAGTCCATTTCACAGAGGCTCATTTAATTTGATCAAACTCAGGCAAACGTCGTAAATATAGTTATTATAGGAAACTATGCATCAAATTCTTCACACCTTAAAATTAGCTAAAATAAAAATTAAACCATCTGATAGAAGACCGCAGAGGTATTAAAATACGAGGGTGGTCTGAAAAGTTTCCGACCCCAGATTTTTCAGAAATCTTCAGAAAATTTTCAGAAAACATGTCGAGAAATGGCGAGATGTCGGAAACTTTTCAGACCACCCATGTATATCAGTAATGAAGATTTTCTTCTTTCCTTAATGATATGGTAAAATTGTTTTTAACATTTTTTCATGATGGTGATGATGGACATTTTTTTATAGTTCATTTCAATTGCGATATTGCATTATTTTCTATGATCATTTGAACGCATTATCAGGTCCATATTTATGAGGATTTCTGTCTTTATAAATTTTTTATTTTCCGTACGTTTTCCAAATCCTTAGAAACTGGATAAAATCAGGAGCGAAATAACTCTGAGATTACGCGAGGCTGTTATTTTTTTATTGACTGAATAACAATACTAAGGACACTCCTGCTATGCATGACAAACAATTACAATTAAAATATGTATTCCAATATGTATCTTAAATTTTGATAAGTACACAATTTTTGAAAATTATCTCAAATTTAATAAACATATAATGAGAAATATTCGACATCAAAGATTCAAGAGAGCATTTTCATGCGAAGCAGATTGTTTTATAACAAAATAATTTAAATTGTTGCCATAGCATTAAATAGATCAAATAAATTTAAATTTATCACATTCATAAGCTATATGTAAAGGAGTAGCTCCCACGAATAAAATGTCTCAGTTTCCTGTCTATTTTCCACCTGCTTGTATGCAAATGGCGGAAATTTCCCATCAAATTATGCGCTCGTTGATGTTATTCTTCCTAATGTACTAACTACACCTAGGAAGAGCTCTTGATATTGCAATTCCTTTCAGCGGATGTAAAGAAGGCCTCAGCGTTACGGTGGATCGAAAAAACTTTTTTGTTCGAAATCGATATGCGGCTAGTGCTTAAAGTTTGTGGTTGGTGGTCCTTATAAACTATGAGAAATTTCAGTTCGATCGGAATATGTCCTCGTTATAATAATATGCGTTTTTTGACAAATTTTGGCGAACTAAGAAATCAATTTTCCTCATTCAAAATCAGTAAATTGTTAATCACTAAGCAACATACAAGCAATACATGTAATATTTTGCCATTAAATCACTTCAGAAACATCGAAAAATCATCAGAAAAAATTGCGAATTTTTGACATTTTTTCACAAAAATTGAAAATTTTGACTAAATGTCGCAGCCTCAGGACATATTCCGATCGAGCGGAAATTTCTTATGGTTTATAAGGACCACCAACCACAAACTTTAAGCACTAGCCGCATTCCGATTTCGAAAAAAGAGCATTTTCGATCCACCCTACTCAGCGTACACCATTTCATGGGTTTCTTTAGTAAAGAGATTAAACTAGAAAATGTTTTTTCGAACCACTGGAGAAATTTATTAACATAGAAAGCCGAAAAAAGTAAAATGCATTATTAGGGTTTCCATGAGCTTTTGTCGTTCAAGAGGTGAAGGTTAAAAACATGAATCAACTGCATAATTACGAATTAGAATGCAAAATTAACGTAGCTAACATAAAATCATGCCACATTACCATGCCTCTTAATAAAAATCATTCAGCACATGCATAGAGATATCAAAACAACAATCGACGCCGGCACTGGCAACAAAATGACTCGAAAAATTACAGTCAATCAATTAGTGAGACAAAAATGTCCTATATCTCTTATGTTATTCAATATTTACATAGTCAATTTAGTGAGATAGTGGAAAGAAAGCGCCTAGAATGGAGTCCAAATAAGTCAAAATAATTTCCTTAAGCGCAATGCTATTTTCCAATGACCAGATTATTATCCATAAAAGCGAAATAAATGAAAATCAGCTGTAGATAAACTATACTTGATGAGTCTCAAATAAAAAATTTAAAATCTCTATACCAAAACTGTGGCATTTCTGGGGAAGGACCTAATGAGAACTAATATTATAATTATATAGGAAATATTATTAGATATAGGAAATAAAACACTGAAACAACTAGAAGGTCATATTTTAAATATCTCGGTTGTAACATGATACGAAAAAAATAAAGACATAACTAACAAAATTAATAGGTACCAAATAATATGCTGTATCTCGGACTATATATAGAACTAATATTATAGTTATATAGGAAATATTACGATATATAGGAAATAAAACACTGGAACAACTGGAAGGTATGATATTTTAAATATCTCGGTTGTAGCATATTACGAAGGAAATAAAGATACAACTAATAAAATTAATAGGTATCAAATAATATGCATAGGAGGAAAAATAAAAGGGAAAAGCAAGAGAGAAACACAGATTAAATTCTACAACGTGATGCCTCTGCCTACATTCTTGTGTGGGTCCGAATCCTGAGAAGACAATGACATTGGAAACAAATCAAAAACGAAATGAAATTCCTCAGATCCGCTAAGAGTTGCATCAAATTAGATCATATAACGAAAATTATATAACACAATAACTTAACGTAGGCTCAGTGAAAGACGGCAATGCCTCATAAACAAAATTTAGAGAAAATGCCAAAATTACCTTGTCAGAGAGAGGCAACGTTATAGAAATTCATGGTGTTGGAAGATATACAATACGTTGGTGAAACCGAAAATGGTTGAAGTGCACAGTCCCGGAAAGACAGCAGAAAAAGTAATAGAGCGATTAAAGTTCGATTCAGTAAGGTTAAATTCTACCTAAGTTTAAAGCAGCATATAGATGAAAGAAAGTTTCGTATATATATGTAGTATATATTTCATATTATATCTAGAAAAAAAGAGAGGAATGATTGCAGGAACAGATTGATTATGTAAACATCACGAGCAGCTGTTGCTGATATGACACCGGAAATGTATATTTTTAGACGGATTCGCTCATGCTCAGAGAAAGAGGGAATTTAGATAGTGATTATGATAAGGCCATTTCGGCAGCAGCAAATGAAATCCACTGAAAACAATCTGTATTTCTCTCCGCGCATTTAAATTTTCGCACTACTACATCTTCAAACTAGCCAGCATCCCGCTAATTTTAATCCTTTCGCGCCCCCACGAAGAAGCGGTATTTTGAGGAAACAACACAGATAATTTTGATGTCATCCGAAAAACCGCCTTATCTTCATTTCTTGATATCTCAGCTCGAAAAATATTTACAGTCAAAGAACTCGCGCGAGAGATTTTCGTACTGTTCGCGGCGATGGAATTCTGAATATCATGGAGTGCTTGAATCGCATACTGGAATTCGCCGGTCACCATGCCGAAGTGAACTGGGAAGAGGTCAGCGCCTTCTTGTTTTACGGAATGGCAACGGTCGCCATATGTTTGTTGATCAAAGTTTTCATCGACTTGTCGGCCGCTGATGATGGGAAGTCCAAGAGGAGAGTTGTGCACAGCAAGAGCCTATACGAGTTGAGAAGTAGACTGTCTGGATTGTTTTCTGGCGAGGTGAAGGCCCCTGGAAGTGGTGTGGATGGTGCAAACTCGCAGGGGAAAGGAAGTGGAAGAGTGAGGTTCGATTTGACGGATGAAGAAGATTCGGATGAATCTGTGTTTACGGCCAAGCAGGTGGACGAGATTTTTATGACAGCCTCAAGACTCAATAGAAATAAAAAGCAGACATAAGTTGGAAATTGAGGTAAGAGGGAACTCACGGGGAATGCTGTATTTCTTTCCAAAATATTATTTAGTGTCCTATACTTTTCTTCGAAATCATCGTTTTTGCTTTGACTGTCATGCCTCAACCAAAAACTTCATACCTAAGAGACAAAGGTTCTCCAAGCGCCGATAGCGGCAACTTCATCAACTTCATACCTGCCTTTGTTTTATCTTAAGGTTATATTTCAATTTGTTTCTATTGGTTCTTTAATTAGACCAGATGCATGCAGTTAAAACCGGTTAAGACGGCTTTTAGGAAACCTAATTAAAACTGCTTTATGAGCAGGATAGCGTTACAACCGGAAAGTTATAACTTTTTACTTTTTTAAATTAGAAAAAAGAGGTAGTTTTTACGGCTGTTTAATTTTTGAAGAAGTAATTCATACCTCACAAACGCAAAGTAGTCTTCTTTATTTTGCTTTAATTGCCACAACTATAGATATCTAGAAAGTTCGCGAACTATTGTTATGTAATGCTGGTCATATTTTTTAAGAACAGTTTGCTTTTAGGGCAACAAAAGCGTCTCTCTGTTTTTTAGTCTATTTAGGACTGAGGCGGAGGATTGGTTACAGCGGGTTGTAGTACATCTAGGTGTAAAATTTATAAATGTATAAATATAAATACCTCATAAATAGGTAGCAGACATATTAAGCGGTATTTTCGCCATATTATTCGTGTGGGAGTGACCGTGACCAAGGTAAACCGCGTGTTCAGCGAAATTGTATCATAAACAGGTTTTGCTGTAATATTTAACTTTAGTTTTTAAGACACCGTATGATATTTTTTGGATATTAACTTGTTCACAAATTTCATTTACATGGATGTGATACCAAGCATCCCTAATTAATGGTGATGAAATATCCCAAGAAAGAATAGACTTGAAAAATGTCCGACGGGACCGGGAAACGAACCCGGGTCTGGTGCTCTGTCCGTTGAGCTATCTCGCCAGAACATTCTCTCAAGCCATTCGGGAGACTTTGTGGGCAAGGACGACCGGCAATCGGGAGACCCGGGTCGATTCCCGGTCCCGTCGGACTTTTTTCAAGTCTATTCTTCCTTGGGATTATTCTTGGGTGCACGCCCTAACGTGCAATTCACCCATTACTCATTACCTTGTGATGAAATATGTGAAACATCCTCCCTTTTAAATGTTAGGACTAACGGTTTTAAGAAAAATAAAGCTTGATTTGATCTACACAGCTGCAAATACATACAATCAAAATATGCAGATGCATGTATGCGAATTCGGACTATAAACTTCTTCGAAGAAGAATTTTTCAGGTGTAAGAAATTACAGGAAGTATGTATACGATAAATACGGGACTTAATTTCTTCCAGATTGAAAACGTATAGAATTTGATGGATATCGTAGCAAGCCCTATGAAATGTCTGAATCAAATATTTTCTTCTCTATATTTCTTTAAATTGTACAGTAAATCAAGAATTAAAAGTTGAATTCAAAATCAAATATTATTTTCCTAAAGTTGTCATATTTTCTCTTTGCAGAACTGGGAAGGACGAGGATATCCGTTATACTTATTATTGTTGTAAAATACAGATAAAAATGTTGTGATTTATAAAATAAAACGATTTGAACAACTAAATGAGCACATTTTTTTATTTCGAATAAAATTTCGGTACCTCGTTTCCGCAATAAGCCGTAGATCAGGTTCTCTGCCTTATTTATCCGATGAATTTCCTTATTATAGGTGTACAAACTGAATTTTAATGCTGTTTTAGCCTTCATCTGAACGTACCGTGATGCCGAACTTATTCTTTTAAGTATCTACATTGTCCTCTCGTAACGTCTTCCTTAATCTTATCTTCGCAGTTTTAGAGTTTATGTAATCAGTCTCGCTCGTGGACTTAATCTAGAATAACAGTCATTATGGAAAACAGGTATTATCTGGCTTATGACCGGTAAAAATTTTTTAGTGCTTCTTTAGGTGAATCTTACATATTTCAGGTATAACATCATGCAGCAAGAGCCATGATTTACTATAGGCTTAGAGAATTTTTAAAAAAATAATCAAGGGAAAGGGACTTGAATATGTGCTGTGGTATGGAAAAAAGATACTCCATAAGCTGTATACGTATGAATGGCAATACCAAAGAAAACAAATTCAAACGTTATTGGAGGGAGGCGTGATTGGGCATTCAATCGTATTCTCTCTAAGAATCATCTAATATGTACTTCGGTAATCACGTGGTCAACTTCATTCAGCTACCTATGCTTAGGGAAGAGAGCATAAAAGCATACAGTTATAATTTATATTTCGAAAACCTCAATATGTGACGGGAATTAAGATGTTTCCCTGTAGTTCTAGGTGTGAATAAGGTAACAGCGAACAAAGCTGGGGAAAATGGATTCACATACATTATCTTTGCGGCTGTTAATCAGATAATAATCAGCGATATAATTTAAAGATACCGCACCAAGTGAATGGCGAGACGGATATTATCTGACTTGCACTGATAACGCTGATAGATTGCATTCAAAGATATCCGCTGTTATCGGAGGCGTATAAATCTTATGTAACGTCTGCAACTAAATTTTCAGGAAATCTAATAAAAGACGGTCTCTTTTAGTCTCAATTTTCAGTATGCAACCTCCAACCGGAAATGATGTTTCATTATTATTCTCTATCTGACAATTAAGTGGAATTCATTACCTATTTATAGAGTGTTGAATAATTACGTTTGTGCACAATAGATATTGAAGAATATTAGGTAGTTATGGACTGAAAACAAGAATTAGCATGCTTCTTCATGCCGAAAGAATATCACCTTTGTAATATCTTAACCAATGTTTGGAATATTTAGCAAAGGTATTGATTTCGGTGAGATGCGTCCTGCTAGTAGAACAGATAGGTTTGAAAGCTCTTAAGCCATACCAACAAGAATATTTGATGCAGAGGGCAAACGTACTAAGGTAGTTTCGGGAAAGCAGCCTTAAGGGAGTGAGTCATTTTAAAACGAGATGGTACAATCACGAATTATATTCAAATTAGAAAAGTTTGTAGATGATCTGAGAAGTGATCAAAAATATAATCCAATCAAAATATATAATCCGAAAAATGTCGATTGCTTCTAGAGTTTCTAGAATTATCGACAGCAAGCAATTACAAAACAATTAACCCATTCCTCCAAAATTCATTCGCAAAAATTTGATTAGCAAGCTTTTTACCTGTATTGCGGAATAAAATCGTCTAATTCTATGACGATATGGTCTTATAATTAGCAATAAACAATAATAATTAGTAATTAACAATGACCTAATAATCATAAATTTTGACTTATTTTCATAACTATATTTAGTCGATCAATTAAAATTTTTTGCATTAATCTGTCTACATTTGAGTCAAGATAGATAGTTAATCTCACTAGCTGATCAATACTCATTCTTAAATGATGGCTTTTTATAAAAATTCTCGAAAAAAGTTTAAAAATCACGAAAATCGTTGAAAATATGGAACGGCAAAGATCTGTATATAAAGAGTTGCTCAGGCCAGGTGTCCACATCCGTGTTCACGAAAGGAGGGATTTTGATGGTTTACAATAGTTCGTTTAAGAAAATTATTTTATGGTATGTTTTTGAGAAAAAACATCGCTTTGAATCGTAACACTCGTAGTTCATCTCAAATACGTGACTTTTATTTGAGCTTCAGAAACAATTTATAGAAATACTCGCACATGGTTGCAAGATCGACCTTGAAATACGGAATGTATAGAATAGGTAAGTTCTAATCTGCTGAATTATTTTCGCTCGATCAGTCCATAAAACAATGGATATAATTTTTTTCCCAGAGGTTGTCACGAAGACTTGAAAATTTTAGCACTCCATATTATTTAGTGAGTTAACTAAAACTTCAATTTGTAGGCTGCAATTCAGAAACAAAGAAATTACACCCAAAACCCTGAGAAATAGCCATGAAATCAGCAAAAACATCGCGTTTAAAGGGATTATCAGCTGAACACCACCTGAGTGGACTAGCCACAGATAATTCGTTATCAGATACGTTTTACCCTCTGAGCCGTTGTTAGCAATTTAATATCTTTCCTAGCCTTTCATGAGAAAACGTAAAAAAGGAACATAGTCACGCCAAGTTTTTAGATTAGCATAAAAATGCTCTTACCTTTATCGGATGTGGTGTATTGTCCATTTTAAGCTTCCAGTCAGTATTGTCTAAGGCAAAGCTCACGCGCCGGGTCTCCTTTACGCGGAGCTACGGATTCGGACGGGAGTAATTAAGATTCGTAGTTTACATTGACCGATTCAAACTTAAGTTCTGATGAAATTTGAATGAAAATAACTCTATCAACATAGCAGTGAAAATATTATGTTGATAGAGTTATTTTCATTCAAATTTCATCAGAACTTAAGTTTGAATCGGTCAATGTAAACTAAGAATCTTAATTATTCCCGTCCGAATCCGTAGCTCCGAGTAAAGGCGATCCGGCGCGAGGCTAACTTCTTCGCCTACGGAAAATTACATTGAGTTTTTCCCCCGTAAGCCCTCCATACTGACTGGAATCTTGAAACGGACAATAGTGAATAACAGAATGCTCCGTATGGCTGTGCCGTCACTGAATTTCAGCTGTATTCCAGAGTTGAGTAGAAAATGAGAAAAAAACGATGATGAACGAGTTTCTCGTAAGAAATTAAAAGGGACTAAAATATGAAAGACTCAAGGGCATTTGTCTAAAATCGGAAATTCACTGATACGTAAGGTCGCGCTGCAGAAGTATTATCTCAAGGGCATCTACCTTATCGGGTCACTGAGAAAATTCCCTTGTTACATTTGTGAAGTCACCCTTGAGACCCATTTGCCGCGATCTGCAAAAGCGATACTTCTATATTCCGTGCCTTGAAATAAAACAATGAATAAAGCCTTTGAAAGCGTTTCTTCAACCCCACTGATTTTATTGAGATTTTAGATAGAATAATATTTTTAAGATCGAGACACTTAAATCTCGTGATTCAGCAGTAAAGAAGTAGTTGATGACTGAATTAGAATAAATTATCTCAGATTCTTTTAATGTCCTGACCGTAATTATTTTTTTCCCGTTATAAAACCTCAATGCATTCGTGATTTTCTCTGACTGATATTAACAATCAAGGGGAAAATTTTACTTTATTATTATTATTAATTATTCATGTTACAATTGGACTATTAGTCAGGTGGCAACAATTAATCTAATAATACATATATTAATCCTCCATATTTACATACAAGTTTCCATATACAAATTACACAAACATATTATCAATACCGAAATTTTATTTCCTATTTCTGGATTTTTCGGGCTTCATGACATGCCTTCTCGGCTACCGTAGCGGTCCCGGGGTAAAAACCCCACCGTATATAGTAGTACATACATCACCCTGTCAAGCAATCCCTTACTTCCTCCAGAAATTCCTACATTACTAATTACCCTTATAACTATAATACATTAGTACATTTCTTTTTAAACAATTAAACAAAATCTTTTAACAACTAAACAATTTTAAACAATTAATTTTAAACAACTTTATAATAATAATAATAATAAAACGTCCTCATTCGGGCGAGATTGAGACTGAATAGTCTCTTCTTACATCTAACCCTTCGTCAATTTGAAAGAAAGAGATAGCAGAAAAAAAGTGCACGGAAGAAATTTATATTGTGGGCTTAAAAACCTAGGATAGGAAAAATAGCCCACAGCAGGAAAACACCCCAGAAGAGGGTGTGAAAAACCCGCGAAACCTAGATAGATAAGAAGCTGAAATTTATAAAAAAGGCTGGAATCAAAAAGCAAAGAACATATTTACACTTCAAACTGCATATAGAAATAATCCATAAAAGAATAACAGTTAGTAAAAAGGATAACATGAGATAAGAGATTTAAAAAAAAACACTGAACATACAGAATGTCACAAATGAAAATGGCAAAAAAACTAGTATGAATACAGAATGAAAATGGCAAAAAAATAGTATGAATACAGAAAAAAGAAAAATAAATAAATAAAATAAAAATAAAAAAAATAAAAAAACCACTACCCTTTATAGGCTAGTGGTTCGCTTTTTGCATGTTTTGAAACTAAAATCCTTAAGGAACTTTCTCTAACATTCGGTTGGGTGGCCGATTATTTCCGAAAAATTGATGAATGGCGAAAGGGCCGTGCTCATTCACCGTTGCCAGGTTTCCGGAAGACATTAATATCTGTGGTCGCCATACGTCGATATTCCCCGGTGTAATGGGCAATTGGGGACTTTCTTTATCCTTTCTGCTAAATTTATCGCCGAAGAACCCTCTGTTCTAAATTTGGAGGGATACTGAGAAAGAATGGTAGAATTAAGGGGACAAAATTTGTGGAAGAATGATTCCGGAATAGCTGGTGCGGAAGAGGGATTCCACCCGTAAATTATTTTTATGTATTTCATGATTCCAGGGTATGATTTTGACTTGAAGTCGATTATTTTTACTATTGGGAAAGTTAGAGGTAAAAGAGGAACTATTAGGAAAATGTTCATTAGAAGAATCTGCTGTTAGAACAGAAACAAATATTTATGGGTATCCTTACTAAGACATGGCTGAATAAAGTCTATGAATAGTTGATAATCATTCCAGATAACAAAAAGAGTTATCACTGACGTATTTTATGCAGTTCTCTTTAGCACTCCTTAAATTATTACGAAAATAATATATAAAATTTACTTTATGTGTAATTTCTACATGAATTATACCACATTCTACCATGTTTTATAAATTAGAAAATAGTTTGTGGTACTCAAATGTTTGTAAAATACTTTTGTTTATTATATTTTGAACGTAGATGACCAATAATTACGATATAACAAAGGCGGAAACTACGTAATTTATAGCAAGATGAACTTTCAATCTTGCTCGTGGATCTTTTGGTTTAATTCGTCATTCTTTTAATTTCTCCAATACATCTAAACTCAAAATCTGACCCGAAAAAAGCCCCAGTTCAATACTAAAGTCGAAAACAATGAACGATTTGAATTCAGATTATACCTTAATGTCAAAGCATACATTCTTATATAATTAGCTTTCCAGAAGTAAGACATTTCAAATCATACCACTACAGGCGAATACAGTCTTATCTTGAGAATATTTTATTACGGCAGGATGACCACAAAAGCGTAGAATTGTAAAATGTCATTCATAATCAGCTTATAATGTCCTATATGTTCAAATGAAACAAAACCCATAATCTGAAATTTAATTGTGCATTAAAGAATCATTGATTCCCTAAATTTGCGGCATTATTTCATCAAACATAAGAGACCATATAAAGAATAAGAATGATGAAATCTAGTAGAAAAATATCAAATCATACATTAAGATAACAAAAATATCCACAGTGATCTGCAGCTAGAAAAGTATGGCTGTAAGGATAACGAATTTGTAATTTCTTTCGAAAAGAAAGGCATTCGTGAAATGTGGCATTTTCTCTTTTCTAGCTCCGATTAATATTCATCGAAATCGATTTAAATAATTTTCATTGTGAGTGATCCAACAAATTTCTCGTTTTTCAAATGACAGCTGAATTTTTACCAAATGTCACCCGTCGCAAATGACAGAACAGAATACGTCGTTTAATATTCTACCACTTATATACACCATCCTATTCCATCCGACGTATTATGGGAGTGAACTATTAGAACTACGTATTCCGCACTTCCATTCCCTTTAAACAGGAGTTCCCCACGTTTCTAGAGAGGGTTCCCTTCTGACTGCAGAACCATTCAACAGGTAGGTGTAGGTTGCCTCACTAGAATGTGTTCCAGCGTTTTCACCCACAGACCTAAAATGACACCTGTAACTTGAAAATAAGACTACACAGCAGCGAAACGATTGAGCAGACGTTTAGCGATTGCGCACGGCTATTATTTCCTTTGATTTCTCTACTAGAAGTTGTATCGTTAAAAGTGCTTCGACAGCTGAGGTCATTTTGCGCATAAGGGCTCCTTGGATTCAATTCAGCATGGAGAACCCAAAGGGATGAATCATTGTCGCTATCTGACGAGCTGAACAAATCATTATAGGTTAGGAAAATGAAATTAATGAGCTCAAGCGTACCTTTCGGGAATTTAGCGCACATGATGGAGAAGAAATGAAATCTCGATACAATTACACGAGGGATTTATTACCGACTAGTTTCGTCAACGAGTTGACATCTTCAGTACCTTCAGATTCAAATGAAATCTCTCGTGGAAACGTACTAAGATTTCATTTCTTCTCCATCATGGAAGTTAGGAAATAAGTGGTTTAGAATGCATTGAGAAGGGGATGCACATTTTTCTGGAGCGGAAATGTAGAAATGAATATGTTCATTGAATTAAAATGATCGTGTTGTTCAGATTCAGAACCAAAATGTTCCTTAATCTTGCAGCAGATCTTTTTTCCAAAGAAAGGGAGCAATCAGTTTTACTTGCATGAACATTTATGAACCATGAGTTACCACCGTTCTTACTATATATAATCATAGGCTTAATCAAATAAAAGATTTTTCCCAGCGAAAACTTTTATTGCCTTTTCATCGTCAGCTGTTTTCATTTTGACCCCTTGACGTTTCCTTTGCCAAATTTTCACGATGGATTATGTATAAATTTTATGTTTCTTCTAACTAGTAAATATGTTCTCTTGAACTGTTTTTGGTCGGAATGCAGCAGTTATCCTGACATATTTTTCCTTATTTAGATGAAAAAACATATTACATACATAATTCATGCGAATGGCCTCTTATTTTTTCTTTATTTTCGTTACTTTTGAAGTTGTCCTTTCTCCTCCTGTTTCCTGTTACCCCCCCTAAAGCATATTTAGGAGGAACGTATACTCCAATAAAAAGGTAAATGGATGTGATAAGACAAATGTTTCCGCGAAATTTGAAGGTAACACAAATCACAATACAAATGTGTTAAATATATTTCTACATGAATTAAAAATCAAAATATCCTGTAGATTATTGACCAGAATTCATTAAAATAATATCGAACCAAAGTATTATTTTAGATACAGATTCCATCAAAAATATTTCTCTTGCAATTCAACTCTTCAAGCTCAGTTAATTGGTACATTTTCTTCAGGTTGCACCGCTAAAATTACGATGTTGATGGTTTGAGAAACTTAATATTTCCAATATCCTCAATACATTTGTCATTTTTATTCAATGTCATAAATATGTAACAATCAGAGAAGTCATCAGATTGGAAGGTAGCTGGAACCTCAAACTTTGCTGCATTGGATGCTAAATTTTTAGAAGAGGGTGTGATACATACTAGGCGATAAGAAGATGGAGGCAATTTGAATTTTCTTTTCTCTCATTTAGCCAGAATATTATAGCCTAAAAGGAGCCACGTGGTCTTTTAACGCAATAAATGAAAGATACACTCTCCTCTGCCCTGTATCAAAATATATATTAATAACACTGTATTCGTCAAAGTATGGTAGCAGCTGCAGCTTAAGTAGCCGGAAGATTAAATTACTAGAAAAGATTTTCTAAAGAAGATGAAGAATAACAAAGTAGAATATCGCGACATATAACTATAGTTCGTAACTTTTATAAACCTTTTCTACCCATTATTTCTTGGTGAGCAATTCACTTCCGACATTTTCAATGATATTTTTTTCTCGAGAAAAAACATATAATTATAAACATAGAGAACCTCTTCCATATTTCATACAGCTGATGAAAAATAGTTTCTATTACTGCTTTGCACTTTCTATGGGATTCCCGATTAAATTCATAGCAAGATATAGCTTTTCTAAGTACGCCAGCCTACCATGCGGCGATAATCAGAAATAACGGCGAAAGAAATCCTGTTATCGGTGGATTGCATCCCCGTCATTCTTCGATCGATCAGCAGGGAACTCGATAATGATTGATCGAAAAGTGTTTGGTGCTCTCTCTTTATTGATGAAAAACGGAACAACACCGGAAATCGACCATGAGAAACTTCGTTCACCATGTCGTGATACCATATTTTGAATACGAGTTGTGTCTGTCGTACGAAAAGGTTACAGAATACCTTTTCTATGGGATATCTGCAATGGCAATATGGCTGATGATCAAGATATTTATAGAGATCTCCGAGAAGAAAGAGACGCCTGAGAAGTTATTCGTCCACAGCGGAAGTTATTCCGAACTGCTAAGGCGTCCTGAAGGGACCCCGAATGGGGTGATATCGCAGACAGCGTCACCGAAAGAAGAAGTACCAAAAGCCGCCGAAAGTGAAAAGTTTGGGATCGAATTGGTGAGGGACGAAGTTGAGGCGGGCGAGGATGTGTCAACAGGTAAGACAAATTTAAGTTTTCTTTCAATGCAGTGCAAATGGATGGAGGAATTCGACGAAGGGGATGATTTGAAAGTAAATTCATCGAGAAATTGGAACCGACCATCTGGAGTTGTTTTCGAAAACGTCCTCTGCGTGAATCGTTGTAAATAATCATGGATGCTTCAGTTGGTGAATGCTTATAATTTTTCTAGTTAAGGAATGCAGATCACGAATTCATAATTTTTTCCCAAGAATTATTTGTGTATTGTAAAGATAATACATATTACGACGCTTTCGATAAACTTCGTCGAAAGGTGAAATAAGTTGGAGAAAACAATTCTTAGGATGACAAAGATTAAGTGCTCCAAATATTATTTTCATCATAATCTGGTTACCTTCAAAATTACTCTTAAGGTTCGATCAATTTTCAGTGATTCGTTAAATCGTCAATTTCCCCAATGTTTTAATACCCGATATAAAAGTATTTCTTATTTTCGGTTATTCGTTCAGGTGGGAAATTGGATTTCTTTTAGTTTACTTTATTTCCGAGTCCTCTCTCGTCATCCGCTGTTTATTTTTATAAAATCGAGCTTTATTAGCAGTTAGTTAGGGTTATGGAATCACTCATTTCTTTTAAATTCTCAGGAACTAAGAAAAATTCATAGCGCTATCAGCGTGCGCAGGTTTATTGAAACAATTCCCAAGAAAATTCTGCAGGAGATGGTAATAGCGATTCTGTGTGTGATAGCAACATGCTAGCCAAAATTTCAAAAATTTTCCTATCTTCCACTTTAATATTTTGAATTACAATTACGGGCTGATACTGATTGATTAATGTATGCTTATCTTTATATCACAGTTACTTTCTGTTATGAAATGCATATGAAAAGAATTTTGATCGGGAACATAACATAATTTGGAATAACTATTTTCTTCACGATTAGTTGATATTTGAGAATAATGTGAACGTTTTTAAAACTTTACTGAGGTTGAGGCTGTATGCCAGGATTTTCTTATAAAAATAATAACAAGGTACCATGGGTATCTGGTATTAAAGATCTTGAATTCCAAATTATTTAGCCTTATCTAACTCTAATCATTCTTGTGTTATCCATGTTATCTATTTTTGAAACCATAAAAACTGAAATCGATTCTTAAAAAAATGACTTACTGCATTCCATACGAAATTGATATTCTTCAATTTTTATCTAAAGTAAAGAAGATAAGAATTGCGGTTTTTACGATTAAAAAGATTCTCCCGGCGTTTAACCTTATTTATAAACAGTTTTCATGTCTTCAAAAGTATGCCATGAAATATAGCAAAATGCATCCACTGTTTTCCTAGCTAAAGGTACAGAATGTAGTAATCGAAGTTATCTGGTGCGATAAGGTGAATATCTTCAGGATTTCTGTAATGTGGTGTAATTGGAACTTTACTCTTTCCGGTGCTTCAAATGACCTGATTAACGGCTTAAGCCGTGAAGCCTTAAATTTATCGGACGAAGAGATAATCCAGAAATAACACAATGGATAATCGCATGATTTTGTCGACTGTATCTGAAAATACAAACCCGTTCTGAATAAAGGTAAAATAATATTTTACGAAAGAAAAAAGAGCCAACATTACTTTTGCCTGCAAGACGGTATTGATAACTTGCTAATCTGGAAAATTTAGAAGATATACATGGGTGATCTGAATAGTTTCCGACATTTTGCCATTTTGCGACGTTTTCTGAAAATTTCTTAAAATTTTCTGAAGATTTCTGAAAAATCTGGGGTCGGAAACTTTTTAGACCATTCTCGTATGTAGATAAAGGAACTGTTCGCATGAGAATAATACCTTCTGTAAAAAATGTCGTATATTAATTACTAGTTGTACTAATTAATAATGTTACTTAATTCACTAGTTGTTTGCAAAACTAATGGAAAATTTTTCTAGTACGTTTACAAAATATGTGAAAGGTATTGTTCGGTCTACTCCTTACTGCGACAGATCCAAGGATGATGGCAAACTAAATTATTCTTAAACCTTTTTTTCCATGGAAGAGCTACCGTAGTAATTAATAAAATGCAATATATAAGATGTTTTCATCTCCGTCATCTGACGATAGCGCTGTAGCTATATAGATGTGTATTAATTTGCTTCAAGACTCAGATTTAAAGGGTACAATAAAGATTCGAAAGTCAAGTAGGACTATCTATTAAGGCGTTCGGTGAATGTATGCTCGTGAAGTTTCTCGAGAGCTCGAAAATGTCTGCTCCATTGTTTCCCCGATCAAGCGCCTTTTTCCTTCTTTAAGTGATTATTTTTCTATTTGAGTGAATTCTCGCACTTAATGCTCCCTTACGTTCATTCTCAAATATCGTACATACTCTTAACATAGTATGTTTGACCCAAGTGAAATTAATTAAAATATCATTCAGTTTGATGAAAGACTTCATATTATACATTTAATTAATATAATTTCTCGACTCACTCCATTTATAGAAGCGAATTTATGTAATTTTGATCATTTTAAACTACTTTATAGCTATTTTTTTAGTATAGCGACCATTTAGCCATTTTCAGGTTATATTTAGCGATACTTTCAAAAAGAAATTGCCATCTCTGGTCTGAAAGAGAGTGGTGCATGTTGGGTAAATAGCTGTGTGAATTTACCGGCTTAAGTGAGATCATATCAGTCTATATAGTCGGATAAGACTATGTAAGTAAGAGCGGCAGTTATATCAGCGGAGGACTTGACTCATAATCCCCACTTTGGAAATCTGAAATGAAGGTAGAATAATTTGCAATTGATCCACGCTTCAAAATCTTTCCGCGGATCAGAACGTACAGATGGAAATAAACTTCAGTGGTAGCATATTTTTGTGTGCCATCAATCTTTCTCAATTTCAAGCAAAAATGGAGATGAGAAAAGGCTGACAGGATCGGGACTCGAACCGGAAAGCTTCCTTGTTTTCTTAAGCGCACACCTTTACGTTCAAAATCTCCATTCATCCTTTTGCCATCTTTCCCAATCGTTTTCATGCATAGCCATAGTCGCGGTCTTTTGCCACTCTTTTCGCGCCACACACCGGAGCGGCAAAAGCGGGAATCAGCACAGATTATTTTCATTTTATCAGGAAGCAACCTTATCATTATTTAGTGAGATATCGATTAGAAGAACATTGTCTTTCCCGAAGAGACCTCCGTATTTTCTGTGGCGATGGGATTCTGAAAATTATGGAGGGTTTTGATCCCGTAGCGGAGTTTCTAGTCTATGTGTCCGAAGTGAACGTGGACTTGGATGATGCCAGGAAATATCTGTTCTATAGTTTGGTCACCATAGCAATATGGCTGATCATCAAGGTGTTCATCGAAATATCGGAGTCAAGGGGGAGACCGAGTGACTCCGTACTGAGCAACGTCGATACCAGGAGGAGGAACTCGGTTGGTTCGATTCAAACGATCTCGGAAATAGTGAAGAAGGAAGATGGCGACCGCCGTTCGAAAGCTGGCGTAAGGGTGAGATTCGATTTGACGAAGAATGAAGGTTACGTGATCGGGGATGAGTCAACAAATGGAGTGGTTAAAGAAGCGGATGTGACGGCTTTGGGGGAGAAAAGACTGGACAATCCTGAAAATGGTGAAGGAAGGATTGAAGAAGAGACAGAAGAAAATGAAGTCGAAAAAGTTGAAGTCGTCGAGGAAACAAACCAGGAGCTTCCTGAAGAGTCCAAGAAGGAAGAAAATGAAGTCGAAAAAGTTGAAGTCGTCGAGGAAACAAACCGGGAGCTTCCTGAAGAGTCCGAGAAGGTGACCGATGAAGAATGCGCAGGAAATTCTTCTGAAGAGACTGAGAGGAAAGGAACTGTCCCGGTGGACGTTGATATAATAATAACCGAAGTTGAAGAAGATGCAGACCCCGAGTCTGAGTTTACGAACCAAATCGAAGAGGTGAGTGCTGAGGACGCCAAGATTGAGGGATGTGATGGGGAAGTAGAAATGGCTACTCATGAGAGCGTTGTGGGAGAAACTGAAGAGCCCGTAACCGATGGAATCGGCGACGCTGAAGGCGACGAAGAGACTGAGATCGCGACCGGGACTAGTGAACAAAACTTTCCGGAGGACATCGAAAGAAAACTCGTGGACGAAACCTCGGGAGATTTTACCGCAGCGGTAACAAAGGAAACTTTTGCAAAAGAGATTAGGGAAGTTGAAGAAACTGAGGCGAACAATGTCCAAAAAATTACGGATGAAGGAGTGGGAGAGGCTGAGTGTTGCGAGAGAGTAATAAACTGCGAGACGAGCACCGAAAAGATCGCGGTGAAAGACGTCGATGAAGACGTGGAGAAAATCACTCATGTGTTGACAAAGGAGAAGGAAGAGAGCCTTCTAAATGAAACTGGTTATACTGATAGCTTCCTTGAAGATGTGCATGAAATGGGAGTCGATGAAAAGGAAAAAGGTGAGGAAAAGGGAGCCGAGAAGACTGAACCCATCGAGATCGACGTAACTCAGGAGGAGGTATTGGAGGATTTTTTAAACACGAGAGAGGACTTCGGCGTGAAAAAAATTGTGAATGAAATTGAAAAGGAAACTGAAGGCATGAGTCAGGCCACGGTAGATGTAACTGGAGAGGATAATACAGCTATAAACACAACTACTGAAGTCCCTCAATGGTACGCAACAGTGGAACTGGTGACCAACGGAGGTAAAGTCCGAGATTCCACCGTGAATTCCACTACAAAATCCCTGGTGAAAATGTTCGAATCCTTACGGGAGTCGAATTTCGAACGCACGGAGAGTGTGCTGTTCAAAACCAAAAGAATTCGCCGCCACCTGTCAATGCCTTTTGTCGACAGAATCGGCTCTATTCGATACGGTGGTCATTTCGACAAAGAGCTTACTTTGAGGAGTGAGAAAGCTGGCGGACAAGAGTCGACCGATAATGGAGAGGTCGCCGGGGATGGAAGCCGAGAGAGAAGGTCCTTCAAAGGCGCGGACGTGGAAAGTACGTCCCTCAAAGTTTCACCCAAAGAAGGAGAGGAGGTCGGTACTAATAAGGTTCCTGGATGCGGTGTCAGAGTCACCAGATCGAGAAGCCTCCGCGATTGGAAGGAAGATTTGAAATTGAGTTACAAAGCAGGTGAATGGAGGCTAGCGAGGGGTCTGCCCTTGCACGAGCGCTTTGAGGATCCAGACAGAGGTGAGCAAGGAAATGATTACCATCAGGGTTCCCTGCGGAGATTAATTATGAGGGATTCCCTCAATCTCGAGCGAATTGTTCGAGCGAGTGTGATTTCGTGAATAATCTCCTCGCCGATTGTTTTCGGTTAATTTAGGTATCTCTTAATGGGATGATTCGAGAGATGAAATCTTTGCGCTCGAGGTGTATCTAAAAATCGAAAGATATGGAAAGAGTAAAGATTACTTCTAGTAATGGGACTTCTGGGTAATGGGACTTTTAGAGTTAAGGATTGACCTTAAATTAATTAAGCTGGGAAGGTTTCTAGTGTGATGGGATTTCTGGTGTTGGGGACAGTAGTGTGTGTACATTGTTTAAGTTTAACTTGAATGTGTAGGGGCTACCACCTGACAGTAGTCTAACTGCAGCATATATAGTAATTTATAATAATTAAAACAAGTAGGCATGAATAAATTTTAATCCTGCATTCTACTGGGTTTTCTCATCCTTTTGAAATGGTATTGAGAGATATCCGATAAATTTTATCCGGTAAATTTTCCCCTCAAAATCTCAATTTTTCATGCATACGTGCATCATAGTTAACATTCGATTTTAAATCATCTTATGACGGAACGGCTTGCTTAAATTCCTTTTGTCATCTGTCAATAACGTCTAATTTGTAGAATTGTTGATATTCTTCGATTACTGACATTGTGAAATTTTACTCTACAGACTTCTTTAAAATCTACCCAAGTACACTCAATTACTTTTTTCTCGAGATCCATGTTTTGTAAGTCTTTTTGAAGACAGTTGCACGTTATAACTTTGAATGGATGATGATTCAAATCATTCGAGACACATAGCTCTATCAAACTTCTTTTATCAAACCATATACTAAGTTATCATTATTTTTCAGAGAGACTGATTCATGAGACTTTCGGGGCAATACTCAGACCAACGTTTCTCCAGCGAGAACCTGTACCTGTTGATGTCATAAATCGGTCATATACGGTCGAAGAAAGAAACCTGCTGAAAAATAACTGCGGACAAAGTGAGTAGGGTGTTATTTTTTGCGTTAGTAATCTATTCAGGTCTAAATTCTCATCTTTGAGCTAACATGATGATAAAAACCGTCGTTGGAATTCGAAATATGTACTCTGGATGTAAACTCTTTATTTCTTCTATTATTTTTGGAAAAGTAATCATAAATTTTACTATCAATCGTTGAATTTCACTAATTCGTAATTTAAATCGTTAATTTGTCACGTCACTTCAATTGAAATAAGTTTATTCAGAAACAATATACAGCAATTCTCGAAGGTTATTCCTCACCTTATTTCAACATAAATAATATTGTAAATACGATGTCGAAGAATTAATTAATTCAAATTCAAGTCGATGTGATTGTGATTGTCGTTCCACTACAGAATTTCTGTTTTTGCTACCATTTATCGTTTTCGTTACAAACGGTACATGTTGTTTCGTTAAGTAAGCATTATAACTTCACTTTCAGATGGCTTAAAAGATTGGATTTCCAAATTTCGGCTGCAAGACTGGAAGGTTATTGAAGATGAAGAGGAAACTACAGAATTCCCGAAGGATCGAGAAGGAAAACTTGCGGTTGAATTCGATGGAAATCTATCCTTCTTTGAAACTACAGCAAGGAATAGCAGGAAGGAGCAGGAGATAGACCTAATCTCTGAAGGATTCAGTGCCTATTTTCTCGACAAAGAGCAACCGCATATTTTAGTCAGCGAATGGTGAGTGTCTTTTGTAGCTTTAATCAAGAAAAATGAAAGAAAAGTCTTATATTGTGAAAATACCGAAATTCAAAGAATGTCATCCTTTCTATAACCATCTGGAAGTGTATTTGCTCAAGAGTTTGTTTTCACAGTGTAGAATGAATAAGAATGGCATTAAGTCATGCTGTCATATTTTATTATACATGTTCAGAAATAGAACTGCCCTTACAAGTACAAACAGTAAAGTGAAGAAAAAATCAAAGAAACCCTTTCATATTTTTTGTCTGTTGAAGTTGTAGAATGCTTACTGGATTGAATGAACGTTTTCATGTAAGAACTGTCCTATAAAAATATTTTCTTGAGTTAATATTGTAACATTTATTTAGCAGGTAAATTTTCCCTTCATGGTATGAAACTTAATTACGCTTGATGTCATAAACCAATGAAAATTTACAAAATGGTTCTACTTTGAATTTACTAACCGAATCGGAACACGCAAGATAAATTTAACTAAATCCTGAGAGTAGCATTTCACGGAGTAATGTTTTACATAAAAACGATAATTTCGTTTTCAAGGAAATTTTTTCAATTTCATTCAATTTTTTAAATTTCAACCCAAAGGTTAAAGTCGTCCACGAATCTGTTCCTTTGAAAGTTCGCCCGAGGTTCAATGTAATGCTCTTTAGCTCACTAGTCCAAAGGAATTTTATTTAATTCATCAATTCAATATATATGCTTTTCTTCAGGATCAAAGTGGAAGAGCACTGCAAGAGTACGTACGAGCTGAGAGTAAAACTTTTAGACCAAAAGAAAGAGACCATTTCGGAAAAGGACATCCTCTTTGACGTCTCCAACAAAGCGAAATGGGAAAAGGTGTGTGAAATGTGTAACTGAAACAGGTTTTCGTAATTCCCCCCGAGTTAAGTAGGTAAACCAAATCTACTCAATAATACAAAGAAGGTGTTACATCGACGTTTGGTAGCCAGTATATTGGAAGCAGTTGTTATCCATTTCTTCCAATTGCAAAAAAACGCTGTATTTTTGGAATGCTTCTGAGTTTATCTCTTCGTTGTCTTATCTTCTCTTTATAAGAAAGACACGGTCGGATAAGGTTCCTTAATTTTTTTCGTTATCATAAGTTGGCTTCATGGTCAAAGCCACCTTTTGTCACCGAGATAATGTCAATTAATTGACTTCCATATCGGGATGAGTCCACTTGAGCCACACATTGGAAAGAAAAAATGTTGTTTATGCAATATTTCGCAAAATATCGCGAAAACAGCTGCAACACACAAACTGCCAACTTTTAGAGGTTAGAAGTTTTCGCGGATAACTAGTCACTTTGTTATTTTATTAAAAAAAGATTGTCCGAGCACCATAGCAACGGTTTATTTTCAACGTTAACACATAATTTTTCGAGATAGATCAAATGGCTTAGTATATCCTCATTGTCAAAGATGTCTCACGAAAGAACAAGATTTGTCAACATAGATGTTCTTGGTAGAAACTGAAAAGAAAGAAGAATCGAGTCCGAAGAAATAAAAACTTTATGGTACCTTGTTTGAAGAAAAATGATTTTTGGATATATGTAGCTTCATTTTTATTCTTTACCTTTATGAGTGTTAATCATACTCGAAGATGAATTTCATGTTGTAAAAATGTTTACTTTCAAAAAGTCTTTGACAAAATTTGATTTTTAGCTGTGTTTTCAATCTCTAGTTTCATTGATAGCCTTCCTTTTAGCCCATTTGTCTTCTATTCACAATAATTACTACCAATACTACAGGCACTACTTCATGATAGGGCTCCCTGTCACCTCCCTTTACATGCATTATTTTGAACTTAAATATTAATATCCCATGCTGTTTGCGTTCCAAGAAGGAAGTGTTTTATTCTTCATACGACAATTTTCTTAATTTGATTTAGTGTGCATGCCATGCCATGAAAAACCATGAGAAAGTATATTTATGTCTTTAAAAAATTTCACAAGATAAATAAACGCAATGTTAAAATTCACGGCTACCTATCTTACACTAAATCTAAGGAGATTTTTGATGGTAATAAATTGAAAATATCCTTCAGCCAAGGTCACAAATACGTTTACTTGAATTAAAAACCTTTCAGGCATCTCTTTAATTTGCTGTTTTCTTTTTAAACTAATGTAAGCATTTTTCCACAGGTGTCCTACGTTTTCAAGGGGTATGGTCCAGGGGTTCGATACGTATTGTTCAACCACGGCGCCGTCAAATGGTCGGGAACGAATGGATGCAGAATGACTGGAGCTGTCGTAAGGGTACTGAATCCAACATAAAAATGGGTTACAATTATTTTTCCAATGGAAAAAGTTCATCTTTCATCTTAAAGCGAGAAATTCATATTATTTATATAAAAATGTTGATTACACACCTATGACACTGTTTCCATACAGCCTTAATCTAATGTGTGTGCGGTGATAATGATCTATTCGTCAAGAACGACACTCGTGGGTTGCGATTCTCAAGAAGACCGATATCTCAACAGATAACGTTCGGAGCAAATTTTTATCTATTTCGGCAGATCATAAAAAAGTTCAGAGGAATTAACTGAGTAATTTTCTTTCATTAAATTTTTCCTCTACTATTTTATCATTTTTAGTAACAAATTTCTTTTTAATAACATTCTATATATTTCACGAAAGATACATTGAAACTGTGGCAATATATGTGTGATTAGATCAAAAGGCCCAGCTTGAGAAAGTTTTACAACCTTCTCACGAAGCACTTCCAGTAATTGTTCGTGGAACCATCTTGTCGGATTACCACACGCAACTGTAAATTAGTAAGGCGAATACTACCAGAGATTTATCAAGAACGATCTCCGTTAGCCCACATGGTTTGTTGTTTTCAACACGTAGGATTTTATGAAAGATATAGTATGTCACTTACTGTGTGAGTTAGAAATCCGAGAGTCCGTCGTTTAAGTCAAATATTTTTATTCCCAGATGATTTTCATTTCTGACATAGGATGAAGAAAGTATACAAAGAACAAGTTTGCGTGTTTTGATCGGGGAATCGTTTGGAATAACGAAGTTCAGAAGTAGACGAAGAAATTCAGATGTGTGAGAAGCTCTTAACGTACCTTTGATCTGGAAAAAGTACTTATGAATTTAAGTACTACGTTTCTACATGATAGTACGCACGATTTCACACCCACAGAGTCAACGAACTTTTAATGAGGTTATGCGAATGAAATATGCTGCTTTCTCGAGGTCTTGGCACTTGACTAAGACTTGGAGATATTTATGGACAATGGACAGTATGAAGTATCAATTTTCATGATACTGAGTTGATAGCTTCATAATATTTTGGTTAAAAATATTAAATGAAGTAATCATAGGGAAAATGGGTTTAAGTTACAACAACCTTATACATAAGGCTGAAGTTAAGAAGGAAATAAATAAAATGGAAAGGTCTGGTACTATCATGAAATACCAAGTGCGTTAGAATAAAAAGAGATAAGGTTGCCTAAAATTCTGCGTTTGTATCATATGAAAAAAGTGAAATGTTTAGAATCCATCCATCTTCCATCCTTAATCCTTGTTTAAAATAAATCAATTTAAAAATTATTTTTCTTAAGTTTCATTTGCCTTTCTTCAAAGCTGTTTGCAGCCATGAATGGAATCCGAAACCATGTTTCACAGTCGTACTCTTTGGAATTTCTTACGTCTTGTTAGTGGAGTTAAATCTGCTTTTTAAGTTTATTACATTCCTCTGTATCACATATTCTTTCATAAGCGCTGAATATGTAGTATAAGGAAGTAATTTAAAATTTTTCTTGGAACTATTTTCGTTCAAAGTTACTTTTATACAGCAGATGATATTTCCTGACAATTTTTGGATAAAGAAGTCGAAGACTTTTCTATCAGAACCAAACTAAATGAAAAGATATTTAGGGATTGATTCATGCAAATAACAACGAAAATAAGCATAACAAAAACTTTTAAAGTTGCAACAATCCGTATAACAACAAAATAAGAAATATTTCGAAACAATTAAGGATAAAGTAGTGATTTAAATTTAGATAGAGGTAGTAGTTAGAGAATCTGCATTTTTTACACATCAATCATGAACAAAGGCGCATCTTAAATAGATGCTGGCGGAATTCCATTTCTATTTAAAATTTCTCAAAAACTAGCCTTTGAAAATCTTAATGATTAAAACCAGCTGTTATACACGACTGTCAATTCTTATGAGTCTATTTTCATTCATCACAAAAGTTTATTCCACAGTGTGACTTGATTACTGTGTCAAATTAGAGAAAAACTTTTAAAAATGAAATTCACTAAGAAGGTTGTCACGTTGTGGAATAAGACAGGCAGTATTAATACAACAAGGAATTAAATAAATTTTACTTATACACAAATTAATTATAATGTGTGGATTAGTAAATTCATTAAATTCCTTGCTGTGTTAAAGCTGTTTTATTCAATATCTTCATTGACTTTCCAAAATATTCTCGCATTCAGCCGCCATATCATTGCAATTATAATTTATATAACTTTTTATAAATATGAAATATGGGTCAAGCATATTTGGAGTAAAGATTAATGCCTCAATCAATGGTAATAGGCATATGGTATGTAGTGAGAAAATAGTAAATTCATGGAACGCGAAAAGGCAAGGTCTTATCGTTGGACAATTGAATGTAAGAGAGCCTTCACCTTTGTATTAATGGATATAATTAATCAACAAAAATCTCACCGATCCTTATCTTAATCACATGCTTCGGCCGTAAGTTTAGATAATATCATTTGTGAAGCATTTTGCAAGTACAAGCGATCACATAAGTACCCATTCCATGAGATCTATTTGTGGGTTAAACTTTATTTTTATCATAAAAACCAATTATATCAATTCAAAAGCTTGAAAATCTAATTCAAAGCCCTATAACTCTATTTGAACTAATATTATATGTATTAAAAGCGACAAAAATTTCCATATCACTGCTCAGGTCACTGAAAGACAAAGTAGATTCAATCACATTCCCATTTCTTATCTAACTCTATTTAAGAACGTCATGGAAATTAACCGCCTCCTAGGTCCCTATTGAACACCGAAAAATTCTAAGCACCCTCGATAACATTCCCGTCAGCTGAAAATTACTCCTTTGATAGTTGAGAAGGATAGAATTTTATTTCCATTAACTATTTGTATAAGATATATTTATACCCACAAAAAAGTTTATAAACATAGTTAAAAATACAATTCTACTGCCGAAGAAAACCTTCTTGGTCTAAAAATAATTTCCATTCCTGAAATATCTCGAACACCAACGGAGAGGATTTCCTGTTGCGCCGAAGTTCACAGTGGCGAAACTGAGCCCTCTCTCCAAACTTTGTTACAAATTAGGTTCGAGTGAATTGTGACCTAACAAATCCCGGTGGGTCTTCACCTCACCTTCCACTCAAGAGAGGAAAAAAAAGGAGGACAGAAAGTGTCACCAAGCACTCGTAAAACTTGCAGCAAAAACTTTAGTTTTCTAAGACGGTGTGAGAGGGCGCTTCTTCCACGGGTGGGATTCTCCCGGAGAAGGCAACCGAAAACCTCCCCGTTCAACCTTTCTGGTGTTTCTTTTAGAATTGTTACATGGGCCGAATCGAGTTAATACGCTGCCTTTTTCACAATGCATTCAAGAAATATATATGTGTCATATATTTATATATATATATTATGTTCATACAAATAATGTTAAATATTCTTTGGTCTGAAAGAGAAGGATACCAAAAAGGAAATGACTACAGCCTTCCACCGTGCCGAATTAGCCTATCCACCATGTGACAGTAGCTTCTGTTGTTAAATGCGAGGTCCCCAAGGCAAGCGACACAGCTATGTTGATAAATGCAACCATTAAAAATACAAGGATTCCAGACATTTTTTTCACAATTTATATTTTGAGTCCTTTTTTTTGGAGGAATCGAAGAAGTACGTTGGCGGAAAGTTTATCATCTAAAATACTGGTGCAAATGTCACCTTTGATGACGAAAAATTTCAGGTGCATGCGGGAGAAGCGGCCTTGATTCAAAAACCGAGGAGCAGTTCCTGTTCCCATCCGCATGAGTGCATGCTCAAGAGTATCGAGAAATGTGAGTCGTCTTGAATATATCAGCACGTAGACTAATGAGATGTAGTCCGATCACAGGGGTCCCATCCGCGGCGAGTCCTCAAAACCTTTTGATTCCTTAGGAGAAACAGAAAAAAGCACTCCGAAGCCCGGAAAGTCACCATTCACAAGGCCAATATGATATATACACAAGCGCGACCTGGGACGGACAAACCTACCCAAAGAATTCAGAAGACGTTTCCGGAACAAGTGGGAGGAACAACTATCATAGATCAAACATCACGTCGCGTTTACGATGCTTTCCAATCGGGAGTGTCAAACTCAAAATATACGTATACCGCTCGGTGAACCACACACTCAATCCTCGCCGACTAGAACCAAAAGACTATATCCGACGAATGTTCGCTTCATATTAGCTCGTCGCATCACATCCTAATGCTTCGTTTGTGCATCCAAAACACTTTGCTTCTCTCTTTGGTGCATTGGGGTTACATTCTGTTCCCCACAGTTTCGAAATCTGCTATGCGGAGATCGATTTTCACGGTGTCCCAGCCCTTGACTGCGGCGAGGGCGTCCTGTCTATGAATTCGAGGGACGCGGGCACTTCCTCGTCTCCCTCTTTGAGCGACTCCAAAGCGATGCAGCCTGCGACAGCCCCTGTGCTTTGTGAAGCGCCCTCGGAGGTTCCGGCGGCTATGGCCCCGAAGGCGGTGCCCGTTTTTTCTCTCTTTGGGGGAGTTATTGGCTCAGAGGCGTCCATGGCGAGCTCTAGCTCCCTCTCCCAAGCCATCTCCTTCCGCTCTCTCTCCTTCCTCTCCAACTCCTTCTCACGATTGTACACAAGGAAAGGCATATGTAGGGTAGCGAAATGGTCCACTTCGGCGCCTGGAGAATCCTGTAAGAGGGAAAATATGAGGGTTATTTATTGCTCGAGATAAAGTATTGAATGTCGCCGGATTTGGGTATGCGACTCTTATTATTTTCCCAGTCAACTCCCCCGGTAAAAATGATGGAACTGAATTTTTTACTCATTTGAAACGGATATATAATATAATATAATATAATATAATATAATATAATATAATATAATATAATATAATATAATATAATATAATATAATATAATATAATATAATATAATATAATATAATATAATATAATATAATATAATATAATATAATATAATATAATATAATATAATATAATATATTATAATATAATATAATATAATATAATATAATATATTATAATATAATATAATATAATATAATATAATATAATATAATATAATTACTATATTTATTATATTATTGCTTTTATCTGATAATTCTAGCCCAGGATGCGTGAAATTAACTTTACAAAACAAACAAATTCCTTATTTATGATATTAATAACATATTCCACAGTGTTTGATGGGTACTGGGCAACTTTTAACAAAATTGCTAACCATTGTGTGTGAAGGTACATTGTTCCAATTCTATGACTGTTCGTCTACATCTACATAAATACCCAGCAAGCCGCTCTTCGGTATGTGGCAGGAAATATAAACACCGAACGACTGACCTACCTTTACAGCCTGTTATTATGAAGAATTTTCCTTAAAAGGATTTGAATCTCTAAGGATGAAACTTGAATATTTTGGAAACTACACCAGACGCAATAACCACTCGGCCAATCGATGATAAAGAAGGTGTAGATGATTGAGATGGAAATAACGTCGAGGAAAATTTTAAAGGCAATACTAGTGCGGAAATGCAGTTTAAAGAAGAGAGAGAACATGAAAGAGATAATAACAAGCTAGCAAAGGATTACATATATATGAGAAAGGAATAAGAAAAGATGGCAAGAAAATGATAAATAACAAAGAAAAGATGAAAACAGATTAAACATGAGGAAGAAGAATAAAGCACTCACTGACAAAAGAAAAAAAATGGGCAATATGAATGCCTTAGAGCAAAGAAACCGTGGAGAACAACAGAGATTCTGAAGGAAATGGAAGAAATAAAGCAATATGAAACTGTTTTAGCATTCCTACCATTTCGCAAATGATGCTTTATCTGTTTACAAAGTTTTCCCATTCCTTGCATTTTTAAACAACGATCTCCTGTTATGAGGAACTTAAAAGTAAACGAACCAACTTAGAGGCTATTGTATCGTAAAAATCAATGATGAATACGACCTTTCCGTGGGATTTTCTGGCACTCAATACTTATCTGAAAGAGGATTATTTTTTTCTCAATATCCCATACATTCGTAATCACATCGTTGAGTAATTCAAAGGTTAAAGAATTTGATGTAGCTTTCAAACTGATAAAACTTTTAAGAAGACTATAATGATGTATACAGTGACATTAAATCAATTACTGAACGATTAATTAAATTTTTACAGCAATGCGTAGTGGGGTAGTGAGACCAAAAAGAAAATTCATGCGAGAAAAATATTCACTGTTGATAAACGGAAAATAAATAATATCATTCCGGTCACTTAAAATCATCATAATTTTAGTAATGAGTATGTTGATAGTTTAAGATGAAGTAAATTATCGATATGTAAATATTTTTCATATGAATACACTAATAGTTCAAGGAAATAACCCATTTCACAAACAATTCATGAGAGCTATCTGAAACAAGATAAACGTATGTTCCATGATCTCTACCGCCATCTTTGAACGAATTATTGAATTAAATAGAGAAATAATTTAACTATATTTTGTAAAAGTAAGCCAATTTAGCTATCTTGTAAGATATAGTGACTTTCGCGGTATATTAGCGACCATTTTTTTAGTCTCTAGCACTCTTTGAAGCATGTTCTGCTTCGAAGATTCTCTTTATTTTCTCGTAAAATAATATACTGAGCTAGTTCAAAATCAAAATAGCATCAGTTTCAATATGTATTGGAGACTTAAAACTCATGATATAGATTTCATTTGTGTAATATCTTAGTTGGTACTCTATTTAAAAGCGAATTTGAGCTGAATAAAGTTCAACTTTTGACAAATTTGTAACGATATTCTTATGAGCTGAGAGACTTTTCATGGTAAATTTAGTGACATTCTCAGAAATAAATTGCCATCTCTGCTTTGAGGTGACGTAATAAGAATTAATTGCAGACTCATGTATTACGTAGGTGACGAAAGCAACATTTGAGCTATACATGAGTAATGAATAATAGAGTCAAGCTTTGAGATATTTTTTTTTAAATCAGAAAAAAGACTTCGTGGAAGCTGTTACGTTGGTGATAATGGTAGTGAATCAATAAGTCTTTAGAGATTTTCTCTCAACTGCAAATTTTTTTGGAGACATACGGTAGCATTGAAGATGACCCACGGACAGGTTCTTATATATATACCGAAATATTGATAACGACAGAAAAATATAACTATTGATGTATGTGCGAAAGACTTATCAACTCACTGAATTTGCTGAATTTAATTTTGAACCTCATTTTCACGACAATAATGCTCTCACTTTTTTGACTTTCTTTCATTTGGATTTGAAACCTTTACCAGCTGCGATTCTTCGGTAATCCCATTAGAGTTACTTCTTGCAATAAATTAAGAAGTTATAACAGTCTTCAAATAATGTATCTGACATCCTTAGGCGAAGAAGATTAATGAGAAAAAAAGAAAAAAGGAAGGGGCTCCCAGGTGTGTTAAACTTTATTTGTCGATTGATTTGGGGAATAAATTATCGAGAAGGAATGGAAGCGGCGGTAAATATAGGATTTTCCAATGAACTGAGTGAGTGTGAATCGTGTGACCTATAAAAGAAGGGCATTAGAAGATTGGAAACTTCGGAGAAATAGGCGTGGGTAGTATAAATGTGATTCGGATTGGAGGAGCATTGTTGTACTTCTGTAACTACGTAAACCAAAAGACAGACTTTTCATTGGCAAATTGAAAGACTAAAATAGACTGGAAAATCAAAAGTGGTGTGAAAATTCGAACTCGGCAATAGCGCCTAAAAGCGGGCAAATATGGGTACACAACAGTAACGCGGGTTGCAAAATTGCAGGATATGAGAACTGTTGGTTGCGGCAGTTTCAGGGGCTACGAGCGAAATTGTTAGATATGTATTAACTAATTAGTACTGGTGTAGTATTACTCTACCAGTATTTTTTTTAAAGAGATTTAGCTCAAATTCAGTTATATCTATTTTTCATAACCCAGCTATGTTTTCGCGCACTATGATTGAAAATCAGTTTCCCAACACTAAATATAAAAATATTAGTTTTAAATTAATATCCATTTCTTGAAGTTCTAGAATCCATAAACAATTTTATTTGAATTTTTTACTTTACGTTACTGATTAGCATAAAAATGAGTTTTAAATAGTAATTGATCTAAACGTTTGAGTGGATACTTGTATACATGGACCAATTCATGAAAAAAGATTTTAAAAAACCCACAAAATTTAGAGACATCATTTGCCAAGTGGAGTTTAAGAAACTTATTAAAGCTACAATTATAACTCATTAAAGCTATAAGATACAAGTATCTTAAAGCTTAAATAATATATAATTCAAACAAACATTACTAAAAACCCTTGAACAGAATCTATGAATTGTTCTAAGAAGTACGTGAAATGAGATAGAAATGTTTGATCACAAAGTTTACTTTAAAAGAATTACTTAATCTAATAAATACTTACTTTACTTAATAAGAATAATAACTGATCTTGAAAGCTTACAGTATCCGCGAGAATTCTATAAATTCTTCCTTGTAAATACATTCCTTATGTTTATATTGTGTATCATAATATAAAAATACAAAATAATAATAAAATTACCTCAAATATTATATAAAAGGTAAAAATACTTCAAATATTATATAAATTATAATATTTGAGGTATTTTTGTAGAACCTGAGGGAGACAACAGGAAATTCTCGTTGAATATAAACGGTATTAAAATGGGGCACAAGATTATACACATATATAAATGATATGTAAAGATTGACCATCAGATTATTCCTCAAAGTTCGATCAAAATTAATTCATATCCTTAAGCAACAAATTGATCCCCATAAATTTCACCCAGCTTGCGGCATCAAGATGTTGAAGATGAGACTTTACCGGTGTAGCTTGCGTCTCTCTCAGCGATCTCTGCTTCGCCAGTCGTTTCTTCTTCTTATGCAAGGGCCTCGTCTCAATTATCATCTCCTCCAGCTCAAAGGTCGGATCGCAGTTCAAGTGATCCTTCTGCAATGTTCAAAGAAGGGAAAGGTAACCATTTAGAACGGTACGTAGGATATGGAAGGAAAGATCTTAAGGAGATAAAGAGTTACATTTCCTACTTCCGCTCCGGGGAACCCCGTGAAACCAAAACCCTCCTCTTCTATTCCAAGTCTAATATTTGGAAAGTGTAACGAACGCAAATGGGACGGAAAAACGTGCGTTGGAAAGGTGAATCGCAAGTTGAAGGTCGGTTGGACTGTGAGATGAAAAGGCAAGATGTGAGAGTGCTGAGAGCGCCAATTTGCATGCAAATCACGCAAAAAATTTCCCCACTGGGAAATTTAATGCCGGGCAACTTTTATGCTGTTAGGGAGCCGTGGCGCATGCAGAAAAGGGACCTTTCGCGACGAAATTCTATTAGACGAGGACTTGGAAAAAAATCCTTTCCGTGCACAACAACTCTAATGCGGGAATATTCCGCGAATGGCGTTGTTTTTTATCTTTAGCTGATCCCATTAGGATCGAATCGCATATAATTACAACGGTAATTCAGAATATAATTCAGAGTCGCGCATTACTTAGATAATCATCATATTCGTGCAGTGTTATCTCAATGCGGTTTCCTTGGTGGATGTCAAAGTATCCTAAATTATAAACTATTATCATACTGTAAATGAAGTACTAATAAGTGAGGAAAATAAAGAGAATGAAAGCGTACTTTGTAGGCAAATATAGAAGAATATTAGTTTACAAAGTCGCCTAAACAAATATTTACATTTATATGTTAATGAAATTTCTTTTGGATAGGAAGTTTATGATTACATACTTCAGGGTACCCTTCTGTTGATGGACAGTCCTCTGTTCTAGAATAGATTTCCCATGTTTTTGGGTGTAATTTCTCTATCTATATGCAACGAACCACACCTTAAGGACTTATTAGGGTCCGATCAGGTAGGAAGGTCAAAATTTCATGGCTCCCTTGCCTATGATTTATTCTGCTTCCTTACAGTGATAAATGAAGTTAATTATTTTTTCCCTCGAGATAGTAAAACTTTCCGATTTAATTATGAACCCTGAGAAAATAAAATTGTTCATAATAATATTTCTCTCGGTTAAAGTTTAAATTAAGAAGTGATAATATGTTCCTCACATCTCCTTCATATCACTATTATTTACGTAGACGTTAATGAATAACATACAACCATAAACCTCAACGTCAGCCAACAGCTACTGCTCTCAAAACAAGTTTTATTTACGAGCTTTTCAGGATTTATATAGTAAAAATTCGTCTTCCTTGATTAAAAATAATTAATGCAAAATTACTCATTGAAGCAGAGCAGTTATTTATATTACCTTCATATTCTACCATTTTACCAAAGTGATTAAAAATTTTTTTATCCAAATTCTATACTCCAGAATCGGAAATTTCTTCATTAAACAACTGAATTATTTTAATTGATCTACGGCTAAACGAAATAGCCAAAAGAAGCATCATCGCCTTTCGGTGAATGGAAGGTGTTGCAAACAGTCACTGGTTAAATACATACATTAAATAAATAAATGGTTAGGTTTAATTAATCAAGAATTATCTTCATTACTTTTAGCTTCTGATTTGCCGTTTCCATGCTATAAGCTAGTAAAACGATCAATATAAAAAATGAATGTAGCCATATTATTAGCATAGGAACCATATTTAAATCGATAAGTTGGTTTGGTAATATCATAAATTTTACTTGGATTGGAAATTAAGTTAGAATGATTTAGGAAGAAAATCGGACCATATGGTGATTTTATCTTTCCTTTGCTTAATTAAACCATTGCTATCGTTGCGAAAGTTTTTCTCTTCAATGAGAATTAAGAATTTCGATATATAATCATCTTCTCACTAGATTGAACCATCCCATTCCATCAAGATCAGCCTATAACGTTTAAAGAGAACTCAATAATAAATAATTTATTTTAATGCGAACATTTTGTGTAGTGCTTTGCAGATATTCGGTCGATTAAAATCGAATCTAAGGGACGCAAGTAAACTTTTAAGCAGCATATGAGCCAAAAAGAGCTTGATTTGTTTGAAGGCATCTTTTGCGTGACAAGAATTCTCGTTGGAATCTATATTTACGAAATAAATTTACGGGGATTTATTTAATCTCCTCAGAGCTGCCAGCTGTATCAACAATCTTCAAAATGAGCCACGAGAAAATTTCTTTTACGAGAAAGAACTTGATATTAAATTTTTTGAGTGCAGCATTGTTGTCTTTCGTTCATGAGGAAAGCCTTGAAGATGAAATGTCTTGGTACGCACATTTTTCGAGGGCCAAAACTCGTTAAGAAATCAAATTAAGGACGTTTTAAGCCATGTGGAAGACGCTCTCAAAATACATCTTTCACGGTAGCATGAAAATTCGAATTTATTCTGAGTGCCGATCCCCAAACCATAATATGAGACAGGGAAAAATATAATATAGATTATGAGGAAAATTTAAATTACATGCACACTCGCAGGATACAGAAATTCTTTCGTTTATGAAAAAGATCGAAATATTTTATCGTACCATGCGAAGGCTAAACAGATCTAATTTTTCTTATAATTAGTTGTGATTTATAGTGAAGAAATAATATCACTTTATCGGACAAATTAGATTAATAACAATAAAATTAACTTGAGGATTAGATTAAATCATTACTTTAGAGATATGCTATAGTTATATTTATGAATTACATTAAGATAAATATTGGTATACAAAATAGATGTTTAAGAACGTATAATGTTCAATCAACGTCAATATTATTAAAAATAGATAACACATATAGTAAAATTATATTAAGCTCTCAAATAGAATGGAAGCTTATTCCACACAACCGAAATTAGATTTTACGATAGGAATTAAATACTTAAGCCCATCCATTGTCATATAATGAACGTGCTCTGCTGCTAATAGGACTGCGTGTAAAGTGATTACGCCTCTCCGGCTGTTATATATTCCAGTGAGACACTATGGAACACTGGAGGATTCGAGGAACAATCCACTTTAACAGCATTAAAATTTTAAAGCAAGAACCACTCACAGTCGCGACGCAAACCCAATCGCATATTGTTTTCATGTGCTCCCGCCTGCAAATCGAATTATCGTGCATATATCAAGGGTTCCCAACTAACGACACCCTTTCACTAAGTGAATATGCGCGAAAGTTCCGTGACGCGATGAGGAAGTCAATTTGAGGCGCCAGATCGAGTTTCGTAGTCATGGAAACGCCCTACAGCCACTTTGCTTCGAAGAAGTAGCGAGGAAACACAACAACTACTAACGATATCAGGTTAGCGCTCCCTCTATTCCTAGCACTGCTATGTGGAACTTTTCCCTCAAGATTTTCAGGGATGAGAGGAGATGAGGTACCTTTTCCTCGCACACTCGCTGACAACAGGTGTTGCTTTACTTACGGGAGGCGTGAAAGGAGGCTTGATCTTCTTCTGAAGCACCGCTTCGAAATCCAGGCCATGCATCGACGGCTCCTGGCGAAGGTGTTGGACGCTGCTGAGCCGATTCTCTGGTTTCACGCTGAGCAACTGGAAATGTGGAAGGATTCGAGGAATCGTTAGAGGCATTCAGACGAAACACATATAAATCCGATCCCGCGACGCATGACTACCTTATCGTCGACGATTCAAAGCTTCTTTCTGTGGAAAAGTTGTCGGTCGAATGCCCCAAATCCGATATATTATGGCCATATACATTTTTCGTGTTTGATTCTCCGGATGTTAAGGCGATTATAGCGATTCGAAGCGATTGAAAAGGATTTGGGGAAACAAATTTGAATGAGGAAATGTTTCTCTCAAAGGCGGGAATCAAAACGCGAGTAGCAAGGAATATAAAAATCCTTTTCTAGGTCCTATAAGAAGTGAAGAATCTAGAAACACGATTCAAGTACTTGAACATAAGTCCGTCAGTTTATAAAATTTACCGTCAAGAGTTTATAAGTAACGGATCGTAATAAAACAGCAGAAACATTAACTATTTATTACTATTACTAACTATTTATTAACTATTTATTTCTATTACTAACTATTTATTTACTATTTATTAACTATTAACTTATTACACTGCGAAGCATTATAAAATTGTGTTTTACTAGACGGATTTTTAAAAGAAAAATCGACTTATTCCAATGATTCCCTTACATAGAAAATTTTAAAATGAATATTTCTAGGGCTTTCTGCTAGCAAATTACTTGTTCCAATTATGCGAAAGCGGTTGAGGGTTAAATTCTCGGTGGGATCACGTACGGAATAACCCCAGATGATGAAAATTAAATTTTGAAACTATTACTACTACAATGAAAATTTCTGATGACAGCTCAGAACTTTGGAACCAGTTCTTCAAAATCCACTCCATTCCTTTTAATTAGAAGATTTTGTTTTCTAAAAGGAAGTCAGCTGCTTAAGCATAAATATTTACAAAGATGAGGCGTTTCCGTAGATGCCTCTACTGGGAAAGGAGCTCGGTACCACTTCCATCAAAGACGAAGGCGCTACCTACTTGGCTATCCGGGAACCCTAGTTTCCTCCTTCCTTGCTCAATCTCTTCCGTTCCATTGTAAAACTATGAATTAAACATTTATTACACCATTTTTTCTTTTTAATTTTTTGCAATTTACTCCTCTTGTCTACATATGCAGTTAGTCGACATCTTCCATCCGTCAATATATTTCACGGAGATTTAGCGGATTTTTTGTGCTGATCATTACGCATTGTAGTTGAAGTCGATCAGTTTTGTAATTTTAACTTAAAATATGGAAGCGGCAAAGTTTTCTTATGACTTGCCCTCTTTTAGTAAAGGTAAGGTCATGCTTTCCTCCTTTGAAACTTAAAAAGCAGAAATACAATGCAACAGAACACAAACTTCTTTCGCAAGGATGCAAAAGATTTTTTATATCTTTGTCTGTTAAGCGAAGTTGCGAAAGAATGTGTTATGAGTCCGGAAAAAAATTACGAAACGATCGATTTTACTTCGGTAGAGGGTATTTTAATATTCAAGTCTCATTTTGCACGATAGACCTTGAAAAGCAAGGTATACCAACCCTCCGAAATAAAATGCTGATGAATCCTGAGCATTTGTAGAAGGTAATGTTAATGAGTACGAATTTTTTCGTTACCATGAATTCTGCTGAGTAAATAAGCAAACAGTCAAAAATCACTATCCGTCACAACTTACACGATTCGTATAATATTGGGATTTACTCTTTATCTTTACCTCTACATCATATTTGTTGATGCATACGAATTTAACTGAACACAAATCTCTAAAACACTCGCTTCCAACGTGCAGTAATGAGAATGAGGGAGGGAGTTGAGACATTATAAGAAGACAAATTTCTGGGAAATTTGCGGCAACGAGAAAATGTCTCACTTCTTCTTTATAAGACATCTCACTTTCTTGATTATACTCTTTACTTTCTTCTGGCACCCTGTCAGCCATGGAAAAGGGTGCTTTCCACAAACTACCAATTAGTGTCACCTAAGTTGTGGCGAGAAGGGGTGAGATAATTCTCAGATCAATGAAAAAGTATAGTCAAAAACGTCCTTACCAGTTTTTGTATAATTTGTATAATAAATAATAAAAACAATGATAATTAATAGTATAAATATAGTAAACGGCAACAATAATAGATCATACAATTAAGAATAAAAATAATACTAAATATATAATTAATTTTATAGTACAATAAACATAATAAAAAGTATAAAATATATATTAATAATTTATATAATTAACAGAATTCACGGCTTTTTAGTTATTATTGTAATACACCTGAAAAGGTTCCGCAGGCATGATAACCATTTGTGGTAAATTCCAGAAAATATTATCTTAGTCCCCTTTATTTTAAAGCACTTCATGCACAGTAATGCATAAAAATAGTCAAAAATTTTCAAGCTTATACTCATGTTAAATTGACAATAGTTTTCAGCAGAAGAAAAATTAACTCAGTTTGTATCAGGATAATTTCAGAAACTTATTACTCACTATCGTATATTGTTTTTCTACATGTTCATTACATCTAAGCAGTTGGCAATTCATCAAGGACTTTATAAACAAAATCCGGTTATACCAATCAAAAATATTCGTTCCGTATCTTTTTGACCGTGCAAAATCTTTTAGTATATGATATAATATTCGAATCATAAAAATATGAAAAGAATTTTATTAGTTTTTCGACGACAAAAACGCAATTATATACATAGACTGCGAAAACACGAGAAATAGCCATGACTGCTCCCTTTCCATCACCGAGCGTAAAAGCAATAAAATAAACACGAAGTGTGTCGACTAGAGACCCAGTAGTCTCCCTTTAATTCTCCGTTTGAAAGAGGCGATGAAAATATTTTTATTGAATTGTGTCAGAATGAACACAAGCTTATAGAGAAAAAAGATTTATTCCATTTCTATCCGAGTCGGAACCCAATAACTCTACAGACAATCCATTCTCTGTTTGCGTTGGAACGTTTCGCAAAGAGTGCAGACTGCATTCATCGGAGAGACGGAAAATAAAGCGCATCATATTGGATTAAATGATAAAGGACACTTGGCGCGGAATTTATTTTTCGGGCGCGTCAATCGGTTGAATGGAAGCGAAACACCGATGGACTGTACGAGAACAATATATAAAAAATTACTGTCACAATCGCCATCCGCGAAGAAAAGAGACGTATGCGACTGGAATTAGAAAAAGTATAGGAAATATAGGACAAATATTTGCAAACCTTTAAGTATCCCTGAGAATTGTAGACGCAAACATTTGCTTTAATGAGGAGACTGATAGAAACTACATCGTGCTCTGCAATTCTTCACCTCTGAGGAATCAAAATCTTCACCTTTCAACTAAAAAAATCTGTTTGATATAGCAGCAAAACAAACAAGACATGAGTTTTTCACGGAATTCGCGGTAACGATAATCTGAAACTTTGATAGGTCACTTTAGCAATTGATCGTAAATTTGATTTATAAGTTAAAATTCGTTATTATATTTTACTACAAACGCAAGCAATGAAAAGTTTTTATCTTGCATGATAATTAATCTTTCTCGTTTTGAATTGACAGGTAGGTTTAAAGCTTTTCGTCTCCACGACTTCTTGAATGACATTCATAATGAAGAAGCAGAAGCATCTATAAAGTTTCTTTGTGCTAGTTCTCTGGAATGAAACAAGTTACGACAGCGTGATTATTTATTATCATTGCCTATTATTCATTATTTTGCGTAACAGCAATTCGGAAGCTCTAACACAATACTCAGCATGAGAAAATAACTATTCATTATATTAATAATGATTATAATCAGATTCATAAATTAATAATCATTATCAGAAATGTATTTCTTTGCTTTTAACAAATTAAATATGACAAAAGCAAGCATTAATAAGATTTTACCACTTCAAGAGATTGAAATTACTCCCTCAGAAATTGATTTTAATTAATTTCAAATTGAAAAATCGGAAAAAAAATATTTTTGGAATTACTTCCAAAACAGATATCATGATCGAGAAACAGAGTTTTATCTTAAAGTAAGTTCATAAAGGTTCTTTTCCTCCCGGGATGAAACTCTTAAATTAAGACATTGTAGTATCTCAACTTTCCTACAAAAACAAGCCATTATTAATTAATATAAGTAAATTCTTTTTCGGAATTGATGTCATAATCAAGGAACATAGGTTCATCTTAAAGTAAGCTTATAGGTTCTTCTCCTTTCGGATTTAAACTCTTAGATGAAGAAATTATAGCACCTCCACTTGCCTACAAAAGCAAGTTCAAATTAGTTTACGGGAAAAATAACTCAATGCAGCTCGTTCTTACCTTTTTGATGAGGTGAACGACGAATCGGTGCCAGGTTGGCGGGCATCGTACTTCGGTAGCGATGATTTTCCTCACCTCCGATAGGGGCGTGGCGGCATGGATGTCGAAGGGACGCACCCCGTGCAGCATTTCATAGGCCACTACTCCCAAAGACCACCAGTCGACAGCGCACCCGTAGCCAGAATTCTCGTCCGCCGAGCAGGCAAACACTTCGGGGGCTACCGGAATATTTGATGAGGTTAGATAAGGCAACGTACACACCTACGTACAAAATGGTGCCGCTGCTATCTGAAGCAATTTGCGAAACTGCTTACGTAACCCGCGTTTTGGAATTGGCTGTTTATGATTAAGTGTTCCATTAGAGCTCATCTCCATGCCGACAGGGCTTTTCTGGTACCATATGTCGTCACCCTTTTTATTTCCATTATCTTAGGCCTCATAACTTGATTCTTTAAAGGGAGTGTTTAGGAATAATATTCTTCAGTCGCTATTAAATCAGCTGACGAGTTCCTTTTTGGTTGAAATTTTTGAGATTACATACATAAATATTCGCAATGATATAGATGGTTAATCTTAAAATATACTGTTACTGTTACACTGCCATCGGAGGAAATTATTTATTTATTTATTTATGCTGCAAGTAGAATTTCTTCCGGTGGCAGCCCCAACCATCATCAATAGACAACATAGTTACAACCCCAATCCCTGCACCGGACGTTACACAGATAAATATTCCACACTTAACATTACTACCCACACTACTCAGTTACAATACACATTATTCAAATACCACTACACTACATCAGGACTTTACACATACACCTTGTCACCCCCACCATAACATTTACACCACATACATCCCCTAATTATAAAAACTACAGTTCAGTCACACTCTGATGCTTTTCACAGTCCAAAGAAGTCCAAATTGTCAATCGTTTCCATATCGTCACTTTCACAAACAACCAAATAATACAAAAGATAACAATTCTCCCTCCTTTTGTTAAAATAATCTACAACATCTACTTTTGACTTCTTTCCTATTTTTAGGTAAGGGTTTGAAGACCTCTTCAGGCAACACATTCCATTCTTTAACCCCTCTATTTATAAAGGAATACTTCGCGACGTCAGTTCTTTGTTTCCTCCGTTTTAACTTCTGTAAATGATCCCCTCTCACTATATAATGTGGTTCCTCTATTCTGCTCTTTAGCTCCATCCATGCCTCTCCTCCGTTTCGGACCTAAAAGATGCCTACGAGTCGATTTACTCTCCGTCTTTTTTCTAACGTTTCCCAACATGTTACACGCATTAACTCAGTATTGTAGTCCTACTACCTTTGCGTGAGGTAACAGTCATTTTTATTTTGGATCATTTATTTATTTAATCGATATCCCGGACCGTTTTCTCAATCTCGCCAATATTTTTGCATCGGTAAACCTTCATTCATACTAACATTTTTAGAATTTACAATAATTAAAATTCACTATTGCGTAATTATAGTTCTGTTAGCTTAAATTTCAAATTTATGAAGATTAAAACAATTGATCAAAATAATAATATGCATAAACATAAATAAAATTGCAAAATTAAGCCACAGATATAAGGTTTAATGCGGTCAAATAATTTCGGTGCACATGAAAAGTTTTGAACATCGAGATCTCACGAAAGCCACGCTGAAATTGAGAGGCATCTCTGCAGCAGGCCAACTAGAAGTTTTGCTACTTTCTGTAGATAATCGTTAATGTAACACTTCAGATATTAATTTAAAAGTCAAATTTATTTTAACATTTTACAGCTATTTCCGATAACGTTACATATCGTGCAGCCATTATTAACTGACTGAATTCAAGTATCTAAGTTATCCACAAATTTTGGCAGCCAAAATTTCCTATTCTTCATCCTTGTTTTCAGTTACAATGTCCTTTATTCATTAAAGATATACAGAGCTACGATAATTGGATATTTTATTAACTGTACAATTATTTAATCGATTATACTGGTAACTAGTGATATCAAGGATCCTTATCGCTCAAAAACTCCATTTCTATTGGTAAACCAGTATACATCATTCAAATGTAACCCAGGTGATGCCAAATCAAATGTTACTTCGATGTATTTTCACGCAAAAGGCACTTAACTTCAAGCGGAGATTTAGCAAATTCCGATACTTGCTCTTCCACAGAAGCTTACAACATCTCATCTTCCGCTGCTTAAGTGTGAGAAATCCGTCTTTACATCTCAGACGTAATGTTTTCGAGGGAAGTTTTCATCGGAATTTAAAGCGGTAGGAAGAGCCCGTTTGCAACGCTCAGTAAGTTATTTGAGTTAGCAAGTATCAGGGATGCTTCGTTTGCAGCTCTGTAATGAACTCCGCGCTGATGCCTCTTGACGATTTTATCTGAGTTGGCTCGAGAAGATGCAAACACAGTTAAGAAGGATTTCCATTAACTTGCGCTATACAATGGATTGACGAGGTACAATCCCGAATTAAAATCTTCTTTCATTTCATTCGAACGGAGACCGAGTACTCCTTTTTCCGTAGAACCTCCGTGGATGAATCCGTAAATTTGCAGAGCAAACAAATCGCGAGGGAGCGCACGCAAAAAAATCTCATTCATTCCGTCGCCGTTTAATTGTTATCCGCTATCTTTTCCCTCTCTGATCCTCGAAGGGATCTTACTTTAAAATCTCCCTTAATTAAAGAAAGATGAGGTTGATTTCGAAAAGGCTTCTGGAAAACTTTTTGTGAAAATTCATCTTCAAATAGATTAAAGTATGAGCTGTTATCGATGATGTTTCTTCCGCTGCTATGCGACCATGGAATTTTGGAAAACTTATAAAACAGTAATCTCTGCGCAAATGGATGACAGAGATGTTGGAATGAAAGATGGAGAAATTGGGAATTGGGAGAGTTTACTGAATATTAGGGCCTTGAAAAGCGCACTCAACCTCTGGAGAATAAACAAATATACGGCATAAAAAAGTACCACGGTGAAGTCGGTTTCACAAGTTGTATCGAGGTCACCCTTTCGCCAGAATAATATGAATACATGAGGTGAGCGAAAAATGATAATGCACTCAAAACTTTTGTAGTATTCCAAAGGGAAGATAAATAAAATGATTGAACATCCCCGAGAAACATTTGACATTTATCACCGTCTTGGACATATGCAAGGAAAATATCATGATAATGATGCAATAAATTATTACTAGCACAGCAATCAAAAGGAAGCTAAAAATTTAACTCTATAAAAATTTACAAGTACAATTTACAACATGATATAAAATATTAATCTCACTGAAATCATTTCATTAAGGATATCATATTATTTTCAGTTAAACATTTAATATTATTTTCCAGAATTAATATGTATTTTCAAGAGGTTACGCTCATTGGACGGTATGATAAGATACAACAACAAAAGGCAAACACAAACACTATTTATTTCTACTTCCTCTATCTATCCACTGACTAATCTAAACCAAATTGGTAGGTTTGGAACCGAGGATATTGCCGATAAGACTAGCATGCAAATTATTCAGACACAAAAGTCGGCAGAAATCACGTATTAGCGATATTATCATTATTATTGAATTTACGAGTCTCTCTTTTTATTCACGGCGACTAAATCTCAAATTTGCCCTTTTCCGAAGCTTTTTTAAAGGAGTTATTTGTAGCGAAAACTTTTCATTGTTCACTGGAAAGTTAATTTTGAAAATCGAATTGATTTTCGGTAGACATATTTTTACCTTGCATCTCATAGATATTTTGAAACTGACAACCCATAGATTATCTTTCCGTTGTTCCAATTAATAAACAATCAGTGATCTAAATCATCAAGAGAATAGCATGTTAATATTTTTTCATGTGGATTATAAATGGAGCTATAATAAATTTTGAAACATCAGGGAATGAAATAATCCTTCGGAATAGGAAATTTTAATGGAAATTAAAACAAGTTTGTAAAGCGTTACGACGTATCAGTTACGAACTCGTTAAAACATCGACAGAAAATATGCACAGAAAGGAAACCCAGGAGATAAATAAAGTAAAACAAATACAAGCGGCAAATAAAATAAGCCGTGGAGTTGGAAAATGTACCGCTTATAGATCCCGGCATTAAACGCGTTTTCCTGCTGTCGAAATGCATTCCGAGAAGATCAAATGAGATCTTTTAATAATTAATTCTCTGCGCTCGCAAATTAAACATCAAATCAAAACAGAGTTCTATTTATATTACTTCAATTTGATGCGCAGCGTCAATGCAAATGTACCGTTTGTTCTGGATTCCACGTATCCATTAATTTGATGATAATTCTCTACGCGGGGGGAACGTATGCGAATTAAATCGTCTCTTAGGACTTTGTACCCATTCCAGCTTGCAGCTTTGGACAAAATTCTCAAAATAGACATCAACCTAGTGGTTCTTTTAAAGTCCGACACCTGAAAATTCTGTCCGGTTTTCCACAGTTCCGCTTTTCGTTTACAAAGAGAAGTGCGTTCCTCTCATGCATCCTGTCGTGGAGAGAATATCTGGCATTTATCATTTTCCCCGAAGGGTGGAAATTGGGGTTCTTTGTTTGGCTCCTCTTCCGGGAAAACACGCGCGGAATGGGTTTATGAATTAAGGCCGACAAATAAAGGAGACACCACGCACTCACCCATATACGGTTTGGTTCCCGACATTGACGTGGCAAGCTGTCCCTCTTCTAAAACCGTGGCTATGTTGAAGTCCGTGATGTGGGCATGACCTAGATGAAAAGAGGTGAAATTAAAAATATTAGCACACGTGGAAAATGGCGGAAAATGGGATACGCATTATATCTCAGTTGGTATATCTATACATATATTATTCGTACTTGGTGTATCAGGAAAACGAAATCAGTAACTTACCTGCTACAGCACTATGAATTTTTTTCTAAGATAATACCTTTAAGTTTTAATAAGTTTTTCCATTATATTTCTACTTACCCCTATTTACGATATTACTTAAGTTCATATTATATTATTGACAATAGGTTAGATGGAAGAGGAGACTTTTTAATCTCAATCTCACCTTAATAAAGAACTTTAAGACCTTTACGAATTGGCTATTTCTAAGTCATTTACAGTTAAATTTTTATAGCATCTAACATCATCATTTAGATAGTTAATCCTCAAATATAACAAGTTAACCCGTAGTCTAAAACTAACAATTTTACTCATAAGAAATTTTGTTATTGGAAATTTGTAAGAAGCATCGTCGCAGAGATGTTTTGTTCAAAATATTTCTGCATCCTCTCACTCCAAAATCACTCGTTGCGGCTAATCAAAAAAGGAAAACCATTGATTTGATCACATCATAACCCATGAATACTGAAACATTGAGAAAAACATTGTGAAAAAATGTGACCCATGAATTCTTAAGCGAAAGAAAAGCCTTTGATTACAATGTGAATGAGTAGTACGTAGTGTAAGAGCTGGAAAATTGAAATCAGAGTAAAAATACATCTTCGTAAGTGTGCGAGCTTATCAGTAACCCCAATGTCACAAATATTCAATTGGTGGAGTATTTCTACTAGTGAAGAGAGGAAACTAGGTTAACCCATGTACTTTGCGAGAGCTGTTCCTTGCACAAGTATCCATGAACTTTATATTATAGAAAAGAACTGATAGATTTATAACTCAGTGTATTCTTCCGACCAATCCGAATATTAAGGATATTCTTTCCTAAAATATCCTTATAAAATATTTGAATCGCAGAAATATCTATAAAGAGAATTGACGGCATTTTGACCTTTACAAAATAAAATATGAACACAATTCCATGACATATAAATTCCTATTTTCTGTAGAGAGATCCTGATCACGCACATTTATATTGCATGCGGTGGCAAGAGCAGCTGGTTAGATATGACGAGTTGAGAGGATTTCTACAGAAGCGCTGAGGTATTTTTGGATATGAGGCCAAAGGACGTGGGCGTCCAAGCTCCATTATTCCCATTTTCCATCGCCAAAAAAAGAATGGAAATAATGAGGGAACTGCGAACAATGGAGATATTTTCAGGGGGATCTTTCCTCGCATCCGGTTCAGATGCATCTCTAGTCTTTTTGGAAGAAAGATATTTTACAGAGATGTTAAAATTTCAGCGTTCGTTGTTTTTGCTTCATTTAAGGATTTCTTCAAAAAATAATTCCTGACAGGGCATTTTTGGATCTAACTTTTTGACATTACTTCGATTGACTATGCTTCAGTAAGCCTTCATGTAAGCTGTTTGCATTACATTATTTTACTGAATAAATATATGTATTGGAAATATATATCCATAACTTTTTCTTTAGTATTTTCCATTAACGTTTCATAACTTGCAGGAGCTAAGCATACAATACACTCAAAGTCTCATTTAATATCTAGATAGATAGGTAAGATAAAACAAATTCACATCGCATTATACTCAATACTCAAAGAACTGCGATATCGTGTTTAATGGAAACGTAGAAGGTTGGTAATGCTAAATTTATTGATTTAGGATGAATTATGAATTTTATATATTAGGGACATAAATTTTACATTATAGATATTTATTAGTGATTTTTGTTAGTGATATTCCGAAAAAATAAGGGCCATTCAACATGAATTTGATGACAGACTAGACATTTGGTGTAGAAGATTTATCCTTATAAGGTAAAAAATCCTTTCTTAGATCCAATACTTAAATAGTTGTGAATGTTGCTCAGAAAATAATAAGAATCCATTCTATTTCTGATCCTTCATCTGTAGATTCACCGGGAAAATTTCAGTGGAGAAAGTTGAAGAGTAAAGCGACCCATGGGATGGCCGATGCAAATCAATATTTTATCAAATTGACATTTTCTGCCCTTTGGAACGGCATATCATGGAAGCTATGACAGAACTTTTTCTTTTACCCACGTAGAAGTTACGATTGTGTTAAATTTGGAAAAAGTTACCAGCAACTTTGGACATGCTCTTCCGATATGGTTCTTTATTTGAGTCTTCCACTCCCCAGTTCGCATTTTTTTAGCTAAGATAACTTTGTACATTTGTTTAAACCCTCGACAAAGAAATAACGTTTTGCGTATTAAAAATTTTTCTATCTGAAATTAAATTAACTTTATTATGTATGATGTAAGCTTGAGTGAAAAAATTCGTATTTTCATATCTAAAAAAGAGCCTGTCATGTTTGTGTCACGAGCTAGGTCTAAAACTAGCCTTAAATAATGTTCAAAAGTAGCAGTCGGAGTTATGTTTTTTTTAATTACATTCTTTCATGAACTGTGTATTTAAATATCATTTGACTGGTAGATGAGAAAACAGTTAACTTACAACGAGATCATTTAGCAGGTTTAGAGCTTATAATTATGATTAATTTTACTTATAATGTTAACAGGAGTAACAGAAAGGCTGGAAAACGTTCGTTTCGTTCAACAGTTTCTCCGTTACTCCTTGGAACTTGACTTGGATGACAAGATTAAAGTTAAATGGTCTTGCTTTAACAGCTATTAAAGTAGAGCAAAGAACGAAGTTATCATTTTATTGATGATATTATAGATGATTGATTATTTTGCGCGCGACGATCATGATGAGAAGTTAAAATTGGGGAAACAAAGGACGGATTCGGCTAAATACTCATTTCTTAATAGGGGAGTAAGGGATTGGAACATTTTACCTGAAGAGGCCTTCAAGCCCTTACCTAAATCAATTCAAGATTTTAAACTTAGATAATTTAATGTATTATAAAAATGTATTAAAAGGGGTTCGGGATATAGTTTTTTAAAAGAAGTTTTCACTTCTTGTATAGCCTTGGGTTAGTCGCACAACTTAATGTGCAAAGTAAAAATTCCATTTCCATCGTTTGTGTTAATTCTGCGAGAGGGTTTCTCTATAATACCGCTTTGTTGGGTGGCTGCCTCAACGAGGACCTCTGATGGTGGTTGGTGCCACTAATGTGGAGCACCACTACCTTGCCCATATAAGCCCCCGTTTACAGAAGTGAGACTGCGTGGCTCGGTAGTTCAATGGTTAGAATTTCTGCCCGGAAAGTGGGAGACTTGGGTTCAAGTCCCAGCAAAGTCACAATTTTTCACTTCTTGTATAGCCTTGGGTTAGTCGCACAACTTAATGTGCAAAGTAAAAATTCCATTTCCATCGGAAGTGACCTTATCCTGTTTGATAATATAGTGATGTTATTTATGGGTGTTAAATGTGATAATATAAGTGTAAAAGGGGTTGTAATTTCACGATGTCTGTGGCTGCAAACAGAAAAACTGTAGAGCGATATATTAATAATGATAATATCATAGCGAACCCCAAACTCATCTTTTCTTTCGGATCACACAAACTGTGAGCGATATGTTTAAGATGAAGATAGGGCCAAGATTGGAATTAAATTGGCCGTAGAACTGTCGTGAGCGACGCAGGCATAAATCAATATTTCTGCGCTCCTAATCTTGACGAGTGATAAATCTGCTTAATTTACGAACTCTCGGAAAGGAAATTTCATCTCGCGAAAATATCCCTCATGAAAGCACGACTTCGTTGAAACATTTTCTATGTTCCTTTCAAGCGGAGACATTGGGGTCGCAAATGGGATTCAGCCTCAATTCCAACACAAACTTTGCCTAATCCCATGTGGCTTCATTAAGAGATGAGGAATCGTGGACGAGAGAAAAACGCTAATGAAGGAACGCTACAGACCTGTGGATGCTCCGATAAGTTAATTGGGGCTCGACCCGATTGAGATAAACAAAATGAAGCCGTCGATGTGTCCGCCGGAGGAACGCCGTTAAGCAAACCGAGTTACCATCGCCGGCTTTTTCCTCGCTAATGATGGGAATGGAGAAAAGTACGAATCCATTCCCCATAAAAGGAGCAATTTACGGGTGGTACATCCTGGAAGTCGAAACTTGATTTTATGTTTATCAAACCCATTTGCGGATTATGAAAGTCGAAGGCGTTGTAGAGGGAGAGGGTTACGAACAGTACGTTACTCGGAAATTAACAAGGTCTTAAAACAATAGGAGAAGAAATTAAAGGTTTCGAAGCCGAAACTCATAATGTTCTATCGTCCATGAGTAGAGAAGAAAACATAGGAGGGAAATGGATAGGGAAGAACTTGGGGAGAAAATCGTCTCCTTTATCTTCACTATATCTTCAACGTATTTGTTTAATAATCACCTTTACAACCTGATGAAAATTACCTTAAAAACTTGCGTCTTCTCTTTTTCTCTCATTACGGTTTTTATACACCAAAATTGTTGTGTTTAAAAGTTTTTTTAATTACCAAGATGTAGTAATACCAAGATAAGACTGAGTAAATTCAAAATATTAAAAATGTCTGTCTCTTCATCGTAAATACAGTTTTAACTTAAAAGACTACACAAACCTACACTGAAATATGTCAAACTTTCAATAAGTGATAAGTGACCATAAGTTTGTTACCATAAACGCAAAATTGAACTATGATTCGTTAAATTATTATCCTTCAATTAATTCAGACCCCCTTGAAATACCTCTTCCGAGGACATACACAAAAACCCGAACATTTATTCATCCACCCTAAGGGTAGATCCTTTGAAGGGTGTCTTCAAAGACTGAATGAGCAGGTTAAAGGAAAAGGGACGTGAAGGAAGAGGATGCTAATGATATATGACGAAGGGACGCTATGAAGGGTTTTAAGACGGACGAGGCCATCTGCTGAGATAGGAGAGAGTTACGATGCTTTGAATGTAGTTAGAGGAAGGACATTATGGCAGAAAGTGAAGCATATTGATAAAAGGGACATGATTTATAATCGCTTAAAGTAGCATATATTAACTCTGGAATGTAGTCCCAGCTACACATGCTGAGAAACTCACTTTCAACATAATGTTTTATAAAAACTGAAATACTATCGAGAGGATGTTTAAAAAAAAGATCGTCAGAAATGATTCTTGATGAATAATATAATATATAAATATAAATGAACAATAAATATAATATATAAATGAAAAATAAATTCTATTATTTCATCTACAACCATGGTGATTGAAACAAAAATTCTCCTTAATCGAAATTGCAATTTTGTCAACGGTGATTAGCTTTCAAAGCACATGATTTACATTATCTGAAAAAAATAGGTATTGCAATTCACGTAAGGGGATGCATCCGTATACACCATAAGATGAATGGAGGAGGAACCATCAGAAGTGACCTAAATTTGAGCCCAGATCCTCTGCGTGCTGAATAGATGTTTAAACTAAATTAGCGAGAAGTTTAAACCAAAAGTAAGTTCTGACTAATGAGATTAAGAGATTTAGTTGAAACCACAATTTTCAGAGCCATGTTGATACAGCCATACATATACAGCCAACTAGTACGACGCATCTTTCGCTTGGTAATTTACTATAATGTTTTTGAATATGTTATGCCAAAATAATGTTAACTTCTTTTATTTAATCAACCCTCATCCTCAATCCTTAATGATCAATTTGATTTTCTATTTTGAGGTAATTTAACTCTTCCTAAGTGAATAAGGATTGATATTTTTATTTATTCCTAAGTGAATTAGGAATAGGTAAATGACTCACTTATTTAAGTGATAACTGATTGATGGATGCTTAGGTCTTTACGAGTATTCCTGGACTTTCCGTTCCATCTCTTGGACGCTAGTCCGTTATCCAAAACGTTTTTGGAACTTCTAATACATTAACAGCCGAGTCTCATTCTCTTATCTTTCACCTAACCCACTTCATGCCTTGAATACCTCTTAATTGTGCCTTTATCGCCATTAGAGGCAATCGGAACAACGTCTTGCAATGCAATGTCATTGAAATATCTAGAGAATGTAATTCCGCCACTCACTGTCAGCACGTAATAAGAGGCAGATCAGAGGCTTTTGATGTAAGCGAGTTGAAAAGGCTTTGGATAATGTGAACTGCAATTCAAAGCATTGCAGTAAATAGCTTCAAAAAGGTGCGCAATTTCGCTTCCGGTGGAAGTCACGAATATGAGGGAAAAGAAATTCACTAAGACTTTAGAAGCATTGCTTTTGAAGTGGCTCAAATATCGAAATCTGAAGAATAAAAATTTCTTGATGGCAGTTTATCTGGAAATAGCAGTGGGGTCAAAGGAATAAAATTTAATTGAATTTTATGAGCAGAAAAGTGAGAGTTGAATCCAATGAATGTTACGTTGATAGAAGAAAATAACTTGCCCTTGTGATTGGCAGTGTTCAATTTTATAGGACGATAAATCCGATCACTGATATTGAAATAGTTTTAGTCTGTGGTTAGCTGAGTACGATGCAGCCGGGTATGGGGCAAATATTTGTAATGATTTGATATAATCAATGTCATTTTTATTTGGAGCTGGTAATGACAGAAACCAAAGGATATTCGAATTTCTGGTATTATGACTATTAAAAAGGTATGGACAACTCGTGAGCTTGGGCACCGTGATAGGCACGTAGGGAAGCGCGTTCGCTGTTGGTGAAAGCGGTCACGAGCTCGATTCCCAGTGGTTGCCCACGTGTGTGAAATGACCTTAGCCTTCGAAGATCTTTTTTCAATACTTTTATTAACACAAATACGCAAGCTTTCTGTAGCCTTTGAAGTAATTCTACTATGAGACAAATGACTTGGCAGTATAACTTTGAAGGAACATAACTTATCACAATTTTAGTTACATAAATTTCTAAGAAATCGAAAACAGAGGAATGTCCACAAAAACTCCGGTGATTAAATCATTTGAAAATTTATTTTGTATCCATTCACATGATTCATCAATATTGATAAAGGAAAGCCAAGATAAAAATGAAGACCATTAAAGCGAATCAGAGATCACAGCTTTTGCTGAACACGTCACATAGATAATACGCTTCCGCAACTCAAAAGTGATCCATATATTTATTTATAGCGGCATAAACTCCGTAGCAACAGTTAAAAATCATACATCGGATGGGATGCGTGAAAGTAACTCCAGCCACAACCGATATCTCCTTTCGTCACCACCGTCGTGTAAGCATTATAAACTCCTTATCTCAACTCATGTTACACTCTCATTAAACGGCCACCAAATGACGCGGAACCTTCCCGTTTCATTTAATCTTCCATCGATATATATATATGGTAGAAAACGGAACGGACGCACTTCACTAGGAATTGATCCATCAACGGGAAAAACCTTATGTCCGTGCGGTCGTAAATAAAAAACTAAATGTAGTGGAATGAGAAGAAGATGGGGAGGGAAGATGCATGGAGAGATGGGGGGGATGGACGTCTGTTTTAGGCGTCCTAAGGTCTCTCCTCCGTGGGACTCCATGCTGGGATTGGAGATCAATATTAGGGGCAAACCCAATGCCACGATTTGCCACCGATTAACGACAGCGTTCCTAATTCAACGCGAATGGCACTGGTTTAGTGGGTCTCCGAGGGGAAAATATAGCACTCTTTAAAGCGATTGAGGACGGCTCCAGAGCATGAGATACTGTAATGCTGGCGTCGGAGTTGAGCAAGATTTTTCTTACACAGAAAAGATTATTTTTCCCAAAATCTCACTAAACACTATTTCCCGGATATCGCAAAACGCTATTATTTCATGATTACTCTCAATCCTCTTAAGAGTTGAGTAAGTGTGTACGTATGTACTTATCCGGCTAAAATACATACGCAATATCTAAAATTAGTTAACTATTTCTTAACATTAAGGAAAAGTGTCAAATGTATTCGCAAACGCAACATTATATAATTTAATGTAATGTAAACTTAGTTTGACCCATCAAAAAAAGGCGTTTATATGAGTAAAATATAAGCATAAGTCAAGATATTTGGACGCAGAAGAACTTAGATAGAAATAACACTCATTTATATTTTTTATATGTAATAGACCTAGCAAATTTTTAGCCTCGTTTGCGACGTTATCTACTGCTCATCTTTAACTTATAACACCATATATCATGCAATTAATTTTCCATCCCTCCGCATAGCGAGTGAAGGGGGGGGGCAGTCTTGTCACCATTGCTCCTACCTACCACCAAAGATATTACTAAAAGATTTTTATATTCTACTTTATGTGAACATTTTCGAAAAAACTGTAATATGTCACAACCAGAATACATTTCAACTGTGTTTGGAATAAAAACGTCACTTGCATATAAATAGCACCCGCATTCAACTAACTTTAGAGCATCATTTAGAATACTTTTTAACGCTTCGCTCAAAATGAATTATGGAGCATTCTTATTAAAATAGCTTATTTCGTCGCTTCTATTGTATAATTAAATCCAAAAAATAATTGAGATTATTGCAATGAACATGGAATAGCATCGATTATTAGAGAGTCGGTACGCATAGAGAGCTCTCGGGCTTCCTTTGCCTTATATACCAAAAACAAAAACTATAAGAAGATAAACTTTAATAACTAATAATAACTTTAGATTATAATGTATGTTAATGTTCACACTGTGAACAGCAAATTTCAGTGTTAATGAAGACTTAATAAACGCTGATGTTGCTATCCATGGTATTACTAAATATACAGATAAGAGGAAATTAAAATTAGTACAAAAATAGATAATGTATATAGTAAAAGTTTTCACCGGACTATTCCGAGATTAATATCACATTGATAAATTCATTTTGTAAATTTAAGTAAAAAATCTGCTGTATAAATTCGCGTATAATGGCAACCTCCATTCAGTACATCCTCTCATTAAGTCTACATAAGATACTGAGGATAAATATTCTCATAATCAAACTGAATATTGAAGTAAAAGGTGGTTACAGGTTAAGAATTCATGCGTTACTTTTAATTGAGGATTGATACAAAGATTTTAAAATAATGACTTTTATTAAGGATAGCATTCGGTTCTGAAATCCACACGTGGAAAGTATTCTGCTAGGAAAGAAGTCCAACCTGCAATTTTCAACGCAAGACAGTAAAAAAAATTTCTCTCAAAAGAGTCATTATTGAGTTATGATGGAAATCATCCGTCATAAGAAGCTAGCCATCCTTTTTTCGTGTTCCCTAGCGAGGTTGATTTGGGGATGAATAAGCATCGAATTTCTAACTCGTTCGTGGAATCATTATGCTGATAAACTAGCGGAATAACTGCCTCACCCACGTCTCGCCAATCGGATGCCCACGTGCAGAATATAAAGAGCTCAGTCAATCAAAACAAGTATCGCAGAATGAGATGGAATGGAAATGATGGCTCAGTTGAAGATGACAGAACATTACGCGAAGAGAGGCAATCGAAGCGGCGTCTGAATAGAGAGATGGGGAGAGGGAAAGCGGGCAATGATGAGTACTTGGTATGCGTCTGATCGGAAAGAAATAAAGCGAAAGCTGATTTAATCGATTCGTTCCCTCGGATAGCCAAGTGGGCTGAGCGTTGGTCTTTGGGGAATGCGGTCACGGGTTCGATTCCAGGTGGGAGGCCATACACGAAATGACATCAACTGTCGAGGCACTTATAACAATACTTCTACTAATTCTATAAAATATTTTTAGTTGTATAAACGACCTACATACATACTCTATAATTACAACGCAGCTCATACATTGGCTCGTTGGTCTAGGGGTATGATTCTCGCTTAGGGTGCGAGAGGTCCCGGGTTCAAATCCCGGACGAGCCCAATTTTTTTTCAAGACTTTATGGGCCCCATGGCCGCTACGGTAGCAGTCAAGACTTATCAGGAACCCTAAAAAATTTCGCATGATAAATTATACTGACAAGAGTTGTTAATGCTGAATCAAGTACGTTTATATTATCAGGTATATTTATATGAATATACTATATACATATACAAGTATAATATATGCATATGAAAATATTTATTACATGTTCTTTGTAATGCAATGTAAAGACTCGTACTGTGCTTGTAGAGGGAAAAATCAATACAAACAACATAAACGAAGGATATAAAAAGTATTAACTATGTAAAATCTTATACAAACAAACTAATAGATAAATAAAAAGCAAACATATAGTTTCGGTCTATATATAGGTGCAATTGTCATTGAATACTCATTGAAAGTTAGGGGAATTTTGAATACGTCCCTAAAAGTGTATATATTAACTAGAGGTCCCCATTGAAACGAAAGAAGAATTTCATTAAAAGTACGTCTAGACACATGTTTTTTCACGTTACGTAAGATATGCAGATAGCTGAGTTGTCATTTGAAAAGTGAACTTCTTGGGTATAATAAATTGCATGTCTCTCATCAAATTGTAGACGATTGAGGTATGATGTGAAAAGTGAAGTTTGTAGGTGTAATTAATTGTATATCACTCTACAGATTCGTTTCGCAACTCGTACAAGCGGGCGAGATAAGGTTTAGACGTCGGCTGGGGGAGCGGAAGAAGAGGTTGAGGAAGGGAATGGCGATGAGTCGATTATACGGCGAACGTAGAGGGAAAGATGGGTATTTTGTGCAAGGCAGAGTAGACTGGCAGAGATTAGTTGCTAAGGTTGGCATAGGATGAAAAGACGGCTGCTGAGAGGATGAAAGGTACGCCATCCTCCCAATTTCTCATCTAGCTATTTAAATATGAAATCAAAGGATTATTCGGTGAATTGGAGCGTGATGAGAAGAAATGAGGATCTCCGTTTTGTATCCTTCGGCGATTCCAATTTTAATTAATTTGCCGATAAAAAGGCGATCGTCGCGCCGCGCGGATAATTTCCTAAACGAATATCGAAGCTCTTCTGAGGGAAGGAATATCGAAAGCGGAGTTGGGCTGCAGAATGGCTATCCAGAAGTAATTTTACTGAAAGCTCTCAAAACCGCAAGTATCCTATAGCATCTTCAGATTACTCGTTAGTATCTCTACGAATGAGTTTCATTTTACTAAAATACTCGTAGACGTAGAGGAGACAGCTGCAAAACTTCCGAGGGTATCTTAATACCCATTTAATTTCTGGAGATAATTAAACACTTTAAAGGATGGAAAAGAAATTCACTTTGTAAAGTTTCGCTGGATTTTATTGTGAAAGCAACTAGTTTCGACTCGAGGAGACATCGTCAGGCACTGAAAAGTAAAAGCAACAATTTATATAGTACTAAACTTGTTGCATTCTCAATAAATTCCAGTGAAACTTTACAAAGTTTATTGTTTTTCCATCCCAGCCATCGAGTCTCACAAAGTTACGGCTTCAACCATCAATTTTATATCAACACTTTGAATACGAGGCTATGGGAAAAATACAGTAATATCTCGGCTAACAAAAGTGTTTGGTTCCAGAATAACAAACATAAACAATTTATTTACCTATTTAAAGATTCACATACAGCCATGAAGCCATTTTATAGTGAATATAAACAACCTATTCAAAGTAAGTGCATTATTGAATGAGATAACAATAGAAGCAAATCAACAAAATATATAGTAATAAAAGAACCAACACTAATAAATTTACACAAAATATGATCTAAGGAAGAAATTATTTACAAGAGTCTACATATAAGTATTATTTTAATAATGCGTCTAGCCACAGTCTGAAAGGGTATATAAAGGGAGATAAGGAATTTAGAAAGCTTATTTATAATGAAATCTTAACTGGCAAAGACATTTTCATCATGTCTTCCCAAATCCTACAATTACAACATGAATATGCTCAAAGCTACAAAGATAATTTATGTATACGAAAATGAAATGGAGGGATCTATTTCGTTTAGTCATTTTTTAATTTCACGCTCGCGACCGTGCACTAATATTCATAAACTATACTTTAACCGAATCCCTGTTTGTCAACTAGGTATGGAAAAACAGTTTGCTGAAAAATTCCTCATCAGAGTTATTATAAATGAGATTAAATTTAATAGAAGCCCAAAGCACAGGAATCTCTAAAATGAATTAGTAAAAGCTAAGAAATATTTAAAGTATATTATAATCAAATACTACCTCAACTTTATTAACGGTACAAGTAAGAGCGCCATTCATTATTCATTTTCAAGAATTCAAATTCATGAATATTTGGTGGTGTGAACCAGCTGCTGCTAAAGCGTCCTTTTAATTTATTCCGGTAATTTATTTCCATATTAAGGGCAATAACGTTCAGCGTTCGCCAAATTCGCAACTTTTTAATTTGATAAACCGGTATTATGGTGATGACCCAGATGCACGCTCCACAAAATAAATAGCTAAATAGTCCACAATAGCTAAACTCCTAATTTTATCGGATGCATAATTAGTAGAGATACACCATTTTGCGGAATAGTTGGTATATAGAAAATTTTTCTTACAAACCCTTTGGCTAACACTCTTATCGCTCTTAAATCTTACTCTAAAGCCACGATAAATATTTTGGTTACTAATTGGGTGGTGACCGCGTCTTTCATCAACGAGATTTTTCGCGGTTTAGGGGATTGTGTGGTGTATCGCGAACCAAACAGGGATTATTAAAGAGAGCAATCCAGGAACGTATGAATCAAGCGGATGAATAAATGATAAATCGTTGTTGATCTTCCCCATCAGTTTATTTATTCACCGAAATGAAGGTGTAATCGTGAACTGCAGAGAAAGCCGAAGTTGATTTCAACACAGGGATTGCAAAATTCAAGGCTTCGTGTTTGAAGCCAGAGTATAAAAGATTCGAAAACATCGCGATTTGATGAATGCCAGCTATGATTTGGTTTTTTCCCCATTAAAACACGGATCCGCCGAATCAGCTCGGCCTACGGTAGCTTTGTTGTTCCATCCCGTAAGAGAAGTCATGGCGGGATAAAACGAGATACTGCCTCTATTACGAAAGCAATTACCTCCTTCAGCCAGAATTCCTCGCGACTTTCACAATACGAACATGGTAATTTAGTGGAGCACAACAGCTGATAGGCATCCCTCTCATTTCATCCGTTGGACGTGTTTGCCAATTTTGAACTTTCTCCCGCTGCAGGCGGTCATATTCGAGATTTTGTTTTCAACCGGTCTCTATTTCCAGCACAGCGATATGAAGTAATATTTATAACCAGGATTCTTCCAAAATTAAATTTATGTTTGGATCATCTTCAAATTCTCGATCGCGAGGTTCAACCTAATTATTAAAAAAATCAACAACACCGGTGTCTATACTTCTGGAAATTAACAAGAATTCACGTATTGAAGACCTGGCGGATAAAGATTATGCATTTTAAACATTAAAAATTTATCGCTTATTTGAATTATGAGAGCTGTAAATCGGGAGAAATATTTTTACGGGATGTAAAGACGCAGGATACATTTGCGTTGTCTCGTTTTGAATCTGCTTTCAATCTGGTAACATCTTTATTGAATTTCTGAAGGCAATGGAAAATCACACCTCAGGAAAATTACTAGAGGGAAATACTTATTAGCAAATTTTTTGGCAAAAATATAATTTCGTTGGGATATCTCAATTTGCACTAAATCATTGGAATGAACCATACAGGCGTAGCGGTTTCATTTTCATTGAAAGGATGCCTCGATTTAAATATCACAGTTTTGTTTTGGATTATTGAGCCATTCATTAAAAGCATTCCTAACATTTTCTAATAATGATTATCTGAACTGTATAGAGTCGACTAAATATTTTTACATTAAATTCAACTAAAATTGCCAAAACAATTAGCACAGAGAAAAGTAATAAATGTAAAGCGGAACTTGGACAGAAGATTGGGTGATTATGCAAACCTGTCTAAAAATGAAAAAGTCGTTTTCTGCATGTTTTGCATCAATTAAATATAATTTACGTAAATTTAGAATTCTTCAGTAATGATTTACCGATGGAAACATAAATTTCTTTTTGAGGCTTTTAAATCTTTTCAACGCTTCTTCAGTTTTGTTGCATTTTGCTTAAACAATACTTTATAAGGTATTCGTAAGGTGAGGCATATAATGGTAATGTAATTGTTGTGAAACATAGTGTTAATGGTATTGTAATTCCACAGTAAAATATAATTAAAAATCTTGAAAAAATTTCAATACCAATACTCCACAATACACAACGAAATGTATGTAAAACTCACATTCGTTTTATCGATTTAATGACTTATTATTGATATGTGTTACCATTCATAAGACATCCGAAAAAGAAGAACCAGATGGATTGGACATATCTTGAGACACAGCGGATTTGTTAGAAACATACTTGAGGGAAAAATAGAAGGAAAAGCAGCAGGAGGAAGACCAATATGAATATTTTAATCAAATAAAGAGAGATATAGGAAAGAAGAGATATCAGGATGTAGTAAAATTAGCACTAGAGAGAGAAGAAAGGAAGGCTGCAGTCAACCAATCTACGGATTGAATGACCTATGTTGATGATGATTCATAAGACAAGCCGTTCATTAATAAAATATAAATAGTTTGGATCACATGATAGTCTATTTACTTTTTTCTGTCACCCGCAGCTGCTTCAGTTACGGACAGGTTGCCAAGTTATACTGAGGTATGAGCATTGCTTAGTCATGCACACCGAACCAAACCCTTAGAAAATTTACCTACACAATAAAAAAATTAGTTAAAAGTTAAGGTTTACAAATGATTTCAATGAAATTAATTCTCAAAAATCTACCAATTTCTAGATTGAGTTCAATAACTCATTCATTCGGAAGTAATTTTAGCGTTAAAATTCATTCATTCAACATTCAGAGAACGTACATATGCTCCTATCGTTACGGACGGTTTACTCGATTCTACCTCAGCAGCTTGCTCATTAGAATAACACTCATCGGCAACTTCCTCGTGCACACAACAGAGCTTCAAGATTTTTTCCACAGTCGAATGCTCTATCACAATGCATCCATTGTTTCTTCCTTCCGTAGCAGTATTTCCAATCCGCTGCAAACGTATACGTGAAAGGTTACCATCGTTTTCAAGTACACTTTTCTCATATCTCGCGGAGCGAGGCTAGTTCATTCACGGAGAATGAAAGGAAGCTGGTTCCGTCCTTATCGCTGAACTTTTCTTGTTTTTCGTTCCTCTCGCGCTGCACGCGAAGTTTAATTTTCTACTTTCCCTGCAGGAAAAACGAGACGGAGTGAGCTGCGAAATAAAACCGATAGGTCGCTATAAAAACTCCTGGTCGCGGAAATTCCTAATTTGATCACTGCCAACGGAGCCCTATTTTCCTCCTCCGAGCCTTTTGAAGGAAGAAATTTCTCAAAATTTCAAAATTTCGCAATTTCACGGAAGCTGCATTCGACTCTCTCAATAAGTTATGGAGAACTCTTTCCACTGTGACGGAGTTGTATAAAGAATGACTCAGTTTCCTCCAAACTCACAAGGTTGTTTTGATTATCGAGTAGATACATGGAAATGGTTCTTGCTTACTCTTATAGAACGCGTTACATCATTTAAAAAGGAAACTCAAAGAGGCAATGAAATAAACTACACTCCCCATCCATCACGCCAAGTAATTTATTTTGTACAGCTAATATAACGAAATATCATTGTAATATTTTTGCGGGTAAAAGATTTCGTAAGTACTAGACGCTTTACTTCAAACGTACGTTATAGTAATGAAGAATTGAGTCATTTTTAAGGTATTAAACCAATCTTGGTTCACAACCAAACGGAATAAAACTCACTCCGTAAGTCATCGACTATCTCAATAAACCTCGATGTGTTTCGATTCCCAGTGAGACATCGTCAGGAGACTATCAAGGGAGCTTGAACATGGCAAGACATTCCATCTACACTCGCCATCAGTTGGTTCAATATTATTTTGACTAAGTGGATAAAATACAAGTATCAGTCACGTGAAAATACTAGCAGGGAAAAGTAGAAAAATATCAATGTTAGATAAACATGAAGGAAAAATTACATGAAAAAGTCCGATATGTTCTGCGAGATAGCTCAATTTTTATAGCCCGACTTTTAGTCTAACCAGTTTATCTATGCCCGTTCTCATTTGTTTTTTCCTGATTGCACACCTTGCCGTGATAAGAACCCTGTGGTTTCTCTTAAATATGCATATATTAGAAGTCGTCGGGATACAAGAAATATGTCAAATTTGAGAGCGAGCTTCAGGAACCTAAACTTCTTCCTTATTAAAATTAACATTTAAGAATGTATTTCTCGGCATCGCATCTCAAGGCACAAGATGGACATAAAATGAAAACGGTACTAAATATAGCAATGGTATATTTGTGGCAACAACGGCCAACCTTTTTCAGGATTAACTCAAAAATGAATTGAAGATGCCAATAAATATTTATATTCTATCTACTGTGTATCAAATATGTATGGTAGAATCTGTAAAAATAAGGGATATAGACCCAAGAAAGTTATTTTTAGAAACGATTGCCGTGCGAACCATTCTTATTTTGCTCTTTTCAAGTTTGAAAGAGGTATTTAAAAAAATAAAAATATATATTTTCGAAGAACATCTATCCTCTTCCTGTCCAATAAATCAATCCTCGATCCAAAAAAACGTTCCAGGTAAATATTTAGTTCCAAACCTTCTTTATCCATATCTTTTCTTCTGCATAGTTAAAACACTAAAATTATATTTGAACAGTGATATACAAATTACCCTCAGAGAAAAAATACGCAGGTACGACGATTTCAAATTTAAGAGGACAGTTTTTATCTTAAGAGGCGAATTTCTGTTTTCCGCCATACATTCGATGAAAATGTTTTTCTATATCATAATAAAAAATGTCGAATCATCTCATACAAAATGATAAATATTTTCCTAAATATATTTTGCTCTGGGTTCGGAAAATGAACACAAGTGCGAGTAAAGAGATAAATCGTATGTACATACATACATAATACGTTATTTACGGACTACGAGGCTATTAAATGCACATCAAAAACATTTTAGACCACAAAGTGTTCTTAGAATGGAAAAAAGAATAGACGCATCCAAAGGATGGCGGCAGATAGGAAAATATGCCTCCATTATGTTTAATGGCTATTTGGATTTTCCAAAATATGCTTAACAGCTATTTGAATAGGCAGAATTAATTATAAAAGCTATCAGTGTTCAACAATATACATAGGTAGACAAGAATAGTGTGATCTGGATATAAAGAAATAAACTACAGAATCTGTGACAGTAGAACAGCAATCGAAATCAAATTATTCATGGTAGGTTTGATAATTGCTGGGGAGGCTATAATTCTTCCTCTGGAATGATATTCAGCCACGGCTTTTAGAATTAGTAAACACAATCAATAGAAAAATAGTAAAATAATAAAAGTAAATGGAATCAATAGAGTTTGTATATGTTGGAAAAGCTATTCCAGATTGAAGTTTGCGATAGATTTAACATAATACTTCAAATTCAGAAGGTAATTCGGGAATTTTCAAGAATATATATGTTGAACAATGTAATGTATTAGATTTTTATTCCATTTATGGGGAATTTGAGTTTTTTTGAGATTTGTTGATAATATGATTCTGTTACCTACCATAGTTTGTGAGATTAATATGATCATGTTGACATAAAACTAAGGAAGTGAACCATTTCTGTGCTATCTACCACTAATTGTAAGTAGGAAGTTTTTCCCGAAATTGTTACTTCATCATACGTTTAAATGATAATAACAAAATAATATATCTAACTGCACCTAAATTAGAGCATAAAAATTTTTCCTTTGGTAGAATATAAGTAGTAATCAAGTACTCTGTATGTTATACATGTTTTGGGGTTGATTTATGAAAAGCGGTAGCTTGGTGTTTTATAATCCATAATAATGCATACCAAACAATACGCAATTGAATGTTAGGAAAGAAAAACAATTAAAATATTTACTTTTGGATATCTGAAACAGAATTGAATGATGAAAGAATGCGGTATAAGTAAGTATCGCTGTTTTCTAAAAAATTCTAAACCCTTGATACATCGTAGTAGAAAAAATTCCAACAATAATAGGTAATTTTATTAATAATATCTTTCCTTTATCTTCCCTAATCTAATCCTTCTATGAGAGCTTCTTGTAGCCCACTATATCAATTACGTTTTGATGAAATGGAATATCTTTTTACACGGTTTCTGAGCGTGTAGAGGGTGATTTAAAGTACGTTTTTTGCTCCAGCCCTTCTCTATTCTATCATACATGTTAATCCAGAGAGAACCACTCCCTTACCCTTTATTAAAAGAGAATTGATGGGCAGACTCAAGTTATTCATGAGCAGGATGAGGCGGACTCAAAAGAAAGATAGCGTGGAACTATCAAAGGCACATGGTGTACCTGTTGCGCGATCGATTTTTTCCCCTCTTTTGTTCTCAAAGCTTCTTCGCATCGCCTAGAACTGAAACAAGTTCCTAACAACTGGGAGACTGAAATTCATTCCGAGGAAGGGAGAAAAGGCTTGCCCTAGGGTACGGTCAACGGGAGAGAAGAAAATTTTCATCAAGTGAATGGTAAAACGTAATTTAGGTCATAATGATCTCGATAATTGCTGCGAAAATTCGTAAATTTTTTTTGGGCTGAAATATCATCCTAGGAAAGGAGTCTAAGCAATGTTTTTTTGACAATGAAATTCAGTCGATACATATTAGTTAGATATATTTTCCGTAATGTTTACTGATAATGAATTCTTAAAGGTGTCTCCTTATTACCCAAAAAGTACATAAAGGATGGTGTCAACTTCCGTTCATAGTCTTTAGTCTTTCATTCTGTCAGTCCAAAATTAAAAAATAATTTCGTGGATTTACAATTTTATGAAAATTATATTAAACGAAAACAGAGTGAATATAAGTTGATGGAATAAGTACGTGAGAAAAGGGGGAAGGTAATCAGTACCAGAATAAAAATATATTAAATACTATACTAACACAGTAAACCATTATAAAAACTGAAAAATAATTAATATATGGGGAATTACTATACTATATAATAAATATATGGTGTATACTCCCCGTACAACAAAATGAGGTAAGTGAGGTGGTTTTTGACGCTCGATGTTTTGATATAATTAAAGTACAAAGTGTACTATAATATATTGCTATAAAACAGCAATATAGAAGCTGAAGTCAACGATAAATGGATTTGTGATATTAAAATCACTGATTCTGTAAAAGAGATTACAACTGGAGGTACATTTTTATTGATTAATAGATTATTTGCTAAGGTTCAGACAAGAGAAACATTTAAGAATAACAGAATATAACAGCCAAATTGGAAAATAAAATGTATAAGTAAAATACAAGAATTTAATCACAAATCCCAAGAGGCAGTACCAACTGAAGCAAATGCATTTTTCATACTTACTAACAATGGAATGCTAGTCTGAAAATGTAATAGTGAGAAAGTTAATCTTTCCAAATAACCCATAAATATAATTTAACTCTAACCATAACTTTCTACATGGAAAAACCACAATCTAATATCATAGCTAACCTAAGTTGAGACAACGGTTAAGACACCATATTAGAGGGGAATACTTTAAAGAAGGTACGGTTAATGAGAAATTCATATTGGTCAAAAGACGTCAGGGAAATTCATTATTTTCACCTTTTCCTCGCGGGTTTCTCATTACTCTTACTGATTAAAATATAACCTCAACAACGAAAACCAAAGCATTTCATTAAAATGACGCAGCTTTGTATCACCTTTGTAAGACATCCATTTTGATGCGCAAAATGTAATTGAAGTCTTCCGCGTCATTGGTCCCCTGTTTTGATTGCACCCAGAGGCTATTAATTCGCCGTCCCACTTCATTTGAGGTGTGGCACTGACGGTACACACCCAGCGGATCGGAACGAGCTAAGGAGCAGAGAAATGATTGGAGGTCTTGCCTTTACCATCACTCAATAACGACCATTCCCAACGGCAACAACAGTAAACAAGTGAGTGTTAAAGGATGCGAAGGAAGGGGTGAAAAGAGGCTGTAGGCGAGAGAGATTAACGGATATAGCGTTGTGAATACTTCAGTGAACCTTAGGGCTTCATCGCCCCCACAGCTGCTTCACAAAGAGAATAATGACTTGTCTAAGGAACTTATCCCCAAGCACGACTTTTTCATTACAAGTTTTTGGATTAATCTCGGAATATTCCGCTCTTAAGTAATCCTAGAGCGCCGTCTTCATTAACCTGTTTTTCTTCCGCGAGCGTCACCTGATGAGGCGCGAATGTACGCGAACGTGACCCTAATTGGTTAATGAAAGTCTGAAAATTAAAAATAAATGTTGCTAGTAGACCCACTCTATGAGATTCCGTTGGGAGAGTTATCTTACTAAATGAGTAAAGTAAAATAGAAAGAGGGTGTTTAATTTCAAGCGCCGAACGCTTTTCTTCATCCGTAAATAATATTCTAGATCAATATAACGCTGACAATCGATAAAAATTAATTAAAAGAAGAGTAAGTGAGAAACAAAAAACTATAGTGTAAGTATCTTATTATGTTCTTCTTAATTTAGATTGTACTTATGCAATTTAATCTCCTACTATACAATATATATTATTTGTAGTCAGGATTATCCTCGAAAGGAGAAGTAATCTGCTGATTAAAGAATAAAGAGAATGCATAACCATTTTTTCGCTTACGTTATGATGAATGACTATTACTATCTGAACAAGTGATCACGTAACATCGAGCTTTGAGCATCGAGCAGTATCTAAAAAACAAAAATCACCTTCGTTTTATGGAAAGAATTGGCTAATTGCCTTTATAGTATACTTAAAAACAATAAATTCAAATAATCAGAAAAATATTTAATGCCTTGATTATTTTCTTACTTCTTGTGACATAGATAACAAAAAGGAAATGAAGTCAGGTACCCCGGCACCTATTATAATCTATTACTAGAAAACTTAACCTATCCTTACCTTTCTATGCACTAAAATTGAATATAAATTCCTCCAGCCTATAAATAAATGTAAATTTGTATAACTCAAAGGACTAGGCTTTAATTTATAAATAAGTGATAGTTGGTAGCGGATCTGAAAATGATGGTAAAAAGTATTTTCTAAACGTCTTCCTCTGAGGATATAAATTTCATGATGTTCTCAGAAGTACCCTCCATCATTAAATATAGACGTCGTTAAAACAATCATCATTACCTGTGAGTGACTTTCGAAATAGCTTGAATAACTCTAATGCATGAAAAACATACAGCAAGTAAAACGCTGGATTAATCTAGCGCCATGATAAAGTCTTAGAGCTATACTACTTTTCTCTAGTTTAGAACACATCTGGCCTTCGCCTCTATTAAGTTGGAAGCAGCTGTTAGGAGCCGAATTCGTAAAGTCAGAAAGGTCTAAAGTAGAGTCTCCTGTATTATTAAAAAACGTAAAGATAAGAGAGTAAGCCGAGATGTTTCTGAGATGCTTTCTGTGTTCCTTTGAGAAGATGGAAAGAGGCTAAAAGTAGGATTAAGGTTACTCAAAATTTGAGGGAGTATTTCCTCGGGAGCCTTCCTCCTAGCCAAACGCTAATGGCCGGATCAAAGATGAATAACACCGAGAAAGCTGCAAGGGGAGAGCGTATTCTAAATCCCTCAATTAAGGTATTATTCGAGAAAATTGGGAATAGGCGGTCAGGAACCCTCGTTCAGTTACTTATAATTATGTATAAATATAGAGATAAGCAGGAGTAATGAAAATTGAGAGGAAATTTGAACTAATTTACCTTCCGTTTGTTATTAAGATAAGAATGTTAATTATCGTATCGTTTTCAGTAGCGAAGCATTAGATACAATACCCATTTTATGCTATGCTAAAATACATTAAAAATTTTCATCATCCAAAAATTGAATTATAGTTAAAAATGTACCATTATCATTCATGTTGAAATCAGCCATGCAATAGGAAACTTTTAATGGATATATTCATAGGAACATATCATAGTATTTAGCTGGATTTTCGTATTGCCTTCACATGAAATCCTTTAGCACACTCGGCTGATGACCCGAGAAGATTTTCTTCACGTTATTCACCAGGAAAAAGTAGTCTTTCTGTCTATATTGAATATGCCTTAGGCATGAGTTTTATTCGTTCATCAAAATGTAGGCAGATACACGAAGCAGGACGATGAACATGATCACTTAACAAGAAGAAAAGATTGCTTAAAGACCCCATCCCACAGTTTATGTGTAACTGGGAGAAGCCTTGAGGTGATGGAAACAAAAATATATAACGAAGGACCTGTTCCTATGAAAGACAGTAATAATCTACAGTTTGGATGAAAATAAAACAATATCTACTGACCGAAATATACTATTGTGTGGATGAATCAATGAAAGAAATATTTAATTAATTTAATAAATACTTAATTAATGGATTACATTTTTCTATCTTAATACGGTTTAAATTTTATTTGCTGTAATTTCATGGTACATAATAAAGTTGAATACAGTGCGTTAAATATATATAATAAATGTAATTTATACTACAAATTTTTGCGTATGTTATTGGGAAAACAAATTTATTATTTGATAAATTTTGAGCTTTGAATTACCCATGAAATGTTTCATTGACTTCGATTTGCAGAAAAATACGGCGAAAACAACATTAAACTGAGATATGTGGCACGAGTGGTAGAATTATTGATATGCGTTAGTATTTATTTTATAGTACTTATATGTGTGTAGTAGTTATATCTGAATATCACTATAATGTGTTACATTATGGGATTATTTTTTGGGGTGCCTCTAGTGCATCAGTTGATGCCTTCAAAACTCAGAAACATGCTATAAGAGCAATGCTAAATTTAAAGCCATGGGATTTTTGTAGGACACATTTTAAAGTGTTGAAAATCATGCCACTTCCTTCCATTTATATATATGAAGCTATACTTAACATTAAAAATAATATGGAATCGATGACCCTAAATTCTAGTATTCACTGTCATGTTACTAGAGCAGTGAATGACATTCATGTACCGAAAACTAGAACTGATCTGAATAAAAAGAGACCTTATAATAACGGAATTAAGTTCTATAATAATCTGCCTCTGTCACTGAAAATAATTTCGGATGCTAAATTGTTCAAAGATAAACTCAAAAAATTTTTTATAGAAGAATAATTTTACTCAGTGAAGGAATTTTTAGATTATAACAAATATGTAAAATATGGTATAAATGTATAAATGTCCTCTGTTTCTTTAAATATTATGTAAATGTATATAGTTTCTGTATTTGTAAAGGTACATCAAGGTTATACATGAATATTTATATATCTATCATGTGAACGATTATGTATCTACTTACTTTGTATTTTTTGTGACGTATCCTCGCATGTATTTGCCTATGGATAAAATAAATTGAATTGAATTGAATTGTATTGTAGTTATAACCATAATGTCGTCGAACCATATAAACTCCCTTATTATGTCCCTTTCGCGAGAATTGGGCACCACTTCAGTTAATTATGATCTCGTATGCAATCGTTTTCATGCTTTGCTCGCCCATGCTTTGAATCCGCAACTAATTTATAAGTACTTGACATCACTATAGAGGTAGGAGTCATCTCTACAAGTTCTTCATTGTCGGCCGCTGTCGCTCGCAGGACGTGTTTTCTCTCTAGTTAATCAACTCTCGCCAATCATTCTCAGCACAATTACGCTTCATGTCCCGGCACGAATCGCTTACCATTGATCTGTCACGTTTGCCGTCATTTCGCGAGATAATTTAAAGCATCCGAAATTCTCTCGTTGTCAAGAGGACGGGAGTGGTTCGAGTAGAGCCCGATTTTCATCGTTAGGCGCATGCGAAATTTTCGTCACCCGCTGTCAGAGGCTAATGGCTTGATAACGTATACAAACTCACCCCTCAAACCTATAACTCAACGCTTTATCTTCCTGCCATCCCGCCAATGCTCTTTCGAACCATTTCCTCCGCCCCTCTGTTCCACGGCTTTTGTCCTTTGCAACCCCATGACTCTCCCGTATCCCTTCTTAAGAACGGCTTTTCCGCCACTAATTCCTTCCTCCATTCACCACGTCATTGATTCCCTTTTTGTCTCTCAATCCCTGATGCCTCACTCCCTTTCTCTTAGACGAGTTTCATCGACACAGACTTCCGAAGTTTGCGCCAAGTTTTTCCCGAGTTTTTCCGCATCCTAGCTCCAGATACGCCGCACGAATGGAGTCGATTCACAAGGGATAACGATAAATCTCGCAGAAACGTATTTAGGGCTCAGAATTTGTTGATTCAAGAAAGTAATTAGGCGAAGAGGGATGGCGAATTATGGTACTCGTATCCATGCGTCGATGTATGAGTCCCTTCAACAGTTTTCAGTTCAACAGTTAAGAGGTGTTGTAATCCTTCGAGGGAAGGGAGGGAAGTTTAAATGGAAAATTTATCCAGTGATAAATTTAGCAGGTAAAGGTGTTGAAGAAAAGTATTTTCGGTAACCGAGGACATACTTTAAGCTAATTTTTTCACCGAGACCCTTGAGGGGTTGGAGAAATAATAGGCAGAGATGAGTTCCTTATTAATTTTTTAAACAATACTAAAACCTATTATTAGTTCATCCACTAGGTTTTAATTATAATTAAATGTAATGTAAAAATATTAATCCAACGAAGTGGAAAAGCATGTATAGAACAAGTCATTCATCATTTATTTAATAATCTGCCTGGAGTACATCTTTGGTATAGAGTTCTGGATAGTAAAGAGTTTATCCAGTCTGGTATGGAATTAATGTTTTCCTCAAATCTAGAATTTTAATTTTAGATTGTTCCAAAAATTGGAGCGCCAAAGGTAAACATATGCGACCTTTTCCAAATATGATTCTATATTAATTATTGTTTTCCTTACTGTTTGATTGATGTAATAAGTTGCTAAAATCAAATATTTTCCGTCACAAGCTATATGAATTTGGTTAATTCTTTTCTTTTGCATCGTTGCCTGTTCAAATTAGATTAACTCATAAATTCCGTGAATCCCAGTTACAGTGGATTCCCTGGGATTCCTGGAATCTCATTCGCCAATATATGAAATGATTGTATCAAAATTTTCCCTGTTTCACTGATGAGTTCCGATTATTAATTACGATACTGATATTATTAACTGGTGTATTTGGAAATCTTATATAACTGGTCATACTTAACAATTCACGGAAAATGTGAGATAATGCTTCAAGTATCTTCTCCATAAAATTTCCAATTTCGGCAACATTATTACGCATAATTTCCCCAAAAGTTTTGAAAATTTTAACCTTTATAACTTTTAAGAGATAAGAAATACAAAAAAATATATCTGAAATTAAGAAACAATCAGATGACAAGCCATATTTATGACGGCAATATACGATCTAAGTAAGTTTTCAAAACAAAACAAACACGATAAATTGCCAAGGAGCTCTGTTTCTTGTACGAGGGTGGTCTGAAAAGTTTCTGACCCCAGATTTTTCAGAAATCTTCAGAAAATTTTCAAAAAACAAGTCTAGAAATGGTGAAATGTCGGAAACCTTTCAGACCACCCATGTATTTACTACATTTCCTGAGTTAGCCGAAGAGATATTGCAAATCCTATTTCTCTTAGATGTTCGAAAATTTTGGGAGATTCACAGATACAGATATACAACACTTTATAAAATTTGAGGAATGCTATAAACTTCCTTATTTGCTTCGAGAATACAATCAACATTTGACTTCGACAGTTAAGCATTCCGCAAAGAAACTTTTAAGAGAACAAGTTTCCAACCGACGAACAAAACGAGAATTTCACAACATCCTTCGAGGGCTCCTATATCGCTGCCAGCCTTGTGATGTGATTTCCTGCTGTCCGATAAATGATAAATTTTTCCCTTAAGAGACAAGTAAATCCGCCAAATCCGTTGGGAGGAAAGCTGGATTGGCTGAATTGAAAGGCGAACAAAGTGAAGGAGGTAAAGGAAGAAGGACAGGAGGTCGAAGTCGACAGGGAGAGACGGAATTGGAAACAATAAGGAAACCGGAAGACAAAAGCCACTGGGAAATACAGAAAGAAAGAAGGAAGAGGAGGAACTTCTCAGTATACTACCTTAAGGCATACAAACGGCTGGTATTTTAAATTTATTTGAGAATCATTGGTATTGAAGAGGATTCTAGAAAGGATCACCAGTAGATCCCTGCTAAGTCTAAAAAACTTAGCAATGTATTGACAATTTCACTTGTAAATCACGATAATTATTCCCTTCCCAGGAAGGGAATTTACCCGGTATATTTTTCGGGTCCAAGATAATAATAATATCTTTGATAACGAATGAATTTCTTCCCATCCATTTTATATTTAAATCTCATTATGTTTCATTGTTTTCCTTACCTTTCTAAATTATTTACTCACATTTATTATGTCGTTTTGATCTCTTACTTCACTTCAGTCGATAGAATTTAAGATAGAACTGTTAAGTTTCATTCCCACAAACTAAATTTGTAAGCATTGTACTTATCTGCGTAAAACAAGGACTTTTTTTTCCTTATATTTAGTGCTAAAATTCCTCATACATATTAAACGCATATACATGGGTGGTCTGAAAAGTTTCCGACATTTCGCCATTTCTCGACATGTTTTCTGAAAATTTTCTGAAGATTTCTGAAAAATCTGGGGTCGGAAACTTTTCAGACCACCCTCGTATACTACTATTGTGTACTAATACAATCTTTTTATTTTAACTTCAATGGGTGAAAAGAACTTATTCACTTTATCTATAATATACATACTTTAGTTCCATTACTGAAAGCTAAATAAATGCTATAAATATTAATAAATTTACGTGCTGAGTTATCTAAAAAAGTTTTAAGTCCCAATCATTTTATATTTGATTTATTCCTTTCATCAAAATTTCCTTCTAAAATTATGGTACATACTAAATGCTGAAGTATGGTATGCGCCTATAAATATATTATGAACTGCGAATCATTTGGACGCTTCAAATACACAAAAATAAATTTTAAATGAGCAGATTATTCAGATTTGTAATCAATATGCTGAAGCCGTACTACATGGAAGGCCATAAGGAAATTAAAAATACTCTGTACTTTCCATAAATATTTAATTTCCACCGGTTGGACTCAAACGAGTCATCAAAGCTGACATGATCGAAATCGGTGGATACTAAATTTTATGCGGAATCGACAGCGTTTTTAATTCAAATACGAGATATGCATATCTTTATTCCGATTAGTATTTAGTAATATGGAGTTTTTATTTTTGAATATTTTACGATTTTCATAAAAAGAGACAATGATGAGTGAGTCATGTTTGCATTCATGAATCATTTCCAGAATGAGCCCAGAGAGAATCGGATTTAAAGAATGACCCAGCATTCTATTAAAAATGGTCCTGCTCACGAAACCGAGTTTAAGAGAATCCGTTTCCTTGATTTTGAAAAATCATTCAGAAACTACTTCGAAGATCCGAGAGCCAAACAAAGCATCACATGAGAGGAAAAAAATTCTTCATTTTTCATCCATACTCTTTTGCAGCGTAATATGGCACATTTCTTTCTTTCTGACTCGCATTAATCATGATGCCTCAACTCGTCTATCCCTTATTCATAATACAAAAATAACCCCAACGCTTTGTTCGCGTCGTCACCGTTTCTTAAAAAAATCTTTATTTTTATCTTATGTGCCCGAAAATTACCATGTATTTTTGTGATTCTCATTCTTAGAAACACAAAAAATTCCAAGCATGGGAAAAAGATTTCTGCCGGACATAAAACAGTTGCTGTCCTTCCGAATTTTGAATTCTGTTGCCCTGGTGTATTCAAGATAAAAGATAAATGATAATGTTATGTCTTGCCCATCCTTGCAGTCAGCAGACCGCAATTAATCAAGATAATATAATATTGTTATTTTTTAGACTTGTTATGAAAAAGCCATCGCAATGATATCAAACCTGCAATAATTTTTTTCTCCTGATTTAAAGTAACTTTTCTAAGCACATCATGAAGAACGATGAAACTTTTCAAAGCTTCATGGGTACTTAATATTTGTCAGTAAGTCAACGTGCATCATTTCTCCCTTTTAAATTAGATAAATATAGTTTGTTACCTAGAAAACGATGTTACATTATTTCTTTGTATCTACTTAGATTCACTTATTCCGAAGAACACCTAAACGTTTTGAACTCACTGTTTCATATAAGAATGTAGTTAATTAGGAGTAAGTAAACCTAGTTTTTTTTATTTTGGATCTCAATAAAACCAGAATCAAAGAAAATATCTCTACCGCCTATTTTATGGCTATTTCTTTCAGTATAAAAGTAAAATGAAACACAAGGAAAGGAATCTTTCTGTCTTGTATGATGACTCGTGTGAAGATAGCCTATTCTGTAATAGCCTATAAATGCTCATTGCTCGATCTCAAAGATTGCTCACGGTCGGAATCAGATGTGGGACAGAAATGTCTTATATTTACTGTAAACAAAATTCGCGGAAGCTTTAACTTAACCTTGGCAAAAGTGCTAACTCTCCCAAGTGCTCCCGGTTTGTATTAAAAAATCGGCGCATTCCAATCGCTTTCCGTTCTTTTTCATTCATTTTTCAAATGAATCTGTCAATTTTGGAACACCCTGTATGAACAATAGTGGGCATCAGTTTTAAAAATCAGCGGTTTTGATAACTTGGTTTTCTTTCTGAGTATTGTGCATGAATGTTTCAGAAGAACAGAGGTCATAGTCTACAAATTCTTAATATTAATTTAATCCTTAGTGATCTTCCTACTGAGATAAATTTGAAAAATCATCTCATTAACACTCGACGAACGCCGCTGGCTGACCTTTATTTATTTCTTTTATGAATATTAATTATTAGGATATATCATTATGATGTCTGTGATTTTTTCAGTTGTTAAATTTTTTAAAAATCTTTTTAATTTGTAAAAGATTTTCTTTCCTGCTTAGGTTTATTAAATGGTATCTTTTCTCATGTAATTAATAATTTTTCTATAAATTTATTAATTTATGTGTATGTCGTTTAAGAAATTTTGTAATTTCAATTGATTCTTATTTTTTACCATGAATTCGCTGGTTTTTTTCACCCCCCTTCTCTGTGGGTGTTTTCACGCAACGAGGTTTTTTCGTTAACCTTAAGTTGCAAAGAATTTTCCCCACATTCTATTCTGTCTTTTTGTTTTAATCTATATCTGTAGATAATCTAATGACATACCAGGTTAGGTGGAAGAGAGGCCCACATGGGCCTAACCTCGTCAATAAAGGGTCAAACTAAACTAAACTAATTTCTCACAGGGTCAATTAGCACTTATAATACGATGGTGCTAAAAGTTCGCCTTGCTCTCTGAAGGTTCTAACCTCGCACTTTCCATTTTCTTCGCATCACAGCCCTCAATCTTCCCTCTTCCATCATCTTCTCCTCATAATCCCCTGTTCATCCCGGAACCACCTCCATAAGGCGAGAAACATTTTTACGTGTTTTATATTTTATGCGCTGGATCATCGATGGTTTTTTCCTTTTTCTCTCCATTTTCCCCCAAACCTGTCTTTTTCTCTTTTGTTTTTTTTTCATAAGTTCAGCTTATCCTTCCGCTGCAGCATCTGCCACTTTCTAGCGTTTCTCACGAACCCTTTTTATTAATCTTTTGCGTATATTTTTTTGCGCATCCGATTAAGATGTTGTTTCATTAATGGAAAATGAAGTTACGCAACTAGAAGCTTCAAGTGACGCTTCGAATGCGTACCTATTTTCACATCGAGTACGGACTTGGGTTTCGAAGGGCTTTTAAAGTCGATGTCTAGCAATAATATGATTATTATAGCAATAATATTACTAAAATTCACAGTCTCAGGCGTTGTCTTGTGGAAATATTCCATAATGAGCAAGAACAATTTGTACTTTTTCCACAAATTATTTTTATTATAAACAATAAAAGACAGTAAAACACACACGACTAGTTTCAGAGATTGATCTCCATCATCAAGTTGATTGATTAATGATGGAGGTCAATCTCCGAAACTAGTCGTGTGTGTTTTACTGTCTTTTATTGTTTATCTTTTATTGTTATAATATCACTATTCAAGTAAGGATTGAATGAAAATTAACAAAAGATAACGATTTGACACAAATATTGTTAGAATTGGTGTATATTCGAAAATGGAAATACATGATTAATCCCGAAATAAAAATAAAGCATTTTTCTTCCTTACAAAAATAGCATTTTAAAATTACAAACAAAAGGGCTATAACATAGTTGTGTGATTATGATAAGTGTAATTTAGTGAGATTTATCTGAGTTGTAAATGCAGCCATCCTCGTCCAAACAGAGTTTAAAGTTACACCAGAAGAGAGAAGAAAGCCGAATGAACGAAATTTGAGTAAGTGGTCCCGAGTTCGATTCTAGGTCAGAGTCTTCGAGCGAATTGACTTCAACTGTCGAGGCATTTTTAATTATACTACTGCCAGTAAGAGGCTGAATCCCTGTAGTTTCTTTGTGCAATATATTTCCTTGGCTTTTGTTACTTAAATAAAGGTATAATTTTGCCGATTTAAAACTCCAAATGTGAAAACTGGTTATCCGCGGCCTCCGTTGATCCTTTCGAGGAATTGGCGCCAGTCGGTCACCGGTATTCGGTGATTGGAGAGTTTTTCGAATCTCTCACCCAAATATTATGTCTTATGAATACGTAAGGTTGCAATATTTTCGACATTATCTTTTGACCAAATGGTGAATTGTCGTTTGTTGGTCTATTTTCAGCAGAAAGCGGGAAATATTTTCTTCAAAATGGAGCCATTTATATGTTTCGATGGAGTGTGAAGGGAGAAAAGCACGCCAAAAACGAGTGTTTAGAAATAATATTTAAAGATTTTCTTTTGTAATCCTATATATAATTAGCGAACTGTCCGAAGTAGCGAATTTGTTTGATAGAGCTTTTCCCTGATTCAAAAAATTAACATATTCAATTGTCTTTATTTGCATTATTATTACAAAGAATTATTAGCATAATAATAGTAGTGATAATAGTATGATGATACTTATAAGTGTTTATGACAATCCATCACATCCCGTATATTGTGTAAATAAAAGGACTGAATTCCTTAGATGAATTTATTGTTGTCACTGATTTCAGCGTGTTTTTCGTCGAACTAATTTTCGCCTTCGTCTCATTTTCAAGTTACCTGTTCTCTCTTTCGGTTTGTTCAGAGTTCCGTTAACTACAAATATCATGGTACTGTTAATTTTCACGTCGAGCTTCAACGCAAAGTTCAGCTCGTGTATTTAAAATCGAAAATTTCTCCGGTTCTCCGGCTGTTAACAATCCTCATTGGCTGAGATCATCCACGTTTCAGCTCGTACTTTTTGTTTCGCAACGTCTCTTCATTGCTTTGTCCACCCGTTACGATGCATTAAAGCCCCTCAAACACAACGCACCAGTCGGAATCGATAGCCCCAGTCTCTTTGAGAACCGACCCATTTTCTTTATTTTCCTTCCCCGAGATCCTCCATTCCCCATTACGTTCCCCTCATTCTTTTGTCTACTTCTTCCGCATACTTCTCCGCGCCTCACTCGTCGCCTCTGAAGCATTTCCATAAAAAAATTCCAGCAATACTCCGTGAATATTTCACGCCCGACTCCTTATAGTACGCTCCGGAAAAAATATGCTCCGTTTGAATCGCTTAACCTTAAGGATGGAACCCAAACTGCCATCCTGTCGCTCATCCTTTTTTTTTAATACGAGCCATAAAACTTTTTCAATCTTACACTCCCGAGGGCATCGCGCGCCCCTTCACGCCCCCGCGCCGCCGTCTCCAACCTTACGGTAAAGCCGTCGCCTGACACCTCTGCAACGCTCCAAGAGGCACCGAAAAACAAACAAGCGGAAGAATCGTGTTCTGGAGTTGTTGTTGTTGACAGGGCAGGTGCCCTTCGTGATCGATTTGGTAGGGAGGCGGCGAGAGACACTGAGCCGGCAGAAGCGCCTGCAGGATTAATGGGAATGTGGGTGAGGGACGGTGGGAAGGGGACGAAAGGTGGAAGTTATGGGGGAAAGGCTGGGATGATAAGATACGAAGGGAAGTGTGGGGAAGAGACCTCACGTCTGGATGAATAATAAAGAATAGGGAATGTTTTTCAAAAGAGTGATAATGCCAACAGGGATCGGATTAAAGCCTTGAGGTTCTATTCAAAAGAATTGTTCGGAGAAGGACGTTTAGGAAACTATGCAAGACTGTATTGGGGGGGATTGAGGATTTTGCCTCTAAGAACCGATTTCTTCTTTATTAGAGAAATTTAACATTCTTTTCTTCCTATACTATGGAACTAATGAAGCTGTTCATACACCTTTGAATGAACATATCGTTCGGAAATTAATTCTGGAATATTTCGGAAATTAATTAATTAGAAGATTACGGAATATATTGATACGTAGCAGGGAATGTGATACAGAATCTGCATGTTTTCATTTTCTCATATTGACTCATGACATTCGCTTGAAGAATATGATTCCTCACCAGGAGTTCAAACAGAATTTTTGCTTGGGAAAGGGACTTATGTACAGGATTGTCAATGTTGATATACTGTACATGTTACAATGAATTTTCGTTTTGGAGAGAGAGTAAAGTTAAAGATTGTCAATAACGATACATATGTAACATATTAAAATTTCTATTAGTTGAAGAAATTCATGATTCTCACTATAAAAATATAAAAGGTGTACTACAACTTACTGCAAGGATTAGGGGAAGGAATTAAAGCTATTAGATTGATAGACGCAGGGCAGGGTAACCCAGGAAGAAGATACGTGAAAAATTATCGACAAGACTGGGACACATGATGCCACTAAGTGGAGCGCCACTCGACTTGCTTACAAAGCACCCCGTTAACAGGGAAGAATTAAGTCAGTTTAATAGTTAGAACACCTGCCCGGAAAGAGGGTTATCTGGGTTCATGTTCCACTCATGTCGAAAATATTTAACATTTTTAAATGTTCTAATAACTAACTGAACGTCATACCATTAACATATAATATATACTACCCTGGGTTACTTGCTGCATGTACTAAAATATTTATCGTGAGATTGAGAACAATCAATATACCAGGTGAATTTGTTAGGGTTAGTCTATTGGATCGGGGGATTAAAGTCTGCCAGCTTCCCAGTGTGCCTTTTCCTCATCACCGTTGTTAAACCTCTCTGCAGAGAAATATAGGCAATAATTGCGTTCCAATTATAATTAAAAATCTCTTTAGTAATCCATCTGATGCGAAAATTGATTAGTCATCACAATAATATTCGTCCTGTAATTGACTAGGCATAAGATACTAGGTCAGATATTTTTTGTAAAGGTAATCAAGTTCAGATGTTTTTGTAGAAGTAATCGGTTCGTTTAGTTCAAGATCGATTGAATAGGAAATGAAACAGAGCTTACATCATTTACGTAGAGCTATTGCTCGAATTTGAAGGAACGCTAAGTGAGTTCGTTAGTCGGAAACTTCTTAAACTGCACTGTGAGTGATTCCTGCAACTTGAGATAGTTGGCAATTTCTGGAGAGTTGCCAAGCCACTGCTATCCGGTGTAGAAGCGAGTTAAGGTTACTTGAGACGGAAGAGTCTATGGATTCTCTCGGACGAATCTACATACTATCTTTATTTAATGACTTCTGATATTCATGGAATACATTACGCGTGATGTAAATCAACATCGAGACGAAGAATGGAGAAATTTCAGGAGAAGAAAGTGTTCCTCGAGAAAACATGAATGATGAAAATAAAATTCGGGGTATTTGAATCATAGCCTTTATTTTCCCGTCGCCCTATATTCGATGTTAAATAGTGTAATAAATTTTGGCAGACTTTTAGCTTTCTTTTTAGGCCTTATGGCATGCATACAGAACGTTATATGTAATATGGAAGTATTCGGACAGTCCATGGGAAAGAGTGGAATAGAAACTGTAAAAAGCAGAGGAAATAGAAGTTGATGACGAACATCTAATGCTAAAATTTATGTTTATCGATAAATAGAATACTAAGGGGAAAAGAGCTCCTGAGATAACGATTTTCCATTTTTAAGGATCAGTTATTTCCAGAAAAAGTTTGCTAAAATTTTTACAAGCTATCACAAGAGAAGTATCAGTTTCCTTACGTAAAAATAAAAAAGATTGATATGAAAAGGCCAACATGCAGATCATTTTTTAAGTTTAAGTCATGTTTATTGTAGGAAGAACTAATTACTGGATACCCGAAACGCGTTAACTATATCAATCAACAAAAAATATTTGATCGAATACCTCAGTTTTCTGAAATATCACTTCGAGTTTGCATTCATAGATCACGTGTGAGTATTAATCCAGGAGCACTTGCGAATGAGTAGGTGGGATTATAAATGGCTGTAGTTCAAAACCGGAATTAGTTTATATCACATTATCAACAAAGCTAATTTATCAAAGAGCATTTGATTTTCCTGCCTTTGTAGAGGCATTTAACGTGTTTATCCCTCAGATAATTGGATTTCAAATTAGATTAATAGGTGAGAGCAAGATTTCTCAGAGGAGTCTTACGGTCTTGAGCACAAATGTATTGCACCTGTTGGAAACATTCGTGTCACGGCAGCTTACCAAAGTCAATCAATGGTATCCTGTTTAGATGATGAAAGAATTCTGTGATATGTGAAATTCTTTCAACCAAATGCTATTAATTTTAGATATTTCTGATTATAATAGATTTAACAACAATGGAATAATGATTCCTTAGTTAAAGGATCTGTTTGTTATTTCTACAACTCTCGGTGATACATCTGTCAAAACGAGCTTTAGAAAGAACACCCGTAAAATAACCAATTATGTAAAAAAATTAAATCATCTTTCTCGCTTCACAAAATATATGAGTTTTATTGATGATAACGCATTGTACTATCATTCTCAAATGATTTCGAATTAATTCAATTAAAACATCTTTGGAATGGAATTAAAGTTTCCGTATGATCTTGCATCAAGCGCCAAAATCACACTATTATGATGAATAAATGTACTAAGGTTGTATCCATGAGAGCTAAATTTAGTATTTATTATTTTCTTTAAATTATTAGCTGCAGCTTGACTGTAGTCAGGTGGCCCCTAAACATAGTCACACGCAATATACAATTACTCCACAGTTCCTTGTACTACTAGTGTACATACACATTCTTATGTCCAAAATAACATCACTAAAGTAACAGACAGTATTAGAACACTCATGAAAAACCACTAAATTAAATTTATATAGCATCCCTCTGTTACCCCTCCCATACATTTAAGCACCACATATATCTCATGCATAATTAAGATTGCAACATGGTCACAGCTTACATCGGTCCTTTGGATAAGACCAAAAATGATGATCAAAACATAACTGCATCAACACTAACAAATCACCCGATTCAAAACAATTTGCCAAAACACTCAAGCATGTCACATACAAATTTATACCCAGATAGATAGGAGAATCCGTACACATCATCAAAGCATATGAATACACACCACAATAAACCTTAAACCATAGTTAAAGAGACGGTAGGGAAATTATACTGTTAAGAACAACGGTGAGGGTAACAAGAGGTAGGCGAAAAAGACATCGGTGACCCCTGTGATGGAGAGACAAAAAAAGGTCACCATGCCTCCTACACCGAAACCCATCTGGAAAGGTAATGAGGGTGACACGAGAGTACCAAATACTCCAATTTCCACACCACGACGGAGATTAAAACAAAAAAATGTGGTGGTGGGAAAAGTGTCAGGTCTCACAGGAGGGAGCTGTTGGTATAAAAGAATACAGCCGTGGACCTCGGGCGGTGATGAGTAATAGGCGTGCAGAATTAGAATGCTTCGAAAGGACTGGGAGGGAAGGGTTGTGGAAGATGAAAAAGGGAAGAAAGCGAGGAGAGATTAAACCGGAGAAGGATATGGCAAGGGAGCGAATTGGATGGATGAGGGAGGGAAAAAAAGGGTAGGCATAAATGCAAAGAGGGAAAAGGGTCAAAGGGCATGCTGGGATATTAACTCGAAATGAGGTAAGGAAAGAAAGCCGTAACAGATTAACCCGCGGAGAAGTTCGAGTCGATGGAAAGAAGGAGAATTGATGGTCGAATTCGGTCGGGTTAAGATGACGCGGGAGTGAATAGGATACGGGGGTAATAGGGCCGCGATGGCTCGGGATTTACGGTCTGGAGGGTTCGGGGGAGGGAGTAATAGAGGGTTTCCGAAAGCACCGCCGGAGAAGATAATATATATGTGAAATTAAAGGTAAGTCTGCGGAGATGGCGGTCTTGCGATTGGAAGGGGGATAATTACTATCCTATATTCCCTCTGCTTAATTTCACGCCCAGGCGAACTCTGTGCGTAGGCACGGCGCCAGAACCTCAGATCATCACTTATGTACGGCCCATGTTTTATTTGTTAGCTTGCCACAGATCGGGGAGCGGAAATCTGTGGGGTGCGGAATAAGAAATTCCGACTCATTTTATTGAAATTCTGATCCCCCCCTGAGTTAATAAAGCGCGCCTTTAACGCGCCGTTCCCCTGCCCTTATTCCGCGAACAATAATTCCGCGCTGAGAATCGGATGGGGTACGGATAAGTTTTAGAGGGAGTCGGGTACTTGGCGAAATGCTAATTCTCGCTCTCCTTCATTTAAATACTGCGCCGGATAGGGATCGCGGAGGATGTTTTTATTTTTTTTATTTTGAAGATGCGGTTTTAGAAGGTCGGGGATTGAATTAAAATTTTTTTCCGTGTTTAGAGGGAATGACTGGAGGAATTTCTCCTTCGTGATTTCGTCGATGGCCTCGGAATAAAATATCGCTCGACATTCCTCGTTCTAACTTCGAAATTCCGGATATAAATTCGATTGCATCTCGACTATGCTTTCAAAACCTGATGAAAATTTCATGAGCTCTGGTCACGATGGGCGTATTACCTAGAGAGCGACGTCGTCAATGCAAATCCGTAGGCTATGATCCCAATAACTTATGAGCTGATTAAATTATATATCTTCCTATTTCCGCCATAAGATCAACAAATCGTAATGGTTGTTTTCGATGTTATTTAATTCTTAGGAAAGTCTATCTGAATTAAAACAGAACTCGAGAAAGCGTTTGGATTGAGTATTGTTACATCACCATATACAAATAATAAATTTAAAGTGTGTTATGAGTTTTAAGGTTTGATAAATTAAATTTTTACTAGAGAGAGGAATGGGACATGGCTGTTAATGAATTAGAGTTTTTTTACCGCTCGTAAAGCCATATAACGGTCTTCGAACTAGGGTTGAGACCAGGGTCTGGAAACAACTGGAAGTTCGGAATTACCGACCTTCTGAGAATCACCGAATACGGATTTTGATAGCTATGCTATCCTTCTCCATCCTCAAGGGTCAAAGAATAATGTTGAGGATGATAGTAAGGCTATCGGAATGCGTATTGGGTGATTCTTAGAAGGTCGGTAATGCCGGTCTTCCCGCTGTTCCCAGAACCTGGGTTCTATACGGGTTCAAACTCCGACAAATCTCTATATTCAAGCCTCTAATAAAGTTTTGGTTGAATTTAAACGAAAAAAAAAGAAAATGGACCTCGGCTGTTAATGAATCAAAGGTTCAAAAAACTCCCGAAAAGTTCTGTATTTACTCCCTGAGGATGAATATATAGCAATTAAAATGCGCAACCCTAGATGGTCGGCTACGATTTTGACTATCAGAGAGTTTTTTGAATCCCTTATGTTAAATAGAATCCAAAGTAGAAAACAATGAATGGTTGGGAATGTAATAATTGCTTCCATTATGATCGAGCTAATTTTAACGACAGTAGATATCGATGGAAATTGCTTTCCAAATTTTCCTGAAATATACCATTTCCCATCAAAATGATTTTGAAGTGATTATTCAAATTTCATTGCAGGCAGAAAGAGACTTTTGTAAGTGACTTGCCCCATTTATCGAACAAAATAGGAATTCGAACGACCGAAACGCTTCGAATCCTCGACAATTACATTCGCTGCCACTTTAAGTGGCCCATCTCAGCTTTGCACAGTAATTTTGATTGTCTAAGCGTCAAAACGGAAGATAGACTGTAACTGCGCGTAGGTTTGGACTCCTTTCATTCCCTAATTGAATTACATCTCACACCAAATTACCCAAATTGGTCGAATTCAGCCCTAAAAAGTGACTCTTCTAATTCCATCTATCTTCCCTTTCTGCCTTTCCGACATCTCGGTAAGTACTCTATCAACCTTCGACGGAAAACTTTCTTTTTTTCTGCGGTTCCTTAAGTCCTCTGCCATTTTAACGTCATCCCACATCGCCGCCTCATCAATTTTCACATTTTCGCTCCGACGGGTAACCCCAATCTATTTTATTCCCATCTACGTTATGAGACGGGGCTGGATTATTATGTAATCCACTTTTCAAACACATCACCCGTAGCCAAAGAACCTCTTTTGATTGCATAATTTCCTTCCCAGGATAAGGTAATCGAACTACGCACTCGATAATTCCACGGAAATGGTATCCTCGGTTTTATCCTCAAAATTATTTCCCGAATCGAATTTTTGGATGGGTGGATTAGTGTAAAAGCAGCAAAATATGCTCAATTATCTTGGGAGAAATGTCGGCAGTAAGCGGATCTAAGTCGTATTTCGTGCATTAATTATAGGTTATACTTTGAGGGATGATATGTTGCAATTAAGAGGTACAAGTATAAACGAAACTACATGTCGCACTTATTGGCAACATAGCTGCAAATACGGTCAAAAGCATTAATTGAGTTTTATGAAAACCATTAAAAAGTCTTACTTTTGGATTAAAGGCAAAATTTTTTATCACTAGTGGAAGGAATTACGCATTACCTGTCATTAATCAAACTTGTATTTTTTCTCACGAAAATCATCATTGCGATTTTTGCTTGAAAAAATCAGTTTCATCAGTACTTTTTGATTCTTTCGTATGCGTGTTTGCAGTGTTTACTCAACAGTCATATCTCCGTCCCACCTGCTATACCGAGATCAGCACAAAAGACTCGTATAATGGCGAATTAACTACAAGAAAACCAAGCTCAAAGATAAAATAATTTCCAATGAATGTACAACATACGTAACCAAAACGGATTATCTATATATTATGACCATTCAAGAAATACAAATTTTTGTTAGCTTTCGTCGATTCCAACGAGAGAAATATAAAGAAAATAAGCAAATACCTTTTAAAAGCATAAAATACAGATATATGGCGAATCGCAAAAATTTTTCGTGAAATATCCATAACTCGGAAACTTCCGAATGGAAAACATCTTAAGATTCTACTTCCGAAGATTCTCAGTTATTTATCTTCGAAGCGACTCTTCTAGAATTCTAGAACGAGGCCACATTCCAAATGCAAACATTCCCATGCTCGTGATCACCACCACGTGCATCTAACACCATCTCTCTGTTTTATTACTGTGTAGCGCAATGCGACAAAGAACCAAAGGGCAAGAGATGATGCATGCTCCTTCGTATTGAATCCTTAAGAAATGTAGACTATACTTAAGTCTTGTGTCACTGAGCCAAACAGTAGGAGGAGTAAATATCCAATTACACATATCCTTTGAACAGCTTGTTTGGTAAACAAGAGACTTAGAGATCTATGACAAACGTGTTACGGAAATTCTAACATTTGCCATGAATGCTGCGAGATTCTGATGTTAAGTATCTAGGGTTCAAATATTTTCTTTCGCTCAAAGAAAAGTCAATCCAAACGTAAGAGAAAATTACTGACTGAAATACTACTTCTATAAGTTGGATTACAGATGTTTTGGTGTGGCTGAAGATGAGACACCAACAAAAAATTTTCGTTGTACAATAAAGTAATCATCATAAATATTCTAACTTTAAAAGGAGAGGTTCCAAATACAGGGTCTTACAAAGAGAATGAAGCAATTTCTACGTATAACAAAATATTCGTGAAATTTTAAGCGTTAATAATATACAGTTTTCTAAGAGTAAGTAAAACCTAGCTGCATAAAATCGGTTCATTCGTTTTGAAAGAGCTGTAGTATTCTATCGTGAGCCAATATGCATATAAATCCTAGAGGAGTGCTAAGTATGTAGCTTATTTGGGTTCAACGTAAAGATCTTCATTAAACCAGGCTAATTTAATTAATGAATTCAAATTAGATGCGTGGAAGAACGGCCGGAAGTTAGAATGAAAAGTTACACCAACAGGGGTCGAGTGATAAAAGTTCTCCATTTACAAAATCCCTGAGTATAGTACGCGCATATCTTTATTAAATAAGAAGACTGCGCGCCAATAACTAGTTTATTTTTATAGGCTTCTTCTGGATTTTACATGTAAATTCTTGAGAAATAAGGTTGAAAATAATTGTTCCGATGTTAACCACGAAGAATTTCCATTGAGAAGCGACTGGTAGACGTTGTTTTCACCATGAATGAGGTATAGCCAGTTTAAATCGTTAAGAAGCTACGAAAAAAATTAAATAAGAAAAAATTTAGATTAGAGGTGCACATCAATACGTGATTCCTCACGATATTCTTTTCCTTAAGATATTTTTCTTGCGTGAACCAATCTTTTTCCGCAGCGCAAATGGTTGATAACATAAGGGTCTGGGAGATGTGTATATATAAGTGAAATGTGCTCGAGGTGGGCGCTGATTTCCATTTTTCCTAGTCAATATTCCGTCCGCACTCTTTCTTCGGTGTGCATTAACAGATGGCAGAGATCCGTTTCCAGTCTCCAGACGTGAGATGAATGAAGAAAACCCTTTCGACTGAGTCCTCATCTAATTCCGCTTCTTTTATCTTCCTTCCCAATCTTCCGTTGCATCTCTTCCTTCCCTCCCTGCAACAACTTCATTTCCATCCCCACTCGTGCAAGGCGTCAGGGTTCGTGGGGTAGAAATAGAAGAGAACCAATTACAGCTCTTCCCAGAGGCAGCGTAACGTGGGTTTGTTCTCATGCATTCCCACGCTCGGGAAAGAAAATTTAGGCGGTGCCTCGAGGGATTCGGATTTTCTGCGGGATTAGTAACTAAATTGTTTTCCGTGGTCAAAGGAGGAAGGGTTAAGCCGCTGCACGCATTTAAGAGGATTGGGGAAATGAATACATTATTCTCTTCTCCGCTGCCATCTTTTGCGAATATTTTTCTCTATTACTGCGTTTTTTATGTGGTGTAAAAGAGTGAGGATATTAAATTGTGGTTTAAATTATGTTATGTAAATTAAACGTATCTTCATAGGGCTTCAGACTCCGGAGAGATGATATTAAAATTCTAACCGGGCGTCCGTTAAAAAGAAAAATATAATCCTATAGAGCGTTCCAGTATTTATAATTGGTAATGATGATTTTAACGGAAATGAAATTCTATGTTTTCTCTATTCTGTAGTAATAGACTCATTCTATGTCCTTCCTGTACGGTTTACCTAGATATGAGGTCCAAAATTACTGCTCGCGGCGTACATAAGAAGATTGCAAACTATCAAAATTGAAAAAACAGGGACGCAGTATAGAGAACGACTTTAAAAATATTTTAGTCAAATAATCTCTCATCGTTAAATTCAACAAACCCTTAAATGTTCAAGTTCTCATTCCTAGGAGTCAATCCGATTTATTTTTAATATAGACATTTTGACCTTGGATATCAGTTGGACAAGGAAAACCTGTTAAACCTTCTTCTGTTCAGCGCTCATATCTGAGTCACTGAGTGGAACCATGCAAAATCTAATAAAATATGAATTTTAATCATTTGTGATTTTGTTTGAGTTATTCCATGGAATAAAATTCACTGCAAGTAATTAATTGAAATGGTAGAACATATTGGAAATCCTTTCCCTTACGAGGTGGGTTTCCACACACTATTGAGTCCTTATTTTGCTATTAAAATGGATTATTCATGAGATTATGAATTCATGATTTAGCTAAAAATGTAATTCAACAACAATTTTACAATATATAATGCCAACACAATATTTGCATTAATTTTTCGGTACGTAGTCCTTAAGGTTAATTTTTCCGTAGGTAGTCCTTAAATCTTACGTAATATCTATTGACCAATGAGGATGGACAATGCAGGATAGAAAAGAACGCGGAATCACAGCGGACTTGGACGATAAAATACTCATAAAGATAAAGAAAGCTAGAATTAGATGGACATACGTATACAAGGAATGGATACCAATACAGAAATTCAAAAAGGAATTCATAGGATAATATGAGGTTAAAAAAGTAGAGGAAGGCCTAATAAAAGATAGGTTGACCACATGGAGGAGGATCCAGAAATGGGAGAAAATGAACATAAAGAAGCATGGAAGGCTGTTATGAAGAAGAGTGGGGTCCTGCATCAGCTGCAGAGTCAAAGATGATGATGGTGCTTTAAATCAGTACATTTCTAAAAGGATATTACGTCTATAATGTCTTTTCGCAGACACTTCACCTCCATTAGCTTTCGCTGGTATCCTTAAATATATGTATTTTAGAATAAAATTTCAGAGGTAAGACTACGTTAGATGTATTCTATCCACGATCGGAAATGGTTCTGAATCTCACGGAGAACGTTTGGAGAAAATGCAGGTGAAAGCATTCAGCAGGTAAGTGATAAGTAGGATGAGATGGATATTTTGTAATTTTTTACCCTCAAATTCCTCGAGAGTGGTATCAAACTCGAGGAGCGAGCGAGTTCTCCTTGTTCGCATAACAGATTGAAAAAGAAAGGTGGCATTGGAAAACGCGTGGGTGGGGATCAAATCCCTCAGTCTGCAAGTTGCCAGGGACAGGTTCACGACGTAGATCTCCTTGTGGGATATAGAAATAGGGGTCTGAAGATATGGGGTTTGGAATCTAACATAAAGAATACCTACAAAAATCTAACATAAAGAATACATACGAATGAAAATCAGATGCTAGTGTTGAAAAATGAGAAAATAAAGTTGGGGAATGAATTTGGTTGACTTTCAGACTAATTTCGAAGGAAATGAGTGAAGAATTTTAATAATAAAACGTCTTCATTTGGGCGATATTGAGACTAAAAGGTCTTCTTACACCTAACCCACCATCAGTTACTACATGAAAGAAAGACATGGCAAGGAAAAAGTGTACAGAAGAAAACTAATTTGTGGGTTTAAACACCTGAACTCTTGCGTAGGAAAAATACCCCACAGCAGGAAAACATCCACATAAAAGGATGCGTGAAAAAATAGCAAACCTTTTCGATGGAAAGGCACTAAAATTTTATCGACAGACGAAAGAAAGAAACAATAAAGATACACTTTAAATTGCAAATACAAAAATAAATACGTTTATGAGAAAAAAATGATAATAATACACAGAAAATGAACATTATGAAGTAAAAACATTAATTTAAGAGTACTAGTATTAAACACGAAAAAAACCCTTATCCAATTAATAGAATCAAATTGGTCAAAGGTGATGTGGAGAAAATTCTGCAAAAAACTAGAAAAATCGCAAAAAGCTGTGTAAAAGGCTTGTCCATCCTATTACTTGCGGGCTTCAAAGCCTATTCTTTGTTTTGCGTTTACTAATAGGGATACAAAAGAACGGTTGTTCTATTTCCTCTAGAATAAATTAACGGAAGGGAAAAATTAAATTCCTTAGATTAAAAAATCCACTTATTTACCGCTTAATAAACGGCAATTTTGGTCGTCTTTTTTCGATTTCATCCCATTGTGAAGCATTTAGTATCCATTCATTCCGTAGCGCCCAATGAAAAAACATGCTTTCGGATATAAAGGTCAGATGAAAATACATTGTTAATGTAGAAATTTTTATGCTCTTTTTAAATAGAAAGGTTATCAGTATTTAGTGTGTCATTAGTATTTCGGTTACATGATTACAATAAATAAATATTACATTTTCTTCTAAGTATTAGAGCAAGTATGAAAGTTTCTTTCTATACTTTCGTAATTATAAAAGTGCTCTCAATGCGTTTGAGAAGACTTAAAACGCGGCTTCTCCGCACTTTGAGGTTGGAAATCCTGCAGAATATTAATGATTCAAAAGGGGGATGACTAATTCCCAAATTTTCTTCTTTCATGTCAGTAAGATTCAAGACAAATATATAGTAGGATAATTTTTGAACCTTAGGTCGCTAGTCATAGGGAACTAATTCTGAAAAATATACATAAATAAGTAATTTTAAGGTTAATATTGCTGATAAGTGAGATGGTTTGAACATGAAGTATTTATGTAAGTAATAATAATTTAGGAATTTTTTGGAATTGCTCAAAAAATAATAGGTTGATTGTTTAAGGAGAGCAATAAAAGTATATTATCATGAAAAGAAGTAATACCTTCGAAATAACGATAAGTGATATACTTTTGATAAGAAATATAGTTGGTTCTGTGGCATTTTCCCATTACAGTCTTTTCCGAAAACTAAGAATTAGCAAGATAATAAATAAAAAAAAAGTGTCTCTTAAAGCCGTTAACGTAAGTAATAGGTCGAAATTAAGTGCAATTTCATGGCAATAATGAGACCAATAGAAAACCTCAACTACTTCAGAAAGTTAAGAACATAAATTCCAGTGAGTTGTAAATCATGGAATTCTTTCTTAAAATTTTATTACATTCTTCTTTCTTACAGGTATTAATTACCCTCGCTGAGGGTATGCACGAATTTCATTTCCTATGGAAAACTTGTCCCTCGCCAGATTTTTAATTCCGGAAACGTACACTAAAGAAAGAGTCTCAGCAACTCTGGGGGACTATCTTTTAGCTCCAAGATTTATGACTCCTAGAAAATGAGTGGATGTCTTTCAAAACTTTCCTCTTAAGTTGCATTTTTCTCGTTCTATCAGATCATATTCTTCCTTTTTTAACTCTGCAGCTTGTTTTCTTTACACTCCAAAATGCTCCTTTGAATTTACTATAGCTATTTCCTTATCTTTCACCTGCGATTATCCATCACATTTTCCCCGATTTATCATATATATCTCCTTTATGTAGTATTTTAATTTTTCTATTCAATTGGGTTCAGCAGAAGTATATCATATGGGTAAAATAAATCATCAATAATAAAAAGCGATAATGCTGTATTCGATTTCACTTATTTCTCGGTAAGAAAACATAAACGACTACAAAATCATCTTCATGAAAAGTCGACTTGATTTAGTTGTATTTTCAGCTACTCTAGAAAACAGATATTGGTCAAACTTTTTTTACTGAGTAACCAATAGTTATGTCTCGTCTGTAACACGTTTAATGCAATCCATTCCCTTTATATATTTAAATATAGTTACCAATACATTTTACACAGAAGAATTAATAAACTTGCACCTGAAATACCATTATATTTTTGTGCCTGCGTCTGCAGAAGGATTGCAATATTTCCATGGGCTGAGTTAATTTAAATTTAAATATACAAATATTTTTGGGATGCTGTAGAGGTAATTAGTATTTAATTATATATGGAATAATTCTGCAACACTCACTATTGCATATCCTTGAAGCAGATACTTTTTTCATAAAATACTTCAATGTGTCGGTCCATATCATGAGAACGTGTACGTAAAAAATGTTTGTAAAAAGGTTTTTGTCTTTCCTCATTTTCTCGTTGGGGATACCTACCTTTGAAGGTGTCGATTTCCAAGAAGGCCTTGTTGATTTAATTGATTATTTCGTATGTACTCGACTAACAGTGTTCTTCTTTCCCTATTCGCCGTTTGAGGATGGAACTTGAAACACCTAGCAATACATTACATTCGATATGAATCGCCGGGAGAATTTCAATTAAATTAAATGGGAAAAAATTGACGGAATTCGAATCATCCTTTACTTGGAGTATATGTATATTTTTATGCTACGCGGAACATATATGAGGCTCTACAGTTGCATTTCCTATCAAATTCATGTTCGGGGTTTAATTATCTTCGATTTAATTCTTTTAAGCTGCATTTCTCCCATGCATCTTTTAGGAATGTCTAGGTTTCGTCAAACAACTTTTATCCTTCTCTACTCCCAGATATTCTATTATGTTCCTTCATACTTTTATCTCTATTTACTACACTTTATTGTTATTAGTAGTATCTTTCTCACCTGAGTTACGATCAAGCAATCAATTTAATATCCGGAATCACCATATAAATTACCTAATTAGCATATCAATAAAACCCGTTTAAGACGCTCCCGCTTAAGAAGTCATATTTTTTAAGACGTGGTTTTCTCACGGTCTTGGTTCCTTTCATACGAAACACATGGTAAAGTTACTGCTTTAAACGCTCTGCTTCCCACTTAAGACGCGGATTTTTCCCGTCCTCAAATATACTACAATACTCTTAATCATCGCCTTATTCGATACACAATTTTTTACATCTTCTGTGTCGTCCTCTCACGATTCGCCTTACTTCTGAAATAGTTTTCTGTTAATTTCATCTTTACAAATGACAAATTTCGTGATATGAAAGCGGAGCTACTTATATCCCTCCGTGTGAGCCAATGCGAATCCTACGATGGGATGAGACCTTCTCTATCACTTTTTCTCATCGCACAAAGTATATTAAAAATTCGCTTGTCAGCCTTTTCTTATGTCACTATCTGAAGAAGTATACGCATCAAGAAAAAAATATAATGAGTATCTTTCGTGGGTTATTGAGTATAGTCTCGGAGAGATCGTAATGCTCCCTCACCGCTGTCGTCAAAAAAATAGTTACTTCTGCCTAATTACCTATCTGGTAAAAACTGCTTCATTGTAGAGTGAAAATGAGCAAGTTATTAAGCTGCTTTTTTGTGCGAAAAGGAGACCATTCTCCAAAAATATGATGTAATGCAACGAGAATTACACAATCAGGTCATTATGCTTTCCCGTTTAAAACGCGGTTTTCGCGTTGTCCCCCGAAAAATGTCCTTTATCGGGTTTTACTGTATTTATCATACAATCAATCAATTGGTTATTTATTAAATACTAGCTGAAAATCCAGTTGATTTTTAACGGGGAAATAAAAATTTCTATGTAGCATATTAATTGTGTCTTGAATGTTGTTATGACTCATATTCAAATTTTAATCGATGAATTCCTCTCCGTAAGATTGCGAATTTTGTCCCTTGAATATTTTATCTTATTTCACCAATATATTTTTGACCTATGGTATAGGAGCTAAAGCTTCTCAATCGTTACATCTTATTGGACCTCAATTTGATGGTTCATTAAAAGGAGTTAGAAACGGAAACGCCTTCTAATTGTTATTTTATGAAGTTGATAATAAACAACTGTTCAATTATCCCATACACAGGTTGAAATTATATGAGCATTGCCCCATTTACATGGGAATAAAAATATTTAATAATCTGCCGACTACACTTAGGGAAAAATTTCGTGTAGATTTTAAAATTTTTTTGATAGAATTAAAAAATATGTTAATAGAAAAATGTCTGTATTCAATTGACGAATTTTTTACTATGTAATATAGAAGGTGTGTAATAAGTATTTCATGTTATTTTATTATTTATGATATTGCATAATATTGTGTATTGTATGTAATAAGTATTTTATGCGTTATGTATGTATTCTGTGTAAAACTTTTTCTCTGACGAGATATCAATTCATCATCATCGTTTTTATCAATGCATATAATATAAATGTATCGTGTCAATAAATGACCATGACTATAACTATGATAAATTGTATTTAATAAGTTGATACATTTTCTAACCCTTTAATTTTGCATTCTTTATTTCCGCAAGTCCAAACGTATTAAAAACTCCTTTTGTTTCAAATTTCCTACATCACGTAGATTCCTATTGCGGCGTATCCTGAGTGTGTATTCCTTTCACCGGCTAATCACACAGTTCACGGCTTTCCAAACTCAGTTTTTTCATTCGGCCGCTAACACTCATCTCAGAAAAGAGAGCCACTTCTTCAACAAAGATTTAAGTCCCTTTGCCATCATTTTCCTGCACTCAATTCCCACAGTAACAACTTCTCTCCTCCAGTGTTTCCCTCGTGTATTCTTTCCCAACACCTCAAACTCTCGGACTCCACTTTCTCCGACCACTTCTCTACGTTGGAATCCGCTCTTAGAGGATTCTTTCCCTCGCCAAAATCCTGCACCTTTTCCCGCACCCAAAGGAACCCTAATCCTCAAACTAAGAGAATCCTTTTTTTTTTACTCCGAAACCCACGGCGATTTGCCACTTTCTAAACACCGGAAACTGGGAAGGATCCCTTCTCTTTCGACGATTATTTCTTTGGATTCACTGGGATGGATTAAGGGAAAGGTGTTTACGTCCGTTTTTTCTATTTCCTTTCCGGAATAAAACGACCCGAGTATAATTTAGGACTTCTGCTTTCGTGCTGGATATATTCTGGTACAAAAACATCCTTTATAAGAAATGAAATTATCACCGTGTGGCCAAACACGCAAGTGGAGTGGAAAATGGAAAGTTTTCTTTCTGCGGGAATAGTTTGGAGTATATGGAGGTATTAAGAGAAATAACGCCCACATTCGGGTTTTTGTGCGAACGTTATAGGAATGTAAAAGGAATAGAGTTGGACTAGAGAGAGGTAAAGTAAAATTAAGGTATACCTTTGGGTATAATAGTTGGGAAGAAGAGGAAAGTAGGGCTCAGGGACCGTATTATTCTCACACGTTGCTGCAGTTTTAATTTATGTATTCACTTGTTTTCCACCGCATTTAGACATAAGTGAGGTGATGAAGTTCTGACATGTTGTACGATTAGTATTTAAAAATAACAAAAGGAAATTATTTACGTTGATTTGTAGATTAGAAAAGTTAGAGAAGAATACACGAATAGTTGTTTTAAAAAATGCAATACAATGAATTAATAATTATGAAAAACATCAACCTTAATGAAATATTATTTACCATCATTGACATTAATATAATTACATGGAATCATAAATTATTTTCAGGATTCCTGATTTGATTTTTCTAATACACTTTGGCGAAAGAGGATGCTGACAAAAAGGAAAGGTTTAAATCGAAAATGGTCGCCTTATTCAAAGAATGTTTTGTATAAGACTGCTTAAAGTAGTGTAATATATTTGAACAGAGCAGCTGCCTTCCTAGTAATAAATGGAGGATTGATTTAATTATTGACGAAAGAAAGAGCATACATTTTTTTCTTGGACGATGTTAGAAAATATGCTCAAAAATGAAATCTGAGGAATACATCGGTGAATCTGAAGAATGTTTGCTGGTTGAATTAAAGCAATGTTAGTTATAGCAATACAGGGGCAAATATATGCTTTTTTCGTTCATTAGAAAGGAAATAATCTTAAGTAATTGGTCCCACAAGATCAATATTTTATTAATCTGTTATTATCGTAATGGACAAGATCACCCCTTAATGGGACGTTCAGCTAAACGAGGATTGAGCACTTGACATACGAGTATTTTTGCGTTCTTGTTCATATTTTTCCTTTCCCAATAAAACAATATTGGGTTTTAAGCAATCTAATAAGGATTCTAAGTCTTTTCTCCATCAGCTTTATAATTCTACTTTATTGTCTTACAAATATTTTGTTGATTGTGTTTGAGATGTGGTAAGGATGGAGGGAAAGGAAAGAGGACATGAGAATGTTAATGGTAACACTGACATAGTTCATCTAGCAGTGTATTGTTATCCAAGATAAGTGAACATGCAAAATGCAAAATGTAAAAAAACACATAGAAAATATTACGTGAATTTCAAAATATAAATTCGGTGGATTGGTTTTCATATTCCTATCTAACGAGGAAATATAAAAACTACTACGATATAAGAACCTTATATATTTTAAATAAGCAATTCTAAGAATACCTCCATAATTTTTATCCCTGATTTCGAAAAAGAATTCAGGAAACACGCTGGCGCTAATCCAAACGTTAGCCGAGGAGAATCTACACAAGGAAGAGGACGGCAGAGCAAGATAAGGCAAACAAGGAAGAGAGGAAATTACCACTCCCAAAGAGTGGAGAGAAGAGCCTGAAGACGAATGCGTGAGATTAAGTGGAGAGATAAGCTCGCAAATAAAGAAAATTACGAAGAATTTGGAAATGAAGAAATCGCAATGACCTGGTAATAAAAAGGAAGATGAAACTGAGAGGGAGTAAGCAAAAGAAGACTCGTTTATCAGGATGAGGATAAAATCGTTTCGGAGATTATCAGAGTTATGGAGGAAAAGAATGATCAAGATCGAAAGGGAGTGAAAAGTAGCATATATCTACCGGGAGCGAAAGGTAAACGTAAATACGACACGAATTCAAATTACTTCAGAATAGTTTCTATTTACCTTTTAGAAAATCTTTAGATATGCGAGCGTCAAAATCCACTGAAAATGTGCTTTTATGCGGTTTGGTATTCAGAAAATTTTACTTCAGTTTCAGAAAATTTTACTTCTGATGATCTCGTAAATGATATGTAGAAATGTGTCGGGATAAAATGTGGTATTCATACTTGCGTTTTCATAGTTTTATAAGAAATAGGATTTATAGAGACTATTACAGGATAAAATAATGAAAAAAAGTCCTCATGTTTTCCTAAAATTTCCACTAGCTTCAAAAACAGGCCTCAGATGATCGATTTCAGCCGGCTCACAGAATACTTTGGAATAAGAACTGCCGAGAGCAGCATAAAACTGCTAAAATTATACATGACGACATAGTAGATAAAAAAGAAATATTCATACGAGCAATTAAGTATACGGGCATAAATTCTCGATAAAATCGCGAGAGCTAGATACTGCTGAGCTTTAAAATTTTATTGTTATAAGCTAACATCATGCATTTAACTTGCTACGTTTATTTACAGAACTAGATCTCTTTGACACAAGGTCGTATAGTTACACTTCCATTAGACATTCTCGTAAATTTTCCCAGAATTTTGCCGATTTATCCCTAACAGGCCATATTCCTTCAGAAAAATAATTCATAATAATCGCCGTAAGATGATTATCGTCCGGGTAATAATGTATTGAAGAATTTCTTATTTTTATCACAAAACGGCTTTTACAGCTTAAATACACGCAAGACGTGATACCATCTACCAAAACGTTGCAATCTTTTTTACGCACAGTCCTGATATCGATTTCATTGCGGATTTCATGTTCCCTCGCCGTTCTTGATTGAGGTTGCGCGAAAATAGATCAATAAGGAACTAATTAACAATTATAGATGGGTAAAGTCCTTTTGGGATACGGACTAGTCGGTCAGTCGCCCGGAGCGCCGAGGTAGTTAATTTTTCATACTATCCGCTGGTTACCATTATCCTTCTGTTCTACCAAATATACACACTACTCCCCCGTTATCCACGAACCCTCGTGACCGCGAATCCACATAGCCGCGGAGTGGTTTCTTGCATTGCTCCGCATTCCTTAGCAGGGTCTCGCATAACGGTGAATTTCTTAAAGTCACCAACCTCATTTAGAACCGAGTGTTCTTCAGCAATAACAAACGTAATATACGAGACTCATCGTTGAGTGAGGACTAAAGTTTGTAGCAGAACTCCTTTACAGATATATGTGATATCGTGGGATGAAAACGCGACTAAATTTAACGGAAAAGATGAAGATTCAAATTGCATTCTAGTTATCATTCATGGCTTCCAGCAGTGATGACTCTCAAACTCCAAAATTCGAGAGAGGTTTATCATATTTTTAATATTAGCTCGAATATGCGGAAAGGGAAGATTTCTTTCTAGCTCAAAAGGAGACAATAAAACTCATTAAAGCTCACCAGTTGTGGAATGGTATTATCCCCATAATGAATTGAAAGACTTACGGCTACAACAATTATAGAAAGAAACATCGAATTCCTTATTAAGCAGTTTTGAAATTCCCTACTGAGACAACAAAAGTTTGTACAGTGAAGGGAAAAAAGAAATTTGTTACGGTTAACATCAGTGTTCGAGCTTCTTCATTATTTCCTACCGGACTACTTATAGAACAGAATTTGCAAGGAAAAAATTATTAAAAGATGGAAAGGAGAAAAAGTCTTCGAGTTAAAGGAGAGCTAGCTCTCCGAATCTCTCTTTTCAACTTCTTTTTCCAAAGGAAAAGGGGTTCCGGTCGGTAAATATGATGGGAACGGGAAAATCAGAAGTTCTTTTTTCTTGAAACTTTGAGTGGGGGGGTCGAGGCGAGGTGTTGGCGGATTTTGATCTGTTTTACGGGAGTCATATTTCCTGAAAGAGAAGCGGGGCGGAAGGAGAACGAGAGAAACCGCGCTTCCTTACACTCCAACACTGCTGTGTGCACGTCATAATGCTCGAAACTGCTCCCTTAAGCCGGGCTAATGCCCTGTTATTACACACCATTAAGGAAAACCCGTGGGAGTATATGACATCGTTCGAGAATACGTAGGACCTCATTTGAAGCCGAATTTAACGTCATCGGACGGATACTTATCATTTTCGGAGTTATAATTTCGCGAATTGAAAGACCGCTATGAAAGGGTAAGAATTGTAATCCGATGATGCAGAAGTATATGCTGTAAACTCGTGCGATAGAACCGTTGGTGCTTTAAGTTATTAATTACTTATCTGCAGTGTTCATTTCTCCGCAATGTTCGCATCGCAAAATGGGAGATTCCTCGGCTTAGTCTGCGTAAGTTAGCACGTTGGGCAAATGTTTATGGTAAATATTTTCCCTCCAAAGAGAAATGCGCTCTTATAACACATTTGTAAAATATTTGTATAGGTTAAATAGTTTGGATAATTTTAAAGGTGAAATGTGTGAGGAGGGGACTCCCTGAAAGGGTAATGCGTGTCCTGCTGCCACCACGGAAGCCTTGTAGATCTACCAGGAACCCTGAAAATTCTTGCATGACCTACCACGTTATGTTTCTTTTTATAAAATTGTATTAACGAAGGAATGATGTGATAATACAGAATATTTTATTTAAAATTTTTAATTATTGTATTGATCATTATATAATGCCGAAAATTCCTTGATTAAATATTGCATAAATAACATAATCAACTGAATATTATAAATAACGTATTTATGTTAATAATTTATTTGTATATTGTGTAATTTCTCTACCACCAGACTTAAGTCTCACTGTGGCGGAAGTTGATCAATAAATAAATAAATATCGAACAAGTCAAAAAACTTTGGTCAAAATTAATGTGGATTTCCTTTATTATTCTGGTAAAAGAAGTTATTGATAACAAATGAACTCCAGACTACAATCCTCAAAAGTACGAAAAAGTGCTTTTTGATCCATTTTCAATGTCGTGACCTTAACTCGACATTTGAAAAGTTCCTCAATTTCCCCGATGCTCGCACGTTTGCTCGAGTACCGGTGGATTTAGAATGAACGGTATCCGTGCTTACGCTTCGAAAGTATCGCGTGAAACAAGCTTTTTCCGGAGTGTTATGAATCACCTCTTTTACGGTTCAGCTTCCTTGATAGCGAGGAGTGACGATAAATACAAAGTTACGGATAATATTCGAGTCACTAGGTGAGGAGCTTTCTTGAAACGCGGAAGTTTCTAGGAAAGTTTTACCTTCCTTGATCCCTATTCCTTTTCAGTAGGGCATCGATTTCGGATATGTAGGGAATCAAAGTTTTAAAATTCCTTTCAACGCAAAACTTTTTCTGCAGGTGTTCTTGAAGTGGTAAGTGAGGTTATGCAATAAATTTTTTGAGTAGAACTCTGTTTTTTTCAGTGCATTGAAGTTCTTTATTTTTATTATCATTATTATTTGACCCTTTCAAGACGATGTTAGACCCGAGTGGGCCTCTCTTCGTACCTAACCTCGTATGGCTTTCTTAGTTTAAGATAAAAGAAAAATATACATAAAATATTACGTTTAATATAGAAGAGGAATATACTGATTTCAGTGATGATCTTTTACATAACACGATGAAATTTGATCAGGATTATACTAAAACTAATCCATGAGCTCTTGGCTCAAGGGTAAGATTAAAATGTCAATCAGGTTTTGCAGAAAAGATCTATAAGAATAATTTATCTATCAAAACATTGGTAGATATTCCTGAATCACTTTGTCATTATTTTCACCAAAAATTATACCTAGATACCTAATTATATTCTCAAAGAAATAACTTTGACCTCTACGAAAATATAATTTATGTAGTAATTTATGAGCAAAATAATCGATGTATAAGATATTTATAAAATTATTTTAAATTGTTGTGTAAGTTTAAAAATGATTTACACGTTTGCATGCCATACATCTATGAGGGAAAAGCATTTTTCCATCTACCACAGGCATACGTTTCTTAGATAACCATTCGCTTTTTCTGAGCAGAGTGCTTTACTTTTGCAGAAGGAGTCGGTGAAAAGGAAACAATTATGAAAGAGAAGCGTTCTGAGGAAAGCGATTTGGTAAATATTCCGCTTCAGAAGCGAGTGCAATAGTGAAGCAATTAGTGTTCGACGCATAATGCAACACCAAAAACGGCAGGATGCTTTACATCTGAAGACGGAAAAGGTTGTCTTTATGCAAATGTATCCGGATACGGATGGGAAATACTCTACGGACGAAATATGCAAAGACTCGCTGGTCACAGAACTTTAAGGGGTCGGTGCACTGCGTTTTGCGGGAGCTGCAGGATACTTCGATTATACTCGGCAGAATATCACCCTATTTTTAAATACTGCTATGACTTAAAGGATTGTGGATTTGCGTCGTCGAATATACAAGTCAAACAAAATATAAAAGAGATTAACTGCATATAATTTTTCGCTACGATAGTAGTTCCGCTACCGACGATTTCGTAAAGAGTAATTTCGTATCAGACGATTTTCGCTAGAGAGAATTTTGGCTACAATTAAACTCATTTACATTAATAACTTCGATACAATGAATGATTAGCTAAAAATAGTTTCACTCGCAGGAACTTCTTCACAATAAAAAACCTTAATTTTAGTTAGGAAATGTCAGCGAAGGGTATAAGTGAGCGCACGTCATCATCACAAAAACAAAGTTAAATTTTATTATTATCGTTGTGTAGAATGCAGTAATTTTCTACAGCTTTTTTCAGCTACTAATACAGCTCTTTTTGGAGCTCGTAATTAGCTGCGTTGGGTTGGGTTGGGTTGGGGTGTAACTTTAAGAGTCATTCCAATTAATTGTACGCTGAGTTTGCATTGTATTTACAAACTCCAGGGCTATATAATTAAATCTCTGGTAGTATTATGTAGCGAATATGCTCCGTTAACAGAATTTTCAACGCTTAAAGTTAACAAGAAAGTATAATTTGTGACTAAATAAGCAATTTATATAAGTACATGCATTATGAATGCATTAATTAATGAAAATGCTCTGTACGTTGGTAGCGAACCGTCTTTAGCGAATCTTCTTAGACCCAACGGCATCATATACGAGCTACCCAGGAGTGACACAATTTTCTTAATCAAAGTAAACGAAGTGAAACTTTCTCAGCCCAAGTTTCCTCATAGTCCATCCGTTCAATGACCCTCCATCCACCACTCGCTCATACCATTAACGTAGATATCCAGCCGCAAGATAAGGAAGGAAAACATCCAGCAAATCAACGGACGAAACGCAGTCGAACCCGTAGCTATAATACGGTCCGTCATTAGGTTTGCGAATAAAAAAATAACAAGTTTCCTTCGGTACGGGGAATCGGGAAAAAATATATATGTCTTCTCGAACTTCATCTCGCACTGGAGAAGGGTAGCAATGATGATACGGAATGAAGCCAAACATTGTTAGCTATCTGGGTAGATGTCTCTCTTAGTCGACGACCGACCGCAGAATGGAAGGTTTTCTACTCCATCCACCCACGCCTCTCCTCCTCTTCCCAATAAATCCGCAAATTGGTTCTCCTACCACTTCTCACAAAGGCCTTCCCCTGCCTGAGGCCCGTTTATACCCACTCTTTCCCACTTCCCTTTTCCGGCCCTCGCTCAGCTTTATCTTCTTCCTTTACTCTTCCTTATCTTTGGGTCGACGTTGAACAGTTTACCCCGCCTCTGTCTCTTTGACGTTGAGCCATAGGACGTCATGGTGGTTCCAAATGCCCAAAACCCTCGATGTACATGAGAGTCATGCGTAAACGAGCGGGGATATCGCGTTTGCTCTGGATATTCGATAGGCGCGGACGTTCGGGTAACACCCTTGTGTATATTGCTATTTTAATTATGCATGGTATAAACAGGATATATCTCTCGTAGCTGACGTGTCAATCATATTTAACCCAAATATCAATGTCCATCGCTATGCTGATTCCTATGTTATTCAGTTGTAACAGTACATGAATAGGGTTCTCGTATAACCATATGGGCAGCGCGTTCGACTTGATGATTTGGCAGGTGAGGGTTCGATTCCCGGTGGACGCCCACGTGCGAAATGGCTGTCGAATCACTTTTAACAACGCTACTACTAGTACATGAATAATAACTGTTATTATGCACAGAGAAAGGATATTTGCCTCAGGGAAACACCCACTAAGAGAAGTTGGGAAGTGAACGTCAGGATTAATTTAGACGTAGAATAGATCAAGAGGAGATATTATGTATAAAGGATACCTACGTCAGAATACACAGATTTCAGACACAGTAAATTACACATATCTGAATCCTTTCATTCATGGTCAAAGAATAACTATGAAATTAAAAAATTTAAAGTACCTCATGATTGTGATGCAGGAGAAAATTCTACAGAAAAAATCGAGGCTATGAAAGTACTAGCAGAGAATAAAATATCTTATGAATTTTTCGACATTTTTTTATGTGAGTAGCGTACAGATTTTTCGGTAAAACGAATTTTTCTAAGGTAATATCAAACAATTCTTTCGTTATGAATTGTATTCTTAGTCGCATTTATATAAAGAAATAATTCCGCTAATTATCACATGGATGATATTATTAGAATTTTAGTAATTTAAGCAATATTTTCTATAATTATATTTAATAAAATATTTTACTATATAGGAAAGATCTCTTCCTGACTCTTTAAAAATAGCGTCTTCATTTCATCGATATCATATTTAGATTTATTTTAAGTTTTCAGGACTGCTAAGCAACAATACGTCTTATATATCATAAAATATCAAAACAAACCAGTATTAACCAAGACCGCCAGAAAAAATAACAACACCCATCTTCACTTGCGAGAGAATTAGCATCCAATCTGATTCTATATTTAGCAGAATACATTAGAAAAAACAATTAGCAGGATAAGATTCTTTAGGATTTAAAAAAAATATAACTCATCTATTTCCATTTGATTTTAGCGTAAAGTATGTAGATTGCTGTCTTAAACTTTGATATAAGAATAAAAAAGGCTGCATACTCACATGGATACAAAGTGATTTGGTAAGGTTCATTCACGATAAATTTGAAACTCTCAAAGTTATTTACGACAGAAATTTCTGAGGATTGCTCTAGATATTAGCTATTTGTGACATTGTAAAATTGGCTCACCACTGCCAAGAGAGTGCTTGAGAAAAAGGAAGGAAAGCTGATTCGGTTACATGGAAGCACTTCCTTAAGCAATTTTTTCAATCCAAGATTACGTAGAACTTTTGTCTGCACAACAATTTTCTAAAACTTTTGTATCATGAATAAGTTTCAATTCAGATCCCAAAATTAAACTGCTAGATGTAAATGAAGTGAGTATACCGTGAGAAATTATCAAAAGCCTTAATGCTATAGTGTATTAAAATCATTCTCAACTAAGCAAAAGCTTGCGTATTTTTTCGCGTCGAATATTTATTTATTATCTTTGCAATTGCAGATCGAATTATATTTTTGGCAACAATTCCTGTGTTTTCACTAGTTGGTTCACCATTCACATTAAAAACAGAGATGAACCGATGGATACAAACGATTTATTACGTAATTTTAGTGGTCATTAAGGGCCCTGATTCCTAGTAATATTTCGTTTCCTCCTTGTAAAGGTAAGACAACCATGTTCTCAATCAAATCATGAAAGTGTGGTTACAGGCCTGAGAGAGTGACTAGAGGACCCCTTGATGTAGGAAATAATTATTTTCATGAACGAGGATGGTTTTAATTTTAGTCTTCCAACATTGTTATACGCAGTTATCTTTCCCTAGAGTCATTATGATGTAATTCGTCACATTATAGTAATGGTGTTCAGAGTCTTGCGAATCAGTCAAATTTGAACCTGAAAGAACGATGATTAATATTTCGCATGACTTTAAATAATCGTTACTCCGGATATTAATAAAGGAAATTCGATGATAGTAAACTATCGTATATAAAATATGCTGTTAGATCAATAAAATTGTTGTAGACCCTCAGTAATATCTCAATACTTAAAAAGGTTTCTAAAACGTCTACCTTTGAGGTTAATTTATCTAAACCAATACAAATCTAACGAAAAAGTCTTTATCGCTCGTTGCGGAATTAAACCAGATCTAGAAGTACTAAAAGGGTCATTGTTTCCTTTATTTTACCAATAGTCGCAATATTTAGCTACGAAGATCCAATTTGGCTACGTCGAAGGGAGAGACTCGTGCGTAAACACATAGGCTGAAGGTTCTGAATACTAATCCTCAACCAACACTGTAAAGAACAATGTGGGCTTTTATTGGTGAGCTCTCCTCTAACGAAGGATCGACCCGATTATCGATCCCAACGTTTACATGTCAGCGTATGCAATAAGACAAACACACCCACACAGTTGCGTCACACTAAATGACTGTAGACTTCGGAGTGCTCGAGCCCATTTCGCTAAAAAGATTGGTCGACCAAGAAGGCATTCCGTCGCCATTTCGACAAGGTCGATATAATGGAAGGTAGACAAGTGACGTCACAGCCTATCCTCCAGGGTGCCATCAATAGACAAAGAGCGGATCCCTGAAGGCTACGCCACACACGTAGCGTAATGACGCAAGGCCTCCAGCGTGCCCTTATGCCCTCTATCCGTCACATGGGAACGCCATCCCGTAATCAGCCGGATAGAACCGGAGAAATTGTCTTGGAAAACCTCGCAGTCCTCCCTTTTTTTCCTCTTGGCACACAGGCCGTAAAATTCTGCCGGCCGTACTCGCTTGGTGAAGTGTTCTGTGCAATCGATGGCGAGTGGGAGAAGGGGGAGGGAGACAGGGTCAGCCCGGCTATCTCCCGTCGAGGAGACCTTTTTCTCTCCGAATCACCTGCGATTGATGTCTTCGGAATGTCCTATAGAGGGGAAAAAATAATAAAGCCCACCTTCGCGTTATTCGCGTGAGCCGTACGAGTAAAGGGGGATGGATCTCTCGGTGCGATCTCATGGGTCTATTCTCACACGGAACGGAGAAAAATGTTTGTTTTAAAATATCGTCAAACGTCACCTGTATTAGTGTCCGGCGCGTGTTGTTTCCCATCGATCGCAACTCTCAATTTTTAAGCGCGGACGTGTGGAGATTCGCAGCGCGGAATAATAGTAGTACTCGACAAGTGCGGAAGAGTGAGGGAAGATCGAAGCTGCGTTAATATTCATCTAATTACGAGAGCCACGTTTTCGATTCGGTTATTTACGATTTTCCGCAGCCTGGCACCTGTCAGGTAAAAGCTACATTCTTGCCCAGAGTTGGATCGATATGGCGTGGGAGGCCTTCGACACCTCCCTGAATATTATGCTTCACTTTCTTCTCATTCAAAATAAAACGGCGCAGAGGCTTAGAATGATATTGACGGAAATTTCCCTCCAATAATTTAGAGGTTCCAGCGGAACATAAAAAGTTACCTTTTAAGTATTTAGTAACAACCATAAATATTGAAAAATATAAGCTGAATCTGAAACTAAAATATTCTGATCTAAATTATTAAATGCGTTAATTCTAAGGGTATTTTTTCCCTGAGCGTACGTAAGTAGGTAAATGTGCATACTGCATATGCATATTGAGAACTTTCGCTTTAAAATTTACTAAAATCCATGTCCTTCCAAGTTTGTTATATTTCAAGAATATAGAATACCTGTTAAGTATTTAGTAACATCCATAAATATTGAAAATATAAGCTGAACCTGAAACTAAAATATTCTGATCTAAATTATTAAATGCGTTAATTCTAAGTGTATTTTTCCCTGAGCGTGCGTAAGTAGGTAAAATATGCATACTGCTTAAAGTTTCTGAGAACTTTCGCTTTAAAATTTACTAAAATCCATGTCCGTCCAAGTTTGTTGTATCTCAAGGATATAGAATACGCTAATAACCCCAGCCTTATTCCCGAAATTGAGCTTACATGAGCCCCATGCACGATAAAAATGAAATTTTTTATAAGTATATTGGTGTAGCCCACATTAAAGTGAAAGGTGGATTTTTGTGTTTTCATATTCCCTAATCTGATTTCGTTTAATAACCCGAGAGAAAATTGGGGTACAAAAGAGGTTCCTCGAACGCAACCTTTTTAAGTAATTCCTGGTAATTTCCGATTTATTTGCCATCTTTTGTATGTGAATATGCTTGATATCGTGTTTAAATAAAAATAACAGGCATAATAAAACAACTAAACTTCCTTTCTCCTTTTCTCCTTTTTCCTTCCTTCGCTATAAAATTCAAATTTTAGCTTGAATGAATTATGTACGAAAAAAGGCGCTAGAACCCACTTTCCTGGGAAGCGTAAAGAGAGAAAAGAAATTCTAAGTTAATTTTCGCAATTTGTAAATGTCGGAGAATGGTGTGTAGTAATTTTATTTATCTATATGTATAATATTATTTAAATTCAAGATAATTACCATAAATTAGTATTTACGCTGAATGTATTGAAATATTCAATTCGGTATTGAAGGATGTATTTTAATTTACAAAATCCAACTCAAGCTATTTCTTTTATATTCAAGAGGAATATTTAAACAACGTAAGACCGTACCAGAAGACCTTACGACGCACTTGCCTTGGTATTACTCATATTAGAATCCATCTTATGTTAGAATTCAACTTTCTTGATCATATGAAAAATTTCGAAATTCGTATCAAAATTTTCTGACAGCTTAGCCAAAGAGAAATTAATACTCACTGGAAACCATGAATGAGAATGAGACCCAAAATAATTAAACACGTGTTCTGTCCTCGGACCAACGTCAAAGATTTCCGCTATATGACAAAGCAGTAATGAACACGGGTTGAGGCCGTAGGGTCTCTCCACTCTTCTTCACCATGTCCTTCCATCCCTAAAACGCAAGTTAATGCTCATTATTTCGTTCCTTATGAGCCCTACAGAGTTTTCCTCCTCCCAAGGCTTCCTCATACCGTACGGAATCGCCTAGGCACGCACATTCGGCTCATGCCGGAATCAAGTAACACTCGAATTGTTGGACGAAACATCAAAAGATTCCCTTCGTCTCAGGATCGATACTAAAGACAACAGCGACGGGGGACTCGTAATTCTCAAAAAAACAGCCGCTAAACGGCGTTCTGCATGTTCCTGTTAACGAAATGTAGAATCGCGCCCCTTGAATGTCAGATGTTTCCCTCTCGTCGAGCATCCCCATCAATAATTGTCGTGGAAACGCTTCCGCGCTCATTATGCAAACTGGATATTATCAAAGAAGCGAGGGGCGTGAAATGGAGTCGCTGGGAACAGCTCTCGGAAGGATTCGCGGGCGTGAAAGTCAGACTATTGAGCGCGGAATTATTATTGCCTCACTTGGCGCCGTTTCGCGCCCTCTCTCACACACTTTTGGAATTAACGCGTAAACAAAAGCAAACCCTTCCGTAACATTACGTTCGGATGAAATGGGAGGGATCCGTCTGCTGTCACCGAATCCCTTCGACTTGCTCTCGATGAGGGTCATTCCTGGAAATGTCGATTAGGAGTATAGACTGAGCGATTCTGTATTGCGAAATGATTCCACAGCTAACGGATATAAATCGCAGAGAATATTATTCGTCAGCCGAAATTCAAGGCAGTTTTTTAAGTGTGAAATCGTGGAAAATGCGTTCATATAGATAACTAATTTCATTACCAACAAGTAAGAAGTAATGAGCAGCTATCAGTATGTTTTGGTCAACTATCTTGAAGGGAAACACTTAGTTATTTCCAGGATATACATATTTAATGCGGGATGTTTCGTCAACGAGTTGACACCTTCAGGATACAGACTTACCTAAAGATGTCAACTCGTTGACGAAACATGCCGCATTAAATATCTACTTACTGGAAATATCTAAGTGTTTCTCTATCAGGATGGTTCACCAAAATATTTCCAAAACCATTTTTCGTCAACGAGTAGTTTTCCGCCTGAAGATGTTAACTCGTTGAAAACATGTCGCATTAAGAATTTACCGTGGAAGTTACCAAGTGTTTTCCTATTGAGAAAGTCTCTACAGAATCCCATCAAGTGAAGATTGACAGCATTAATTTCAGTTTTTGGTAATTTTTTATATTTTTGCATCCATTCCGAATGAAGTTGGAGAAATTTCCTATTTGCCATTCATCCACAAACACCCGCTAAAATCCTCGTATAACGCGTCTGCATAAGCCGAGTCTCAGAAAATATAAAAATGTCTTAATTAAAAGAAGAATTAGCAGGGTCTCCCATAAGCCTGTGTATCTCAGTTTATAAACAACGCGGCCCCTTCTATGCGCATGTTATGCCCCTTCAAAGTTAAACGTATAAGTTATCCCTAGGAACTAAAAATTAAATATATTAGTCCCATTCATCATGGTCGACATCTAAATAGAAACAGTAAATAAATGAATATCCATAATCGAGAGCTACGTAATTCCATTGACTCAAGATGTTAAAAATGATTCCAGAGAAAAGATTGTTATCTATTTCCAGCGAAGTATGCATTGGATTTTCGTATCCCGATACCTCCTGTTTTCAAGCTACACACTGTCACTTGACATTAGAGCAGTTTCAAAATCTAATGAAAATTTTAAACGTACAACAACGGCCGCGTTGCGAGTGCATAATTCATTCTATCAGCTCATGAGGTTGCACTCGTCGTCTCTTTCTACCTCTTTATAATCATCACTTCACTTTAGTAATTCAGTTTGGCTCTTTCAGTTGTGTCAGTATTTTCCATTCCACGCAAAGATGAACTGACCCAAAATGTCCCGCTGTAACTTTTACACTGAAAATTTAGAATGCAAAGCTTTAACAAAAATAAAACTTTAATGATATTTTCTACATCTCCGTAGTCTCACCACGTATTTCACATGTAACTCATTTTGTAACCTCAGAATCATCTTCCATTGACCTTTTCTCGTCCTAGTCAACTTTCTTTTCTATTATAACTAACAACCATAGTTCGATTCTTTAAATTTCCCCCTCGTATTGTTATTTGTTATATTTATTTAGTTTTTTGTTTTAATTTATTATTAGTTTATTGTATCCAATGTAAGTTGCCACTCTTGGCTGTTGGTTGGATCTATTAATAGATAAATAAATAAACAAACGTGTCATGCGAGCATCATGTTATTGTCATCAAATGTAGGTTGTTTGAAGGGGTCTTTAGACTTCTTATTGAGCATTTTCCTATATTAATATTGCCGTCAAATATAGGCTTTCACATGTATTAATACCTCTTATTGTGCGTTTTCCTGTTTATTAATCTCTATCAATTTTCACGGGTCTCTCATATCTTTTATTTTTATTTCCTATTCTTGGTTGTTTCCCGCTGTTACTTTTACACTGAAAGTTTAGAACGCAAGGCTTCAGTAAAAATTAAAATTTAATCATATTTTTTAAAATTTCGTGGAATGAAAATTTATGTAGATTTTCATCATTATTTTACCAGTACTTCACATGTATAATGTCATGCGTGCGCAATTAGATTATTGTCATCAACTGTAGGTTTGTACAGGTATAAAGAATTTTTATCCTGCTAATTTTCATAGGTCTTTCAAACCTTTGATTTCTTCCTGTCATTCGCAGTTTCCTGGTCTATCTAAATTTAAATTATCTTTTACTAACTGTTCATCGAGTATTCCTGTAATCGACGATGGATAAGATGGGAGAGGGGACTCACTAATTTCATTCTTAAATAGCGGCAACATTCGCCTACAGACACATCGGCAGCGCGCGGAATAAAGTCGCTCGCCGAGAAATCGGGATTACTCCTTCCCCTTTAATCGCAGAAGCGCCTGCCTCGAGAACTGTTGCATTCTCAGCACACAAAGATCGATTGCTCATCGTGCAACTCATTCACAAGCGATACAAATCCGTTGAGATTCGAAGATGTCGGGCAGCTGAGCCACTCGATACCTTCCGAAATGTTCCTAAGCAATCAAATCTTCGTCCAAGTCGTCGATGGACGTTTAAGACTCCCGGTCCGTCCATGGGTAGGGCCTCTTTAATGTATCAGGTGAGGCGAGGAGTAAGGGATGGGGTGTGGATAGGGCATGGCGGGGGAGAAAGATGAGGGATACGAAGGGAGTGAATGCGAAAAAGAAAATATTAAGGCGGAAGATAGACAATAGGTCTGAGGGAAAAGGGAAAGAAAGAGAGCGGAGATTGCGGAAGTGCAAGAGGGAGGCTGAGATGGGAGGATATGAAGAAATAACCGAGGAAAGAGGGAGGGATGAGGGAGGAAAAGTTTCAACAATGGGGAAGGATACATAAGGGGACGACGAAAAGGAAAAATCCCGGAGAAAAATGAAACCCGCTTCAAGAAAAATGTTAATAGTTAATAGGTCCGGCGTAAAAAAATGAAGAAATGTAGCGGGAGTCAATATCGTGGTCGGAAAGTGAACAATGAGGAGAGGAGAAAGAGAGAGAAATGGATGGAATGTAATAAGCCCGGAGTAGAGAATCAGAAGAGAAAAGACAGGGATTATGAGAGGGGGAATTGGTAGGATAGGCAGCCAAGGTCAGGATTAAAGAATAATGAAAAGTTGTAGGGGATATTGGATGGACACCATTTCACGAAGAAATGAGACAGAATATTAGAATATAGTAGAGGAGGACATCAAAGAGATGGAAAAAGGGAAAGAGTAAAGATGAGAGGAAAATAAAGGGATTGGGATATAATTCGAGGGAAATGAACAGGGAAACATTTTGTCGGACGAAAGCTTATTTTGGAAAATTTTTTATTCCCGTAGGAATAAAGTTTAATTACTACATCAAGCTTGATTACTTTGGGTAATATGGAACAGCAGACCTCAACCTCTTTTCGTTTCATTCCGCCTATCAAGGTAATTCAGGTTTTATTTTGTAAGTCTCCAACAAAAGGTGCATTTCGAGTAATACGCACGTACTGTAGCAACTCTATATTTTCCTACATTTTTAAGTATTAGAGACTAAATTTAACCCAATAAAACTTTTGAAAGTATTTGAGGAAATTGCTAATTATTGTCCATAGTTATCCAAAACCCTTTCCCCTGCCACACGCTAAAAGGCGGCTTCATTGATTGGTGGTAAAGGGTATTTATGTAGAACCCTATAGAAGTTGCATAGGATCGTCCCTTTAAACTTAATGTTCCAGCGTACGTTTGTGATAAAACAAGATTTTGAAATGAATATCTCATCATATCCCACACACGATTTTATCCGATCCGCTTTGTCAACGGTTGATATCATCAGAGTAACAACGTTGAATTTTACGCGAAGAGACTTTGGTATTAATTTCATAAAATTATCATTTGACTTTTATCGCTGATACAGAGAACATAATAACGGTTGCAGGGCCACAGAATGTTTGAGTGACGCAAGAGAGACACTCTGAACACAACAAACTCCGTCGCGAGGAAAATTTTAGGTAATTAAAAAATTTTAATCTCCCAAAATTATCTCAACTTTGAACTTTTTTATACAACTTTTTTGTGCGGCGTATGATAAATATATAATGCTAGGAAATCGCATGATACTCCGCAATTACGAATCTGCTCTTTAACCAATGAAAGATACGGAGGGCTGGGCCAGAATTCGCAATGGAGATTCTCCTCTCTATTATTTTCAAAATTCATAATTTTTTATTATGATAACATAATGATGATAAGTTCCTATTGTTTACATTATTTTGTGGTGCCTATTGTTTGAATATTGAGTAATTATTTTTATCACTTTACATTGTAAAAAATTATCATTAACTGATTTCATCTTAATGTTATTAACAAACTTTATATCAATTGTGTGTTACCCTAATCATAAATTTGTGAAATAGTATATATAATTGTTTACAAGTTGTAATTTTATTTTACGCTCCCACCGGATTCATGTTTAACTGGGGAGGAAATTTTCAATTTTCTACAGGTTTCTAATAGTAATTTCCAAGTAATAATTCTAACGGATTAATTCTTGACACTTATGCATGGCTTTAAGATCAACACTATCGATTACATTTGAATTTATAGCTATAGCTCAAGTTTTCACATTTCTATACATCAATCTAACTATTCTATTGTGCAGTCAAAACAGTTCGTTTTTGTAAGTCATACAAGTTAAACCATATCCAGTAATATAAATAAGAATACTAATATAAACCCTCAACCTACGCTTTTGATCTTCTTTCCCAGAAACACTACCCAAACAAAAGTGAGCCGTAATATTAAAGAAAGATCCTCGTGAGGAGAGGGTACGCAGGAGGAGGTGACAGAAAAGTGGAGGGTAACTAAGGTAATAAAAAAGACGCGGGAAGTGGTTAAAAATTAAGCAAAGCTCACACGAGGGGAAAGGAAAAGACAGTGGCGAAACGGAAAAGAACGGTTATGCAGAGAGGAAGCGGGGAAGGGATCTTCCTCCAAGACACAAGAAAGAAGGGAAGATAAATGAGGGAGACGGATCGATTTCGGAAGAGGATGGGAAAAGAAGTCGCCGTGGCGAAAACGGGAAGTGGAGGCGAGAAATTCGAGGGAAAGAGAGAGTGGAAGATGAAATGCGTTCGTCCGTACAATCGCGAGAAAAAAAGATTGGAAACTACGGTTTGAGAGGCTGAATAAGAAAATTGGAGAAGAAGTAGGGATGCCGAAACGAGGTTTGCCGTCGCGCGGGGATATTCGAAGCTGGAAGAGGAGCTGCAATCGCGGGAAAACTTGCGCGCAAACGAAATGGGGCGTAAAATGTATGGGCGGGCTAATGATTCTCCTTCTGTATGTAACCCAATGATCACTGGAAAGCGTTCGCAGCCGAGAGGATATTTATTGTCTCCGAACCTCTCTCGCTTTCATCGATGACTAAGGCGACCGGAGTTAATTTTCTCCCGAGGAACTACCGCCGGCGAAATTAACGAGATCAGCCATTAATCTTAACAAATTTTCGTTGGTCTCCAGAACTGCCTCTGCCGTTTGCTGTAGTGTTTCCCCGGATTTTTCATTTGCAAGCGCGTCGCATTTATCTTTTCTCGGGCGACAGATACAATTTAGCATAGAGCGTGCGTGAAAAGGAGGAGACTTGAGCTCCCAGACGGATTAGCTCCCCAAAGGTTATTACTTTAATTACTCTTGCCTAATCAGCCTAATTGTGTATCACTGACACGAAGAGAAAATTTCCTCTATATTCCCTTTCTCGAATTCCATGGAAACATCGTAGGAAAGGATCCTCTAAATAGAATCATCTCAAGGATGCTCTAAGGAAAGGAAATTGGAACATTACTAATGAATTAGAGGTAGATAACACTCCGTTAGCCGTAAATCAGGACCAGTGTCTTCGAGGTACTGGAGCACCGTGTAAGGCCGGGATTACAGACTTCTAGGAGTTACCCAATGCGCATTTCGATAGCCATGATATCATCTTCAGAATCTAGTTAATCCCCTGAGTGTGATAACATGACTCTCGAAATTTTCATTAGGTAATACCTAGAATTGGTAATCCCGAATTTCCCTGGTGCTCCAGTACCTAGAAGACGCTGGCCTCTACAATGGGTTAACACACTAAAGACGTATTTTCAACCTCTTAATTTAAGGTACTTCTTCCACCAACAAATGTACGATAAGAAACGGGTATGCGATATTGAAGCAGACTCAAAACGGGTGAATACAGGAAGCTAGGAATAAAGGAAAGCTAGGAAGGAAGATAAAAGTAACCTGAATAATTAGATAAAGAATACTAGAGAATATCAGGAAAATGTTAGAAAGGATTGTCGCTCAATAATTTTCCAGGAGAGGCAAGAAAGATATACTACGGTAGTGAGAAGAAAAGATTTTTAGGAAAGGAAATTAAAAAGGGGATGAATCCGCGGAATATAAAAAGGTATACGTATGGCGGAAGATGAGAGATGAATACGGAGCTGATGTGGAACTCCACTTCTGCAGAATCCGATATCTCGGGGCATTAATCAAAGGAGCATTCACAACAAGCTTTTTATCAGATTTACGCAATATCGTCGTCACCCGGATATTTTATTTTTCGCTTACGTCATCGAAACGTGGAAAACAGTGATCGTCCGTTTTCTCCCGTGACGTTGGAGGGATGCAACAAAAAGATTCGAGCGAATTCATGAAAAAGTGCCCGAAATAAAAGTGGGAGCCACGAAACTATGAATAATTCTCCCATTAGTTTTGGCCGTGGGGAGAGATTTATGTTTTAATCAAGTGCGAGAGCGGCGTTTTATCGGACACCTCGATCCGCGCGAACCAAATGAATCGTAAACCAGAGAATTCCCCACGTTCGCTCCGGAACTTGGAAATTGATATACACATTCTTCATTAAGGATAAAACTGTGATTCAGCCGGTGCAAAATTTTGGGCAGATAGCTACTGATTAAATCGCGCACTCCCAACTTCCACAATATACCAATACTGCCCGTCTGAGTATCTCTGGAAAATCAAACGACTACACGTGGACAAATTATTCGGATTAATTGAGCCATCATTTATACACAATGGGATTAATATTCGAATCGATGATTACAGAGGGTCTCTCAGTGCTGAAAATAGAACTTCTGATTATGCGAACCGATGCAAAGGGAATTTAAAAGAAGTCTGCTTCAACACACAAGAGACGGTTTACATTAGATATTTGAGTGGATTTACATGGGTGGTCTGTGAAGTTTCCGACATTTCGCCATTTCTCGACATGTTTTCTGAAAATTTTCTGAAGATTTCTGAAAAAATCTGGGGTCGGAAACTTTTCAGACCACCCTCGTATAGTTCCTATCGTTTAAAACACCTATTCATAACTCGATATGACGTTCTTTTTTTAGAAAATAACGAATGAATTGTCAAAATTAACCATCTTCTATTCTTATGATGAGATGATTCTTAACTAATACAATAATCACCACCGATTGATATTTATTAATCTGATGCGAGTAACTTTCTATGGGCAATTAATTTCTATATGGTTATTGATGCAATATGCTGAAATTAATACAATGCACTTCTTGACTAGACTGATAGAGGATATTATTGCAGTTAAGAGACCGCTCAAAGGACTGTAAAATATCGATACTACTTTTTTTAGAGTATTTTGATTCCTAATCAAATAACTCCAAAATAATCCAATCAAATATGTATACGAATTACATTTCTTTGGTTTGAAAATAAATTTTATTTTATTTTTCAAATTTATTCAAAGATACCGTCGCACAAGATCGAGACGAGTTCCGTGAGAATACAAATTTAATAGAAACTTTTCTCATCTTACAAAGGAAACTCTTTTTCGAATCTAAAATGAAAAATTAAGTGAAATGTGTGTTTTCCAATTTCCATCCACAATGGGTATTACAATCGAAATTGTGATCCCCTGTAAGTACATTTGGGTCTCCTTTTACAGTATTATAATAGTTAATCATGAATAGTAACAAGTTATCTCTAATAAACTCTAGAACTAGACGTTACCCAACTTTCAAGCTTAGCATGTTATTGAATTTCTTCCTTGCCCATAAATTATCTTTTATGTATGTACCTAATGATATACGTTTCGATCGTAGAGTTTCTTTAAAAATACGACTATTCACGACAAGTTCACTTTAGAGTTAGTATACTTAATTTCTTTCGTAGAATATTATGTTTTAAATCATTAAATCACATTTGAATTTGGAAATCATACCATGAGAAAGGAAAGGAGTATTATTCTTATCGCTGATAACAGATTTCGGATTAATATCGCGTGTGTTTTGAATAAATATGCCTTCTTGTCGCCAAAATTCATCTTTTACAAACTCCTTCGTTTTGGCAAACATTAGCCACATAATGGCTCTGATTGTAATTCTCGCTATGATGTTTATTCTCTATCTTTTCTCGTAAAAATTAAATTAAAACCTTTTCGTTATATTTTTCTCGTTAATATTGATTTTTAGTTGGCAAATAGCAATATTACTATGAATCCCTGAATTTTGATTAATAACTAATTACTTTGATATTGGGACTATGTTAACAGAATTAATCATTCCAGGGAATATCAACGTAATTATAACGGCAAGAGTCACTAATCTGAAATAGAACAGTTACAAATGAGCTGTTTAGTCCTCATTATTTTCCTTATACAAAAAAAATATTCGTGAAATTAGGATTTCCAACTCCAGTTATTCAAGTTCCCAGAAATGACGTACTTTATACAATCCGATTGGTATCCCATTAAAATGCCATATTTGATTTTAGAAGTGCTAATTGAACATGGTTGAACCCGGAAATGATGCCGAATATTTTCTGCAGATTAAAGTACCTTCGAATGAAACACAGAATAGCACTTCAAACCAATGGCGATATAAAATTTTACCTTGACCTTCATCTCAAAGTTTACTCGGTCCTGTTTCTCTCCTTTCTAAGATTGAGTGGATTTGGAGCTTAGGTGAGAGGCAGAGGAACCCAGATGCGGCGTTAAAAATGAGGAACGTTAGAGCTAAACTCGATCCGTAGATGTGAAAGCAAGGACATTCGTTACAAAGCAACCCGTGTTTACGAGCACGGCTAAACAATATTAACGGAGAGAGCGGAGGAGATATAAATGGAGGGAAGGGAGGACAGAATGCTAGAAAACTTGTGAAGGGTGGTAAGGGTACATACATTGGGAGATCGGGAGAGCGAAGACAAAGTTTGTACACGAAGAAAAATAATGTTCGAACTATAAAGTTATATTCAAAGGGAGTATGTAGCCTTCAAATGTTCGGAAATAATCATGGCAAATTCAAACGGCGTATCGAATCTTAAAGAATTTTGCTTGATATCCTCAGAACATAGGTAAAGGAATAATAGGAAATAGGAAAAAACAGTAAAGAAACACACATGACAATGTATTACTTCGGTGACGGAACGGATATTCTACTATTCTATCAACGCTAAGGTCATGCGCTCGAGTCCCAGATAATGGGTTTTGCTATTTAGAGCGTGCTGTTGTGTGTTTGTCTACAGTTACTGTTTATTTACTCTGGTAATTGTCCAATAAATGGATATTTGTGAGGGAAACGAAAGATAAATAAATAAGTAAGTCCTTATAGTTTGTATTAAAGATTAAAAACACAACTTTGTAACTTCTACAGAGAATGTTTTTTTGTTACGACTGGTTTCGTCTACAAGTAGACATCTTCAGGCCTTTCTTCTCTTTTGTCTATGGAAATTACAAAGTTTTATTATTCTTCAGTATGGCTTCCTTCCACAGAGTTGAGCTTGGTAACATCAGACTTAAGTTTCAATCGTTCTCGAGGAAATCAGATCGCTTCATGAACACTTCTCTAAGAAGTTTCTGGAAAAATATTAAATTTAAGACACGGAGCCGATACAGTTCACGGTTCAACTAAAAGCAGGCCAACAGTTGTAAGTGTATAAATTCAGGAATGAATGAAAGCAGAAAAATCTCAATCCTAATCTTACTTAAGTATTTTAGATATCAGTCATCCGGAGGTGAAATTTCGGCTTGTGTTTATATCTTAACTAAACAGTTATAATCTGAATTCAGAAAAGAAACTCACCTTATCTGTCTGGAAATTACAATATTCGAACTGGAATCAGAATTTTCACATTTTTATCCTTTGGTTGAGCTCAATTTGAGTCCATATTTTATTTATATATTACGGAATTACGTCACAGGCGGACAAGTCTCAGATGGTAACGTCAGAGAAGTAAAACAATCAATAATAATAAAAAATACCTATAATAAATAAATAGAAAATAGAAAAAAACAATAATAAAATAATAATGAATAATAATAAATAAATAATAAATTTTAATAATAAATAATAATAAATAAAAAATAAATTTTAATAATAAATAATAATAAATAAATAATAAGTAATAATGATAAAAACAACAGTACTTAAACTGACTATATACTGTAAGTGGGTGAAAAATGTAGGAATTTTTGGGTTCCTATTATTCCTTCCCGGCTAACGTAGTGGTTCTGAGGCACATGTAGTCCCCGCCGTACATCTTCCTACCAGGCAATGCCCCTACTCCTCCCTCATAATTTGAGAGGATGCCTACGAGCAAGGTTCTCTTCACCATATGACCTCATCAAAATAAACTACATTTCAGAGAAAAGTGATGAAACAACAGAAACGAAAGATATAAGTTGGACGAGATGAAATGCCATTAAAAACATCACGAGAGTTTCCAGAGAGAAAAAGAAGATTTCATTATATTAGATCTGCCTCTGATCTGAATTGGTCTGCTCGGAACTTGTTTCCTTACAAACTTAAAATTTCGTCTGATCTATTATATGATTTAATATTTATAACAAGAAAATATGTGGCTGAGAAGATTAGTTATCTGAATGTTTGAATATAATTGTATCCGAAGTCATCAAAAATCTTTGAGAGTGTGATCTTCTTTTGTTGAACTCTTATACTTTTAATCTTTGCATCGTATTCAGTAACTATTGAATTTTATAAGTGAAAATGAAATAAGTTTAACATATCTACCTTTATCATCTTCAGGAGATAACTAACATAGAGGTATAAGAAAATGGTAACTCGCATCAATTAAAATACTTCTTGGTCACGGTAATCCTACACATTTGTGGCCTTTGTCAACGCTAAAATATTCTTCTTCGAAATTCTTTGCGCATCGAGTTGAAAAATTTGGGATACTAAACTGTAGAGAGTAAATAGTGACCCTGAAAACCTACCTAGATATCTGAGATACTTTTACACCCACATAATTTGTTTTCATCTCAAATTCGCATCTTTACAGAGAAGATTTTATTGGATCAGATTCTACGGATTCTTTACGCAGCTGATGTTATGAGAATACGATAAGGATCTTCGATCCATTCTCCAATTCCTAAAATCCTCGGAACTTCTAATGCCTGTTAATGACGAGTCATCTGTTTTTATCGGCGGCTGAGGTCCTCAAGAAATTGGAGAAACATGACCTTAAGGGATAAACTTGATCTAAATTGGAAGTTTGAAACACAAGTGTGTCAGGCAATCTAATTAAACTTTCTAAAGCCAAGGTCGGCTCTTTAGTGGAGGAAATGGAGCAAACGAACGAAATTCATCCAGAGCTAATGTTTTGTCTCAAGTTCGTGAAACGAGGAAGCCGCTCAACTCTAGAGCACTCCGGTATACACAAAGCATTCTTAAAAAAACGTAAACACAGAAAATGCTATTCAATAAACCCATAGAGGCACTGACGGCTAGGAACGAACTCACTTTGTCTATACTTCAGTTTACGCTGCTTCTTTATGAAAATATGAACCCTTTAAGAATTTAACCCTCAATACGAAAAACTGCCGCCGCTAAAATTTGTTGAAAATGGTCTTTAGTGGAACTTGAAGAAATTGCTCAAAACGGCGGTTATTATCCATTAAAATCGGAGAAATTTGTCAAAGGTTGTTTCCTTTATATATTGTAGACAGAATTGTGCCTGTAATGAAGAAAAACATTGTATTTCTGATTGTACAGCCGTCAGAGCGGGTGAAACTTCAACCCTTTCAGCATTAGCTACGGAAAGCAATGGGGAGTGGACAATGCAACTTGGAGGTGAGATAGTTTGTCCTTGAATTCTTAGGTTCTTCGACAACTGAGCGCTAACACGATTGAGTACTAGTGCAACTGAACATTTTAATTCTATTTCCAACTATATAAATTAACCTGACTTTAAATAATGGACTATACCTTCCATGAACTGTGAAACACCCCCTTTTCTTCTTTTGGTTGGTAAATTATCAATTTTGTCACTCCGTTGGACGTAAATTTCCATTTCATTCTTTGATCTATACGGATGCAATCAAACTGAAAGAGCATAATAAATACTTTTCTGTAGAGCTTCTTTTCATTTTAATGTCTCTCAAAATCGCATATTCAACGACTCTATCGGAAATACTGGTTGTTTACGGCTTCCATTCCGAGCAGTTTGTCCTATGTATGTACATGTCGTCTTGGTAGTTGAAATTTTTAACCACTGATATTACATCATACCAATACTCACAATACTTTACTACCCCTTCAAAGTTACATCACATAACCAAAGTTGTCTTTCTACCAACTGTTGGAGAGCTTCAATCAAATCAGCTCTTAAAACGTTATAATAGAGTTTATTTTTTCATCAGAGGTATCGCTGCTATGAAAAAACGAATAACGGGATTAGATCTTGCCAAAAATTCCTACTTCAGGAGAGGGTGTATTCATCAAAATGAGATCCGAAGGGATTAACTCTGTTTCGTACGATAGTAGACCATCGGATTAAGATCAAACGTTTCTTTTTGGTGCGATAAAAACTCCTTAATTGTTTGTAGGAGGGTAATGCACTTCTTTGCACCAAATTAAAACATTCTTTACAAGAACAAACTCATTTCAGCTATTTATTATTCGGTCGGGGAAAAGTAATTCAATCTAATGAATTCTCTGAACTCAAAAATCTTCAGCTTCTATTTAATTCCTATTCGGTGGTGATCGTAGTTCAAGTTTCTGCTCACCAAACCATGAAGTCAGTCCATTCTAATGTCCAACATCTTGTTTATTTCACTTTCCTGGAAATTTCAAAATGTTCCACAGGCTTTGTCTTATATGTCGGAGTTAATTGTTTGAATATGTTAGAATTAGTAATAAGACAAAGACTTGGATGGTTGTTTCATTGCTGAAATTATAACTTTTACGTAAGATGGAGATATTTTCTATTCTAATTAACATAGTTTTCTATTCTGGAGATATTTTACTTTCGTTAAATCAGTAAGCTGTAATAAAACAACGCATCATCGGTTCCATTGCTTCATGGCTCAAAAGAGTGTAAAGGTTTACGTATATTATTTACATTCCGTTATTATTCCGAGTATATTCGCTCATTCAGTAAAAACGAGAAGCGCCCACTCGTCTTAGCGCTCAGTTATCGGACGCTCGATTTCAATGGACACGATTCATTTTCCACAAATCCATTCTGACGAAAAGTTTTTATGCACAATAGGAATCATCTAAGCGTTCAACTTATCGCGCTTGGCGAAGACAATCGAGGGAAACGCATCCGTGTTTTTCGCGACTGAGAAGCACGAAAATATCCCAAACTCCGAGCGAAAAGGGAAAATAAAAGTTGTACACATGTGCTGCCTCGAATTCGACAGAGATAAAAACAGAGGGGATTTTTTTGCCGACATAAAAACAGGAATGGTATTGATTGGTGGGAGTGAGGCGAAAGGAAAGGTAATGCAAAGAGAGAGAGAGAGAAAGGTAGAAAGGGAAAGCGGGGTAGGGAAAGAGGGATTAAGGCAAAGGGGAACGTAAATAACGAATGAAAATTGGAGTATACGAAGAAGGATGGAGTCGGATTTGGAAAAATTGAGAGAGGAGAGAAGCGGTGTGGATTTTTCAAGGAGAGAGCGTAGGAAAATGAAAGGGTTATGCGGACTGAGGTACGTTTTCGAGGAAGGATTAACAATAGAATCCGAAGATTTCAACTCACCTTCCTCGTCCAGCAGAATGTTGTCCGGTTTTATGTCTCTGAAAAGAAAGAGAGGAATGTTTTATCAGAGAAGTGAACATTGAAATATCGAGGCACGAATCTGTCTGTGAATGTTTATTGTTCATGCTCCCTTTAAGGAAATATATAGGGAATTGATAGCTGGACGTTGATGACAAGATATCTCTAAATATTTTCAGTAAAAACAGATGTCTTTTTATCAATAAAAAATTATACAAATAATAATCAATTATATTTAAGGACACTGAAATAATTTAGTATTATCCTTTGGCATAGGAATTGGATTTTTGTTTTGCTATTGAAATTTTTATTTAAAGAATGATATATAAATTGGCAATATAATAAAAATGTGTAATAGTATCTCAGTAATAAACTGAAAAGTGATACTGAAACTCTTTGAGACATAGGAGAAATTCACATCAAAACTTAAAGATATTCAATGATGATATAAATTGAAGTCCTTAGTGGAGTGTCAGAAACCAATTTAAAATGCTTCCATCGCTTGGTTCTGAGTGATCTGACAACAAATATGTTCACAATTAATTAAAAAAGTAACTGGATTTACTGGATTAAGGATTTATTTTGGAGAAGATGATCCGATAATTATCCAACTCACAAAGTTAAAAATAAGAAAATATGATAGGGTTTGGAGATAGTAAAATAAAATAGTAAAATATTTTTTTTTAATTGCACATTTTTCATGCATCAATGGGTTTTACTTTATGATAGTATATTTTGTAGGTGCTTAAATATGGCTAAAATAATAATATTGTTAAATTATTACTTAACTAAGTTCCGAACCCTATAACGATCCCCCAAACGATCAAAATAAATTACGTGCATATTACACTATTATGTATATATAAAATTATTACTAAGTACATGCATGGTCTGAAAAGTTTCCGACATTTCGCCATTTCTCGACATGTTTTCTGAAAATTTCTGAAAATTTTCTAAATATTTCTGTAATATACCGTTTAATTATGTTTGGGGACGCTAAGCACTTTCTCATTTTAATTTCTGTTTTTTTGGAATACATCAATAATTAGGAAGACGAATAATTTAATATTCATTCTAAGGGCTTCTTTTTGAATCTCCTGGGACGGTTGCCTCGTCGGCACTTCCAACGATATGTCCATGCATAAATTTCGGTAAGACTAATATAATCTCTCAGATTCACCTAGCTATTGTAATTTCATATTTGCTTTAAAAACTTGGGAAGAAGTGAGAATGGAAAATTCAGCAATGCAAAATCTAAATCACATTCATAAAATAAATCTCCAAACTTTACCAATATATCTTTCAGAGCAGTCTTTCCAAATTTTGATTTGATTCTTTTATATACCTTTTGAATGAATTTTGAATTTCTTTTTCGGATAAACAGTCATCCTTTCCAACTTATTGTAAGTCATTTCATGTCACGTCATGTCAGTCAGTCATCGAGAGTGTGTTATGCGTCCACCTTTTACTCATCAACTCACTCCCTTGTGAGTTAAAAAGTGTGATAAAATTAAATGCTTTCATAACATTCATGCATCTTTCCTTTAAACGCGTCAGAATTTCTTGTTAATTATCATCACACTCCATCCGTATCCGCCTCGGGCCATTGGAATTATCAAGATTATTCCATTGCCAAGTTACTGGTTAAAATATCTGTTTACTATTGTTTATATTAATCAACTTGAAAAGGAAAAAAGTCGTAACTTCCACATAAAATTTTTAATTTGACATGTTTCGTCAACTGGTTGATATCTTCAAGTGAATGAGAACGGATATTTAGGACTCATATATGGCATTGGAGATGTTAATTGGGGAAGGACCGAGGTGGGTGGAGAAAACATTAAGACAAGTCACGATTGATCATCCTAATTTTATTATTGCTTATATTCATATTTAAAATCTGAATTTAATCCTATATTGCATAACAGTTCGAAAAGGTTTATAGGGAAGATGAAACTTTGTAGTTCAAATTTCGTCCATTATGGATATTTTTATTGTAATTTATAATCATCATATGATTATAGAGCCTGTTAACTTGAATTCATCATGAGAGAGGGAGTCATAGAGTTTTAGCGGAATCAATTAATTTCATTCACCCTCACCTTACATCCATCCCTATGGCTGTATGGCTATTATGTTAAAAGACATACAATTGGTTCTCAAAGGTTCAGGAAAGACAATTTAATAAATTAATCATAAAAAAGTCTGTTTTCTGAACTGAGGAGGATTTCTTATCTGAATATATAATAATAATGTTACAAAAATTTTCTCGAGCTTATATATAAGACCGACTGTATAGGTAATATCTTTCGTCCTTTTAATCTTAAGTGGACCTTCCAAGTTGTGACTGGTATCTAGAATATTTATAAAAGGAATGCAGATTAATAACATTGATTTTTATAGAGTCATGGATTTCACAAAGCACCATTACAATTGATGATACTTTTACCAATATTCTGAAATATATTCTAGCTATGCTTGTTCCTTCGTAGAGAAGATTTAAGAATAGGTTATACAGCTAATCTATAGGCTACAGGGTCAATAAATTTTACCGCAAGGATGGCTTCTCAGGATAGGACCTTTGGCCAGGCATTTGTGATCGAGCAACCGAGTAATCTGCTCCTTGATTTGCAGGAGGAAGGGCCTTAAGTCTCGTCTTCCGCCTCCAATGGTCAACCGCCCGTGTTCGGAGCACACTTTGCACCAGTAATTGCCTCTACGGCTAACGTTCTAGTTCATATAATATCCCAAGGAAAGGTTGCCAACCGTTTCCGTGAACGTGGAAAATTTGGTGGATCCATTGGTGACTGAACAAATTTGAGCTAATCATTACTTTGCATTATATATTATTAATTACTTTGCAAAATATCTGCATACATTAAGATTCAAATAATAATAATAATTTATTAAACACCTACAGGATATATTCCCACTAAGTTGTGTTATATGAAACATAAAGAAAATTAAAGAAATCGAAAGGAAAAAAAAGAAACTGTGATATTATATACAAAAAGAGGGATAAGATGAAATTAAAGAAGGAGCTGTAAATGGGTGACAAAGAAAATAAAGGAGGAGGAAAGGGAGGATAATAAAAAACTTAAAATTAGCAAATTGAATTCTGCAGTTTCTTGCGAATCTGCGTTATTGATTCACAGAAGAAGTCAGAGTTCGTTCTGGAGACAAACAAATTTGCTTCCCTTGTGATTCGTGGGATTGGAGAAAACTTGTAAGGGTTAACCCTGCTGTGGGGTTCATGAAACACAGGTGTGCTCCTTAACCTGCGTTGTGGCACGGACACCCCAAGGAGATTTGTTAACTGAGGACAGTCAATCTTGTCAGTGAAAAGCTTTTTCGAGAAAAGGACATCAACTGCCTTTCTCCTGGATTCAAGAAGGGGAAGATTTAGTTTTCACAAAGCTGAGGGTATCAGTCTCGTCTTTGAACCGTAAAATTATTATTTTTCCTTTTCCTGCTTAAATAACCATAATTAATCTTTCAAGACATTTAAAATGCCAGGGAATGATGGTATTTTATATAAAAATGTTCAAGCAGGGATACTCTCATACACAACTACTTCGATACGGAAAAGGTGAGTTACTTAGCACGAGGAAGTGTGCGCTTTATGACCGAAGAAATAACAGAAGTGTATAAAGCGTCATGATTGGGACTCAAACCCAGGTATCCCACTTTCCGGGCGGGTATTATAAGCACTAAACGGCATGGTTCGAATCCCAGACATGCCTCTTTTTCCACTGTTGTTATTACAACTACTTTTCCTGCTAAAATTCATGCAAATCCCCTAGGAGAAAATCCCTCAAAAATGAACTTACGTCAATATTCAAATGAGGAAGACTACAGTTTACGTGAAAAGGAAGATTTTTCTTCACAAAAAATCTGGGTGGAGATGAATTTCTACGTTTGATTTCGTAATTATTTAAAAGGAATAAATTTTCATGAATTTGAGTTTCTATTGCCATTTACAGCATACAAACTTAATGGTGATATAAGAGATAAAAACAAGCTGTACGTTGAGTTTCACACACCATTACAGGGCCATATTTCACGTGCACTAACTCTCGCAGCACTGCGTTATCACACAAATATGTCAAGATGCATATTAACTGGAGAGCCAATTCAGTGGCGTATAAATTAAGTGCGTTGGGTAAAATGGATTGGAAACACTCTAATGTTCCATTTAATTTAAGCGCCCGAACGATCAGTAACCGCCGTAGGTGGGGTAAAACAAGAATACTCACATTCTACCCTCTTCAAAAAGTGCTCCATGGTTTGCGTGGGATACGTTGTTTCATACGTATTTTAGAAGCGTGTGAATGGAAATTTACGGAGAGGTTGGAGGAAAGCACCGACAAAAGCGGAGGCTGGTGAGAGCGAATCCGGAGATAAGAAGTTTACCGTGTGTATGCTTCCGTGATTCCGTCATGGAAAATTGCAAAAATGAGTACGTTTTCCCTTTACGTTAAATACATCACCTGCACAAACACGAGATAGCTTAAATCCTCCTTTTTAAAAACAGATTCACCTCAAGAGATAACGAAAGTATCAATTCCGCCGACGTAGCAAAAGCCTGTCTTGGAATAGCTGTAAAGGTTTATAAAATATCCTATGAATATAAATTTTCGTTTCGCACATCTACCAAGGTTCTATCCAAGATGAAAATCAAATTGATGTTTTCGTAGGACTCTGCAATTGACGAAGAGAAACAACATTTGTGTTTGGGTCTTCACTGGTAGAGAAATACGTTGCGTATACATTGGCTGAGATTGCATATGGTAGCACTCTCGTATAATTTTAATAGGGACTTTTTTCCTGATCGAAATCCCAATTAGAAACGATACGCTGGAAATTAATTACAGACGAGTCACAGCGACCGAGTAACGTGATTGCAAATCAACGAATAGATTGGGTTTCCGTAGAAAATCTTGTTTTCTGTATCCCACACGTCGAGGCTTAAAAAATCATGCTTCGTATATTTTTCTTCTCTGCATCTGTTTTTGGTCTGAATCTTCCGATGATTCCCTACTGTAAAGCATAACAGTCCATATGTGAAAATTTACTGTGATTTTCAACGTAATTTATACTCACGGACGAGAAGAAAATCCATAAATATGGTATATATGATAAAATATTTCACTTTTATTAAGAGTTAATGGGGTGCTAGCAGCTTAGACTGTTCTAGGAGAGGTAGTAACATGCTAGGTATTAAATAAGGTAGTTTTTAGTAATAATATTGGTTGCTAGTAGGTAAAAACATTCATGGACCTGAAATGGAAAACTCAAGATTTATCATGAATATACAAAAGAACTGATAAAATTTTTATTAATATGTAAATACTAAAAATAGTTCCTAAACTACTTTTGATATGAATTTATACGTGAATGGACTGAGTCAAAGATTTTGCCAAAAGCAATGAAGAGTTATGATGACACGCTATATCTTTTCAATAAAGAAAGTAACAAAGCATTGAAATCTGAGCAAAAGTTAAGAGCATTCAAGTTATTACTTCCATAAGATAACTCTTATGAATATATAAATGCCTGGTCGCAAATTTTAACGAAAAGTAACTTTTTGATACGAGATAAAATACTAAGCTGCATAATCTGCGACTTTTAGAGTGACCTAAATTATCCGAAAAGCCCACGTTCTAATTTGCTAAATTTTCAGTAAAAGAATGGGATCCCTGAAATTTTTCGTTTGCCAGTAAAAGCATTCACGTCATACGCATTCACGTCCGCGAAGCGCTTTGCAGAGTAAACTTCAGATACTCCCACTCCGTGAAAATAAAGAAGTGGGATTTTTTGGCCGCTGGCGTATGATTTCAAAATTACGGCTTCGTTTCTGCGGCCGCGGTCACACTAATTCAATTACACTACCTGGAATCCCATACTCAAAAATTCTTTTTTATAGATGACCTCGATCTTCATCGCAATAATCTGAAAAATTTTCGATTCCGGAATCGGATAAACTCTGGCGCAAATCTTGCATTACGATGAATTGATTAGAATTGATCGATACTTTGCAATTCCTGGTTAAGGTTGCCTGAATCACCAATTATTATGACGTAGGCAATATTTGTCGTAAAGCATATCTTTTATCATTATAGTATTGTTGAAATAGAAGCATATAATAAATACAGAATTTCCTAGTGCAAAAATTCGTTTTCACAATAATTTCAGATTTTTCCATTATTTACATCTACATACGTACCCTGCAAGCAGCCTTTCGGCGTGTGGCAGGGAGTGCAAGCACCGTGACTCTACTTTCCTAGTCGATTATTTTCGCCTATCGTTCTCGGAAAAAAATAATTCTTGAATCGACTGGTTCTAGCATCTATTTCTCTGATCTTTCTCGCGATATCAGAACGGCCTATCTAACAAGGAGAGCGCATAATATCGGCTACTTCTTCTATGAACGTACTCTGTTTGAATTTTTTTTCGAATCTATTATTCATTAACAGCCGAGTTCCAATTTCCTCTCCTTCATCCATTAGTCGACTGGAAAAATAATAGATCTTTCAAGAGAAACTAAATTTTAATTAATGCACGTCTGTGAAGGCTTGTTAGTCAGTTAGTTTTAAATCTCTAGTCTTAAATGACTTATTATAGGTCAGATTTCAGCAACTATTCTGATTGATGTTGCGAGAAAATTATAGCGTGACAATTTTTTCACAAACGACATTTAGTTTACTATTATAAAATTTACATTATTTATTAATAATTTATATTATTATAAAAGAAACTTCATTCGTGCGAGTCTTGTTTGAGTTGTGTAAAATTATTAAATTTTTTTGGTTGAATTGAACATCCTAATTTCCAGGAATCCGAAATTCCGAACTTACCTATTTCTAATATCCTCCGCTGATATGACTGGCACTTGTGTATTGCATGGACATCGAAAAAGGAAAGAATATCCAACATCGAAAAAACGGAAGAAAATCTTAATTCGACTTGTTAATTAACTATGAAAATGATCAAATGGCACACACAGATAGGCAATCCTACTTCGTAGCTCGATTTACGATGATGAGCCGACAGGTTAATCAATTACCTCCCATTTTGAAAGACGACGAGCAGATACGGCTATAAATCGTACCATATAGCACGGTATGATTTACGTCTCTCAGCGTAAAATATCACGACTTCTCTTTTGGGAAGCATTGATAAACCCCTTTCCTTGACTACCGCATGAATCCCATTCAATCACGGCATCATCAATGTTACTGTTGCCTCTATCGATAATTGCACCGCTTTCCTTCGGGTAATACCCGTCCCTCTGCCATTCGCAACTCTCAGAGTGGTTCATCAATGTCCCCATGCAAATCTGTGATCGGATAAGAGACGGCGACTTAAGTGCCCCAATCTCTTCATTCTATATCATCATCCTCCGCGACTCAGCACGGCCTAATCCTCCTCAGCCTTCCTTTCATCCTTCCTCGATCTCCCCTTCACAAATACCCTTTTCCTTCCATTTTCCATCCCCTTTCCGTGGACGAAGACGGACGCTCTTCCCATTCACATGCAAAATACCCGTCAGAAGTAAATTGCTCCCCGATTCGGCCGCAGAATTGGGCGTTTAATGCCGAGTTACTTTAATCTCTGGAGAGCGGGGGCCTGCGGCGAAAGCAAAATGGTTCGATGGCGGTGATTTGGATGCGATCCAACCTAATCGACTCTCGATGTATCGTGGAGGACATCGGACCGGAGTGAATTACATCTGAGGTTTTTTGAAATGCGCGAAAGGTTCGGGGAAACGAGGTTAAAAATGATGCTGTGGAACTCCATTTTCGCTCGCGGTAACGGATGTCGCGATGCGCTAACGCGTCACGCCTAAACGGCTGCATCATCATCAACGTTATGGGCTGAGGGGAAATTACTTCCGACTGGATTCCACTACAGATATATATGTTGAGGAAATGTATCGCGGTGCATCGAATTGAATGAGTACCTGCTAATGCTTTTAGCCCGAGAGGATCCGAACATTTTCAACGGGATGCAGCGGAAGAAGGGTTGTTATTTAAAATAGATCTTGGCGAGCGTACAGTTCTCCCATCTATTAAATTATTCTCTCTAATTCCAACATGCGATGGCATCGATTAATTGATCCCATCATCGAGAATTGGATTTCTCTTTTTTCCTTTTCTGTTATTTTTCTTTTTCCAATATTCTGGCAGAATTCGCAGAAATTTCTCTCTAAACATACCCACCGGAATATTTGTATTTCCCAGAAGTGAAGGAAAATGGCATGTGACCGTGAAATTAAATCGCTAATTAAGTTACATTTATCATTTGACTACAGAAAGTAAATTTGGTTTTTACTTGTTTTCATTACATCATGATGCAATTGGAGATGTTATGTGCTGAGAATAATCTAATCAAAAGTGGCTATTTATTATTTTTTGACCTACTACCTCGGTAACTCATTATTTTTCTAATTGAAGAAATGTTTTTCTTAATCGATACATCATCAAAATCATTCCTTTATTTCTTATTAATAATGAAAATGGGATCAAAGTCTTGTTGATATAACTTGTTTAGTTATCAGTCGTAATTTATTAAAGTTAAAACAGATTGTAATTTTTAAATTATCAATTCTCAATCATATCGATCATGGACAGTAATACGATGTAAATTTTTTCCCTCATATTTAAATCTCTATAATTGACTCTGGGTCGGTGGGATCCAATTTCCATGCCATTTAAATGGTCCTACTACGGATGCCAGCTAAATAGTGTTAATTATTGCCATTGATTATAGGAATATAGAAAACTACTTATTCATTGTTTGTATCGCGGAAAGACCAATCTCTTACATACCTATGAACTAGAGCATCAAATTACGGTGAAGTGCTTCCAACATTGCTCTATCGATTTTATATGATCTACTATTCTGTGGCAGTTTTCCAAAGATTTTTCTCCAATTATCCATCAGGATAAAATCAAAGTTGAGGGCTTTTATATTTAATCATGTACTGATAAGGAAAGTAACAACTCACACTTAAGGTGTAATAACTTCACGTAAATGAAGACCAAGGCGTTTTATGAAGTAATTTTAAGTGATAAATGTGAAACAATGTACACTAAGTATCTTCCACATATATAATATCCAAGGTGACTACTTTCGTCAGTGAATTGGCATCTTCAGGGAAATCGGTCAAGTAAGCACAATCATCGGCAAAATAATCGTAGAATGTGCGGGTTTGCATAAGATTAAGGATAACCAAAAAATAAGGTTCGCCTTCATATGTGGCAACCTACAAGGATATATACACAGGGAGAGGGGAGTTGGTGGAAGATGTTGAGGGAGGGGGTGGTGATAGGAAAAACCAAATTCGTCAAAGCCTCATTTTTTTTACACAAAACTATCTTTCGTTGCAAGAAAAATTGCAAGCAATGAAGCATCAACTTCATCTAAATTACTCTTACGCCTTTAGATTACGCTGGTTAAATATACAGTCTCTAATTAAGACATTAATGTATATACAAACGTATTTATTATAGGGCGAAATTTAAACTAGTTAGTCCCATCTTTCAATTAACCCTTGTCTCAAAGTATACGTATACTTATTCGTACATATTTTAATTAATTATTATTTCAGATTTTAAGGAATATTAATTCCTGTGGTACGAATAAAAGTCTCAAATTTTCATTTTTTTAACTTACGGATTCTTACCACTTAAACTCATGCCTGAAGCTATTGATAGTGATATTAATAAGAATATAATATATAACAGAGAGGACGAAATTCCTCTTTTTCAAATTTTTACCAGCTTACAGGCTATTTTGCAATAAAAATCATCATTCTTCCATTGATTACTTTTTTAATCTATAAAGACATAGGGTTAGATGTAAGTTACTTATAAGTCTCAATCTCACACAGCAATATAGACATTCATTTTCATAATTATTATCATAAAAGGGTTCGAGTCAGGCATACGTTAGACCAATCCTTTCTCGGTTCTCTAATACTAAACATGTGTACCAATACGTCGCTCAAACGCATCCCACACAATGAGCTTAATTGACCTCTGTTTAAGTCGGAACTTCAACAACTGATCTGTTAAACCTTTTTCGCCGAATCTCAATCTGGCTAACAACATCCGACCTCAGCGAGCTAACACACTTATCCAAAATACCCGACAGTATGTCGGAAGAGTCCCCGACAGTGCCTCGTGCCGGAAAATCTCGACTTATAACTAGATGTTTACCGCAATAGGCTTAGCGCGCGAATGAGATTGGAGCGTTTGATGGAGGTGGGGGGGATGATGGGGGGGCAGAGGAAGGGGGGAAAAGAAGGCCTCGGTCAGATGGCGTAACGATGTTTGGTAGGGCATGAGGAGATTACGTCAAGGCCGATTGCGGGGCACGAAGGTGCTGAGGAGTCGGAGCAGTTAAGAGGGGATTAAAAGAAAATGAAAGATTGAAGAAGGTGCGGGAGGAAAAGGAAGATGAGGGAGGACAGAGCTAATTAAGAGAGATGAAGGTGGATTTCTATAATGGAAACTTTGATGTTTTGCATCGAAATACTTCGATCGTCTAATAATAAATTCATTCATCCCAGGACAAACAGATGTAAGGACAAGTTATTACAAAGATACATTGCATAAATCTACCTAATTAAAATAGTTACATTTATAATTTACTAAATACTCATTCAGCTTCCTAAATAATAAAATACCTCATCCTTATCATAAATAAAATAGCAAATTACAGTCACAATAGTTTTATGAAATTTTACATTATAAATTAATTAACAGGGCCGCTAACCTATCTCACGTATTATTTACATTTACATTTACATTTAGACTCTGCAAACCGCCACTGGCGCATGACAGGGGGTGTGAAACACCGAAAACCGTATCTACCCTTGACTGCTGTTGGCTTCTCTAATACTTCGAAGAAAAAATGACCAGATATCTGTCCCGGCAACTATTGCCCTGTAACGCTTCATCGTTTTGTCACGACGATCACGTACGCTACTAACTGGTATAACAATATCAACTATCTCCTCCCCGAGATCCGTAGTGATAAATTTATTAAAAAGCTTCCTACGGTAATCAAGTCTTCTATCACTAAGCAAATCCCAACCGAGGGATTCTATCATAGCGGAAACACTGTTGTCAAATGTGAAATCTCCCTTTAATGATAATTACTATATTTAACATAAAAAAATTCAAAGTTTTGCTCTCTTTACTTGTTCAGAATGGCGTTTCACGAAGTTCAGCCATCCCAGAGTAACTTTAAAAAAATTCATTTACACTATATAAGGCCTTACAAAACAAGAATTTTTTAGACTTTTAGAGAAATAGTCACGCTTAGTATTCTGTCATTCAGCGGGCAACGCATTACATATTTTCAAAGCCATTATTTTGGAGCTCCTACCAGCAACCCTGATCTATACGATGGGGCCCTCAGAAGAAACGCATAGTGTTCATGGATAAATTTTTGTTTTAGTTTGTCTAAGTCAGTATTTCATTCAACCTTACGTAATAACACCGTAACCGTGGTATATATATTGGTACATTTGTTAAGTTCATTTTGGTCTATTTGAGACTTATTTTCATTCGCAAAATTAAAGTAGAAGTAATGGTCGTAGAAAACCAAGACGTGCACCAAAAGAAATTAAATGAAACAAGGATTCTAATTTTGGTCGTAGTGTATCGTGTTGAATTAAAAATTTCGAGAATATCTGAAAAAAAGACAAAAAATTACAAGTTTTGTGGTCATAAACAACCAGTCGCCCTGAGGAAGAAGAAGGCTTAATTAGAAATGAGAGAAATTAGAGAATGCTTAATTAAAATTAAGCATTTAACCCCCCTTGATGACGGAGGCGTAGGAGTTTCTGAGAATCGGTGGCCCGCACCTGCCGATAATCCTTTTCTTAGAAATTGGCCGACTCTCGCCGGTATACGGCGACTAGGGAAATATTGGTTCTCTAATTCTTATAATATATAGATGATACCTGGGGCTACTATCTGACGACACTATCTGCAGCAAATAATAAAAATGAAACTTTCAGTGCCAGTAGAACAAATGCTTACTTATGTTGGAAGCACGGTTAGGTTGTTAGTTCACATGCTTCGTATGCATTCTCATTAAATTTTAAACGTGTCCCGAATGTGCACGTCACCTTCTGTAACACAGACTGCTTTATCGTGCAGTGCTCAATCATTCCGGTTAAGCTCTATTCTGAACATACTGTACTCTACGTCATCAATTAGTATTCCGTCTGAAACTAACGAAGGTAGAGTTTAGTGAGTAAGTAACGGCGTAAGTTTGCCGTCGAGAAAATCGGTTAGGAAGGAGTGACAGGTGCAAAGTGCAAAGACGGAGTAAAAATCTCGATACCGAAGGGAATTTAAAGACGATCCGATGAACACAGCCCCGTGCAGTTTTTTAAACTCGAGAAACGCCGAAGCTTCCTCATCTAAGGAATTACGCCTTAAGAGGACATCTTCGAAGCCTGTCACAAGCCGCGAATGTGTCACATTTTTGGCGGAAGTGCGTTTCCCACGCCAATCCTTCCCTCCAATCCCTTCCTCCAAATCCTCACCAACTTCCAAGACTCTCCCTAAATCTTCTTCCACTCCGCACATCCTCCTATATCCCACCTACAATGACCTTTTTCCCTCAGCCCTAATCTTATTCCATTACTACCATTCCAGGAAGCGAACGAGTTTTATTTCTGCTCCTCCCATCTCTCACTCCTCGTAATCACATCATTCCCCGCCAAGATCGCATTCTTTCCTGTTTTCCTTCCATCTCTTATCTCAAATTGCTTCTTGCGCGCACTCCCTTCCGCCCCCGAGCATTCCGGTTCATCTTATTCCCTCCACCCCTAATCCTCATCTCTCCCTTCCCTTGTCTCCAACATTTCGCTTTATCTGTGGTTCCTCAAGCGTCCGTTCCCGCTCCTGCAGGATTTCTTCTCCGATTCTCCGTCTGTTTCCTCCCACAACTTTCTCAGCCGTGTATCGCCCGCGCTTAAGACTTGTCATGCGTCTTCCTTACCGCGGGAATGTGCGTGTGCCGACTTCGTGCTTCTGCCACGCCTGGTGGGATTCCGCGACGCGTCCTGATTCCCCCGAATTCTTAAGGATAAGCTTTAAGCGAGACGATTTATTCATGACCGATTCCCAAAACTCCGGCTTTAACTGACTGGGATATATCGGGGGGAGGATTTAAGCTACCAGAGGTCGTAGGCGCAAAAATCAGATCGAGGCTCCTTACTATGGATTAAGAGAGTTAAAATTCGATTTGCTTAATAAAATACAGAGTTAAAACAAATTCAATTGCTGCGACAAAGATAAACTAAATATTGAATTTCAAATAATATTTTCATATGCTATTATGAAAGATGACAGACGTCTACAGTCCCTTTAATGATGGAATATATTCTATAAACATGTTACGTAGACTTACTCAACATAGAGTACTTCACTGAAACGTATTAAAATTTGAAAAAATTGTGCGTTGTGGAGAGATCACATACATTTTCTATTCTTATTTATGTATTACGCTTTATCTTCCCTAGAATTTACATTTTTAAATTCGAATTGATTTCATTATTATATTTGGATTAGTAAACTTTTAATAATCCATGAATCCTCGAATAGGAAAAGAAAGAACACCAGGAGAATCGAAGTTTTGGAGGAAGAAATCTCGAATGGCCTCAAATGGAAAAATCAACTCTCTTCATAGTTTTCCTTCCGCCGACTTCTTTCTTCCCTTTCTCTTACGATCCTCCTAACTCCCACTATACATCTTTCCACATCTTTGCCCAATGTCTGCCCTCATACACTGCCATATTCTCATTCCCATTCCCTTTCTTGCATATAATTTAAATAGTGTAGTTTACATTTATAATTCTATTTTAGTGTCTATCAATTATCAATTCTAAATAGTTATAAATCACATATGACTTACATTATTGAAGGGTTACTCTATCGATTTTTACTTTTCAAACTTTATTTACTTAACTTTTTTTCTATTTTAAATGAGATTTTACAAAAATTTCGTAGATATCAATATGAATATCATAGACTTTGCCAAAGTTAGATAATTAATGAAAAATAGGTAATATTTTCCCGCTAATATTCTATTTACACTATACGAGATAGCAAATAAAATAAATTTGTGTGTGTGCGTACATTAGTCTCATCACGATTTTATCACTTCATTTATTTAGATTTTCATACCGTTGTAAATTTTCAAGGCCTCCGTCTCCTCCAAAATATTAACAATATGTCTGTATTGTATCGTTTTAGTCAGAGAGTAATAATTTGCCATATTTTACTATTATATGATTACTTTACATCCCGGTAAAATATCTACCCCTATAAATTTACCGCATTTGACTTCAATTTCTGCATCCTGCAGTAAAACGCTTTTATGACTTCATTAGGTGGTCATAAAACTTTATGTATCACTTTAATTTGACTCTCTCTCCCGTCATTTTGAGAATATAAGGGAGAAAAGTAAATAAATGAAACCCACGCAAACGAGAGGGTGGTTCAAATTTTTGACGAACTGTAAGAATCAAGGAAAAGAAAATTACTAACATCAACCACTTCAAAAAATAGACCGCTACTGAATTTTGGTGATTTCAATTAGCGAATTTTTCCAATTTCTCTCTCTCCTCGACCTATTCCTACAGTTACTTCATGGAAATTATTTTATGCATCTTTCAAACATAACCTTCTTTCCATTTAAACTTATCATACTTTATCAGACATCACTTTCCTATATAATTTTATCAATAACAAGGTCTATATTTATTTTTTATATTATTCTATTCATGTAGATGTATTCCCATTTCATCTGCAATGTAAAGTTACATATATTTCTTCCATTAAGATGCCTGCTATTTCCGTAAAATCTTAGTTATTCTTTCTGCAGGTATCGCAGGTTTTTCACACCCCCTTCTTGTAGGTTTTTTCCTGCAGTGGGCTATTTTTCTAAGCGCCAGCTTAGGTTTTTAAACCAACAATATAATTTTCTTCCGTGCACTTTTTTCATGCTATCTTTCAAACAAATTGATGAAAGGTTAGATGTAAGAAGAGACTTTCTAGTCTCAATCTCGTCCAAATAAAGACGAAAGACGATATATACCATTCCTTCTTTCCCTTTTTAATTTTCTGGTTCTTTCTAGAACAATACGCCTTTCCTATTACCTGTCAGTAATAAAATGGTCCCTCCTTTTCCGAATACCTTCAGTTTTCAACTCTTTATCTTCCAATAACACCTTTGATCCTTTCTATCTCCCTCTAAACTTTATCCCAAGCATGGTTGCAAGAGATGGACCCATTGTCTGATGTGAGGTGTCCGCTTAAACCTATTCTATAATTTCGTTTATTTTGTTTGTTATCTTTTATACTTCACATAATTGTTTTATGTTGATTTTATTAATTCACTTCTGTTCATCGTCAACTGCGACTGGACAATGCTGTATTTTGATGCTAGTTTTAACAAACAAAAACGTATATTCTTTGGTGTTTATGTACCAGCATTTGGACGACGCTTATTCGCTACTGTTCCTAGAATTTTGGTACCCATTTCCGGGTGGGCTCTGCACGCCAAGTAACTCACAGCCTCCTAAACATTCTTGATTTGGCCATTGTCCTCCTGCTTCCGCTAGAGCCTATTAAGGTTCCCGAGGAAAAAACTTGATCTCACCTCCTCATGCCCTCCGTACCGTCTTTCAATTCCCTCTTGATCTTTCCCTCGTGGTTTCCTTTCCTCTTCTGCGAATCCCTCTTCCGATCCCGCCAAATCCCCTCTTCCACTTGTGATCCTATTCCTCTCACCCAAGCAACCTCGGGATCTCGCCATCGGTTTAAATTATCCTTTCAATTTGCCATCCTCTTTCGCACTATCCTCCGTTCCCGAATCCCAATCCGTCCTCCATTTGAATAAACTCCCTTTGACTTTCGAACACCGGAATGGTTATAAGGCTCATTATCGAGCCCTGGCGAATGCTTTGAGGAACTTGCGACGGGTTGCGATGTTTAACGGAAGCCTGATTCCCTCCGTCGGAATGATTTTTGATTCCGCGATGAGCTCCTTAAGGTTAATTCGCGCACGCGAGAGGAATCACGTTTGATTTTGGAGGAAGAGTCTGCCGAACGATCCTTTTTAGAGAGATTTCTCCGTGATGAAGGGATTCCGATCGGTTTTAGAAAAATACGGGGAAAATATTTCGATACGTGTCTTTGCCGTGTCGAGAAATACTTAATACAGATAGGGGTCTAAAGTTTTACTGTAGTTCTACTTCTAACAACTTAACTAAGTTTGGTAAAGAAGTACACTGGTAATTTTCCACACTGCTTATTACTTACGTTTCGCTATCCGGAGCAGCATCTTACCGTGGGGTCTACTACTCCGGGTAGCGCAACCGGTCGACAGTAATAAACAGTGTGGAAAATTACCAGTGTCTTTCTTCTTTACCATAATGGCTTTCCACAAAGTTACGCCTGAGCATGTAGATTTCATTAACTAAGTTTTATAGTCATAAGATTCGTAAGGGAACATGTTCAAGAATGAATTGACATCAAAGAAAATCTAATAAATCTAATAAACTAAGCAGACATAATATTCAAGAATGTGTTCGAGAATGAATCGATATCAAAGAAAATCTAAATCCATTACTCATTTAAAAAGATACCGAACCTCATCTTTTCATCTTTTACATGTCATGATATTGGTGTCTGTGACAGAGTAAGGCATACGTTTTTATATCTCATTCTGATGCGAAATGCAACACTGTTTATTTTGCGGTAACGGTTCATAGAATAACGGTTGTGTGGGTGTTGGAGAGCTTCCGCTCCTCATCAACTGAATGTCAAATGTCACGAAAGGATATTGCTCGTAAGTAACAGAGTAAGAGGTACGTTTTTATGTCTCATTATGATGCTACATGTAAAATTGTTTATTTCGCTGTTTCAACAGCGGTTGTGTGGGTGTTGGCGAGCTTCTACTCTAAATGTCAAATGTCATGAAGGGATATTGCTTGGATAGATACAGAGTGAGATGTAACATTCCATGATGTCACGATTCTCGGGAATACGCAGCGGTTGTCAACACAAATGACGATGTTTCGCCAAGGAATCGGTGGCGTTGGCGAAACATTGCCTCGATAATACTGTCCATATTGATTTCTCAACGGTGTTGGGCTTATGTCAACGAAACACGGTATCTATTTGGGCATTTCAATATATTTGTTGATGAAAGAATATCGAATATTTTGCTCTCATAGCAAAATTAAATCATTTCACTGCATGCCACCTCATGCACGCGAGTCAGAGATCTTTGTAAGAAATATTGATTGATGTATTTGATACAAACAAAAGTAGCTAAAAAAGCTGGTAATAAAATTAGGATGTGAATTCAAATGTATGAATTTTAAATATCAGGTGATAGATTTCCGAGCGGCGTCCTAGGAAAACGAGCGACTCACTGGCACTATTTCTCACCGAGTAGAAACTCACGAGCTCTAATCCTTGTTGAATACAAAATATTTAAGTGCTTTTTTGTTGTATAAAAATATTTCTAATCTAAATAAGCCGGTATCAATTGTGTGTATTCCGAGAGAAAGAGATGTACCAGTAATGTGAATTTTTTATAATGGCTTCGACTTTTTAATTGTTGACACTAATCCTATTCCTAAATTATAAGGTGCAATCATCAAACCGTCAAAGCATTCAAACACGAAAAATACCCTCAAAGAACCATATTTTTGACCAGTTATTCTGCAATATTTGTTACTATAATATTTATTCTTAGCGTTGCATTTCAGTGTAAATATTATTGAATTATACACATCCTTGTTTGCTGAATTTTATACCTTTGGCGTTTTAGCGGTTCTCTTTGTGTTTCTATCCATTCCAAAGCGTTTTCCCGCTTCGTGGTTTTACCATCAAAGCATTCAGTTGAGGATCTCTTGCTCACACAAATAACCATCTATTGTATGCGTGGCTTTAAACTCGCAAAACTCAATTTCGTAAATTGCTTCACGGATGGAAAGTAAGAGAGGCCCACTGGGGCCAAAACTAACCGAATGAAGGGTAAATAAATGATAGTTATCAAAGGAAAAAATCAAGAGTCACTGGAAAAATTTTCGCGGTCACCGTAAAGTAAACAGTCACCGCATTTCGACCGCAAAGCTGAAAGAAGAAAACAAAAGCTTTCACTGCGTTCCTGAGTTTCAATAGCCATCCCAAGCAAATTAGATCCACCGATCGTTCGATATGATCCCTAACTCGATTCGATCCCCCAATTTAATCACGATGCGCTAATTAGGAACCAGGAAATGAAAGCCAGGAACCCCAAAGAAAGAAATTACAGAGAATAAATCAAGCGACTGACAAACGTCCTGGGAAATATATGGAGTAACTCTTAAGTGACGTGCAATGTGCTTCCAAAAAGAACTGCGGGGAAGGGTTGCCTCGAACTAGTTTATTTATTTCTCCCGACCTCAGCGGTGCAATCGCGGCCATATACGGCCCGAAGCAGCGGGAAAAGAACTAGGAAAAGAGGAACAGATGAATGAGATGTCACTACGGCAGATGGCAAAACGATTCCGTTCCCTACAGACGGCAGCTGTAGTTTTGAACCCCGAAATTCAATTACAAGGAGAGGTCGAAGAGAGAGAAGAAAGGGAGGCGGATTAAACTGTGAAAAGTAGAGTTAATAAATCAAAAGTGAAGGACGAAATTAGAATATGGGAATTAAAGAGGATTCCCGAAGGGGACCAGAAAGAATGGAAAAGGTGACAAGGGAAAACTAAAGGAAAACGAATGCAGCGCCCTATAAAGGCACGGGATAAAATTCCAGCGGTGCCATGTCTTCCCTGATGGATGTTGTCGGAATGGCTTCGTAGGAAATGACAAGGAGATGAAAATAGAAAAAGAAGAATTTTTACGCGTTGACGTTTCTCTTAAACAGAACTACAGAGCGGATTTTTCCTCGGGAACTTATTTTTCCTCGTTCATTTAACAAGTATATTAAACGAAGCTGAGAAAAGTCCTGTGATGCTTCTTCCATTGTAAAAAGTGATACAAATTTTAACTGCTTCAATTAAAAATATGTATATGTTTGTTCAATATATTTTCAATGTGTATTACAAGACTTTGTTCGATATATTTTATCAAATATGAGATTTATTTTTATACCAATGTAAAAATGTATTATTTTTACCTACTTATTTGTAACTTATTGTAACTAGTTAATACATATGAGATGTAATATTTTAAGATGCATGAAAATTTTCATTATGTAATAATTTTTATAACTTGTAAAGACATTGTTTTTCTCTATCGTTGTAATTTTAAAATTTGTATTTTTAATTTTCCTTTTATTGTATTGTATTGATTTGTATTCTATTGTGACGCGCTGCCTTCGGGAGGTTTTCTCCTCGAATAGGGTGAATACCAGGCAGGGTATTTAATTTATGTATTTCCCCTCAAAAATGACTACCACCTGGCCAGGTGCCTATTCGTAGTCTTATCAGCAATAAATAAATAAAAATGTTAAATAACGAAAGAAAATTTCCTTGATAAAAAGTTAGAATTAAAACAAAATATACCCAATCGACTCGGGATAGTTCGGAAAGTAATAAAGGTTGTATGGAAACTCAATGTTTCAACACAAGACTGTGAAGAATATACTGAGAGTTAATATATATTGAGTATGATATAATGAGAGTCTCCCGGGCGCAAAGGATCTCCTGCCCTTTAACCTGTTCTAGGGCCTTTACCTTCTAGGGCATTATTTTTGAACCTTCAGAAGTTGAGTGCTATTAGAGTAAATTATGTTTTGTGGAGGCAGGTCCCTTTGAAAACCACTGAATTAACGACTATCGAATGACTACGGGAAACAGATAAAAATTGTTGCTGAGAATGCTTTCCTCAAAACTCCCACTTGATTTAAGCCTGTACGGATCCGAAATCCTTCTGGAGGAAGTAAAATAATTCCCACGTTTAATACGCGAGTCTATCGAGATGGAGGGGCTCTAATGACCTTAACTGAGAGGAGGACTTCCACTCATCATCCTCTTGGAAAGGTTTTGCAGCGACCAAACTTCTAACGGTCGAAAAGTGAAAGGGACTCCTGATGAAAAGCTCTCGCATATTAATACGAGCACCATGGAGGACAAGCTAATTTCGCCTGAAGAAGCCGACGGTGGTGTCGGCGATGCGTCTCTCCGTGACTCGACAAGACTGTGCCGTGAATTTCGGAAGTTCATCGCATCCTGCTACCGATAGGAGACAAAATTTTGAGCACTAAATAAAAAAATCTTCATTAAGGGTAAATACTTTGCTGATAACTTACATATTTCTGCTTTAGATTCTACTAGTCTCAGATTAAGTTTGTGGTAGTCCATATTAGCTATAAATGAAACTATATACCGTACCACTAAAACTTTTTATTTACGACTATGGTTTCGGCCTTTCAGACCATCTTCAGGTACCTGAAGTTTTAGTGGTACGGTATATAGTTTCATTTATAGCTATTTCTGCTTTGTAAAAGGATGAATTTGGTTTAAAAAAGGGTGATTTATAACTGCAAATCCTGCGCTGGAACATGCTCATCGTAGTTTTAAGGAAATATTTTCAATATTCTTTAATACGAAGAGATTTTTCGTGAATGGTTGTATAATATAACTTACCATCATATATACATCGCTGCTATCACTAAAATTAAGTATCCTAAGACGGAGAAGGTAAATAACAAATTAATTTTGGCAAGTGCCAACATTAAATACGACGTAATCAGGAGTGGGAACGATGGATAGTCAATTAAAGCTTCATATGTAACATGGTCTATAGTGAAAAATTTACTTTACTACGAATAAATTTAAAATTTTCACCTAGGGAAATACGATATTCATATCACTATATCATTAGATAAAGCGGTTTTCCTTGTCATGATCTCAGTGTCTTTGAAGTTGGAATGTGAAAATAACCCTTTATTTATGTATGTTATTTTATTCATGGGCATACGCAATTCCCCTGACCTCCGTCGCCCTGTAAGAAGAGAGATCGGAATTGAATATACCAGATATCGGTAATCTTGGCGTTTCTCGGTGCTTCTTGTACCTTCAATACGCTAATTTGAAGGGAAGCTGTCGGAGTATTCCCAAATCTCTATTCTATTACCAAATTCGCCATTCACGGATATTAATTGCATTAAGACGTATGCATTTGCATTGAAATTTCTTCTGCTTCACAACAATGTACCATGTTATTCTTTCTTGAAAAAAATGTCCTTTTAAATCCTTATCCTTATTATATTTATATCCTTATTATATTATATTTATATCCTTATTATATTATATTTATATCCTTATTATATTATATTTTATCCTTAAAAATTTAAATTAATACGTTTCTTATCAAGCACAAGAGTTAATTTTCCAGTTCGTCAACGGAATGATGAGGTTAACATGATACAATTTCACATACTTTTTTCAGTCAAAATGTCTTTCTCTAAGCTCTTTCATATCAACTAAATTATTACAATTATGTCGCGTTGCATTATTGAATTTTCATTTGCATACATCAGTAAAAGGAATTTCCCTTGCCAATTTTGAAATGTGCGTGTTATAAAGCTTTCGAATCGTTCTCCCATTCAGATTCTTTCTCACAATCGATTTCTGAACTCTTTTCAAAGTGAAAGCAAGGTCTTTGTAAAATAATTTGAAAATATCCCTTTTTCAAATCACAAACACTAAGAGACTTCTACTGACAAAACTTTTTCGCTATCTCTATATCCACATTTCTGCTCAAAATTTGGGATCCCCGTCAGACTCAAAAACGGATTTCCAGGATTCCAATCTTCCTATCACGGTTAGAAAAAGAGAGAGAGAGAAATATAATCTTCCCATGAAACTTTAAATAAAAAATTCCACGGAGAACATAAGACAGATGCTTTTCCAGTCGTTTTTCCCCAAACCAATTTAATTTTTCATGAATATTTCATTCTAAACTCCCAGCGTCCCAAACCCTTGCTGAAAGGAGATTAATACGGCGGTACTTTCTGGACAGCATATACGAGGGAAGATCGTTTCAACTTTCAAGAGCGAAGTTCACTGATCTGAGGCGTGGGATTTCATTCTGCTTTGAAAGATAAGTTTTAATCCTCAATCATCGTTCCAACCGTCACATTTAATTCGCAGGAAATGTAATTCCGTTTCGCGGAAATTTCTGATCCTCGCGTAGAATTGTCTCAAAGGAATAATTTATTCGTACGGCTTCAAGTAGTGCTGGCATTGCAGAGGTAAACGGAAGTTTGATTCCCCAGATAAGTCTAACTCAACAACTTCCGTCTTCACCTCCTCAAACTTATTAACACTAACCACGGTAGTGAATTCATTTTCTCAAGCTGTTCTGAAGTGAATGGGTCTAATTTAGCCCTAAGCTAAGTTGACAATGCACAACTCCCTTTATAACAATGAGATTCTATTATTATTCTCTTCATATACCCTGTCATTCATTCATACTAATACATTTAAATGAGGCTTAATTCTCCGTGTATCCTTACGGGAAAATGTATGAGCTCGGCTTCAACAATCGAATTTGTCGTCAAAGGGATAGGTTGTTTATAGCCTCAAAATTTCTCAAAACTTCCGTTTATTTCATCAAAGTTCTCAAAATTTCCCGATAACGATACTTAGCGACTAAAAATAGCATTTTTATTCGATATCTTGTCTTTTGGCGCATGTCTCGATTTCATACGATAATTATTTCTAATTTAATCATGGAAAAGAATTAAAGCCTGCAATCAGTAAATTGAAATTTACATTTACTTCTTATGAGTATGATAAGTATATGATAAGGTATGTTTTCCCCGTCTGGGATCGAACCGGGGTCTCATATCGGGATAAAAGTAACTTTTGTGTCACTCACTATAGACTATTTCCTGTCAAATTTCATTAAAATCCTTTGGGTAGTTTTTGCGTGATGCTGTTTCAGACAGACAGACAAACATTACCCCCTTAACAGATTTATTATATAGAATATATATAAATGAAATTCTATTATGGCTAATTTAATTCGGATAGTACTAGATTGTGTCGATTATCTCTTTATTAGATAGAATCATGAAATGTTGCGATAAATAGAAATTGGAGCTTAATGTAGACAAATGTTCAGTAGTTAACTGCTTAAATCTTTTGTCAATGATTATTCGTAGAGCCCCCGAGGGAAAAACCTATCAACAGCCGATTAGGTGCAATATCTTGGAGTAACCCTCATTAATAAATTAAAATGGGATACCTACATCCATAATATATAGGGACGAGCTCTTAAGAAACACGGCTTCGTCGAGGAAAGAGGGCGAAGAAAATGTCCGCAAGCGATGTTTTTTGAGCTCGTTAAGCCTCATCTTGAATATGTATGCAGTATGTAAGTAGTAGTAGAAAAGTAGTGTTCTCAAATTAGAAAAGACACATATAAAGGCAGTCCTTTTTATGAGGAAGTGCTGTGACAGATCGGTGTGCGTCACTCGGATGCTTAAGGAAGCAGGATGGAAATTCTTAGGAGAAAGAAGGTTCAATCAAAGACTTGATTTTCTAAATACATTCAGAGAGAGAACGTTCGTAGAGGACGCAGTCAATGTGCCTTCTTCGTTCCACAGACCGTTCTGGGAAGGAAGATCAGGGAAATATATGCTAGAACCAGTCGACTGAATAATTCATTTCTTCCGTGAACGGTATGCGAAAGTAATCGATTAGGATAGTGGAGTATTGGTGCCCTGCCAAACTCTGAAACGCGGCTCGCAGGGTAGGTATGTAGATGTAATTAAAATTAAATTATACAACTTTGTAATTTTCCACGTATTTTTTAATATCGGCAACCGGTTTCGTAAGAGCTTCTTACATATTCAGGCCTGATATTATAATATAGGCCTGAGGCCTATAATTTATTATGGCTTTCCACAAAGTAACGCCAGAACATATTGATTTCACTTAAAATTAAATTATAATAGGAAAATTTGGATTCGTAGACACTGATTTGATTGTTTAGTTCTAAATATATACACCATACGGATAGCATATATTCTAATCTTCTGCATTAATTGCGAATTAAGCGGTCGCGTTTTTCGTTATTGATTTAAATTTGTTATTGATAAAAATACGAAAAAATAATGCGTATTAAAACATTGATTATTCAACATATTATATATAAACATCAAATAACATATAACCACATGCTGTGTTATACAAGTTTTAATATAACAACATTTATTTAATAATCAGTAACTTCTGTTCCATTCTGTTCAAATATCTCGGAGTATAAGTTTCCATATGCTATATAAGTTGCTATATGCGGAAATTCCGGAACCGCTTTCACCAAAGGCGAACTCTTGCTTCCAATCTGCAGTAAATAATTTTGCCTTTCACTTCCTCAGATTATCAAGAAACTTCTAACTCGAATAGAAATATCCTTACTTCTGTGCAACTTATGATGAATGGATCAATATGTAGACCCTTCATCGGCAAGGTTAGGCCTATGCCTCTCGGCCTCTCTTCCATTGAACCTCGTATATCCTGATAGTGTTCACAATTCTTGAATAGCAGCAGAAAGAAAAATTAGTGCGGAAAATATCTTTGCATTTTAAGGTTGATAAAAGAAACCAACGTTACGAGATAATACTCATGGATAAGAGGAGTTGAAAAAACGCGAAAACGCAGTCAAAAAAGCTAAAATATACTAAAGGGTTTACACAGTGTAATATAGGTTACAAAAAATATCAAATAGACTTCAAAAGACAAGGAAAAAGAAAATAACCGTTCCCAGGCCAAAATTGGTCGTTAAAAAAATTGTGTGTGGAAATTATGAAGTTCGTTTCGTTTGCTGTTTAGAGCAGGCAATAAGTTAGCGAGAGAAGATTACTAATAAGAAAATCTTACAATTTAATAAGATTACTAATCTATTACATAATTAGATTTTCCAACGCGCTTCTGGTGGTAATGCATGCGGTACACCTAAAACACAGTAATTTAAGTTGCCCGTGTCATCCTCGCGATGAAAATACAGGAAGGTAACGATCTCGCTTTTTTACACGGATATCCGCAGGAGAGTCGTAATTCTATCTAGAAATGAGTATTCACCTGTGGATGATCCGCTTACTGCGAAGGTAGTCGAGAGCCAATCCAATTTCCGCCACGTACATGACAACGCAATCCTCGGAGAATGGAACCTCTTGTGACACGTGGTAGCGCAGGTCTCCACCGAGTAGCAGGTCCGAGACCATGAACAGGTCCTCTTCATCTGCGGAAAGAGAGGGAAATGCTATGATTAATGCCACATCGGGCTAATAGGCTTGAATGGTGTCGAAATCGATGTCACTCGCCACGCTATGAATTAAAATTCTTCTAATTTTTTCTTTCAAAAACTTCCCGCGAAAGATGTAAAAGATGTGAAATATGTACCTTCTTTTAAACACAATTAAAATTAACTCTGCTATTAATTTAATTACGATTATTATTATTAAAATATTTTTAAATTTATTTATTTACTAATATTAATTCAATAATTTACTATTTTAATGATTGAATTAATAAATAATTATTATTATTTAATATTATTTATATAATTTTAAATTTATTTATTAATATTAATTTGATAATTTAATATTTTAACAATTAAATTTAAATATTCTTAAGTTATAGAATCTGTCAATTCAGTCTAGACTACTCCATTATAAAGAAAAAATGACTAAAAGTCCTTCTATCTCTCCTCCCATTTCTATCTAATACATAAATATGCACGATATCAGATACGTATTGTCGCCGAATAAGTATCTAAATCGTAGAAACCATAATTCTCTGGTAAAATATTGGTGGTAAAGTTATGAATACTTTTCAGTCATTCTTTTCTTTATAGCCTCCAGTAATTACTTAATAATCACCTTAAAAACGCAATCACGACTTGCAATTCACTTTTTGAGAAGTTAAATTACTTTGATGGAGGTTGGTATAACAATGTTAAAAATTTTCAGTAAATAGGGGCATCTTTGAGGAGTAAAATGACTCCGCAGGTATAAATAAGCCTACAAATCAAGTAGGAAAGTATATCGAAACCAATGGATTGATTCCCTAAAATTTGTCATACAGTCGTTACTTCTTCCAGATTCTGAAAGTTCCGAAGAATTTTATATAGCCTCAAAAAACGACCGAAAACGGACAGCTTGATTGATAGCTAAATGAAATTCTTAAACATCGTAATTAAGCAGTTTCATCTCAAAAAAGCGGTCGTCCAAAAAATGTACATATTTTTACATGAGATCACCCCTAAATTTTAAGAACCTCTCAATTACTAGGAACTACTGCGATTTATTACCTGCGTAATCCCGTAAGTCCATTGGAATATCCATCCCAGTTGCATACAAGGACAGTATCCTACTGAAAAGGAGTTAATTACTTGCAGGATATTATGCAAATTACGTTTCGATATGACGCAGCACACATAAGTGAAGTATGTAATATATATACTCCGGTCATCGATATGAGCATGCAGCAATTGTTCTCTGATGAAACTGCTTCGTCCTTCCGGTACTCCATTTCAGGCGATACATCAAATTATGCAAGAGCATCCTTCTGTCCCATCCACGCATAAATCTAATTTGCCAAATAGGTCGAAACATGTTGCATTCATCCTGAATAATCAACAGCCGTTCGCAATTTCCTCCACAACATTTCAAAGAAACGTACTCTCCGGAAATCGCAATGAGGATATGCGTGAGTGTGGATATCATTTGACTTTGCTATGACCCAGTTACTCTACATATTCATGTAGGACTTTGACATTAGAGCTTATGGCCCTAGAATGCAAGTCCTGAGTTTATTTGGCCCATCTTTCACATTTGAATGAGTTGAAACCTTAAGGCGATAACCTTAAGTTTCACTGTACTTTTTTGACACTGCCACACTAATTCCATCGTATCAATTTTGGTTATACCTTGTGAACTTTTTAAAATACATTTTTTCAAGCAATAGAGGCTGAAATAGATATATTTTATCACCTTAAGGGTAGTTTATGCTGATAATTTAATAAGACTTCGTTATAGGATCACTTATTTTCACCCCAAAAAATCCATTTTAGATAGAGAATTCAGAAGTAATTTTCCAAGAACCAAGGAGATTAGAAAACGATGAACAAATCTTGAACATAATGCTACATGAAATGTTCGCTATCTTGAATGTAAAAGTGTATGTTTAGTGTAAGAAGTTTTTAAAATTTTATATTTTATGGAAAATATCTGCTATTTTAGAAAAACTACACACTCATAGCAGAAGGCCCATCATCTAAAATAATTTTATGCCACTTGCGATAAATAAATAATAATATTTAATTGCCCTCGCATTGCTCTGAGCGATGGTAGCGCGAGGTGTACAACCGCAATGTGGTTGTTTCATAGGTACAGGCAGGAGGGGTTTTTCCTCATACGATTATATGTGACTGCGTTAAGGAACTGTTCCCGATCCTGAGGCGTGGGAGAATGACCTCTTCCCTCTTGCAATGTCCGTTGGAGGGCTGCCATTGTGTTACTTCCTTCTTCACAGTCCGAACTTTATTGCCAGCCAGATCATGTCATTCCTCTCTTCACTGAGATGGGGCTCTTTTTCTCCCTTTTTCAGATACTTGAATCGTACTAGTTTCCATTCGTTACCTCTACTCCGTAAGGCTACAACTGCATAACGGGTACTTCCACATAGTCTATTATTTAATATCCTTTTTTAATGTTTTACTTATAAATTTTCTCTTTGGAATACCACTAAGAAATATACTTTTATGATCCCCATAGATTCATTCCTTAGATCATTTCATTTGCTCATCTCCTGATTCATTAAACCCTTGGGTACCCCTACCAGTCTCGCTGGTGTAATGGTTATCCTGACAAAACTGATCCTGGAAGTCCGAGACGAATTATTGCTTGCGGGTGTTGACAAATGGTTACTTATAATAATTTCCTCATAAATAAAATTCACCCTAACAAAAAGTGATAATTATTACAATTAGATTAAGATATTATTAAACATATCACTTCTGTCTATCATTTTAATGAATTAGTAATAGTTAATTGACTATGTCTTATACAGACCTACTCTTTTCAATGTCATGTAAATGTTCTATCCTCTTGCTATGTTGACTTACTACCCTGAATACTAGTTTAATGCAGATGAGTGTAATACTAACTTGACTATAACCCACTGTGTTACTGCTTTTTTTCAATAGTGCATATTGTTATATCGTTATGCATTTCTTACTGCTCTATGTTGTACTGTTTATTTTGTGTAGCATATTTAATGTTGAATCGTATGTATATACATACATTTATGAAGGGAAATCATCAAATTACATGATAAATACGTTACACGATAGATTATAGGATATAACATCAGTAAAAAGGTAACTCTCGTACATGTAAAACATATAAGTCACGTTATTTTCATATATAGTAAAGAGAAACTAGGCCGGAAATATCTCTAAGGGAGCCAGGCCAAATGTTTAGCACAACATTAAAACAAACAGCTTCATTCGTCCACGTCAGTCAATCAACGTGGAACCCTTTCATTGGCTTTAATCAATGAGCCCTCTCTTTCCTGTCATTACCATATCCATCAGGCCACGCAGAAAAACCGCAATTTCCGGCCGAAAAAAAAGCCCGATGGATGGATGTAAAACCTTTTCAAGATTTAAAAGCCGCCGCCAATCCACCTGGAGGCACATTAAATATGCATCCATAATCCCGCTCGCGTCAGCGGCATCCGAGTAATTGGGCATTATCTTCGGCGGGAAGCGCCAAACGCAAATTTGGGGGGAACACCCAAACCACCGGCAAACTCTGACTTTGGTCCTCGACTAACCGCACCCCGTCAACCCTGATCCTTCAATCGGAGAGAGAGAAACCTCCCCTCGAACTACTCTTTCGAATCGAATTCCGAAGCGGACTTCGATTTTCGATGGAGTCGACCTTTTTCTGCGGAGGGAATCCTTTCGCCGAAGTGGGGGTGTCGTCGAAGGAGAGAGAGGCATACGGTGAATGTCTTTGGCTGAGAAGGATTGCGAAAGAGAGGATGCGGAAGAGGAATTTTATGAAAGGAAAGGTATAAAGATTTCGAATGGCCTTTTCTCTTAGAATGTTTCCCCTTGCCCGATTATTTTGATTTCCGTTTATGGAAAATCTAACGCTCTTCCATGAGATTTTCTTTTCCTCCCTCGTTCAAAATGTGAAACGGACAAGAGGACAGTCTGTTTCCAAAACTAGAAAACTTTTACTTCCAAAGAAATTACCGGAGTGATTTATTATACTGATTCGTTCTACTGATACATAAAGATACATTTTTGCCAACGAGGGCCTAGATGACGATTTAAAGAGGTAGTCAGTGTATTCCAGTACTATTTATTAAAAACCAGTAAAAAAGGGACGATTTTTTAAAGCTACCAATGCCCCCGAATCCGAATCATTTCATCAAACGGTTTTGCTCCTACTTCTGCTGACGCCTATACGTAACAGTATTACGTAGTAGCACCGATAATACTTTTATGACTAATATAATGCATTATTAGGCATGAAAGATGCTCTGCCTCCAGTTAATAAAGCATTCATTCTCGCGTTCCTCGATTTTAGAAGAATACCAGTGCTATTAATCTTAGAAAAAGGCCAAAAAATCCTTACTAACGTTCCATATTATTACGGTCTTTGAGATAAGGAAAATGAAAGTTTATTTGATTAAAAAATATAACCATAATAGGAAGATAACCGCAATAAAGGTTTCTTTGCACATTAGGGCATGCAGCTAGGAAAAATCCCAAGAAGAAACGAACATAAAATAAATCTGACGGGACCAGGAATTGAGCACGGGATATTTCTCACTCCTGGAGGCTGCTTTAACCAACTAAGCTGTACGATCAGAACTACTTCTCAGGGCTAACTTTGTTGGCAAGACTATTTGTGGTTTCGTCGGACTGTGCTGCATCGTCCACGCCACGTCCTCGTAGAGGCACCGACTAAACAAATACAATCATAATATTTGAAATATTTGACGAAAGTAAATAAGAAAATCGTGTGCTCGTAAAGATGATATCGCGATGAAAATGAAAAATTAAAAGGAAAGGAATAGGAAAGAACAGCAAGCAGACCAGTCATACATGTTGGGCATGTTGTTAACGCAGTTGCGTAGAAACTTATCAGGCAGATTCATTGCGAACAAAGCACCGTGCCTCGGCCGGTAAGTTCATCAAACTGCTCTTCTGCAGCGTAAGTGAATGACAGTGCACAATCGTCTTTCGTTCGCATGCATTAGCAGGAATTTGAGTGTCCTGAGTAAGCCATTAGTTGTTCAATTCCCCTCGATGGTAAACGTAACGTAGAAATTTCCTGGACTTGGATCTATTATATCCTACGCCATTGTCAAATACGCTAGCAATGGAGCCTTCTCCTATGAATGCAAATCAACATATGATGATCCGAAAGGATTTATTGCACCGATTCTAAATGTTACAACGGAGGAGAGAATCTATGGAGAACAAAGTTACGTGATATTAAAAATTGATACAAAGGAAAAGGTTGGTTTCTCTGAACTTTAAGGAGTATGCCCAGGAAAATTCCTTAATTTCTCCTTAAAAATTGGTTATGAAAATGAGAAAGGTATAAACGTAATATGAAAGGAGAAACGTGCATGCAAATATAACCACGGTAAAATAATTTAAATTGCATGGAGAAACGGATTTTGATATGAGCATAATCCTCTCCACTGTTAGTAACCTAAGGCCCTAGAGACGAAATGCGAATCACTTTGAAAGATTAGGAATGAAGTAGTTATCCCTTTTCTAAACAAAAGAAGTAAGAAATGTTGTAAGTGCAACCAACTGCCCTATGGATAAGTATTATCACCGCATTCGATAAGGATTTTCTAAGAAAAATGCCACAATCATCGGTATCATTAATATCTTAGTAGCTTTAATATCATCACAGCCATAAGATAGGCTGACGATTGTATAAAAGTAAATACCTTAAATGAGTGACGCATTACTGTCCATCCTATACAAAACCTCAATTGAAAACTATTCCAAGAATGAGGGAAAGCTTGCTAACTTTGCACGATAAACGTCCGGTAGAAAAACCCATAGAGAAACAGATGCGATAGACATAATTGAAATTGGATCCCAAGTCCCCCACTTTCCAGGCAAGTGCTCTAACTACTAAACTACAATGCCGACTCAACTCCACACTATTAATGGGACACTTTATTAGCAAGGCAAGTGGTGCTCCACATAGTGGCACCCACCACCGTCAGAGATCCTCGATAAGGTAACCGACTTACAAAGCAGTGATATGAGGAAATACCCCAAAGAAAATCAAAAGACTGAGGTAACGGTAATTAATGTACGTTGTATTATAGTCGTGAGGTAGAAAAATCCAAGGAGAAACAGATGTGTAAATTAATTGGGAAATTCACTGGAAAGTGGAGGACCTGGGTTCGAGTCCCAGTCACGTCGATCATATTTCACATCTGCTTCTCCTCGGGAAAAGTATTCCATTCATTAAGATATAGAAGCAGAAAGAGATGGGCGGATTTGTGAAGGAAAAAAAGAGAAAATGTATAGGAATTTACGAGAGATCAAGAGGGGAGCGACTATCGAAAAATATGGCAAGGAGTCAAAATAAACGGAGACGGGCGAAAGGGTGGAGTCGGAAATGTATACATAAAATGCTGAAACGATACGTAAGACGGGAATATACTATACTACTAACACAACCTTAGAAATAGGGAGAGATGTATATAAAAAAATAAACAAAGGCATCCATTACGGACCGATCGGAGACACCATTCCCCTTCGAAATCCTCAAGCGAGTGAAATGCATCGCAAATAATAAAACTTAACGGTACACATCGACGGAATACCGAGCAACTCCATCGCAAACAACGAGACGGTGCGGGGAGATCGATGATTGAGGAAATAAACGGAGTTCCTAAGCCGCAAAAAATTACTCACAGCAGGAAAACAACCGCGATGAGAATGGAGATACAAAAGCCATCTAAGAGTACAAAGAGTGCGCGAACGGCGGGAGGGATCGAGAGCTGAGGAAGTGGGGAAGAGGGGAAGAGTTGTGGAAATGAAAAAGAAAAGCTTGGAGAGATATACGGGCGAATATACAAGGATGAAGAGAGATACAAAGAGGGCGAGAGGAAGAAATGGATGGGAAGGAAAGGGGAAGAATGTATATTATGATGCGAAAGGGAAAGTTTATTTCTTCCTTTCTCTTCCGTCAGCGTGTGTTGAGGGGAATAGGGACGGCGATAACAAACAGAACGAGGGATCGCCCAGGGATGGGGAGAAACTCTCGTGAGATTGTGAATGGGGAAGAAGTGAGCTCTGGGAAGAGACAGAGGAATAAGTTTTTGCAGGGGAATCGCTCTTCTTTTTTGTCTACGCTTTCGGACATTGAAGCTCTAGTCGAAAATGCGGGTTTAATGACTCGCACCACCGTGGACGATTAATTTTTGTTCATATTTAATCGATGGACGAAGCCTTTACTTGGTGGAACTCCGTACTAGGTGAGTTGGTGGAAAATTTTAACATATTTTTTAAATTATATTTTTAAAATTTAAACTGGTAACCGTTTTCGAACAACTTAAGTTGTGTGATAGAAGATGAAGTTGAAAATGTTAAATGAACTCAATCGATACTAATAAAGTATAGAAATGACTACACAAAAGTTCAACATTTTTTTAAATTAATTTTTTTGTTTAAACTGGTGACCGGTTTCATCTTCTAGCACCCAACTAAAGTTGTTCGAAACCGGTCGCCATATTGAATTATTCTTTGTGGAACTTTTTCGTAGTCATTTCTATACTCACCTAATTTCTGTTCCATAAACAAACAAAACAACTTTAGTATTTCCCACTAAATTTTATCAGTCGACCGGTTTCATCATCATGCTCATCTTCAGGAAATGCTATATTATTTTATATATCATTTTTAAACATCTATTTTCGGTGACAGGCGCTTTTCACCCTTTACTACCCCTTCAAACATAAATACACGTTTTATGTATTGTGTTTTCGCTGTTTTTTTCACCCCCCTTATTGTGAGCGTTTTCCCGTAACGTGGCTTTTTTCTTTGACGACCCCCAGTTTTTTTGATATTGAGATTTTTTCCCACACCCTACTCTTTCTTTTGTTTTATATTTAATCATAATCTGTATATATTAATTTCACACGAGGTTTCACACGAAAGAGAGGCCCAGACGGACCTAATTCGCCTAATAAAGGGTAAATCAATCAATCAATCAAGCATATAAATGACTGACCGTATGAAGGAGAAAGTTTCCCGGTTCCTAAACCTAAAAATTGGCAGACAAATGAAAATACACCATTTCGAAAAAAAATCGAGATAAAATGAAATTTTGAGTTTTATTACTGTAAGATATCAGCGTTGCCCCGTTCGGAGTTTGTTTACTCAGTTACTATTGCCTAGGAAAATAAAGAGTTTTCCTTATCGGACAGTGATATTTATTTTCGGTCTTAAATGATCGAAACAGTTTTCGCAAATAATATAATAGTCTCCATAAACGCAGTCCTTGACGTCGTACGCAGCCATAACAAATTTTTAATAATTCTTGCATCTTTTGGGAGCAGAACGACAACCACAGAAACATTACGGAATATGAAGGTTGGTGCCACACATCAAGACAATTTAAGACACATTAAGACTTTGTAAGATAGCTTACATTGTCATTTCATTCAAGCTATCGCTTTCTTTTAATTAAATTATTCGCACGTCATTGCTACCATTTGTGCGAAATTTTCGCTCGGGACAAATTATTATTATTATTAAAAGCATAATAATTACATAACCTTACAACTAGGTGCAGAACCTGGTATCTGTGGTTTTAATTTTTAAAATATTTACGTCGCACTCATAAAAATTACAGTCAATAAAGTCAAATAACACACAAAAACAAACAGAACAGTTACTCGTCCTAGATATGAAAATGATGACGTATATAAATGAACTGTAGATATATATTCTACAAATTCCCTCATTTTTGTATATAGCTTTGCCTGAAGATGATCGTGACGATCAAAACCGGTCAATTTATAAAATTCAGTAGAATACACCAAATTTCTTTTGTGTGCTTATGATTCCGTTCCACAAAGGCCAGAACATCTTGATTTTATAATTTCCGTTCCATTTCTCCCGCTTTTATGGAATGAGCTCAACTTTATACACTCGTTCATATACTTTTGATTGCGTGTATTGAATTTTATACAAATTCGTTAAATAGAATAGTGAGGTTCAAGGATACAAAGAGGTTTGTAATCTACCGATTTGGGAATTGGCGCAGGATTTACGTAAATCAAAGCCACGCGAAAAAAATCTCTCCGCTCGCTGATTTGGTTTAATTCGTTTACCATTTTGCCTCCACACGTCCTTTGCATTATAAATATCTGTTTTGTGTCAGTCATATATGTGTCTTTTTTCTACAAACTGAATGCGTTCCACATACCGTCCGATTTCAATCCGATAAATTTTCCATTTCCCGCTGCTCTGTGTGCATTGGCCTATAAATTCAAGAATAAAAGCGCTGTGGAAACATTTAGTAATAATACAACAGGAAAGATCAGAGGATATTAATTTCAATCCATGGTAAATATCCATTGGCGTTGGGAGTCGAAAAAGAAGAATTAATCAAACCACTGTTCAAGCTAAGCTTCTATGTGCAATCAGGATAGATTTGGATTTATCCGCGATGATTTTAATCTGCATTCATCAACTATTAATTCTCGGTAGCGATCAAATATAACATTTTTCTGAAATGGCTTTAAGCTCTCTTTCCGGGATTTCGAAATGAGCTTCCCTCTAGCGGATGTTTCAAAAATCACCATTACGAGGAATTCGATAATTATTATTACCCTTTTTGACGCATGTAATCTCAATTAAATACGCGCCCTTTTGATTCCGCGACTCGATTGTCTTTTGATCTCCACGAGTTTCCCTCGAGGCCACATTTGTTTTGAACCCCTTTAAAACCCGATTGATTCCTTCCCTCTTCTCTGATCCGGTGTCTCCGTCTTCTTTCTTTTAATCCCCCCATCTTTCCCGGATTGAACCGCAACACAAAACTAATAATACAAGAGCATACTCCATCTTCGTAAAGTTCCAAGTCAATGGAAAAGCACGTAACCCGTCCCGAGGTAAACAACTCTCCCCTGCTTTTATCGTGTGCTCAGTCCGCCTGCGCCTGGAATTCGAAAGAAACAAACGATTTGAGAATTCTCCAATATTCGGGGAGAGATTTGTTTCGGATCAGGCGCGACCTTGTTTATTCTGGGCAAATATGACGACTGCCGCTTTCCTTCGCTTTCGAAGAATCTATTACTGCTCGGTACGCAAACAGTTTCGCTCGATAACGCACGCGGAAAACCAGCGTTTGTACTTTGTTTCCAGAGCTCGTCCTGGTACAATTTTTCGACTGACGCCCCTCGCGCGTGCAGGTGTGGGTTGAAAACGTCGGCGAATGCACCGGTCAAATATGACATGCGAAAATACGAGGTGCGTCGATCGACAATCGGATGCACCGACGCAGAACACGAGAGAGAAATCGAAATTTCATTAATGCCGACGAAAATGCTTTTTCCGACACGTTTATTTACCTTACTGGTTGCTGGCGCAGACACCGATAGCAGTAGAGGCACGAGGCGGAGCTCGATATGACGTTCGGTCGCCATTCCACGAAATCCAGCCGATATTTTCCTCCTACGGTGCATTTTGATGGGAAAAAATCCACCATCGTCCTAATGGTGCCCGGGAATCAATACGGTGGATTAATGGGAAACACGAATCGTGGGAACTGATATATGTCTCTATTTTGCACCCCGCTTTGCCGCTGTATATTATTAAAAGCGGCACTCGCACGAATTCCCTCGCAGAAAGGAATTCACCCGACTGAGATAATAAAAGGGTTGTTTTTATCCAGCGGCTAGGTTTTCATTGGTAGAGGTCGAGCTGAATATCTGTGGAAATATCTGCAGTAAATTATAGCGAGATGTGACTCCCGGAATGAAAAAATACTGGGAGCAAAAATCACGGAACTATTTCGCAAAACAAAGGGAACGATAATTGCATTGGAGAGCACGGAAAATTCCTGAGCGTGAAACAAATCCTTTTCCAGGATTCATAAAAGTGTCGGCAGGTATCCATACCTCTATAGGAAATTTATTTCTCTGAATTCTAAGTCAAATATTTTCAATCCAGAATTCCGCAGGATTCAAATGGCATCAGCAACGAGGATGGCAAAAAGATCAAAAATCCATGCCATTTCGTAGTACTTTATGGCCGCTTCCTCCGGGACATACGTTCTCGTGAAATGCCAGAGCCAGTATTTATATCCCCGACGATCTCTTCCATTCGGTACCGCTTCTTCGGTTGCGTCGTTTGTGCAAGCATCATCCTATTAAATTTCGAGCAAGTGAATCGCACATGACGCAATATGGAAATATAATGTCTAGCTCCGATTCCAGCAGCGATGTTAGGCGTATTTCTCATTATCTGATACCCGCAGTTCCATTTTCTGAGCGATATTAAAGAAAGAGATCGGATTTTCGCACTAATGCGATGTCTATCATCCTCGGCGATTCTTTGTATTTTAGGAAAATCTCGGGAAACTCGTCTCTTCTTCTTATGTCATTTTGTGGTCGTGATTAAATTTTGTTTCCTCTAATAATAACTTAATAAAACTCAGTTTGTCAGAAGGGTTCACATCATAATTGGATGAGAAGATGAGAATGTGGATTAAGATGACATCTATCTATGAGATGAAGATGATATCTTCACATCCAACTCTGAGGCACACAAAAGACGTGCATGCGGTATATATGAGTGTAAACTCATTGTCTACAAATATCAGAAATGCAATTACGCTTTAAATTACGTTTTAAAATTAAGAATCATTTTTAAAAATACCTGAAAATGGATTAAAACAGAGTGATTTCAGATTATCATCTCTGAATATAACATCAGATTATAATAAAGGAATATGGTTGGATTTTTAAAATAAATTCACGAATATGAAATAAAAGTTTAACTCTTAAGACGGCTTAATTATTGATATAAATAATATAGTTATAACATATTTCCAACTCCGGTAATTTTATCCGATCAGGAAACCATTTCGGAACTTTAATAAAAATTATCCCGTCTGCCAGATAATTACTTGACGAGACGTTTTTTATCTGAGTCACTTTCGTTATGTTATGCTTACTGTCTCTACAGTTATTATTCACACGATATTTTGACTTCCTTATTGTTCGATATGTATATCCTGCGCTGCGTAAAGTAAGATCGTTTACGTTTTCGCTGATATGGAATAACAAGGTATTAACCGATGCAAAACTTTCCATAACCTACATATTCTAATTCAAATAATACATTAAAATTATGTCACAATGTATCAAGACGTCTTTTTAAAAATCTAAAATTTCTTTAAAATTACATTGGGTTCAAACGCGGTAATTTCAATGCATGAAATATGAGCTCATTTGCTTAACTTAAAAATTGATACGGTCGCTCACATCCTGCACGAGTCCTCAAGATACGTCGCGAACTTTTACGCATGAATCATACGAGAAAAAAACAAGTGAAATACATTTCCTTTCTTTAGCAAAACCAAGCTGTAATTCTACAACTGATTCGCAGGTGATGCTTTGGGCTTTTATTCTCGCAAAATGTCCTTTTCCAAAACTTAGAACAAATAACGAGAATTTTATCACAACGTTGCACGTGCCGCAAAAACGGAGCACCATACCTGCCCATTTTCCACCTTCATCTAGGTTCATACATAAAGGAGCAAAATTGGAACAGTCTAGAGCCCCAGTCAATTAACACCCCTTCCACCCATTTCCCACACATGAAGGATAATTCGATACCGGACCATATACAAAAACTGCTCTGCAAACCTTGTTTAGGCATCAAATTCGATCTTTGTATTCCGCCATATTCGCCAAACTTCATTCGAGACCGCTTCTGCACCATAAAATCTCGATTGCATAAAAAGGAGCAACATAACGTTGATTGGTGACAGATGAATTTGCAGCGAATCGGCTAACTCAACTAGCGGCGGTAACAATGCAAACAACGTATGAATCGATCGAAGTGTTAAATCTCCAACGCCATAATGCGGAAGGAGATAAACGATGAATATTTATTGCCATGTAATCACGAGCCACTTGTTTCGGCTTTAATAGATTCTATTATCGAAATCCAGAGCAGAGCAATGTTGAGGGGGTAAAAAAGCTGCTGAAGGTACTATAGGTTGCCGTATGCTAATTCTTCTTCCGTCTCAATAATTCTGCGCGTTTAACACGCTGCAACGTGCGATGGAACGATTAATAAATGGGTAAAGTTTAAAATTCGTCGGAATTAGAACGGGGAGTCTGTGGAAGTTAGTCAGATGAGCGTATTGCGGCCGGCTGTTAAAATCTTGATGAGCAGAGCCGAGGGTGCTCTGAATGCTTTTCTGTATGCAAATCCACGGAAAATCTGATGTCCAACTGTGCCCGACGTTAATTTAAACTTTTCACCAACTTTTGAACTGATTCAAAACGAACCGAGAGTCTACAATAGCTCAAATATAAATTATACCGGAAGACTAAGTTAATGAAGTATCTATAATGGTACATTGTACAATGGTGCAATGTACGTACGACAAATTTCTAAGAGAAAATTATCTAGAGGCGAATAACCTGACTCTATCGAGTTACACTGATAAAAGAGTGAATTCTGCAACTCTGGTGCACAATTATATATATACATGATAACTCAACATAAATTTCAGTTAATAGTAGCTTCGCCAGCATAGAAATTGTGAAATAACCAACTGCAGAAATAAAATAAAGCGTCTTTTCCATGAAATTCGACTTAAACTCATACGAAATATCTTAAGAGATTGTATTTTTGGTATTAGGGGGTGCTTCACAAGTATGGGGCCACACTTTCAAAATATGATTCTCCTCCTATACAGCATAATAAAACTTTACCTATTATTTTCAGTGTTCTTTTTCTTATGTGTAAGAAGGTGTCTTATGCTGCGTTTCATTAGATTTGCTGAGTATGGGACATAGGGGAAGGCAAGGGGTAGGAATAGATCGTTTGTCTTCGAAGCGCCAATTCCACAACCATAGTTAGGTATGAAGATATCTTCACTCAATTCACCATGTAAAATATCACATTAATTTTCTTATTATCCGGAAAATACTGATAGAATATGACAAATTTTCTGATATAATGAATATCCTTGGCGTATACCTTATAAGACCAACGGTACACTTAATTAGTCAATATTAAACTAAACGATACAGATTCAGGGGTAGTTTTGTAGTAACTCTTAATAATAAAAGTATTAAACTAGCTCAGCATAAGATGTGAATATGTAAATTTTGCATGGATTTACCTAGACCAGTCGTGTCACTAAAAGTGTCACTTTTGAAATCACTTTTTTGAAGTCACTTTTGAAATTTTAGAGTATTTATGACAAATAACTGAATAGGGAATAAACAAGTAATCAGGAAAGGCATTTCCAAGTACATAACCAGACTACCATCCTTTACAGAGTGATAGTTCTGCTTGATGGAAATCTCAGTAAATTTTTCGATGTTCTTATGAAGATATATATCAGAAGGCTAAACGTAAAAGAATCAATTGATTTGGAGGATTTTTCTTCATTTTAACGATTAATCATCGAGTACTGAGGCATAAAAGTAATCACAATCGGAATTTAAGTTATTACGCGAAACGATTAAGCATACTTGTTCTTCCCAAGTGTTTTATCCCTGCGTTTCCTTACCTCAAAATTGCTTGCGTAACTCAGTAAAATCTTCTATATCGAAATATGAAAGAAGAGCTTCCTCGGCCCTAAAAAGCAGATTGGACTACGTAGAGATGTTCTTTATAGCAAATAAGAAAGAAATGAAAAAAATATTAGGGCGCCGTCAAGACACGTGCCATCATATTGAAATCCTCTTTCCTCTAGTTTTATTTTAGCTCTTAACCTCCTGTTTGAAGCTCTTTTCTTCGAAGTAGAAAGATATGGAAGAAAGTTTTGTAACTTTCGGCCATATCTTCCTTTCTATATTGCCGATTTTATTCCCAGGCAGCATATTGTAGTCAAACTCCACCGTGGGGCAACTAAACGGCGAAAGACACCAAGCTGTTTCATATTCAGAATTATTGTGAAACATGAATCAGTTTTTCTTTAATCTCGTTTGATTTAACTTGTTTCGAAGGTCATTTTTAAGGCTTAAACTTCACAAAATGAGTCGATATAGTATTCAATTATATAAAAATCTAGCATTTTCTCATCATAAAGTTAGTTTGATGACATAGCTATTGGAATGAACACGAGGAAAAGAATCTGTACTATTATTTACTGGAATATGATACACTCAATAGCGCCAATTAAGTTTAAATCACAGCCTTAACAGTTACATTCGATATATCCTTAAATGTTTTTACTCGGTATTCTTATTCACCATAATGCTTAGGATGGCTTTCAATATAAAAAATATCTACTCTAAAAATCTTTATTATATTTCTATATTCGTTACATTAATAAACTCAAATATCTCTTTCGTAAATTATTCCTCTCCCATTAAATTATTCATTATTCAGACCAAAATTATTTGAGGGTAATGAATCGAAAATCATTGTTCGCTCTTCATTGTACTGTTTAAAAAAATTCACATTCACGGAACAAAAGAAGAGAGAAAAGGACGCTTAAATGTTTAACAGCTGTTTCTCTCATTTTCATAATACTTTATAGAAGTCGCCATTTAATTTCTTCAAAACACAAAAGTCTACATCTATAGGATTATCCTGTATGACGCCTATTTGCATGCGATATGGAAGAAAATGAATTCTTACATTGCATCATTCCCTTGATTTCATCTTATTTCCTCAGAGTCTCCAAGCGATGGAACTTCTGCGCTGCGGATTCAAATCAAATAGACGAATCAAATGTTAGTTGATTTTTCTATCCCACTCTAAAACACTTGGATCGGTATATGAGCATCTTGCAGAAAGAGTAATCTCTTAGAAACTCAAACAGGCTTTTTCTGGAAGTAAATGTTGGGAAACTCGGAAGGGAATCCCAGCTCCCTCTGGTTTCCTTCATCAAGACTAATGTACTTCTTCATACTTTCCAGTGAAGATATCACAAGCATCCTATCTTCCTTTTTTGTCTTCCTTAAGAGAATCCCCGACGGAGCTACGTTTTCTTCTTTTCCCAAAGGGAATCCTATTTTCAAACCTGAAATGACTAGAGCTACGTCCATTTCTAGCTTAAGAAGACATGGAATCTTCCACAATGATTTCTCCCCGAATGTTATCGTCAGCGTACCACTCATAGGTTTCTCGTGTTATTCTCCAATTAAGCACAGTAGAAACTACATCGAATCCTCAGCTATCCGAGATTGAGTTTATCATTTCAATATTTTTCATACCCTCCTTCAGAGATTGAGCTTCGTCTTAATTAATCGCTGCAATAACAGGCTCATTGTTGCACCAGGAAGAGTTTTAGATAGGAGAAAAACCTATGAAATTCGTGAATTTAATATCTTAATTGTTCAGTACTGCAAGATGTACAGTAATATTAAATATTCATTCCTTTCTCTGGAAACGGTGAGGTTCGCAAAAATCTTTGCATGTGAAACTTATTCTTTAAAAATATCTCAGTACATATTTTATTGCGAGATAGAATACCACGGAAAATACTGTGAAATTCTCCTGCAAATGTACAGAGAATTCAATTTTTTTCCCTAAAACTACCATTTAATGTATTAAATGTATTCAGTATACCGATCATCAATGTGTAGACGTTTAATTTATTAAATATCTATCTCGAAATTTTTAATTTCACAGTAGATTAAATTAATTTTTTAAATTAATTTTAAATAAATTAAACTAAATTTAAATTCACAGTTAAATTAAACAATTGTTAACTTTCACAGTAGATCTACCGTGGAAGTTACTAAGTATTTCCTTACAAGATGGTTACTGCTCTACTAATTCCACCAAGGTAAGATTGACCACATTAATTTTACTGGACATATCTACAATGATATAAAAGCAGCACTCGAGTAAGTTTATACAGCTTCTTACCCTTGAGAAGAATTGTATTCTAAAGGGAACGTGGAACTTTTATTTCTGAAAACGAAAGCTATTCAATGCAACGACGACTTTAGCTCATGCTGAAAAATATGCTACGCGTATGAAAACTTTTCGTACGAGGGCTTTCTTCAGATTTTGTCTGATTTCAATTTTGACTCATGTTATTCAAGAAGCCCCAAAGCAATTTCCACAGTATTTTTTTAGAGGAAGAATTCATTCAGAACATGGTAAATGGAGATATCAAAAGCAGAAGGAAAAGAATGGCAAGTATCGGAATAAAGAAAGGGGAGGGATATAAAGGCAGGCGGAGGACGAAAACAAAGCAGAGGAAAGAAAATCCTCATCGAGGAATTTTATATCCGCATAACAAAAGCTCCACTTGGCACCCCAAACTCCCGTTTGTTATGAAAGAATTCTGAAAATATTGCCTTACGCTCATCCATTTCTCTCTTACCCTGACATTTGTCAAACATATGCTTACAGATCTTCATGTGAAAGTTAGCGAAGAAATTGCGAACACAATACTTCTGCAAAGAAAATTTAGGCTTCCCGATTCGTTAGTACCTGAAGGAAAATCATAATCACAATGAATGCAGAGAAAAAAATTTTATATATTATATATAAAAAATGATTTTATTTTTCCGTGGGAGAAACTTAATATGAGAGGAATTTTTGGGAGAAAATATTTCATATATAGTAATTCAAGAATAAGGATAGGAAAAATTTCGTCCTTTAATTAAAAGGCGCGAGTCGGAATAGCTGGTAGAGAATAAGATTGGAAGAACTAAGAAAAGGAATAAGACAAGCCTGTTATTTGCCACCAGCGCATTTAGGCAGAGAAAATGGCGAAAGAAGCTTGAAAAGAAGTAGATCAAGGAGTGAAAGTGGGTAATTCCGCAAGATGTAGAGGCAATTAAGCTATTGTATGTAATTCCGGAAGCGATTTCCAAATTCTAATAAATGCACTAAACTATAAAGCAGTAGTTTTTGGGATGAAAATCTACGTAAGAATAACTATAGTAATGGAGTTTACCAAAGAAAGCTAATTTAACTATCAGGGTAAATGGGGAAAACTAGAACCAATAAATAAGATGGTGGACAAACTTTATTACTTGGGTTTTCTTTCTTGAGTTAGAGGATGAGGAGCTCTGAAAATAGTAGTAGTAATAGAAATAGTAAAAATATACATTATGTACATCGTATATAAATGACAATCAGAAATGTCGGCGAAGTGTTAAATACGATGATGAGTTCCCTTACTTTCTGATTGTTACCTCCTCGAATGCCCTTATATCCCATACTCTTCTATGCTTACATAAGATCATTAAAATCATCAGTTCACGAATAACGGATATTATCGTAATTTTCGTTTCATACCAATGATACACATGTGATAGATACTGAACAGTCATAATATCAAATTTTTAAATACGTATAACATCAGCCTCTTTTTTTATAATTTAAGATTTAATTCTTATTATTTAATACGTAAATGTTCTGTTAGAAGGTAAACATATATAAAATAATGATAGTTTTCCTAAACCTAAATACAGGTCAGAGATTTGACCCAGAAGTTGCTCAATTTCTTAGACTTGATGAACTCTTTGACCTAAAGGTCAAGGAATGACGTCAGCCATTGAAGTTCCTGTACTGATCCGTTACATGTAAAAGTTACATTCTAAGTCACTCCTTTCTTCTTTGTTTTCCTCGGAAATTAATCTTGGAGAAGCAAATATTCTCCCTCTCAAATGCGCTGAAAGCTCCACGCAAGATGAGTGAAAAGTTTCTTTAATTTGTAAATCAAAAAGTTTTGCGGAGATGATGGTAAACTTTCGGTGACTATATACCGATGAACCGCAAGTTCTTCGCCCGAAAAAAGTTCGGAAAATTTTACAGAATTGTTTTCAGAAATCATTTATAATATTAATCGCTAGAAAATAGAGCGGATAATTTCCGACTTAACAGAATAAAAATATTGTGAAGAAAGATAGGGCTTTAGGAAGTTTTCAAAACTCTTTAGTCTTCGTCACGCGCGCGAAATTTTGATGGTAAAGTCTGTAGCGAAAACCAAAAACTTTCAAGGCGATATATGAGGAAGTTGCTGATCCCAAAATGGAAGCTTGCACTATTGGATTAACGAACAAAGAGCTCTGTTATTAGAGGCGCGGCTTTTGGATTTTAATATTCCGCTGTCGCCCCAACTTCGACCTACTACAATTAAATCAAATTATCCTTGTACTTCTTTCGACGTCTATTGCATTAGTTTCCTCATTATTTTACAAGAAATCAATACTTGAGAAGCGACGGAGAATTCTGTTACTTTTCCCATTGAGTTGCTCTTCTATTGAGTTACAGTTTTATCTAGTCGTATAATAATATCGTGCTTTCATTATACGAGTATACTCGATTAATTTGACCCCTTATAGACGATATTGAGCCCAAATGAGCTCATTTATCCCAAAATTCATATCCCTAGTAGAAAAACTTCCAGGAAAGTAGAGGGCATGTAAAACCCATGAAAATGCCGAGATTAAAAAAAGCATTTAATAACTTTCGAGAAATGCTGAATCCGAGTATTCGTAATTTGCGAACGTAATGAATCAAAGTTGAAATATCACATTAGAGTTACATAAAATTATCCTCACAATCATAATTAGAAGCCTATAAGAATTAATATAATATTATATATCATATATATTATATATAATTTAATATATCGGTAACCAGTTTCGTTTATCTAGGTGCGTATAATTAAGATGTAACAGATAAACTTTTATTTTTTATTTTATTTTTGACAGTAATTTATATTTTATTTGTATTTTTGACTGTAATATAGTAACACCGGGTGTCGATTTACATAAATAGTACGCTTCTGTGTTTTCTCTGTACTCCATATCCTATTCTGGTTTTCTGAAGACTATTTAAAGGTAAAATATTTGGCAAGAACTCTCAAGTTTGGCATACTGCCCTCTTGAACCAATTCATCGGAAAACGATTGGGAAGATACTCTGCCTATGAATATATCTCGTCAGATTTGTATTTCAAACTCTTTATTTTCCTTCAATCTACATTTACATTTATAACAACAATAGTCCATGTACGGGGGGAAAACGTTTGAGTTGCAGGTACAAGTATAAATCAATGTTGGCTATTTTCCTAAAGAACAACGCTGAACGAGATTCAAATTGAATTTTGTCTCGAAAGCAGACGGAAGTTTCAGATTTTTATACAATTAAACTCCTCACCAGGATGGAGTACGCCATTAATTTCTACGCTGGATATCACACCACGAATTTAGAAACGGGAAGTTATTCGATCACGGACCCAAAAGTTCACTCCTCAAAGACCAGCAGCAAAGCTCCGGAGCCAGAAAGAAAAACACAATTTCTCCGGCAGAAATTAAAAATTCGAAAAGTAATCAAAATCTAATCGTTACACCGCCCCGAATTTCCGAAGCCTGAGAGAAAACTTTCCACCGGGGAAAAACTTTTCCTTTGCGATTCCGACAATTTCCTGGCCAATTTTTCTCGGGGAATAATTTCAATTTTTCTACGTAATCCCGAAAACGAGGAGAGGTGTGGTGCTCGCTTTAAACAGGCAAGAGAAACGTTGGGGGTGAAAAGTCTCGTGGGGGCGGGGACGACTTTTTCCCCACGCCTTTAAGGAACGGAGGCAATTCCATCGGGAAGCCTTCTCTTCCAAATCACACCGAAATGAATTTCGCTAATTGAGCGAGAAAGGTCGGAGAAGTTTGGTCTGAAAGGAGCCCGAGCAAGAAAAGAAAAAGAGGGAAACGAACCCGCCAGATTCCCTTCGCCAAAAAAATACAGAGCGCGCTCATAAACAGGTGAGGAAAGTGTTTGGAAAGACAAATATTCCGAAGAGCGGAGATGGCTTCAAAAAGAGCAGAGGCGAGTCAGGTGGCGGGAGTCGAAATGAAGTTTCCAACCTTCGAAATTCGCTATTGCCTGAATCCGAGAGCCAATTACGAATTTTATTCCGGTCTCGAAGTTCAGGGCGTGGGGAAAATGAGATGAAGAAGGTAATTTGGATTCCCGTAATCAAATGGGAATGATAAAGCGATTCCTGATGCTCATTTTGGGAAAAATTCGAAAGAGCCAATTGCGGTTTATGAGAAAGGAGAGATAGAAAGGTTACGGAAGGTGGAGAGGAGTTTCATTTTAAATAATGAAAAAGAATGAGATGGGTGAGAGAAAATGGCTTAGTTTAAGTAACTCCGCTTGATCGCTTATGGAATCTTATGCAGAGGAAGGATAATTGAACGTAACGTAGATGAATAATCTTAGCATCAATATCATGTACGATTTTCGACACTCGAAGTTATTTGTTTAATATCCAAGAATCTTCAATTGAATACAGTAATCTTAGCCAAATGAGCTAAAGATATTATTACATATATCAGTAACAAGAAAGGAAAGTAAATCATTAGCAGGAACATGCTATGGAAACATTGGGTATAATAAGAATAGTAAATTATTCTAATGTACATTTACAACTAGTCTCTAACTGTTCTCATTCGCAGTTTATAGCTAAGGATTTGATTCACAGACCACTCCAAACATGACGAAAAGTACATTCTCAGTCTGGATCTAAGTTTCCTGAGTGTTTTCTAAATTTACAAATATTTCCGCAAAAATATTTTACTCGATAACGATGAAAAATTACCTGCTCGATAGAAAACAGTGAATTTTCGGCACAATTCTTTTTGAAAAATTGTTCTCATATAAAAAAGGACATTTTCGATTCCTGCATTGCATTGGATAAACGTGTCAGAGATATTTTCTATCCGAACGTGTTCGTCTTCATATCTGATAGAGTGGAACACCGAAATTCGGTTTCATTCGAATGAATATGGGCTCCCTTTGATAGATGGATTGAATGATTCTATCCATCATGAGAGATTTGGTTCTATTACATATCCCTACCAGCCAAACCCATACTTTGGCGAATATAGGCTAAATGAAAAGAAAGTCTTCCTGTAAAATAGGATTCTTCGAATACATGATGAATAAGCATAGTAATAAGCTCTATATAATCTACCTGACTTAGTGGAATGCCATCAGAGAAACTTTCGGGAAACAGTCCTTGGAAAATATGAAGTATAATTGTTTTTGAGGAATGTACGGAAAATAGTTAGCCTCAATTTTTTAGCTTGCTGATAATCGATAACTATATGCATATTCATTGAAAATTTTAAGAATATGAGTTAGAAAAAAATACGTATGCAAAACGATATGGATTTTTCTTACAAAAGGAAATGAAAATAGTATGATAGGATCAGAGAATACGGGGAGATGCTTAAGCCAACTAAACTATCTAGCCAGAACAATAGAACGCTAAAAGAAAAGAATTCATCCGAAAAGTGGAAGATCTGCGTTAGGAATTCCAATGCTGTCAGATATGTTCATGTCCGTTTTTCCTTTAGAATTCCCCTAAAGGCATCCTTTTACGTAGAAAGTTACTTTTCACCTTTAGCCTTGATATGACATTAAAAACTACACTAAGAAGAGTAGAACTGATATTTTAATTTTCACTACACCACAAAACATACACACACGACTACTTTTCGATGTACGTATAGCAACATCATCAGGTGGTGATATTCTGTTCTACTATTCTTTGTATGTACTATAGAATACCATCAAGAGAAGGCCGAGACTATCAACGCTTTCTAAAACCACATTTGCCTTAATAAAATAAAATGGAGAGTGAAGTCCTGCGGTTAATTTGCTCCTGTGGTGTAAGAAAAACAAATCAGTTTCACTCATTGCATTCAAAACAATTTCGGAGAGGTATTTGTAAATATTACCTCTGGTCATCAAGCATAATTACCTCTAGTCATCAAGCATAAGTCAATCACGTCAATCCATTTCAGGATATCTATGATCCTTCCTTCGTGCGCAGTAGTGGGCAACTTAGAAAAAAACGGAAAGGGTTCGACGAATAAAGAACCGAAGTCATTAGGGCTTTGAATCCTCCGGAGCAAACTTTTTCACCTTTTACATCTGATAGCACGGAAGTAAACAGGCTTATCTGAATCGAGTCAAATCGGTGGGTATTTCGAGTTGCTATCAATCGATAACGATCTGCCGAGTGAGTACGGAGACGGGAGTCTGAGTACGGCTGTCGAGGACATTGCGGTGATCTGGGTCAAGTAAAAATCCCCCTTGAGGATAAAATTGCAAGATCATTTCGAAGAGGAGACAAAGGGAATAAGCGTAACAATGAACGCTTGACCCACTTTGCTCTCCTTCCTGGAGTCGCGGTATTCGACCGAAAAGTTTACCGCGGAAAAATACGGAGGAAAGCGAGAGGTATGTTTGGGAAGGAAGCATTCCAAAAAGCGCTTTTTCCCGATGAAGAATAGAGGTGCTGTTGGGAAAGGGTGAGGCCCCGGAGCGATGCAATTACATAACAAAGACGACAAGCGGTTGACTCCGCTGCTGGGGCCAATGCGGATTAATGGAAAATGCTATTTCTCTCGGGAAATGAAACTGGAGGAATCGAGAAACAATCTTTATCGACTGGCTGCAAACGGATGATGTAATGCGCTGGGTGAAATCCAGAAGAAACATCCGTTCAGGTATTGAGTAGCATGCCCTTGACTGACTTGAATTTAAGGCTGGTTTCGCCAGACCATAGGATGATTCTTCGAGAGATATTTGATTAATCCAGGGGCGCGTAAGCTTTCACCCCGCGGGTCTCAGTAAAGACTTTTGGGCCCGTATAAAATTTACGTATTTGTGGTTCGAAATTAGTATTGATTTATAGAAAATAAGGTCTATCGTTCTAATAAAATAATCCGAAAGTAGCAGTTTATTTTTAATGTAGATTTAGACGTGTAATTATTTTATTTTTTTATTTATCATAGGTTCACTCCGCAGTAAGACGCTGGGTGAGGCGGGTAACTTACACCACATTTATCAATTAACGCAAGCAATACCAAGAAATTCTTCATATACAATCACAAAACGTTAGCATATTTATTATATATTTATATATTAATATATAATCACAAAAACAGCATGTAAAATTAACGAGAACTGTAAGCAATTCCAAAGAAGCATTATATATGGGATACATAATATCAGTCACACATGTCACAATATCGACAACCGAATGTAGTAACTACTAAAACGATGCTATTAAAGAATAATGATTTCCTTTCCTTCTCTTTTGAAATTTTCCCTTTTTCTCCACTTAGTTATCGAGGGATCAATCTTTAGGAAATCGAGGAAATACTATGGACTACACAGAAATATTTATAAGGCCTCATACGACCCGAAGGCCGTGTTGCTCGCTCTACTATTAACCTAAAGATAACTCAGGGAAAGGGAAGGAAATAAACATTGGGAATATTGGCGTGCGCCAAAGTAAAATCCTAAAGATAAACGGAAGTATTAAAGTAACGAGGGAATGGAATCACTTTCCGGGCTTTTAGTATTCCCAATTTTTATCTATCTTTCTGAAACATCGCCAGAACGGTCCTATTTGGGATGAGTCATAAAGAGATCCGAGTTTGTTTCCATGCCCAGTCAGACCATTTCACCTCCATTTCTCCGCTTGAGTTAAAGGTAGTTCTTTGAATCCTTCCATTTCTTTCTCTAATATTTTATTCCTTTTATGAGGATAGACAAAATGAAAATTAATAATAATAATAATAATAATAGAACGTCTTTATTCGGGCGAGATTGAGACTTAAAAGTCTCTTCTTACATCTAACCCTTCGTCAATTTGTAAGAAAGAGATAGCAAAAAAAAAGTGCACGGAAGAAATTTATATTGTGGGCTTAAAAACCTAGGATAGGAAAAATAGCCCACAGCAGGAAAACACCCCAGAAGAGGGTGTGAAAAACCTGCGAAACCTACAGATAGATAGGAAACTGAAATTTATAGAAAAGGCTGGAATCAAAAAGCAAGGAACATATTTACACTTCAAACTGCATATAGAAATAGTCCATAAAAGAATAACAGTTAGTTAATTAACGTAGAGATGAAGTTTTATTGTTTGTTTTATTGCAATCATGTTAGGATCTGAAAGTAAGTGATGAAAAATATGATTCGATATTCAACAGTAGGATTGTATAGTAAAGTAATAGATGATAAAATTCACCTAGATAGCAATAATATAACAATATCGAGTATGCGCGACTTCCAATATTAAATATATCCATCACCCCCAATCCCGATATAAGCCAATGTATCAGCCTTCCACCCAAACCTTAAAATAGACCCTCTCGATCACCTACTTTTAAAATTGCACCTCATACTCGAGAAGAAACTCCAGTAAAGAGCGAACTCCTCTTGAGTTAGCGCATTGGCCGTATAAAGAGAAACCCGAGAGATATAAATGCACGCGACGGAAGGGATGCGGAATAGGAAAAGTGGTGGACCCTTTTAGCCCTCGCCAAGAAAGGAAGAGATATTCCTTTTCCGGGCAGATCATAAACGTTAAGTTTCGGGGAAAAAGGGGAGAGATTGGGGAGGGGAACCCCTCGAATCGAAGCCCATCATCTAGATTGGGAGTGAAAGACGGTCACGTGGTTCCTCGGTAGTGAGATGAAGCAGGGGGACCCAAAAAAGGGGTGTAGTTAGACCGGTGCCGAGAGAGAGATAGGAAGAAGGTCCCAGAGGGCAAGGGGTACCAAACTGCCACTTCAGTCTCCTCCTCATCTTTTACTCCTCCGTCCTCCACCACCTACTCAAGTGTGGATGTGAAGAGTCCACTTACCGATCGCGGAGGGAGGGATTTTCATCTGGTGGCGAAGAAGCAGTTGGCTGGCACGAAAAGGAAGATGGCAGGATGTGGAAAAAAGGGTTGGAGATGTCCGGGAGGAAGACGTGTTACGGGGAGAGAACTCCAGAGGCCCTCCGATAGGGGGACTCGTGTGGATCTGCGGAAAACAAACGTCTGGAGGAGAAATATCGAAGGAGACGGATGTGGCGGAAGGGGAAACGAGGTGAGAGGAAGATAATTGCGAAAAGGAGCGAGTGTGCTGAGGTTGGGCGGTTATTTCCGAGCGTATAACGAAGATTTGTGATGGCGCAGATTGCGCTGTTACGTGATATCGTGGCCGCTGGAGGGAAAAGTAAGGGAGAGAGGTAATTAAGGTTGTCGAAGTCGATGGTCCGGTCACGTTATGATCATTAAGTAAAATTTGTTCCTGTTTTTATATCTCGATGAACAGAAAGTTCTTCGTTTGTCTTTGCAGTTGTTAAAGAAAAGAAAAAAATGTATGTTTGATTTAGTTTTCAGTGAGCATTGCTAACATTTTGTGTCATTATTGTTCCTTGTTTTAGGCTCCCGGATGGCCATGTGGGCAGCGCGTTCGACTTTAGTGAATGCGGTCCCGGGTCTAATTCCCGGTGGGAGACCATGTGCGAAATGACCAAGCACCATTAGCAATACTACTACCGATGTTCATTGTTATCTTTCATACCATCACAGTTCGAGATGATATGATTTATGCTGAGGTATGAGTGGTGCCGACTTGCGGTATTCCTTCTGATCTCTCCTAATCCAATGCTGGATCAAATCAAAAGAGTTATTGATAGAACCATTGTGCTGCACGTGGATGAATCCCACTCATAGCATTCTCCTTCAATGAGTAAATCAAAGCCTAATTACCTCTAGTCATCAAGCATAGTAATCCTCAATATTGAAGAAATAAAAAGGAACCACTTTTCGAAAATGAACCTAGTTCCTAATTTATTTAAAAAACTATGCAAAATACCACACACAGAATACAAATTATTAAAATTACATGTTTCGACGCGTAAGCGTCATCCTCAAGTCATGGAATGTCATGGAATTGATCCTCAAGTCATGGAATGTCATGGAATTGATCCTCAAGTCATGGAATGTCATTGAAATTGTCATGGAATACCACAAAGTGACCCGCCAATCAGTTGATTTTATTCAAAGTAATCCTCATTCTTTCTCCATAGTTTTTGGTTGCTAATTATAGTAGGAAAGAGGTTCAAACCAGCCTAGTAGCTGAACACTGCTAATAAAAGTGGATTAAGAAAAGGAAGATTCATAATAAGGCTTTTCTTCTAGTCTGTAAACCACAATGTAACAATAAAAACACGAAACATCTAAACTATTTCACGGGATACGGAACACTAAATTAATTCTTCGCCTACATTGTCTTCTTTAGAAATCAATCACTTGCAAGACGCGACGAAGGTAAAGGACGAAGGAAGGTAAGTAGGTCGGCAATGAATGCACCTCCACTTCTTTCCGTAAGGTGGAGAGCAAAAAATGAAGAAGAATTCAGACTGTAAGAACGAACGGAAATGAATGCTTTGCTTAAAAAGGTGTGGCTGAGAGAGTTCTGAATGCCTTATCTTTTAAATGAATGCTGCGAATGAGTGACGGCGTATATGATTTTGAAAACATTTCTTTAAAAAGAAACCGTGATTTCATCCCATTATCATTCATGATGTTTTTTCATTAATATATTTTTATCTGATGGAGTCGCTTATATCTTATTAACTGTGGCAATCATCAATCATACCATATCATCAATAAAAGTTAATGTACGGGTTCGGTTCCCGGTGGGAGCCCACATGCAAAATGACCTCAGCTGTCGAAGCACATTTAAAAATACTACTAAAATTCAGCGAAGCCAGCGAATACAATATTTATTTCATAGGATTATATCACATTCTTCTTCTTATTTATTTATTACTTTAGAGAAAGATATGAAGAAGAAATACTCCACCGTAGCCGGTACTCGAACCCGAATCTTCCACTTACCGGATGGTTGCTTTATCCAATTAGGCTACCACGATGGAAGAATATCTACTTAAATTTTTAAAGTTATGATGGGGAAAGGTGTGCTTTGGAGGATCCATCTAAGATGACACCTCCAACTGAGAACACGCAGGAAATCTATTTAATGTATTTATTTTTCTGTTATTTTGTACATCTGTTTGATCTTTATTTATTTTTTTATGCTTCTTGCCTTTCGTTGATGTTTATACTGATCTGTTATTTTATTTATTATTATATAAGTAAGTGTTACAATCCTTAGAAAGGCCTGGAGTCATTTATAAATCAGATGAATAATAATTAAATAATAAATTAGTAAATTTATAAAGCCAGATAAATGAACGAGAGCATCGCATTTTCGATACTATTAAAAAATTATAACCCAATCATTTCTTTGAATCCATCCCATTTTAAATATTTTGTAATCAAAACAACGGCAGGAAAATTGATTCGAGATGAGATAGACGGCTGAAAATGTGCATAAATTAGCGAAAGTGGATCTGAAAACCCTCACAAAAACATCCTCGTAACAGAAGAGGCGTCATTAACGCCAGTTTTTCTTAGGACCAAATCCTCAGCAGCAACAACGGCGGGGCGCCGGAGAAAAAAACCTTCGTCACATAAATAAACGGAAGGGAAGGGAGGAGGAGAGGGGAGGTCCGATGAAAATTTCCAAACAAAGGAACTCGGGCAAGAGAGAGAGATGGAAATAGACGAAAGAGCTTTTAGGGTCGAAGTCTATACATTTTGCCGATTTGCCGACGCCGGAGAAAAACAAACGGAACATTTTTTTCCCTCTCTCCGGGCCGAGATTCTTACTTTTCGGAGTTGATAAAAAAGGCGGAAAGGAGGACGTCGAAGGCCGAGGAAGGAAGAGGAAAGGGTTCGGAGTAACACAAACGCGAAGATGATTGGAAGGAAAGGGATTCATTGGCGTTGGCACAGAGGCGATGAGGGATCGGCACTCCGGGGGGCAGAGAAAACATTAAAAAACAAAAGAGGATGGATCAGACAATGAAAACAAAATGAGCGATGAATTTGAGACCTCCGGGTCCTGAAAAAAACGAAGGGATATTCACTAATAGGGGTCCGTGGATGATTTAGCGAGGGCTTTATTCGGAATTAAAACGTAATTGAGAGGTCGAGAGAGAGGATATAAATTCGGAATCACTGATGAACGTACAAAAAGTGTTGAGTTCGAAGCAATCATTCGTTTGATAAATTCGGGACTTCTTTTTGGTGGATATGCGCGGATTAAATGGACAGCTCTCTTTGAAGAGGGCAATAAACAGCGTGTACGGTGAGCAATTAAGAGAACAAGAAATTAAAGCGGAATCTGTGAATTTAAGGCGGGCTTAAGGAAGGCAATTTTTATGGGTATCTGCGAGCTGAAAAAAGGAGTCGGAGAGGCGGAAGGAAAATTTACGTTATTCGATTTTAATGGCAAATGAAGTCCAGAGGAAAGGTGCGAGGAGAAGAATAATATTCTCATTTGAATGCGAGGACAGGAAAAGTGTGAATTTACACCGAAGTACGGGAGATAAAAGGCGGCGATAGGGACTAATGGACTGCCGCAGAGAGAAAGGAAAAAAGGGGAAAGTGGAGGTGAGAGAGTACAGCGGAGATGTTGCGGAGGCTGAAAAATGAACTGAGAATCAGCGAAACAAAAAATGGCACCAGGAAAGATGGATGAAAATATTACAAGAGGTGTAAATTTATTAATATATAAGGGGACGAACACTAGCTCCTCTTTTATCGAAGATGACGGTAATAAAAATGACAATATATATGTGATGAATGACAACATTCTCTGACGTGATACAAGTTTAGGTTATTCTCGTGTTCGTTCGTCCCATAAATGGTGTTTTTGGATGATTAAGAATCGAATTATCAAATGACGATGATATTACGAAATAAATGTCTTGTAACACTGCACAATTCAATATAATATACTTATAAATGAAATTCTTAAAATACTACTATCGAGTATATGCTTATTGACTTATTTATTGGTAATTTAACTCAATTGAAGTCATTTACCGATCTCTATCTTAGATTTTGATGATATTCATAGGGACTTATGCAGGAGGAAAATAGCCTTTTAATTGCCACATTATAGATATTCATTACGACGTCCAATCTTTAGACTTTTAAAGAAAAAAATCACAAAAGAGAAATTTAGGGACATGACTCTTTCGGAACTCTGCGAACCACATATAGGGCATTTACGAATTATCGTTTAACAGTTTTGAGAAATCTTTGGTTTCAAGATTTCCTTTTAAGTATCTCTTTCTACCATGCATAGTTAATATTAGGTCACTAGCATACATGACCCAAGTTACTAATATCATAAGTATATTATTATTAATAAAATAATTGAAGTTGGATTATCAGTCCGGTGGCAACGTTCTATAATTACTTTATAAACTAATCAATACCAATCAATACTACTAATACTCCATATATAATAAAACATTATTGATAATTTCAGAAGATATATCAACTACCTACAAAAATAAACTTCTTTTTTAAACAATATAATGTATAGCGGTGAAAATTAATAACTGGCGATATAAATTTTAACAATGTCTAACATATTTCCCTTTCCCGAAGGACCAATAACAAATGTCCGTTGTGATATTTTAGAAAATTCTGCTTGATTTTCCCTGCATGATTTCGCAGTAAACTCAATTTACTAGTTCAGTCGCCTTCCTCTCTGATGAAGCATCTGTTTACGAAACTTCCTGTACATAGCAAGAGAATTCCGGAAGACGGATGGTCCACCGGACTTGTCTATGACACGAGTCTGCGAGCTCGGTTTCAATGTCCAGCAGTTGCGTTCGTTTATAAAATCTATCTCTCATCATCACTTCGGTAGCGATAAAGCCATGGATGCATTCTATCTTCCACTATTATAGCTTATCTTTTAATTAAATTAAACTTCTGAAACACAACCGAGGCTAGATGTATGCTACGTGATACGAGTAATGCAGTAGTTGATTCTGAAGCGAGACCGCCCACACCGAAACATTTCTAAAGGAATTAGGTACAATTATAAAAGTTAAAAGTTTTATTATATTTTGCAGATAAAACTTAAAGGACTTTTATGTCATGGTAAACAAGATTAACACAGGTAACATAATGAAAACTTATATCTATAACTTATATCTATAAAATAAATCTATAAAATTTATTAAAAATAAACGTAAGAGAATTTTATTCTTACGTACGTAATTATTTCTTAGATAAGTTGCTGCAAAGAGGAGCTATGAAACAAAAACAAAATATCCATAAAAATTAAAATGATAATGTGTTAATACAATTTAAAGCATTATAAATTTCTACGAATGGAATGTTAAAAGAAAAACAGTTAGTAGCTTCATTTCGAAGAATTATGATATAAGAATGTGTGTCTTTAGCCAAAACGACCATGGTTTTGTATAATATCAGGTTTTGCATAACTCAAGCAATATTTCATTCAAAATATCCTCGTTTATATTTAAAATAATTAGGCTTTGTTTGCCTACGAACGTAAAACCCTTCCGTTGTTTCCTTAAAATGAGAGAATAACTTCATTTAGATTATCATACGGTAACACCAAGATTAATCAAAAATTTATTGGTGATATTTATAAGCAAAGAAAATATAAATACATCGATACTGTATTTCAATATGCAGAATGAACTATGAACAAGTAATCACCTCCATTTCATCAAAAAACTTTAATTAAAATTCCTCAAAGTTATTTTTAAGGACGTTGAAAGAACTGAAAATGTAAAGGAAGAGCGTATTCTTCCACGTGAAAAGTTTTAATTCCAACATTTCAGCCGACATGACTAGGAAATAATTAGTTGTGAATGCAAGAAAAAAGGAAGTCGAAAGAATGTGCGCTGCGATTGAAAATCCCAACGGAACAAAATGCTTTTGTTAGCGATGAGCGCAATTCGATGAAATAATTTAATGAAAGAAAATACGCGAGAGTGAGTGAAACGTTCGCTGAAAAAAATCGGTAAACGAGAGATGAATGATCAATCAGGTATTCGCAGCCTTTCATCAATTTCCTCTTCCTTTCTATAATTGCCATGGGCGAGCGGAAGCGACTCGGTTAATTAGACTCCACGGGAAGAGCTCACAAGTTAAAAATAACTAATTTTCGATTACAAGCTAGGTAAATAGCAAACACTGCATTATCAATACGGGAAATAAAAAAGAAACAAATTTAACTCGTTCCCTAGGAAAACATGGCAGCGCAAACTGCAGTTCATCCACAAAATCGCGATAAAAAAAACAAATTAATTGGAGAGTAAGATAATTATGTAGATAAATTGATGGGCGTTCCCATTCACTTGCGCAGCTCGATAGCACTCCAAAATTCTTAATTAAATCTCAATGATGAACAGGAGATAGAATTATCCGGGGAAAAACCTTAAAAATTCCTTTTCACGCCTAATTACTTCACTGGAATCATAAATTTAGGATGCAAAATGAGAATTAACAACGGAATTCGAAACTTTATTAAACAATACAAAAAACTGGTACTTTAAAAATTTTTTAAATTCATATTATTATGATTGTTAGAAAAATAATTAGCTAATTGAAACCATGATAATATTCGTGTATGTGAAGAGAAGAGCTCTGCATATATGAAACAAAAAAATTCGCATGAAGTACACTGAAGTAAAATTTCTACAACGGCGAGCACCAGCACACAAATTCTCCCAAGTTTTCGCCGAGAGGCGTGGCCGTAGCAGTTTCAACTTTGCGAAAGAATTAGCGAGTCCAAGATAAACGAATAAAACTCAAGTGGGCTTAAAGTTTCCTTTCGCCTTAAACATCACTTGCCATCCACACCATGACCAAAAGAACCTCGCAATTCAGCGTCCTTAGTTGCAGACAAGTGTAGCTTTGTGTGATTACCTCCAAAAATACTTCTGCTATAGATCATACTAATTCAATTAATATTTACGTCTTGAATTCATGGTTTGCTACTTTTATTAAATAGGCAAAGGATGGAAAACTCATATGAAAACTCTCCAAAATATGCTGCATAAAATGAAATTCTCTTAGAACTTCGAAGATACACTAGATTCAGGTGGAGTCTGGTTGGTAAACAACTAACTTGATGTTCTACCAACCGGCATCACCTGCATTCTGAAACGAGAATATCTTCGACATGAAATACAGCAGGAGATCATGAGCTCTTATTCTCTTATAACATTTCACCTTGTATTTACATATAAGAGTAAATGTATGTTATATAAAAATTGTAATTATTATAAACAGTCAGATTATAACTTAATTATAATACCTGGGGAATTAATGAATAATTTTACCTTGTACGAAACGTGTCTCCGACAGTGAATCCAGCAAAACTAGGCTATATCCCTCAATAGGGATGAAGTTCTAGTACAGACTTCGTCAGTTTATTGTTATCTCCATAAAAAAACAATACATTTAAAACTTATTTAACAGTGTGTAAATTACCAATTTAGATTTACAAAAATATAATTCGTTAGAATAATAGGAAAATTGAAAAAATAAAAAATATCATTATCCTACAAAGATCATTATCCTTAGAATTAATGATCTGTATAAAACTATCATAAAAATATATCACAAAAATATGTATATTAAAAAAATACTTGAAGTTTATTTTTATAACGATTTAACTAAATCTATATTACCTTTGTCCATCCTTTTTTATATAATATACACAGAGCTATGTATGGTTTATCTGTAAATATGAATTTATCGCTGTATTAAATTTTCTCCTACTCTTTTTTATTCTTACATGAAATATTCCGTGTCTCAATATTTCAACAATTCCAGGAAAATTCCTGTTCAATCTTTATTATTTTAGAACGACAAATCTCTTTAGAACAACTTTACGCAATTAAACTATCTAGATTAAACCCAGAAAGCATTTTAACAGCTCACGTTGGCGGGTTAATCTACTTTAAAGCTTTCCTAGAATATCCACGGTGTTTCTGTACAAATTACGTATAACTCAAGCGACTCGCATGACTTTCACCTCCATGAGTTGAAACTTTTTCCCACTAATTATATTCTGAGGTAGGTTTTTGTCCTCACCGGATTCCATTTAAAAGCCTCCAGCAATGAATTTTCATATACCTTGGCAATATTTACTTATCTAATAAAAAAATAAAATATGTCACTGGTTACGATATAAGAGATGTAAGAAAAAACATTTTACTTTTTCACTGTATATCTGTCAATCTAAAATAGACACCTACCATTCAAAGAAAATGTATTCAATCCAATATATTATGAAGATTATTGTATGCCATGTATGAGTGTTTGTTCTTGGTGCATTTGATTTTTATTTGAATTTTCACTTGTCTATGTTTAAAACCTAAGCGATCAATAAAATTATTATTATTATTATTAAACGGCCACTGATGAGTCAAAAAGGATGAAGGATTTAGGAGAAATAAATATGCAAAAAGGCGTGGAATGAAAACATGAATTCAACAATGCAAGGCTACAGGAACAATTCCAAGGTCGAACATTAAAAATTTCCTTCTCGCGTAATGGAAAGAAGGAATATTCTTAACCGAAACATATCTTTAATTCGATTGATTTAGTCTTTTTATCGCTACACAAGCAATTTCAAGTAGTGAAAATTTGTGAACTAAAGGTGACATTGGTTCCGCAGGTCTTCAACAATATGTGATGGTATTAAAAACATGTGATACATGATCGCGTAAAGGTTTTTACTTACCACAGAATAGTTGCTTCATTAGCTTGATAGAAAGAAAACACCAGGCTTTGAAAACGCTCCGATAGCCGTTTGTCGGTGTACGAACTAGGATATGCAACGGGAAGTCCGGGATTATCAACTTAATAGGATAAATTACGATTTTAAATTCATTGGCAAATTTTCTTCGGATAATAGGGACCACCTTAATCATAATACAGCAAAAAATTCCAAACTTTAGCAAGTAAACGCAATATTTCCTGCAGAAAAAAACATACGATATGGATTCCATAAATCTACTACATTCAACCTTTTGCTTTAATTCCATAAATCTACTTAATTCGACTTTTTGCCTTCCTCTATTTCGTAAAGGTAGGTAAAGTGAAAAAGTATCCTAAGCGCTCCGAATTTTTTCCTCCCGTTCCCATTATTTCGATAGCTCCTCCAAATCGCTCCCGTTAGAGAAATCGGCGTCATTCGCCACACGATCCGCGTGTTTTATTCAGTCGAGGTTGAGAGCGATTGGTTTGGGAGCGTCACATCCCGCAGGAATCATCGTTCCTTAATGCTCGATTACCTCACTCCCATAAGTCTCGTTTTCAGACCTCGATTCCTGCCCATTTTCGCCCCACGGCCCTGTTTTATCGTGTTTCGCCTCCGCAACTTCTAGCTTCTCCCGCAACGGCGCTGTCATTGCATCGCGATATGCCTTTTGACATTCTATCGATTTTTATGGAACAGGAGGACAAAAGGGGCCCAGCAATTGTATCTGCTTTATCAAAGACGTGGACCTTTTCAATTGGAATAAATGGCAGACGTCCGTGGGATCGGATCTAAATTGGCCTGAATAGAGACAAAGGATTCGCGTGCAACCACCATTTTCGGGAGTTTATTAACTGCTCTGGGGGAACTAGAACGCGGGACGCTCTTTTAATTCGATCTGCGAGGCGACCCCGTCCGGATTGCATTATTTTTTTCATATGGAGGCGCTGATATCATTGTCCACCAATTTCCCGAAAATTAGGCGATGCATCGCATCTCTGCTTTGACAACCCCCGACGAGCTCCACTGAACATTCATTTCAGAGTTTCGTTCGCTTGGAGATCGATTTTTTCATTTTAAAACGGGGCGAATCAAACGTGATTACTATCCTCGGATTCCTAAAATTTTTAGCAAAGAGATATTGTATTAATTGGTGAGTTGTGAAAACATAAAAAAACGAAAACGTCGGACTGGAAATCTCTCCCATAGTTGTAGAGAAACATTTTATCTAACTTTGAATTTTTCAGTTCCAAATATTGAATTTTTTACTTCTCTTTTTAATCTTCCTTCGCAGGATATTTTGATTAAAATGACCCTTAAAATTGAAAAAATTGAGCGTAATTAAAAATTCTCTAATTAATACGTAGATTATTACCATGACAATGATTCCCAACGTAAGACGGAATAAAAAAATAATTTTTTCTTTTAATTAGTGGAATTACTGCAATATTGCAAATGATGATTATTTAAATAGGGACACTTCTTTCAGAAAGTGATTAAAATTTCATGTTAGACTCCAAGACCGCAGGTTACCCACCTCGGTCTTAGGATATATAAAATGGAGGATGATATTATATAAATCTGAATGCTGTGATCATTATTAAGATCATTGTTATTACAGAGAGCATATCTATTATATATAGCTAACTCTCCGGATATACCTATATATATATACGAGTAAAAGTTGCTTGCATACTGCAAGCTAATTGGTACAAATTTAACAATAAGTTCCCCTTACAGGTATCATCTTCGAAGCTTATCCAGCAAAATTCTTAAAAATTGCCGCAATACATTTCTTACGTGAGAAATTTTCATCCATGTGGCATCGAACTCACGGTCATATGCAACCTTTCTTCCACTGGTTCTATAGAAAACTACTTCAAACGCAAACGCTGTGATTTTGAATAGTCTCCTGCATAGAGAAAGGCCTCAAAACAATTTTTAAAAACTTAGTGTAAATGACCGCCTGACATCGAACACAGGACCCGTTCGTGAGAGACAATGGCATGGAAATGTTAGATAAGTGCCACTCTCACGTGTTTCAAATTTTCAATTCAGCATCTTATCGGGAAGATCCTAAAATGAGATTCCGTTCTTCCCGCTTGAAATGCATGGTAGAATCGGAATGACGCTCTAGCATCGAACCAAGGACCACTAGAGAAGCAGTGGACGTCATGAAAGAATCTTCTCAAACGCCTGTCACCATTCCAATCTAAAACTTCCACGCACTTTATCTTAGGACACCGTGGAGTTTATTACAATGTTGACTTCAAAGAAAGGCGGGTTGGAGCTAAAACTTGTGAATGCCGGAACATGGGGAAAAGAGAATTTGAGATTATATAATCTACAAAGGAGTGTCCGTTTAGCTAAAGAAGAGTAGACATAAAGTTTTTGTTTACAGTTTGAATTTATGATGAAAATTAATTATCTAGAGAGAAATACTAACAAAGGGCACCCAAGGAGATAAACTATGACGCGAATTAATTATACAGTTCGTAGGATGATTACGACCTGACTCACACAGCATCAAACTTATTACGAGAGATCGTTTAGCATAAAATTATGATAAAATCAATCATTATTAATTAATACCGATCAATTAAATACTGATGTGACTGCTTTAATAAATATATCAGTCACAAAAATGCCACACTTGTTGATTTCTGAAGGATCAGTTCACAAGAAGAGTATCTCCTGGTGTTATTTTAATTGATACAAATGAAGGAGTGTACATATTTTTCTCATTAAACTCGTGAGACTTTGTTTAAATTTTGAGACTTAGGTCATTACTTGCAGTCTTACTAATGAAAGTAAAAAAAGCTACTTCCACGTTCCTAATTCCTTCTAGCTCTAAAGTACTCTGAGTGTTCGTGTAAATATTTAACAACAAGTTCACTTTCACTGCCTGCATAGTTTGTTCTTTGATAAAATTGTTCAAATTAAGTTGTGAGATGTTTATATTATCTATGATAGAGTATATTTAGTAAATATTAGATTAATTAAAGATTTATGATTAAAATTATAACAATAATTCCTTAAATAGAAGCAAAGCAATTACAGATATTTAATCATTTTTTTTAATGACGAACACAGCCATTCTCAAGCATAAATATCCGATTAAGCGGGATTTAACCCCGGGACCTTGGGGTTGGGAGTAGAGTATGTTGACCACTCCGCCACCACGGCCGGCAAAAAACACTCGCCAATCGTGGGTTTCGGACCCCACGATATTGAGATCGAGTTGCTCAAGCAACTGATCTAGAATAATTGATGTATTAGACGTAAGTCAAGCTAATATTTACCATATATCAAATTTCCGAAAATTCATTTCTTAAAATCTCCGTTCTATTGATGGTAAATACCATTAATGATTTAATGTTTACTTCCACGCCTTGATAATGTTGGATCACCATTAAATACTTAACGGTAATTAGTGACTGGTTTCTCATCCGTAACGTTAGTCTGTTAGACTGGGTGCGTACTTAGATGCGATTAGGTTACCCCGACAAAAGTGTTTCCAACTTTTTAAAATTCAGGTTTCCGATAATGGGATGATAAAAATAGCTAACATTCGATGGTAAGAGCTTGAATTTCGCAGCAGAATAGTTCAATGCTGCATATCAAAGATGCAAGGTGATTTAAAAAGTTTCACTTGGTAAAAATATTATAATCGATGGGTTCTAACTTCCAGTATATCAGTTCGTGCTCCCATCTTTCACGATAGGAAAAGTTTCGGAAATTAGGTTTCGCTAATTTACTTCTAAGTTACAAGAGTTAAATGTCTAATTGATAAAAATTCCTTCCACTCTAAGTAATGGTTTTAAAGGTAGTACTCTACTTTTGAAAGTGATGAAAAATGTTATAATAAGAATTGAATTAGAGTTCTTGTGCAATTTTTTTATACTTATATTTTTAGTTCAATACAAAATAAGTAAAAGGTTAGAGGCGTAAAGGTTGCGTCTTATTTCTCCATATTCCTAACTTCAATAAAAAAAACCGATGAAAGCATACCTGAAAAAAGGTTTGATTTCATGAATTTAGTTCATTTAATCTACGCAAAATCCTTCCTCTAATCTACCAGTTAACGAGTAAACGGAATAATATTACCACCGGCATAAGAGAGTTAAACGTTATTTCGATTAATCATGGAAACTTTGACCTAAATTACTGACTCTGCAAGCGATCCAAAAATTCCCCATATAACTAGAGGGTACTTTTTAATTGGAAGTCATTCCCAATATGTGCCAATATCAATTGAAAGTCACTTACAGCCGTTACACGTTTAATGATGATTAGCTTCTGGCGCTCATAGGAGTTGTGAGAGAAAGCAATTGCAGAAGGTCATGAACAGGAGGACGCCATTAAATTATATGTATTAGACCTTTGGGGAAATTTATATACATTGGTAGGAAATCAGCGCTATTGGCTATCATTAATACCTTATTGTAACTTTGATCCATGATGATGTCGTATGATATAAGTATGATTTTCAATTATCCTTTCATTTCCCTAACTTAATTACACTAAGAATTTAAGTACGAAATCAAGGTGTTCTGGCCAAACTTCGTGAAATGCCGTCACAAACGAACAAAACAAAGCTAGCAATTTCAACAGAATATTTATTATAGTCTTACTATATTGAATACACAAATTATATCATTATATAATGATGAATGATCTATAGTTTTGTTTTGTTCGCTTAAAATTTTAAGTGATAATACGGCTACTCGAGTCTCTTTCAATAGTCACATCAATCAAAATTTTAAATCTTTATCTACGTACAAGATCATATTTCTTATACATAGTACATAAATTGGATATAGTGGGTCGATATTTTACTAAATCGAGGAATTTTAAACTTTTACCTGTGTACAGGATCACGTTCTTGTAAATAGCAAATAAATTGGATATGGAGGGTCAATATTTAACTAAATCGAGGAAGGCAGAGGAAAAGATTAACGTAGTTCTCACCTTGGAAGGAAAACCACAGGTTGACCAGAAAGGGGTGTTCTAGGGAGGCAAGGATCTCCACCTCCCTGGCGACATGTCGGAGGGCATCTCTTTCCATGCACTGCCTCTTGCTCACGTACTTCATGGCGAACATCTGCTTGGTATCCTTTTTCTGCACGATGCACACCTGCGGGAGAGAGGAACGGTAAATAAATCGCCACGTTTCTTTCCGTTCGTATCTCGCGTGAATACGTGCGAAAGTGTCCCGATGTTTGCGCTCCTGGCGCTTCGCCATGAATTCGAGCGAAATGAAAAGGAAGGTGAGGATATCCGTTTATTTGTCCACCGTGGGGGTTTTGTAGCTCGTCGATTAGTAAACTTACGTTTCCGAGTTTTCCTCTTCTAGCTGTGCGAGGTGCGACGTTTTTTTTAAAGGCATTAGAAATAAATGTCGTGCTTTAGGCTAGGGTACATGAGTTTTTCCGTGGAATCTTTTCAAGCAGTAATTTATAAATTATTTACGTACCGGAAGGAAAAACTTGAATAGTTAGTGAGCGCGAGGTCGTGGAAGGGGAAGAAGAAAGTTGAAGCTGGAAATGCTGTCCCCATCTAAATGTAAGTGAGAGAGGGAAGATTTCTGTATTTAAAGTCAACTTTTGGCAGTTTTGGAGAAGGCTGTGCGTTAAATATTTACAATCCTAGTCACGCAATATTTTGTACTTGTTCATTTGTTCATTGACAAAAACAGTTTGGAATATTTTCACGTAAAATGGAGCCAGCTTTCATTTAAAATGCGTAGATATAGTAAATCACGCAACCTCATGAATATGCATATAACCTTAAAGAAAAGTAAAAATTAAGAAAACCTTATTAAAAGATCTATATTCCTTCAGTGAGAAAATTGTTCAGAATTCAGTATATTTTATCTTGAAATACCTTTATGAATAAGCTGACCATAGTAATACATTACATGTATTTTAATACATGTTTCAACTCCTTCGTGAATTTTTGCATGTTCATAATTACCACAAAGTTAATTATATGTATCAACTTACCATACTTTTCGTTTCTGCCGTAAGAGTCTTATCCTCAGCCCTTCTATTACGCCCATATCGTCAAAAGATGTAATTTGCTTCGTTAAAGCTCTCTACGAAAATAATGATTTTACGGTGATGATATCGAAAAACAGAGAATCAAAGATTTTGGCTGAAGATAAACAGAATTTAACATTGAAGGAAAATTGAATTCTAAAAAATATTCAAAAAATTTCCTAGCAAGTTTTATTACCAGAAAGATTTTCATTATTTTACAAAATATCGACGTTGAAATTGCGGTGAAAAACGTTGACTTCCAAAATTGACCCTATTTCGCCTTTGAAATTTATTAATCCCCTATGCTTTGTACTTCATTTGCTCCCAGTGTAAAGTGCCCCGAGGAACCGGGGAACATTTTTTTTCAAATATCTCTTGCATCGAGGTAATGAAAACGTCCCACGAGAAAAATTGAGCGGAAAATGTATCTCTTTTCCTGTTTTCAATTACATGGGATATGACCAGTCTATTTATTTAGAACCTCTCACTTCATAATATTATTATATTATAGAGAGAACGCAATGCCAATTACTGCAATGTTCTACGGCCTGAATAAATATCTGAATTTCCGCCACATATTATATTTTAAGTAATTAACTGATGGTAGGTGAAAGCCAGGTGGCAGTTATTTCTACCTACGCATACATATCAAAATAATTAATATATAGCACATACATGACAAAAGGCAATTCCCATAAAGTTATTAAATCTACATATATAATATTTACCTAAAAATTTGAACACTTACAAGATATAATTTGGATACAAACAGAGAGCGAAAACTCAAATGTATTAATTTTCATTAGCCTCCACTTTAATGACCGAATCTTTGGTGTTACATATATAAGGGATGATGGGAGCAAAACTTTCCTTAACTGAATAGGCGGACACATTAAGGAAGTAGGAACTAATTTAATCATCGAGTTAGCGGGAAATCTTAATACATTCAATTAAATACCACGTGCTTGCTTTTATACCCTATTATTGAGCTAATTAACTGAGATTTCTAAGATCAAGGAAGAAAATAATGTTGCGTTAACATGCAAATTCTCACTACGTGCGTTTGTTAGCTCAACTCTTACTTCTGCTTACTTTAACTTTTTCGGGTAAATGCATGTTATTAATTTTATCAGATTAGTGAATGTTAAGGATATATACATAATATACTTCATCATTGAGAGAAATACAAACTCATTATAAAACTATATCAGTCAACTTTGAGACTGATAATACTTTTCCTAAAGATAAATAATTATATTTGAAACACTTGATTCAAATCCTTTCAAAGTTTCTGAATATTATTTGCGGGTATTGTCTCGAAAATAAAGCTCTAAATAAATAGTGTCTTAAGAAATAAGCAATATAATGCAAAATTGATCTAAAAAATTAAACATAATCGAATGCAGTATCGCAGTATGCGAACTACCTGAAAGAAATTACGCATGTGGATTAAAAATACGAGTTTAATATAGTCTTGAGAGAAGCTAATGTTTTCTCGCTTGTTTAATTTAGAAATATTTAAATATGGTCAACTAATCTGTTTCAGAAGGGTGATACGCAGTGTTTGATAGAAATTAAAATTCTTGAACTTGAAGCGAAACCTGATATTTATTTCGCACCGATATGATTCACAATTTCAACAATTCACATTTACTGAAAGGTGATTGAATGAAGGTTAAATAAACATGTATGAATATGAATTGCAACTAACTATTACGACGTTTAGTCCGGAAATTTTTTCTGATGTAGCGTAAAGAATAGCAGGAAATGATAAAAACAACCTTTTATGGGTATACAATATTACAATGTTCGGATAAAAAAACTGTTGGAACCGGTTTGACTTAGGAAGGAGCAAAATCGGTGATCCGATATTTTTCTCTTGAACCGATGCAAAATTCAAAAAGAAAAATATTACGACTCGATACCCTCCTGCAAAGTGACTCTGAATCACCATGAAGCTTGAGAATCGGCGACGTAAAATTCGGAGGATACCCGCCAATAGCTACTCTTATAAAAAATGAAACATCTATGCACCGCTTCGCGAGTCGAGCTAAGTAGACTCGAGAGAAATATGGATGCTGTTGGCAGGGGATTGCCTCCCACTTGCGGTCGGATTCTATGGAATGTGCCGGTGATTCTAACGCTGCGAATTGGGGGAAAAAGGTTATCGGGAATATGGGAGGCGACGGGAATATGGAAGGCGATATGTAGGGGTGTAGAAAACGAGCAGGGATCGGCATTTGATACGGAAGGGGAACGCGGTCCCCTTTAACAACTCCAGACCCATGTCAATATCCTTAATTGGACATCAAAACTCGTGTCTTGCGACAGGAGAGCAGGTTCACCGCCACCTGGCATCTCCAAGATCCCTGGTTTCAACATTGTTACCCCTGAGAGAGGTCCACGATAAGCCTGTAATTATTCAAGAGCTGCGACGGCGCCGGCTGAGCATAGGAATTCTTTGCTTGGATGAATAACTCTCGCGTTTCCCACTGGGAATTCCACTCACTTATTAATTGGCCACGTTTCAATCTATTAAGTCTTCTTGAGCCCGAAGCTTGATAACGTTTAGTGGTTTTGGAGGCTTATAATTGGAATAGCGGAGGTATGGCGTATTAGAATATCTCGTCTCATACACCTAGTATGAAACTTATGTATACACCTGTAAGACAGACAGATTTTAGTAAGATAATGATGTTCATCATTCAATTATTTCGAAGTTTTTTTTTACACTTTGAATACTTTTGTTAATTGTTTTTCAGATTTAGTTACTATGTTTCTTACGTGAATATTCGCAACTTAAATATATCGAAAACAATAAAATAAATACAGTTGTCGATTTGTAGAAAGTCTTATCACGTATTTTGTATTATTTTCCATTTCCTTCAACTCCATATACGAAACTCTTGACACCCTTAGCACCTGCATACCATATATCCCTCTCAGAAAGATACTTATTTTAAGAAAATATAAGGTATTGATTCGATATTTGTTCCTTCTCTCGATATCTATGTACGATATAAATTATCAATCTATGTACGAAAAATAGAAGAGTAAAAATATTCGATTTCGACTTCATCTTTTAGATTATAACAAAATAAAAAACAGAAAAAAAAACAGAAATCAACGCCGAAATAGATTTTCGAATGGAATGGAATTTGATTCGAAATATACTTGATTTCAACAGATACATGAAATTTAAATTAACTGTGAACTCTTAAAATAATGACGTATAAATGATTTTTTAAGGAAAAGTAAAATAGAAATATTGAGCAAAAACTATACCATAGATATCTAAAATGGGCAAAACGAAGAATATAAATGAAAATTCATCTCGTGCACTATTTTTCCTGCTAAAGACAATATCGAAGTTGAATACAACGAAGATATATTTTTTGAAGCGATCGTTTCCTTTTATTCTTAAGATATTTCTTAAAACAAAATAGAACAAAAGTTTCCCACGACCTGGAGTCTCCTCAAGGAATATTTTTCAAAGAAACAGAGATTTTGTGAAATTTCATACTCTGCGGAAAATTTATGAATTTTTTTACATAAAGAATATGGGGTTGCATATGTGCACAAAAATGCGATATCGTTTTGTTGATATTTTCTAGAGAAAATTATAGGAAAAAATGAATCATGAAAAACACGAAGAAAATGAATCAAGTTATGAAACTGTAAACGGGATCATAACGCAAATCTAATATTTGGATATTGTATTTTGGGAAAATTAGGTCAAACTGTGTGCTCACATGGCTCAATATAATTTGTTTGTATGGTAGAAATCGCTTATTTTTTACTCATATGAGATATTAATTTATAAATTAATGAGTGTTTATCGATCGGGTACATAACTCTGCGAATTTTAATTACCTTGTTCTATTTGATTGAAATTTTATTAGAAAATATAAATTCTCTCCAAAAATGAGTCAATACTGAATACATCATCATATGGACCTACATTAAATTTTAAATGGAAGATTATGGAGCATATTAATTTGGCGGTTAAATCTTCGCAATTAAATTTCAATTTAGACAGTTATTGCGTTTTATCATCGCGTTTATTGTTCATTATAAATTGCACATTTTTAATACAGATATTTTTCTTGAGAAAACTTTGCGTAGATAGTGACTGGAGTATCATCCCAATAAGTCATTAATGTGCCTTTCAAAATCTACGAATTTTGGTAAATTTATTATACATGAAAACAGTTTTAGTTCTCTAAATCATGTACTCTGTGACACATTTGTACATCGACGAAAATAATAAATAAATTAAAATTTATCATATTATGAGAAGTATGAAAATAACAAATTATTATTTACTAACTGCAACTTGTAATTATTTGAGTTTTTCCATTTGATACAGTATTCGTGGTTGCAACAACGTCAAACTTTATTTTTTATTTGTATTTGGAACGATTATTTCCAAACAATCTTCCTCTTAAATATAGGATAGTTCGTTATTTTAAATATCCAATCAATCAATTTCCTATGAGCTAACCATTGGGATACCATAAACAGCGTTATACTAAAATAATTGATTATCTCAGCCATTAACAACAAATATCTCGCTGGTTTTAGTATACCGTATTTGAATACGAAAAATACGCTTAAAAATTAAATTTAGAATTATTGGAATTTTGTACTTACATTGTCCAACATAAGGCACGCTATATGATCAATATAACTTCCACTTCATATTTGACTATTATATATCAGATTATCTCTTTATTTAGCTATGTTAGGCATGACGGGTTATTCACCTGAGCTTATATGCCGATTTAACATGTTTTACAAAATTTATTTAAAAGAAAAATGGTTATGTTAAACTGAAAAATGGTTATGAGTAAAATAACATTTTAATGGAATGAAGAAAAGGGTGGAAAAAGGAAGTTTAAACTTCGGTGAAGCCTGATAAGATTTTTTTCTATTATATGTATTATATACGTTGGCATATTTCATCTTAAACCTTTTTGACGTTTAAGCTGATTGGTGTCAAGGTAAGGTGAATCATGAATGAAGAAGGCATCAATATTTCTAAAAAATTAAATTTTAGCGAATATTTTCATTTAGCACCACCACTTCCTTGAGCCATAAAAAAGGTACGAAGACAAACGTCCACTTCCACTCCACTAGTAATCGTTCGTTCAATAAGTTACTGTTGTTATGAAGCATTGTGTTTCTATAAACAGTAACACGTCAAATACTTCCATCGTGTCCTAGTAGATGAATGAATTCCATTTTATTGTAGCGCACATGGGAGGTTTCATTAAAAAAAACTGAGCCGTCGCGCTTCACTCGATTAAATTTTACACGACCGTGGAATGAGTTTCAAACTAACTTACGGGAAGAGGAACTAACACCTACCCCCCAATGTTCGTTAATCTTCTCAGCATTAATGTTGAAATACGTATACATTTCATGAAAACATAACTTTGCAATGTAATAAACAACTTTTTGTTTACACACCGAGTTTTTCTTTCGCGTGATTATCCGATCTGACCCTAAGTTTGGAAAACATCGTCCAGCATTTTCGGCACAGTATTGAACTTTGAAATTTCAAGGGCATTTGTTAAATGTCAAGAGTTCACGGCGACATCCAAGCTTCGATTCCGGCTCTTCGGAGTAAATCTTATCAAATGCGAAGAATTTCCCGCAAGGTTGCTTCCGATGAATGATGGTGGGATGGGGAAGATTCATTCTGAAGAAAATAAGCCAGCACGAGGCATGGAGCATAGCGAGATCCATTTTATTACTGCTTCTCCAATGAAATCAATCACAAGAGAAGGATTTCAGGTCACTTGGCACGATGAAGTATACACCTCCTTCAGAGAAGTATCAAATTAGGATAGTTAACGTCGCCTGCATTCGTTAATAGGTGCTTAGCTTTTATGAAATTAAGGCAATTTAGTTGTTTAAGTATATCTTCACATCCCCATATACCTTTTGGGTATAACTGAAGCTCAAATATAGGGCAGATTTTGCTATTTTTGCCATAAGATGCAAATTGCATAAGTACAATAGACTTAACTAAAAATACGTAAAACTTTTTCGAAGTCCAAATAAAACACAAGCAAAATCTATTTTGAGACCTGGTTTCCTACGGAAGTGTATTACTGTGTTTTAACACGGAGCTTATAATATTGTCAAGCATCACATTGACGAAAGCACAATTGCATAGGCCATAATCTATAGCTGTTGTTTTATTTTGATTATGACTTATTTTATTACGCTAGCTCTTATATCGAATAATTGGAGCATGAGATATTATACCTCCTTTCCCAAAATTCACATTCTGATGCAGTGGGATTTCCATAAAGCTAAGTGGGAAGCGCATTTTTGTGAGAGCGGTAATTCGATTCTCCGTGAGGTACGTGCGAAATGACCTCAGCCGTCGAAGTAATTTTAACAATAAAACTGCTAATTATAAAGATACAGTATAAGTATTTCTGTGTCGCAATACATGCAGTTTAGAATGCAGTACTAATTTTCTGATCAAAAGAACATAAAAATAAAAATTCTGGTCGATTTCGCCAAATACACGCAATACAAAAAATGCAATTCAGGAAAGGAAAAACTTCCATGAAGGTTATAGGTGAAATTGGAATATTTATTCAACGTTACGACCTTTGTCTCGGTAAAAGACCAAAATTTTATACATAAAGATATATTATAAGTATATAGTAGGACGCCACCAAGAAGATAAAAGCAGATTAAAGAAGATAAGTGACTTCAATATCACATCACAAATTTTTATCTTGCGTTCGGTATATTTATTCAATGGTATTTACACGTATTTTTCATCGTCAAACGAGTGTGAACTTTGTCCTATACGGTCCGTAATTTTTTACTTCGAAACAAAACGCTAATGATCAAACTCATCCATTGGACCTACTAGAGCACCAACTTTAATTTTAAAGCAATCATAATTAATACAGGGATTAATTAAGTAAAGGGGAGCAATTTGAAACTGAGAGGAGCCATCGATGACAAAAAAGACTATCTTCGTTTTCCCTAAATTGATAAGGTCAGAGGTCAGTCACAGCTAATTTAAATTCTCGCATATAAACATCCAGTGCTTCCTTATTCGAATATTTCATCGAGGAAAAGTATAATTAAAGTGAAGTCATCTCTCTAATTTTTCTTCATAAGCGTTACTTTGACTTTTAAGAGGGTATCAAAGGAAGGGGACGAGCATTTTTGTAGACACCATTTTTCGCACGGATGATCTTCTGTAATTTTTAGTGTATTTAACGATGCTAATTTCCCTTCTCACTGTAAAACATTCGTTATTTTGATGTCTAATTAGTCAAGGCAGCGTCCAATTGTAAATCGCGAGTAGTTCCCGGGAGGTACCGTGGGATATTGTGTATTTGGCGTTTCTATACTCTTTATTTATATTTTTTGGTGAGCGCAATGACGGTCTTGGTACCAATTAAGTTCGGAGACCTTCAAAAATATTTAGATCAGAAACATTTAACATACAATACCAAATATTTGTTTACGTGGGTTTTCGTGTTTTTATTTACATTACTATGTATAATAAATATCTATAATAATCTACCTATAATAATATTCGTATGGTGTTTTTTTCCATTAAATCTATAAAAAATATCTATATTTTCGGTGAATGTATCATATGATGCATTTCATATAACTAAGAGAAACAGTTTTAAGGATTTTTTCTTAGCCGTGTTTCTTGTTATTGCAATCGTGTCAAGTTACGTTTTAATACATCATAATACATTCTCATTTATTCTGTAGATTTAATTTAGGCTATTTTTGGGGTATTTTTGTTTAAAACCCTCAAATGAGCGTTTCTCTGAAAATATCTTTAGTAATACTTCTACATCGAAGTATTCAATCAGGCAATAGAAAGACAAGACAATATCTCAGTTTACTCCGGTAAAACGGATTATTTCACTAATTTTCGTTGGAACGGGCACATTTCGGAGTGGCATGTCCTTTTAGTCCCTCGAATTAGCACATAACGAGGTTTAACTGTGTATCAAACAATGGAAATTTCCTCAAGTTCTCTGCGGTGCTGTACGTCCTCACGTGGGCGGAAGGTTTGAATATATCCGCATATCTGCCCTAAATACTCCATAAATTATGGAGTGTGGGCCTATGTGGATCTGAAACTTAGACCATGAGAAAGAAAGAAGAAAAATATCTTGAGAGCTTTGAAATGTGGCTGTAAAGGAAGATAAAAAGAGTGAGATGGATGGGCAGAATGAAAAATGACCAAATACTGGAACGGATTGGAGAGAAAAGAACGATCGTTAATATAACACGGGAGTGGAAGGCTATTTGGATGGGCCACATTATGCGGCATGGTAGCTTAATGTCCAAGATTATTGTATGGATAATAAAGGGGGAAATGTACAAGGAATAGAAAAAGGATTGACATATTCTCAGCTTTGAATGGAAAATGGAAGTACAAACAATTGAAGGAGCAGGTGCAGGATAGAGAAGGTTGGAAATGTTCAGCTGCAACCTGCCCAAGGAGAGATTTATTTTGATGTCGATCTGCCCTCAGTCTCCTGTATGCAAATCACCCACATCTTCCCGTTTCAGAGTCAATCAACTCATGGACGATTTTATTCGCGGACATTTAACCCAAGAACGATAAGAAAACCTCTTGAAAAAGTGGCTGCTAATAATGTTAACGAGTTGCATTCGATTTTTTGCAGGTATTAGAATAAATACGATTAAATTTAGTACTAAATGTATTTTGATAGCGTAGGGTATACCTATCTAGATACCGGGGCAGGTTTACACTATTTTCCTAAAATTATTTTTCTATTTTTAGTCGCTGCGCTTATTTACTCACCTTTCATACAAATTTATTAGTTGAATCTTTAAGTTTAATGCGGTTCCTTTAGTGCGGCTTAATTCATCATATTTTGTAATTTAACCAATGTCTTTTTCGAAGATGTCACCTGTGTAAACTAGCCCCGGCAACGGGACAGAGATTACAGAGTGCCGTCTGTACGTTTACAAACCTTAAAATGATGAGCTATAAGTCCTATCGTAAATAAAATTCCACAAATTTGCATTTGAAATGAAATTTACAAATCAGTTAGAATGAGTCCTCATTGGTTTAAAATTCGCTCTCACAATTTATACTAACAAAAAATATTAATATATACTTTATTTAAGATAGCTATTAAACATAATTGACTGATATATAGGAACCCATGTTCACAAGCACGGTGGAGACTTACGGGTAATTCTGCCCAGTATGCCTTGTGTAAACCTGCTCTTTCGCCATGTTATCGTTACAACTCAACCTCTGAACCCACCCAACTTTATTAATAAGGTAAGTAAGAAATTGAATAGCTTGAAATCCCTTAAAAGAATCATTTTAATCAACATAGCGTGATAAGTTAAGATGATACAATGGGACAAGTAATATGAATGCCAATACATAGATGAATAGATTTACTCCCCTGAGGAACGATCGGAAAAAGTTGTATTTTTCACCGACCACAGGAACAACAGACTCCGCACTGGAGTGAGTACGAATGACAGTCGCAACGCCTCTCCTGACTCGACAAGCGGTGCTCTCCGATCAACGATGTGAATTATGGACGTCGTGTAAGCCTGCTCCTGTACCAAACATGTCCTGGTCTACCCTAACAAAAATTTTAACGTTGACCTAGTTACGTTGGAAAAGTACACAGTGCCAAGATATCATTTCCTTATAAAATATTTACACCACGAACGTGAGTGAAAATTCCTCCGCGGATGAAATTATAGGCTTAACACAGAAAATTTTAAGCTTATTTTGACTTCTACAAACAACATCTTGATTTGACGGTTGTTTCAATGCATGTTTCGGCTACATATTAAAAGAAAAGCACGTATGGTCGCATGGAAGAACGTGATCGTCGATCCGAGTTCACCTTTAGCCAGTCGTCCATCAAAACTTCATTTAATGACGCTGGACTTTCACCTCAAAAAACTTTCCCAAAAAACCTCTCAAAGGTTTTCCAATGCCGTTTGGATGTGACAGGACAAAAAACATGGCCCGAGTTTATCGAAAACATTGCCTTTCTGATATCCGCTCCCACAGCTAGAACCTCAGGAGAAAATATTTACCGACCAGAAGTAACTTGTGTGTTTGATCACTGAACTTCCATCATGGCAATAGAAATTGATCCTCGACTATTTTATTTAAAATATCATTTGAATTACCTCACCACCGACGATAATGTGTTGGATATTTTATCTAAGAGTACTGGTAGACAATACTTTCCCCGTTAAAACATTTAAACAATTGAAAATCACTAGCGTAAATGAGACTTGATACAACTGTATGAAAAACTGGTGACGTTTACGAGAAAAATTTTTAAAAAAAAACTTCCAATTGCATTTAAAAATGGTTTAAAAGGAAGCAAAAGTAAAATAAAGATTATACTTAGTTTCGATGCCGCTTAGCAACAAATGAGAACTAAATTACTGACTATCGATGACAGAAAATATCATTTATCATTCCATATTATTCGTTCCCATTTCTCAAAACAAATAGAAGAGAATGCAGGGATGATTTTTTGATAGATGTGAGAAGATATGCTATCAAAGGAGAAAATCATAATACTCTAAAATAAAATGCCTCTTCTCATGAATATGTTTTGAATCGCAAAATAAATCGGCGTTTTGAATCCAGAAAACAGAAGGTAATTGAGTGAAAAACTTACCTTTGTCGGAATAATAAATATAATATATAAACTATCTATATCCTGAATGGACGGAGATTGATTATTTCAATGAGCAAAATGTAAACGACTTATTAGCAATAAAATATAAACCAGGGTCAGAATTATTTTGACATTACATATAAACGCGCAATATATTTTTATGTAGCCTTATTTATGATATTTGAAGTTATCTAAACTCGACGTCATCAAAACTCAATCGCGTTATAACAAAATAAGATGGAATTATGATAAACGACACAGAAAGCCACAACTTTCATTGCAAAGGAAAAGAAATACTTTGATGCCTATGGTTGCCTTTTAAAGAACTTTATTACGAATGGCTCCCCTATTAACATGTAAGATAGATCTAAGTGAGCAGTACCAATGAAAATCGTCCCACAAATCCTGATTCTCCACACTATTTGCGGCGGTTTCTCTTCCGTCGAATTTCACTCTTCGTTTTACGGAACGTGCAAGTTCTCCTGATGAGGATGATAACCGCAACAATGGAAGTTGAGCTTGTTTTCGGAAGCAGAAAGCTGAAGAGGAGATCTGAAGCAAGTTCACCGGCAAAATAATACGCTTTTCGAGAGGCGATTATGGATTCCTTGAAGCCGAAGGGCCCATTCAGACACAGCCAAGTATTTTTACACATCTTCTGCTCACTTTTCCTCAAAAAGATGCCGCCATCTCTCTCCACTTGATCCTTACATAACACTCTAGAGCGAAAAAGTACCCAAGCTTCTTCCAGTGGACCGCACTAGTTCCCCCACAGATCTAATGGGCCACAGATAACACCACTTCAAATATATTTAAATATATCACTAGCGAAATTATTTCAAATGCTTTAATATATTGATATTTACAGTGGGAATAGCGTTTCATTTTTCATGATGAACTCGATTCTTATAGTTTTCAATTTTTAATATCTATTAATGTTGAAACTCTCCCACACCGTTGTAAGCTCTTTCTTGATACGCGGAAATAATTTCCTTTTAAATTATATATTATGAATAATTATAAAGAAAATTATCTTCATTATATATATTTATATATAGCTTATTACCAGTTGGTTTTTTAGGCTTTTCACAGTTCCCTTCTTGGGGGCGTTTTACTGCTGTGAAGATTCTTGATTATATGTCTTCTAATCCACACAGTAGCTTTCTTCCTTCTTTTCTCTTCTTTATTTCTTTAATTACCACAGTTTATACCTCCTTATAAAATAACAAAGGGTCAGATTTCAGAGGAAGCGTTGTAGTCTCAATTTTGCATCCAATAAAACCATATTCTATTCTACAGGTTTCTCCGCTTTACATTTGTTATGTTAATGCGAAATTCCCATTAAAACGAGCAGCTAGCTTCGAACGCGTTTGCTAATACGAACAAATTGTCAAATTCAACATAAATTATTATTATTTAACACAATCATTACTCAATGGCAGGATGCAAAAGGATCTCTAACATCCTTTTAGCAAGATTTCTTTTAGCACGACATTTTTTCAGAATGTATCTCTAGTTTTAAGCCTGCATATTCAAAGTTTCCTTTCACACTCTTCAGTTATCGCGATTCAGAATAGATAATTCCATAAAATTTCCCGAACAGGATTTTTTCTGCGTGCACTTTTTTGACCAGGTGGGACACCGATGTTCTAAAGCCTTTCCGAAACCGAGATTAATGAGGGACGCTGCTACATGAGTGCAACATCCAACCATAGATAAAAGAAAATTCATTCGATATTCATCTTCACATCATTCCAACAGCGTTTCGATGTGAATGATTCATTGGCAATTTTTCCGCCGCGATACTGATCAAAGCGATCTCTTTGATAAATAAATACTTCAACAAGGAGTCTTAAATTGGAGTCCTGGAAGCAGCTGTGCCTTCTAATAATTCATAAGTGCCAAGGACTTTAATTGGCCAAATTATTCGGCCACTGGCAACATATTAAACTCTGGAGTGTTTGGTTATCATTTCCTACTAAAGGAATCCGAGAGCGAAAAATTCGTTCGGAATTCTTTATTTCTCTTTCAAAAGCCACGGTAACATTTGGAATCGAGTGCAAATAGTCCTCTTGACTCCTCTTTGACAAAGTTAGTCTTTAAGATCGGTGTAAAAATCAGTTTGGCAAACAATCCAGAATAAGAGAGAAAAGAATATGTTGATACAGCGCTTTCCATTAGTCATCTCGGCTATTTAAATATTGGTCTTCGAGCTAAAATCCGTCTTATTAAGAATGGATTCTTTCTCATAATCCGCTCGATATCCTAAGATTTGTTTGCTATCTCAAGATATAAAATGATTTAATCCGACTTATCTTGAATGATATTAGAATAAATTAACATAAGTAGCAATTTATTAAGTATCTTTGCCAGATTCTCCGTGTTCCTGGTTAGCGGTAACACGATTGTAAATTATATTAAAGATAACTACTAAACATACTATACTACAAAAAAGCCTTACAATGGTGAATTACGAAAAGAAACCTTTATGCATTCAACGATTCTAAGATTCTCAATTTCGGTTCGCTGTAAAGCTGTGAGGTTTTGAAGCGTCGGCGATTCAAAGCGCGAAGCGAATTACGCTCTTAGATGTGAAAGTCAAAAACTCAAGTTCTATTCAAGATATCGCATCGAAACAAACTTCAAATGAAAATTACAACATTTATCTCGATTTCCCTTGAGACAACTTCTTCCTCACGTGAGAAACCAAAAAGTTTTAGGGGACGTATAAATTGGACTGCACGACGAATTTTTTCTTGAGTTACGTTCCAACTAAATAATATTTTACTGAGATTTGGTTACTCTAAGATTAATCTCATGTAACTTTTATGCATTCAGATGATACAATGAGCAATGGAAGAAAAAATCAGAATTTTATGTTGTATTGTAAGAGAGTAATGGCAGTTTCAAAAATGTTCACGGGTGAAAACTCGGCAATTCATTCAATTTTCGCTTTTAACTTTGTCGTTCTTGCTATGAGAGAGTAAAATTTTCACTATTGTGTTGATAAAGTTATTTTCAGTCGAATTTCATCAGAAATTAAGTTTGAATCGGTTAATGTAAACTATGAATCTTAATTATACCCGTCCGAATCCGTAGCTCTGCATAAAGGCGACCCGGCGCGTGAGGCTTTGCCTTTCTCCCATACTAGACAATACTGACTGGAAGCTTGAAACGGACATTAAATCTTAGAATAGTATTGGGTGAGGATAAGGTCCCAGTATCTTAGACATGAATCACAATGTTAATGCAGCGGAAAGCATAGTTTGACCAAGGAAGTATGTATTACTATTAATTATGTGTATGTCAATGTATATGTATTAGCGTCAATTTGAAGATCATTTTCTTGGTCATCGAAGCACGTTTCCGCTTTCGAAATCTAATCATTCTCAGAGTGCTTACTTAGAGGAATGAATTTTCCCCCTAACGCGTATAGCACGACTTCGTTAGAGTGTCTCGCCAAACTGTAATTTTCTGCAATGTGAATCATGTAACGGGCAACAGCACTTAATGAGGAAAAATTTCTTCGTTAACAATGACTCAAGAATTCACGGCATTACGAATTAAAATGAAAGAGTGTATAATTCACGGATGGTGAGCGGACCGTAGGAATATGTCAGCCGTTGAAAGTAAGAAAGCAAGAAGTATCACTGTTTCTTTTATTGTATGTTTGAAATTAAACTGGAAATTGTACCACTTGATTATTGGATATTGGTTTAAATTTAAAAAAGTTTGTGCAAGTTTTAGGCTGCAATAATATTTTAATCTTATTTCTTGAGTCAACCTTAAAGTGTATCTTACATATTGGCACTGGCGTAACTCAAAATGAAAGTTTATTTGCGTATATGTGATCTTCAGAGAATGAAATAACGTAATTAGCGTAAGGATGAAATCAAACTCTCTTTATTTGGAATAGAATTTACAGAATTCAAAATAAAATCTACGACCGAAGCCGATAATTATCTAGAATAATTTGGTATTGGATCCGAGGGAAATAAGCAATTAGAAAGTCCCTTGTGTACAAGTTATCCTATTTCTGTTTCAAAAATATGATCCATTTTGAATCAAACATGAAGCGAAGAAATCCACAATTTAATTTCATTCGTGCCGAGATCATTTTACGTCAAGCTGAGAAAATCCTAGCCTCAATGAAATTCGCGCTTTGAAATTGAATATCTGCCGAACTTAATTCGACCTTAAGCCGTAATAAAATAAACAAGTCCAATGTCTACAACCCTGTTTTCATTCCTCCCATCAATCTTTAACCTACTGAAACGATTTCAACGCACTCGGAAGAAGTTCGGTCAGTAGAACTCTAAGAAATGTTTCTTTTCAGGAAACGGGAACGATGAAAAAGTACTCCGCAAAAGGTTTACAGCTCAAGCAAGAGAGCAATCCCAATTTCCGCTACAAAAATAGAGGAGGAGCGAAAAGAATGGGATCCACGCCTTCCAATGAAAGATGGCTGAAAAGACCTTTTCAAAAGAGCGTTTGCCCGTCCCTATTCTCACGCCTCCTATACAGAGTCCATTCAACTCACTCAACTGGGCCAAAAACTCCCATCGTTCCTGAAATTTTAAAACTCCTTCCGTTGCCGCAGACGAATCTCTGAGAGAATATATGGCGATTCATTTACGACAGCGACCACGAGCTCTTGCTTCACTTCAAAGGCTTGTTAGTTATATCAGGGAAATTCAACCTTACTGCTACGTTAGAATTCTATTAACCAAGCTCGCATGCTGAAATCCCTTAAATTAGACAACATTTCTTTCTGTTGAAGTTCTGCTGAGTTTTCATTTCAGTATTCCGTGTGTTCTAATAGTAATTTATGCAGATTTTTTACTTTAAAAAGTATTTATACGCAGATATTTTCCAGGCTAGGTGGGTAGAGTACTAACCTAGCTACGCCGAGATCTCGGGCTTAAATCCTAGTTAAATGTTATAATATATATAATCATATATATAATCATGGGGGAAAATTTGTTTTCTTGTCTTTTCAAAGCTTAACTATAAGAAAAGGTATTGCATGACTAAAATTCGACAAGTATGGATAATTATTATTTTGAAAATTCGTTTACGCTTGTTTACACAAACAGAAGTCTAAAAATCCATTGACACAATCTGTAACTGAGCGGCAGGGTACACCTGAAAATTTTAATGCCACTTAGAATTTTCGTCATGCGGAATCCCGCTATAAAATCATTGGATCTTACCTAAAATTTTTGTAAATATCTAATTTTGTGTTACCTCCTCTACTGAGTATATACAATTGACTTCAAATGACTGGAGCAGACCCATGGGTGGGGAACTTTCTTTGGAAGGCTGCATGTAACATTCGGTTGCATAAGAAAACATAAGGTCGCTTACGTTAGCATCAGACCGCATATGTTGACCTATATGTGGATATATCTATCTTTTAGCTAATTTTCCATCCGATATTTCGAAATAAAGCTAGCTTCCGGATTTATGATAATGAAAATCAAGTTTTGAAAGATGAAGGTATAAATGGTGTAGCAACATATTCGCTATTTTGTCTTAAAAAAGAAATTAACATTTTACAAGAAAAAATGATTGTTTGTTTCTCTTAATTAAATAATAGTGTTTTTATATAAATATTTACAACTTTAGATTCCTATGTTACAACACGAGAAAAATTTTCGTACCTAAGCTAAAAAGAAGGCAATGAAGATAATTTAGAAAATATTAGCCTATCAGATAAAGCGGAAGATCGGCCAAACAAGGTTGCGATTTAATTATGACGGCAAAATTCCGCCATATAAGCGGTTAGCAGAGCGCCATATGCGGTTTTGCCATGAGTTTCGTTTGAAAGGGACTAAATACAGGAAACAAGCGCCTGTAATGCAGGATAGTGTTTTAACCGGGTTTGACTCTATATCTTTCAGCTACTTATGCAAACAGATCGACCAAGCTTTCCGGTACACATGCAACGTTAAGTTTGATCCTTAACAAAGTCTAAAAATAAGCGATTAGTAAAGGTGCTCAACAAGTCTCCCATATTTTGTTTACAAATAGAAGTTCTAGTATAGAAATTTATTTTTTTAATCGGGAAAATTGGTGAGCCGTCTTAATATCCACGGCGGCCCATTTGTGGAACAACCCAGATTCATGTTGGTTGAATACCCATTTAGAACGAAAACTTCAACTTTTAGAAGTCAAACTTCGGAATTTTACGGCAAAATTATACCGTTGAGAGAGTAAATTGTCAGCGGGCTGCGATTTACAAGAGCCTCGCTTGTTTTGTAACTAAGCGCGACTAATTAATTTTTGGGGAGGAGTAACGTTCAGATCGGTGAATGACAAATGAGTTTCCTCTTTTCCTCTGACGTCAGAGGATGAAATCCTCCAATTTTAATTCTAAAGGAGCGTTTTTAATACAAAACCTATAATTTTTCAGCTTTTTCCATGAAAGACGTCGAGGACAACTCGCTCCCTCTCTTCGTGAAAGAATATATCAGCACTCATTTTAAGTGACGGTCTTTCAAAAAACCCTGCACAAAACGAAATGTTTTTTATTCCTCTCCGCGGCTCATAAAAACCGATGGGAATTTATTTTTCTTCTCCGAGAGCGCTCCATGCTGCTTAGTTTTTCGGTAAATAAGGGACGATGATTTGTTATCCGCTAACCATCGTAGATGCACACAGAAAGGCATTCGTTCGTACATCATAATTCCGTACACGTGTACGCTTTCCAATGAAACGATGTCTTACCACGGTTCGGTAATCCGCCGCATAGAAAAATGAAATATGAGCTCGAAAATTTTAATAATAAGCGGATTCTGCTTTTCGTATATTGGCAATTTAATATCAGGGACGTTTTTCAGGAACTTTCTCGATCCTTTGGAAAGGGTTTGAACAATACACTTTGAGCCGACCATTCATAAGGATTATTTTGCAGGTAGTACGGATTATTCTTATTCAATTATTGTGGAGTTTTTTCCGTAATAGTTAACCTCATGAATGGGCCGCCAGGAATTTTAGTAAGATACTTTCGCGAATTAGCGCATCGCCGGTAAATTTAGTAAATGTTGATGAAATGACTTTTATAGTGAATTTTTTACCCCTTTTGAGAAAATTTTATTTAGCCATAGTCATTTAAATAAGTTTATGAATGGTGATGAAAGTAGCTTTAACTCTTTCACACACATTAATTCGAGCAAGACATTAATATACTAGTTTCGATCGACAGTGCTTATGAGGTAGATTACGATTTTTCTATTTTATTTGTGTTTTGTAAACCCTTATCTTGTCCAACTTACTTCCTTTGACAAAATAAAATCTTTTATTCATTCATAGTTGGAGTAAAAGTATTTTCTACTGGCTGATTCTGTGATAGATTCATGTAATGACGCTATGTTTTCGGGTTAGAGAAGAATAGAACCGATGGAAATTTCAACATCTTTCAGCCTTCCAATTAAATTAGAGGTATTTCAAAGAGATGGGACTAAGTTAGTAACTTCACAGTCGACAATCTCCTAATTTAATGCGAACTGAAGATAAGGCATTAAATGATACTCTCGCAAACTGACTAAGACTCCTCACTCTACAAATCAACTCAAATAGACAAGCTACTCCTTCCGGAGATTGACAGTCAGCCGTTTCGCGATAGATGATGAAAAACCACAATACTATGCTATGCATGGTACATGGAAGTAGAAATAAAATTAGACTACTTTAACATTGTATTATTAAAACCAATTAGCAACAATTAGCGCCCGAAATAACTTAAATTATGCCGGTAAAAATTTGTTCTCTAAAATTCGCAAATTGTGCCCGATAAGTGGTAGATTCGGCTTCGATACTTAATTGTACTTTCTACACAATCGTTTTCCAACTTGAAGAACATGTTCCATACTAATCCCTTGCTTATAATACGAGAAGTTTCTTAATGTGATTATCCAAAAGTATAGGTTATTATTACTGATTTTTCCTTTTCAGGTACTCATATTCTTATACATAGGATCATTTGTTACTCTGCTGTTTCCTTTACGACCAAAAAGTAACCTGTGGTAGATATTCAAAAGCGTTTGACATGCAGATGAAACTTAACTTTTTTCTATCTTTTAATGGATATTTAAGCGGAGAGCTCATCGAGAGCAAAGGTGATTGAATTTAAATTAGAAATCTAAACACATTTTAGAGCAAGTGATTTAGTAGAAAAGATAGCAGAAACTCATCTGAAGATGTGGAACGGATTATGAGCACGATACCATGCTTGGACGGAGTTACTAACAGGGTGAACGGGAAAAGCACAGAGCAATTAAAATAGCTAGAAAGAAAGAGAAGTAGCCGATGCACAACGTTCTGAGAAGTATATAAGGAGGGTGAAGCAGTTCCAAAATCACTTCATCTTCAGCAGCCATCGGCCTTCCATCAAACATCGAGACCATGAAGCTCCTGGTGAGTCACATAGAATTTAGCTTCTATACAATTGCGTTGAATATATTATAATTGTAATCGGATTTTCATATAAATGCCGTTTTGCAGTCCCTAGCATTTGTCCTAGCTGTGGTTGTCGCCTTCGCTTCTTCTGAAGAGGCGAAGCAGGACGCCAAAAAGCAAGAGAAAAGAGGCTTAGAACTTGGCTACGGAGGAGGTCTTGGTCATGATGGAGGATTCTCTGGAAGCTACGGTGGAGGATACGGCGGAGGATATGGTGGAGGACACGAAGGATTCTCCTCAGGAGGAGGGTTCGGAGGAGGATATGGTTATGGAGGTGGACACGAGAACATCAAATCGGTGACCATCACCAAGGAAGTGGGAGTGCCCGTCCCTCATCCCTATCCTGTACCAGTGGTGAAGAAAGTTGGTGTACCCGTTCCTCATCCAGTTCCATATCCAGTTGAGAAACCTTACCCAGTCCCAGTTGAGAAACCGTACCCTGTACCAGTAGAGAAGCCAGTGCCTTACCCGGTGGAGAAGAAGGTCCCATACCCAGTCCATATCCCATACAAAGTACCAGTACCCCACCCAGTGCCAGTCCATGTTCCTAAGCCAGTTGCCGTCCCCGTCAGCGTCCCAGTTAAGGTGCCAATCGCTAAGCCATACCCAGTCTACAAGGCTGTTCCAGTGTTCATCAAGTCCCACGGTCATGAAGGAGGTTATGGTTCCAGCTTTGGAGGATTCAGCGGACACGGAATAAGCGGAGGATTCGGTGGATACGGAGGACATGGCATCAGCGGAGGACACGGAATCAGCGGAGGGTTCGGAGGATATAGCGGACACAGCATCAGCGGAGGACATGGAATCAGCGGAGGATTTGGTGGATACGGTGGACATGGCATCAGTGAAGGTCATGGAATCAGCGGAGGATTCGGCGGACATGGAATTAGTGGAGGACATGGATTCAGCGGCGGATTCGGCGGACACCACTAACTCTATGAAGAACATCTACACCGAAGCCTTCACGAAATGACATCATCAAATTCACCCGTTGATGTCTCCGTACTTACCTCAGATGTTTCGAGTCATTTAAAACCGTTTTTGGAAGACTAAGATCACTAAATGGATATGTCGACTTAATTGTGAGTGGAAGTTTCTAATAAATTCAATTTTTGATTACATTTGCATGGAAATTTGATTGAGATACACCTTCCAGTAATTGTATTCCATTACCAATATGTGAGTAATCCTCTATTCGAGAGAAAATATATAAGATTAGAGCTGAAGCCAGGAGGCATCCTGATTATGCATGCAGACGATTAAGAGCGAGGATTCCTGAATTGCATAAAGAAGGAAACCCTGAAATGTATAACCTCATTATCCACCATTTATCTAACTTTTCTACGGAACTTTATCTTTTTTCTTTGTGGTTTTTCGCATTAGCTGCAAATTATTCCTTCCACCGCTTTCTCTCGAGTATATTCATTACTTTCATTTTCTCTAACAAATTCTCGCGCCCATCTTCCCTTCGCAAACAGTTTCTCTCATCCTTAATTTTAGAAGTATTTACTTTCATTTATATTTCCGCTTCATTTGCTATTTTCATTTGTATCCGACAAGCGCAGTACCTCGTTCAAAAAAACAATAAATATTCTATTTATTCCTTCCCTATTTGAAAACAGTTTCGGAGAATTCTCCAAAACTCATATTTCATGCGTATTAAAATATTGTCACCATTATCTACTCCCTAATCCTCAGTGATTGCCGAGCGAATATCAACGTTGAAACACATTTGGATAAAATGTAAATGCAAAAATCAGCCGCGGTACGTTTCCTGCCTTTCAATCGTTTCCCGGAACAGCTCTCGGGCTCGTGAAATACGTGTGCTGCGAGCATTTGAGAGACGAATCCACAACTACGCAATCAAGAATAATCCGGCGTAATCCTCTCCAAAATAGAAAGCTTTGATTCTTCTCGGATAAGAGCGCGATGAGCACCGAAAAAAAACGAGCGGAAAATCGACCGCAAAAAATATCGGGAACGCTCGAAACAGAGTTCCGCGAATTAAGATTTAAGTAGGCAATCGAGACGCAGCATCGCACTCAAACTCCCAAATTTTTAAACCGCCATCCGCACCGATGAGTCCGTAGCACGATGAGCGACCGAGGTTTTTATTTAGAGTCGCGCTCTGCTCTTTTTATATTCAGAAAATTCTGCGCCGAAGAGTGGCTAATTATTCGAGATGTGGCGGACGCCCTAGGATTAAGCATTCCGTTCGGATTCCACGGTCCCGCTCTTTAATACGGTAGCATATGAGAAACGTGTCCCCATCCCGAAATTGGTGTTTTCGAAGCAAACTTCGTTCCTCTCGGGTGAGATTTCTCATTTCAGAGCTCCTGCTTTGTTAAGCGGGGCCTCTTATTTCCAGCGCGGCGGCTTTTTCTTTCGCCGAGCACATTGATATTTACGCGAGTTCTCCCGGGAAAAGCGAACCATTCTCTACGTTCATACATCTTTCGCTTCTGCTTCTTTTGTCATCGCTGCGAAAATGTGGTTTTGCTGTCGAACGCCCGCCGTTAAACATAACTTTCGAGTTGAATCATCGCCAACGCAGTTTATGACACGCCTCAGGAAGTAAGTTTGGCATTTCCGACGTTGCCGCAGTCACATTTCACGTTTCAAAGCGATTTCCTCTTTTCAGAACCTTTACAAGCCTCGCCCAAACAAAACCGACTGTTTAGTTCAGTTTTTTTGGTTTAGGGGTCTTATTTATAAGCATACGTGCTCAAAAAACTCAATTTTCATACCCCATTCAAACTCTAGCCATGGTGCAAATGTTACTCAGAGTGACGGAACTGATTTTCGGGAAAAATCCTGCTGGAATTGGACCATTTTTGGAATTTCCTCCACCGGAAACAAGCATTGTTTGAATATTTTTGTACTGATAAGCTGAAACTGATAAAGAGATTACTTCTATGCAAACACAATAACTATTTTTAATAAGGCACAGTTCATAATAGATATACAGCTACATGCTCTAACGATCATTATTTTTAAATTTTTAATATTTCTCGGCTATAGGAATAAAGCAGAGTTGAGGAACATGCTCCCATGATGCAACATACAGCTTTTCAACGTTCAGTACACCCTTTTCCTTTGATAAACCTTTTTCTCTCTAAACTCAATATTCATGTAGAAAAATTCATTTTCGATTACAGTAATTTCGTCTTTTAAAATATAAGCATTAGGGAGAAACCAGGAACTGACATTTTTACACAGTTTTCCGTACATACGTACGCCCCAATGTTTCCAACCCGTGAGCTAAGATTTTTCAACTAATTTGAAAAATTAGTACATTTCGATACCAAGGTAAATTACTGTTCGGCTCATTTTCTTTCCACGATTCCCACCAGCTTAAAGGAAAATAGATTATTAGCATATAAGTTGATATTAGATGGGAGGCTGACTAAAGAAGAAATGCATCTTTATCCGAAACATCGACACTCATTCATCTCACACTGCTTCATCTCCTTATCTTGAATGATTAAAATACTTTATTAGTAATAAAATCATGTATAAAAATCATGCATGTATAAAATTACCTGAAGTCAGCTAATGTATATACATTTATACATGAAATTTCATATTTTATATTCCTTCTCATATTCCTAGAAATTACAATTCAGCTGACCAATCTAAATTCTCATCAGCGTATCTCATACTGTATATGATGTTCGAGTAATTCTGCACGCATCTGTTATTCATTCCTCAATGGACCATTTTAATAATGCTACTTCAGCGGCTTCGGCACACAATCCGAACGCCAGGTGCATGGTTATCCTTTAGCATTTCCCTAAAATTTAACATCTGCCTTTGCATACAGAGTAAGAAATACCCTTGATTTCCGAGCAGAATTCCTCGAACATGACATATGAGTTTCAAATGAGAATCTAATCTAAGGGTATATATCCTGTCCGGTTAATATTGAAGGCACCCTAATCTCCTACCAAAAGACGAATTGGATCAGAAAATACAAAATGCAGACTTACGTTCTCTTGATTTTATAGTCAGCTTTGAATAAAATTTTAATGAAAGTCTAATTCATTAGAAATATTCTCTCTAGCTACATTTCAACTGTAGATATTCAATTTCCGTGTACATATGAGAAATTTCCATCTGATGAATCGAAAAAAAAATTTTTAACCGAATTCAAAAGTGAATTTCTGCATTTAGTTGAATCAAATGTTTTGATAGTCTAATCAAGAGTTAAAATATCACTTTTTCCACCTTCTATGTTTATAATATTCTACCTTGCTGTATTTCAACCATAAGGGTTTGAGTATCGTGTATTTACGAGAAAGTTTCATCAAATTAATTGAAAAAAATTTAAACCGAATTCGAAAGTGAAATTTCTGCATTTAGTTGAATCTAATGTTTTTGAGAGTACAATCAGCAGTTAAAATGTCAATATCTCCACCTTCAAAATTTATCGAATTATTATTAATACTCACTCGGAATCAGAAGAATTCTTACCATCCGTCTTCGTAAACGGAGGCTGAGTGACATGTTAGTATGTATGGCCACAATGAGACGGTACGGGATCGTATTGATCACCTATTCATTGACTGCTTACGAGCTATTGACACTGACAGATGACGAGAGACAAATGAACATGGTTGGGAGGACCATGCAGGATTGAATACGTCCATTTGTAATGAGATTGATACCCTCTGTAACGAGCGCTCGAGATGTACTACCATCTCCACATTTATATTTCAATCAGTGACTCGGGGAAAAAGGGAAGGACAAATATTACCGAACACTGCCAAATTAGAAAATCTTATCTCATTTAATTTATAATCGGCAGTGAAAAATAATCACGCTAAAAGAGTGTGATTTTGATAGATTATTATGTACGCTTTTCTAATGGATTTTCACCACAATCTAATTCTGAGTTTTCTTTGAGCTAATAAACTAGCAAACTAGTCCACCTACATTAAACTACTTGTTGGTTTACGCAAAAATATAAGTATGAATGACTTCATTTGGAATATCAAGCGTCTCACGCAAGTATAAATAAAATTTTACCAAGAAGTTCGGACATTTTAAAGCACAAAACGAATAGGGATATCATATTAAACAATTATATAACCATCATATCAACTATTTTCTTCCTTGAAATCTTCAAATAACAGTCAAGTACATAAACTTTAATAAGTATTTATTTATTAATAAAATGTATGTTGTTTAAGAATATACACATGAAAACCTGCTATGCATTTGATTTTTAAAGAAACGTTTTCAGAGCAATCTACGCTGTTATTTACAAAAGGTAAAGCTAAGGATTTAATTAAATCTTCTTTTCATTTCACGGCAAGCTGACCGTGACATGGTTATGATGTGAGTGAGAGTCTTTGATAAAGGAAAATACGGAGAATGGGGCTACAGTTAGAGATTTAGAGTATTAAAATAGAGCTCAAAGAAGTAAAACAAGACTTGACAGATTGAAAAACTTATATAATATAAGGAAATAGAGTAAATATAAAATAAATAATAGTATAAATGATTTCAGTAAGCACTAGCCACTTGCCTCTAACAGGTGTATATAGAATTTGAGATTGAAATTGTATGTAAAATATACTAAATTTTTAAATGTATATTATGATAAGAAACGAAAATTTCATTGCTTTCTAAAAATAAAAAAAGACTCAAAGATACTATTGAATAACTATTGAAATGTTAAGCAAAAAGAGGATATACAGCACTGGAAAGGTTTTAAATACTTATTAATCAAATTCAACGTATAAGAAATAACCAGGGACTAAATTGAGGGTGTAAGTCAATGAACCTCCGTGATTTTTCTCCGGAAACTTTATTATCGCAAGAATATTCCCTTTTCCAAAAAAACTCCACATTAACGGATTCACAATGATAACTTTCTCCTAAACTGAAAGAAAAATTTCTAAATATTTATAAGTAATATTTCGATTACTGAAAAACTTGGCGGCGAAAAGGTGGCCCAGTGCCCTAGATCAATCCCCAAAATTCATCGAATACAGGAAGATTAAGTCTCTTTATCTATACAATGTAATGGAATAATGGTAATCGATATGGCTTTAGAAGCCATTCACAGAGACTATTTACGTCCTTTGGAAGTTAGTACAAATGAACGACAAGAGCAATCGAGAGAAGCATTGGAGTGGCTCGTGGCTTCTAAAGCCGGATCATCAATACTGAGGACAAACGACGAATTCAAAGGCAAACACAAGCGCATCTGAATGAAAATAATTCAAGCGGTAATTTCAAATGATAGTCGAGTTTCCGGTCCATTATTAAAGCTAAATTTAGGAGACCCACTCTTTTGTGAATGGTACTTTTTCAGGGACGAAAATCATGTCTAATCTTTTTCGAAATTTTAATTATAAAAGACTGATTTATGTGTAAATTGTTGAAAAAAACAGATTAATGGCGATTCACGTATGATTGTATAGTTTACAAATGGAACAGTGTACTCACCAAAACACACGTCCAGTTAAAATCTCCAATATTCGGAAGGTCACGAAAAATCACAAACTTCACATTCGTCACACATTTTCTTCTTTTCTTTCTTCAATTTTCTGTGTACGACTACTCGAGCTTTGTGGATGAGTATTATGGGTATGGCGTCACCGTGTCGAGCATGGAGAATAGAATTCTAATATCCTTGGTGTCAAGCATGATAGGAATGCTCCTTTAATATTTGAAACACGACCGCGCTTTCAACTCATGGTGTACATAAAGCTATATTCATGCCTCCAACGCATGATTTACATCTTCCAGCCAGCGTGATTTACATTTTCCAACCACGATGATTTACATTTTCCGACCAATTTACCTTGTCTTTGCCGCGTTCAAGTTTACCTTGCTGGAAAATGTAAATCACGACTTGGAAGCATGTGTATAGCTTTATATGCACCTTGAGATAAAACAAAATATAGGAAGCGCACGAAACTATTATTGCATAGGAGGTGAGTTGTTGGCGTCGTCGGTAAAAGTGGTACATTATTAATAAAACTGCTATATTTTGCTACGAAGTTTTCAAAGGATTTCCTCACAGGGCAGAATTATAGATCTTTAGCCATAATATTCATTTAATCTATTCTTAGGTCTTAAAAAATTGGTGTGGTACATTTTATATAAGTAAGCTTCTAACCAAAACTAATTTACTACATTTAAAAATGATAGTAATTATGAACTGATATCTAATTTGAAACTTTTGCGTATGTTTTTATAAGGAAATGAAGAAAATGCGAGACCCAGTATGGTAATTTTAAGATACACAAGCAGGGAAAGTACCATGTATCGAGTCGAATATTTAATCGATTAGTATCGAGATTTGAATCATTTTTCGGTTTGAAGTGAGAAAGCACGTATCATTGCTGAATAGGAACTTCATTTGGAATGAAACAGCTTTCATATCCAATTTTTCTTTCAATATACCTTCCACGAACCAAAACAATACCTGAAATTTTCGCCTACCCCTTGCGGCCTGCCAGTCATTTGTCTTCCCATTCTATTTCCTCCCCACTTCCTATTCCATTCTCTCCATACTTCACTTTTTGTCCTTTCTTCATCCTCTGAACACTGTTTCTCATCAGTTGCTTGCTGACTAACGATGAAGGGATATCCTCGAAACCCAAATGTTTTTACCTACCCGGAAATAGTCCCATAGGTATGTCATTTCCTGGCATTAGTCTTCGTTCTTATCAGTTTGAGATGAAAGATACAGATGTTTGTGATATACACGTGTTATCACACCCAACTACGGAATACTACAATCGAACGAAAATAGTTTTACTTCCTTAAAATTTTCGAAGCGTTGATACATCTCTCTGAATTGGTAGGAAAACTAAAATTGCGGCTATGTAAACATCTAAAATTAAATTCTGCGGTAAAATTGAATAGTAAATGTCTATATGACACCTAATAACACCTTAGGGCAAATTTTATGAACGATACTTAACGATAAAAATATTTTGATTCGAACTTAACCTGTTGACCTGCATTCCAAAAAACCCGGAAAAATCAACTTGAGAGAAATCTTTAAGCGTATTTAGTCTTCAGAGCTCAACTATATCAATAATTTCAGCAACTAATTTTCTAGATGGAGATAATTCGATTATTCCGTCGGGCAGAAGAATCTCAGTTTTCTGGATTGACTGATATTCCTCACAATAATATTAAACATTTTTACTTTTGATTGACACGAGGGGTATGCAATTCATTTACTAACATTTTTTCATTTTCTTTAAACCAACCACATAAGGTAAATAAAAGCATCAAGATAAGGACCAGTAAATTGAAGCACCTGAAGGAAAATACCACACATAATTTCAAATTCCACGCAGAAACGATAGTCCGCTCAGTCGTTCAACATCGTTTTTTCACGTCAGAATAATAATTCAGAAGCCAAGTGCAGAAAAAAACAATTTCCATTCGCAATATCTTTTACGATTATACTTGGAAAGCACTATCGCCATTCGACACGAAATGTGAGTGACATCGTTCATTTAAGTCGGCAGAACTTACTTGAGTAAAGCTAACAGGTTGTCTACAGCCGATGGACTCTTATGAATTTACTGCGTCGTTACAAATTGACCGCCTAGAAATGACCTATATTAGCATTTGTGGACGGAGCTCAGGATACAAACCCTTCCTCTTCCAGCCTTGCTTTCCCTTCCCCTTAGATATCGAGTTTCTAAAACGTACCGTAGTGTTGCAACAGTTCCATTAATCGCATGTTTTTGTTAACTGACAGCCGTTCTGATATTCCGACGGATCAGAGAAATTGATGCTTAAACCAGTCGATTCAAGAATTCATTTTTCCGCGGACCACGTAATCGATATCCGGAAAGTAGAGTCATGGTACAAGTGCCTGCCTGCCAAAGGCCGAAAGGTGGCTTACAGGTTAACGGCTAAGGATACTTCGCTCAACAGCCCACTAAACACTCCTTTTCTGGTTCTTTCGATATGTTTACTTCTTAACATTATGACGAAAGTAAACACCGATAAGCAACTTTTTAATCTATGCTCTTTCTTGAGAAAAACTAATAAAGAATACCTCTTTCTATCACAAAGTTCGTATCTACTTCCACGTTGGGAAAAAGATAACTCTGCTTAGCGATATTCTTATTTATTCTCACAAAATTAGTCATTCAAAAGAAGAAACTCACTAGGAATCCTTTTAAAGAGAAGGAGAAGAGAGACAAGGTTGGCGACGCTGATGATGTAAAAAACCTTTTGGTCTGACAAATGAGTAAAACGATTGGTTATAGCGGGTTGCCGTTCATTTGAGGAAAGGGAAATATTCGCGTCTTAAGCGGGTAGCTGGGCGTCTTAGGTGGTGTCTATACCATGTGTTCTGTGTCAAAAAGGATCGAGATCGTAAGAAAAACTTGGGACAGCTTCTTAAGCGGGAGCGTCTCAAACGGGTTCTACTGTAAGCAAGAGACATTTTTCGTAAGTTATGTAGTATATGAGGAAACAAATTAAATGTTAACTGAATGAATCTATATGAAGAATCATTGAGTTCGTGGACAGTCGAAGCAAGTGTAAACAAAACTCAAAACTAATATCAAAATCTGGCAACAACGAGGAAGTAAAGATGATAGGATGAAATGCATTGGAAGAGGAAACTGCATGAGTGGGATACCTCTCTGTAGAAGGTACATGCGGAAACTTTCGTGCAGGTCGTTTCCTCAAAAGCAGGAAACTCCGATTCCATTTTCGAATCCGACGTCGCAAATTGTAACCGATGCGACAGTAATTTTGCAATCCTTCGGGGGGGGGGGGCGGTTCCACATCCCGACATCTTTCATAGACCTCTTCTCATTCAAATTAGAATAAAGCGATGCATCCGGAAAGTCGGCGCATGAATATTCACGAAGAGAACGCACCGTTGACGCATCCGTGACGCACTCGGTTTACATCTGCGAGACGACGGCCCTTCCTTCCGCAAAAACCAATGGGTAATCTCCACTCGCTTCCCCATCAATTCCCCTTCCTTTAACGCACGCCCACCTTTATTCCCCGCCAACCTCTTCCTTCCCCAACACACTCCCTCGAAACCATTCCAGCTTGAGGCGATAGGGCACGAAGCCACTTGTCGGGTAAGACCGCAGGGAGAGAGGGGAGGGATTGATGCGACAGGAAGCTCATGTGCGGGCTTGTGGTAGGGAGAGGAAGATGGAAGCGAAGAAATCGAAGTGCATGACGGGAGTGACGTATGTGACTCGGGAAGAGGAAGCGAAAGATAAAAGGGAGGCTTTAAAGGAAAAAATTAAGATCCCAAGGAAGAATAGACTTGAAAAAAACTGACCAGGAATCGAACCCGGGTCTCCAGATTGCCGGTCGGGTGCTTTCTGTTGAGCTATCTCGCCGGAACATATATTAGGATGAGAATGAATATTACAATCTCACTTACTATTTCATATTAATGTATCTTGTAATTTTCGACGAAAAACCGACACCAAAAAAGGCTAGCAGAACCGGGACTATCCAAAATCTCCCAAAACGATATTTTGACTATGCTAATTCGATAGCTTAATTGGAGAATCTGTTTATCATTAAGAATTTTCCTGGGCTCACGCCTTAACGTGCAATGTCTCCTCAAACCCTTTTCCTATGTATCCTATTAGTCAGTTGTGAAACTTTGTTTCTTTCTTTTTCTTTTGTTTTGTACTTTCTGGCAGAAATAAATAGAAATACCAAAAGTGGTGAAGTATGTCATGGCATTGACGTTATATATTTTATAAGTTTATTAACCTTAGAGAGGCATTCCTAACCATCACTTTGTGTGGCCGGTGCTTCGATGAAGCCATGACTGCGAACGATGCCGCCATGCGGACAAAACCGCAACGTCCTTGCCCACAAAGTCTCCCGAATAGCTTAAAAGAATCTTCCGGCGAGATAGCTCAACGGACAGAGCACCCGACCGGAAATCGGGAGACCCGGGTTCGATTCCCGGTCCCGTCGGACTTTTTTCAAGTCTATTCTTCCTTGGGATTTTTCTTGGGTGCACGCCCTAACGTGCAAAAATCACCTTCACCCATTCCTTGAAGAAAAAAGAGTAAAAGCCCTTCGTGATGGTGGTGGGAAGGTCGATTCGAAGGGGTTTAAAAGCGCAAAGTTTGGGAAGAGGGGTGAAAGGGATCGAAGGATGAAGATTAAGAGAGGAAACGAATGAAAGAAAGATGAATGAAAGTGTTTGAGCCGATTTGATCCCGCGAAGGAGAACAAATGAAAGGGGTGGAGCGAGGATTAGGGAACGCTAAAGGTTGAGACTCTGAATACAGAGAAAATGCATTAGATAAAGGAATGGTGGAGGTGGGATGAGGGCAAAGTGACGAATGCTTTCTCGAAAAAGAATGGGAAATACGGCAGCTATGTAAAGCCTAGACATATAATATATCATTACCTTTCAATATATTTGGTTACTCTTATAATCCAATTCTGTCCTATTTGTGTCTACGAGATTCCTTTAAATCATACATTGCGGGACTAACCTTAACCCTGAAAGGAGAATCAAAGCGTGTTTTATTTCGTAAAACAAATCAAAATCGATCTAAAGAAAGGATAAGGAGTACAATGAGAAGCAAAAAGAATGCGGAATATAATTTTAGCACAGGTAGGTGTCCACTTTTAAATCCGAAAGATAATAAGAAGAGAAAAATTGCAAATGACAGGGACTCGAACCCAAGTCTTCCACTTTCCGGTGTCACAACGTGTAGCTCTGCATCCATGCTCATAAAACTCATAGTTAACAGAAACGAAACTGATATGGCATGGCAGTTCAGTGGTTAGAATACCTACTCGGAGAGTGAAAAACTTGGGTTCGAGTCCCAATCATTCTATTCTGTTTATCCTTCGGATTCGAGAAGCAAGAAGTAAATCTTGTGAACCCCACTTACAAGTAAAGATAGGAAAAGTAAATTATGCGTGGAAGCAAAAAGGACCGGGTCCTGTTGAAATGTCTAAATATGAATAAATGCTCTAAATAATCTAGATCAGGGATGGGAAACCTTTTTCCGTCGGAAGACCACATTTAACATTCGGCTCCATAGGAAAGGCAACATGCCAATCCATCAGCACTCTCCTGCGTTGCGTGTTGCTTACATTGAAATATTTAAATTTTGAAAATTTATAGGAGGAAACAAATTCATTCACTGAGTAAACTGAAAGATAGCCTTTCCCGTTTTATCATTGGCAGGATTGGAAAACAAGATTATTTAAATATGAGAATTTCCTTCAGGAAGTGACTAAAAGGTCACAGGTGAACCAAAAGCCGCAGGTTCACCACCTCTGATGTAGATAAATCAACGTTCGGATAAAAATAACCAAGTTAATGTTAGCCAAAAGGGAATTGAACTTTTCATTGATGTATAGTTTCGATCAGCTGAAATATAAATAAACATGTTGCAAAATCACGCTGTCTTATAAATTATAAAAATAGAAATGATACAACGAAAGGCAATACGTTTAGTAAAAAATTGCTATGATAAATCGCTAAGTGTTACTCAGATGCTTCAGGAGGCAGAATGGGAATCTTTAGAAGAAAGAAGGCTAAATCAGAGATTTAAATTACTAGATAAATTCAGACAGAGTACGTTCATGGAATATGTAGCCGATATTATGCGCCCTCTTTGCTATATAGGCCGTTCTGATACCGCGATAAAGATCAGAGAAATAGATGCTGGAACCAGTCGATTCAAGCATTCATTTTTTCTAAGAACAATATGCGAAAATAATCGACTACGAAAATAGATATGGTGCTTGCACCCCCTGCCACATGCCGAAAGGCGGCTTGCAGGGTACATATGTAGATGTAGATAAACAAACTAGCGTTATTTTCATTCGTAAATCGCGATTTTTTTAAATAACACCTTCAAAAGGTCAGAAAAAACGATTTTCGAGAAAATCCGATTCTTCCCGGCAGGAAAACTTTCACGTCTGGACCTCACAGCACAAACTGACCGGATAGCGAAGGTCATTCACGTCCACCTGTCATGCCATTCCTCCTCGAGGAGACACCAAAATTAATTGCTTTCCTTTCGAAAAAAAATGAAGAGCAAGCGACGCAATGTCCTTCCATATATCCTCTCCACTGGACCTGGGTCGAGGGCATCCTAACTTCCACACGAGAAGAAACAACTGCGACATCACTCCAGTAGCCGATGTCATTTTGCTTCGAGTAATTGAAGCGCAGGGCCGTAACTTACGTACTTTTGAGGGCGCATTGCCGTTCCCGAACGACCAGAATCTCAGACGATATCTCTTTGCATGCGCTAGTGCGCAGAAACGATTTATTTTCTTTGTTTTCATCTCTCGCGATCGTCAACTTCCTTCTTTCCAGTCACCGGAGAGAAGTGGACGTGCTGAATGAGAGACTTAATTGCAGTTTATTAAATCCACGAACGCGAAGAAAGCTGTACGTACTCACTCACACGGGGAGGAAAGAATTTGCGAGGAAATTCTGAAATCTGGCGCATAACCTCCGTTTCAAACGACTTATAAAATGACTCTAAACATCCCGTTCGTTGATCTTGCATGGCATCTTTTCCATCTGTCTACCCCTAACGCATGCGCCATATGGAGCGAGTCTACGCCGAAATTATTCTAGAGAAGTATTTCACCATTTTTAAATGGCTTTATCTGGTTCAAGTTGAACTCTGAAGCACAATTAACAATTATCGTTTTGCCCAAAGAAGTGGTATTAAATTTTGATCATAAAATTTCCCTTCGGGTCCGCATTGAATATATATACTTAGGCATAAAACTTTTGCATGACAAAAGCAATTACGCTTAGAATAATATATCAACAACTCACACGAAAGCCTGTAACATTTTTGAACAAGGAGATTCGTAAATCTTTATTGAGAAGCAAAATATGGAAGTATGTAAAAGATAGATATCATGAGTAAATGATATACGTGGCACATAGTAGAAGGACGCTCAGGAAACTTGAAAAATCTTGCATAATTAACTATTTATGTACTTAGAATTTCATAAATGGTAATGGTGACTGTAAAGTTTGTCATAATTATTACTTAAGTAGCATATTCTATTGATTAATTTTAATTTATATTGTTAAATTAATTCTTCATTTAGTATTCTAATCTACTGAACATCATGAACAATATCTTACTATTATGAATATGAATTCTAAAATAAGTCTTAACACTTCAACCAGACCATATCATCCAGTAAATACGAGTAAATTAATTAATTTTGCTATCTTTTTATCACTAGTCAATACGTCAAGGGGATATTTTCCCTTAAAATTGCATCTTTCTTACCTAACTAAGAATACCACGTATCCAAATTCTTGTAGTGGTAGTATTGTTTAAAGTTCTTCGTGCGGAATGGTCTCAGCTGTCTCGCGAAACTTCCATCAGGAACCGATCTGGGATCTCTTCCATCGAGCCAAATTCTGACTACGAATTGAAACCTACATATAGATAAAACGTTGGGCCTCTTTCACCAATTTTCGGAAATTTAACCAAGAAAATACGTATATAATTAAACGTCAATTAATCAATCTCTTTATACTTTGTCTGGCCTCTTCTTTATTTCAGTGACGACAACAGAACTCTCAATTCCTTTTCAATCACAAGAACTCCTGTCTTTACCATACCACACCGGAAATTTCTGTCGTTTCATCCAAGTTTGTTTTTCCTCATGCGTAACCTGAAACGATTTTCGTATTCAACATCAGTTTCCTTTCAATCAACCGACTGAGGAAAACTCCTTATCTTCCGGTTCCACTTTCAGACAATGGAAACGGCAAATAACAAGATAATCTAACCACGTTTGTCAATGGCTCAAAGCCCTTCCGTAATCTCGAGGGAGGCAGACAGATTTCGTCTCAGAGAATAATATTTGTAACGACAGATTATTCTGACAGAAGAGAATTGATTCGATATTTTTGATAGGTCTTCCTCCATACAATTGTGCGCGCACTCGCTTTCGTCCTTAGTTACTGACTCAACGGATCTGGAATTTCATGCATATTTTCTGGAAATCTACTACGCTTTCTTGAAATTGAGATAAAATATATTCTCAGACTCATTTTCCGTCTGCCCCAGGATGGAAATATTCGGTGAGGAATAATGTTGGAGAGCCTTATGATCTGAGAAATGTTAGTCCGGATTATTAGTAGGGAATAAATGCTCATGCCGAAATCACTGCTTGCCATTGGGATAAGATAGAAATTAGGTTTTCTAAAAAGATATTAAGATACATAAATCAAGGCAAGAAAAGGAATTTTCATTATAAAGTACGAGTATACGTATTTCCTTCCACTACTGCAAAATACACATATATGGAGAAGGCCAGCGAATTCACAAAGGTAAACGAATTCAACCCTCATACATTATTACATTGATGAAATTGCACTTGTTAGATTATAAATAATGTCATTTGCAAAAGGAAATTTTAAATGCTGTTTCTGTTTTTTTTTATTTCTTCGACGAATATTTTTATTGAAACTGGTATCTATTATTACTATAATTATTATAATATTTATTACTTTCACTATTTGCATTTACCATTTTGCTAAAATGTCCTACAATCTTAAGTGGTAAAATGTCCTTATTTCTAACTTTACGAAATTAAATTAAATTACTATATATCACGTATAAGTTTCTAATTTGTCATAACCGATGATCTATTATTCCAGGGTTGTCCCAGCAGAAATCAGCGGAGAGAAATCTACTGTCCTCATCAGCTCTTTCATTAATCCTATATTTATTATTATATTATTTCATTAGTTGGATTTTTTTCTTTTTAAAACTTCTTTTGGCACATTGATCCTCTATTACGATATGTACTAGCCTCATCTGTTCCGCTTCCGTTCTATCAATAACAATTTCCTCCACTGCGATGTTATACGTTTAATTAAATTTCCCTATTCATACAGCAAATTTTATCCTCAGTATTAAAACCGATCGAATGATATTTTTCATCTCTTTTCCTTCGTTTCATACAGATGAAAAATTAAATTAAAGAAACCTTTTTTTTCTAATTTCCTCCGAAAAGTATTCATTGATATCCCGCGCTTTCCAATTTCATCCCTCTACGCCCACCGTTACCCTAAATTTACCACGTTTCTGCTCGACTTATTTCATCTAATCATCAGATAGGAGTAGTCTCAGTAGAAATACAGGATTCAATTTAATTTTCCATTTATCTCGAATTTAAGTCTTTCCGTCGTAAATTTGGCTCAGGTGATTGATCATCCTAAATTTTTATCAACGTTATGATTTCTTTACAAATACGTGAAACCTGGGCTTAAATCTCTGTGTAGTTTTAAATAGATAATAATTTATTATTATCTATTCAGTTCTGTCTTCGTAAATTTTTAATCGTAAATTCATCAGTGCGTGCTAAAGTGATATACGGTCATTCATAAATATATAATTTTAACTTTACTTGAATTAATTAAAATGATCATTAGATTAAAATACTCGAACGATACGTGGTGGAATTTATTTGTGCTTTAATCTAAAGAGAACAAAAACTGATCTCCTTCCAAAAAAAATCGGAAAAATTCATAATCCTCATCAGAATTTCTGTGGATAGTCAGTTCTAATTTTCTTTTTCTTTGATTTAAATTTATCATTTTCTCCCACCGTAGTAACTTCAATAATTCCCCTTCCTCTAATATCTGACATGATACGTATATTGTATATATATATCATAAAACTTCAAGATGGTTCATTGCCTTTTCATAACAACATACGACAAAAATATTGGGTTGAAGAATAGATCACTGCCGTTCATGAAACAATTTTCTTGTCCGAAACAGAATCAATTCAACCTAGACAGTCTACCGCTTTCTGCTAATTTAGGTACAAACTTCATATTTAAGTTCATGTATTTTTTTGCTTAAGCGATTCTTTATCTTTTGCCTCATATAGTCATTTGAACCACCACACGATTTCTTTAGAAGAGCCAATTTAAATTCCCCCGCAATCAAAACGTGAATTTTGATAGCATTATTTTTTCCATGACAATGTAGGTGTTATTGTGGGATTAAATATTTACGGGAAATAAATTTACCGACGACCCCGATATGTGATATAAATATCTCATGAAACATTCAAGTATCCGTATCAAAAATTTACGACATGTTTGTTATTCAGACCTCAAATGGTCTCTTCGGTGCGTGAAATTAATTTTTTTGTTATTTCCCCAATCAAACAAAGGGGAGCCGTGAGCCCTACGGCATGAGCCACTAAATGGAGATTTCAGTTGCGTTGCAAAGCAATATGGATGGAAACCTTCCGGCTGTAAACGCTAGATTTAGAAATTGTAGGGAATGTTATGTATAAATCATAGAACATAAAGTTTATGATATCACCCTTATGATAATGATATTACCTCATGATGACAACATAAAACAAAAATATTGGGTTAAAGAATAGGTCACTGTCGTTTATTTAAATGTTAATATTGTCACCAAAAATGTTAAAAACATATAATGCATAATTTAAAAGCAAAATTTTTCATTTATCCGCAAGTTTCTCTGTGTTTAGTTTCAATTAAATATTTTTCTTTTTTGCCCCTAAATTTCAAATCAGGCTGAAAAATTCGCATTTTCGGCAATCGCTTTTAAAGGAAAAATGTGACAGAAGTCAGGCGACGAAAAATGATGTGTCACCCACAATATAAAGCGGTAAAAAGCATGGCTCAGTCCCAACAAACAAGCAACATCTCCAAGCTAACAAACTCCAACCTCAAAAGACGATGCTGTCGCCTTAAAGTCATGAAAAATGTTAAAAACAAATTATAAGTAATTAAATAATTTAAAAGCTCAATTATTCATTCATCCGCAAGTTTCTTTGTTTTTAAGTTCAATTAAATATTGTTCTTTTTTGTCCCTAAAATTTAAAATCAGGCTGAAAAAACTCGCGTTTTCGGTACTCGCTTTTAAAGGTTACGGGAAAAATGTGCAGAAGCCAGGCGACGAAAAATGATGTGTCTGCCACAATATGAAGCAGCAAAAAGAATGACAGTCCCAACAAACTTAACATCGCTAAAAAACTTCATCCTCAGAAGACGATGCTGTATATATAGGGGGATTTTAAAGGCGTCATACAGTATGAACTTCTCACAAACAACGGGAGGATCGATGTAAATCTCCATAATCAAAACATGCATCGACTCATCGAAGGGATTCAGAAAAAGCGCCCTTGTCGACGTTATGCTGTCCTGCGCCAACACAAAATCTTTCGACCTCACATACCCAATACGACAAAAACTGCTATCCAAAAGCTCATCAAGAAGTCCTGCCATATTTTTCAGAATTAATTCCATCGGACTTTCATCTTTTCCAATCACTCGTCGACAAATTGTTCTATACTTAATGATGTGCAATTGGGAAGCCGGTTGAAGAAATGCTTTGAGTCAATACCGGGAGATTTTTATCATGACCGGAAAACTTGTTGAACGTTGGGAATGATTCACAAATAAAAACGGAGAATACATTATCGATTAGTTTGTTTTTTAGGTTAAAATACAGATTTTGAAATCTAAATTTAACGGCAATAACTTATTCCTCAACCCACTACGACTAGTAATGCTGGTTGCATAAGATTCGGGGTGAAAGTTGTTTTCAACGCGATGGTTGGTTGGATCCAAAGTAACGCGAAGGAATGAAGATCTATGGGCAAGATAAGGAGTGAGGTAGTATACCCTTCTTCTACTCCTTAAGCCAAAAGATAATCAGGGAAGGAGCTCAGAAAAATTACTCTACATATAAGGCTTTTCATGATAACAGGGAGTAACCAAGAATGCCATAATAAAGCAATTCTAATCCCTACGTAGCTTCCGTTTCATCTCAGGAAAGACTATAGCAAGACTGAAACGTGAAAAAAAGATACGCCAAAATTATATATTTGATAATTTTCCACAGTATTTTTAATAAACGATCCGTTTTGCAAGCGTGCCTGCTTCTTAAAGTACAGAAGGAAACATCAGTCCATAAATATATGTATATAAATACATGACTTATGTTTTAACTGTAGCTACAGAAAAAAAAACTACTGTGGCAATTTACTAAGTATTTAATTTTGGTTATGGCTTTTCGCGAAGTGACACCCTCAAAATGTCGGTATCAAAGATAGATAAATCTTTTTTATACTATTTATTTAATGTATCCTTTAAAAATGTGGAAAATGCTGCATTCATCACGACATGGTTACAGGAACGGTAGTAGTATAACTCGAAAAAGTGAACGACCCGTTTAAGTAGCAACTAACAAAGGTCATGCTCTATGAAATTTTGTGAAAGTGCCATTATTCTTTCAGCTCTCTTTACATCTTTCCTACACGAGGCACTAGATGATATTTTTCATTTCATTAAATTTTTCAACATTTTCCTCTGTCCCTCCTGGGCACTGCCTACCAGCCCCTATTTGCCAGCGTTATCGAATTTGATTTCAGCTAGGATATGAGTGCTTTCCTAAGTGCATTTGCTGCGCTAGGATTCAAAGAGGTACTCGGAGGATTATGAAGTGGAAGGAAAAAGTTAAGAGAAGCGGAATGGCGAGCAGAGAGCCGGAGAAAAGGGATGAGATATAAAAGAGTTAAAAAAAGTCGGAAAAGAAAACGGTTGTGTTAGATAGAAAAGAGAAACGAGCGAAGAGATAATAGCGTATTTATTGAGTGGAATGTTTCTATAAAAAGCATAGTGCGATAAAGGGATGAAAGCAGGATTTCCTGGGAAAATGGCATGCGGAGAGATAAAATTCTTCTCCGTAAGAGAAGCTGACACAGGGAAGTTTCGTCACCTCCTGCAGCTCCGCGAATTTATTTATATTTGTATTATAAAATATTTATCGACCCATTATATTATTATGCGACACAAGAGAATTACAACCCTAAAAACAGCTCTGTCGGCTTATCATCTAAGAGGATTCTTCCTTCCACATTAATCATTTATATAAGTAATGGCCATTTCCGTTTACCTGGCTATTAACTTCACGCAACGCTACAGTAATTCTTACACCACGAAATTTTCTACTGGATGACGCTATCCATTTATATGTTCTTCTAACCTTGAAGCGTGCTCTTATCATCCGCCCTAACGGTCTCTGAACAGCTCTTATAAAAAGAAAAATTTCTCACATAATAACTAGGGTTATAACTGTAGCAGTGCGATGTTTACACGACACAAAGTATTATTATTATGGCTACATATTTTACAATAGCCTATGTTTTGACATTCCTGGAGGGTTCTTCAACTTTCTTTGTTTGTTTTAAACGGCTGGTGATGTTACTCCAAGCACTTTAACATCATTCTATATCTCTATTCCTATCAAGTTACTTCTTAATGATCATCCAGGCCTCATACAAAATGTTGAACATATTAAAATTTTCTTGTTTAAGCTAAATTCTTTTTACGAAGTGAGTACAACCTATTTTCTACTTCGAAAATCTTCTTGTACTTCTCACATCTTCTCAAATCTAATAAAAGTCTAAAAATCTTATTCGACTTAATTTCAGTTCAAAGGTCCTTCAGATATACCGTTGAACATTTTTCATCTTTACAAGGTGTCCTTCAATGAAATTAATTTACTGCAAATTACCTGATAATCCCATTTTAATTTCTATCTTTAATCGTATCAAATACGCTCGAATATACAACTAGCATTTTTATTACTTCACCTAAAGTTGTTTTGTTTTACATCTAATAATTATTATAAATACTATTATATCGTTATAAATATTATAACGAAAGGTATTACGTAAAAAGAGACCCAAAACATTACCAATAAATAGTCTTCTATTTATCAATTGTATAGCATCAGTATTCAGTAATATAAGTCAGTAATAATAAGTAGTGTTTCGTTTAGTTTTCTGTATCCCTGAAATACCTTTCTTGCTACTAATCAACTACACTAAATGGGAGACCTTTTCTCGTTATAACATTCATAAACAAGAGGGTAAATTGGAATATATGATTTTCATGTAATTATAAATATATAAAATATCTCAATAGCTGCACATTATCTTCCCCTATCCATTTTGAAAATAGTGTACGTGTCTTCTATGTACATTTCTTTTTTAAATTTTTTTCCACAGCGTACATTCTGAAGAAAATTATTATCATTAAAAATCGTAGACAATTCATTAAAAAGATGCCAAAAATTAATAAAATAACGACTTTTTAATGTGATTAATAACCGCGAGAGCTGCTTTGGCACCGGGAGAACACCTTCCTTACAAAGGAAGAACGAGGCGAAATAACAAGAATAAAATCTAGAGATAGGTCCTAAAGATGAGATATTACGTGTTTAAGAGAGAATTCGGCGCTTTAATGGCAACTGCTGAGTGGAAATGAGAGGGTGGAAAGAAGTAAGCATCAAAAGTGGACAAGAATGAGGTCTGAGAGGTGTAAAAGAGAAGAGGTGGAAGTGAAGAAGGCTATGAACGTTCCCGATGACTTAGTCACGTTCGGACCAGCTAACCACTTGCATCATTTCAATATCTCATTCATCTGATGAATCAAAAATAGAAGTGGTTTCTGCTTCGTATCCATTATTTTATAAAAGAGTAGAACTATTGAAAAGGCCACGTGATTTCCGACGATCTCGTTACGCTGTCGGATCTCGGCTATGGATTAAACCAATCAATGAATCTCTTTTTTTCTTCCTATTCGTAAAAATATCCGGGGTACCGAGATTTTCAATTAAAAGCGGATTTCAAAAAGTTCAGGAAATAAACTCTCCGACGAAACGTTGGACGTGAATAAAATAAGGACGAATGAAATTCGACCGGATATTTTCTATTTCTGGACACTGAAAGCATTTCAAATTATGGCTGGAGAGACCGACTTCGTTACATGCAGATACTGTCAGATGTCTGCCATAGGACCAAAAGGGTGTTTCCATTGACAATTTTAATATAAATATTTATAGTCACTCCGTAAATATGTAAGCAATTATTTCCGACACAATATGTAGCAACGCATATATGCAGGTTTCCTTATTCCTGAAAACTTATAATATAAAATACGATTTTATTGGCATCACTCGTTTTTTCTTTCCACATTGATAGTTATTTCGAGATATTATTATTATATAAGCTGCAATTAGACGGAAGCCAGGTGAATACATCATCATAAAAGCATCTAAAATATTTACTTACATTACAGCCATATTTTGTACATCATACTATACATAGCATACAGCATACTATACATAATAAATAGAATACAGAATACGTTACTGTGGCCATTACCATCAATATCAATGTCGTTATTGCAAGTCTTTTACATTGTATCATTCTCTACGTCGTCATCATAAAATAATGATTAAAACACAACTACCAATATCCATTAAACAATAAAACGCAAGCAAAAGCAACGTAAGTTGACAAATCACCCACAAAATCAAAATATTTAGGTCGTAATAATAAACATCTTCTCGATGCAACGCACACTATAATTTTATCTGGGACTTCAAGAAACACAATATTTTTGAGCTATGAGTAAAATTCAAAATTTTTAAAATTTCATCTACATTTCGAATAACATTCGTACAAGTTTTTGTAGATTCTATAAAAATTTCATAGGCACATAAACATCTTTTGCTTATTTCCTTACTGATGAAGTGCATTTCCATGGATCAATTCGATAAAATGAGAAAAGAAAGTCCGGGAGTGATTTTCGCCCCTTAGCAAAATTTTTGAATTAAAATAGAGACGTTGGCGCCACTGGCTGAGAACGTGTTTCTTTGTGACAATATTCGTCGAAGCAGCGGCCATCCTGTCAGTCACAGTTTTAAATTTTCCCTCCGACTCACATTTTACAAAAATCTATGCAGTTAAAAACACTGCTCAGTCGATTTTTCAATGAGGACCTGTCGAACGAGAACATTTCCGTAGCCGCAATGTAGCGGAAATCACCTCTTTGATCTACGAAATGGCGTAAACCGATAAAGAAATATTTTTCTAAAAGCTTCTGCAGCCATAATTCGCAGCTGCTACTCTCTTTTATAAAATTAGCCATTCATCTTCTTCCTCTCTTTTGAGTGACATTCTCGTTAGGTGAATATAAACAACCCCAGTGGTCAACAACAAAAAACGTATTTGAAAGGTCGTGATGTCTAAAACTCGAAACATCAATTTCATAAACTCCGCAATACTTACTGCAATATTGAAAAATAATATTAACAGTCAATTTACGATAGTGACGTCGATTTTCTTTTATAGACTTTATTCCCTGCTTGTTTGCTTAATTTTACCTCGTGAAAATAAAACGATGAAACTCGTGTATAAATTTGATTTTAAATCGATATCAAAAATACTAAATTTATGCATTGCTATAATTCTTTCGGGTATGAAGTTGAAACTATTTTGCAATTTTGGGAGATATCTTACATCTGCTGTTTAAACCTTTCTTATGAAGTGGTAAATTGATGTAGGACAATGGGAAATTTTTGAAGGCAAAGGATTCTCGGAAAGGCAAAGGATTAATCATCAAGAAGAAAACGCAGAGCTAGATAGCACTAACTCATGAGGTACTGAGCTACCGAGATTTCATAAAAAATAAGAAATATATCCATGGCGATAAATTAACCCAGCCGATTGCTCAAATAAAAAATGAATAACTTTCAGTGAAATATCCACGGTAAATTTATTCGCAATGGTAATTAGAAATTTTAATAGACCTAAAATTACTTCTCGAAATTTACTAAGTAAAAACTTGAGGCTTGCAAACAAATTAAGTGTTCGAAGTCTAAGTGTTACAACTAAATGAGACTATCTGAAACCTCAGAAAATTCCATAGTTACGATTGATGCAGCAAATATTGCACCAGCACTTGAATGATTTAATACAAATCTTTAACTGGAGCGTATTTTTATAATAACCGCACTCTATTATATTGAATTAGACCATTCATCAGTTTTTATTCATCACATTTTTTACCATTGTCACATTTCATCAAATTTGCAAATGGCGAATAAACTTTATAATAATGGTCATCTTCGTTAATTAATTCCGACTCAGTTGTTCAATTGCAAAATTCTGTGCAAATTAATGCGATAAATATCGACTAATTGGAATAAATTTTTGGGCGTAAGTAATTGGATGTTACCTAAAATAAAATATTAAATCTCGCCACGAATATTGAATTTAATTTCGAAACGGGATCAAAGCACAATGAATCTCGTGGTTTAAAAGTTGTGCGAAGCAAGAATATGAAATTTTAGGTAATTTAATTTTCAAGCGTATGTTTTTGCGGACCTTACCTTAATAACTTTATGATTCATTACCTCTGCGCTTTTCTCAACTACTTCCACTCATACAGACCGTCAGACAAATGCGAAACCTCGGATTATCCTCTACTTGTTCTCTTTTTGCCAGCAATCGTGGTACATTTATCTCTTGAGCGCAATGGGATTTGAAGGACACGGAAAATTGCCTCGTTCGTTTAAAAGAGTAAAAAGGGATCCCTTAAATAACGACGCAGTGCTTGCATCCCAAAAATCAAGACAGCTGGTGAATAAATCACAGAAATTTTTAAAACATGATTCTGTCTTAAAAACCGTGTGAGTGACCTAATTCTCCAGGCATTGCCAGATTTTCTAGTTAAGTCTTTCCTCCGGTCTCATAACTGTTGGTAAATATTTACTTAATGTACGGAGATGAAGAGGTTTATAATGTGATGTGTAAAGGTAGATATAAAGATACCCGAGTTCGCAAACGGAGTAGAAATACGTGATAAACTAGGAGCTTATTAAAATTTTTGCCTTAAGCCCTTGAATACCTAAAAACAAACGAAAACATCCCTTGTAAAAACATGCCGATTCAATTGGGTTAAGAAGAATAATATATTAATAATAATAATAATGAAACGTCTTTATTCGTGCGAGATATACTGGTATATTGGTTAATAATGAACTGGTAATAACTATGATCGGTCAATGCAGGATATGCATAAGCTAATATTAGTGTCATGAAAAGCAGGAAAATTCATGATATATGGAAAGTGACCGAATTGAGCAGATACCGGCCGTGATTTGAAAATGCATGAGGAAATGCGAGTGTAATTTAATTCCTACTTTTTCTTGCAACGGCTTTCCACTCAGAGGGCCTTTCAAAATCGATTTTTAAATGAAAGGTGGGAATTGTTTGCTCAAATTTCAAAACAGTGATATTCTCGACTGTAATAACTACAGAGCGCAGGCTTTTTGACCCAAACGGGTACTATCTTCAACAAAACCATCCAAGCAGGCGTATATGCAGACCATACAGTATTCGTAACAATGTCAAAGAAGCGGATAATAGAGTCAGGTGAATTGGGTTGATAATTAATGAAAATGATGATAAAATAATTCTTCGTGTCATTATATACATAAAAGATGCCCAGAGAATCTTGAAACAGGAAATAAAATATTTATAGAAGTAATTTTATATATAAAGGGAAAGTAAATGATAATGAGACCAAAATGGACTGTAGCTTAAGGGAAAGAATACAAGCAGCAAAGAGGACTTTTTGCTAACATGCAAATGTTCCGAAAACAAAATATTTTCTATAACCGCAAAAATGAATAAAATATATAAATCCCTGTTAAGACCTATCATCAATATGAGTTTACCTGACTTCGTGGAACACCTGATAAATAAAAGTTGGACTTCATCTCATCCATAATATTGTCACATATTTCGTATGTTATTGTCATTTGATATATTATAAAAGTGAGACCTCCTGAATCTATGTAGCCGAAACATAAACAAAGGCCAGAAATCATCATTGTATGTACTTACGAAATTGAAAAGGAAATTAATGCGAAAAATATATTAATCAAACTTACCTACCCAAAATACTACAGTTACCTGGAGGATCTGACATAATCAAGAGTTAGATCAGTCAATTAAGGGGAGGATATAATAAGGTCCATGATGTGCACAAAATTAAAATGGCTGGACCATCTGTAACAAAATGATGATTTACCAAAATTATCATTTTGATGTATATGCTCAAAAGGATCAGAAAGGCGAAAAGACAAGGTGAATGGGCCGAGTATTGTAAGACTTGAGAAATATTAAAGGTGAAGGGGTGAGAAGAGAAGACCAAGTACAGAAAAGCTTACAGGCAGATTGTGAAGGAAGCCATAGCCCACTGAGGGCTGTAGAGTTGTGACAGAGGAATTTTCAACCAGTGTCTTAGGTCAGTGAGGTACGTTACGAAGTTCTTGGCAAGTTTATATCTGCGTTAATCAAAATATGCCTACTTTATATCTAAAGTAACCGAAGATTAAATTTCAGAGGTTACTTATATCGCTGGACAGAATTCTTGCCTACACTGAGAAATACTGTTTTAGACAGTAATTTTATATTAATTTTGTTATCATGTACATATAACGCATAAAATCAAACAGAAGTGTATTAAATAAACACAGTAGATAATAATTAACATATCTTAGATGATCTAATTATAGAGATTAGAGAGTATCGTGTTGAAATATTTCAATAAATCTAGAAAAACTCAAGAAAATCAATAAAAGATGGGTTTCAATGCAAGATGTACATCTTCCGTTTTAAATTTTCTTTGAGAATATCTCATATCATCACTTTATTAGGCTATCCATAAGTATGAATATTGTAACCATATCTCAAGCTGTTGTCTATTTGTCGATCAATTCTTTCAAGGTTGGCGGGCATTTGAATAAAAGTGGAGCAACCCCCGTAGAGGTGAGTGGGTTTTCATAATGACAGGAGCAACAGAATGGAATTTTTTATGGAAAGCATTCACTAAAATAAAAGTACTCCACCACCAGAGAGTAGGATACTAGATGGGGAAAATTTGAAAGAAAAGCCTACCTTACATTTCTATATGAGAGGCATTTCATTAACTTGTCACCCTAAAGAAAAAAAGCTCACGAGTTTCAAGACTTACAAAAGCCAACATGCTTCAGAAGTTTTCAATACCACTTCTTACATAACAGCACGAGGAGCTAAACAGTTTTCTCCGCAGCTGGCCTCAAACTTAATATTACCATTTGGGATGGTTTTCCCTCGACAGGTTGATTGCATGCTATTCCATGTTTACCTTTACTTTTTCACTGCTACACATATTCTGCCCATCTCCCAAATCTTGATGATTCTTTTCATCCTTTGCAAGTCCATCAATTAGCTGAATCTATCGCTCTCTTACTGCCCATGAATCACCTCTTTGATCAAGAACTTTCTCTCTCTTTCTCAAGTGGAAACGAATCCAAATCTCTTTCTGCTTCGTGTCACTCCGATCAATTTCCTTTTCTCTTCTATTCTTTTGAGTATCTACTTATTCCTGTTCGTTTGACCTCTAATCTTCTGTGTTTTACTCCGTATCCTTAACTCGAGAGTTTCTAGGCACTTGGTAACCTTATTTCGAGGTTTCCATACCTCCGCTTCATACAAAGTTAAATCCACTCGTGGTACTTCACTGGCTTCTACCGGAGACTTCACTTGGTACTTCACTTCTTCTTTTCAATAAGTACTACATGAAGTCCAGCCACTCTCTTGCAGCATGCATCCAGTTTACCGTATTCTTTACTTACCTTCTCTTCATACGGGCCAAAACTCCACTCTTGGTACTACACTGGCTTTTGCCTGAGGCTTTCTATTCTTCTCCATTACCTCAATTCCTCTTATCAATAAGTACTACGTGAACGCAAGGATACAGCTACTCCTTGTAACCTACATACAGTTTACCGTACCGTATATTCTTTACTCCCGAAACTTTCCTAAATCTGAAACAAATTTTTCAAGATTGCGGAGGGTTAAAGAAAAAAGGTGAAAGGTGACTAAGCATGTAAACCAAATAAAATCTCCAAGAAAGAACGGAGATAAAAAGGCTGACAGGATCCGGACTCGAACCCACATTTCATACTTTCTGGGCTGTTTCTTTAACCAAACTATCTTCCCAGAATGTGTGACCGATCTTTTCAAGAGACTTTGTAGGCAAGGAAGTGTGGTTCTTCCGAGTAAGCGGCATCAGCTGCATACTCTAATACGCAACGACCTAAGAAAGTGGTGGAAAGAAGAATCTCTCTCTAATATGCATTAGGAAAAAAGTAATTCACGTAATAACTCGGAAAAACTGCCAAGGAGTTAATAAAAATTAGTTTCTCAAAACGGCATGTGTCTATGCTCTGGCAAGATAGTGTCATTGTTAACGCATACGCCCGGCAAGTAGGAGTTCCTGGTTAAAGTTCCAATCCGGTAAGATTTTTTTCATGTCCGTTTTTCCTAGAGTATTGCAGAAGATATCTCATTACTTGTCGTTGCTCTCTCTTCTTCAGATTCCTTAATTGCCTTAATCCTTCTTGCCTTCTTTTTCTTGTTCTAATCTTAATTGCCTCCTTAACTTATCTCCATTGCGATTATTATTGGCCCTGAAACAACTATGCTTGCCTGCTTTCCCTCCTCAATATGTATCTTCTGAGGTTGTTTTCCTCATAGCTCTTGAATAGATACGTTCCATATGTTCATTCTTTCTTGGGAGTCTTTATGACTCGCTTCCTATTCATTATATCTTTGCATATGTAATCACGGGGCATAAATAAACATATTTATCAAAGGAATGTTCTAAGTATATCTAGATTTGAATGGCATCATAATAATGTTTCCTTTAGAACTTTACCTAACATTTACCATTTCCAAACTACATTATTAAGAAACATCAGTTCGTAATTCTGTATTTCCGTATTTTGAGAGTAACTGTATGTTAAGGATAACTCACAATTAAAATGAAGACTTTTAAATAATTACTATTCAAATACTTACTCAGATTTAAATATTCATTAAAACTTTTGAAATTTATCCTAAAGGAAGAGCTTCTCTTCCTCGAAACATTTACTGCATGAAAAATTAGAATAAAATTTGCAACGCAATCTTGAAAATGAGGTCAAGTAATCCAAATTGAAAAATAATGTTTATTTTCACGGAATGATGTCAGAAACGAAGTATTTTTCGTAAAAAATGTAAACAAATTTCAAAATATATGAAACGGAGTAGCGAAGTAAGTCCTCAGTGTACCTCTTCGGGAGTTGATTAACATTTTCCTTTCTCGGAAAACAAAAAAGATCAAAGCGCTGGCTGCATACTTTAAATTCAACCAGACCAAATCAAGGCGTGCGATTCTTATTCAAAATTACATCTGAAAAACAATGACGCAACTATCCATGGCAGAGGCACACTTACCAGTGCCCCCGTTCCTTCTTAATTAAAATGGCGGTAACAATAAAAATTATGCGCTCAGATTTCGTCCGCACTCGGAAATTACACACAGAATTCCGCGAAAGAAGGTCAAATTTGTTTAGCGGACGCGAAATTCCCATCGCTCTAAAAACCTCCCGAAAAGTAAAGTAGCGTTACTCCTCACACGGCCACAATAAAAGGAACGTAAAAAAAGCGGCGGTGGAAAGTTTACTCGTATGAGGAATTAAATCATGCCGTCCTTTATATCTTCTTTTATGTAATGCGTCCTGGTCTCAACTTTTACGCCCTGGTCCTTAAATACGTCGCGGGACTGCATGGGGCAGTTAGGAAAGGCTAAAAGGTACGTGTGGGCAGTAAAATGTACGGTGAGAGGGAAAAGTAAAGCGAGCGGAAAAGAAGGGAATTAAACCGGGATTGCTGGCACCGTGGAAGTGGACTTGGGAGAGGATGATGCCAACGCGAGCGGAAAAGAGAGCACGAATCAAAGACGGGTTCTTTTTCTGTAAGCGGATGGATCAAAGATACACCAGCAATTCCTTTCGATTACTCAAATCATCGTTTTGAAAAATTGGATTGGTAATAAAGTCTTTTATCCCCCGGGAGCTGAGGAGGAACTCCTTGATTAATGTTTAAGCCGAGTTCGCTTACGAGGCGGAAAACTTGGGATGAGCCGGAAGTTGATTAAGACGGTATACGGGGATCAAAAGAGCGAGCTCAGTTAGCACGAGTTTAACGAACTGTTATGTATAGACGGATCAAACGGGATTTCGGCTTTAACAATGGAAGTCTCCCAAATGGCACGTAAATGAGAATACGGAATATATATGATGTACATTAAATACGCTGAAGTCCCATCTAACGGTGATAACAAATATTTCGGCTGGCAATCATTTTTTTCGAATTTTCAAACCTTGGCTTCTGAATACGAAATCTGCTAAAGTACTCATGGCTGAAATTTCGGCGCAGAAAATTGAAATTTTCAAACTAATCCACCATTAGTAAGTAGGTATAAGTAAATTGCGGCAGTAATTAGTGAATCCAGATATGGATATCATGATTTTCTGTGTTTATAAGACAGAAGTTGTCATCATAAAACTGAATTTGATAAACTGAAAATAACTTATATCTAAATAATAAACTGTAATTTGACCAATGAAGAAAAGAATGGAGGCAAGATAAGCGTAGTGTTGATAAGAAAAAATAAAGCATATCATCTGATTCGTCAAGAGAAATTGTTTTATGATCAGTCATAAAAATTATGACTACGAATAGGGGGGATATGGGGGAAAATTAAAGATATGGATGATTTTTGGAATTTCAGAAACGCACTAAAAATTTGAAGAATTAACATAAAAAAGTAAGAGGCACGAAAAACGATATTCTCAAATGAAAACGCATAAATGAAGCTAACATGAGGTTATTGACAGTGTCCTTTCGTGTAAGAGCAATTAATTACTCAGTATTATAAGCTATAAAAAGGCTGCAGGATAAAAGTTCACATAGGAATTTTCTAGAGAAAGTGAAAGCACATTTCAGCAGCGTAAATAAATCTTTTTCTGGTGGTGTATTTTCTAAAATTATTTTATAAATACATTTCTTGCCGAGAGAAAACCGATATATTTTCCGCAAAATTAATAACGCAGGAATGTCATGAACTCCTAGCATTAACGGCACTGAGCTTTTGAAATCAAAAAATGAAAAATTGAGATAACCAAATTTAAGTAAACAAATGATTTAAGCTGAAGTAATAATACAGATAGCATTTCAAGATCCTACTCGTTCTTTTGTTAAAATGTATTTCATCTACAAAAAATTTCCTCTTTTTGAGAGTGCATGAGGAAGGTAAACTTTAAAAAAAGTTGAATAAACAATGGAGGAATATCAGTATATTATTTCAGTATTTTTAAGCGTATATGTATTGTACTAAGGAGCATTCCTATAACTAAATCTTCTCAGCATACTATTTAAGAGAGGACGAGATTCAGCCAGTCAACCTATCAGCGTTAAACATCCTTCAATTTGGGAATATCTAAATTATTTATTACAGACAATTAATACCCCTTAATAAAAGCTTAAGGTACTTAAGAATTCGATGTTCAAGCTAAAATGCAATTACGGACATCTCAGGTAAGGAAACCTCCATAAGAACAATATTGATGGAATAAATTTGCAAGAAAATTCAAGAAAAATTTTATTTTAGTTCTTTGTGCACCAAAATATAAAGCTTAATCCGACATTTTGAGGGATATAACCTTGGCAGGTGGCATTCAACGTGGGTGTCAGTCAGCACATCGACTCCCACGCCACCGTATTTGTCTCTTTCTAGACCCGACCCACTATCTCTCAATTCAGATAGCTAACCATATTCATAACGAATCTGGGTGGGCACCAATTAATGTTGATAAATGTTTAAACTCCCTGGGGATACATACTCTTCCACTGAGGGTGAACGCTTTCCCAACTAGGCCGGGAGCCAACAAAGGGGTTACACAATCTAAATAATATTCTAGTTGCAGCGAATAATGGCAAGAGAAAAATATTGAACGGATTCATAAATTGGATTAGTGTTTTATGGGACGTTAATAACTAAGAACACGCTTCTCTCATAACATTTAATCTTATTTCATTAAAAGTAGAACCGCTCGAGGACGCGACATTCCAGCTAAATTTCAGGACGATTCGACAATTATATTAATTTTGAATTCTTTGTAATAGCACTGCTGTTCAAAAACATTCTTTTGCGTTTCAACTCAAAATCGAATTCTTTGAAAGACATACAGTGATGCACTTTAATCAAGTAAAAAGGAAAATTACGTTCCATTTTTCCTCTAATTATTTAGGTTTTATTGCACATTAAAGAATTCACGAAGATATGATTCCAAATGAGCACTTTGTGTTTTTGAAATTTTTGAAATTACAAAGAAAAAATCTAAATTTCTGAATGAAATTAATAGAGAAAAAATTAAAGTTAATGAAAATATAATTTTTATTAAAAACGAAGTTCCAAGACCTCTTCCTCTTCCAGTATCGCTTCAGAGATGAGTATAATTTCCACCGATTTGTTTGTACAGTAAGTAGAAGTCTTAATAGAAGGCTAAAACTGAGGCTCACTCATTTTAGATGGAACATGCACAATCTAACTCTTAATTTATTTTCCACTGGGGATTTCAGTTTGCACGGAAGAAAAAATCCTCTTGCCTTAAGCCGCCCCGCAAGGATGATGCCTCAATGTTCCGTAAGTGGCCCTCCTTGTCTCTCCTAACTGCAGAGTAAATCCTCGGTTACTTCATTTAAGCGGATCACAGGAACAGCAGCAGGTGATTTACTCTACCGTATTTCTTTACAGTCGCAATTTGGTCCTGTGACGTAACCTTAGTAATTAGATTGTAGGACAATTTACTTTCCTTGACCTACTCGGAAGATGTTGTACCTTGTTAACCATGGGGATAGAATCTTCATTAACTTTGTATCGTCTCCTTAAAGAATGATTCTATTCCTTAGCTTACTAATTTCATCCTATAAGCTTTTATTAGAGAAACATTTATTTATAAACAAGGAATGGGTTTTAGGTATTTTGCACGATATGGTGTGTACCCAAGAAAGATCCCAAGGAAGAATAAAATAATAAATAAAAATTTTATCCATTTTAATCGTTCGTATACGTTGTATTAATTATATGGTTTTATTTCTAACCCAGATTCCTGACGCTACTTCCACTTTTTCTGGATTATTTTTTGAAATATTTACGGAGAAATGTATAAAAAAACTGACTGATACCGGAAAAGCAACGCGCCCCCAGCATATCTTATATTCATTTGGAGAGAGCGTTTTCATTATCCGGGTACTGAATTGATAATAGGAATACAGGGATACATCCTCTGGCGAAGATAATTCGTTCCGGAATCACATTCGATCGCCGAAAGGTGATTTCTCATAGGTTTCTATAAAAAATCGTTTTATCCATTCTGAATTCATATAGAGAGAACGAGTGAAACATCGAATCTATTAAATAAAATAAAGAGAAGAGTTATACTTTTTCTACAAAAAAAACTACTTTTCTTTACTAATAATATAATGTAACACTTGAGATAATATTGCGGATGAAAGATTGTCCGCAGTATGATTAATATTTATAGAAATGATGATGACTATTCATTAAAAATTAAAATAAATAATCATTTTCATTAGTATGATGGTTCTTCATTGAAATGATTATTATTCATTAAGCCCTAAGTGTGTTTTATTGAAACATAGCTTTCTCTGGGAGAAACTACAACACCACTCTTCCTTCTACATAATGAATTTTTAATACTTTCGCCTATTATTGTGAATTTGAATCCATCACATGTTCACACTTGGGGAGGAGCAACAGAAAAACCCAATAGAATCATTAGCCAGTTCGGCGCGGTAAGGGTGGAGTTAAATTCTGAAACGTTTCATTCGAATTATTCGACGGAAATAAACCATAACAAAACAAACTTATACCATTGTTTTCATTCAGCTATGCCCACTCCCACACATCCACAAAACGTTCGTATGCCGAATCCATACTCGTTATCCCAGTAAGAAAATAGGGAAAGAAATCTTCGAAAGCCGGGAAACTCGTAAGCAAAGGTATCACTGTATATTTAATAATCGGCCCATCAGATTCCTCTCCTATTCTGCAGAATAACATGCGTAAGATATTCACGGATCCGCAGTGATATTTATAACCCTGTTATTTTTAAAAAAACGTGACATCACAAATAACTGCTGGATGATTTGAGACCAATCGGCGGCTGTGTGAAACAAAATTTCTCGAGAAATTCTAGGGGTCTCATTACTATCTACTACCATTTAACCTCCCCGTGAAGGCCCGTAATCACTCCTGACCCTTTCGTGGACTTATTCTCGCTGAAAAGCTGCGTGAAGCTCCCGCTTGGTCCAGTCCCCCCAAGGCCAATCTGGAGCTTCTTCGTTTCCCCATTTACTGCATCCCAGTCCATTACTTACACACTTAATTCAATTGTAGCTGGTTGGAGAGTCATTTTGTACTGCCCTCAACCGATCTGCTGCTCGATCCATTCAGCTAAGCTCTCTGACAGTGGGTATTTACGAAATCCCAGTCGTGTTATTTTCCGACCATTTGTTTCGTAAGAAGATGGGGCTGAATGTGCTGGTCGTAAGGTACGATTCCAATTAAAGGCGATTCTCGAGGTTCAATTCCGCATTTAAGGCTGGATTTTCCACTCATTTGCTAAGATTCCTATCGGCCGGACTAATACTTTTGGCCGTCTCCAGCAGCTGCCTTTGGTATCAAAGAGTGAGAATGTTCATACTAAGTGCTCCATCGCACTTATTGATAATCATAAGAGAACCGAACATTTTAGATAATAGCCAGCAATCTGATCTCCCAACAATAGAGGAAGGTAAGTTGCAGTGTTTAGCAAATAACAGGGTTAGAAAAATCATCGTGGATCCGGAAATGTTCCTTATACATGTTATTCCGGATATTCCATTAATTATTCCGGATAGTTCATCCTCCTGAGGATGCAGGTAGAGACTCCGAAAAGAGCGTTGCACAGTGGGCTAGAATCGAAAAAAGCTGGCCAAAAAGCTTTTCTTGAAGGCGGACCTCGAGACTTCGCATGATTGATTATGAATAAATTCTGCATACAACTATGGAGGTCATTTACGTTGGATCCTTCGCATTAAGATTATACAGGAGGTCAAAGTTGACCAATTTTTGCGAAACTTTCCCATTTCCGATTTTTCGCGAAATTCTTCAACTTCCAGTCGATTGTGAACCCAAGCTAAGAAAATCATCGGGTAAAATATAATGCCATATTATAAATATGTTCCTTGTCCTTCATAAGACAGTTTCAATGAGCTCTGTTGAATATTTATATACTTTACATTACAAAATGGCCGACCCTTATTTTGGAACAAATTTTTACATAAACCGAGGAAAATAGTAGATTGAGACACCGTGTGTGTAATAACACTGTGCGTTGGGAGTTTCCCAGTAGGTCGTAATACGCGGTTTTCTTGCCTTTGCGAGGAATACGCCTGAAGGAAACCGGCGTATCGGCGATTGGAGAGTTTTTGAACCTCATTTATTTTTCATATCTATGTATATATAATAGGCCTTAACAAGGACATACACGAGTATTAGACTACTTTCCTTTGTAGACTCACGGGAATGTCCTTGGTAACACCACAGCAAAATATAACATTTCGAGAGAAAATTCACAGATTATCATAAATGTCATAAAATGTGAACGGAATGATTGTGTCATTCACACATCGATTTGTACAAAATTCAAATAATCATAAAATGAATGTCGAGATGTCGTGATATTGAAGAAATAAACTACATAAATTGGCATAATCAACTTAAGTATTGCCTCGTTTTCTGCTAAAAATGCATGAACTTAAACATCAAATTCATGGCTTGAATAAAGTCCGCAAACATTCCAGCACATATCATCTGTGTTTGTGGGTTGATGGAAGAAATGTGTTTGCTGTTGGCGGATAAGAGTCAAAAATAAAAACGCAGCAGTCAGATAACGCGCTTGAAAAAAAGTAAGAAGGTTGTGAGGCGCTGCATCTGTTTCGCGCTTCCATCGCTTCAAGAGATTCTAACGCAGTACGTAGGCTATTTTTAGCGATACTTTGCCTCTTGGTCTTCCGAGTGAAAATCGCAAGTTCTGTGGATACAGCGGAGAGATTCATGGTGATCCCCTGAGGAGATATATCCCGAGAAGCTTAAATTTTAGGATCTCTGTTGGACTTCCTTCTTGGGAAACAAGAAGAAGAGCAATTCTCAGATGTAGTACAACTCAAAAACATGAAAAATCATTCGAGGAAGGATTAACAGATGGTAATGTTCACATTTCTTTCCTTTATATTTATTAAAGTCATTAATAAGAAACTAATAAGTTGTGTTCATATTTATTTCTTTATATTTATTAAAGTCGTTAATAAGAAACTAATAAGTTGTGTTCACATTAATTTCTTTATATTCATTAAAGTTGTTATTAAGAAACTAATAAGTTGGATATAATCTATTAAAAGGTTAAAAAAAATTAAAATTAAAAATTAAGTTGAAAAAAATGCATTTCTTAACCACTTTTCCTATTCTTTGGGGTTAAAAACAAAAGCTAGTCCAATATATTTTAATCAAGAAACCAGAGAAGCATATAAAATTCTATCTTTCGAATTCTTCATATGATTACCGCCTTCAACAATATGTAGGAACGATCTTAGCCTTACAATCCGTCATATAGTTAATGTAACATTCATGCTGTACAGCGTACATAATTAAATATTTAAGCCTAAAAATTCCGCCAACATAATAACCATAATTACGGCTGTTGTTTATGTATGTATTATTTATGTAGCTTTTATCAGTTTCATTTTATCTTTTATCAGTTTCCATTCAGTCCTTCCAAAGCGGCCAAATTGAGTTTTAATCATCGTTGGATATGCTTTGAAAGTATGAAATTTCTCACTACACTGTGGATAAACTTACTTAATTTCAAATCTATTAAAAGCTGAAGTTTAAATCATCAAATGCAAACTTGAGTCCTGTATTTATACATCAGAATGTCTCCACCTGAAAGCAGCATGGCTTGAGACGATTTTCGCGGTATGGGTAAAAAGTATAAGAAATTAAGACCTTTCGTGAGCCAACTTAGTCTCTAAAAACGCGGAACGAGTAGAGCAGGAAGAGATTAATGTTTCCCAAATCTATAACAGTAAATCAATTGCGACCGATTTTTCCAAAACTGATTTCGCGAAAGGAGCAAAAAATAAACCCGACGACTTATAGGCCTTCCTGAGATCGATAGACCAACTGCAGGCACGCCCAATCGTGTGACTAACTCACATTTTTCACCGTTAGCTACCACTAAGAAAACCTTAAATTGGATGTACACGGTTGATAAAATGATTGATTGACCTGACGTAAATTGATCGATTTACTAGGCGAGTTCAATCATGAATACCAATGGAGTCGCTCATAAATATTAATCACGAGAAAAGAATTATGATAGATCCTTCCTTCAGTGATGAAACACTTAGGGAAGCGTTAGCATAACGACAGCAATGAGATGTCCTCTTAAGAAATGCGGTTGGTGCAATTTATCCTAATATTCTTCACGGCAAATATCGCTGCAAAAACTAAAAATGTAAGATCGAAATAGGTTGCTATCAATACAAGACCCGCTTGAAGTGTAGCCTATCTTGAAAACCCCATCGTTTCGAATTATGCGGCCGAGAAAATAAAATCCGATAACACTCTATCTATCCCGGACATCGATAAGGTGACGTCAGCTCAAAATTTTTTTAAAAAGTTCGAAAAATCTCGTATTTTCGAGCGCGGAGTATTCATTAGCAGCCAGCTATCGCAAGTATCGTTATTCCAGGAAAAAACGGATCTTATATCCCGAAGAGCACGCTTCCTTCTCCCCATGTTACGGAAAATTAGGATGACTATTCAATAGAGAGGACGCTGTACGCTTTTCCTCCGCGTCATCCCGCTCAGGATTAATTTTCCTTGGAAATAAAAGTAACAGCGCTCTACACGAGAATCAATCCGCCATTCTATTTCCCTCCATAACAACGCAAATTTTTAGAAACACGATAATCCGCGATGTCACGAGAGAAGGAGAGGCACGCCGCTGCCGATATTTCATCCTTCACGGGAGGAAAAATTTGCGAAAATATCGAGTCCTTTATCAAAAGAGATTGATACAAGTGGTGGGGATTTTGTCTGAAGGCAGCTCTCATTCGGAGCGTAAATATTGCCAGCAAAGACGTCTAGAGTGGTGACATGAAGTTGGGATGGATATGAGGACGTGCGGATTATGGCGGGATGCGATGGAACGTGTGAAGAGCTTATGGGTCGTGGCGGATGAACGGGAGGATGCAGAGAGTGTGGGAGGAGAAGGGTAAGGGATGCGCCCGCATGGAGAAAAAAACTCCTTCAATCGCGACTCTTTGAGCTGCACCAACTCTTGATTGAGTGCACCTCCGTCGTAGAGTAGTTAGAATCGTCTGATTTGATTTCCGACTTATTGGAATCCGGAGCGCATTTTTATCTCCCTGAGAGAAAAATCTGATTGGGGATGTTTGCGTCAGCGCTTTAACTCCCCGGCGACCTTGACTTTCTTACCGCGGAAAACTTATTTGCCTCTCTTGAATTACTGCCCTCGGTAGTTCTATGAAGTTCTGACGTATGAGTCAAGCGGAAGAGATGCCGGAATCGATCGAATAAGGTTCTACTTGAAAGATTTCGTCAATTTTTCCCTCGGTGATCAGTAAGAGCGTAAACCTATTTGAAGTAAATTGTGTGCTGAATCAGTTAATCTCCATGACTTGTGGGTATTTTTTATTTCCAGAGATAAAATCTGACGATTACAAGTCCACGGAGAAGTCACTAATTACCGTACTAATTCAGGGCACGTAAACTGTGTTCTGAATCAGTTAATCTCCATGCAAGTATTTCTATTTCCACAAATAAAAATCTGACAATTACAGACCCTAGGTAAAGGCACCTATAGCTTGATTGGCATCGATATATTTTCGTTCTTTGTTGAGGTGGACTGGTGGTGAGGTCGGTAATAAACAGTGCTCCAGAAACAAGAGGTAAATACTGCTATCCATCAGTGACCGCATAATCAAACGGTCTAATTCTACAACAGCATTTCTGGACAAATGATGCGACGGGACAAATTTCAGAAGCTTTGGTGGAAAAGCAATGACAGGCGCATAAAAAGAACTCTCTCCTTATTATCCTCTTTTTCAATAATTTTGTAAAATAAGATGAAAGTGGAACGACTTTTCTATCGCACTCGAATAGGAAAAGGAAGGAGAGATTGTCTACGGGTGTTTTCCGCTTGGATTCGCGGAAAACTATTTTGAAGCGATTTGACCTTTCAGCCTTTTCGAGAATGACTTTACTCGTTTATCAAAAGGCCCTGCAATTCCAGATGGAGATATTAAAGTTGAAAAAGCAAGAAAATTAAAAATTAACAGGACGTAAGAGTCGTTTCCTGGAAAGAGCACTTGATAAAATTGCTTACCAATTTAAATATCAAGTGCGAAAGATGTCTGAAAACAGATAATGATACATATACTCTCAATTTGGACAAAAAGTAAATACTTAATTACAAAATACAGCGTATTTGTTATTTGCCGTGTATGACTAAAAAGCTTTACTACTTTATCAAAAATCAGTGGTTTACTCCCGGTTAGAAATCATTGAGATTTCCTAAATTTATTTATGCTGCTTTACAGACAAATACGATACTTGATATAAATATTCCCGTTCTTATGTAAGTTAACTTTTATTCAATTCGTCCTCTGCATCGAAAACTACGGAAAATGCCGAAGAAACTTATTTGATAGAATTTTAATCGACAAATTTTTCGCTGCATTTTTAACAAATATTTTTCTTGCTCTGTGGTATTTTTGTTGTTCGTATATGTCGATAAAAAATCTAATTTCAATTAAAAATGTCAAACCTTTGCATACTGTAGTTGTATTCCGTGCAAATCATAATCGTGTAGATCATTAAATGATTACGGTTGTATACGTGCTTACACATCCATGCGCCTCCCTGTACTATCAAATTCAAAGACAAAAAATTTCTTAATAATTTTAAGGGGGTACGTAAGCAGTTCCTCGATTCCACTGAGTCACATAATTACTACGTTCACTTCACTTCAAAACGAAATAAATGGATGAATTCAAAATTCTTCATAATTACTAGTAGTAATATAAATTAGTATATTTTTCTCTTATGATATGAGATAACATTACGCCTTAAACTAAAGTTTAAATACCGTTTTAAAACCAATTTATTCTTTATCCTATAGTGGATCATACGGTAGAAAAAGTAATAATGGAAATTAGGAGTAAAGAGAAGGAAAAATAGCAACGGTTTAATCCTTGTAATATCATTAGATATGGTGTATAGAACGACTTTAAATAAGGAACGATAAGCTTAAGCTCTCACTTCAAATTCGAACCCAACTCCTGTTTCTTTAATAGTCGACTCCGGATCCTAGCAGAATAAATCCACAAAAAAGACATCCCTCTCAGACCTATCATATCCTCAATAAATTCTCCCACTTACAACTTATCTCAATGGCTTAACCAACAGTTCAAACAATGGCCCCTCGATCAACAGTCTAACGTTAAAAACACAAACCATTTGATAGACCTTCTTAAAAATATCTCTACAAAAGAACAAGACATTCTTATTTCCTTCGATGTGAAGTCTCTTTTTCCCAGCATCCCTTTAGACATCACTTATCAATTCCTTGAAGATTGGTTATCAAAACAAAACCTATCCCCCGAAATCATCAAAGAATATATCCTCTTAACAAAAACATGCATGAACCAAAATTTCTTTCAAATCGAAGGAAAATTCTACAAACAAACTAACGGAACCGCGATGGGTAACTGCCTCTCACCCTTCCTTTCTAACTTATTCATGACTTATTTTGAAAAACAGTGCAGAGAGAAATTCGACTATTTCCCTAAAACATGGTTCAGATATGTCGATGACATTTTCGCTATATTTGACACTTCTAAATGCAACACCACTGATTTCTTAGGAAAACTTAATGAACAATTCGAATCCATCAAATTCACCGCCGAAGAGGAAACAAATGGTACACTCCCCTTCTTGGATTTAAAAATAACTAGATCACAAAACAAGCTCAAATTTAACATATATAGGAAACCCACTCACACGGAAATGTACATACCATCTGATTCAAATCACCACATCTCACACAAATTAGCCCCATTCCATTCCATGATCAACAGACTCTTAAAAATTCCACTTTCACAAAAAGACTTCAAGAAAGAATTAAACCACATCAGAAATATCGCAAAACAAAACGGATACGACCAAAACATGGTTAACAACATTCTCAGAAAACACAAACATAAACTCAAAATAAAACAGAACACGACTCTTACTTCATCTCAGGACAAAAAACACAAATTCATAAAACTCCCCTACGCCCCGGGAACTAGCAACAAATTAAAAAACATTTTCTCCAAATTCAATTTTACTCCGGTGTTTGTGAATAATAACAAACTCTCCAACCTTCTTCATAACCCCAAGGACACTACGACACCAACACAAAAATCGGGCATTTATGAAATCTCATGCCAAGATTGTGATAAAATATACATAGGACAATCGAAGCGAAAAATAGAGAATAGATTCAAAGAACACTTAGCTCATTTTAGACACAACCAAATTAATAAATCAAGCGTAGCGCAACACATACAAGAACACAATCACAGGATTAATTTAGACAATTTAAAATTAAAGAAATCAATACAGAATAACTCAAAACTCGATGCTTATGAAAGCATTTTCATATATCAAAAGAAAGGGAAACTCATGAATGCCGACGATGGGCCCATCCCTACCTCTTCATTGTACTCTCTTTTAAATACCACTTCTTAGAAGACCCTAATTCCGGAGTTTCCGTTCCCCACCTCCTCCCCGTACGTCACAGGAAAAAACCCCACCCCATCGCTCTTGGCCACACGCAGTCCACACGAACGTCACAAACCCAGAGAAAAAACCCCACCCCCAAAAAACCCCCTCCCACGACAAACAGTTACAAATACCTCACACCACACTCTTTCTGTCCATTCAGCATTGGACCCCCTATGAAGATGGAAGCATTGTTTCCGAAATGTACATCGGGATTCTAAAGAACTGGGACCGCTAATACGATTATCCGTTTCCCGGTAATCGCCCTTAGACGGTCTCCGCTATTTCGGCGCTTGGAGAACCTTTATCTCTTAGTTCATTGACCGCCGAGTTCCTTTTTCTCCTTCTAGCTTTAAAAATTACTAAAATTTATTATCTGAATTTTCAAGATAGAAATTCATGAAACAAATAAAAATAAAGGTACTATTGATGCTGTGCGACTGAGAATCCAGTCACTGAGATTACTCTCATTCAATCAGTATTAAATTAAAGCAGTCCATCACATGAAAATCATTTTAACTGATACACGAACGAATTGCTTTAATCTCGTTAAGATTGAAAAGCGATGAAATCACAGAAAAATTGACATTTTTCAAATGTAGGTTACTGTAACGGAATAAAATAAAGGGATATTAAGCATATTTCAAACGAATAGCTCTGAACGGTACTCGATAATTAATTAGAAGATTACTGTTTAAATTTGATTGATACGGAAATGTAACATCTGGAATATTTATTCGAGATGACGTATCAAAAACAAGATATTTAATAGAATCGTATTTACTCCATTAATGAGCTTAGTGAAGACAAAGAGGGATTTTCTATGAGCTCAGTTTCATAATTTTGAAACTTATTAACCTTTTCAAACACTGGAAGTAAATATAATGTTAATATTAATATGAAGATTGTAATGTAATTCAGGCAGAAATCGAAAAAAAACAGCATTTTGTATTCGCTAGTTTCGTAGCAAAAAAATCCTTATTCGGATACAAAGGTAGTTTGAGTAGTTAGTTCACGTTGAATTTAATTTGAAACAGAATATTATAATAAAATTTCGTTCTTTTATTAGATATTTTTCTCTACAGTGGTAGTCTTTTTTCAAGCGCCGTATTAATGAAAAATTCATATTTAACGTTAATAAAATTGACGGCAACTAACTGAAAGAATTTTCTTTGTTTTTTCATCTTCCAGTGGCGAGTAAATGAGGCCGAAAACAAGTTTTTCGCAGTCAAGAAAAATCCTGCATTGAGCATAAAGAAAATTACGCATTGATCAAGCATGACACCTCAAAGGTCAACTTTCGAAAATGTATATTCGTAATTGCCATTCGTAATTAACATTAAAAATAGATAATTGTCAATGTATGTGGGAAAACTCAACCGGAAACTGAAATGATACTCTTCAATGCCAACTTATACCACAAATGGTTAATTATGGTCACATCAATTTTAATTAAATCATTACCCTAGCTTTCTAATGGCTATGAAAGAGCAAATAACGAAGTAAACGCTAGAAACTTATTACGCTCTTTTCCATGGATGCAGAGTATGAATATAATCATTCAAAAAACATCGGATTTGTTTTAACGCTGTCAGTTAATATTAAGCTTTTCTTAAATTTACGTGAATATTACAATTCTATTTGGAAAGTGTTCGATATCATGGGCCGCTTCAATGTTTCATAATTACTATCATTATTATTATCGAACTCTTTTGGCGAGGTTAGGCCAGAATGGTTTCTCTTTCACCTAACCTTTACAGATATTCCATGAAAACATACTAAATTAAGTCAAAACTAATACTGTATAGTAATAAAAATTAATTTACATCTAATAAGAAGAAAATAGAATACAAACAATATAAATAAAAGGCCTAAAAAGTACGCAATCTGTCACATACAATATATATAAACTAATAGACAAATAAAAAGCAAGCTTATAGTCTCAAAATACATCTAAATACATTTAAATATTAAAAAGTTAGGTGTGGAAAAACCTCCTACTTTGAATGTCCAGGGAGAAAATCCCACGATGAGGGAGAATGCATGTAGGAGAAGGGGCGAAAAAAAAACCGCGAAAACGCAGCATTAATAAAAAGAAAAGTTTCCATAAAAAGTAATTCGGCATATTTGTATCGTACGGTATGATGATTAGAAATAAATCATTAACATAAATCATTATTTCCTTAAAAGTGGCAGTTGCTTCTGTATTATATCATATTTAAATTTGACTGATTTGGAAGAGAGCGCATTATATACGTTCATGAAATTCGATCGAAACCTATCGAGAACCTAATGCGATTTCTATGTCACCAAGAAATTAAATTTCCACCATCTCCAGCGACTCGACAAATTAAATTCCCCATCACTGGCACACTGGCGTCCGACGCCAATTTTTCTCCTTCCACAATTGAATTCAAACGACCAAGTTTAACCACCGTCAACCATCCGTCTCGCATTCTATAGCTCTAATTAAAGACATCATTTATTGCCTCCTTCCCTAGATTCCACTCATTTGTAAACGCGTACTTGACTGACAAAAACAACACAAAAAACCATCGCGGGATTTCACATCGATTCCAATTTCGATCTAATTCTCCGCGCATGCGCAGCGACTCTAAATGACACCAAACCCCATTTCCTCGTGAAACTTCACGAGCGCGAAACCTGCCGCGCTTCCTTCCATAGCGGGGATAAAAGCCCCATCCGCCCCCCCACGTCGCACCCCGTAATGATGAAAAAGAAGTCCATCTCCACATCACGGCGGTCTTTCTCGCGAGATGGCGATCCGTTAGCTCTAAAAGGTGGCACGAGAAGAACTTTGGACGCAAGGAGCGCATATGTTCCTTTATAAACAAAAAAACATGAAAGAGAGACTCCAAACCCGTATACTTCGCTCTTTCATTCCGTCCCTCCTTGCAGTCGCTGTTTGCGTAGCGAGAGGAACGAAAGAGCTCTAATCTCGCACAAGCACAAAAGGGGAGAGATTGAGCGGAGAAGACAGCTACTATACGGGAACGCGGAGGAGAGAATGGGTATCGAGAGGGGGTTTTTTAGCGGTCAAAGAACGGTGGAAAGATGCGCAAGGGGTTCGTTGACGGATGAGGAATACATAAGCGAAAGATACGGAGTTTATGGGGGGTCTGTTTGAAGAGGGACATGTGAATGTATGGGAGTGTGCGTAAATCGAGCCGCGGAATACAGCTATTTGCCGAGGGCAAAGGAAAGGATATTTAGTCGAGAACAAAGCGACGAAGAAACAAGAGGGATATTTGTTGGGCTCCGAAACTGAGGAAGCCCTCCAGTGTTTCAAATTTCACCACGAGCAATCGGAAAGGAAGATTTTCCGGGTCTTTGAGGAAGGGAGAAATATGGAGCGAGGATGGGAGGAAAGTAAAAATTAAATTCCGATATCTAGAGGATGTGTAGTGCCGACCGAGGTGGCTAGGAATGTAATTGATTCGTCCTAAATTAAATCCGGTCTGACGTAATCTTGCCCGGCATCCGCGCTTTGTGAGAATACATCTTCGTTTCCTTTGAAAATCTCCGACCCTTGCAACGGAGATGGATCGCCGAAATGTTACTTCTCGAAATAGTTTTTCCCTCTCTCTCTTTCTTTCTCTAGCGTCTTTCCTGCCGCCCAATCCATTAGGGAAGGGATGTTATGAGTTATTTTTCCTGGCGCACTGCTCTTCCGAGTGAGATGAGGCTAAGCTCGGGCGCCTTCGGAGAACAGAGGAAAGTGCCTTGGGTCATACCCTCGCTCTCGAATCGTAAGATTTAAAATACAGAGTTTTGAATGCGACAAACGGATGAGAAGGAACATTTCCATCAAACTAAGCGTGGCATGTAAGTGCAGGGAAAGTAAGCTCACGTTGTGGTCACTTTCAAAAGGGAAGGAGGAAGAATACGGAGATGGTTGAAAGAGAATGCGTCTCGAGAAAAACGGTAAAGCTGCATGTTTGGCCTTCACAGATTGAAAATAAGAATAAACTTTACGGATTCGCGAGTAACTTTTTAGTATTTCATGAGGTAAAAATACAATAAATCAGTAAAACTTTTCACGAGGAAATTTTCCTGTTTGATAACTTTGCAAAATACTGAAGATCGCTAATTTTTATTCATTTTTACTTTGATTTTTTGACATTGTTGTATTTTTAAAAATTTGTTACTGATTTACTTATACTACGATACTAAACAGTAGTATTAGATATTATTATTGGAAGTAATACTAACAAATATTCACTAATCATACTAAACTTCGAAAAACCCTACATATCATTATTTTTTATTGATTTTTACTTTAATTTTTACACATTTTAGTATGTTATTAATTTGATTACTCACTTACTAATACTGCTACCTGGTAATAGTAGATGTTAGTATTAGAAGTAATACTAACAAATAATTAACTAATAATACTAAACTTTGCAAAACACCATAGCTACTCTGTGGTGTTTTCCTAAATATAAAACAGAATATAATTTGCTTATAAAAATTTTCTACATTTATTTAATTTTCCTGAAAAGTAGAATCTTATTTCTTTAGGAACAGGAAAGTTTACGAGCATCTAGAATTTTATTGACGTTCCTCATTCTTAGAAATAATAAATGGAAGCTGGCCTAAGTAGCGATACATGGTAAAAATGTGTATGGGAAATAAAAGTACGTTTTCATTATCCAAAGAAAAGTAAATTGAGTCCATGTTGATGTACTTAACGTAAGATTAAACTGTTTTGTGTTTTCGTCGCCGTAAGTTATCAATAATTAGAATGGTTCGCAGGAGTCCCTCGAGTCATCTTACGTGCAATCTTCATTCCCGTATACTTCCAAACTTTGACGTCCCATCACTTGCCTCCCAAAACTCATCCTAGGCCTCCTTCTGTAGTTCTTCCATAAGGTTCCTTCCATCAAAGTCTTCTGTACACCAAAGTACTTTGGAGTGAGCGCGACCACTTTTCCCTTCCATGTCATAAATAGACTTCTCAATCAATGTTAAAAGAGCGTCAGCACTAATCACTTTGCTCGTTTCAGTTGCTCCTCTTCCTTAACTTTTTCATAAATATTTAGCACAAGTTTTCCTGTTGGAATAATTTCTCTACAGTGGTACATTCATCACGGAGGGATAGCTAAAATTAGAGTAGCATATTACTCTTATAACTGAGCAAAATATTCTTAAATCTAATCGAATTCGATAACAAATCCTCGACCTGAGCATTCTCTCTCTCCAAAATATACATCCTTGACCAATGAAAACGTGCAGGCTATCTGGAAAGGAAAAGCATCTTCGGTGTTCGTTCAAACCAACTTTCAAAGAAATTCAGTTATGCAGAAAATGATGATGATTATGAAAGCATATCACAATGGCGTAAGATTCATGGTAATCGTTACCAAAAATTTTGAAAGATTTTCCCAATGAATAATTCAGATGAATACGATGGAAAAATTAGAGAGTAAAAATTGATGAAAGTTTTCGAAGGAAAGAGGCAGTTTATGATAATGATTTACCTTTCCAATTTCTTACCAAAATAAAATCCTATGAACATAATCAATACCCAAAATGCTGGCATATTACATAAGCCATAATGATATTTCATCTTTAAATGTGTTACGCCACCGCTGCACAGTGGGCTAGAATCGAAAAAAGCTGGCCAAGAGGCCAAAAATGGTTTTTTTGAGTACGGGTTTTGAAACTTCGCATAGTTATTACAAAATAATTGAACTTTATGTTCCCGTTTGTATTTTTTCGATATCTTAATGCGTTAAAAAGATACATGGCGTCAAACTTGAACAATTTTCACAGAAATGGGCAGTCTCGGATTTTTCGGATAAACGTTCAAGTTTGCATTTTTGTGTAGGGTTTAAATTGATACTTTTGGATAAAACAACGATGCAATGATCTACAACAATTCTTTTTCTTTTGACTGGTTGCAATTACTGCTTACAAAAATGAGTTTTTGCTCACTTCAAGCAACAAAATGGCGGACACGTTTTTCGGATAATTTTCGAGATGAGGTAAGGATTATAAATAGGAATACGGCCCTAATGCATCGAGTCTCTTATACCACGTCATATTCAAAAGTGTCTAGATGTGGAATCAGAAGAGACTGTGAAAATTGTTCAAGTTTGACGCCATGTATCTTTTTAACGCATTAAGATATCGAAAAAATACAAACGGGAACATAAAGTTCAATTATTTTGTAATAACTATGCGAAGTTTCAAAACCCGTACTCAAAAAAACCATTTTTGGCCTCTTGGCCAGCTTTTTTCGATTCTAGCCCACTGTGCGCTGGTTCTTTGAAAATTATCATTTAATTCATAACGGATGTAATTTTGTGTACTTGATTCATTAAAAGGGCTATTTATGCATTAAAAGTTAAGATAATCAGATATCAAACAAAGATTTCACTTTACGAATTTGCTAACATTCTATAAAATTAAAAAACCGAAATATATACTACGTACAGTGCATATTTTTCATTCAGATTTCTCTTAAGATATATCTCTCGTAATCAAAATGAAATTAAGACGAATTTATAATTTTCTGATACGTTTCAATAAATTCCGATGGAAAACACATCCATAAAAATTTAGAGTTACATGAAGTAGGCATATTTGCACTTAATCGAGTAGTCAGTGCCAGCAAAGTTTTCTCAAATTCCAGCAGTATCTTTCATGGGCCAGAGAAAGGAATTTCTCGTGAATATAGTAACGTGAAGGGTTCTGCAGTAGCGAGCGAGAAAACTGGACTCAGTGGATCCAAAAAATGTCCAGATATGGCTGAGGCATTTCGAGATTGGTTGTGGTAGGGGTAAAGAAGCGGAGAAGATGAGTATTTTGAGTGGAGCATGGAAAAGACAGCCTCAGATAAGATTGAATGAAGGGTCAAGGAAAGTGCTCTCTCCAAGAACAATGAATATGATAAAGATGAAGGGATGTTTAAAAGCCTGCATTTGAAGCATCTCTTAACAATGAGATTTACTGCGACGTAAATTTCCATCAAGGAAATACTTGAGAATTCCTCAAGATTTTTCATTTCTCTGCCGTCGTTGACTCAAGATTTTATTTTTAATGCTTTCCATTAATGAATAAATTACTAAATATGAAAAAGATTCGTTTGAGTCTAAAATAAACGCAGGAATTTGATGTAGCACGTGGAATAACGAATACAAATTCTAAGAAGAAGATAAACTGTGAATTACATTAATGAAAATTAAACGTGGTTAAACATAAAGATGATCTCCTTCAAAACTTTAGTGGAGGCGTGAATGAGAATTTTACCATCATTGTACAATATATGAGTGCAAAACAGAATTTTTCATTTCGACACGGTGTTAGCAAAAAAATTTAAATTAAATATTATTATTACTATTAAAAATTAAAAAGATCATATTAATTATTAGCTGAAAAGAAGGATTTTAAAAGAGAACCGACAAAAGATACTTATCCTTTTAAAGAAATCAGAAGGAAGGAATACCGCATAAAGTAAAATGTTGCATTTCTATGAGAGTTTTTTAATATTTACCTCTATAATTTCATTTTAGCCAGGAAACAGATTTCAAAATAAAAACTCGCTATTCTCTTACATTATATGGTGTTATTCAGGAAAAGAAGTTCAAATTTTTAACAGAATTATTCATATCAAGATAAATTAGTTCACATTAAAAAGCAGTGTTCTTTCTTCAAAATTTAAATTTCATTCTTTAAATATCTCTCCTTGAAAAATAAATCTTCGTTGATTTCTGCGCAATATGAGCAATATACATATTTTGTCATAAGGAATTTTTCCTCAACGGATAAGCACCTCTACTTTCATTTATTTGGATCTTCTAAAGCTAACATAGGAAAGTCATTTACTGAGCTCAAGTCTTCCCCCGCACAGAAACTCACGTAGTAAAAAAGAATAAGCATAAATGTAGCTATTTTGCATGCAAGGCAACCAAAACAGATTTATTTAGAAATAAATACATCCCTTTTTGAATTGTAAATGATTGCGAGGGTGGATTTGCGGGCTGCTTTAACCAGTGAATTTTGTCCATATATAAGCACAAACAAGTTTTGATGCGAAAAAAGAAAAAGGCTAAAAGAGGTTCAAACATGCAAGAGAAGGCTCACCACATATTTTGATAAAAAACCAAGATTTTAAAAATGGTCAAAAAATCTGATTTATAAGAATAAAATTATGATTAAGAGAGTTGCAATTGAGGGCTTAAGAGCTAACATGCTTAAAAATTGGCAAATGAAAATGAATCTGGCATTTTAACGTAGCTCGGAAATTCACATTTATCCCTTAGTGGTTGCGTCATAAATATTCATCGCCATTGACGAGAGTAAGCTACGTTTTGGAAATTTCTATGCAGAATCACTCCGAATATGTTTTCATCCTCACCAAGTTTAGAAGTTTACGAAGCTGATTTACCTACTCGAAGCTTAGTTTCAGTTCGCGATAAATACCTATCTGGTATTGCACAAAATTAATATGAGTAGCTTCATTAATATAGATATAGAATAAATATAATCTAAATAATAGAATAAATACATTTTACATATATATTCTACATGTAATGTAGAATAATCTATAGTAATGGCAGACTAACTGTAACCCCTATAGGTATTTCGCACGTCTTTTGAAATACTATCAGTTTTCATACTATTTTTCCTTAACTTTTACCTTATACCCTAGAGTGATATGATACCTGTAATTACTAATATTACGTTCTACTGCTATTATAATTTACATCCTGTACCCCATAAAGTAAAAGGAGATACTTCGAAACAAAGCTTTCATCTTTACACAAGCAAAAAGCTTCTTTACCTTTACTTCAAAAAGTTTCCGCATCTTATTCACATTCTCAATCTTGCATTACTCTTGTTACCAAAGCACGATACAGAGACCACATGTTTCAATTTTTTAATCGAGTATATTTATGAAAATGGAGCTGATAAATATTCCTCATACATCAGTCAAAACAGGAGAATCACCAAAACTTAAGGCGACTTAATTGAAGAGGTTCGTGCCTGAAGAGAAAGAGCTTACAAGAGAAACTGTTGGAATCATCCGAACGTGAACGAGGCAGTTTTAGGGATCTTAAGTTGAGTTTTCTTCGATGCAAGAGCGAATTTAAGATATCGGAAGGGAAACTGGGGATGGTAATAATAATCTGACAGAGGTGATTATCGAAGGAATATAAACAACCCAGAATTAAAAGTAAAGACGACACGAAGGGAAAGTAAAGGCAGAAAGTATTATCTTTCATTGAAAATTACTCCTTTCTCGATGTTTTAATCAGGTTTCAGTACACATGAATCTTTCCTTTCTCTCAGTCCATCCCTGAGGAACGCAAGTTATATTATGCATTCCTCTCTCCTGAAAACCCTGGTCGATGCGTATAAAGCGTTAATGTAGGTATGTGTATGTATGTCTATGGAAATTTACGAAATATAATCCAATGCTTGGGATATTCATTCTCTAATTTAACACTTTAACACATATTCATGCATTCATGTAATCAGTTATACGTCATCAAAAGGAAAAACGGGAAGGTATCCCAAATGTTTGCGAAGTTACTTTTCCTTCATTTATTATATTTCCATTGATATTTATTATTTAAACATCAGCTTATCTTCCATACAAAAAACAGTACTTCCCAGAAAAGAAATTCTCACCAAGTTACCTGAGTTTTATTCGAGTACCATTCACTCATGTCTTATGTAAGTATCCCATACGTATGTAAATAATTATGATCTTAATATTGAGTCATTTTCTCATCAAATTTAATTCGTACAATGATACTTTACCTAAGAATGGTTAAGTTATTCCGATAAAAATTTCGACATTTCTTTCAATGTTGAATGCATAGTTTTTGGAATGACCAGGTGCATTCAATTAATTTCATACTTTATCCATAATGAAAAACTATGATATTGATGAAACATTTCAAAAATTCCTTTGATTACGTAAAGGTAGATGGGGACATTTCTAATCCTAGAAGATCACAAACAAATCATTCAGCAAATGTTAGGTAATTATTATGCATTGCTATATCATTGAGCGAATTCCATAACTTCCAACTGCAATAGTAAATCTGCTTTGGATTACTTGCCACAATGGAGCTTCATCGCTACTCGAAGAAAAACTATAGGGATTACAGTCATAGATTAAGCAGTAGCATAAATATGTCCAATCCATGTATATTCATTGCTTCAAGCGCGTACTGCAGTAGAATTCTCTTACATATTCAGCAATTATACAAAACAACGAGATTTCCATCTGATTACTTGCCTCACAATGTGCATAGTTATTGCTATTCTCCGCTGATAAACTATAGATATAAATGTAAAACAACAAAACGTTAACGAACAAGGTAATGTACGAACGATACGTAGGGATTAAATTACTTCGCCGTATGTTCCATGGGATAATTCTCGGTAATTACCACCTACATGTATTTTTGACATCTACAGTGTGGCTCTGCATCATAATCTCTAAAAATGTTCATTTCAAAATTAATATTGCATAATTTGAAAAAATTTGGAACAAATTTCTTTAAATCAGTATATTTTTAGAGTAATCATAAAGAATATTAGTTACAAATATTATATATTCTATCATAAGGCTTGAAGCCTTTCGAAGGCTACCAAAGGTTCATGTAATATTTATCCGCTATTCCGCTATTCGATATGTGGCATGTGAGCAGGATTTTCAAATTTCAATTATGCACAATCGATCGATCTTAAAAAACAGCCAATTACCTTTGAGGTAGTAACGTGTTGACATGCTGAAATATCCTTCACTGAATATTATCAAAAATAATCAATCTCAATTGATGGATTCACTCATTCGTACAATACGTTTGACATCACATCAGCGTTAATCACAATTAAGGACGAGCGAATCTTCTCCGAATGCAACCTCGATCAAACTGGATGAGTCGCTGAAAAATTAAGCCAATTTTTAAGGCAAAGAGGAAGAATATTTGACAGTCGGGGAACTCCAGCTTTATTCACCAGTCTCCAATTTGTGATGAGAGACTTGGTAATCAAACTATAAGCGCTGGAATCAAAGCATTGATTGATGTTGGTGTGAAACTAATTACTGAAGCTTTACATTCTCAAAGAATGAATCTCGTAAAAAATTTTAATCTTACAAAATTTTGGACTTCAAAGGCGTAGCAGTAAAAAGAACTGAAAGGGGCTTAGTTAATTGGATAAATAATTAAATTTGATAAATAATTTGAATAGCGAGAATCTATTTTTTATACATTCGATATCCTACGCAACCTGGGAGTTTTCAGTCAGCGGAATAAGTAGTTGACAGAATATCTCGAATTCCTTATAATGAAACTATTAAACAACTTTTGCCTTCTCATAGATGACAAAATGATCCTCATACAGTATTTAGAGCACAGAAAATATTTTGCGAACATTTCAAATAATATTCATTATTTATCTCGCTATTCGCTTTTCATATGACGTCATTTCTTCCTTTTAGAGATAAGAATGAATACGCGGAAATCTGTAATCGAAAGTAAATATCGAAAAGACAACTTTGCACTCTTAAATATCAGATCAAGGGCTCTTTGAAAATTTCTGTACTTTTAAGGAATCACTAATTTGTCGCCCTTTGTTTTCCAAGCCCATGGAGAGACGTTGACGTCACCACTGGCTCTCAAAAGACCTTGGATGTCTGCTAATGATGTTTACCATAGCAACTCTGCGGATGATCGGTGAATATTGGAATCGATGGGAAGAGGAACGGCGGGAAATAAAACACTTTTCGCCCAAATCAACCATATAATATAATAACGTGAAGTGGAGACGGTAAACATCTGTGTTCGTGAACTGAATTGAAGGACAAATATTACTTAAAGTGACTGGTGTCCAATAATAATGAAAACCTACCGGAAAAATAAAATATTTCTATAACATATATATAATATATCCTATAAAATCCGGGAACTGTAAATTGAATGAGTTTGTTTTCTCACACGGTCTTATCTCATGTAGAAAAATAAGTTTATTTTCATAGCCATTTCTGGAATGTTTTCATTACAAGAAGAAACGAAAAACTATAATTTATAGCGAGAATCTACACTTGGTTCGCATTTGAGTAGTACACTCTTCTAGAAAAGAATATCTGAAGGTCAGAGCGGACGCTATTACTGGCCTTCCCTGTGTAACTCCTTTTCATCCCCCCTTTTTGTCCTTACTCAAATATCTTATCAAACTCATCTAAGAGAGTGGAAACTTATGCCTAATACTCTTTGAGTTGACGTAAAAAGACTTCAACCTATGATCAGTATAAATTCACTAGGTTTCCATTCCAATTTATCAAGAAATACATAAAACTTTGGACGAGTATCACTCAGAAATAATACTCGTAAAAGTAAACGTGGAATTTTAATACTTATTTAAGTATAAATATTATTTCATGAAACTAACTTTTCTAACTTTACAGTAAATTATTTCCAAGAGAATCTGATTTAAGTTCAGATATTCTTTCGACAAATATAACGAAGCGATACAATTACAGATTACCTTGATGTCGGATGTTCCAAATATATGCACTACATACAAATTAGTTAAGGAAAGCAAAAAGTGAAAATCTCCAATCTTTGGGCCCTACAATACCTTCCTTCCAGTTTATTTCATTTATATTAAACTAATCATATTTATGAGGATACAATCTCCTTCACACTGTCCCAAAATAAGTGTCTTACTTCAAACTCTTGTTTTCTATGCTTTGCAAACTCAAGAAATATTTGTGTTTTATCATAACACCATATCCGAGTATATCATACATTAACAGAAAGAAGAGGTTTGAAAAATTCTTTGATGGCCAAAACGCTGGTGAAGTCTGTGCAGTTTTGTATTTACCTGGAATAAATTCCACGGAGGAAGTCGTAGCATTGTAGAAATCCATCATATTAAAATAAAAGGAAAATAGTAGTGCAACTTTTCCATCGGTCGTGTTAAAATAAACCTGTGGAAAAAGTACACCCTTGTTTTCCTTTTATTTTATTGCCTTATAAGTGCTTCTTCATACGCCATTTATATTTTAATAGAACGAATCTGAGCCAGAATAAATGGCAAAATCGACAAAGAGTTATTTAAGCTCAACTGTCCTTGTGATAGTTCCTTGACATGTGACGTAATCGCTTCACGGAGGTTTATCCTTTGTATTTCTATTTCAAACTAATTCGACGTAACGGTAGTGTTCGTTAAACGCTTCCAAAAACTTTTAGTGTTGAAGAGGCCGAAAGAATTAAAACTTCCGCTCGCTCCAACTCCAGATTCTACGGGGATTAAATTCCTCCAGAGCTTTTACTATTGTCTCGAGGTTTGTCTAGGGGCAGGGAGCGAGTACTCCGCGGAAAATTCGTTTCATAACCTGCGGAGAATCTTCCTAATTAAAGAATTCTGCCCCCCGCTAAATTTAGACGTGCATAATGAGGAGAGAGAGATGAAAGGTAGACGGAGAAAGGAAAGAGTTGAAACGCAGGGACAGCAATACTGACGCTTAGTACTTTTTCAGTCGTTAATTGGCGAGTTGGCGCGCTTTGGAGGTGGGACGGCCGAAGTGAGTGAAAGTAAGACGCGATGGAACACGTTGAGAGAGAGCGAAAGAGGGAAATAAAAGAAGAATGGGAATGGATTGAGCGGAGAGTACGTGGGACTAATGAGTGAAAGGAAAGCTCGAAAAGCGGGGAGACAAAGAGGTGGAGTGGGACGGGGAATGATAAAGGAAGGAAAAGTGTTGCATAGAAGAGCGGGATTAGAAAGGAAAGAGGGAGATGAAGGAGACAAACACTCAGGAGAGGCTCTAAGGGAATCGAGGATTAACGCCGCCATCTTAAAAGCGTAATCCACCATTTTATGAAAAAGTAAATGAGAAGGTATGTGCGAAGTGTGTGACGGAAGGTAAGACGTTAAGGACAAGCAGAAAAGGTTGACCTGGCAGAAAAGAAAGGATTGAAGGCGACGGAAGGATAAGTAAAAAAAGGAACAACGAAAAAACTCTTTGATAATTAGAAGATGAATACCGACTAGACCTCGGCGATGAGCTGTCTTCCCTCTTTTCCAAAGGGAAAAGAATTCTCGAAAATTGCGGGACTTCCACCGCAGGCATTCACAAAGGAACTCGATGAGAATCCCCTTTCTGCCGAATAATTCATTTGCCTTCGAAGTTTTCCTTTCCCGCTATAATCGTTTTACCGCGCGCTTCCGCATCTTTCCTCAGCCATCGACATCTGCATTTGGATAGGAACAAAGAAGTGCGTTTATTACATTTTTTACGTACAAAAATATTCAGATTTCAGCATAAAGATTCCCTTATGCATTTTCTTGAACGCAAAATTTATGTTTTCATACATTTAAAGCAACATAAAGCATCATATCTTGATCATTTCATTTACATGACGATAGGAAGTAAAAATCCTGCTTCCAAGTAACGCAAGATTTAAAGCGATATCGTACAGGAAAGGAGAGAGAATTTCTAACAGGCTTTTGCTCCGTCTTTTAATAAACACATGTTAGAATGCTTTTACCCTTCTTCAAAGTTAATTTCACTGAGGGGTAAAAAGATTAATATTCGTAAGGCATTCGAGAGAGAAACTTAATAACATTAGACTCGGTGGAGTATTTTGGTGTTACCCACACGGAAGCTTGAATACGGGGTACCCACATCTACATAATATGTAGACGAGTAATTAAAATCCTTCAAGAGAATAGTCATTGAAAACAATGAGATATTTGATAGTGATGTTACTTCACGCTAGTTATATTCCAAATATCATTTAGTGATGAAATGATCGTTTAGAGTAGGAGACCCTGAAGAATACCATAGCATCTGTGAATCAGAAAATTATCTAGAACAAACTCAAGCATTCTATAAAGAATTAGTTCGACAAATCAAAAAGCGCTAATGCAATGCACACAGACATAAGATAGGAATCGTTAGAATAAAGGAGATGCAAACCAATCTATTGACAGACGACTTCAGATGAAAAAGAAGACAGGAGATTAAATTTTAAATTAAAGTTCCTCATTTATTATATTGAAGATAAATTCTAAAAAGATAATGAACAAACTATTCGTCCACTCTGCTCCATTGTAAGATCAGATATTGCAAGAAAATTTAGGAAACCAAACGCTGAAACTAGTCCCTTGTAATGCCACGGACCATGCGAGACAGAGACACATTACAGAAGTAGAATTATGGTGCGTGCATCCCCTGCTATATTCGGAAAAGCAGCGTGTGGGTTACATGTATATAAGTTGATGAATCTCAGCTTACATGTTAGATAATGTTACACTTGGTAACTGAATAGAAATTCATACCCAGCTCTTCAATTTAATTATGTACTGAATTAAATTGATCATCTTTGTTCAACCGATTGAAAAATATAACCTAAAATTTCGCCGAATCCTGCGAACCCTCAGTATATTATTATAGGACCCCGAGAGGACCACCGGTTGAGAGGCAATATACTCCTAGTTCATCAAGAATATCAAAGCAAGTAATCATGTTTATATTTATTCGTGTATTTTAATAATATTTTAGTTATAAATATAACTTATATAAAAATTTTATCGAGGATGTTGTTCAAAAGTTGTAAAAAATGGAAATATCTAAATCATTAATAAAATGGAAATAAATAAATCATTAGAAATATTCTCAATTTTTTCCTCTCCTGTACTTTTTCCATCATGTAACTTATTTTTCTTACTATACATGCTTAGTATACATTACGATCCTCTACACTTTTTCCATATAAAATTTTTGTTTATATACAGCCGAAAAACACGTTGATTCTTATTAAAAGTGATGGAAATCCCAATAAATGATTTTAATCTACGAAGTCTTTGTTTCACTACTTGTTTTCTAAAGTCTTAAGCTTATATCATTTACAAATGTGATATAGATATCATTATTATATTTCACATATTTGCACACAATTCTCCGTAATTATACCCTCACCGCCCTGATCTCCGACCTTTGAAGTGACCTGAACAAGGAAAGCTTTCCCTATAGGATAATTCCTCAATACGTCTTCATTTAGGAATTCCAAGAACTCTCCACCATTGGAATTGCGGCTCTGCAAATCTGACGAAACGAAAGGCACTAACTCAAACCAATCAACTGAAATATCAAACAAATGAATTGCTTGGCGAAAGAGAGAGGTCCTAGCGAATGGATGGTGATACCGAATTTGGCCTGCCTCAACAAAGCCACTTTAAGAGCTCTTTTGGAGATACGAAATTCCTCGAATGAAGTCTGCTAAAGAGATAAGAATTTTCACGCGGAGATTTCGAAGTGATTTACATTGGAGGAACAGCTTCCAAAAGTTCGCGACAGCTGAAACAGAGGATATCGAATGCCTTCAGGAAATTAATTCAGAATCATTCGACTTTGGAGCTGCCGAAAGAACTCCGCATATTTGTTCAATCGCTGGCAAAAGTAAAGGAATATCTTGTAATCCAATCTGTTCCGATAGAACAGAGAAAAGAATTCTGAGCAGACGAAATAATTTAAGAGAAAAGACGGAATGAAATGCATAACATGAGGAAATCTCTCTCATAATTGAAACAATGCGCCCCTAATAACTTTTATAGAAATATTTTTCAAGAAGACTGGTTTCGTCAATGAACTGAAATCTTCAGGATTGAAAGAAATATCTGTGGAAGTTATTAATCGTGCACTGTTTCATTTATTATGGCTCCCTTCCCTAAAGTTGAGCTCGAACATATCAGGAAACCTCTCAATATCATATCGCGTAACTGGAACACGAAATACGGCATGTCCTTATCATTTCGCAAATGAAATGTAATTTTGTCATTGAGATATGAGTTCAAAAGAAGCCTTACCTTCATCGTGTATGCGGTAAGTATTGGAACAGAGCTTCTCAAGAGCTAACTTTGCGAGATTCGATCCCTCTATTAGAAAAGAAAATGGGAAGCGGTGGACATTACACAGTTGATCAAGGCTTCTGTCATGTTCTTGCGATTAGTACTTGGAAAATTACTCGGAACTTGATAAGTCTTCTGGGTAAAAATGATTACATAGGTATATTGGAAATGAATATTAATTCTGCCTTATATTGGAACTCACATTTGAGTCTGTGAAAACTTATACATTATTTGAAGATTAACGAGGCAAATTCTCTGATTAATCTATCTTTATAAAACGTAATCATTGCATTGCATTTTAAATATTTCCTATTCTACATACCTTTATCCATTGACGTATTAACCTCTCATCCACTAGTACCGCTTCTGTATGATATTCCCTTATTTCACTTTTAAAATTCCGCAGAATCTATGAAATAAGGGATGCATAATAAGGAATCACGGATTTACGGCAAGGAAAAGTATAAATAAAGATTAATAGTCTATGATATATCGCACTTGTTGTACCAGTCATTCTGTACAGAGATTTCACCTTTTCTGGGTAGATGATGGCATCAGGTGAACTCAAAACCATTTAAAAATTAAATTAAATGTTTTATTAACATTTTTAAATCGATAACTAAGGTCACAAAAAATTTGACATTAAAAGTCCCGCAACAGCATTACAATGCAAGACTTCCGGATTATTGTTGGATTGAAATTGAATATATATTGTAGATGCCGTCTCACCTTAGTTAATCCAATCAGGAGATGAAGGCTTTTTTAACTGTGTAATCCTGCCTCCATAACACCGGAGTCACTTGAACTTAAAGAAAATGCTCTTAGACGAATTTAATCTTCGACTGAATATCCAATCCTGGGTAAAAAAGTTTCTTTATCGTTTTAAGTTGATGCTTTCATGGAAAAGAATAGGTGCCGATAAGAATGCTCGCCATCCGAATGTAAAACGGGTCCAAGTGAACCCTTTCTACTCCCTACACACCATTTAATTCTAAAAATTACGTACAATCAGCAAACTTTAACAGCATCCAGAAAATAGCTCCGTTTTCTGTGTACAAATAGAGCAAAAGCGAAGACCGACGGACGAGAATTAAATTTTAAGCTACGACTACAATGAGGTACTTCAACCGTGTAGCAGTAAATTACGAACTAATTATAGATAGCCTTTTAGCCGTTTAATTTGATCCTCAATTCCCCGTAATCAAAACTTTGAGGATAAAGGCGTTTCGATACGTTCAAAACCCCCTTTTTTAATTCTCTTTCCAATTGAATCGACGTCTCATAATGAACTGTTCCGCAGTATTCGTCTCCCTTTGATTAAGCCTCGGAAGCGATCGACGAGGTTGATCCGCTTTTTTTTTTTTTTTTTGAAGGTGTGGTCAAGAGAACACGAGGAAAAACTGCGACGAAAAAAGAAAACAAGACGGAGATTGGACGCAGAGGAGCGACCAAGGACGCGGATCTCTTAGAGACGATAGAAAACGAGAAGGGACAGCTCCATCGAGGGACGGGAACACTGTCAAACGCCTCAATGGGCTGGAGAAACAACGGCGAACACGCTTCGCGGAAAAAGGACGAGCCACGGGGTTGGAAAAAACAGACACAGAACGAGAGAGATATCTCGGCTATCGGAGAATAATCCAGTTTGCAGAGGCACCTCCCGTTGGAAATCCACCTGAATCGGCATCCGACAACGGAGATGGCGGCAAACAATGCAGACTCCATTAGGGGAAAGAGAGACGGGAAAAAATTGCAAAGGCGGAATTTGTGTAACAAAAAGCCCTCTCTGTGGAGGTATTCCGGATGAGGGTATTTCGGATACGGGGCACGTGTGTGTCACACAATCGGCGAGATCAGGTCGCCCGAGAAAGGAAGGAAAATGGGCGTCACAGGAGATGGAAACTGTGAGTCGTATCCTGGGTAACAAGACTAGGAGAAGCGCTTTCCAAAGGGTGAGGATCTGTAATTAATTATCGACCTCAAAGAGAGAGAGAGGGAGCGATAGGACGGGAGCGATTACCATTTCCTGACCTCGCCTTTATTTTCCAATATTAATGAACGGAGGTCTCAAAAATTGAAAAAGTTTTCCTCTTCCGAAAGATTTGATGAAGTGATGAATAAAAGAGATATGAATTAGCGGGGGTGTTTGGACTCGGGAGCGGCCTGGGTGCGGAGATTACTTGAGGTCTAACCTTTTTTTAGTGTGGGACGTGTTTACCAGAGACTTACAATGGTTTGAGTTTGTATTACGTGAGAACGTTGAGCACAGGCGTGTGAAATTGGGCAACTGGAATACAAAAAGAGTGGTTTCTTCCGATGCGAATTTGTGCAAAATTGCATTTTCAATACCAGAATTGGGAATAAAATATACATTAGATAAACCTTATGGAATGTATTACCGTTTAAGTTGCTTTGAAATTCGTTTTAGACAATGTATGTTATTTATCCATTGAAAACTGCTATATGAATACGTACACGGACTCAAACGTTGTTATTTTACATTCTAAAAAGGAGAATTTCCCTACGTTTCCGAAGCAATCTTGTAAGGAAACCATACTTGTATCCTCTTATTAAGGATAAAAGCCACCACGTCCTTAGGTCAATCCAGCGTGTGGGCCCTCCAGGTGGGCCCTGTATCTATAATAATCACCCCCCTGTCAGCCATTTCTGCGAGATTTGGTATATAGGTGCGGGTCTCCTGAGAAACGCTCGTTCGCCGTGATTGGTACTGGGGGAAAACGAGTTTCTCTTATGTGCCATTCTCTTCCGTGTAAGATATAATAATAGTGTCCAATATGCAGAGAACCAGGAAAACAGGGGAGGCTCCACCACCTCCGGAATCTTCATCATCCTCAAATGGGAAACTGTGGAAGAACCGAACTCTAGATCATTCTCAGCCCAGTCTTATCGCAGGCTGAGACTCAACTCAACGCTGAAAAAAAAGAAAGGAACTCGGATGTCAAAGAAATAGGAAATCTCAAATCGCCGAATGCCGGCAAACCGTCGGGAGTAATTCTTAAGAATGGATTACAGCACTACAGGTGCGGCCGCCGATTTTCAGTAACTCCAAAAGAGTTTCTAATAATCCTTTCTTAAGAATTACTCCCAACAGTTTTCCGGCATTCGGCGATTGGAGAATTCCTGTTTCTCTTACTCAACTCTTCGTTGAACTGGAAACACAACCAGCCTTAATGTCAAGAAACCGTAAGTTTGCGTTACAAGGCTATCGCGTACAAAGGCGCTTACAGAGGGACATCAGCCGGCGGAAAAAAATTAGGTAGGTTGGGTCAATATATTCATCATATCGGAAAGTGGAGGCGATGAAAAATCGAAGCCAATCCGAAGGAAGAGGAGGTGCAATGCATGGGAAAGGGATAATTTGATATCGGGGGAAATGGAGAAGGGAAAAGAGAGAGGATTCCCAGGAAAGAGAATGGACGGGAGAGGAATGTAATAAGAGTGTGGAGATGAGATGCTCGGAGAAATGTTTATAGGGATGAGGCGGCTCCTGAATGGAGAGGAAGGTGAACTCGGCAGGAAAAATAGCTGCTGCTCTCCGCGTGACTTTCTGTTTTTAAGCAGTGTGCATGTTGCTTCATTTTATAAGCGTTAAATTGGGGTTCATTTACCCCGGAGCTATTTTCTAATGAGCGGGAAACTAATTATTTGGCTACTTTCCCCTCATTCACCTTCAATAATTGATTTTTAAAAAATTCAAATCTGCTGTTTTAATCGAAATTGAGGATTATCCTCTGATCAAAAATTAGTCATTTATTTTGGTTTAAAACCTGTTGCTATTTAGGTCGTTATGGATTGAAAATTTTGAACCTTTTTTAAATTGAATATTTTTTATTACGGATAAAACGTGGTTCTCAATCACCTTTTCGTCCTTTGTTTTTCAGGAAAAAGATCTTTTTTAAAAGATCATTTGATCGATGAAAGATGTATATTTAAATCTAGATTAAGACATGAAACCTAAGCCTTGGGACTAACCACTCGTACTTTGCGAGATAACTTATATATCCGCGCAAGAATAAAAATCTACTTACAAAGAATGTTAATTATGCTTACTAGTGTATGTATCACAAACAAAAGTTAATTCTGGGTATTTAGTGAAACAGAGCATTGTTATATTACTACTATTTATATTTTGGTGAATTATTTACATCTACATTTACATAAGGACCCTGCTAACCGCCACTGGCGCATGGCAGGGGGTGTGAAACACCGAAAACCTATCTACCTTTGACTGCTGTTGGCTTCTCTAATACTTCGCGGAAAAAATGACCAGAAATAACTATCCGTCCTGGCAACTATTTCCCTGTAACGCTTCGTCGTTTTGTCTCGAAGATCACGTATGCTACTAACTGGTATGAAATATGGTATATATACTATGGTGAAAGTCAAAACTATTATATGATGAATAATCAATTCATATTTGTGTAAGGAAAAAACACATATTTCATCTTTACCTTGGAAAGAAATTATACCAAGTATCAAAATTTGATTTGAACGTAGTCACGAAGAATTGAATACTTTCTTCACTAACGAAGGAATTGCATTTATGGAGAGGTGATATGATGTGGAGACCTTCTAATTGAAAAACGTGACGAAAATAGCACTGTCACTGGTTCGAGTACCAAAGAGTTCTACAGCATGTCACATCAGGCACTCTAGCCATGAGCTCACCACTCCCGCATCCGTAATTCTGTGATGTATTTCACTGCGGGAGAAAAATAAGGAAGGGGATTTCCAACGGTGTACAGAAAGATACACTAAATTAGGCCTGCACAATCTAAAAAGCCCGCAATAAGCTGATAAAAATACATTCATGGGTCGTAGATGGACCATCATTCTAAACAAAAATGACTTTGAAATTTACAAAGAATGACTATTTGAACTAAATCTAGATAAAGCCATATAAACTTTTCATTCTGAGAACTATGAAAGAATTTAATTTTCAAAATTCTTTCCTACTTTCTAATATTTATTCAAATAAAATCAAAAAGAAATAATCAACATGATATCTTACATTTCTTTGCATTTCATCAATTGCAAATCTTTAAAATTAGAATTGAAATTAGAATTTAAAATTTTGCATTTTACCAATTGCAAACCTTTGAATTTAGAATTAATAGAGGGCGACATTTTAAAACAGATTTCAATAAACTATTACTGATCACTTCCTTAGGCTCTAGACTAAATAATTATTAGACTAATGATTGTAAAGAAAAATAAAATCCCATCGCGAAACGAATTTCGCACAGACCTGCACCAGACCGTAGAAATGTCGATTTCAGTCCTTCTAGCGAACGACTTAAAATGTATGGAAGAAGAAACGAGCCTTGCGATGAAAGGAAAACGGAGAGGAAGATCCTTCATAATCGTCAGAACCAAGGTTATCTATCTCGGAAAAGAAAGAGGAGTGAGGGAAGGAAGGGGATAAGTGGCGGAGAGACGAATGCGTTTTTTCGCTGAGTGGAGGCCGAGGAATAATAAGAAGAGAAGGGGAATTGAACGAGGCGGAAGATGTACACTGGAGTGGACTTGAAATTTTTCGCCCAAGAGAGAAAGAAAACGGGAATAAAAGACCAAAACGCGAACGACATCGCCAGTGAAGGGTGAAAAAGGAAGATGAGAGGAAAAATAGTGACTGTGAGAGCAAAGGGGAGTGATAAAGGGGCATTATCAGGCTGGGTATACATGGGGGAGGAATAGAGAGGGAAGATCGTGATAAAATGCCGAAGATGGGAGCGAGGGCAAAGAAGTTTAAGCGGCCCTTTTCTAGTTCCCGTTGACATGATAAAGGGGCAGGGTTGGCAATCGTTTTCTTTCTTTCCAAAATTTTCCCTTCCCCACCTCGTCTTTTCCTACATTATCTCACTTTTCCCTACACCACCTTGTTTCTTTATGACTCTGCAACACCTTTCGGCCTTATGTTCCTCGAAGTTTATATATCACGGTATAAATTATGGAATATTGGACGAAACTGAAAACATGAAGGTGTTCGAACCTGTTCAAACCACATCCATCTTTTTTTTCCTTCTAAACATGTCTTTAAGTAAGGGACCGTTTATCCAGATTTTCTTTTCCTTCCGTGGTTCAGATATTACTTGACAACTCAAATTAATTTCAGATTAACAATGGAAACGAGGATATTCAAGCGTGAAAAATTTTCCTTAAACTAATTACTTTCGAATAAATTACGCTTTAAGAATATTTTTTTCTCCTTTTAGCGAAAATATATCTCCCGTTGGGGGATCAGCTGTCGAGGTACTGTAAATTTACTTCTAGCAAAAATATATCCTTCATCAGGGCATATATCAGCCTATATTCTGTTGAGACGGAATCATCGTTACATGAAAAATATTTTAAGCAAAATTGAAAAAAAAAATACCGAATTGATATTTACAACGAATTTGTTTTGAAATACTAATATTTGACTAAAACTATATCCCAAGATATTCTTTAGGATACTTCGTACAATATATAGTTTACTTTTCAATTAAATATTATCGTCTAAATTTTCTTCATTCCATCCCATCTAGAGGTCTTATTTTGCCTCCTAAATTTATCCTCACAACAGATCAAACGGGAAAAATGCGAACTATTTTTAAGATATCGTAGAGCCAAAAGTTTGCAAGATACCAATAGAAACGAACTTTTGCAATTTTATGATGCATAGGAGCTACGTTTCTTACTGTTTTACAGAAAAACTGAGCTCTGAAATCAATAAACGGCAAAAATGTATTAAAACAAGGTTTAAAATTAAAATAATTATAAATTGTTAACTAAGGAGCGTAGTTTTTCAGTACTTTCACTGTTATAAATGCGGGGCTGTAAAGGTTTGAATTCTTTTTATTATTCAGAGAAATATATGAGATTCATCCTTAGCTAATAATTTGCTCAATATTTAAAAATATGCTCAACGAATTCGAAGAAATCACCTCAATCCGCTTGTCCTTATCCAATTCTCTTAATTTCCCCTTCCTCGTGTTCTCATTGGTCCTAACAATACTCAATCATGTATTACTTAAGGCTACGGTAGCAGAGTATTCCATTCCAAACAGGAACTCCAGCTAAAAGGTAGGTCTTTATTTATTTAAGAGATATTGGTGCCGAAAATTCTCTTAAGAAATCTAACTCATCGTTAATCAAAATCCATCCCAAAAATTATTAAAAATTAAAACAGGATAGAAAAAGGAATCTTTAAAGAATATGGACATGAAAAGACTTAAGAATATAACTGAATAAAAGATGAAAACAGGGAAACGCCCACTCGGAAACTTAATTTGGTCTTAAAAACTGAATAGTGCTAAACTATAATCAAGCGGATAGCATTGAAAAGTTTTGGTAGAGTACTACGATTAATTTAGCTCTGCGTGTCGTATATTAATTTTGAATTCAATTAAAATTAATTAATATTAATTGAATGATTAAAATTAATTAATTGATACCTTTCAAATTAATTAATAATATTAATAGATTGAACTAGATTTTTCTGTTTTCAGGGTCTTGGAGCTCCCTAGAATAACTCAACAAAAATAAGCCATTCCTCTATAATCTTTATAATTCTTTCTCAACCGTTTCTTTTTGTATTCATCCATCGCAAATTCTAGAAAGTATGAAAGCTTTACTAGACCTATTAAGAAACCGAAATCAACTTGACAAACGAGCAGGAACACGAAACATGAAAATGTACCATAACCTCATCCTCATGAATATACATAAGCGCGGGATAAAAGCTTTTTACCTTCACCTTGAGCAACCCTTTCTTCGGGTGCATTAGCGAGCTAAATTTCCAAATCAATACTGATTCACTATGCAAATCCATATTTATGTGCGCGCAGCTTAAATGAAAAAGGACACCTCCTAACTTCATTCGACTTTCTCCGTGCTCGTCGCGAACAAAAGACACAGAAAGTTTCTCTTTTGTCCATTCGAAAAACATTGCTTTGTTTTCCCGAGCTCCCGCGTAACACCTCTCTACTCCAGCCTACACCTTACTTCACGTACCCACTTTACTCCCGTAAACTCTCTCTCAAAACTCTCACTTCGTACACGCCTTCTTCCCAACTCCTCCATTACTCCCAAATGGAGTAGCGTTTTCTTTCCCGTGCACCCATTAGCTATTCACTAAGCCGAGATCCTTAACGTGGAAGGATAGGTGCAAAAGAGAGGGTCGCGAAGGAGGATAATGAAAAGGTAAATTGGGCAGAGAAGGGATACAGGAGACATTCGGCCCCTTTCGACCACAGGGAAATTGGCCCGCGAAACGAACACAGCCCGCTTCCGATGGCCTCCGGTTTCCGACGAAACGACAACCATCTGTTACGTCCAATAATTAATCCTCCAGCCATCAACGCCGACGTTTCTTTTCATCCCCAGATTCGTTTTTTTTCGAGAGTTTTTGTCGGACTCGGTCTGATTGATGTCGGACCCCATTTTCTCTCCGGCGATCGATTTAAAATTTCGAGAGCGACGGCATACGCGAAGCAGCTAATCGGGTTCGTTCCCGCGCTCATTCACTTTATAAATCCGAAGCGTTAACGGAAAATTCATCGGGCTCCTGTGCCGTGGATTGTTTTTTCGTCCAATAAATTCGTCATCGACGCGGCGGATATTTTGCGAGAAATTATGGAGTGATTTGAGTGACGGTGATGAAAAGCGGAGTTGATTTATTCTTCTGTGGGAGATTTCCAACGATCTGTCGCATTTATCTACGTTAAATTTAACAGTCGTCAACCGTGCCTTTCGGGGTCATTTGTGTGACCGGTCTGTGATAATTAATGCCAAAGTGAATTTTTATTTAAAGGTGAAATGTATAGTTGTACAATCGGCTACAGAATGCGACGTCCGTTGTTTAGCCAAAGCTCTGAGCTATGATTAATTACGCTTACATTGTAAATTACGCCATACATTCTCGTTCTAATATTTTGCGATTTTTATCTAAATGTGAAATGTGTGGTCGTACAATTGGTATCAGAATGTGACCTCCGTTATTTTTACCCGAAGTTCTACTAACTACGGTTAATCATACGTGTAAATTTTGAATTACGCCATGAATTCTCATTCTAGTATACAAGCTGAGTTACAGGAGGGAAATTCGTGACCTAATTTTCGGAAACAATACCGTGAAAATTTCGCATCGAATTTTCTTTCCAGTTCATTTCTCCGTTATTGTTTCAGGAAATAAATATCCTATTTCTTGGGATTTGTTTTGCATTTAACTTTTATAAACGGTATGTATTTATCCAGGATATACTTCTTATAAAATGTCTAAACCGACATAAAGCTACTCTTTCTTACGACACTGATTTCTTTAATACATCACTTTATCACTCTACCTCGCTTTTTTCTTTTGAAAATAAACAAATATTTGATTTCTTTTCAATTTTTTTAACTTTCCCCCTGCACTATCTCAATTAAATATTTTATTTAAACTATAATCTTTTTACATTCCGTACAAGCGGAATCGGCGCAGCACCAATTTCAGCTCTAAATGTATTCCATAACGCACAATGGAATTCGTACGCTTGCATTTCTCAAATTTATTTCCAAATTTGGTGTAAGAATGGCTATATTTTAAATCTCTGGAACACCAGCCAAAATTCAATGAGCAGCACATAAAAGATTATTTCCCGGATGCTGGATCGTAACATTCAGCTGAGAATTCTAAAACTTCCGATAAGAACTTTCTCGTTTCTGTGTGCGATTTGAGCACGAGGAGAGCAAGCAGCAATTAATAACCGTACCGAACCAATCTAACGAAATAATGAAAGTCCTACTCTCTCAACGACCTTACTTTGTCATACTTAAAAATTCGAAGCGTAACAAGCGATAAATTCACAAAAGAAACTAATGTATTTTTTCATCTTTTCCGAACCCACTCGGCTATAATGGATTCGGTAGCGAAATAAAAGGCATGTGGGCTTAATTTATGGCTCGCCCTTGTAGGTCGACCCCTCGCCAACGGAACAGATGGCGTGTTGATCTACAAGAGCCACGAGCAGGGATCGGCTGCTGTGCTTTTTCATTTCCCCCACCCGATGCTGATGTATTCGCTTTTTTCGTAGAATCGAGACAATTAGCTCTCATACATATGGAAAAGATTTGTACACGGATGAGAAAAATAACGAGGGAAAGAAAAAAAAAACATGTAGTCGACGATTCGAAATCCGATGAGGAAAAAGAAGAATGAAAGCTGGATTTTATCTACCTCTTCAGTGTCTATACTCCCTCGAGAGAGGCAGGGATATTTCGAAGGATTGCGAGTTCTCGGAATTACAATCATGAATAATTTTCTTATACGTAGAATCAATGCTTTGTTCCTTCTGACAAACATCATCCAATTACAGAAATCTCTTGGAATGAAAATGAGATTTTTCTTTCGATAAAACTACATAAAAGTAGTAACACTCGCTGTTAAACTCTAGCATAGAAGAATAAAATCCTAAAATTCTCCAATGATAAAAAGTAGTAAGCAAACTCTTATTATGTTCTACATACATATTATGGTACAGAATATCCCATAAATTTTCGAGACAGAATATCTCATAAATTCATTCATAATTCATATCTCATAAATTCATATTTTTGCCCAGTCGAAATTGCGGAATAAACATTATGAACTCAAAATAGCTATAATGAGAATAAAATATGAATTGTGAGACAATATACAATGAGAGAGGAATAAATCAACGATTTTTAGACTCTGTGTAACTTTGTGTAAACATCATGTCTTTATACCTCTCTCAACATGTAAAGCTAACACCAACTTAAGGCCGGAAGACTGGGTTTTGTGACAATCTGTGTTACAATCACGATATAATACCTTTCGCTTGAGGAAAATCAAAATATTTTATAAATCTTCGACCTCTTTTCTCCCATAAATCTCCTATTTAACTCCCTTACTTTACCCACCGACCAACGATCACCCTTTACGTCATCCAAATCCATCCAAATATCTTCGTATTTCTCTCAATCGTTTCCCTTACCTTTTATACTGAATTGTTTTCCTTTCAGCAAACCGTCTCCTCTCAATATACGACCCACCCACCATGACTTCTTCAGTTTCATTTTCTACTTTTACCCTATGGAATCCTTCTCTTCTCCGTAAAATTAAATCAAAAATAATGGTCACACAAATTCGGCTCAGTTAAGGAAGCATATTAAATAGAGATTCCTATAATTGAAGTAGGATGGGTAGTGAAAGAAATCGGCATTACAGGGACTCGAAACCAGGTCTCCTACTTTCCGAAAAGGTATTCGAATCGCTGAAATTACCACGAGCCAATTCCTCTCTGTTTGCGAATGCTTTGTGAGGAAGGCAAAGAGCGCTTCACATAGCGGCACTAACCACCACTAGAAGTCTTTATCGAGACAGCAGATTCACAAAGCAATGTTTGAGAAATTCCACCCTATTGAAATTCACGATGAATTCCTATCGTTGAATATTGGATTGGGATCAAAATAGCGAAAACCATGTTGAGGCATGAATTTTCCGTTTGTTTCAAAGGTGTCGTAAAGGAATATTATCGTTAGTTGCGTTGCGAATTATGCACATTCCCATGATTTATACATCTGCACCTAATATCCGCACCTCGTACCCTGATATTTTTCAGTTGCCTTTCGGTTGTCGAGCACTTCTTTATCTTGTCGCATTTCGTATTCTTCACGGAAAGAATGAATCCTAAAAACGATTTCTTAACATCTACTTCTCTTTTTTACTCTCATTGCTGAATTGTGCGTAGTATCATGAGGGATGAGTGTGTCTATATGTGCTATAAGTGGATCTATGCTAATTGACGACCAGCAGATATCAAAATTAGTAAAATAATAAAAACAAATTGAAAGAAGCAAATAAATTTATAGTAAGCGGTTAAGATATTCGTCGTTTAAAAAAATCACAGTTTAATCACAAGAATTGTGCAATTCTAAAAAAAATACAGACGTTGACATGTTTCGGTTTCAATGACATCATCATCAGAACTAATGAATGTAGAAATCGTCCAGCGAAATTTACATAGGAAGAAGGGGTAAAGGACCAGGGTAAGGTATTCTTTGTATAATTTTTTCCTTAGTTAATTTGATTGTGGAAACCAAATTCTTATGGTTCCAAGTTTTGCATCCATTGATAAACATGGCAATCTGGGACGTAAATGAGATTCAGCGCAATCTTGACAGAATGCGTCGCGTCAGGAACCTTACCGTGGAGGTATATGCAGATATTTAGCAAAACAAGATCCACATCCAGCTTAGCAGCATACGCGGATAACAAAAGATTATCTCTCCTTCTCGAAAATGAAATCCGACGGATCAACGCATACAAATCTCCCAACTCAGACGAAGCGAAAGCCCTGCCCATGCATATTTCCATTCTCACGTTCACAACGAGCATTGTTCGAATCCCCCTCGAGATGGCGAACGTCGGAACTCGGGAAGGAGATTGATGGAACGGCCACAAGAAGAAGAGAAACGAGCGAAAGATGAGCGGAGAGAAAGGCATGAGCGATGAAATCCTGAGAGAGAATAGGAGGGGCGAAGCATCTCCGTCCGAGAAAATGTCCTCGGATTCGACGTGATGATAGGGTCAAGAAGCAAAAGACAGTCCTGAGGTTGGACTCCGAAGAAGTAGAGAGAGAGAATACGTGCGTGGAGAGCTCAAATCGCTTCGCAGGAGTATCTCACCTCTGTCTAAACAATCCATTCGCGAATCCGCGCGAGTTTTCGCAGGTGATAGCCCTCTTCCAAAAATACCGCATTCGACAATGGAGATAGTGCGGGACCATTAGGTACGAAACCGGGCGTACGTGCTTCGGGAGTCCCTTCTGCAATTCCACGGAAAGTATTCCGGTCACGCCCGGCGATCAAAAGGGCAAGCGACGTCGCCTGGGAGATGGAAAAAGAAAGGATAGGAGAAAATGGGAGAGCGCGTGAAGGATGGCGTGGTGGAAGAAGAGTCTGAATAGGGTACCGACGAGGGTAAACGCAGGTACCAAAACACTGAAAGCGTTGACAAAATAGTCCACGAATTTCGCCCGGTCGAAAAGGTAGGGCTAAAAGCTTTCGAGATGGCTAAGGGCGCTTGCGTTTTTTCTCTCTCTTCTTTGCGGCGTGCTCTTTTGGAATGGGAATTTCCGCGGGTAATACGGGAAAATGGATCGGAAACAGTGGTCGATCGATCGTACGGGTGAGGGTCTAAATGCTCGCATGCAAAGTCGAGGTGAAGGCGAAAATTTGAAAGTGGGCATTCATGCAAGGGAACCGGTGATCGGGTAAAAACGCATGGAAAAAATCAAATCAAAATGCATGCTGATCGAGATATTTTTATGATCTATATAAATACCCTGTAAGCCGCCTTTCGGCGTGTGAACACCAAACGATAGAGCTACTTTTTTGTTTGTTACTATCACGTATTGTTCGCGGAAGGAAAGGGTCCTTGAAACGATATTCTAGCGTCTATTTCTCTTATTTTATGCTCATTAGTGGATCGGCCGAAGTACTCGTAGCAGAGGGATTGTATAATACCGATTACGTCCTCTGCAAATGTGATGCCTCTGAATTTGTCGATTAATCTCAATCTATCTAATATAGTGTAGTAAAATATCTTTGCGATTGAAGGTTGTCATAGAGCAAAACCCATATTGCAGGAAAACACTCACAGAGAAGAGGGATTAACTAAAACGCGAAAACACAGTACACAGATAAATTGATAACATAACACAGCAGAAATAAAGAAAACTAATTCTACTAATACTAATTTTACTATCTATCTAATCTCTTTTCATTCAAAGATTCCCAACCTGCGTCTGAGGGCATCTTCGTAACCATCGTTTTTTCTCAAAGCCTTTTTAACGAAACGTATCGGTTGATGGTGATGATAAATATATTTTAAAATAGGAAAATAGTGTGGCCGTCGAAGACGAGTGAATATAGTTTCGAAAAAAAAGGAAATACTTGATATACTAGAATAAAAATCTTAGCTTTAAACACGAAAACACGGAAAGAGAGAATTTAGGTCAAAGAAGATAGGGCGATGAAAAACTCCTTCATGAAGAGCCAAAGTAGACAACAACCTTGTTCAACAAACTGACAGAGGAGAGACCGTAAGCGCAAAACGCGAACTTCCTCGTCTAATCTGCCATAAAAGCTAGATAGAGTGCACCCTATGGACCTATTTTCAGCATTTACTAATGATTAAAGAGAACAAGTTTCCATCTCCACGTAAAAGAAAGCCTAGTTCTTTCCTCGCTTTCTCAATCATAAAGAATCTCAAAACAACGCTCTTCCAACTTTGACCCGGTTTTTCTAAAGAAATTTCGTATTCTGTGTTTTACTTCTGTGCACATCTCCAACTTTTCCGGAATCCGCCAATATTTCATCCTGCTCTTCGTAAAAATGATTTACGTCGGAGAAACTCAAACTTTCTGAGATAAAAGGCACTTAGTGAATATGAGTTCTTAGGAGTGTACTGCTACTAGAACGTATCTATGGAAGCATCAACTGCTTTTTCTTAAAATTATGCCTTCAGTAGGAAATATTGAAGCAATTTTTATTCGGGAGGAAACGAAAATATTTAGACGTATCTAAGGAGCGCCACAGCAATCAAATATCAATCTTCTTCTAAAGAGACATATTTTTGTGTAAGACATTGGGTTGATAAATATTGGAGTGTACGATAGACATTTCTGAGAATTAAGGTTTGTATTAGAAGTTCGAAATTAGAAAAGTTCGCATAAAAAACCCGTCATTTAAAGAAAAGGTTTGGGGAAACTCATAGCGTCTCAAATTATTAACAGTCTTCCAATGATTCACCAAGAAACAGGATGAAAGCAAACGGACTGAGTTGTGTCTAACAAATGATAGACAGATATATTGAACCTTAATTGGCAATTTTTGGTGCATATAGGCCTCTCCATCCGCCTAACTACGTATGTCGATGAAATATGCATAAATGTTAACTAAGGCTAAAAGAAAGAATATAGTGTAGGAAAATATCAATGCGACAGAGGGATATCAAAGAAAAACTCACATTGCAGGAAAAAAACTCGCAAAGTAGAGAGGTTAACAAAATTTTCATAGATAAACCGATAAAATAACACAGCAGAAATAAAGATGACTAAGAAAAGGAAATTCAAATAATATAACCATAGAAAATGGCAATTTGAAAGAGACTGATTAGAAACGAAATAAAATAGCTAATCTAAAAATAAAAATACTAAAAAACAATAATAAAAAACATGGCCAAAACTCAGGAATTAAAATAAAAAGCAGAAGGTAAGGGATAAAGAAGCATTCAAAATTTAACAGAGGAATTCATTTGTTAAAGAGGAAACCTATATTACATATTTAAATGATAAAGCTTATAGTTAATATATAGTTATAGAAGAGATATAGAATTAAATTAAAGGTTCACTACCTTAAATTTAATGAAATTTAAATTAATCATCAATCATAAAAACGGCTGAAAATAAGAAAGGAAGGAAAACTCGATACAACCGGCTGGTTTCAAGGACGAATAACCCTGACTATCCCTATTCCGGTAATATAAAAATGTATTAAATCATCAAATATAATAAAATTCATACAATACTCATGCTGATGCTGCATATCCTTTGAACAAATTTTTCACATACATGCTTATTACGAAACAGATTTAATTCCGGGAAAAGATAAATAACGACATTTCTCGTCCTATATTGTTTCCGAATTTAAAATTTCGATGAATCAGAACAAAGTGACCTCGAATGAAAATTCTCTCTGTCATTTCGAAGTTTTATATCGATGCTGTAACGGTTGTTATTTCCGCTGAATTAAAACTCATTCTACTATGTTATTATATTATGAACGCTTGAACAACCTTGAAAGTGAGACAGCAACGTAAACGAAGAATAAATTCGAACTTCGAAATATATATGTAAACGATATGCAAAAAATTTCAAACGAAACGTTCATTTGCGTGACAGATTTATTGGAGGAAAAGCTCTGACAGAAACACTAACAAAAGATTTTATTTCTTAAATAAAATCAAATAAAAATAATCTCTATTGAATGCTATTAAAGCATATATTGTAATTTGTAATATAATTTTGTAAATTGTGACCAGAAAAAGGATAGGTTTTACAGCAACAACATACGAGTATTTCTCAGTATAAATGAGGAAACCCTACAAGATATCTCAACTGTGAAAATACAAGGCAATAATTCACAGAAAAGCTAAACTAAATAATATGTAAAATATTCTGCAAAGTTGGCCAATCTAAATCTCACGAAATAACTGCAAGGTTTTGGTATCAAAAGATAAAGAATTTTTAGCATTCAGTTATGATGCAAACAATTACTGAAAATGGCTTTAATATATTTTACAGAAAATCCTTTTTGAGACTTAAGCAGTATACATTTAAGCTATGAATCTGAATAAAACCAATCCTTTTGAAGATAAAACGTAAAATTCTGGTAACCCATAGATAATTTCCTGAAGCCCATGTCCAGAGTTCGGCTAACCAGTTGAGAACTACTGCGCGCCGTCGGATACGTCATGCGTGACCGATACCACAAACCGCAGAGTGACAAGCGAAGAGAACTCGAAGTTTAAAATGTAGGGATGGATGTGGGAAGCAAAAGAGAGCTGTTATTCTTATACGTATCTAAAGTGATTTAAATTAATATATGTTCTACTTGACGGAGAATTGCCTAAAAATACTCATAATTTTCAAAATTAAATGTTTAATCAAAATTTCCACAGTTTAAGATAGAAATGAGAATCTTTTATAAGTTAGAGGATGAGTTACCAACTGTAAATACAATTAATAGGAAGTCAAAGCCACTGCATGTAAAATTTAATCTCTCTATACTGCGTGATGATACAATGTTAAATTACAGATATACATTCTATATATATAATATATTTTACTTTTAAAACTAACACTGCAACATTGAAGCAAAATTTGCAATTAATGCTTCCTGAATTTATATGTAACATGAAGTCCTTGCCCTTGAAGTGCTAGCAACCAACAATGCATGGCGCCCGTAAGTAAAGCAACCCGCATATCAGATATGCTTCCGATATTGCATATGTTCAAGGATATTAGGGATAGGGAGTCTTTCTTCTGGGTTCATTACCATACATTAAGGAAAATTTGAACTATTAGTTCAAAATTAAATTAAAGACGGAAGAAATTTATGAATTAACGAGGCGTCGTCACATTTTAACCATCATCTTAATTCACATATTTCTTTGATAACAACAGAAATATTTACTCAAGAAGAATAATAATCCATTATTTTTATCCTATTAATTACCCTCATTAAAACTTAGAAACCTCAATTTCTAAATTTACCCCATCTTGTCATGTATCATGAACTCGGAGTCTCATCAAAGTTTACCATTTCTTGCGAAAAGCTTTGCCAGTAACCATCAAACTTTACAATAATGACGAAAAACGAAAGATACCCTGCTTGTTGAAAACCCTTATAACTTATTTTTGCTGAGATTCCCTCGCGCAAGCAGTGTTAGTAACTTTTAGGAGAACAGCAAAAATATGACTTTCAGTAGAAAACCACTTTACTCGAGGAAGCTCATCGGAAACTCAAAAGAAAACGAATTCACATAAAGAAAATGAACGTAATGAAGAACTTGTGAGAATGCGGTGGAAGGAATTATTTGAAGCTAATGCGAGAAACCACAAAGAAAAAAGATAGAGTTCCCTAGAAAAGTACATAAATAGTGGATAATGGAAATGCAATCAGGATGTATCGCTTTTAATATAGTAGTACGCATTCATAATCAGGATGTCTCGTGGTATTAGGTCTAATCCTATATTTAGTCTCAAATAGAGGAGCCCTCGCATATTGGTAGTAGAATACAATTATTGGAAGGTGTATCTCAATCAAATTTCTACGAAAATGTAATCAAAAATTGGATTTATTAGAAATTTCCACTCACAATTAGTTCGACATATCCATTTAGTGATCTTAGTCTTCCAAAAACAGTTTTAAATGACTCGAAACATCTGAGGTAAGTACGGAGACATCAACGGGTGAATTTGATGATAACATTTCATGAGGGCTTCGGTGTAGATGTTCTTCAATGAGTTAGTGGTGTCCGCCGAATCCTCCGCTGAATCCATGTCCTCCACTAATTCCATGTCCGCCGAATCCTCCGCTGATTCCATGACCTTCACTGATGCCATGTCCACCGTATCCACCAAATCCTCCGCTGATTCCATGTCCTCCGCTGATGCTGTGTCCGCTATATCCTCCGAACCCTCCGCTGATTCCGTGTCCTCCGCTGATGCCATGTCCTCCGTATCCACCGAATCCTCCGCTTATTCCGTGTCCGCTGAATCCTCCAAAGCTGGAACCATAACCTCCTTCATGACCGTGGGACTTGATGAACACTGGAACAGCCTTGTAGACTGGGTATGGCTTAGCGATTGGCACCTTAACTGGGACGCTGACGGGGACGGCAACTGGCTTAGGAACATGGACTGGCACTGGGTGGGGTACTGGTACTTTGTATGGGATATGGACTGGGTATGGGACCTTCTTCTCCACCGGGTAAGGCACTGGCTTCTCTACTGGTACAGGGTACGGTTTCTCAACTGGGACTGGGTAAGGTTTCTCAACTGGATATGGGACTGGATGAGGAACGGGTACACCAACTTTCTTCACCACTGGTACAGGATAGGGATGAGGGACGGGCACTCCCACTTCCTTGGTGATGGTCACCGATTTGATGTTCTCGTGTCCACCTCCATAACCATATCCTCCTCCTGAGGAGAATCCTTCGTGTCCTCCACCATATCCTCCGCCGTATCCTCCACCGTAGCTTCCAGAGAATCCTCCATCATGACCAAGACCTCCTCCGTAGCCAAGTTCTAAGCCTCTCTTCTCTTGCTTTTTGGCGTCCTGCTTCGCCTCTTCAGAAGAAGCGAAGGCGACAACCACAGCAAGGACTAATGCTACGGACTGGGCGAAGAGAATTCGATATGATAAGAGCAATGTATTCAACCTAGAGCTATTCTAAGTAAGCAATTATACATAACTCACCAGGAGCTTCATGGTCTCGATGTTTGATGGAAGGCCGATGGCTGCTGAAGATGAAGTGATTTTGGAACTGCTTCACCCTCCTTATATACTTCTCAGAACGTTGTGCATCACCTACTTTTCTTTCTTCCTAACTATTTTAATTGCTCTGTGCTTTTCCCGTTCACCCTGTTAGTAACTCCGTCCAAGCATGGTATCGTGCTCATAATCCGTTCCACTTACAATCTTTAGATGAATTGCTGCTATCTTTTCAAGTAAATCACTTGCTCTATAATGTGTTTAGATTTCTTATATATATTCAATCACCTTTGCTCTCAATGAGCTCTCCGCTTAAATGTCCATTAAAGATAGAAAAAAGTTAAGTTTTATCTGCATGTCAAACGTTTGAATATCCACCACAGGTTACATTTTGGTTGAAAAGGAAACAGCTCACTTACAAATAAAAGTAAGCATAAGAATATTAATACCTGAAAAGAGAAAACCAATAAAAATAACCAATGCTTTTGGATGAACTTATAAAGAATCTCCTCGTATTCTAAGCAAGGGATTAGTATGGAGATGTTCTTCAAGTTAGAAAACGATTCAGTAGGAAGAACAATTAGGTATTGAAGCCGAATCTCCCACTTACTGGGCATTGGAAAATTTTAGAGTATAGATTTTTACCGGCATGATGTAAGTTCTTTTAGACTAAAATTGTAATTGATAAAAAGCAAATGGTAGCTAAAAGGTTTTATAATGCGATGTAAAGTAATCTAATTTTATTTCTAACTCCATGTACCATTCATAGCAATATTGTGAATGTTCATCATCTCTCGCGAAACGGCTGACTGTCAATCTCCGAAAAGAGCAGCATGTCTAGTTGAGTTGATTTATAGGGTGAGGAGTCTTAGTAGATATGCGAAAGCGTCATTTAATGTCTTATCTTTAGTTCGCATTAAATTAGGAGATCGTAGACTGTGAAGTTACTAGTTTAGTCGTATCTCCTTGACATGCTTCTAATTTAAGCGGAAGGCTGAAATATGCTGAAACTTCCATCGGTACCATTCTTCTCTAACCGGAAAACATGATTAAATGCGTTATTACATGAATCTATCATGCGAGAATCATCATCACGAGAAATATCATCGTAGAATGAGCCAGAAAATGTAGAAAATACTTTTACTCCTATTGTGGATGAGTAAAAGATCTACTGCGTTTCGAAGATGCTGTCAGATGCAGGTTGGGAATAATTGCAGGAAAGGAGATTAGAAGCTATGTTGCGACTTCTTAACAAATTTAAAGAAAGCACGTTTTCAGAGGACGTAATTGATATTATGCGACCCCTGTTACTTTGGCCAATCCGATAATGGGAACAAAATAAGAGAAATAGACGCTAGAACTAGTCGATTTAAGGACTCATTCTTTCCGCGAACATTACGCGATAATAACAAGCTAAGAAAGTAGCTCAATCGTTCGGTGTTTACACCCCCTGCCACACGCCGAAAGGCGGCTTGTAGGGTATATATGTAGATGTAATTGAAAATGTATACAGTAATTTGTAAAATTGCATCATTTCATATTTGAGTTTGTAAATAATGTTCTCGCTAATATACTTTTGAGGAGCAACTTAAATTTACGAGGTTAACAGTATCTTGAAAGCTTCATGTAATCTAATAAAATGTGCGATAGTATGGGTGAACTTTATGGAACAATGTTAACGAAAGCGATTTTTAAATGAATGATAGAAGATCTTTTACATAACTTGACTGCAATGTTTGAAAACTCAAAATTTTTTACTAAGCCCTCCAATTAAATTCCTCATCAAATGATGCGTGGTAATTATATAGTTTTCAATGAGGTTCATAATTCATATGCAAATATTTCATTGAAACAAAACAACATGAGATAAAAAACATATTGATGCAAGAAGCATAACCTGAAATATATTTTTTCAATCTGAATATATATGTACGCTAACTTACGTGATTTTGATAACCAAAAATTAATAGTAAATCTATACTTTATCAAATAAATCTAGATAAAATTGCATTGGTTATACTCTAAAATCATTCCACATCAACAAAATAAGAAACACCATCCCTTTCACAGCGTAAACATTCCCTGCATGTCCATATTTATAGCACTCCGTTTCAATGAGATAAAAGCACTTCGCACCTTCGACAGACTTCTTCTTGAAGACTGAAAAAACAAAGCCACAAAACCCGTCTCACTGATTCCGAGCCTGAAATTCCACGAGATTTTCCACAATGCGATATTTTCCTTGAAGCGGAGCCAGAAATTCTTTCAAATCGAAACCGCTGAGCTTAAAAAGTGAATTTGCCGTCGACTTGGCTGCGTTCCAAGACTTCTCTGGAAAAACACCGTGAGAAAGGAAAGACAATAACGCTGCAATTACAAAAATCTTATCCCGCGATGGGAAATCTGGAAAAGGAATTAAAGCGCGCCCGAGTTGACTAAGCCATCAGCAGACGAGAAAATACGACGGCCTTAAACGTTTCGAGGCGACGAAGAAGTTAAATATTGATTTCCACAATAGAGACTAGGAGTGTGAGATGGAATGAAATCGCCAAGGAAAAGCGGTTTTCTCTCAGGTTTTAATTACGTCTTCGGGGAAACGTTCGCGATTCCCAGAACGTGTGATCCCTCCCCGAAATATTTTACAAATTAACCCGAAACACGCACCACATTACGGCTCGATATTTCAAAAATACTGGAGTAAAATACTGAGCCTTCTTCCCACTGAGGAAAAATATTTGGAAGAGATATTCAAGGAGACATTCCTTCAATGCACAAGAGCATTTGCTGCCTGGAGGGAGTGTAGAAGTCAACAGTAATTCTTCCGATTGACATGATATTCCATCTCTCCCACGGACTCGGAAAATTTCTCTGTAATGCCTGAAGTATATTTTTATTCTGATTATATTTTAAAAATAAACATTCTTAATAGAATTCAACAAATAGATAGGAAGAAAGTGAGTTATGTACCGAAATGTAAGACAAATTTCCTTGATAAATAGTTAAGAATTACATTAAATAAGGCCTTCCTTTAATATTTATATATTAGGTATTTATATCAACTATCCTATCTACACATGGAATCATTATTATTCGTTTTTAATGAATAATGGAAAAAATTTATTTTCCATATCCTTTTGCCATACGATTGCTCTCATGGTTGCGATAATGTTTAAGCTATTGAAGTATGGGCGATGCTGAGAGATGGCATTCATATTGATAATTATCTATTATATGCCTTGAATAGGCACAATAATTGTGCTGCACTTAAGCCGATCTATTTCACTCATTGGATTCTGGCTAAGTGCAGAAAGCAATTATCTTACTCCTCATCTTCCCTAGTGCATGTAATTTTCTCTCTAGAGCTTTTGAATACTTATAGTGAACAGCTGGAGATTTAAACCAATTATCCACCTGAGTAATGTGAAAATGATACTCCACTCCCCAATTACAAATAAGCTATCATTATTATACGTCCAAGCTATAGAAAGGAGGAGATTAATGAAACGAAACAGATAATTAAAATTGACTTTTTCGAGGGCTTTATAAAAATATTACATTCGCTTAAAAATTTAAATTATAATAATTTTCATAACTTGAATGACAAAATCTACGTTGATATTGCAAAAAGGGTAAAAATTATACTAACACTATCGTTCAATTTATACATAAAATAATTATTGGAAAATGTCGTCTTGCGGGATACAACAGCGTCGTCAGATTAAAACAACACAACGTTTCGCCAACACTACCGTTGGCTTCTTCAGGTGAAGTGAAATGTACTTCCCAGCACCTACTATTTGTATATTTCCCCCCCCCCCCCCCTTTTTCACTACTGTCCTTTCACCAGGCGCCGTGAGGTCTTTGATGCGCTCAGCAGTCGCTTCCATGTTGCAGACAATGGATAACCGTCCTCGCGATTGAAATTGTTGGGCGTTTTTGCTATTTCGATCGACTCCCGTATAATCCTGGGAAAATACTTGGTTTCTTTGTAGATGACCTTGGTATTTTTCAAGTCGATATCATGGCCTGGCTCTGACCACGCGTGATCTGCTATCGCTGATAGTTTTCGGTCTTTGTTCTTCACCGCTCTGCGGTGTTCTTTTATCCTGCAAGACTCTCAAAAGATTTCCCCAAACTCGTGGAACACTGTCTCAACACCTCCTACTTCATCTGGGAAGGACAATTTTACCAACAAAGAAAAGGAGCGTCCATGGGATCACCATTATCACCGGTAATCGCGGACTTATACTTAGAAGAATTTGAAAAAAGAACAATCGAGACCGCTGAACTCACTCCTTCATTATGGGTGAGATACGTGGACGATACTTTCGTGATATGGCCTCACGGAAAGGAAAAACTACATAATTTTCTGCAACATCTGAACGCGCAGCACCCAGCCATTCAATTCACCATGGAATGTGAAAAAGATGGGCGTATTCCCTTTCTGGACGTTTTAGTGACAAGAAAAACAGACGGGAGCTTAGGACATTCTGTTTACAGAAAAATCACCCACACGGACTTGTACCTCAACGCGGATTCCCATCATCATCCCCAACAAAAAAGTGCCGTGATCAAAACCTTATTTCACCGAGCCGCGACCATATCGGACGTTGAGTCTATCATTCCTGAAGAACGTCATCTTATGAATACCTTAAATAGAATTGGATATGGAATAAATGCTATTCACAAGGCGAGGAGAAAAAGGAAAATCGAGAGCGACGAAAAGACGGAACGACCAGCGGCCTACGCATGCATCCCATACGTCCGCGGGACCACGGAAAAAATCACGAGAATTTTGGGGAAATTCAATGTGAAAACAAGTTTCAAAACTGTAAAGAAGATTCAAGAATGTTTTCCGAGCGCGAAGGATAAGCTACCTCCCACCGCATTCGAAGGTGTTTATAAGATGGACTGCAAGTGCGGAAAGTCCTACATTGGTCAAACGGGACGTTCTGTTACTTGCAGGATAAAAGAACACCGCAGAGCGGTGAAGAACAAAGACCGAAAACTATCAGCGATAGCAGATCACGCGTGGTCGGAGCCAGGCCATGATATCGACTTGAAAAATACCAAGGTCATCTACAAAGAAACCAAGTATTTTCCCAGGATTATACGGGAGTCGATCGAAATAGCAAAAACGCCCAACAATTTCAATCGCGAGGACGGTTATCCATTGTCTGCAACATGGAAGCGACTGCTGAGCGCATCAAAGACCTCACGGCGCCTGGTGAAAGGACAGTAGTGAAAAAGGGGGGGGGGAAATATACAAATAGTAGGTGCTGGGAAGTACATTTCACTTCACCTGAAGAAGCCAACGGTAGTGTTGGCGAAACGTTGTGTTGTTTTAATCTGACGACGCTGTTGTATCCCGCAAGACGACATTTTCCAATGGAAACTCACAGCGAAAGCCTTAGAGCCAACATAAAATAATTATTGCAATAATTTTGTTTTATTTATTGTAAATTATAATTTACTTTCAAAGATCGCGTATGTTCTGATTCAAGGGTTAGGATAAAAGGTCAACGTTATTTTTTTAAAATCCGAAATGGAATTTCAAAGTGACTTGACTTCTTTGACAATCTATCACCATAAATCGTCCACCTCACGGTAGATATTCGTGCTCTTAATTCCTTACATAAGATATTCTTTAAATTCTTTATGACTTTACCGATATTTATATCATTAAAATTTCCCTTTGTCTTCCACTTTGTCTTATCCTTAGCATTCGACCATCAATTAATTTCTTGAGCAATCTTTCTCCTCTTAATATTTTATCATACCACTTCCTCTCCCTTCGTCCCATTACTTCAAACAAAACCTCCTCTTATCTTACCATCTCCCGCACTTCAGCGTTTGCTTTTCCTATCAATCCAACTTATTTTTCATTTTCGCCACACCCACATCTCGAAAGTCTACAACCCTTTTATCTTCTGTTTTCTTAGGACCCGTGCTCCACATTCATGCCGCAAAACACTTCACATCAAGGTGTTTATTAACGTTTACTCTGTTTCTTTAGCTAAGGTTTCCCTTATTACACCTCTTATATAATATTCGCCAATTCATAATGCCAAGTGTTTTAATTTACCTTCGAATAGCGAAAGACTAATATTGAAGATGCATGAATGAAGAATACCTTTCTTTCTTGGCATTTCTTGTCATATCATGGTAAACGAATTGTTATTACTCAAATAAGTGGTTTTTCACCAGATTTATGTTAAGAAAAAGATAATGTACGCAATTTCATGAAACTGTACTGGTAAAGACGAGTCAATGAAATTGTACTATATGTCTCAATTTGGTTTTAGTTTGGAATTAAATTTTTTTATATTAGATATATGATAACACATTGCAAGCATTGTTGCTGAAGTAGTTTTGCTCTAAAATATCTTGACAGAGGAATTTCTCAATAAAAGTTATTCGGACTTCCGGTTCCAACAGGAAAGTTGATATTTTTCATCCTTTTTTTCTCTAGGAAAAAATAGACTAAAAAGAGTATTTTAATACCTTAAAATTATTTGAAACGCAAAATGACTATCAATATTCCTAAATATCTCACTATAATTTTCCCGTTTTTATATTAATAAATAAAAGTTATTGCCAGAATAAATTTCAAAATTTTATGAATGAAACATGAACATAAGAACAATTTTTATTTCTTTCTGTTTAGCAGCTTAACTTTTGGAGATATAAAAATTACGAGTACGGTGAAGTTAGTTCCACAAAATCGACTGATATTGCGGAAACAAACTTTCGTCCCAAATATTCATCGCCTTAACAGTGTCTGACAGCAATTCAATGCGAGACCCGATATCTTTGTGACCTTCATTCCTCCAGAAGTTCAGAACAATAGCGCTCGGGTAAACTGAAAACCGTAAATTCGTAAACTGGAAACCGAAAATGAGTCTCTCGGGAACATTTCTGCTGTGCAACAACGAAAACATGGAAATTCGGATCATGAGGATTGAATGAAGAAACCTAAAATGCAAATTGGACATTATTTCAAAGTATAACAGAACCCATCCACTCTCTCAAACAAAAGGAAGGGAACATATTTTTACGCATCATCGCTACTCTAAGACACTCCGCAAGACTTAGTCTGGTGTATAACGTATTGAGAACTGCGTTGTTTTTCGAGAGGGTATTTACTCACAATAGCGCCAAGATTTCATTGGTTTGGAAAGGTTAAAGAGAACACGGAAACACATTTCGGAGAGAAGACCTTGAATAATTCCATATTCTCGCCAAACAGCGTTTCCCGCAACCCGAAAGGGGGCGGACCGTTCAAGGGAACAATGAGGAAGCCTCCGATGGCCACAGAACCTTCCATTTCAGGAGCAAGCATTCCCATAATTCACTTGCAACTCTCTTTCCCCCATTCGATCCGAAATATATCCAACGGAAAGCGACTACGAAGCTTCGGATGTGATGAAACACTCGAAGATTTCCATAAATAGAAAAGTACTCTTTTTTCTTTTCAGTATTCACTTTTTCCAGACAGAAACGGCTATGCATCATCTTTCACCGCAAAAATTTCATATGCGTAGACTCAAATGTACTCGAAAGAATATTTTCTCTGTATTGAATTATAATTAGAGAAATTTGGTAAATTAAAAAAGCGTATGAATAAACTAAAGGGGTTCACATTGGTTTTTGCATGAAAGAATGACAAACAGGAATATTCAGCAATTGCAGTGTGGTTTCAATTAATATGGACATAAATAACGGCTATTAAACCAGTGATAAAAGGAAATTTTATATCAGTGTATAAAATTTATAGCATGAAAAAGTGCACAGGAAAAATAACTACTTTACGATTTGGCAATCAATGTTTGCACTTGGGAAAAAATTCACCACTGCAAATAAAACTTAGCGGCCGGCCGTGGTGGCGGAGTGGTTACCGTGCCAGCGCGTTAACGCTCCAACCACACGGTCCCGGGTTCGAATCCCGGCAAATCGGATTTTTCCGGTTAGGGAATGGTTGTCTGTGATTGTCCCATGCCGATAAGCCAGGCTAGTAACCTACTTAAAGGCGTTAAAAGTTATTACTCAAAGTACCAGTACCAAGCCTCGATTGGGGCGTGGTACTGAAGGAAACAGGCATAAGCCTAGGAGGAAAGAAGGAAGAAGAAGAAGAAATAAAACTTGCAGGAAAGAGGTGTGATAAACCAGCGGTACCTACAGATAGTTGATTAAATTTCAATGAAAAGGTAGGTAAAGACATCTTTCAGCAAAATATATACAATAAAAGTGCACTTTACATCGCTATTACAATTATAAGTACGTTAGTATACATAAATATTATAAATAGAATGGAAAGAATGAAAGATAAGGAAAGATAAGCAACATGCTTAGCAACAGAAAAATATCAATGCACATTGATACAAAAAATACAGATGGTTACAGATATTGAATATTAATTACAAGAAGTGAATACATTAACAAGATAAAAGAGGAAGATCTAAAAATAGGAAAAGATAGATAAGAAAACATTGAAGAGCAAGATAATACTGAAATAATTATGCATGACCTGCAATTGAGATTAACGGTACTAAAAGGTAAGGTAAGAGCAAGCAGAAAAAGCCGGATAATGAATGAATCCCTGAATAAAAGAGGCGTTCGAAGTGTGAGGAATAAAGCAGGAATGAATGAAAAGATATGTATGTGCGTCACCCATTCAGAAACAAACCATATAAACATCATGTGATCCGCTTCGAGATTATTCCGACAGTGTGGGGAAGAGAAAGGTAGACCGAATTCTAAACATAAAGTCAGCTTTTATAAATAATATTAACCTTTGTACCTGCCCCCGTTCCGCTTGACGGAGGCAAAACAAACACGAAAACAGAGGGAGTGGAAAGAGAGATGCTGGTATCGGAGATTAAAACTTAAATTCAAACAACACCGGGCGATATTATTCCTCTAAACGTAATTTCAATTCAGTAATTCATCTACAAAGAAAGATAATTCGTATAAAAATTAGCTCTGTAAGCTGAAACTAGAACCACAGGTTCTGGAATTCCACCCATTAATATATCCAAGAAGTTACCTCTATCTATAAGTTACGACAGTAATACGCCATTTTGTTCTGGGTTTATCTGAACGTTCATTGTGCATACCTGAGTGAAAATAAACTAAAACATTCTTTAGCAAAATTCGTCTTCGTTAGTCGATCCCGAAAAAAGCGAAATTTATTTTGGCAAAAAATTCGTCAAACAACGGTAACGCTGCTACTTCATATTTACGTAAAAGTAGCAGAAAGAGGCTTCCAAAAGCTTAGGATGCATCTTTACGGTAAATTTTACAGAGAGAATACCAAACCTTCATTCTGCAAGGTGAATCTAGATGAAAACGGCTGGAAAAATTTTCCGGGAATATACTGAAAATTTCATTAGTGAGGAAACTTTTAGATAACGCTTCAAGAAATCTGCGTTACGAAAAATCTTATCGCGTACATCCTTATGCCTCCAGAGTCACAAATATAAATGTAGTAAAAAAAGACTACAAAAATTCTACAAAATTTTCTAGCAGAAATACCTTTCATCTCTAAAAACATATTAAGAATAGAAGACGAAAAATATGACTATGTAAAACATGCTTACGAAAAGAGCAGCTATTGTTTAATTCCGCTATTTGCTTACGTGATGGAAATTTCTCGGTAAGGCATGAAAGTGATGTTGGCACGATATTCTCGTAATCTCTGACGTCATCTTCAGGGATATCGTGAGAAATCGACCTTTGACCTCCTCTCGTTGGAGGCCTTTCTCTTTATGTGCTGACGGAATGGACATGCTCTGCAGAGCGCGCCAATTACGTCATTTTCATTTCATCATTGTCTCAGTCCGCCACGTTCTCTATCTTCACTATTCATCATGTAACATTTGCTTGATATATTATCAAAATAATCGCTTGAGAGCTGCTAGATAAGAGTATGTTTAAGCCATGCTTTTGACTAACGAGACAGTTATTTAGCTTGTAACTTTTCCTATTGAGAGATCTTCGGCTCGAATTTTGAGTTTTTAATAACAACGTTATAATTCTAGAGCATATTATATTTATTATAATCATTACAAGAAACATATAAGTAAGGTTGAATATTTCAATCTAATTTTTTATCAAATTTCGAAAAATTAAGTAGGTTGCACAATTTTTAAGAGAAATATAAAAAGCTCTAATAAATACATGGGTGGTCTGAAAAGTTTTCATCATTTCGCCATTTCTTGACATGTTTTCTGAAGATTTCTGAAAAATCTGGGGTCGGAAACTTTTCAGACCACCCTCGTAGATAAACAGAAAAGAAAAACAGTGGTGTGACCGAGACTCGAACCAGGTCTCCCACTTTTCGTTTACTTCGTTCCCTTAACTCGAACAATCCAAATATTAGACCTCTTTTGGCAATTAAAAAAATCGCGGACGTTTTGACATAAATTTTATAATTAGGTATCTTAATCATCAAACCTTGCTCTATCATTTAAGAATCCCAAAATAACGATCTAATTATATCAAAACGGAATTACGGAAGCTTTCCTTAAAATATTCTGGTGGATTGAGGTTTATTGTCGGTTTGTGAGCCGTAAATAAATATCGTTCTTAATACGGAGAGAATCCACTCAAATGTAAAGATTTTGCCTACAAATAACAGAATGAGATAGTAAAAAAGAAGGATGAAATAAATATAAAAGAAAGTATAAAAAAAATAAACAGCACATGAAATATTTTAATACATAATATCCCGTACTAGAAAATAAAATATATGCATAGATGATTTAGAAACAATTATATTCAGAATATTAGAACATACGTAAGTACATATAATATGTATCATGACCTTAAATCACTTAGTATGTGTTTTAAAAAGGTTCAAGCATCATGAATAAGGTACTGCCGTTTTGTATTCGATGACAGCAATACCATTATATTTCATTTACCACGAGAACTACTATTACATGTGATGACACAGAATTTATCTTTGTAAGATAACGTATTCTAAACAACAAGCTTCACCTCTTTATTATGCAGAAAATAGTGGGAGCAATCGTCGCATTTTAGGACGCTTTCTGGGAATAGAGAACACAAAGCGAAATATTCAATCTCCGGAATTCTAAGCCACGTAAATTCGGAGCAAATTCTACTCTTTACACCAAAACGCCCCAGAAAAACCGTTCCCACGCCCTCTGAAATATTTCTCTGAGAAGACAGAGCAGATGCATCATGCTGATTTCGAGTTCCGACCGAAAAGAAATAAAAACACCTCTCTCCAACTTAGCAGGAGCCTCGCGAAAAGAGCTGCCTCTAATAGCGGCGCTCTTTGCATTTCTTTCACTTTGGGCGAACCTTTCATTCCCTCTATAACTCGCTCCTTTTTCCCGGCGTCTCTTTCCTCTTCCCAATAGCTGCGCCATAAAAATTCATCCCTCGTCGGCCGTGTGTCTCGCACTTGTATTTCCCTCAGCCTTTTCCGACGGGAACGAGGAAGTTCTTATCTCTTCTGTGCCCTGCCGACATCGGTCCGTCTCTTTTACGCCTAGGTCCTTTGCCGCCACTTTAGAATAATCGATGTGGAGCATCGCTGCCGAAAACCTCCGCCCGCAGAATTCTTTTCGGCTTTATCTCGCAGAAAAACCAGATTCTGTCCGAGCGCGCGACCTTAATGCACACGTTTTGGTTTGCTAACGCAAAGACCGCCCCCGAGCGAGGCTACCGAGTCCGAACATCTTTCAGCTCGCTTCATAAAAAGTGACCAGATAAAACGCTTTGTTCAAAGAGAGCTCTGTTTCGGACGTGGGATGCCTAGACTTTACAAGTTCCCTATCTCTTCTTTGACTGGCTAAGCGAGCAAGACGTCAAGGGATGTAGCATTCCGCGTTATGATGGTTTCATGAGAGGCGTATCAAGGAAAGTAAGTGGTCATTTGAAGTAATTAATTATTTCCTTCGCTACTAAAAATATCGGAAGTGAAGCAGTAAAAATTCTTACGATAAAATTAAATTAAATTAGACGGCTTTGTCAACTAAATGGGAATCATTACTTAAATATTATTTTCCTTTCCGATGGAACGGCTGAATTTCATCATACCTGGGATACCATTTATTAATTCATACTTATTTTCATTGAACAACGCAGCTATTAAACCACAGCGTTATTAAAATTACGTCTAATTGTAACGTACTATTCATAACAAGAATCATCAGTAGATTTAGGCAACAATAAAAAAGTATACAGTTATTATAAATTTAATTCTTTTCTTAAAAATGCACCTGAAGGATTTAGGAATTGATACAGAGATTTATTCAAAAATATATTAGTATTTTTCCACTAAAATATTAGCTATTTACAAAAACACTCCTTTAGGTTCTGAATATTCATTCACAAGGAAATTTCCATCTTAATATTAACTGTTAAATATATATTTATAGTCGGTCTTGGAGGTGTAAGGGGTTAGCCAAGCAATATCGAGGTCCCGGGTTCAATTCCCAGCTCAGGCTTGGATAATAATAATATTGTAATATAAAGGGTTAATTGTAAGAGAGGTCTTTAAAGAATAAAATTTTCCCTCATAAAGTCGTCAGTATCATTATATTTAATTTATTTTGTTTCAATTTCTAAATTATTCATATTTTGAAAATGACTGATTCCAAATCCTACCTCCGTACACCCTTACCATAAAAACCAATGAAATGATTAATTAAAATTTTCTACATAAAACTCATTGATTCAGGAAAATGTGAATATATCATACACTAAGCTCCCCAGCCATAATCTAAGCTCTAAGCACAACTCTTTATCCCTTTGAAGTTAAAATATGCATGGGAGTCAAAACTTATCTAGTACTGCTTCGTTTTTACCTGAAAACTCGAATATAAATACTGCTCTAAATTAGAAGAGACTTTTCCGAGAAAATGCAATGCCGCCTCGCTCTCTGTCTCCAAGAAAAGCGTTTCGGGAATGATAGAACTAAAAGCGCTTTCTTTACCTAGGGAAAGAAGTATCCATTAGAAGTTTTTAGCTCGCGTTTGATCTCCGGATCACGCGGCAAAAAACAGTTTCCACCTTCACGGCAACGTTCCTTTCCATTGAAAGACCTCCCTAAATTCAATCGTTTTCTTTCTCCACTTACGTGGATTTTTTTTTTACCATCACGGAATCCTTAGAGATTCCCCTTTCTTTCTCTCGAAATCTTCCCCATCTATTTTTATGCGTCTCGATTATTAAATTTCTCTCCCCAATGTCTATACCTTACATTTCCTCATTCACATTTCGCCCACGTCTTCCTGTTCTTCTCTCCACCTTTACCTGCAAAAGCGCCTTCCCTCACTCAATTTTCAGCTGAAACTCTGTTATACAGAAATTAAATAAAGTTCTCGGAAATAAAATATTCGCACCTTCATTCGGAAACCCAAGTTCTTCATAATAAAAAAAACGTAAAAGAGATGCAGTTCCTTTTCGCAAATTATTCGAGCAAATATGATAAAGTCGATATATTTATGTTACACTTTTTACGCATATTGGGATGTAAGTTTTTGTAAAGCTTTCTAAGAGATTTGGAGAAGAACGATGTGCTCAAATCACGCCAGAAGACATTCCAAAGCAAAATAAAAGCTTACCAAAACTGCAATTGTTTTCATCTCGAAGTATGTAATCTTTGAGCTCTTAAGTTGAAATTGACGTAAAATACTTTCACATAATTGAAATATTTTTGAGTTATTACATTCAACGGTCGGTATTCTCAGACAATGCAATAAGTAAAGAATGAAATAATTCAATATTAAGTCAGCTACCACTATCTTTTATTAGCGAAATGTAAAGAATGAAAAGCAATTAAAAATTAACCAATCAAAATCTACGTCTTCCGACACATACTCGTAGGTGTGTAGTCAGGTTTCCTTAAATATTTCTCAATGTCAGCTAATCGTTAAATATATATATATCAATACTTAAGAAACAATATTATCTCTCGATAACGCAAAAATATTTCGATTTGATATCACTTCAATTTATTGAAGTCAAAATTAAAATGTCCTTATGATACATCGGATTGGAGGGATTTACATTTAATGGAGGAGTAATGAATAAGATTAGGGTATGTCTTTATCAGACTAAGATGGAGATTACCTGCACCATTATTACTTTACGTTCAAAATGAAAATGTAGAAATAAAGGGACCATAAGGAATGGACTACAAAGTGAATTTGAATAAGGTGAAAATCTTTTGGAAAAAACTCATTCATTCTTCAACATCATCATAAGAACTTCACCGTTTGAAAAAGAACTATCCAAATAAAAGGAATACCTGATATCACATTGAAGCGAAAGCTACCTATTGACGTGGTATACTACAATAAGCATATAAATAGAAAGATAAATAAAATCTTAACGAAGATCAGCAGAACTATGGTTCAATATATCGCAGCACTGTTTGAATCCAATAACTTTAAACAAGAACATTTTAGTAAGAAAAGGATCTAGAAATCATATGAATGAACTATTGACAACATAAAATTGGAATTAATAAGCCGCTTCAAGTGCTAAGCATACGAAAAGGACCCGATAGAAATTCCTTTGAGTTACTTTATTACATATTTTCATCGCCGAATATTTGTAAATAGATTTAATAAATCATTGAGAATTACTGTTAAAAGTGTAGCTGAAGTAGAAGTTACCCACACGTTGCCTTAACAATGAATTCAGTCGTCTTTAACGATGTTCCCCACGATGTTACATGAGAGAAACGAAAGAGCGCTCAAGCTTGTTCGTTAATATTACATTCATTCGACAAAGCTCTCTAAAATCCAATAGAGACACTTTTAAGTGCTTTCTGAATTGGATGAAAAACCAACGTTTTCAAACATTTCTGGAAAAAGCCTTTATGAAAACAGGTTGAGATCAAAGAGATGGAAACACATCATAAGGAGAAATTGAATCGCTTCAAGCTTGATTTCGTTTTAAAAACATGAGCATCCTCTGGGAGATGTGATAAAAGATCGAGCTTCCTCGGATCTGATATTAAGTTCAAATGTCTGAACGACTTCCTAAAACAGCCTTATTTAGATGAACCAGATTTAATGAGGAAAGACATCTTCATTTGGATTCCAGTTATTTTAATAATTGAGGATATTCCAGTAGGGATTCTGCAGTGAATATTTTGACTCAATAATCACAGAAGGGATCTTTTTCGGACGATGTTATTCCAGCTCAATTAGAACTTATCCATTAAAAAAATTCTAGCTAGCACTGCACTGTAATAATTATTGTTTATTAATAATGAGTGTACATTCAGTATATTAGTAATGAAAGAATGAGTATATTCAATGTAATATTAGAAATGAGGGTATTCTATGTAAAAGATTTCTGAATGCAAGGTAGTAAAAGTGATTAATATGACTTAGATGTATATTTAATGACATGAAGTCATTGTCTCAATATTATTCAATTTTTCAATAAATTCAGGGAAAGTTCGGTCACGGAAGTTTTGAAAGGTAATGTAACAATTCCAAAATAAGTGAACTCTGTACTACTAAGGTCGATAGATTTGAGTTGAATACTTGAGCTGATCACTAAGATATATCGCCATTTTGATACCTTAAGCATGGAAATGCTCAACTCCGATCAATAAAATGGAGTGGTACGAAGAATAAAAAGTAGGATAATTAGACTGTGTCATATTTTACTAAATAAACTTTGTCATATTGATTAAGTATCTGCCTAACGTTAATGAATTTCGTAAAAATTTAAGAAGTTCACTATCGTGAAAGTTGGTCAACTTCTGCGTGATTCTGATGCGTAATAATGAATGTTAATGACATGCATGGTCGTATGCAGAGTTAGTTGAAGATTGGCCTTATGAAGTTTCAAAGTCTAAACTCAAAAAAAGGATATTTGGCCTGTTTTCTCGATTCTAGCGTGAGTTGTATAGGTAACCGTGAAAGTAAAAAAAACTGATGATGTCTCATACAAAATGCATAGGAAAGAAATTTTCACATCCTTAAGTTACAAGGATGGGCTGACACTTCACCTGACCATTAAGTGCAATGTTGAGGTAGTTGTTCAGTGGGACAGTGTTCATTTGTTCATTTTGCAGTGGGGATGCTACATTTTAATCTTAAATTTTGAACAAAAAATAAATTTCCGTACTGAAAACTTTCACAAACTCTGGAAGACATCTCATGCACTAAGTATATCAGTTTAAGTAAAGTCATAGAGTTAAATACTAAAGGTATCTAAGAAAAGCCTTGATATAACATATACTTTAGCTCCCTTGCAAATTTCCTGCCAAAATAATTCGCTGGCCACTCAAACTTGCCAAACGAGCACAGATTTCAACGGGTTGGGCCACACCTAACCCAAATCTGGTCTATTGCGTGATTCTTACGATTACAAAACTGATGAGCTAACTCTACGAGATGAATGTAAACTCCGTTCCTTTGATCCGAGGGAGGATCCCTTCCGTTTTGCAAACTCGGGTCCTCTGACCCTTCTCCGCACTAAAGAGCTGCCTACATTAATTGTTTAATCATCCCTTTGTCGCAATTTCCGCGGCCCTTATCAACTTTCCTCAGGAGCACACCCTTCCGTTTCCTTTTCGCTTAAAACCCCCTCAAAAAAGGGTCCGAACCCTACGACTTTTGTACGTGGCTCGATTTAGATTCCGGAAATCGCATCACCGTTCCACATTGTGAGTGCGTAGAGAAAGAGTACCCACAAAAATCCCCCGGAAAATATCCATCGCGGCATGAATGAGCACGTCCTTTCAAAACTAAATAATTACCAGGCGGAGCTTAAAAAGGGCCGCTCAAAAATGCCGGGGATTGAAATTATCGATCGCTCCCTTTTCCTTTATTTTCCCGACTTCCTCGTTCAGGGGATATTTTAACCTCGACGGCTGTGGATGAGAACGGAGGAAAACGACCACGTTCCTCGTCCTACAATTAGTTTCTTTCGTCCTTCGCTCCATTTCTATCGAACGAGGAAAACTATTATGGTGCCTTGAGCCAAGTGAAGGAAAAAGTGCTTTATTATTCATACTCGTTCGATTTCCAAAATTGGGTCTTTAACTTTCAAAATGAATAACTGACGAGATAATCGTTCTTTATCATTGTTATTGAGGGGGGAACTTGATGCCTCCATACCTACGTTATCCGTTTGGGTGCCAAAGAGTTTTAAGACTTTAAAACATGTAAGTAAGTATTGCTGGTTATGATTTTTCTATGTTGCGAATGTCAAATTATTTCAGATTGAAATGCATTAACTATCGCCATCCATCATTATCGCCATATCATTTGGTAAACATGTTTTCCAAATTATAATAACAACGAAAAATTTATTTAGAATTGCAGTTGCATATTCCGTGGAGATAATAACCTCTTCCTAAGATTTTTGAACCCCATCATTGCCATTGCTTCTTTGAAAAATCAATGAGGGGTTTGTGGAAACGGAAATCACTCAAAACAACGATTATCTCAATGATTACGCACATTTTCGTTGTATTTTATATTTCGTTATAATTTTATTCATAACCGCATCCGAATAATCAAGAATAATTACTTATTTCTGTTAATCCAGAGCATTGATACAACTCTCCTCATCAGCCAACAAAACGCATCACCAAAATAAAAATACGCACATTGTTATAAAGTTCAGTCCCATCTTTCTAAGTTAAGTCTCATGGATTGATTTTTTTAATTTCCCTTACTTTTTGGAAAGTTATATTTTGCAATCTGGCTTATTCTTACGCTGGCTCAAAAATATGAGCTTCTGAAAAGACTTTATGCTGAGAGAATCTTTTAAATCGTAAAAAAAACTTTCAGGCTCGTAAAATATCAATTTAAAGTCGGGAAGTTGGATTATTCTCAGAAAACCTTTTGATAATATCAACCACCTTGAATATTGTGGTGGTGATGAGAGCCGTGAAAACAATCAGCGGTAAAAACATAAATCTCTCTCACAAATAAAAACACTATGAATTATGAACACCAGAATGTACTGAACTATCCTTATGAAATAGGTTTGTCATTTGATGCCTATTATTTCCACGAATTCACTTCACATTTATCTTTAATATGCTAAAAGAAAATAGGTTTTCCTTACTTATCACAAAATATACGACCATCACGTTGGAGGAAAAACAGCTCCCAACTTTTCCGGACTTCCTCCATCATCGATTGCTCTCCGGGATAGCAGACATTAGAGAAATTGGAGGCCCGTTCGCGATATCACCGCAACGATAACAAAACAGAAAACACTGCGATATCCATAGATAAGCTCCACAAATATCCGCTTATGCTCTAATTCCGAAGCATCGAAGCGAATCGATAAGTCGATCCAAACTTCAATATCACGAATAATTCCGGCCACCTACTAATCTTCCCATCAAAGTTGATAAATACTTATCTCCTTATGATATAGTTTCAGTTAACCCTTGTTTAGATTTTTCCTGGTGAATTACATGAATAAAATCCTCATGGGTTATTAGTCGGGTGAATTAATGGACAACTGACGTATTGGTCGCCGACTCAGGAAACAATCCTGATTATGGCCACCGAATTTTCCGTGAAGTCACACGGCTGATGATTATTTTAACCCTTATTTGTTTAATAGTTCCTCGTTTTATCACAGATCTCAGTAATTTCAGTTCCTATCTTCTGTGTATCTTCGCAATGATAAGTCATAAAAGTTTTCTGAGAGCGATGAGGAGAAGGTAAATTAATTTATAGGAGGAGGAATCCGCCTTGAAACCGAAGAAATAACACAAGAAAAATAGAATATTAACACGGAATGGTAGTTTAGAGGTTATTAGAGGTTAGAGACCTGGGTTTGAGTCCCAGTCATGACGCCATTTATCACTTCTATTTTATCTTAAGTTTTCTAAGCCTATCCCTAGTACTGCATCACACATCATTTTAAACCGATGTCATAAGACCTTCAATGATTGAAAAATAAACAGTTTTACTACCTTATATTATAAAATAATATGTATAAAAATATTATAAAAATACGATGAAAATATTATTTAAAATATTATAAAAATATTATAAAAATATTATAAGAAATACAATAAAAATATAAAAAAATATTATAAAAATATTATAAGAAATACAATAAAAATATAAAAAATATTATAAAAATGTTATAAAATATTATAAAAATATTATAAAAATATTATAAAACCAAAATAAAAGGCTTAGATGAAACATAATGGCAGTGGCACTGCTACCAAGCAGTGAATCACGAAGCCACGATATTTCAGACTTCGGTAAAGGAATGCCAGACAATATAGTGCATATACCGAGTGAGAGGCTCTTAGAAGCTGAATTAAAATCTAGCGTAAAGAGGGGAGGAAGAGTAGAAGCGTGGTGGCGATAAGTTAGAGCGCCCTCGAAGACACAGTGTGACACTGCTAACCTAATGATGGATCTCCGACGTAAATGGTGATGGGGCTACAAGGCCATCTGCCGTATGGCTCCGATATAAGTCCGGGTGATTGAGATCTTCTGCCAAATATGCAGGAAAGGCACGTTTGCGTTAAGCTCTACGAGACACGAATAGCCATTATCTTTGCCATAAAAGAGTCGAGAAGGAAGGAAAGATACCGATAGACAACGAAATACGAAATGCTTGAGGAATTCTCATAGGTAGTAGAAGATGAATATCATTCTTTCTTCTACAACCAGCCAACCTACGATCATGAGTGTGACAGCTATTTCATCCAACACTTGTGATGTGTTCAATTTTAATTGACTTTAACTTTGAGTCTAAAGTCGCAAAAGATGTTTCTTCCTGATCTTGTACCACCAATAGGTGTCCCAGATTATGCATTATGACCTACGAATTTAATCTGGAGATAATCATGTTAGACATTCATTGAAAAATAACTCTACGATAAATAAGCAATGAAATAGAGTTTGGAGCCTTTTATAAGCCAAAATTACCAAATTTTGTTATTAGTGAAAATAATAACTTTGATGTGGCCCTTGAAGGTCCAGAAAGAAAAGGAGTTAATATGGTTGATTGATTGTCAAATTTACTATAATTTTAATTTTCGCGCTTTTATTTTGACGAGGAAACAATTTAGAAAGGGAAAATGGATTGACAAATACTCAGCACTGAAGAAATGAAATGGAATCGACTTTTGTTATGTTGAAATATTGTACCTCGATCTCACCGTTTACTTACGTTTTCGACAAACCGATATTACTTTTCAAACGTATTCATTCCTTTTATTCTGTTCTTATTTGGTTTTCTCCATTTTATTTTTTTTAACCAATCACTCAAAAATATCTCGACCAACGATATCTGGACTTCCTTTGTTGAAAATGAGTACGGAAAAATATTTATTTTTCGTACTATTTCAACATTCCACGTAAAAATAGTTTCATGAGCATATCCAATTAACAATCAATTAGCAACGCGATTTGAAGGAAGTGAAGAGAACATTTACTTCATAATTACGATCTTTCGCAGCGCGTTACGGTAATACATCCGTATGACAGGTTATCGAACACAAAGGATGGATTTTCCACCCCTTTGATTCCGACGCGGATCGACAACAAACACCAATTTTCCGCGCCAAAGTAACGGCGCCGACCTAAATTTCCTCAATTATTACGCGACCTTGATTAATCGTCAGCTTGAGCGATTACCGAATAAAATAACCGGAAAAAAAGCTATCGATTGGCCGAACCAAACGATCCCATCCGCTTCCCTGAGCTCCTTCCGCATTTATAAAAATAAAGAGCGCTCCAAAGTTTTGGAAAAACGATTTTCTGCATCGGCGAAAATTTCTCGCAGATTATAAAAGGTCCGGGAGAGGCATCCATTTCTTGGGGGTAGAAGAGGAAGGAAGAAAATCGTTTAATTTTCGGAGGCGGAAGTGCGCGACCTTTAGCACGTCCCTCCTCTTTAATCAGATAAGTCCTCGGCTATAAATTAACGCGGGGCTGTGACGGCGACATGGGTAAACGGTGTAAGATATAATGGAACGGGAGAGGAGGTAAAAGAGAAAGAAAGGATGTCATGTGGGGCGTCAGATAGAGAGGTCGATAAGAAGAAGGGACTCTCTTGCTTTGGGCGTTCGCTTTTTTTCGCTCTTCATCTATTTCTTATCCCTATTCCTTTTATTTCCCACGGATTCCACCCTCATTTTCTCTTCTTCACCTGCCTTATTCAGTTACCGACACCATCTATCTTTCCCTTTTTCGTCCCTTCCTTCAGGTGTTTTGTGGCGGAGGGTATATATGGATGGATAGGTTTCCATTACATGTAGCCTTTCTTATAAAAAAAACTACCATGAGAACGAGTCTGAAAGAGGGAAAATCACTTTTCGGGTGCTAAATTTGAATTTGAAATGTGGATAATGTTTTGGATGGTAGAGACGAACATATAGTGGCACAGGCTGAGTATCCCCAATCCGAAATATTCCGTATCACCTGACTTTTCAGTGTAGGGTTGTTGAATATCATTGGATAAGACGAGCAACGGCCACCACTTCATGAATATAAGTTAGGAAAGAAAGACTTTTAATACAAAACTTTTGGAAATGAAGCAAATTACGCTAAAGAAAATATTTCAGAAGTCCAGACAATACGATTTCTCCTCTTTTTCCGCAGAGAATTCAGTTCTCGTTCTACTAACATAAATAAAAATACGTCTGCATTTTTTCCTTGTTATCTTTCAGTCATTTATGTCAAATAAAAAGTAATTCTCAGAAAAAATGACTTAGTATCGGTTCCATCTTACTTCAATGAATTAAAAAATTCGGAAAATTCTAAAATTCCAAAACAGCCTTGAACCTAGGCATTTCGTATTAGGGATACTCAACTTATTCTATCGCAGTGAAGGTGAAGAAAGAAATTTATTTACATCCAACCAGGAAAACTATTCCTTGGTGACCAACTCCTTCCCTTTCTTCTTGAGTCCCCAAGCAATGACATGACGCTTCCTCAACCCCCGTCCAATCCTTTTCTGCCACCTTTCACTTTTTCCTATTAACCCCTTTGGAACCAAACTAAGTACTTTCCCTTTTTGGGTTGTATTACTTTGTGTAATCATTCCTTCTGTGTCTGGTGAACCTGATATCCGAAGCCTTGACCTTTCCGTTTATCTTTTTCTAAGGTTGCACCTTATTAAATTTCTCCGCTGGATAATAATATTTCTACCCAAACTGAGCGATTTAAAACACACGGTACTTCTTTCGACATGAACCTAGTGATACGTCACTTATTATCACAAAAAGATAATGAGGGTGGTAAAAGATAAGAATTTTATTGCTCGAATCATAGAGAGATGCCGCGAAAGATCGACTATATAGGAAGAAAAGGAAGAACGCAATTTGAATAGAGCAAGTAACGAAATGAAAATACGAGCTATACGTATTTGCAGCCAAAGAATTGTACAAGATTAGGAAAATCCAGGTGGAAGTTTTAAAAGAGACTATGGTTTTTATACATGCGCACCGTGAGAAAAGATTTGATAAATTTAAATATATTATGGATAATATAATGCATAGTAATTTATAGGTAAACGTGCAGCATTCTCAATGACAAGCTAAAAGATCCTACTCTGATATACTGAACAACGTTCGCACAGCCTTGCAAACAGAAAGTGATAATCGACACAAAAAATTTTCGTGTTTTTCCTTCCTTTTTAAAGTCCCTTAGCAACGCTGATAAATAAACTATTCTGATAAAATGTCAAAAAGGCCATGTGATACTGAGGCTGGATCATTATTGATTAAAAAGTTCTGGGATTAATGCAAATTCCGTTATTAAAACAGTGCCTACAAATTATCCGACTTTATTTACTTTCCCATTTAACATTAATTCTCGTTACTTAATAAACGCGTATAAAATTACTGCTAATAAATAAAGAGAAGAAACCGAAAATGCTTTCACCAAACAAATATTAACGAATGGTATATTAAAAAATAGAGAATCGATTAACAGATGTTAGTAACCAAAGAAGAAAAAGATCCTTGATTATAAGAAAAAGTTCCCAATTTAGATTAGATTGAAACAAGAAAGCATCAAGGTACACAATTCATCCTGCATTTTACCAAAGAATTGGAAATATTTTGAATTAAAAATTAGATGACAGGAAAAGGCTAGCTTTAAAGATTGTCAAGAACTCCTAATAAAGAAACAAACACTTCAAACATGGACGTAATTGCTTTTCACACTTACCAGGAAACTTGTTTCTTTGATCAAATTTTTAACTCTCTGAGATTACAAGTAAAAACGTTAATAAGCTGATTTTTCAATGTAAATGTTTAGGATACAATCACCAAAGTTCACAAAATTAGTAGTAATTGATTTTATTACTATTAATACTTTTGAAGATATGACAGATACTTGTGATATTTTACTTCAAACGATAGTCTAAAAAATGTTTCTATTCTCAGCGTTTTTTTATAACTTCCACCTTCAATATAGCGTTTCTTAGGTTAGCAACTGATCCTGCCAACGAATCTTTTAGCTATAAAACATTTTTGCTTATAAATTAGACCAGAGGTGGGGTACCTACGGTTCTTCGGATATATGCGACCTTTTTGGGCGTTCTTTGCCGCCTTTTCATGATTTTCTGAAGCAAATATTCCTATTTAAATATTTTTCTTATCTTGGTAATGACGTCGAGTGAAAAATAAAGTGAAAAATGTTCCCTTTCAGTTTACCCGGCGAATGAATTCGTTTCCTCGTATAAAGTTTTTGAGGTTTAACTATATGAGTAAGCAACACGCTACAGAAGAGTGGCCTGATATTTAAACGTGCGGCTTTTTATAAGAACGAATGCCGAATGTGCTTTTCCCAAGGAAAGAAGGTTACCCACCCTGAGCTAAACTAACGATATACTATACAATTTAGGGAGATGTGAGTGATCAGGCGTGCAGGACAATCTCAGTTACTTTAACATATTAGAAGCTATCAATTACTTTTTACTTCTAAAACGCTGATGCAGAGTTTAGGATAAGTTTATGGGTATTAAACGGCTAGAAATTCCGAGGTATGTGACTTGATTTTTAAAGAAGACAATCCCGAAGGAAATTATCTTTGTTATTATTTATCTTGGTCCTAATCTAAATATTATCTCTCCTATCGTGTGAGATAATATATAGTAATAATAATTCCTTTCATTTTGACCTAATTTTTTACATTCAAACTGCATAAAAATTTCCCATAAATTAGAGGGATAATAAACTTTCAAACAATTTTAAAAAATTATTATATCTGAAATAGTATATATATATAAATGCAAAATTTCTTTTAAGTTCAAATCCCCCTTACGTATTTCTGAAAGTGAATATGAAAAATAAAGAAAAAAATTTCCATTCGTTTCATACACCTTACAATTGCAAATTGCCTTATACTTTGCAATGTAAAACGAGAACATGCTCTTTCCGTAAATATAATCCTCCTTTTCTCACCTCTAGTCCTCTTCTTTGGACCGAAATATATTCTCTCGCCCTTTCTGTCACTGTCTTTTATTCTCGCCCCATCTCATGCTTCATTTATATTCCCTTTTCCACCCGTCTTTTATTCAACCATTCTCTTCCTCGCAATATTATATTCACCACCTACCTACGAACTTATCTCCGCACTTACTCCTACATTTTTCGCCGCCCCTTTCACCCCTTCACCGCCAACGCACTTAGGGAGGCACTCGCATCTGGGCTGAAATCCAATTCGAGTACGGAGAAAGGAAGGAGGACCGAAGGGGGTAAGGGAAAGAGAGAGAGGAAAGGAGAACTGAAAAACTCGAGGAATAAAATGGGAAATCCCTGCACCACTCTGGGGGAGAAATTCCGTGAAAGGCGTAAGCGGAAAGTAGTACTTCCTAACGGATAGGAATGGACCCGGGAAAGAAACCCGAGGATACGGTTTTTTTTATGTCAAGGAGCCGCAACGCCACTCGTCCTCGAGGATTCAAATAAGAGAGCCTTCCCCGTTTGCACTCACTCTTGATGTGCCCGAGGAAAGATATAAGATGCAAAACACAGCGCCGAAGAAATCGTTTCGGTGTATTAACAGCGGGCTGCGGAAGAAAAGGAATCCGAGAAGAGTTGACGCATGACTTCACACCCTCTCTTGGATATTGGTCGAGGGGTTTTTTTACTCCTTAAAAATGCGAAGTTTATGAATTATTTTTTCTTGAAAGATCTACTTCATGCCGAGAGAGAAGATTATCGATGGCTGTTCAAATTTTGTGCTTCAACTGTCGGAAAATGTAGTGATGGAGTCATGGTAGCTCAGTATTTATATTAAAATTAATATTAATATTGATATAATTTTATGAAATTAATTTGACTCTTGGGTCTTAATAGTGAGAGGACATTGTGAAGAGAGGGACATCAAAAAATTGGAAATAAATCAATCACTTAAAATCACTTAAAAAATAAAAATCTCGATGTGTAACCGAGGTAAACCTTAGCGTAATGATTTGCGATAGAAACCTTTCGAGTCCAAACTCTTGGAGTGATGACAGTATTATGAATAGAAATAAACGCTATTATATGATAAAAATAATGTATTGAGAATTTTGATTATGATAGCCACTGAAGAAAAACTTATTCGCGAGAAATAGTTTTACGTTGTTGTAATTAACAGAGATAGCAGTCACTTAGGGAAACTGCATATCGCAATAAATCATATTTTACAAAACAACTTCGAAAAGTATCGCTTAAGTAAAATTTGTCAATATTAGACAGGCAAACAAACAAAAGGCAAAAGCAGTCATATATGACTTTCGCCGTATCAGCTTTATTACATAACCTTAGATCTAAGTTATAACATCCGTAACCAGCTGACTTGACCGACAGCATTCATTCACAAGGAATTAAAATTATATGCAACAACTAAATTGGAATTAGCAAAATTTAACGGATGTTCAAATTTTTGGAAAGCTGAATCGAGTACCCCAAAACTCAAATGAAAACGAAACCTATTCTTCCACCTAACCGATTTCGTCACCATTATTAAACCAATTTATGAGAATTGAAAATAATAAGCACTAGTAACCTACCCCTATAATAATCTGTTTATAAGCGGTCATGATTAGTGCAAGAATATGACTGAATGTTTAGTTTTTATTCATAGCGTTCTTCCATGAACTTATCCAGAGTGTGTTTGATTCCATACCACGACTTCTAGAGGCTCTGATTGCAGCTTGTAGAGGCTTCATAACGTGCTAAATTCTTAATACTGCATACGATGTATAGTCTCGTAATCCTAAGAATTTCTGTATTATATGTACATATATTTCTGTATTATATGTACATATTATTATAATATATATAACCTGTGGCAAAATTTTTATTTACATTATACATGTATGCTTCTTTGGGTTGAAATCTTCACAAACATTAGTGTTTGTCAAAAATTTATAATAATGCATTTCCATATGGTGGGCAAAAAATGTCTTTTTTAAACTAGTACAAGCCGTTAACGAGGAGGAAAGTAACCCAGATGTTGAATTTTGACCGATGATATGGAATGAATGGACAATCGCTACATCCTTGCAAAATAAGATTTTCTAAATACATATTCTGTGATAAAAAAAAATTGGGTGAAATCAGCTGAGAGGTCAAACCGGTTCCTTGGAATACACGAAGGAAACGTTGATCTTGCAAATTCTTGCCCGTGAACTTGACCTGCAACCGAATCCCGTAGTTACGTTAATGATGTCCTCTTTTCCGCTGGCAAAAATATGGCGACGAAAACTTTCGTCGTCGCATATTTCACGGCACTCCACTCGTTAATGAACGACGGCTGAAATCCAATTTCCGGATTTGAGTGTTTCCTCGAGTGAAAACTGACGAAAGTGAACGCCGAATAATGGTCAGAAACTCAAATTCCCTTTTCGGGCACGAATCGAAAACTCATATGCGAAGCTCTCGCCTTGATTTTTCCCTCGTTTGTTCCCTTTGGCACCTTACTTCTATAATTGGACTTTTCTCGATAATTCTGCGTAACGAGAGCGAGATATTTCACGAAGGAATTAATTTCTCCAAAGAGGGGGAACAGAAAAAATGCGGGTTCGGTTAGAGGTGCGTGCTTCCCGTCCTAATAAAATCAATCTTCCGTCGCAGTGGTCTCGTTAAGGTTTCCGTAATGAAAGAACGCGCCTTTAACTGCGTCGAGGATAAACAGTGCGCGAGCGGGAAAACCGGCATTCCGCGTGTCTCGCCGAGATCCTCTATGTTTACGTACAGTCACGGCGTTCTTATTTGATCTCTCGGAGCGTGTGCGGGCATTTGAAACCGTGCGAGAGCGATTATGGAGCCGGAGATCGCAACGCGTGCTGAATTCGGATGGCGGAAGTAATGACTGTAATCCCGCTTGTTTTGGTGTTTGCTCGGAAAATATAAAAATTCGACCGAAGGCTAGAGATGAGGCTATCGCAAACGAGATCAAGGATGCCATGCGTACTAAATGGATCTCCCTATGATGTGCGAAGTTGGTTACCGGTGGAATTAATGATAAAGCTAGGACGAAAAAGATCTAAAAATTTCGTTGAAATGATTAAAAGGGATTAGATTATAGAGAGGAAGGTTGCAAATCTGGTTTTCGAACGTTAAAACCTAGCGTTATATCGAAAAGAAAAATGAGAAATATGATATAACTAGTTGCCCCGCGCGAAAATTTCGCAGACGTCTATATATTTTATTTCCCCACCCAAATAATAATAATAATTTTTATTCCTCCATTTTACAAGTTTTATATCATATACAGTGTTTTGGCCATATATTAAGCCAAAATGAACACTAAAGAGGTGGGAATATAGGTACCCCAGAGGAAAAGAACCTGTCTCGGGGTTACCTCAAACTAAATTTGCATGCAGCCAATCAAATAAAAAAAAGTGTCAAACAAATACATTTCAAAGATACACTCCAATCACTAAAAACGAATGCACAAAGACTAAAACATACATAAAGAAACGTATAAACATATTCAGTATCAGTATCCGTATCAACATATCTCGTCTTTATCGATAGCTATCGATATTTACACATCCAGTAACGAAATTACATGGAGAACTTCATATTTTAACTCGATTTTTGAGCAAATCGTGTATTTTTCATGTCTTGGTCTAATTTTAGCAGGAAGCGGGAAACTTCCTCTTTAAAATGGTGTGTCATTTATATATTATGATGGCGTGTGAAGAGAGAAAAGCGCTGGTCACCGGAAACGGATGTTTAGAAATAATTAATAAGGATAGAGAATGGTCTCAACTTGTTATCATTCTCTCCGCATACGGAGATTATTAACTTACAAAGCAAAAATATTTGCAATGTGATTTCCCAACCAAATAGCTAATATTAGTATAGATTTTCAGTCATAAGAATGAACATTTTTATCGTTTGATGATAAAAAATGCAGATCGCCGGTTACTTCAAGAAAACGGAATCATTCAACTTAATGTGAACATTACATCACAAGTGTTACAAAAAACTAAAGTCTCTCTTTTAGTCAATTATCAATGAATTTTATCGTAAAAAGAGGATCCTCTGACGGTGCGTATACTCAATATTTATAGACAATACTCAAGTGTCCGTTATATCTTACCACCAAGACACAGTGGACAATTTACCTTTATTCGCTGAATTTTCCCTTATACTCTATACGAAATAAGAAGATCATACACTTCGTTCATATCGAAAATGCATCAAATTTTCGATTAATTTCCTACTATTTGTATGTCTGTAGCTATTAGACCTTATATTTCTTTTTCTAAATTCAAACGACCAAAGTTAATAGATTTAAAACAAGGAATGGAATTATTGTCTATCTTATCGGGTCACTTATGTCATAGTTTACTCGTTTGTTGAATTCACATTATTAATCAAAGATACTCGTACTAAGTTAATATTTTCATTGAAGATATACAATAATAGAATAATATAATAGATATGGTTTTAAATTAATATTTATGATCACGCCAAGTTACATTCAGCTGAAAGATTATAAGTATAGCTTCCTTTATCTATGGAACACTGTATTAATTCAACACGACGAGTCAATTATGTTGCCTCTTATATGGTAAACAAAAGATAACGAATCAGATATCATTAGGATTACATTATTAGGACTCTGAACTCAATCAGAAAGTTCCTTCTTGATATCCGTTCAATAAAATTTTAAATTTACATTGCTCATCCGCCATCTCAAAATTCAACAATGCTCCTTTACTTAATTTACAGCATTTCTGCCCAGAGTGAAAATCTGAGAACATTCTTCATCTTTCTTATGTTCCGAGTAGTCCGTGGCATGATTTCAATAACATCTCCAGTGACATGAAAGATATCCTAAAGAAGTCACTCACAGGAAAAAATTATTTCACGTCGAATATTGACCGTAAAAATATTTACGATGGAATTTTTACGACGAAACCGTTAACTTTTTATCGTTGAATTTCATGGATCGCTTCCTCATTGTGGTTGCCTTTCCGACCGACCGCCTTACACGCCCGTTTGCCGATGCTCGAAATTGAAGGGAAACAAATTCACCAAACGTAATCCTTCAAAGTACTCAAGACGAGTATTTTCCACGTAATGCGAAAAGCTTTTCCTTACCTTTCCGAAGCTCCCCTTCCCGATGGCCCTCAGTATTTGAAAATGGTCGAAGTTCACTGCAAAAGAGAAAGAAGATTATCATTTTCAAATTATGAGGAGCAGGTCAATCGATAATTGAATAAAAAGCCGATTTCCAGCTCCTGCTGTCGTCAAGTTTGCGGGAGAGTATCTCGGGATCGGATTAGATTATAAGAGTTAGCGCGGGGCTCATTTCATCGCTGGGAATATAATCATTGGAAAACGTGGAGACAACCTCTAAACCTTCCGACGTGGCCGAATTAAATTTAACCGAAAGATGATGGAAGTGCTGTTTTATATTAATTCAACTTGAGAAGATTGTAACATGTTTCGAGTCTCCATTATAATTTAGCAGAAAATACGTCTCGTCGATCTCACTTAGTCAAATTATAAAACTACGTCACTTACATCTTAAGATAAATTTTTCTTATCCTATACCCGATTTTCGATTTTTTAGCGTTAAGGAATTTTTTCTATGTGGCTTCGAAAATGTAAAACTACCTAGTTCGACAAGAATAACAGCGACCGGTATCAAACTTAATCCAAGTTATCGATTCTTCAAGTACTTCTCTGTTACTGTTTTCAATTCATCACTTCAGCTCTCACAAAGTGGGATTCACCTACACCGTTCAATTTTTAAATAAAGTAAGAGACTTTCTAATATACTACATTTTTCATCTTTTGAAGTTCAGAGTAGGTCGTGGCGTGAAAACTATTTAACAATATCCAAGTTGCAACTCAACAGCGTTCAAAGAAATATTTCATTAAGAAAATTCTTTTGCATAGCAACTTTACTCTGCTATTTATAAAAAAATATTTTGCAAAATCTTAGTCTTAAAAGTTTCTTTTAAAAAGCAGTGTTTCTGACATAAAGAAAATTTACGGGCCAACATAACGACTAATGGGAAAACATTACATTGGTCGATTGAAAAGATTTCAGCGAAGGGTATACAGTGAAGTATTAAACTTTCAATGAAGGGTATTGACATATCAATAGAAATGTTTGAAGAGTGGAATTTGAAGAGTATTCACATATACATTTACGGTTTTGAAAGTCAAGAAAAGCTTTTCTTGCGACTCAAGAATTCTTGTCTAAGATCAGTACTTACATAAGCTATTCTCAATTAGGTTTCATAAGACTATAATCTCGAATAATTTGTAATCTATCAACAGTGATGTTCATATTTATTTATCTATTTTTTAATATTTAGGTATACTATAATCTAACAATTAGTATAGTCTGATTAATTAAACCCTCTTAATGTTTAGGACATTTTATCGATGACTTATTCAACATCATTCAAATTAATATCTAAGGGAAAGAAACCCTACAGAAAATTTAATTAAGCCAAAAGTCTCAAAGTACTTAAAATGAGTTATGTCACAACCTACGTATATAACAATTAATTCTGAAAATTTAACGTATATTATTACGTAACAATCAGTTAATTTCCCCTTAAGTAATCCATCTATCGAATGACTGCCCATAAAAATTCCGCTCAGAAATTATCGAAATTCACTTTGAAAACATGCTATTCAAAAATTCAGTTTTGTATCAGCAAAAATGGTCAAAGAAAGGAAAGTGGATCATAATTTAGCGGTGGTTAAGCTCTGAGGGAAAGTCGTCCCCACTCTCTCCAATGAAATTGGGGGAATTGGGCTCCACAAACCAATCGGAATCTCATCACAACCCTGAGGCTAATTTCAAAATGCTATTCAATTTAGTGACGATACGACGCAATCTAATTCATTGGTGCGAATTTATTGACAACTGGGAATTGGTTACGCATATATAAATTTCCCTCGTGACGTATAAATGAGGATCATCCGTAGTTGAGAGCTCTCCATATTTCGGGTGACGCACTTACCAAATATACTGTGTATCATTCCTCCGATACAACTGAACTGGTTATAAAGCGATGAATAAAAAATTAAAACCACATTTTTACAACTTCATTTCAGCATGTGATAGATTGTATCTCTATATTGTTATACCATATCTTAAATATAGTAAAATATGTGTGTTCCTTTCATAATTTAATAGCTTCTATTGAATCATTACTAGTTTTTAGTTTTATAACATTTTTCAACAGGGTGTAACACATTTTGTTGTTAATATTTTTCCTAAACGTATGATAATCCAGCCTCATCTATTGTTTTCCCAAATTTTTTTCCCTACTCTCTTCTATTCCTGATCATATTATTAAAGACATTTCCATTATATTTCCTAATTTTTAACCTTGATGTATCGCATATTTGGCACGTGCGATGTTGTACGTCATATTTTTGCTGTAATACTTAATCTCGCGTATTCTTGATCTTTATATCTTCCAATTAATCCGTTTCTATCATATTTTATTGTGCTTCGTTGTCCTGTATTCATTCCATCCTAATTATCATCTTGAAGGTTATTTTATTACACGTTTCATGCAGCTTAGTATTCCCCAATTTATTACTCTATTATTTCTCCATTTTCAAGATATTTCGTGGCTTAATCTTCCTGCCATGTTCTGCAATGCTGCTGTTCATAATCCTGGCAACATAATCCCTTGCATATGTCCGTTCCCCACCAACAAGATTTCACGGCTTCATTCCTGCGAAAGCGGCAAAACTTCCGGTTTTTCTGTTGCCTAAACATCTCATTTCCTCTCTTCTCTGTTAAGTATTTAGTGTTCCGTTGTTATGCTCATAATCTCTAAATTTATCTCCGAGAAAGGCAATGTCTATGTATTTCTTTACACTATTTCTAAATTTTCCAACCTTATTTTTATGAGTAAGAAACATTTGATCCACTGTTTGGCCGCATCATGATTTGCCCTTGTTATCCTTCTTCTATCGTTTAACAAATATAAATGTTTGCAAGTCTTTATAGACAAGTTAAAAAATATATTCAATAAAAAATTAAAAGAATTTATAATTTGAGGAAAGGTAAATGAATTCTGGGGAAACGTTGAAGACTTTATAATATCAAAAATCTAAATAATAACTTTATTTAGTGCCCTCAGTATGTATTATATTATCGTATTAAAAAAATCAGCTGTTCACGACAGGAAACCCTTTTGCTTTACTTTGTTGTGAATAAATATGCTTAAATGAGCCACCTTAGCCGCAAATACCATTACTCATGTCATATTGACAATTCGTCAATTTTTAACTACAGTGGTTAGCTTAAGAGAGCTATTTACTTTTCCTTTTTAAATTAATTAAAGCGCGTTGATTACACGTAAGATAATCACAAAGGTATGAGAAATGAATACAAGTACTTCTTTAAAAATAAGATTCAGAAAAACCCCTTAACATTCAAGCTCTACGAGATAAAATATGCAACAAAAACTTTCGAATTTTAATTTTAAATACGTTTAACATCAACGAAGATCGATTTCGATGTTCTGCATTGGCTATTCATTATTTCTTGACTTAAATCTATGAAATATAGTGGAGTTTTTGTTGAATTATGTAAAATTCAATAAAGAATGGGATCTGTGTTAGAGAGCTCTCAATGTCAATTCATTTTGTTTAAGATTTTCGTCTTTGAAACGTGGAAAAAAGTGCAGATCAGGAAGTTTTCTAATTGAAATCAGGATTACGCTGTTAGGGGAGCCTTTAAAGACGATCTAGACTTTGTGAAGGAGGCACAAATCTGTAAGAATCACGGTAATTGCAGGAATCATAAGATGACGGAAATATTACGGTCTCTTTGAGCCAAGAGAGGCCAGAGGGGGTTTCGAGGCAATCCGAACGTGAGACCAATTAAAATCGAACAAAGGAGAGAAAAGTGAAAAGGAGAATTTTCTTAGGTGACAATCATTCACCTCCTTCAAAACCATTGCACCAATTATGACTTTAAAAAGACGACTAGCGATCCCATGAACGATCTAATTCTATTGTGCTCGCAGTAAGTTGTTATAAACTCTGATTTGCTGTTTAATGCTATCTGCTGTGGCCAAGCTCAACTTTGTGTAAAGTCATACCAAAGAATTTAAAAACTTTGAAATTTCCTCAGATAAAATTTATTTGTTACGACTAGCTAAGCGAATACGAATACGCTACTTAAAGACGAAACTAGTCCTACAAAATACATTATTTTCTGTGGAAATTATAAATTTAAAAAATACTTTTGTTTGATGATATCATTGAATGAAATACATCCCAAACAATACTTCAAGAACTTCATTCGAATTAGAACCAAGAAAAAAGAAGATAGAAAAAGAGACATAAAACTTGATATGGTTCATATTATACAGTAAGAAGCTTCAAGTGATAGAAAAGATAACATTGTGACAAAGGCTTCTGGTAAGTCAAACATTAGCAGTCCAATTAAAAGATGCGGAATACAATAACATGTTTAAGCAGTTATCTTTAAAGATCAAAAAATTTTATCAAAGAGAATAGCATAAAAATGAAGCTTTTATATGTGAGCAGAAAGCATTTATAATGGCACATATTTCACGAAGATATAAGTTAAGTTCATCAAATAATTACAATATTTTGAAGACAAGGATTTTACTGCGAGAGATGTCTTAGAAAGTAATGCTCAGAAAAGTATGATAAGGTATTAATTGAGATATTAATGAAATCCCGCTGTAAATATTCGCTGTACTAAATTCTTAAGTAAATTTGGAATAAAACTTTATTATAACAGTATGCTTTAAAATCGCAGATTTTATCCAATCTCTCAGGTAAATTTGGCAGAAATCGTAAAAGGTCAAAGAACCTTTCACATTCAAATTCAACGGTCAGATTAAATGTCAGATGTCGTTTGATCGAAGTCAATAAATGGTGACTAATTTTTGAGGCGATTAATTCCCTCTGCGATTCATAAAATGCGTAAACATCACGGTGGATTCTTTAATTTAATTAAACTCGAATTATTGAGATGGTATTTTATTTCGTCACCTTTAGTAGCGTGCGATCAACATGAAAGTAATAATAAAGTGGATAGCATTTTTTTAAATCTTACATACATCAATATAGGCCATTAGGATGTATACGAGGGTGGTCTGAAAAGTTTCCGACCCCAGATTCTTCAGAAATCTTCAGAAATTTTTCAGAAAACGTCGATAAATGACGAAATGTCGGAAACTTTTCGGACCACCCATGTATTTCAGTAACTGTAAGCTATACGAATTCAAACTCCTGCGATATTTGAACGAGCTATTGTGAAATAGTTATCCACAAAATAAATTCTCTCCTCTTCCTAATAGTCAACACTAAGCAGTAACACGAATTTTTTTATGTATACTACAACCCAAATCCCATCATTTCAAATGTAAACTTAATGCTTAATGGAGGAAGATCATATGTCCGATAATTCGGTAGGTCGGGATTCAGCAGCCGTTGCATTCAACCCAAATCCCAACTACAGTTCTGAAAGCGAAACTCGATGACTACGGCATCTATCATGCCTGATGGCCAATGCACTCCTCAATCTTGCTATTGCTCCTTTCCTATGATGCCTCTGAGGTATAGAGTTACTTGGCTTGACCCATTTCCGTCCTAGCATTGGAAACCAAGACCTAACCTATTCACAATGTACACAATCCGCGACACCAATAGTCATGCGAGTTGGCCTCTCTCCAACGGTATTGTTTTCGGCTGAAACTCTATCTCTTGTTCGACTCAATTTGGAGCATATTCATATTACAGAGCCGTTGTGAGCTAAGTGACTGGTAGTGGGAGTACATCACAGCGAACTATATCCTCCAAGGTTTTACAGGTATTATAATAAGTCCTTAATGTTAATTCAAATAGAAAGAAAAATTGAGATATTTTTCAGCGTGTATTCATATTTAAGAAGGAAATCGAGCTAAATTTTTCTATTAAGAAGAACAATTTGTACTTTTTCCACAGTATTTCCACAGTAAAAAGTAAAAATTGTTCTTAATCAATCGTTTTTGGCCGTACTTCGTGGAAAGCCATTTCATTGAATGAAATAATAACTTGGTAATTTCCACAGTATATGTTTCAGGACAAGAAAATGAAGATCACAAGAAAATGAAGAATAAATTTCTTTCTTTCTAATTATTTCTTAGTCTTCGGTAGTGTTTTATCGTTCTGATTTAAATACACTATGTAGAGCTACAGGAAGTCCTGAAATATATTCTGTGGAAATTACCAAGTTATTCTTTATTTCATTCAACAAATTGTTTTTCTTCGTAAAGACGTATTTCCACAAGGCATCGCCAGAGACAGTGAATTTAAATTTTTCTCTTTTAACTTATTTTAATTGAATATGCAACTTTAATTTTGAACTGAATAAAAAACTGTGAAATCGGAATTGCTTTTTCTTTGCAAATATATATTCCAACGTTTTTCGGGCTAGAAAATAGATTTCAGAGGCGCTATGTTTTCAAATGCAGGAATATTCTGGTTCGGACGCCTAACTATGCTTCGCAGACTCTCAATTATTCCGGTCTGGAAGCCACTTTTAAAAGTGACAACTCCATCGACCCATGCAACAACCACGTACAGTGGTGGAAAAACTGTCATTTAGAATATGGCTTGCGTATATTTTAAATTGATGACCAACTGTCCTATTTCGCGGCTTTTGGCGAACGTTGTATTTTGAATTTGTTTTCGCGATCAAGCGAAACAAACCTTGACCCTCGAATTCCATGATCACAATTCACACCATGGTATAAAAAGAATTAACGATAACCCAAGACTGATTTTCATACGATCACAAGAAAATGAAGAATAAATTTCGGTCTTTTATTCAACTGTCTCACATTAAAATTATTATTTAGTATACAGTTGTGTTACATTGCCTTGATACTATATTATCCGTACCGTATACTTAACACCTTATGTAGAACTATAGGAAACTGAAGCAGCTTTAATTACATATATGTACGCGGTAGTATCTTCTGCCAGATATCTCATCACTCCGTAATCTTTCATGAATTCTCTACTCCCCATTGTAACTAGAAACATTTTCCGAAATTTTCAGCTTAAGATACATAACTAAAATCGGAAACGGTAGACTTTGCTCACAGATCTACACAACGAAAACCTAAATAATAATTTAGAAAAAATTATCACTCTATTTGAGGTTAATATAAAGATTCTTCTAAATAAACATTTTCTTTTCAACCAGTTCCCCCCGGATTACAGATTAGATAGAAAGTCAAACAAAAAAAATACGGATGTGAAAACCATGGTATATACTTTAAAATTTCTCGTTTAACTACGTTAATGCTAAACAATGCTAAACTAATACTACGTTATGAATTTTTCTTGCCAATTAAGTCTAAATTGTACTCATATTTGTGTTTCCCAATGCTCTTAAGTGCCGCATAACAACGGATTCCTATTGAATAAGCCTCATTTGAAAACCTCCGTCAGATATAAAATTTTATAGACCAAACTTTTAGTTAGACGAGATTTTTTTCTATTACTTAAGTGCTTTTCATTCCCGCTGGTATCCCAACGAAAAACTATATATTAAACAGAGTATCCCTCAGATCTACAATGGAAATCAAGTGAAGGGTGATAAAAAATACATGATAAATTTCCAAATAAGACCATGAATAAATCATACAGGAAAAGCAAAAGAGATTGAGCGCGATGCGATCTCCGGCAGAATGAGGCATCATTTAGGACTGCGTGCAGAAGTCAGTTAAGATTGCGAAAATTGAATTTGCATCAGAGAAAGGAATGCTTTTGATGAACGCCATTCCTCGGATTTGAGCATAAAGCGCTATTTTATATTTCGGTAGATTTATGGTAGAACGGAGCGCATATTTCTGCGAAAGCGCAACCTTCAAATGCCACGAAGCCTTAATTTTGAAAATACGGAGTTTTTCGAGTGAAAAGAAACTCGATTTATGACCGAGCTCTCTAAAAGAAGGGACCCTGTTTTCCAAAGAGGGACGAATAGCGAGAAAAGGAAATTTTATTCACTCTGAACGTTCAAGTTGATTCTGAGACCATTTGTTCCCCGAATGCTATACTCTCTTTCGTAAATACTTTCCGAGATCTCGAAGTCTCACAAAGCCGCTGCAATTATTTTTTATCTCTCTTACCCCACTTTGTAATTAGAGTCATAAAAAGTTTCAGAGAGTCCTAGCAAATGATAACCATCTAGATAGCTAAAGATGCAGTAGAATCTGATCTTGATTGTATTGAATGATGACGCAATTGCCCAAATTAGAGACGTAACTCTCGTGAAAAACAGGCTGATAATTTGAGAAAGGAAAATATATAATACAGAAGTAATGCATGGGATTTTTAAAGCCCAAACTGTCTACACGTGAAGGAGAACTAGAAGACCTTGATCTTCAAAAAAAATTATCTCATAAAGCGATATCTGGTGGTAATCCATTTTCAAACTTAAAAAAAACAAGTAATCAATATTATTAATATTAATTTATATTATAAAGTATTATAATCGATAATATTCTTGTGGCTTCACACGTTATCCATTCCTCGATATAATAGAGTTTTTCTTTGATCATCGTTGTTTTAATGTACTGAATACCATGGTTCCCTCAAATATTTTCTACCTTTGAGTGGCAACTGTAAGCCCTAAGTTAACTGAGCTACAACACTGTTACTAAAGAGTTTAAAGTTGCAATTTTTATGATTTCTTCATTTAAATTACGAAATGAGCAAGGTAATCTCACTATATAATTTAATTATGCAAAATAATTCAAAATATTGTGAAAACTATAGCTGGCGGCTTTCAAATATTTCAACAGACACTCGAAAAATTAATATGGTGACACTTGAAAAGATAGTGTACTGCTTAAAGGAAACCCTGCTGAGTATATAAAATGTAAGTACAACTGATCGCAATTATACGCATAAAGTTAACCAAAAACGAGTGATTTTCTGCAACTAGCAAAACTCCCGCAAATTTCGGTCTTTAAAAGGTAATATACTTCATACATTTTTTCTGTATCACGTGTCATTTCCGTATTTAGAGTGACCCACTACTATCGGAATAAACATAGAATATTAAGCATAAACTCAGTAATCTTAGTAACTCACAATTAAGTAACTCAGCATTGATGTTCCTTCTGGATGGAGCTTTGAAAAACAAATTGTTTCCAGTTTTCATTTTGTTTCTTCCGGCAGCAAATGTTGGAACGATCCAGCATTCCGTTTGATCTCAACTCCACTTATTTAGATTTAAAGTTTCCCAGGTCCCGCGAGCTTTTTTTAAATATACGAAAAAATATTTGGGAACAAAAATTGCAAATAAGTCTCTATACAATTCCACAGAATGATAAAACTCCATTAGCAATTTCTGCCAAACATTCAGCCCTCAATGTAGCTCTTGCAGTTAGAATAAAACTCAATTTGGAAAGGTGTTAGCACGTAAAAGGTCATAACAATAATGAAAAAGACCTCGTGCACTTTCTCGGAATGCGAACTATTCACACGTCCATGCAATATACGGAAGCATTCAATATCTTTTACGCTATTATTATGGCCTTCGGCGAGATAACCCATTCCCAAATTGAATGCATGTCATGGAAACTTAATAGTGAAATTATTTTTATCATAAGTAGTGTTTCCAGTTGAATATAATTCCGTTTCTCCGACAACTGTAACCATACCTGATGGGAAAATTTCCTGAATACAGTAAAACCCGTTTAATACGCTCCCAATGATGACGCTATCCCGCTGAATAAGCAGTTTTCTCCCATCCACATCCCATTCACACGATACACATGGTAAAGATACCGCCTTAGAGGCTCTGCTACTCGCTTACAACGCGGATTTTTCCTATCCTAAGATAGGCAAATCGTTATAATATCCCAAGATAGGCCAATCGTTCGCCTCATTCGAGAGACCAAAACATTTTTACACCATCACTGTCGCCGTCCTCCCTCGCTTCACGCTTCGCCTAATCTCTAGAATTGTTCCTTGTGAATTTCATCTCGGGAATGCCTGATTAAGCGAGAATAAAATGAAGATAACGAGAAGCAGAACAATCCCCATCCCACTGTCGAAGCTGATACTAATTCTGAGTTAGAGTGAGTTAAATCTCTCGTTAAGAAACAAACATAAACAAGATATAAATAATAACTTGAGTGAAAATAACGTAGTAATTTCAAAGTAAACATGTATAAGTTAAAACTAGAAACAAAACCAGAATAAGAATATTTTCTGAAAACTTTTCGAAAAAAAATAAACAGGACGTATGTACCTATTTTGGACCCTAAACTGAATAAGAAAAAAAAGAGTTTCTACTTTATATTTTTAGATTATTTAGTATGTAACAATGCAATTTTATATACTAAATAATGTAAAAATATAAATTATTTTATGATGCAATTATGATTATTCTCTGATGCAATTCTCTTATTTTACAAATAAAATTAATGTGTGAATTTAGAGCTTGGGTAAAAGGAAACATTTTAATACGCCAGTTACTTTCACATTTCAACGAACTCTCCAGTTTCCTTGGGAATTCCTCTCGCCTTGCTAGTGTTAGGTCACCTCAAGCCATTAGTTCACTGTATTACGTCTCAATTATTTCCCTTTCAGGAGCTTTCTCCCAAAGTCTCCGCACTATCTCTCACGGAAGTCTTTCTTTTCATGCACAGATATACATGCTTGTTAATTTAACTTTCACAGACTTTGGCTGCGAATCCCCGTGACGAATAAAGTTGATGAAATCTGCTTCGTACAGAAGTGAACTACTAAAGCACATTCTTAGGCCTGTAGCCAAATGTGATAGAGATGTCCCTGGAGGCATTTATCCGCTTGGCTTAAACAGCTGAATATCTCCGTCTAAAAGGATAAGTTCCAAGTACAAAAGCTCTTACTTCCTTTAATAAAGGAATAACATGCTGTTAGCGCTGCAAAAGGCATTCGATTAATTCTAATGGATTTTCCGTAATGGAAATCCATAAAATAGATATGAATACAAATAAAACTCAGTTTTGGGACCTGAATTCTTTCGAATACTTCCCGAAATTGACATTTTACGTAATAAAAATCTGTAATCTAAAGCCTCAAAATTTCCTTCTCTCTCTATTTGATGGATCGTATTTATTCCTTTATTTATTGAAAATATGTATATGTAGCATGTAAAAACATCGCTCATGTCATTGAAGAAGATGTTAAATTTTTATTCGGATTATAAATTTTTGCACCCGACATTATTCCGCGGGAAGTTTAATTCACCACTCGTGTTTTAGAGCATATGTTGCAAATTTTATCCATTCATATTATTTCATTACATTTTAACATCTAATAGACAATTTTAAGTACGACTGAGAGATGAACAATGCTTTTTGTGTTCGTATCGTCATTTTCAATAAGAAGTAATCATACATTTTGATATTTCATGATTTGATTTTACTCTTAAAATCTAAAATGAGGAAAGAAAATTCACTTCCATCCGAAATTGTGAACACTTGTGCTTAAGTGAACTTCGGGTGAAAGGGTGATTTCCCCTATGAAACCAATGTTGAAAATGATTTTAATGGAATACGTCACGTGGGAACGAACAGCAATCCCATGACATGACTTCGCTCTCGTTTATTACTACTTTCCAGGGAAATGTGATGTAATCAAAAATATTAATCCACTAGAGTGAAATTAAATGTGCGGGATGAAGAACGAAAAAGAAAATCCACTTTTACTAGAAAAGAGATGCCGTTTGAAAAAATCTCTTCCAGAGATAATTCTGCAAAGGCTCAATCAAAAAGGAAAAGGCTTTGATGGTCCAGAACTAGTAAAAAAAACGGACGAACAAAGATACTGGGAGATGTATGTTATTAAAGTTTGGAAGTTGGAAAATTACGAGAGGTAGTGAGAAGTGTAAGAGAAAGCGTTCCTGACGTAGTATCCATAGCAAGAGGACGATTCGGAAAGCTCTCCACGGACTACAAACGGAAATGAGACATATCAAATAACTGGAAAAAAACTCGGCGGAATCCTGGAGCCTTAAGAGCATTGTGTACATTTTCCAAGCGCACGAAATTGTATCTGTTACTCATCTACCCAGCTCTCCATCTTCCCGACCTTCACAATTCTTTCTTCCTTTCTTCTTCCATAATATCTCTATTACTGAACGTCATATCTCTGAACTCATTTCCCATTACTAGCTCCTGGGACAACTAAAATTCTGCATATACTTCCATCTCACAAACCAAAGTAAGTCGATTTTTCTTCATTCTCCCGCTTTTAATGCTCTTGATGGAAATAATAAACTTGACTCGTCCTTTCCCCAATATTATTTTGGCGTCCCCTTAAAAAATTGTTCTGTATTTTTTTGAAATTCAACAAGCCAATCTTACTATTTTTAATCTTTTACGATTTACTTTCACAAAAGTCAATAGTAATAATTCATGATAGTTGACTTTTCCAATTTAATTAACCAGTAATCTAGGATAGATCAAAGTGGCAAAAATGCTACAAAGAAACTTCCTTTCAGTAGATATTTTAGATATAATTTCGTCGCTGTTGACATTTAATATTTACCTCGATTCCGTAGACTCATTCTATTTATAATTCCATACCGTATGGTAATGAACCGAATATTTTCGGTCCTTAATTTAATTTTCAAAACTTTCATTCATGCCTGCGAACATATAAAAGCTACTGAGGAATAAATTATACGGAATTACAACATTCATTCTGGTCACTACTAATTCAAAGCTATAAAATGTTTTGCATTTATTGCGCTACACTCATGTGGATTTGTTCCTCATAGAATTGTAGTTCATTGAGGAGAGCAAGGAAAAACTATCTCTATCCTCACCTTGGCTAGTAAGCCTCATACCTTCTCTATGGCTTGATATCCAATGAAGTTGAAACCGGCCTACATCCAGACTGAATATATTAGAGACAGACAGATCCATTAATTCATTATACAACGATTGCGCATTATACAGTTTCGAAGCGGTAGACTTCGTTCAATCATAAGCGATAATGCAATGGAGACACGAAATTTCCTCATAATAATTCCGATTTCTCCGATCCCCACAGAAAAACACGTAATTGGTAATTAAAATCCAGGCCGGAGATGCCATATTTTCCGACTACGACCTCTTGACTTCCTAATAGGGGAAAAGTGAGGTCGGCGGAAATTAAGAGACGTTGAAAGAGGGGAAAGAATAAAGAGGAAAGACATTCAGGAAGAAAACGTTCGGAATGAAAACCAGGCTGCGTGGTCGGTCGCATTCTCTTAGAATATTTGGAAAATAGAAATGTAACTTTATGAAAGAATGCAAAGTTGACAGGATAGTGGAACAGGGGGGTCCACGGTGCGGATCCGCCATTTTTATTTGGATCCCATAAGGCAATGAAATGAAATCATACAAAAAAAACTGGATATGACTGTAAAGGCTTTATCCTCTTCATCTTCAAAAGTTCATTACGTGATATTTTATACAAATCCGCTTCAAGAATGGCCGGAAATTGCAAAAAATATACAAAATTCTGGGGGACTGTCATCTAATTTCCACTGGAGTCCGCAGCTGTTCTTGACTTCCTGAGAAAAGGGCAATACGTATCGGATTTTAACGCAAGAAAACACACTTGGAAAGGTAAGATTCTGACCAGTAGTTTGAGATAAACAAACACGCAGGTAGCAAAAAATAAGATTATTGAATTTCTTCTAAAAACTACCATGTTACAAGTATTATGACCATAATGGTATTATACCATTACTGAGCTGGTATTGAGGTTAAAATCATTATCCGTTGAAAACCAATAGTCGTTTGTCGTCTTCTGGACTGTAGAGTACAGGGAAATGCCAGGATTACCGACTTCTAGGAATCATCAAACGCGATTATGCAATCATGCTCAGGGTAGAATGTATTTTTGAACCCTGATTAAACCACTCTATACGCTACATGATATTGAAAATGAGGATGAGGTTTGCTGATAATTGAGAATAGAATGGCTATCGAAATGGGCAATGGGTGGTTCCTAGAATTCGGAAATTGCGACCTTTCAAGGTAATCCGGTATCTGGATAAACCTGGCGCCGACAAATGACTAATATAGTCTTTTCAATCTCTAATTCATTAACTGTCGTGTTCCAATTTTCTCTTAGTGAGTTGACTAATATAGTCTTTTCAATCTCTAATTCATTAACTGTCGTGTTCCAGTTTTCTCTTAGAAGTCCTCAGCAATAGAAAGAAAAATGATATCAAGTAAAAACTAAGATTTTAGTCGATATTTCTCAATCCTGGTATAACTGTTGATGGTTTTCCTACATAAATTATACATGTATACTTCATTTTGGATACTTTTATGTGACTAATCACTTTGATTTCAATAGCTTTGATATTTGATATCTTTAAAATACTCTATTATTAAATTCTAAGAGTCGCTTGAAAAATTGGATGTTGTATTTAGACATAAATTATGACTTATTTGATACGTGACCATAATTTTCTTTAATTAACTCGTTTAAAGCAGTCACTTTCTTTGATCCCATGCACAGCGTGGTTTCTCCTTTTAAAGTCTTTAAAACGTGGACAAATCGCATAGGTCGTTTTTCAAACTTCGAGTTTTTCAAACTGCGAGCTCCACGGGTTCAAAAGAGGCCAAACTTTCAGAAACTTGCAGCGACTAATGGATGGCATCCCGCTTTCGTGAAATCGCACGGCCTAACACGAGCATGACCTTTCAAATTCTCGAATTGAATTCCTCGGGAAACAAAATTCCCTCGCACACGGCACAGAGAAAGGAAGCTGCGTCTATTATAGAGATCTAGTCGACTTTGGAGTCATCTGACGACGGTAAAGGTAAAAAGGCTGCTGGTGAAGCGAGAGGCCGTTTCTGGGAGTGCACGACAGTCGATTGCTCTAGAGATAATGGGAAGATGAATCCGATCGAAAAAAAGGCCGAGTGTTAGGGGAGGAAGAGAAGCGCCGCTCCACGGGAGATGACTCAATCAAATAAGGTAAAGGGATGTAACTGGAAAGAGGCTGAGGAAGAAGGAGAGTGGGGAAAAGAAGAGATCGGTAATCGGTAGTTTGTAGAGCGGAGTAAAGAAGAAAAAGAGAAAGAACGGGGAAGAGTGGGAAGAGAAATGAGAGAGAAAAAGTGAGCGGGATTACGAAAGACATAAGAATACAAATTCGTACAGGGAATAAGAAAATCGTATTCGAAATACTGCCGCAGTTACCATTTACTGCATAATCTTACGTGTGATATCCCTGATGATATTACATTCAAACTTTATAATAGAAATTTACACTAAGTGACTTTGCACGTGAAAAGTTTCACCTACGAAAGTTCCCAAGGCAAAACGGCCTTGAAAAAAGTCCGACAAGATCGAAACTTGAACCTGGATCTTCCACTTCTGGGGCGGCTGCTGTGACCTATTGATCTATCTAGACATAGCATTCAGAGGTGCTGATTTCACAAGAATTTTTTGCAAGGACGCCGCTTCCTAGGGAAATTGGCTGTGGACGATGCCGCTCAGTCGTACGAACCACGCGTTTACTGACTAGATACCTCAATTGGCTCGAGCAGCCGCCCGGCTAGAATAAGATCCTCGTCCTTGTCTCCGCCTAGTCAGACTTTTCCATGCCAGTATTTCCTAGAAAATTTCACTAATCCAACGTAATCATACATTACTATCTCATAGCAAACGGTACTTAAAAAATGACTTTTATACTTTTTCACACACCAAGAGAATATGTCCCTCGTTAGTAGATTTAAATTAAGCACCTTCAAAACTACCCATAATTTAAAAAATAATAACGGCAATTACGGTCGATGTGGAGTATAAACACACGGTAAATATGACTTTGGGAAAAATATGGAGCTCCACACCTGGATTCCCTTACAGCTGCGCGCTTGGGTGACCACTAAAACGTTTTTAAGAGCCGCCCAACTAATTTGTCGAGCTCCCGCTATTTATTGAAAAATATGAAAGCCTTTAGCTCTATCTTCTCATATAAATTTTGCATGTTATGAATTAAATTGAGCTATTATACCGTTGACGCGGCCATTTAAATGAAGATAATTAGAATATTACAACTTACATAATACCTCTTAGCTTTAATTTCTCGCAGCAACAGTTTTGTCCCCTTAAGGTGGAAATATTATAGAGAACTATGCTTTAAGCCTACTTAGTCTACTACGAGTCATATAGCTCCAGGCCCTAATGTTCAGTACTTCATTAAATTGTGATGCGTTCAAATTTTTGGTACCGTAGATAAGATGTATTTATTATTTCATGTAATCATATATTACACAGTATATTATTTAATGTAACTAAGAAAATATTTCGTGCGAGACTGGTTCCTGTGGATACAGTGGTGTTGCTACGGTCGGGGAAAATTTATTCAATGCGATAACAATCTAATAAAGAAACAAATAAACAAACCAGAGGGAAACCTATACAACGTTAGGAAAATAAACACATAAGGGATGGATAAATGGGATAGTTATGTATTTACACTTCCTACTAAAAACTGAAGATAATTTATTCCAAGGAACAAATTTGGTGATCGCAGACCTGATAAGAGGGTCTATTTTGTGAAAGTCACAATGTTTTCCCTTTAATTAACGTAAAATTTTCCAAGCTAAACAAAAACAAATGGAGATGATTTCTCGGATAGGAGAGCCTAAAAATAACCTGTAGCGGAAAACACTCTCCTAAGAGAGATAAGAAACATTCAGAGATTAAAAGATTACACCTAAAAAACATAACTTAAAGGGTAAGAGATAACTTAAAACTATTAGGGAATACAAAATTTTACTCGAATTGTGTGTCAGAGAGCAGTAATTGAGGCAAGAAATAAACAAGACTATTGATAATAGTCTTATAAGGATATGGAGTTGCAAGAGAAAATTTCATACTGAAAATTTAACACTACACTCGACTTTTTGCTTTTATAAAGGAATAAAGTCACCCTTTTGAAGGGTCTTTTTATTTATTATTAAATAAGTTTTATTCTAAACCTTTTCACTTTTAGAACAGTTGATATCCACCGGAATTATATATAAAATAAAATGCGAATGGAAAGGAAGGAGGGCTGGTAAAATATTTTCTCTGTTTAGTCTCTAAAGTTATAAAAATATTTTGGGTAGAATTTATTCTTTGATCGGCACAAATTAATTCAACGTGATACATCAAAGAAATGAAGTCAGAAGAGAGAATACAAGTAACCTTTGAAATTGAGTTTATACCCGAGTAAGGCGAGACTTCGAAGTAACGTGGCATGCGCTACTATGGTGGAAATTGATAAAATAACTCTGAAAACGGGAGAGTTCTCCTTTAACGTGAGATGTTATTGAATTCACCAGAAAACACATTAGAGGCATAAAATGTATGCACAGAAGATCATCTAATTAAAACCTTTCCATAACGATAATGAGTATAGGATGCAATACACAACGTCTTTAATTAGGTCCCAGCTTCCATATAGCTCTTGTAAGATAGTATTATAAAATGCATAAAATGTATTCTTATTTTTAACAATAATATATGCAGATTTTTCACTAGTGCGGTGGTAATAGAGGGGAAATAAGAGAGGAAAGAATAGTTTATGGAGGAAAATAATGTGATATCTATTATCACGGAAGTAATATTTCCACTGCGGAATAATTCCACAAATGGAAAGGATGAGTGAACATTCTGCGAAAGATTTAGGTAATAGTTCAAAAGATAAATGTTACAAAATAAAGGATAGTAGAAATTATAAAAGTTATTAACAGATACAAGAATATACCAGAATTCCTTGTCGACGAAAGTTGATTATAAAAGGTTCTTAATTTAGGGTATATTACGAATTTTTAGTGTACAATATGTATAAACATTCTATTAGGTGATGTACTTTACGTTATCATGGATTACGAATTACTGTATTTGATCAAAAATCGTTTTCTTGTTCAATCCTAGCAGAGATATTACATCTGTTACCACAGTCATCTCGAAGAACACATTCAGAATTTTATTTGCTCATATTTCGCAAAATGATTTTAATTAATAAAAATATCAGAATGTTATAAATGAATAGAGAATCGTAAACATCTTGTTGAAGATACTGTATATCAAGATTAATTAGTGATATCGTAAAACCTCGCTGTAAAGATTTATATTTTATAGAACGTTATAGAGATTTTGAATGTGAAATGTTTGGTTACTTGGAGGAAAAAAATCATTTTTGGAAAAAATTCTTGAAAAAATGCATCCGAGAATGGGTAAAATCTTGCAGCAATCACGATGATTTGTTGACAATAAAAGATTTAAACTCATTCAGAAACGCATCTGAATCATTCAACAGCGAGTATCCTAAGGGAAAGATCCCGCCATTATTCTTCCCCCACGGTACAAAGAAAATATTATGATGATAAATGGCTGGAATCGAGGACAGAAGGGGAAAAGAGGAGAAGGGCGCAAGCTGGAACCGGGCAAACGACAGATAAGGAAGGGATAGAAAGATCACACCCGTGGTAGATTGGGAAACCGAGATGGATATAGAAGAAACGGTTACCTGGAGACGGGCCCCGCCCTCCTCTTACGTCTTACTCGACGAGCCTTGAGCCTAATTTCTGTCTCCTGATAGAACTTTTTCCTCTCCCTCTCAGTCGCATACTTTTTTCTACCGCCGGCGAGTGAAGTCTCCTTGATTGATGAACTTGCCGAGTCATTATTAATGAATCTAATTTCTCCGAAGGGGACTTTTTTCCTCGAGTAAAAGAACTTGTTTGCCTTGTCCTCCTTTCAAACGTCACGACAACGGAATCCCAATTAGTACTTCCGACCCTTGAGGAATGGAGAATGCTCTACGGTTTCATGGAAGGGGCCTTTGAGTTCTCAAGACTTTTATACGGAGCTCTTGCGACCGTTTCCAACATATTTCTTCTAATTGGAGCGACTGCCTTTTGCAATTCAAAAATGCTGGATTTTCTACGCGTTTTCAGAAGTTTCGAGGCGGTAGACTTCGATTTCTTACGGTATTATGCTTTGTGAGGATGTTACCAATTGTGATGTATACATGCGCTCGAAGATTAAAAAAATTTAGGAAAGATACAAGATAAGAAGCATGTTGCTCAAGAAAGCAAAAGCTGTTATTGAGTAGTGGATTTATTGCGAAATACCTCTTTCGCAAAGGATAAATACGAAATTCTCACATTAAACTCGACAAGGAAAGAAATCAGTTCCCTTAACGAAACAACTGGTAACCTTCTCTTTTCGCAATATATTCGCCTCATTTTGGAGGGGAGCCAGGAATTCTACAGATGTTCAAATAGGAATGTCCATTTTTAATTCAAAACAGAAAAAAAGATCGCAAAGCTCGTAAGGATATAAGATCAAAGACAAAATGGAACGCTTCTCTTTGTTTTGAAATGTCTTTATCGGGAAACACAAAGGCTAGCAAATTCCTTATAACATTTAACCGGTTGTCATTAAAAATTACAAAACATAGAACAGATATTTAGTTGACAAATTGAAGATTCACCTTAAGGGGGAATGAAGTAGAAATTAAAAAAATATTTTGTTTTTGTGAATTAAAAATATGATGATATTTTGTTATTACAGAGGAAACATTTCCAACAAAGGAATAGATCCAAGGAGATGCTGGCTCGGAAATATACAAAATAACAAAAATATGACATAGAAGCTCTAAAAAATTATCAGAGCTACAATTATCGAGTCCAAATAGCAAAATCATTATATTTAATTATTTATTATAAGATTTAATTTATTTTTACCTAAATAATCTTTCACAATATAATTTATTTAGCTAAAAAATTTCTCTACTAAGATGAGGAATTAGAATATTACAATGTAGTTTTAACATAGACCAATAGACAGCTTAAGAACTTCCATTACTTCAGAAGAGTTAAAAAGACTATACCTAAATTGTATTTGAGCGATCCAAGAGGAACGATATGAAACCAAACCTCTCCCATTAAAATCCTTATTTTTCTAGCTATAGCAAAAGCCTCTGTTTTTACTGCAGAACTTACTCATTATTCACAGTCGACAACAGATAAATCTTAAAATATTAATACTGAATTCTATAGATCCTATCCCTTTTTTTAACGAATTCCTTATAAAAATATATTCTCTATTTGATTTT